>CANTUQ010000101.1:200000-2700000 GCA_947683425.1 Excoecaria cochinchinensis
TGGATTACCGATGGGCATCGGTCGCAAGGGGCACCAGTGGTCATTTGGCCGACGGGCTCTACACGAGGTACGGAGATGAGAGATAGCCATCTCCCGCAAGGAGCGAGCATCGCTCAGTCGAACAATGGGCACCGCTCAAACGAATGACAGGCACCGCTCAGTCAAATGACGGCTCCATTCTCGAGCGACGGGTGTTGCACAGGCGAGCGATGGGCGTCTTTCAATCGAGCGACGGGCTCCCTTCCTCGAGCCACGGCCGGCGCTTGACATGAGAGACGGGCCTCTCGCATGAACGACGGGCTGCCCATCTGTGGGTGCAAATGCCAATTCTCAAAATTGAGCTCTCTTCAACTGTCTGAAATCCCCCGTTTAACCAGAAAACCTCCGATCCTTATAAGACTGGAGGACGAACATCCACAACGTTTGTCCCTTATCCAAAAATCGACGTTAGTTTCTTCATCGGGTAACTCTGATCTGGACTGCCTCAGAACCTGGTGTCTACACCCATGGCAATGAATATTAACAGAATCGTCTTCTATCCAACCTAATAATTTTCTTAATTCTGATTTTAAATAAAATCTTTGTTTTGCTATAGTAAAATCTATTTGAATTATATTAGTGATGAAACTATCAGTAATATTATTATTATTCATGAGTTTATATCTAAAAACTTTATCATATTTTCTATAAGTCTCTTTTTAATATCATAACTCTTATAATCACAAAATTCTTATTCATGTAATATATCCGTTTCCTTTTTCATAAATGCTAAGTGTCCTTCTAATTGAGCCTTTAAGTATAATACTGACTCTCTTTGTAACACCCCCTTCCCATACGTAGGCGATCCCATCCGATAAGGAGTGAGATGCCGTATGAGTAAAGGTGCCACCAAACAGATACAAAGCAAAACATACATTCATTCATAACATACATGCCAAAATACGAGATAATTAAAAACTTTAAAGGAAAAGAAAGCCATAGCTGATCATGCATTAATATAACAAAACCATTACAATATTGTTCTGATCAACTAGCTGGAAAAAAAAGATATTACATAACCCAAAATATAAGTACAAAAGCGGAAGCTGAAACAAAACTGATACAAGAGAGTTCTATACAAAAAGAATCATCAAAGATTACAAAAGCTAAGCCCTACACTAATACCTTCTGTGTTGGCTTGACGGCGGCGATTCTCTCAAAGCAAAACTCCTTCCGCACCTGCACGGGTAAAAACACCGTGCTAAGTGATAAACGCTTAGTGGGGAAACACACATAAAATATGGACAACCATTCACAATGGTCGTCAAGGCATAACACATACACAATGGCAAAATGCAATAGCTTAAACATAATCCATAAAAACCTGCTCACAAATTAAAGCCATACATTCCGCATCTCAAATTCATATCCATTCCAGAATAATCAAACATATATCTCATCATTATACTCATTCAGATATCACATTTATATAGCCAATTCAGAATAGAGCAATTCAATCGAACACCTGCTGACTCGAGGTAGTGGATAACGAGTGTACTGAAGGTACCTTACGGGTACGAATCGAATACTAAGGATACCTCACAGGTACAAATCAAAATTCATTTCATTTTTATCAAAACACAATATTTTCACTGAGGGGACCTTAAACAAGATCCTAATACTGAAGGGTTCGCGAGGAACCAAACGGGGGACCTGATCGGGGTCCAAATTGAACTGAGGGCTGCAGCTAAAAGACTCTATTAGGCATGCCTAACTATCCATTTACTTGACTCTAGCAGGTTATGCGTCATTCAAATCATATTTCAGGATACAGCATATAATTTATCTGAAGAATCACAGTATCACTCATATCAAAGCATATAAAAGTATGACATGCATCATACAGCAGTATAAGTCCATTCAGAAGAAATACGAAATTCATTTTTGAGTTAAAACCGAGAAATTTCAGAAAATAGGCCAAACAGGGGTGACCAACAAGGTGGCCTGGTCACGGGTCGTGACTGGCATCACAACTCGTGACTGGCCTCCTTCTCTGGCTGGTCACGAGTCGTGATTGGGAGTCACGCCTCGTGACTGGCTTCTGGTCACGTCGTGACTTGCCCTTTCCTCTTGCTGGTCACGAGTCATGACTAGGAGTCACGCCTCGTGACTGGCTTCTTTCTTTGGGCTGGTCACGGGTAGTGGCTCAGGCCGGTCACGAGTCGTGACTGGAAGTCACGCCTCGTGATTGGCTTCTCTTCTTGGCTAGTCACGCGACAGACATACTTGGAAACGGGAATTTCAACAGTAACGCGATTTCCCATTTCCAAAATTCCCAGAACTCAAAATCAATTCCAAAACTTGAATCAAAACCACACAAATCTGTTCTTACCTTCCAGAAGACATCTCATACAGTATAAACAAGATAATTGCAACTTAATTCAGAAATTAAAACAACCAATTCAAGCATAAGTGCATTCAAACTTCTCAAGAACATAAACCCTAAAAATTACAGTAAATTCAAAATCAAACAATCTTATCAAACAAATCCCAAACCTGAATTCTAAGCTTCACTTCACTTAGCTCCACTACTCCCAGCAATCTCCTTGCCCTTGGGATCGCGAGGAGCTATAGCTAAGCACAACACATCAATGAACAACCAAAATAAAAACCCTAAGTTAAATCTAAACCCAAAGAAGAAGAATGAAAACAAATGGAAAACAAGGTGAGGAATGCAGTGACTTACCAAAAGAATGCCAAGGAGATGATTGATTTTCACTAACAGTAGCTTGATCCAAGCTAGGGTTTCAAAATAAGAGCAAGGAAGAAGATGAGTCAAAGAGGAAAAGAATCGGGAAGAAGAAATGAATTTCTGCCTTTCCTATTTTCCTTTCTCTATTAACTCCTCTTTTTCTTATCCCTACATTTGTCACTTTCCTGTTGGTGGAAACCAATCACTCACACCCAACAACCATGCACTACACACACCCAATGCACTCCCAACTAATGCACACCCTACAATGGTATGAACATACATACACAATGCACTCTCATATTAAAACACCTTAATATGATATGCTCAAGTGCACACAACCATAACCCAATTAATTCACACACTAATGTCATACATATAACCATATGCTAATAAACCCCAAAACATACATTTTACTAAAATACCCTTATGATATGCCGAACACATGCAAATGCTTGCGTATACAGACGGGCTCATACTACTAGGGGGCAAACGGGGTGTGACAACTCTCCCCTACTAATAAGAATTTCGTCCTCGAAATTCTCACCTGAGCCGAATAACTGCGGATACTGGGCTCTCATCGACTCTTTCGGTTCCCACGTCGCTTCCTCGACTCCATGATGGTTCCATAACACTTTTACCAAAGGAATCTGCTTACTTCTCAACTGTCTCACCTCTCGGGCTAAAATGGCTCTCGGTTCCTCATCGTAGGAAAAATCTGGCTGCACTTGTACATCCTGAACCGAAAGAACATGTGACGGATCTGATCTGTATCGACGAAGCATCGAAATATGGAACACATCGTGCAACTTCGCCAACTCCAACGGTAAAGCCAATCTGTAGGCTACCGGTCCAACCTTGCTCAAAATCTCATAAGGACCAATGAAATGAGGACTAAGCTTACCTTTCTTTCCAAACCGAAGCACTTTCCTCCAAGGTGAAACTTTAAGGAAAACCTTGTCCCCGATCTCAAATTGCACGTCTTTCCTCTTCAAGTTGGCATAAGACTTTTGTCGATCCTTGGCCGCCTTCAAATTCCGTTGCACAACTCTGATCTTTTCTTCAGTATCTCTAACCAACTCTGGCCCGATCACTGATCTCTCGGATAGCTCGGTCCAACAAATCGGAGTCCTACACTGTCGACCATACAAAACCTCATACGGTGCCATACCGATACTCGACTGAAAACTGTTATTGTAGGCAAACTCCATAAGCGACACATATCTGTCCTAACTACCTGGAAAATCCAAAACACAAGCCCACATCATATCCTCCAGAATCTGAATGACCCGCTCTGACTGACCATCAGTCTGAGGATGAAACGATGTACTGAAGTTCAACTTAGTACCCAAAGCTCTCTGCAACTCTTTCCAAAACTTGGAAGTGAATCTCGAATCCCGATCTGAAACTATGGATAATAGCACACCATGTAACCGAACTATCTCATCCACATAGATACTGGCCAATCTATCCATCGAGTAGTCCACTCTAACTGGCAGAAAGTGAGCTGATTTCGTAAGCCGATCCACTATTACCCAAATTGAGTTATGTTTCCTCTGAGTCAAAGGCAAACCGGATACAAAGTCCATGGCGATATCATCACACTTCCACTTAGGAAAGGATAAAGGCGTAAGCAATCCTGAGGGAACTTGATGCTCGGCCTTTACCTGCTGACATGTCAAACACTTGGACACAAAATCCACGATGTCTCTCTTCATATCAGACCACCAATAAAACTACTTCATGTCCCGATACATCTTCTCACTGCCAGGATGCATGGTAAAAACTGTACTATGCGCCTCACTCATAAGCTATCTCCTCAAATCCTCAGACTCTAGCAAGCGATTTCTGAACATAAGCACCTCATCCTGAACTGAGAACTCTGACTGTTTACCCGATCTGACCTCTGGAACAAACCGCTGAAGCCTCTGATCATCCCTCTGAGCATCCAAATCCTCTGTCTCAAGGTAGGCTTTACACGCAACTGAGCAATCAAAGCCCCATCTGAATCAAATCTCCATCTAAACCGTCTCAGGATCAAGGCTGAAACTGACTTCCAACTCAAAGCATCTGCGACTACATTGGCCTTACCAGGATGGTAATCCACGATGCAGTCATAATCGTTAAACAACTCACGCCAACGGCGCTGTCTCATTGTAAGCACCGTGTCCCGGAGCGGTCCGGATCAGAGGTTACCCTATGATGAAATCAATATCCTAGCCTGTATAAATGGTTTGGATTTGGGGATTTTAGTCCCGCGTTTCACGAGAAGCGAGTCTTTTTACCTTTCGTAGGCAGAGGGGGGAGAACAGAGGTTTTTTCGAGTCAAAAGGCTTTTCTTCCTCCACAGACGGCCAGCCCGTCCGTGAAGTCAGCCCGTCGCTTGGGGTCACCGACGGCTTGTGGTATTTTTCGACGCCCGTCGGAAAGTCACCGCCCCTGTCAGAACGCCGCCTGGTTTCCTGGAGCACGCAACCCTTCCGACGCCCGTCTGTGGATATGGCAGGGCCGTCGGACGAATCCTTGTGTCAGAAGGATTCTTCCAACGCCCGCCCCCATGCACCGACGCCCGTCGGTCGTGTCTGGCTTATAAAAGCTCCGAATTTTCAATAGAAAAGGGTTCCAAAAATTTTTGAAGAGGGGAAACTCTGCCCAAATTCAAGGATATTTTCTCTCTCTTCCAGCAAACACATTTCATAAAGAAATATTGTTCAAAAGAGGATCAAATCCATCAAAAGGGACTAAAAACTAATTAGTTTTCCTTTAGATTTTGATTCAAAATACAATACTTTGAAGGTTTGAGAAGGAAGTAATCTGATTTCCTCTTTTCAATCCTTCATCTTGCTTTTCGTGGAACATCCGGGGCTCTAATCAACACAAAATTTTCACCCAAAGCGATTATCTGAGGGTAAATATTCCGGATTCCTTCTCCATATCATTTCATATTTATTCTTTATTTGTTAATTCTTCCAATTTTGTCATTATTTTTCTTTATTTTGACTCTCATTACTGGATTTTATTGTAAAATCTCCTTTTGGCCTTAAAAGGAATTTTTCTCTTTCTGTTTTTTCGGAGATAGTGGTGACCGACGGGTCATCTCTATCACCGACGCCCGTGGGTCACCTCATCTACAGACGCCCACTTTTTGAGTGGCAGACGGACATGTCGATCATCTTGACTGACGCCCGTCGGTCACCTAAAAGAGGCCGTCGGTAGGTTCTGTCTCTTCCCCCTTTCTAACGATTTTCTATTTTTTTCAAGTCCCCTTGGATTCCCATATATTGATTGTATGTATATTGACATCTTTTAACTTTCTATGAGTGTATATTGATTCTCTTGGACTATCCCTAAATCGAGGTAGAAATAGATGAGAAATCCCGGACCCAGCTCTGGTCTTTGGGCTCAAAGAGGCTAGAGGATTACCCTCCAAGACACCTTTTTGTGCCACGAGACTTTAGCGCTAATCCTAGGCTCCTTAGGACGAGAAGTTTACCTTCAAGGACCCCTCTGGTTGGCCCAAAATGGATACCAAGCGCAGTCTTAGGCTCTCCGAGGCGAGAGTAACTTTCCCAATGTTCTATTGGGTGGCGACTCCATGAAACCTCCTTGTTACCCAACATAGACGCACTTGCGATTTATTGTAAGCTGTCAACAGACCCACAAACGCCCCGATCGCCCTCGTGCTGGCGGCCGCGGGGATTCGGCGCGCGTCACAGTGGCGACTCCGCTGGGGACGTTTATGGTTCGAGATTTAAATTTGAAAATACCTCGCTTAACATTTATAATTAAAATTTAACTCATAAATTTGCTTTCCCTCAAATTTGCATTTGCATATCATTAGAGCCTTAGAATACGCTAGTTTGGTCCCTCTTCTAGCCCCGGTGCATTCCTAAAGCACGACCTCATTTTAACTCAATTTGGGGAAGTGTCAAGGATAATCACCAGCCCAAGCCACGTACCTCAAATGGTATATCAAAATGATGACCCGATCGGTCGCTATGCTCATGATGACATAGACCTGTCGGCAGGGATCATGTTTGGGTAGCCTTAAAGAAATATCTCCCTTGTCCGAAGCTCATATAATGGCCGTAGTTACTTTCCACATGTGAAATGAACCTTAATTCCATGCTTGCTGTATGGGCCTTCATGTATTGGGTGAGTCCAGATGTCTCGCTTGGTAACCTAGCCAAAGGCTATCATGCCCCGGTAGGGCCATGTCGAAATTTATGGAACATCCAAATACGTGACGATCATTATCCATCCGCTTGTACATTAGCATAGGAGTGTCACGCTGCTGGTTTTTCGCCGCGCACCATGCGCGTCCAACGGGTCCCTCGTTGACCCCTGGGCTAATCCCACCTAGGAAAGAGGCTACACGACCACGTGTGTGGGAGAAATAAGGGTGGAAGGACCTACTTGCTTGCTTGTGCTCTGTGAGTGTTGCATATCATGACCACCAGCATTTCATGCATCATGCCTAGCATCTTATCCCTGCAGCCATCATAGATCTGCCCAGGTGGACTAGATCACCAACCGGACGACTGATCCGAGTTCCTACTCCTGAGCTGTCAGAGAGAGAGGGTCTACCAGAAATCTTATCAGAAATCAACGGTACTGTATTTCAGATGGCAAACTCGCCTAGGGGGGATGACGCCACCAGGGCCATAATTGCGGAAGAAGTGGGCCGGCGATTTGAGGAATTCGAGGGTAGGATGATGAATATGTTGACCGCCTTGGCACAGCAGAATGCTCCACAGAATCCTCCTCCTCCTCCTCCTCCAGTGAGACAGAATGAGCCAGAGGAAGAAAGGGTTGAAAGATGAGAAGAGCCTGTTAGGCCGCCGCCAGTAGAGTTAAGGTCAGTAGCCTCGGAAGAACAGAGAAGAAGGCCCGTGCTGAGAATTGATGATATCGAGGATGATAGGATGAGCCTTGCATCTGAGAGGGGGACGGCACCTCAGGCCGATGACTTCATTTTAAAGAAAATGGAAGAGAGGTTCGAAGCTATGGCTCCTGGGGTCAAGGGATGAACCCAGAGGATAAGGAATTGGAGGGAGAGGACCCGATCCCTTATAACTTGAAAATGCCAGACGTGCCGAAATTTGATGGAACTTCTGATCCAACCACTCATATGAAACAGTATTCTCTGGTCATGAAGGGGACCGCATTGTCCAAGAAGCAGAAGGTAGAATACTTTTGTCCGAGCTTGACCGCCCATGCCATCGACTGGTATCATAGTCTTGACCGTCGCACTAAAGAAGATTGGGATCTGCTCACTGAGGAGTTTTTGAAGCAGTATAACTGCAATACCAAAATGGAGGTGACTCTAAAAGATCTTGAACTGCTCCAGCAAAAGGTCGGAGAGTCTTTCCATGATTATCTCACCCGATGGTGAAACCGAGTAATGGAGATGCGGAGAAAGCCTGACACCCAGGACCAGATTCGTTTATTCATCAAGAACGCAAGCCCGTACTTGAAAGATGGGTTGAAGATGAAGGGGTTGAAGGACTGGGAGTCTCTCAAGGATATAGCCATCGAGGCAGAAGGAGAGTTCTTGGCTAGGAAGGCTAACAATGATAATTTTGCCAAATGGGCTAACCCCGGTCAAGGAACCAGTAGGCTGGCGGGTCCCGGTGGTAGCACCAGAAGAACAGGCGAGGTGTTTGCTACTGAGGTAACCACCCAGAGGAAGTTTTTGAACTTAGGGAGACCTTTATCTTGGGTCTTGAGAAGATTAATGAAGGAGGGAAAATTGAAACCCCTAGCTCCTAGACCTGCTTTGACGCTGGGAAAGCCTGGGCACAAAGACAATGAATTCTGTGCGTTTCACCAGCACTCAGGCCATGTCACAGATAAGTGCAAAGCACTACGGCACGCTATCCAAGACTTGATTGATAATAAGCAGATTTCTGACCCCGAAAAGAGGGAAGCTGAGAAGAAACCCGGTTATAATGCCGTACCACCACCCGTGTTTATGATCGGATCTAGCTTGCCAGAATGGCACGTGCTACAAGATCTGTATGGGAGCGAGAATTCTGCTGCTGGTTGTTCTGAGATTAGAGAGGAGAGAGCAGTCGTGGCTACCCTTGATTGCTAGTCTAGCGGTGAGAGCGGCGGAGAAGCCGAGGAGGAGGGAGAGATGAACCTTGATTTGTGGGGGTCTAATGAAGATCAAGAAGAAATAGGGGCTGTAACGAGAAGCGGGAGAGTGGTCCCCGAGATTACTAGGCTGCCTGAGCCAATGCAGATGCCAGTAGAGAAAGAGCCAGAGGAGAATCAGATTGTCAAGCAATTGAAGAAGACTGCGGCTCAAATATCCATTTGGGATCTTTTGAGACAGTCCCCCTCTCATAGGCAGAAGGTAGTGGAGGCTTTGGTTGAGGCCACGGTCGCCACCACGATTTCCCCATCAGAACTATTGGGCTTGGTCAAAGGAGGATCCGAGGAGAGATTGGTCTTTTTTGATGCCGACCTACCGGTCGAGGGCCGTAATCATAACAGACCCCTGTACATCAAAGCGCAGATTAACGACAAGCACACTGCTTGTGTTATGGTAGATGATGGGTCTTCTATCAATGTGTGCCCCTTGATAGCTCTGCGGGCTTTTGGTTTAAACGAAGATATGCTCAGTGGATCAGATCTGACTATCACAGCCTACGATAATTTGAGGAGGCAAGCCTCGGGAACCTTTAAGACCTTGGTCAAGACAGGACCCATTGAAGTGGAGGTAGAATTTGTAGTTCTGCCCATCCTGGCTAACTTCTCAGCTCTACTTGGGAGACCCTGGTTTCACAAATTAGGAGGAGTGCCATCTACGCTGCATCAAATGATAAAGTTCCCACACGAAGGGGAAGTGGTGACTATCAAGGCAGCCAGGGAAAATCAGGTCTCAGCGCTTGAAATAGCTAATCAGCCATTTAGTGGCTTCCACGTGTCCATGATAAGAGAAGAGCACGCGATAGTGGATAACCCAGCTGTAGTTAATATGTTGAAAAAGATGCACTATCTCCCCGGGGCTGGTTTGGGCAGGAACTCTCAGGGGTTACAAACAGCGATCACCACTCGAGGTCAGAAGAACTGAAAAGGTCTAGGGTACAGAGGCGGCTTCGGCAAGAAGAAGGCGACATACAAGATCCCTCAAATTTCAGAAAGCTTTGTGCCCGCATCCTCAGTTTGCGCAGACACTGGCGAAGATGAACCGCAGTGGGTGAAGGGGAGAATTGTCCCTGGGTTCGAGATCTTTAATGATGTATTTGACTGGAGAGTCGGGTTTATCAAGACTGCTGAAGACTTCTGGGATGAGGAGGTCATGAATCAGGGTATCACTTGGGACAGATGCGAGCCTGAAGAGGTCGTTACCGAGAAAATGATAGCTGCCAAGCTGAAAGGGAAAGATAAGATAGCAGAATTAGAGCCAAGAATTGGAGGTTTGAAGATTTCCTCCAACATGCCTGAGAGACCTCTGCTGAATCAGGAAGTCAATGAGCAAGCTGCGACAGCATCAACCTCTGGAGTGGCAGAAGGGGACTCTAGTTTAGACTGTCTTTTTATTGCAGAACTCTTTTATGATGTAAATGACAATTATAACATTATTAATAAGGCAAACAATTTCTCTTACTTGTGCGATGTTTCTAATGATTTCAACATGCATGAACATGATCATATTCCATCAATTTTTGACATTGATTCCACTGATACAACGCGTTTTAATCTTGGAACCTCGGAAAATCCGAGAGAAATTCTAATAGCATCAAATATAACTCCTGAGGAGAGAAAAATTTTTGAGAGAATAATAAGAAAACATGAAAAAGTCTTCGCCTGGACCTATGAGGACATGCCAGGAATTGACCGAGACGTGGCAGAACATGCTATCCCGACTTACCCAGATTACAAGCCTGTGAAGCAGAAGTTGAGAAGGCTCAGGCAAGAATGGGCAGATAGGGTCAAGGAGGAAATTCGTCAGCAGATCGAAGCCAAGTTCCTTGTTGAAGTGCAGTATCCTACATGGTTGGCAAATGTGGTCCCTATAGCAAAGAAGAACGGAAAAGTCAGGGTGTGTGTAGATTATCGAGATCTGAACAAGGTCTGCCCCAAAGATGATTTTCCACTACCTCATATCGATGTATTGATAGACAGTGCCGCCAATTGCACGATGTACAGCTTTGGAGATGGTTATGTGGGCTACAACTAGATCCTGAACAAAATAGCTGACCGGGTTAAAACCGCTTTCATCACATAGTGGGGGACCTATGCCTACCGGGTCATGCCTTTCGGCCTGAAGAATGCAGGGGCCACACACTAGAGGATGGCGACCAAAATCTTAAGTGACCTGATCCACAAAGAAGTGGAAGTGTATGTCGATGACATGATGGTCAAGTCAGCCACCCGAGAGGGGCACTTTTAAGCTCTAGAGAAGTTCTTCACCAGGATTGACAAGTATAATCTGCGACTTAACCCCATGAAGTGCATTTTCGGAGTGACTTCAGGAAAACTATTGGGACATATCGTCAGTCAGAGGGGAATAGAAATTGACCCGGACAAGGTGAAGGCCATCAGAGAGATGCCCGTGCCGCAAAAGGAGAAGGATGTAAGGAGTTTCCTGGGCAAGCTGCAGTATGTCAGCCGATTTATTGCCAAGCTCACTTCAATATGCGAGCCTGTTTTTAAGCTGCTTAGAAAGAATCAACCTGTGGTCTGGAATGAAGACTGCCAGAAAGCCTTTGACAACATCAGAGAATACCTGTTGAATCTGCCAGTGCTAAGGCCACCGCAACCAATCAAACCGCTTATCCTTTATCTGGCAGTAGAAGGCAGTTCAGTGGGCGCCATGATGGCTCAAGAAGATGAATTTAGGGTGGAATTTGCAATTTATTACCTCAGCAAGAAGTTCTTGGCTTATGAGATAAAATATGCTGAAGTAGAAAAGATCTGCCACGCAGTAATTTGGGCGTCAAAGAAGCTGAGACATTACTTCCACTCATTCAAAGTTCAGGCAGTGGCCAAGCAGAATCAATTAAGATATTTGCAGGATGCGCCGTCTTTGCTTGGTAAGATGGGGAGGTGGCTGCTCTTGCTACAGGAGTTCGATGTGCAATACATCACTCGCAAAACTATTAAGGGGCGGGCCGTAGCAGAATTTCTTGCCGAGCATCCTATTCAAGGAGACACTCCCGAGTTTACCTTTCTTGATGAGAGCATAGTCACAATTTCTGTCCAAGGATGGCAGTTACACTTTGACGGGGCAGTGAATAGCAGAGGGGCCGGAATCGGAATCGTCCTGACAACCCCAGATGATGAGAAACTCCCCCTAGCAAAGAAGCTGAGGTACAAAGCAACCAACAATGAAGCCGAATATGAAACATGCACTTTTGGGCTAGAAGCTTTAGCAGCATTGGGGGCAAAGAATATAGAAGTCTTCGGTGACTCATCCTTGGTGATTAATCAGATATGAGGTGAGTGGGCTGTAAAAGAAGAACGACTGGTCCCCTACGTTGAATATTTGAAAGAGGTATGTGGGCAGTTTGAGACTTGCACTTTCCACTTCGTGCCGAGAGATGAGAATCATCTGGCTGACGCGCTGGAAACCTTAGTGTCGATGTGGGATAACCCTGAGGGAGTGGCTATGAAGCCGGTGCTAATTTCGAGTTCTGATAAGCCCAGCTTTGAGACCGAGCCTGTAATGGAAGTAGAAGTGGCGGACGGGAAACCATGGTACTTCGACATCATGAATTATTTGGAAAACAATGAATTTCCAGAAGAAGCTACTGAGAAAGACCAAAGGATGATCCGAAAACTATCTACTCAGTTCATATCCTTGGAAGGGGTGTTGTACAAAAGACAGTCGGACGGGATTCAGCTCAGATGCTTGAATGAAAAGGAAGCCCGCAAAGTGATAGAGGAAACCCATGCAGGAGTCTGTGGGGCCCACATAAACGGTTTGACCTTGGCTAAGAAGATCATGAGACAAGGCTTCTATTGGCTTACGATAGACAATGACTGCTCGAAGTATGTTAAACAATGCCAGTTGTGCCAATAATATGTAGACTTGAGACACCTGCCGGTATCAGAGTTACATAACCTGACATCACCTTGGCCTTTCGTTGCTTGGGGGATAGATATCATTGGAGAGATTCGCCCTACGTTGTCTAATGGGCACAGATACATCATAGTCGCAATCGACTATTTCACCAAATGGGTAGAGGCAAAATCCTTCAAGAAGATTGACGCAAGGGATATGGCCAAGTTCATAGAGAGAAATTTGATCTGCAGATATGGCCTCCCTCATCACATAGTGTCTGACAATGGAGTATAGTTCATGGGAGAAACCAGGAAGCTCCTCGAGAAATATGGTGTCGAGCATCATAAATCCTCTCCCTACCGACCACAAGCGAATGGAGCAGTAGAAGCCGCTAATAAGAATATGAAGAAAATCCTGTCCAAGATGGTCCAAACCTATAAAGACTGTGCTGAAAAGTTACCTTTCGCCCTGTGGGGATATAGAACAACGGTAAGGACGTCTACAGGCGCTGCACCATTCTCCTTGGTATACGGAATGGAAGCAGCATTACCAGTTGAGATAGAGCTCAAATCACTGCGGGTGGTCATGGAAGCCCAAATCCCAGAGGCCGAATGGGCGCAGTAGAGGCTACAGCACTTGAATTTACTGGATGAGAGTAGGCTGAAAGCTTATTATCATAATCAGATTTACCAGAAGAGATTGGCAAGAACTTTCGAAAAGAAGGTAAGAAAGCATCCGGTGAAAGAAGGGGACTTGGTGTTCAAGCAGATGAGGCCAGGTATACCAGATATTAGAGGGAAATTCAGACCGACCTGGGAAGGGCCGTATATCCTTAAGAAACTGCTGTCCAAAGGAGCTGCAATCTTGTCAGATAGTGATGGGAACGAATTCAAGGAGCCGATCAATGTCGACAGACTCAAAAGGTTCCATGGCTAAAGACCAAAATAAAAAGAAGAGAATAAAATGCCCTGCAAGTCGAAAACCGAAAAAAGGCGGCTGTGCTAAAATTGGGCTCCTCGACAGGGTGAAAACCGAAAAAAGGCATCCTGTGCAAAAATTAGAGGCATGAGAGAAAATATCCGATCGTGAAAACCCGAGAGGGCCGATTGGTAACAGGAGTTGATGCTGTTAAAATTTGGTTCTTTTTATTAACAGCGCGTAAGCAGCTGAGTAAATGCAAAAACTAATCATGTATGCTGAAATTATATGAAAATGTACACAAATTCGTGAAATAGAATGAATATTATTCTTTTCATTTTTGTCATTTCCTAGTTCTGCATTAAAAAGAAATGTAGCACCAAAAAGATACATATGTAAGCTAAGCTAAGTCTTGCTGCTGCTCTCGCCGACCAGATGCTTGAGCCCTCGAGTCCTGTTATCAGATGCGGGACTAAGGATCCACTTCTTGTACTCGTTAGTCGAAGACAAGGAATGATTGCCGAACCTCGGGATAACAGTCTTCACTGGTAGTCTTCCCCACAGCTCAGGATACCGAGAAGCAAATGCAGCCGAGAGAGCTCCTCCTTGGAAAGACAAGGGAACCCTCACTACATCCTGGGTCATCCCGAGCTGGCGTGTACATCGAGAGGTGATGCAGAAGGTGGCCTGACGGAGGCCGCAGAGGGGAACACACCCCGATGGCCCATCAGTGACCACATGAGACAGTGGGAGCTAGGCAGACGTAAAACTGATGTCGTCATCTGACAGCTCGCCAAATCTGGTAATGCCTTCACCAGTAGTGGCATACCCATTAAGTCGTCGACGCGGCAGAAAGTGGCTCGGCGAGTACTGTGGAGTAACTCAAGGGGGTGGCTCAGACAGCATCTTCAGTTTCTCTTGCAGCCAGATCTAAAAAAAAAAAAAGGAAAAAGAAAGAAGAGAAGAAAAAAAGAAAAAAAAAAGCCTTTGGAGTAAGTAGGGTTTACTTCAGGCAAAAATTAAGCACAGGGTCGTGTGAAAATCCGAAAGGACGTATCTCCCGCTAAGAAAAACTAGTGTGAAAATCCATAAGGGACGCCCCTGGATCAATAAGGGGCTGCCGGCAAAGGTTGTAGTGGATCCAGAGCTCACAGCGTCCAAGCCCAAAATGGTCTCAGCCAGGATGAGCGGCAAGGGTGATAATCCTAGATGAAAGACACCCAAGACTCCGAACAGGCGAGAGTCACCTGTCAAACCCCCTGGAACAACAGTAAGGAAGTTCACCATGCAAAACAAGAATATGATGCTTACCCGATAGGTGGGGATGTCGGTGAACTGATCCAGAGCCTCGATCAGTGGCCCCAGAGCGAAGGAAGAGCCCGGAGAAATCAGCCGGACGGCCTCAGAAGAAGGTATGCCCAGAGCCATGGCTATGTCCCGTGTCTGAAATAGACCGCAGTGGGGGACGCAAGGCAGAGCACTAGGAGGGAACCAGGCTCCCAGAATGGTAGCTAACTCCTCAGGCAAAGGGCACAGTTCCTGGTAGGTGAAGCGGAAGACGTGAAATCGGGGGTTCCAGAAGTGGGTCGCCGCCAGAAGGAGGTTTTGGTCGACTTTGACCCGGCACAAATATTTCAGCCCGGACAGAGAGGAAAGGGCGCCTTCTTCCCAAGTGTGTTTATCATCTAAAATACGGTGCATCCTTTGGGCTAGAGAAGAAGACATATTGGGAGAGATGAAAGGCTCAAGATGTTGGAAATGAAGAGACACAAGAAGAGCAAAAATTTTGTGAGAATTTATAGGGAAGAGTCACCGACGGCCTACCCACCTCTCCACAGACGGCCTGCCCGCCTATCCTTATGGACGGCCTGCCCGCCTCTCCTAAGAGATGGCCTGCCCGTCGGTATAGATCCACCTGGCAGACGTCGGCATTGCATTCATCACGCGCATTAACTTGCATTTATGGCGTGACAGACGGCCAGCCCGTCGGTCGCTTCTACAGACGCCCAGCCCATCGGTCATGAAATTCTATATAAGGGCGAGTGACAGACGGTGCAAACGCTGCTGTCCCTTTCATTTCCTCTCTCAAACCGTTTTTTTTTTGCGTTTTTTAGCGGTTTTTCAAGCATTTCCTCTTATTTTTTTTGCGATTTCTTCATATTTTCGCATTCTCTACTCATCGAGTGCTTGAATATTTGTTTTTCTCCAGTTTCTACACTTCTCGCGACTACAAGTAAATAACTACTTTCTTTTGAATTTTATTTAATTTATTTCTTCATTTCTTTTTCTTTTAACTTTAGAAATGTTTAGAAAATTTTAGATGCCTTAGGAATTTAGGGAGAATGCTGCCCATTTTTCTTTATTATTTTAGTGCAATTTAACCTGAATTTTTGCATGATCACATAGAAATAGAATTTTTCTATAACTTTGGTGTTTTAGAAATAGATAGTTTCTAGCGCGCTTTTCTGTGTATATATTGCTTGTACGGCCTGAGGCCATTATTTTGTGTTCTTGGGGACTCACTCTTGCCGAGGTGTGTCCCATTTACATGCGTATATTATTGTCGAGGCCTGAGGCCTATTTTGTTGCCTTTTTATGCAGGAGGTCGGGCATACGTCTGCCGGGGTGCTGCCCAAATTTTTATTATTTATTATAGAATTGAATATTTTCATGTATAATGCATGCCTTGGGACCTACAAAGCCCATTTCCTTTACTCGTTTCAAATTATTTTCATGCGAAGCGCATGTTGTTTTTACCTTGATATGTGCAAAGCATGTGGGCAACCTTTGCCCTTTTCATTTATTATCAATTTTTCTATTTAGTTTTCGGGCCGCCATTGCTAGTAAGGCCCAAGTGGGCCATCCCCTTTGAGAATAAATCTAATAATACTTGTTTTATCAAATTTTCGCTATCTAATTTTTTCGTCTTTGCAGGATGCCTCCTAGACGTAGAGTACCGCAGGCCCAGCCCGAGATCATAGTTCCGGATTGGATGGATGCTGAGTCAGCTCAGAGGTATAGAGCATTGGATCAGGTAGAGCTTCGGGCCAGCCGTTTTGTATCCCGGCCGTTCCTGGAGGCCCTAGGGATGGCCCCAGAGTTTGATTTGCTCGTCGAGGGTGCTGGGTGGACAGAGTTCCTTGAGCCCTCCTTTCAGACTTTTCCAGAGGCTACTCGCCAGGTCCTGGCCACTCTTCGCTACACCGGTTTTCAGAGTGCAGATACCGACCCAGGGGTGGTTCAGTTTTGCTTCGACGGCGACCACTTCAGTATTACTAGACAGAGATTCGCTCAGGCCATGGGGCTCCCTACAGAGGAGGGGGTCGAGATCCCATGGCGAGCTGTTAGACGCGCCCATTGGGCGGCTATTACCATACCAGGAGTGTTGTATGATCACGATACAGCAAAGAGCACCGTACTGGTGTCTCAGGCACTCCGGTATTTGCACAGAGTGTTGTCCAGTTCGTACCTCGGTCGAGCTGGTAATCCAGGGTTGCTTAATGCGGCCGAGATCTGGAGCCTTTGGGCCATGGTGGCAGGCCAGCGTCTCAACATTAGCCATGAGATCTTGGCCAACTTGACCAGAGTCGACAGAGGGTTGACACCTGTGGTGATAGTGGGAGGAGTTATCACCAGGCTACTTTTGAGGATGGGAGTTGCCCCTGACAGGTTGAGAGGACCCTTGGGGGAGGGGATCCATGTAGACGCCGCAGCGGCAGTACAGATGGGGATGATCTCCAAGATTTCAGGCCAGGCGGAGGCCTATAGGGTGTTGACCATTCATGAGACCCGGCGGATATTCTCGCTTCCACCCTTGGGTCCAGATCCAGATCACCCGGAGCACCCAGAGGATCAGCCTCTACATCCAGAGCCCCAGCCTCAGCCCAAGCCTCAGCAAGAGCACCAGCCTCTACATCTAGAGCCAGAGCCTCAGCCTCCTCAGGCTCAGACTGTGCCACCGCCGCAGCAGCAGGAGCAGCCCAGGACCTTATCGGACTTCGATATAGAGATCACGATGGATGATCTTTTTGCTGCCTCACCAGCATCCCGAGCACCAACTCCTGTCCCATCGCCGGGCTTCAGAGTGCACAGGACTACCCACGGGCCCCCCGAGAGGTATCACCCTTATTCTAGAGGCGACCCGGGGGCATCCACCTCTACAGCACCGCCTCCAGAGCCACCACAGCAGCAGCTAGCACAGCCCGACTTCTCTCAGCTCCTCACCTCTATGTTCGCAGCTTTAGAGCAATGACAGGACGAGAGGGACAGAGCTATTCATGAGAGGTTGGACCGCCAGCAGGCTGCTATTCAGGAGCAGTCCCAGTCAGTGGAGCGGCTGGCCCGAGAGCAGGCTGGCTACATCGAGCACACTACGCGGCAGCAGGCTCGGGTTATGGATGCTTTCAGGGATGAGCAGGCTCAGGTCGTAGAGACCCTCAGAGGTGAGCAGTTGAGGCTGATTGAGCAGGTTGCTCAGGGTCAGAGGGAGCTCAGACAGCAGCTCGCTCATGATTTGAGGATGTCACAGGACCAGGCGTCTCAGAGGGTTGACATGACCCTGCAGATGATTGACGAGTCACTTGACTCTCTGAGATCCCACGTCCAGGCGATAGAGGGGATACTCCCACCTTTATCTCAGACCATGAGGGAGTTCAGGGACCAGACAGAGCAGCGCCTAGAGCACATGAAGGGGGCCGCCAGCGAGCAGACCACTCAGTTGAGCAAGGCGTTCAAGAAGTTGGGAGGCACAGTATCAGAGACATTGGAGTTCATCAGGACCTGCACCCAGCCTTTCTTGGATGGCCACGCTCAGATCCGATTCAGGCGGGCCCACGATGCTTAGGCAGGACCCTCCACGGCTCAGCCTCCACCTCCGGCACGGCCAGCTCCGCCTCCACCTCCACCCGGGATAGTGCATATATCGGATGATGAGGACCCCGATGAGCCCTCTGACTACACACCTCTATGACGTTCAGGGAGTCATAATTTTTGTATACTTGTAGTTTGTATATACGTTGTACAAAATAGACATTTTTAGTGAAAAACTTCTATTTTCAAAATTTATGATTCATTCATATAACAGATGAATATATACCTTCACAATCACTCATACTCTAAAACAAAAATGGTGAAAAAATGATGAATAACAACTCAATAAAAAAGAACAAATGAAACATGGCATAACAGATAAAAGCGAAAATCCCGCCATTAATAAACAGGTTAAAAGATGACCACTCGAACATGAACTAACAAAACCTTTTTATCGCACAGGTACAGAGAATATCGCTTCACTTCAGATCGAAGCTGTAGTTAAAGAAACACTGCTCTTCACCGAACCGAGATTGTAGCCAAAGCCTGCTACGTCTCACAGTTCGCGCGGCAGCTAGAGAGTGCTACGCACCTTGCAGATCGAATGGGGGTTAGCAAGGGAACTTCAGATCGAAGCTGTAGTTAAAGAAACACTGCTCTTCATCGAACCGGGATTGTAGCCAAAGCCTGCTACGTCTCACAGTTCACGCGGCAGCAAGAGAGTGCTACGCACCTTGCAGATCGAATGGGGGTTAGCAAGGGAACTTCAGATCGAAGCTGCAGTTAAAGAAACACTGCTCTTCACCAAACCGGGATTGTAGCCAAAGCCTGCTACGTCTCACAGTTCGCGCGGCAGCCAGAGAATGCTACGCACCTTGCAGATCGAATGGGGGTTAGTAAGGGAACTTCAGATCGAAGCTGCAGTTAAAGAAATACTGCTCTTCTCTTCGAGTCTGTAGCTAGAGAATGCTACGTCTCACCAACCCCTACAAGTCGAGACGAGATTTGGTAGGGATATCTTCGCATCGCTGACCAGGCCGAGACGAGGTCTACCCGGCAAAAGGTGCGGAAGGTAAGAACCGTCGCAGGTACGCCTTCTTTCTTTCTGTCCTTTCTCTGAGTTTTGGCTTATCTCGACGCTTGTGCACTAGTTTCCCCAAAACTGGGGGCAACTGTAAGCACCGTGTCCCGGAGCGGTCCGGATTAAAGGTTACCCTATGATGAAATCAATATCCTAGCCTGTATAAATGGTTTGGATTTGGGGATTTTAGTCCCGCGTTTCACGAGAAGCGAGTCTTTTTACCTTTCATAGGCAGAGGGGGGAAAACAGAGGTTTTTTCGAGTCAAAAGGCTTTTTTTCCTCCACAGATGGGCTGCCCGTCTGTGAAGTCAGCCCGTCGCTTGGGGTCACCGACGGCTTGTGGTATTTTCCGACGCCCGTCGGAAAGTCACCGCCCTTGTCAGAACGCTGCCTGGTTTCCCGGAGCACGCAACCCTTCTGACGGCCGTCGGTGGATGTGGCAGGGCCGTCGGACGAATCCTTGTGTTAGAAGGATTCTTCCGACGCCCGCCCCCATGCACCGACGCCCGTCGGTCGTGTCTGGCTTATAAAAGCTCTGGATTTTCAATAGAAAAGGGTTTCAAAAATTTTTGAAGAGGGGAAACTCTGCCCAAATTCAAGCATATTTTCTCTCTCTTCCAGCAAACACATTTCATAAAGAAATCTTGTTCAAAAGAGGATCAAATCCATCAAAAGGGACTAAAAACTAATTAGTTTTCCTTTAGATTTTGATTCCAAATAGAATACTTTGAAGGTTTGAAAAGGAAGTAATCTGATTTCCTCTTTTCAATCCTTCATCTTGCTTTTCGTGGAACACGCGGGGCTCTAATCAACACAAAATTTTCACCCAAAGCTATTATCTGAGGGTAAATATTCTGGATTCCTCCTCCATATCATTTCATATTTATTCTTTATTTGTTAATTCTTCCAATTTTGTCATTATTTTTCTTTATTTTGACTCTCATTACTTGATTTTATTGTAAAATCTCCTTTTGGCCTTAAAAGGAATTTTTCTCTTTCTGTTTTTTCGGAGACAGTGGTGACCGACGGGTCATCTCTATCACCGACGCCCGTCGGTTACCTCATCTACAGACGCCCACTTTTTGAGTGACAGACGGACATGTCGGTCATTTTGACTGACGCCCGTCGGTCACCTAAAAGAGGCCGTCGGTAAGTTCTGTCTCTTCCCCCTTTCTAGCGATTTTCTATTTTTTTCAGGTCCCTTTGGATTCCCACATATTGATTGTATGTATATTGACATCTTTTAACTTTCTATGAGTGTATATTGAATCTCTTGGACTATCCCGAGCTTGAGTGGCTACCTGCCGTATTCGGAGGATTTTTGTCCGGTTTAGTTTCCTAACCCTTTTGGTTACTTCCTTCATTTGTTATTCATTGATTATTCTATGTATATGGATGTACTCTTTTCATATCTCGTTAATGTATAAAAATGACTCAATATTTTATATTCAATAAAATGAGGTTTACACAAAGGCATAGGGGTCCAACGCCCCATTTTTATCCAATAAAAATCATTACGAACAAAAATATCCAATTTTGATAATGATGCATGCGAGGACCAAAGTCCTCAAAACAAACGATGCCCCGATTTGTGTATGTATCGCACCTTTATAAAGGGAGTCGTATTCCGCTCCTTGTATTATTGTAATTTATCGTCTTTTGATATTTACTTGCTCATTTATGGCTTTCCAAACATGAATAAATGTGCCTTTAATAAATTGCATCGTGTGGAGGGAGAGCGAATCAATGATAACTTAAAATTTGATTATAAAGTAATCGAGGTAGAAATAGATGAGAAATCCCGGACCCAGCTTTGGTCTTTGGGCTCAAAGAGGCTAGAGGTTTACCCTCCAAGACACCTTTTTGTGCCACGAGACTTTAGCGCTAATCCTAGGCTCCTTAGGGCGAGAAGTTTACCTTCAAGGATCCCTCTGGTTGGCCCAAAATGGATACCAAGCGCAGTCTTAGGCTCTCCGAGGCGAGAGTAACTTTCCCAATGTTCCTTTGGGTGGCGACTCCATGAAACCTCCTTGTTGCCCAACATAGACGCACTTGCGATTTATTGCAAGCTGTCAACGGACCCACAAACGCCCCGATCGCCCTTATGCGGGCGGTCGAACGGGCGACCGCGGGGATCCGGCGCGCGTCACACTCATGTTCAACTCTTTCTGTGTGAGGAAGTACTTCAAGCTCTTATGGTCCGAGAAGATCCTACACTTTTCCCCATACAGATAATGACGCTAAATCTTCAAATCAAAGATCACAGCCGCCAACTCTAGGTCATGCGTCGGATAGTTCCTCTCATGTGGCTTTAACTGTCGAGAAGCATAAGCCATGACCTTACCTTCTTGCATTAACACACATCCAAGGCCAACACCCGAAGCATCACTATAAATGACAAACTCTTTACCCGAGATGGGTTGAGTAAGAATAGGAGCCTCAACTAGCAACTGCTTCAACTGATCGAAACAGGTCTGGCATCTATCTGACCACTCAAATCTGACCCCTTTCCTTAACAATCTAGTCATCGGAGCGGCAATCACAGAAAAACCCTTAACAAACCGACGGTAGTAACCTGCCAAACCAAGGAAACTCCTCACTTCCTGAACATTCCTAGACCCTTTCCAATCAACTATCGCCTCAATCTTAGCTGGATCCACCTGAATACCCCTAGCTGAAACAATGTGGCTCAAAAATGACACTTCCCGAAGCCAAAAATCACACTTGCTAAGCTTGGCAAACAACCGATGCTCTCTCAACATCTGCAAAACCAATCGGAGATGCTCCTCATGCTCACTCTCATCCTTGGAATACACCAAGATGTCATCAATGAACAGTACTACAAATCGATCTAAGTATGGCCTAAACACACGGTTCATCAGATCCATAAAAGCCGCTGGAGCATTGCTCAAACCAAACGGCATCACAAGAAACTCATAGTGGCCACACCTAGTCCGAAATGCAGTCTTAACCACATCAGCGTCCTGAACTCGAAGCTGATAGTACCCTGACCGAAGATCTATCTTGGAAAAGACACCTGCTCCTCGAAGCTGAAAAAATAAATCTTCAATCCTAGGCAACAGATACTTATTCTTCACTGTGACCTTATTGATTTGCCTGTAGTCGATACACATCCGTAGAGATCCATCTTTCTTCTTGACAAACAGAAATGGAGCTCCCCAAGGAGATATGCTAGGTCGAATAAACCCCTTATCCAATAGCTCTTGTAGTTGAGTCTTAAGTTCCCTCAACTCTACAGGAGCCATCCGATAAGGTGCTTTCGAAATGGGAGTGGTACCCGGCATAATCTCAATGGACAACTCGACCTCTCTCTCAAGAGGCAAACCAGGCAACTCGCTCGGGAACACATCACTAAACTCCCGCACAACAGGGATGTCCTCAATCTGAACTTGATCTCTCTTGGAATCTAACACGACCATTAGAAAAGCCTCACAACCTTTCCTGATAAACCTCTTGGCTTGCATCACAGAAATCACATTATTCAAAGAACTAGCACCCAAACCATTCATAAACACAGGAGACTGACCTCTATCCCAAAGTACAACTGTCTTCCTATGGCAATCAACCACAGCCCGATGCTTACCCAACCAGTCCATACCAAGAATCAGATCAAACTCTCTGAAAGGCAACTCAATCAAATCAATAGGAAGCACAACTCCCTCAACCATCAAAGGACAACTTCTAAAGACTCTACTCACACTGACACTATGCCCTAATGGACTGGTCACACATATCTCATAATCTAACTGATCAACCACATGCAACTTATCAACAATTTTATCTGTGCATAAGTATGAGTGTGTGGAACCAGGGTCAATTAGAGCATACAATTCAGTGTCATGGAGTAGGAACTTACCAACAATAACATCAGGCGAATCCTGCTCCTCTCTGGCTCACACAGCATATGCTCTAGCTGCGACTGGCAACTCACGATCCACTGTCTCTGATGCAGCACCCTCTCTAGGTCGACCACCTCGACCTCTACCATGGCCTCTACCACGGGTAGCCTGTGAAGCATTCGAACCAACCCTGCTAGCCTCTCTTTGGGAACCTGAATCCTCATACAATCTCGGACAGCTAGCCAAAAGATGCTCAGTGCTCCCACACCTGAAGCACGCACCGAAGAGCCACCTACACTCACCCCGATAAGTCTTACTGCAATGAGGACAAACTGATGTAGTCTCAAATCTACCACCTCTACCAGAACCTGACACGGCTGCAGAACCCTGTCTTCTACCTCTAGAAGCCGGGACAGATGATGACTCATCCTGTGGGTTCCTCGATCTCTTACCCGAGGATGAAGAAGATCCTCCACGAGAAGAATACCTCCTTTGGGCCCTCTCTCTCATCACAGTCTCAGATCTCTCCGCCCTCATAGCAGCCTCCACAATCTGATAATAACTTACCCCAGGCATGCACATCAAAGAAATCAAAGCAATCTTCAAAGACTCATTCAACCCTGCTTCAAAATGCTTACACCTGAAATCATCGGTCATAACCCCACGCGGAGCATAGCGAGACAATCGATTAAACTCTTTCTCATAATCTGAAACTGACATGGTCCTCTGCCTCAAACTCAAAAACTGCGCCCATCTAGCATCTCTATAAGTATGAGTAACATACTTCTTTATGAACTCACCCTCAAAGAACTCCCAAGTAATCGGATCCGGTAGCTGAGGATGCCTGCAAACCAATTCCCACCATTCAAAAGCGGACCCTTGCATTAAACTAGTGCACACTCTGCCTGCTGGTCGGGAGGACACCGAATTTCTCTCAGAGCACGCTTCACTTTATCTAACCATTTCTCAGCCATCTCTGACTCATCCAAACCGGTACCATAGAAATCTTCCACACCTGCCCTCCTCAAGTTCTCCATAGGGGCTCTAGGAGCTGTCACTCTCTCCAAAACCCTAGCCATGTCCTAATGCAATCTGAACATAGCCTCAAAAGGCATGGCTGCGGCCTCGGGCTGGACCCTAGCATACTGAGCCGACACAGAAATTGATGGATCTACTGCTTGAGGGTTCACACTCTCAGCGGACTCCTCAAGTGATCCACGAGCAGAGTTAGAAGCCATCTAAACAAATAAGAAACAACCGCATCAGCCAACACAGATCTAGACACATACACATCTAAGCAACTCAACATAACATCAACAACACCCAGAAATGCCTAAACCAGAGCTCTGATACCAAAAACTGTAACACCCCCTTCCCATACGTAGGCGATCCCATCCGATAAGGAGTGAGATGCCGTATGAGTAAAGGTGCCACCAAACAGATACAAAGCAAAACATACATTCATTCATAACATACATGCCAAAATACGAGATAATTAAAAACTTTAAAGGAAAAGAAAGCCATAGCTGATCATGCATTAATATAACAAAAGCATTACAATATTGTTCTGATCAACTAGCTGGAAAAAAAAATATTACATAAGCAAAAATATAAGTACAAAAGCGGAAGCTGAAACAAAACTGATACAAGAGAGTTCTATACAAAAAGAATCATCAAAGATTACAAAAGCTAAGCCCTACACTAAAACCTTCTATGTTGGCTTGACGGCGGCGACTCTCTCAAAGCAAAACTCCTTCCGCACCTGCACCGGTAAAAACACCGTGCTAAGCGATAAACGCTTAGTGGGGAAACACACATAAAATATGGACGGCCATTCAAAATGGTCGTCAAGGCATAACACATACACAACGGCAAAATGCAATAGCTTAAACATAATCCATAAAAACCTGCTCACAAATTAAAGCCATACATTCCGCATCTCAAATTCATATCCATTCCAGAATAATCAAACATATATCTCATCATTATACTCATTCAGATATCACATTTATATAGCCAATTCAGAACAAAGCAATTCAATCGAACACCTGCTGACTCGAGGTAGTGGATAACGAGTGTACTGAAGGTACCTTATGGGTACGAATCGAATACTGAGGGTACCACACAGGTACAAATCAAAACTCATTTCATTTTTATCAAACACAATATATTTATTGAGGGGACCTTAAACAAGATCCTAATACTGAAGGGTTCGCGAGGAACGAACCGGGGGACCTGATCGGGGTCCAAACTGAACTGAGGGCTGCAGCTAAAAGACTCTATTAGGCATGCCTAACTATCCACTTACTTGACTCTAGCGGGTTATGCGTCATTCAAATCATATTTCAGGATACAGCATATAGTTTATCTGAAGAATCATGGTATCACTCATATCAAAGCATATAAAAGTATGACATGCATCATAGAGCAGTATAAGTCCATTCGGAAGAAATACGAAATTCATTTTTGAGTTAAAACCGGGAAATTTCAGAAAATAGGCCAATCAGGGGTGACCAACAAGGTGGCCTGGTCACGGGTCGTGACTGGCATCACAACTCGTGACTGGCCTCCTTCTCTGGCTGGTCACGAGTCATGACTGGGAGTCATGCCTCATGACTGGCTTCTTTCTTTGGGCTTGTCACGGGTTGTGACTGGTAGTCACTACCCGTGACTGCCTTCTCAGGCCGGTCACGAGTCGTGACTGGAAGTCATGCCTCGTGACTGGCTTCTCTTCTTGGCTAGTCACGCGACAGACATACCTGGAAATGGGAATTTCAACAGTAACGCGATTTCCCATTTCCAGAATTCCCAGAACTCAAAATCAATTCCAAAACTTGAATCAAAACCACACAAATCTGTTCTTACCTTCCAGAAGACATCTTATACAGTATAAACAAGATAATTGCAACTTAATTCAGAAATTAAAACAACCAATTCAAGCACAAGTGCATTTAAACTTCTCAAGAACATAAACCCTAAAAATTACAGTAAATTCAAAATCAAACAATCTTATCAAACAAATCCAAAACCTGAATTCTAAGCTTCACTTCACTTAGCTCCACTACTCCCAGCAATCTCCTTGCCCTTGGGATCGCGAGGAGCTACAGCTAAGCACAACACATCAAAGAACAACGAAAATAAAAACCCTAAGTTAAATCTAAACCCAAAGAAGAAGAATGAAAACAAATGGAAAACAAGGTGAGGAATGCAGTGACTTACCAAAAGAATGCCAAGGAGATGATTGATTTTCACTAACAGTAGCTTGATCCAAGCTAGGGTTTCAAAATAAGAGCAAGGAAGAAGATGAGTCAAAGAGGAAAAGAATCGGGAAGAAGAAATGAATTTCTGCCTTTCCCATTTTCCTTTCTCTATTAACTCCTCTTTTTCCTATCCCTACATTTGTCACTTTCCTGTTGGTGGAAACCAATCACTCACACCCAACAACCATGCACTACACACACCCAATGCACTCCCAACTAATGCACACCCTACAATGGTATGAACACACATACACAATGCACTCTCATATTAAAACACCTTAATATGATATGCTCAAGTGCACACAACCATAACCCAATTAATTCACACACTAATGTCATACATATAACCATATGCTAATAAACCCCAAAACATGCATTTTACTAAAATACCCTTATGATATGCCGAACACATGCAAATGCCGCATACAGACGGGCTCATACTATTAGGGGGCAAACGGGGTGTGACACTCTTTCTGCTAAATCTATAAGTCCTAGTGAGTCTATGAATCTATCCATATAAACTTCGTACTTAAGAGCAGATGATTGTGAAGATGCATGTGGAGATGATGCTGAAGACATGTTTACATCTTCTGATGGCGAAGATATTTAAAATATACTTTCTAAGAAATACGTTGTATAAATAACAAGAGAATATTAATTAAAATTTGTTTAAAATTAAAATCCTGGCAATCGCAAAATCCATCTAAATGCAATTAATCATGCTGTTGAATTAAAACTTCTCTTAAACTTAAAAGTTCTTGCCTGAGTAAAGCCCTTTCTCGATTTTCTGAAAAATCTAAGGCTGATAAAGCGTTAATAAAATGATGAACAAAATGATTCATATTCGAAATATACCTAATGTATTATATTCTGATGAAATATTACACAATGGGGAAGATGAAGTACATGAACAAGCTTTTGTAAATATTAGCTAGAGATCTAAGGTCTTATTACAATGGGAAGTGGATATGACTAAGTATTTTTTATTCTTGCTTTCTCTAATTTTTCTTAAGGAAGAAAAGGCTTTGCCCTGCCCTGAAGAGGTGATATGATTATATAGGCTGAAAAAGATGATTCGAGAGTCTTGCATTATTGATATCGGTGAGCTGTCTTTGGCTAGTAATGAAGAATCTTGATAGTGTCTTGCTGACAATCTTATCGGCCATGCAAAGAGTTATCTGAGTGATCTTTGAAAAGTAATCCTTATCTTGATATACAGGTTTTTGATAGTGCATCTTTTAAGGTCTTGATGAGCGGAGTCATTTGGAGTCTTTTGAATAATAGAGATAGTGCGCCTGAAATGTGTTCGAAGTTTCTTGCTTTTGTCGGCCATAATGCTTTCTGGAGAATTATTATTTTGATGAGCTAGAAAGTCTTTACTGTTGATACCTACACAAAAGGTTAGTGAAAATAACTTTTTTTTTATTTTACATTATTGTACTATCATCATACGGATCCTGAGAATCGACAAAATGATGTGGAGCTGGGCCCAATTCTTCTGTTGAAGAATTTCCTTTTTCTGAAGTTAAATGGCTAAGGATAGCTGCTACTTCCTGTTTTGACATGGTTGATGTGAGAAGGCTGATAAGATGACACTTGCTAGCTGTGAATTCTGGACTTGATTCTGACTGGACTTGCTTTTTATCTTGATAATGTGGAGTCTGATAAGAGAATTTGTTGTTATCAAATTTTTCTCTAACTGCTTCCGAATTTACCCTATGTTCTTGAAAAGAATCCAACCACTTTACCAGATATTCTCGGTAAAATATTGGGATGGCTAAGTTGGTTGACACATGATAATTCCAAGTGATGATCCATGGAATTTTGAACTCATTACAAAACTGAAGTAAGGAATCATTGATTTTGGTCTAATATAGTTCTTTATATTTTACATAACCCTGATGAACCTGTGGAGGAAGAATTGCTTCTATAGGTCCAAGAAAGTCAAACCATCTAAGAAACCAATTTGGATAGAAACCTGAAAACTTATGCAAAAAGTAGAAAAACCATGAATGATTATAGTTCCTGAGGAAAAAGGCTTTGAACTAGGCATCTTGATAGTCGTAATAACTATATTATCTTCGTGTTGAATATCTTGTTAAAACTTTAAAAGAATAGGGTTTCAATCCCCATTCTGCTAGAGTCATTATTCTGAAGATTTTTAACTTGCTGTAGTTTATCTTGGTAGAGTCTTCATTATAATTATGCTCAATTACCACAGAGTCTGTATCGATCAAAATCATCTCATAGAACTCTCTGGTTTTGTCTGGGCATTCTTCTAAAAAGTGAAATCCTTTTGAAAATATAAACTTAATTAATTTATAAAAACTTTGATTTTCTATCAAATTTTGCTCTTCTGGTTCTAGGACTTTAATAAACTACCTGTGAGGATTCAAAATATAGACTGATGAAGATTTTCTAGGAGATGAAGATTATGAGGCAAAAGCAGAAGTATAAATTATTGTGGAAAAGGTAGGTGGTCTAAAGAGTGTAGGTGGAGGAGTTCCACTAACTAAAGGTCTGATTAAAGTTGAAGAGATTGATGGAGAAAACCAAGAGGTGCTAGGCCTAGGTCTAGGTGATAGGGCTAAAAACCTGTTGGGTGATAAAGGGATCATCTGATTAGTATTTACCGTCTGATTATTATTGATCAGATTTGAAATACTGGCTTTACTAAGCACCTTCTTATTATCTTTATTCATTTTCCCTGTAAAAACTCACGAGAAAGAAAATTAGGTAAACAATTATTTTAACCCTTAATAAATTCTATTTCAAAATCAAAACTACTGAGAAGGGCTTGTCATTTAGCAAAAATCTGTTTGGAAATTAAATTTTTAACATCTTTTTCTAAAATATGTTTTGCTGAAAGGCAATTTATTCTTAATAAAAATCTTTTCATGTAAAGATCATCTTCAAATTTTGTGATGCATGAAACAATGCTTAATATTTCCTTTTTAATGGTGGAATAATTTTTCTGAATACTATTCCAACTTTCTAAATAGAACCATACAAATTCTTCTTTGTTATCTCTTTCTTGTTTAAGAATTCCTCCAAATCATATGTCACCAGCATCTGTTTCTACTATAAAAAAAGCTTCTGGATGAGGAATGCTAAGACATGGGAGAGTCTTGATTTTTGCTTTTATCATTTTTACTATTTGAGTATGTTCTTCTGACCATGGGTCTGGATTTTTCTTTAATCTATTATAAAGAGATTGACAAATTTTTCCTAAATCTTGGAAAAAATCATGAACATAATTTAAACATCCTAAAAATCTCTATAACTGTTTTGTATCCTTAATTTCATCTAGGAATTTTCTTGTAAATTCTAAACTCCTATTTATAGGTCTAATGGCTCCCTGATTTATATCATGTCCTAAAAATCTAACCTTAACTTGGAATAATTTCATTTTAGTGGGAGAGATTACTAATCCACTTCTATGTATAATATTATCAAATTTTCTTAAGTGATTAAAATGCTGAGTAACATTATCAGAAAATATTAAAACATCATCTATATATACTATAGAAAATTCATTAATTGGTCTTACTATATCATTCATTATGTTTTTAAATTCTGATGGGGCATTTTTTTATTCAAATGGCATTAAATTCCATTCATAATAGCCAATAGGAATATTGAATCCAATCTTATACCTATCTTTTTCCTGAATTTGGATCTGCCAAAATCCTGATATCATATCAAATTTAGAGAATATTTTTGCATTATACAATCTTTTTAATAAATCTCTTTTATTAAGGATAGGGTATGTAATCCATTGTAAAACTTTGTTTAAAGGCTTATAGTTTATTACTAATCTAGGGGCTCCTCTTTCTAATTCTGCTACATTCATAACATAAAAAGCTAATCATGACCATGGAGACTTAGAATCCCTAATTAATCCTTTATCTTTTAAATCTTGGATTTCTTTCTTATAAAGTTTTTCTAATTCTTCTGACATGCGTAATTCTTTTGATCTAGTGGGTATTTTCTTTTCATCAAAATCTTTTTCATAAGGCAGACTGAGTATGTGACTTTTTCTATTCCAAAAAGCATTAGATATAGGAGCACACACGTCTTTAGAAAAAGTTTTCTCTATCTCTTTTATTTTGTCCTTCATTTCTTCTTTTTCTAATTGGACCCTTATCCTTTTTTCATCTATTTCTCTGATTAAAAATTTTATGTGATTTCGCTTATTATTTATAAAATTAATTTCCTGAATATTATTTTTTAATTGATTAACATCCCTAGATATCATTGGGAAAGCAAATTCAAATAATATGTCTTTTCCTAATACTTTAGTAATTATTCCGTTGTTACAAAACTGAAAAGGATAAAGCATTGTTATAAAAGGTAATCCTAAAATTACTCCTGAATTTAAATTTTTAATTAAGATTAACTAAGTTTTATAACAATAACCCTTATTAAATATCTTTACCTTAGATAATTTATATTTGATATGTAACTTAGATCCATTGGCTGAACTAAGTGTTTCTGAAGTTTTTTCATAATATTTAGTGGGTTCTAAACCTTCCTGAATACAATTTTGATCAGCCCCACTATCAACTAAAGCCAAGGTGGAAAGATGAAAGTCATCACTTATTATTATATCTAATTTGACATACCACTTTTGATAGTTTACTTTGGATATGTTGTTAACATATTCTTCTTTATTTTCTGGTTCTTTAATTACTAAGGAGGTAGATGCCTGATTTTTATCTTTATTTAGAAAAAGTTTACTTAGACTATCTTTAAGATTTTCTTCTTCTAAAAATTGAATTTTTCTTCTTAGTATGCTCATATCTTGTTTTAGACCCTTAACTTTTTCCTGAAGGTCTTGAATAGAGGATTCTTTTTAACTTGTCTAAACCTTTGACAAATTTCATTGAAATCGTATGGTCTATAATCTTTTTGCTCCCTTTGTCCTATAAGGTCTTTTAATCTAAGTAAATAATTTTTTTTTTTATCTCTGGGTCTTCTATTTTATCTATTATATCTAATAAAAATTCTTGCTCGTTATTAAGCATATTTATTTTACTACACTGACACGTTCCTAAACATTCACACGACTCTATTTTGCTACTAGAATAATTTTCTTCAATTATTATATTTAGATCATTTTTAGAATAGTTTGAAATATCACTTTCAATTTCTAAAGAAGAATCGTTTATTACTAATTTCTTAATTTTTTCTTTTAATTCTTCTGAGGCATCTAAACTATTTACTTTATTTTTCATCTTACAGTTCTTGGAATAGTGACCCGGTTTATCACATTTATAACAAATTACTATGAATCTTTTAAAAGATTTCTTATAAGATTTTTTCTTAGGAAAGCTCCTTCTTTTGTTGGGCCTATCTTACTCAAAATTGGGCCTAAATGTCTTTCTTCTAGGATGGTATTTTCGTTTTATTTTATTTTTTCTCCTAACCGTAGCTGATGGTGCACTAACTCTTTCATATCCATACTATTGAGAAAAATCTCCTAATTCATTTCTTCCTGCTAGATTTTCTCTTTTTAATTTAGCCTTTAGTTTCATGTCTGAACATATGGCTAATCCTTCTTTACTAACATAATTTATTATTTGACCATAGGTTAAGTCCTGATAGGGAACTGTATCATAATAGTCTGTTTTTAACTTATTTTTAATTCTTTCAACAAATAATTTTGTTAAACCAGCTATAAATATTTCTTTCCAATAAGAATTACCACAATCTGATCTGGTCATTGCTTTTGTTAAAAATAAATCTTTGTACCATCTAAAATCTTATAATTTTTGACATGTAAGGTTTTGTAAAATTTCTAAATTTCTATCCTGATACTGGCTAGGATCTCCTACAAAATTTTTCATAATAGCAAATATTAGAGTATTAACACTGTCATCTATTGGTCTCTATTTCCTTATTATTTTCTCTTTTTACTATAGTCTTAGTAGATCTTACTATGTATTCTTGTTGGTTATGGGTTACATAGTAATCCCACCAACCTTTTAATTGTCATGTAAATCCTAAAATTAAAGCTTGAGCAACCTGAAAATCATTATTATTAGTTGATCTATAGGCATTAACTGCCATTGATATTTCTTGTAAAATATTTAATATTCTATATTCTGATTGTCCACCTAAATTCCATTCATAGACAGATCTTCCATCATAACTTGCCTGATAAATATTTTCTTTTTCTTTAAATTGAGTATCTAGTGGAGTTGGTCTAGAGTAATAATTCCTAGTGGTAGGCAACGGTGCATTTCTTCTTAATTTATTTATTTCTAAAGGTTTTTCTGAGGATTGGTCATATTGATTTTCTAATTCAACTATAGAGTCTGTATCTGATTCAGAGTCTTTGTCTTTATTTATTACTACAACATGCTTATCCTTTTGCTTATTTTCTTTAATTATTTTAGGATTATTGATATTAATATTTCCTAACCTCTCTTCTATCTTTCTTAGTATAGAGTCTTCTTTATTTAGGTTAATAGAGGGTCCTATAAATTCAAAAGTTTTGAATAAAGGTTTCTCTTCTAAGGCAAGTGGCTTTAAATTTAAGGATTCAGCCTGATAGGGTATTTGTACTACATTCTCTATCCTATTTAACTGATTTCCTATGGTTTCTAAGGTTTGATTAGTAAAATTATATTGAAGTATTATTTGTTGTACTATTTTCTTTATTGAATCTTCTTTTTAAAGATCTATAAAAGGCATTCCTACATATTCTTTGTAATGGCCTGGATTATACCCCAGTAGTAATTGATTCAATTCGATTTATTGGGGTGAGAGTGAATGAGATAGACAGATTTGGACTTAAATGTAATAACATTAAGGACCTAATTGTATAATCAAAAGAAAGTTAAATGGCTTATTGGCAATTGAGCATGATTAAGTCAAAGTGGGGATTAATTAATGTTAATGATGCTTAGCTTAAAATCAGATTTGGGTTAAAAATGGATTAAGGGAAAGATAGTGGTTATGCACGTGTGGTCCTGTGGAGTTGCCACCTTCCAATAGCCATGCAATATAAGCCCTTTTGGAGAGTGAAATCTACATATTTCATTTCCTTTGTGCTTAAGAAATCCGGCCCTTCTTCTTCTTCTATTTTCTCTATCACTTCTTCATCTTTACAAGTTTACATCTACTAAAAATCTGAGTAGGAAGTTGGGTAGTTAATATTTGAAGATTATATTATTGTTAATCGAGGTAAGCATTCGAGTGTGTTGTTTCTTATCTTCTTTTTTTGATTTCTTTGGACCTGAATTAAAATGGAAATTAATCATGGTGTTCAATTTCTGGAAATTGGGTTGAAATTGTAGTTGAAGAACTGAAGAAAGACAAAGGGAAGGCTAAGATTGGTGAGCCTAGTTCAAAGGGATCTTTCTAGGAGCATAGGAGAAGAGGTTTGGAAAACTAGCTTTGTGTATATGATATGTTTGTGTTTAAATTGAATGTTGAAATGTGTATAAGAGAAGAGTATGAATTAAGTAAAAGTTTGGTATTATGAGTTGATATAAATTGAGAATTTGAGTAACTTTGACATGTACCCTGTTTGACTAAACTATGTGATTGGTAATGGGTGAAAATTGATTGAAACAAAATTAATTTTAGTAGCATGTTAATGTGAACGTAAATGATTGAATTGAGAATTTGCCTTTGGAAGGCATTAAGGGCATAATTAGCTAGATAACTAGTATAACAAAATAGACTTTTAGGTTGATGCATAATTGGAACTAAGGTGGTTGAAACTTGATATGTTAAAGTAGTAATGTATAAGAAATGTGTTATAAATTCTTAATAGGATGAATAATTAAGTGTTTAAAAGATTGGTTGATAAGTAATTGGTATCACAAGTTAGCAAGTGCCAAAGGTGGAAAGGGAAGTTTTGGTTTGCAAAATAGGGTTGGCAGATTGGTATTCTGTCGTGAAGGCGACAGAATACTCATCTTGCATATTGGCCTCACTGTCGCGAGTGCAATAGAGGCGTGGTGTGGGACTCTATCTTGAACACGACTAATATCGCGAGCGCGACATAAACCATCATCCCATTCTGTCGCGAGCGCGACACTTTAGGGCACTTTTGCACTGTTCTTGAATTTTTCTAATTTGACTTTTATACATGTGTAAGGGTAAAGTAAGCATGTGAATGAGAATGTGAACTATATATTATGCACTTGGATACTATTTGTCTTACATTTGTGAAAGTGTATGAAATGTACTTCAAATGTTGATGTTATTGATATTTATGAGCAATGTTAACATGAATAAAGGGATTAATATTCACAAAGCCTGCGAGTCAAGTAGTGGATAGATAGGCATGCCTATAGAGTCTAAGTATTGTAGCCCAATTCGTCCGATTCCTCTGGAATCACAATACGATTTGAATCCTTATTGGATTCTTCAATGCAAAATTATCAATAATGTTGATATTTTTGTACCTTAGGGTACCAATGCGAATGAGAGTATTTACGGATACAATGTGTTTACTATATCTTCGGGTACTGATGCGATACCCATTATCCTCATCTTTGAGTTGCAGGCAAGGCTAATTAATTGTTATTAATTAATTGAATAAAGTGAAATGACATGATATACCCTTTTATGTAAGTATAGTGGGCATGCAAAAATGATGTGGAAGTGGAATTAGTATGCGACTATTATACTTTTATATGTATAATAAATAATTATATTACTTATGTGTACATTGATGTTGAAGTATAAAACATGTATAATTTGCCATAATAGTAATGAATTATCTATAACTATATGTGCATATGCTTTGTTATTATATTGTTTCCCCACTAAGAGTTATCACTTAGCGCGGGTTTGCTAATCCGTGCAGGTTCGGACGTGAAGTGAATTGGAAGGAAAAATTCACATTGCTAATGGTTAACACTAGGAGTTAACATAGCATAGGTTTTGGGGTTTTTTGGTATATGTATGATAGATCTATTTGTATAAGCTTTTTGTAATGTATAAGTGTGTGTAATATTAAGACTGTTTAAGTTTTGTAGTGGTAACTAATGGTGTATGTTTGTAAATAGTCATGTAGATAAGTAGATTGAGATTGTGATAGCATGAGATAATCCGCTTCATGAAATGGAATGTGTGAAAGAAATTTAATTGTACAGGATTTGCTTGTGTAATTACAGTCGGAGTAAGCAATGTATGCGATAAATGCGTTGTGACAGCCATTTCCATCCGCCTTAGCTGAGCTAAGTGAGCGGATGGTTTTGGGCATTACATTCTTGATCATTTCTATTGAATATTATATTTTCTAGTGGTGGATGTATAGATATTATTCTTTCATCGTCAGCTAAATTCCAAAGTTTTCCTACCTTACTAAGAATTTTTAATTCCTTTTCAAAAGGATAATTAATATCATTATAATAATAGTAATTTTCAAACCATAAAAATAAAGGAATATTAATCTTTTCTTTTTCCATGTCTCTATACCATAATTCTCTAAATTCTTCTAATTTCTTTTGTGAAAAATTTTTAAATTCCATTCTCTTTTTTCTTTATTATATTTTGCCTTTAATTCTGCTCTAAGAAATTCTTTATTAATTTCAAATGCCATTTTCCTTATTATAAATTTAAATGAGAAAAGGTTTTTATCTGGGATCTAGTTGGGCTCACTGATGACTCATTTATTTTCTGTGTAAATGGGCCTAGGAATACTTCCTCTAAAATCTATTCATCTTATTTCTAAGTTTCTATTTGAAGCAGTTCTTGGTATAGTGTTGGTTGAAGTTGAAGGTCTATTATTAGAATATACTGACTATTTTCTAGGAGCATTTGTGAAGTCTATGTCTATAGATCCATCTGTGTGTTCAGTTATTTTAGAGGTTTGATTATCTAAGTCTATTAGTCTGGGTTCACTTACTTCCTGCAGATTCCATCTGGCTGACCTAGTTATTTCATCCCATTTTAATCTTTTAGGTACATGAATATTAGAGTGAGCTCTATTTCCCTCAAAAATAATCGTTTCATTTCTGGTTAAAGTATTTACTGACTTAGGATTTATTGAAGTGATCATTACCTTGTAATAAACTCTATAGATTATTGCTACGGCTTTAACATCCTCTTTAATATTTAAATTTTTTGTTTTGACTGTCAAGGTTAAAGTGTCCATTAGATGTCTATTAAATAAACTGAGAGTGAAACCTGGGTAAGAATTAAAATATACGGGTCCATTTGCTATATTGGTCTCTGCCATTGCAAGTAAAGAATTTGAAAAGTCTAAGTGTCTGGCATCTCTTAAACACATTAACACAAGGACATCTAATCCTAACCTGAACAATGGTTTAATTGCTTTCTGGACTACACCTATATGCAAAAATCTATATTTATTTCTTCTATGACCCTTAATTACTTCTTTTGAAAATAATTGGATACTAGCGTGTTCCTGATTAATGGGCAAAGTCTGTTTAATAGTTTTAATAGAATAATTAGACATAAAATCAAAAGCTCCTATTGAATATATTGATTTAATATTCTGTTTAGGTATAGTCCAGTTATGTAAATCGTGTTCTACCTTATCTATATTAATTTCTAAAGAATTCATATCTAAAGGATAGGTATTATGATCCTGGTTCAAGCTAGAATTAGCTCTTGGTTCTTTATCAGAGAGAATTCTAGATAATCTATTCATAATGACTACTTTAACTATATATATATATATAAGATCAAAGGGTATAAGATTAAAACAAGGAAATCTAATCTACCACACAGCAATAGATCCACGAGTGGATTTCACAACCTATAACTAAAAATGCAATGCAAGTGCAATGCAGAAAATTAAATAACCAAATCAAGAAAGTACGTGGCACTGAACAAGCATGATAACAGTGTTATCCTTTGGAAACCAGTAGCCCGCAGCTCGTATTGTTTTAGCCTATATACTTTCAAGATTGTTTGAAAATTTTATGTAAACAGTATTTCTAATGTACCAGATCAGTTAAAACTGCAGGTACAGAGCATACTTATGAATGCAAAATACTTGTTTTGAAAATTATATATATTATAAATTAAAATTACATAAACTGTAAGGTACAAAGGCTCAACACATGAGCTACACTTACAGGTTTTGAAAGAAAAGAAGATAATTACAAGAGATAAACACTCAGTTCAAGATTACAAGGTGTTTTGTTGCTCAATACATGAGCTACCTAGTATTCGATCTAAGTGTGAGAGTTTGAAGATTGGGAATCCTCTCCAAATTAGTCTCTGCCTTCAACTGGGAAGAAGGAGGTCCTTAAGTAGAAAGTCTTCCGTCAATTCAGGGAGCCTTGTGGAGACAGGAATTGATGGGATGAGCTGCAAAAGAAGACTTCACGTGCTCTAGTCCTGTAGCTCCATTATGGCTATTTGAAAAGAAGAAAAAGCCAAGCACCGAAAGCAGGAAAGTATCTTTTTACTGTTTCCTTTTCGACTTTTTTTTTATGAGGCTGGGCCTTAACAAAGGTATGGGCTCAAGCCTGTTTGAGAATACAAATTAAAAAAGAGAATGGGCTAAGCCCATGCTTACAAAATATTAAAATGAATGGGCTAAGCCCATGTTTGAAAAACACCTTCGTTTATGGATCCATACGAGAGTTGGGGAAAACATCATAGTCTTCATCTACTAGATCGAAGGTGGGCTCTATCCCAGAGGATGAGCTTGCTTTTGAAGATCCTGAAGGGGCTTTCGAAGAAGAGGCCTTGCTTTGTAAAAGTTGGGCCATTATCTGAAAGTATTCCTCTTCAGTTTTTGTTGCTGCTAGTTGGGTCTGAGCAAAGGATTTTTGGGCCAGAATTTGTGTTGATGAATGTTCCACCTTGAGAAATCCTTGGCTTTGAAGATACCGACTTACAGCTGGTCTTTTGACGGAGTCCGGAATGTTAAATTTCGTCCACCATCTGGTTTTGAATCTTCTGACTAAGTTAATTTGTGCTTCTTGCTGGTGGTAGTCCAGATACCAAGCTGTTACCCAAGGTAAGAAAAACCCGATTGCAAAAAGCATTAAAGGATGAAACCTTTTTTCTCTGTCAGAAGGTTTGTAAGAATTTTTGAAAAGGGTATAGCTTTCCTGAATTTGAGGTTTTAGGATTTCAGGAGAAGCTCCAAACAATTTCCACCAATGTGCAAACAAAAAAGGGATATTGGCTGTATCATGTTTAGGGTTGAAGTAGAACAACCATGTATGGGTGAAATTTGTATTTTGGAAAAGAAAGGCGTTATACCAGGCCTGTTGATAATCCCAGTAGGAATAGGTCCGGCAGTGGTTATAAGTGGTTTTGAAGTCAACGGGAAAGGTTTTGGGTTGGTAAAGGTTTTGTCCCCACTCGAGAGGAGAGAGAACTTTATGGATTTTTCCCATTGAGTAGTTAACAGGTCCGGTTTTAGGATTGTTTATGATAGACACAGAACCTGTTAATTCAAGAATTGCCCTGTAATAAGGCTGGGGTTTTGATAAATCCCATGGTTTAAATAACCAGCCTTTAGGGAAAACTTTTGAAATGGCCATTTGAGGGTTTTGAGAATAAAATCCTTCCTCCAGGGTCCAAATGTATTGAAAATCTATTTTAACGAAATAATTTGAAATATTTTTTGTTTGAGATAAAACAATTTCAGAACTATTTTGTCAAAACAATTTTTGAAAATTCCTCTTGTGAGGATTTTGAAGTAGAAACTCCGAGGTCGGAGGGTTTGATAAGTTGTCTACTACAAGATGTTTCTTGTGTAGGTTTTGAAATTTGTTTAGAGGAAGATTTTGAGGATGAAGATCCTTCCTCTGGTTTTGAAATGGTTTGAGATAATATACATGTTTGCTTTTCAACAATCATTTTGAAAAGGCAGCCAAGTTCTGGGTGTTTGTTGAGAGTCTCAATCCATTGTTGGACTTGGGACAGTTTGGCAAGGGCTTCCTCATCTTCTTCGACGATTCTGCCCATGATTTGATTTCTGTAGCAGAGGATACTGCTACAGGTTTTGCAATTTTTGGGTCCTCTTTTTGGACCTCTTTCTCCTTCCCCTTCCCCTTTGATTTTCTGGGCATGTTTTAGGTCCTATTTTGGAGGAACTCTATGGTCAGAAAATCAGGAATCGAGTTTTTATCTCCTTTAATAAATTCAATTTCAAAATCGAAAATACTAAGGATAGCTTGCCAACGGGCAAAAATCTGTTTTGATGCGATGTTTTGAACATCTTTTTGTAAAACTTCCTTGGCGGATTTGCAATCAATCCGAAGTAAAAACTTCTGATTTAGTAAATCGCTTTAGAATTTTGAAATGCACATGACAATTGGAGTAATTGTTCTAATGCACATGACAATCATTCTAATGTGCAGAAGTGAACTGGACAATGCATTCTTTTCCGCCTACTGTTTATTTTAAAATGCCTCCATAGCTTAAGTCAGACGCATCAGTCTCAACTATCTTAGGTGCTAATGGATCAGCTAAATGCAGGCATGGAATTTCTTTTACCTGTTTCTTAATTTGTTGAACTATACTGGTATGTTCATCAGACCAAGCAACAGGGGTTTTCTTCAACCTATCATGCAAAGGCTTTGCTAATCGGTTGATGTTGGGACAAAAATCTAGAACATAATTCAGACTACCCAAAAATCTCTAGAGTTGGGTTTTGTATAGGATTTTGTCTGGAAACTTATCCGCAAATGCCAAAGATCTCTCAATTGGAGTAATTGTTCCTTGGGAAATATAATGACTTAAGAAACAAATTTTTGTTTGAAAAAGAGAGATTTTTGTTTTTGAAACAACAAGTCCATTTTTCTTTGCCACATTGAAAAATGTCCTGAGGTTTTTGAAATGTTGTTCAATTGATTCTGAAAAAACAAGAACATCATCAATATAAACAACACAGATATTTGAAAAAGGATTAAAAATCTAATTCATAATTCTTTGAAATTCTGAAGGAGCATTTTTTAAACAAAACGGCATAACCGTCCACTCATACTGCCCAAACGGAACAGTAAAAGCAGTTTTGTAACGATCTTTTGGTTCAATCTGGATTTACCAAAAACCTGATTTCATATCAAATTTCAAAAATACAAATGCAGAATGCAGTTTTTGCAAAAGATCTTTTTTGTTGGGAATCGGATACCGAATCCATTTTAAAGCCTTTATTAATGGTTTGTAATTGATTACAAGCCTAGGCGTGCCTCTTTCTATTTCAGAGTTTTTGTTGACATAAAAAGCTGCACAGCTCTAGGGAGATCTGGATTCTGTGATTAGACCCTTTTGTTTTAAATCATGGATCTCTTTTTTGCAATGTTCTTCGAGTTCATGATTCATTTGGATTGGCCTAGCTTTTGTTGGAATTTGTTTTTCCGAAAACTCATTTTCATATGGTAAATCAACCATATGTTGTTTTCTGCTCCATAAGGCATTTGATAAATCCGAACAAATTTCATTTTTAATTAATTTTTAAAAATCGAAAATTCTTTGTTGTACCAAATCGTTTTCTAATCCTTTCTGGATTTTGAAAAAGGAAACATCCTGTTTGAGAAATTGTAAATGTTTTTGCTTTCCTTGAATTATACAATTCAATTCACTTTTGTAAACAGAACAAGCTTTTAAAAGATTGAGATTTCTTGTTCTGGGTTTTTCAACAAAAGGGAAAACAATTTTTTCTCAATTTGCTTTAAAGGAAATACCATCATATGTGAAAGAATAGGGAGTAATCATATTGATAAATGGAGTCCCTAGAATGACAGTATGACTGATATTTTCAAGTAAAACAAATGGAGTTTTGATAAAGATGCTACCATTCAGGATGGAAGCTTCTGTTTTAAATTTAATTCCCATGTCGGAGCTGTTAGCTACGACAAGTTTTTCAGAAGTTTTTTCAAAAAATCTTTTTGGGACGATACAGCTTTTTAAATAATTTAAATCTGCTCCAGTATCAAAAAGAGCAGCTGTATCAATTTTGAAATCATTTGAAAAAACAATGGAAACTTTTACCAAATATTTTCTTGTGGTAATTTCTCTCAAAATAAACAAGAAATCATTTGGAGCATTTTCTAAACTTTGAATTTCATTTTCTAAGTCTAGATCAGCAGTTTCATTTTCAATTTTTTCTTCATTCTCATTATCATTAGAACTGGAGTCTTGTGATAAAAGACCATGAAGAAGGTTTGAATCTTTCTCCTGTTTTTCTTTAAGAGTTTTTAGCTCTTGTTTGACAATTTTAATTTCTTCTTGAAGCAATTGAATTGTCACAGGAGGTTTTTCTTTTGATTTAGTACTTAAGATTTTAGTGAGATCATAAGTACTGTTTGGAATAAGTCTGGAAGTGGAAGGTTTTGGGGTTTTTAGTTCAAAGGACTTTAAAAGTTTTTCAATGATTTCTTTTTAAAGTTTTGAATCTTCCACTTGTTTGATGATATCAAGAATTAATTCTTGGTCTTTTGTCAAAACATTTAAAGATTTGAAACTACTACCCGACTTACTGCTAGAGGAATCAAGGGCAGCAACTTCATCATTTTGAAAAGAATCTTCTGTTTCTAATGATTCTGTTTGAGACTCACTTTCTGATGTTTCAAGGAGGATGGCTTCAATTTTTTGAATCGTTTCTTCCTCAACTTGCAATTCATGAAGTTTTTTGTTAAGCCTGCAATATTTTGAAGTAATGCCAGGTTTGCCACACTTAAAACAAGTGACTTGTTTGAAAGCTGGTTTGAAGGGTTTTTTAAAAGATCTTTTCTTATAATGTTTTTGTGGTTTGGATCTTTTATAAAACTCTTGTTTATTATGTTTTGAAGAAAATCGTTTATGAGGCTTTTTGTAGGATTTAGAACAGGAACCTCCATAGGGTTTTGGTTGACCTTCTGTGGGGACTTCGAACTGTTTGCAGAATTATCATAGTTCTTGCCTAGTTTTCTTCATTTCCCATTTCAAATGTTTTTGAAGTTTTAAATCTTGGCAGATTTTTAAACCTTCTTTTTGTGTAAAACTAACTAATTCCCCATAAGTTAAATGGTTATAAGGAATTTGGTTAATTCCAAAAGGTTCTTTGATTTTATTACGGACTCTTTCTCATAGAAGGGTAGGAAGGCCAGCAAGGAATTTTTCTTTCCAAAACGGTTGATTGGAATCTTCCCTAAGCATTACCCTAGTTAAGAAAGTAGTTTTGTAATTTTGAAAATCAGAAAGCTTTTTGCACCTAAGGTTTGAAAGTAATTCTGCGTTTTTGTCTTTTAAATGAGAAGGATCACCTATGAAGTGTAGACTAATCGTATGGATTAGGGTTGCTACAGCATCAGGTATGGGGTTACCTATCTCATCGAGAATGGTTGTTCCATCCTCTAAAGTTTGGATTGCTCCTAATATTTCTAATTGCTGTTGGGCAGTGAGGTGATAATCCCACCATCCTTTCAGTTGTCCTGAAAATCCTGCAATGAGCAGTTCAGCAATGGCTCTATCAGGTGTACTAGTCTGGGTTTTGTAAGCATTGGAGGCCATAATCATCTGTTGTAGAAGACTAAGGATGTTATATTCAGACATACCATCTATGTTCCATTCATAGACAGTAAAGGCATTGTACTTAAACTGGGACAAAATGTTTGGTCTATTTTCTATGCCTAGGTCTGGTGCTTTGGTCATGGTCAAAGGTTGACCTTTTTGCCAAACAAGCTTGAACAATTCCTCCTTTTGGATTGGCAGTGTATCTTCAGAGTCAGATACCTGATCTAAAGCACTAACAGCTTTGCTACGGTCAGGGGTATCTCTAACAACTTCTGGTGTAGACGTAGAAGTATTTTTTATTCTACTAAGTTGGGTTTTAAGAGCTTCAGTAAATTCTGATTTACTTTCCCTGAACAGTTTTTGACTTATTTTGGAGACCTGAAAAGGTTTGAACATTGGACTTTTCAGTTTTGAAGTCGTCGATTCAACCTGGGAAACGACAGTGTTGGTGTTTTGGGTTTCCTCTATCCTAGTTAATTGCTCTGCAATAGTACTAAGATGAGTGTTTGTAAAATTGTTTCGTTGAAGAATATTTTTAATATCCTTGTTTGAATCACCACTGGGAGTTTTATAAGGTGCAGCATCTATAGTGGTTTCTAGATGTGCAATTTTGATTTGTCGTAAAGGTGGATGTTCAGATTGTGTTCTTTTTCGATCTACCATTTCCCATTCTGTAACCTTATTCCTAGTAGTAACAGGATTGACAGATTTGGTGTTTGATTTGAATGGATACGAAATTTTATTTTGTGATGCATAAATTTCAAACCAATCAGAGAATAAAACATGAGCTTTGTTTTGCATGACGAAGTCATAAAACTCATTTTGAACTTCTTTTCTTTTATCCAAAAAATTTTTGAAAAACCAATTTCTTTTTTCTGAATTTTTTGAAGAATAGAAATCCTGATGCAAGAAATTTTTGTCAACTTCAAATTCCTTTTCTAAAACATTGAGTTCATTGATAACATTTTCAGTTACCGCAGAAAAAGATGGTGAAGTTGGAGGTGAATTATGTTGATCTTCATCACCTACTTGTGTTCTAGTATAGACCTGGTGTGGTACATTTGAAGAATAATCCACGTTTTGAAAAGAAGCACTTGGAATGCTTGAATTAGAAAATCTTGGGTTTTGAAAATTCTCCATCCTATCAGGCAGATGAATAACTGAAGGAAGTTTTGAAATTTGTCCCAAATCTAAAGTACTCGTGGAAGAACCAGTATCTGAATATCGGTGACTGGAAGCTCTGCTAAAGCTTATTTTTACCTTTCCGTCATTGTACTGGGTAATTTCCCTCAATTGGGTATTTGGTTTTGCCTATTCAGGAGATTTTGGTTTTGAAATTCCTTCCAAGATCCATTCTTCGAGAAGACTGATATCTTTCCAAAGGATAGATTTTGGAATAACTGTGTTAGATCTAGACAGATCTGTTTGTAAAAAGAGGGTTTCACCCTTTTTGGAATCAACATTTTTTGTTGCAGTAAAAGCTGAAACCGTTGCCTTGTAATGCATTTTAAACATAATTGCAACTGGAATTGGACCTTCCAGCATTTTGTAATTATGGGTTTTGATTTGAAAAATCAAGGATTTTAAAATGTTTTTATCTCTTAGAGATTAAGAAATATTCGGATAACATTCAAAAGAGATTGGGCCTTGGCAAAGACTCGATTCTACTGATGCTATCATGGAATCCTGGAAATTTATGTGTCTGGCATCCCTCAATACGCAAAGAATTGAAGGGTTTAAGCCATCTTTTGTTAATGGTTTAATTCCCACCTGGACAAGTCCTATATGTATGTAACCATATTTTCTGTCTAGGTGTTTTTGTAAAGTTTTTTGAGAAAGAAGTTCGATGGTTTCAAAAGGTTTTGAGATTTGAACATCCCTTTCTTCCGTTTTGATGACATAGTCAGTTTTGAAAATGTTTTGAAATAGACCAGTTTCATAAACTTGATCATTTTTTATTTTTGGAATTTCCCAGTTGCTTAAAGATTTTTGGAAATCCTCAATAGTGATTTCTTCACTATTGGTTGGATGTTTGAAATTTGATTCCGAGGAACCAGAAGCAAGAGAGCTTGAAAAAGAAGTGGATCTACAAAATAAATTATTCATAATTTTGAAAATTTAATTTTAATTTTGAAAAATTTATCTTCTCACCTGGATAACTAGGTCCTGGAACCTTACTGCCCTAAACGCCTATTCGTCAGCTAAAACGGGACTTACCGCCTCACCTCTAACCTTACACAGATAATATTTTTGTTCTCCAAAATTGAAAGTAAATTTACCAAATTATAAATAATTAATCTTATATAAACTCTTCCCCCCTAGGCTCTGATACCAGTGAAGCCGCAGGAACAAAGGGTATAAGATTAAAACAAGGAAATCTAATCTACCACACAGCAATAGATCCACGAGTGGATTTCACAACCTATAACTAAAAATGCAATGCAAGTGCAATGCAGAAAATTAAATAACCAAATCAAGAAAGTAAGTGGCACTGAACAAGCATGATAACAGTGTTATCCTTTAGAAACCAGTAGCCCGCAACTCGTATTGTTTCAGCCTATATACTTTCAAGATTATTTGAAAATTTTATGCAAACAGTATTTCTGATGTACCAGATCAGTTAAAACCGCAGGTACAGATCATACTTATGAATGCAAAATACTTGTTTTTAAAATTATATATATTATAAATTAAAATTACATAAACTGTAAGGTACAAAGGCTCAACACATGAGCTACACTCACAGGTTTTGAAAGAAAAGAAGATAATTACAAGAGATAAACACTCAGTTCAAGATTACAAGGTGTTTTGTTGCTCAACACATGAGCTACCTAGTATTCGATCTAAGTGTGAGAGTTTGAAGACTGGGAATCCTCTCCAAATTAGTCTCTGCCTTCAACTTGGAAGAAGGAGGTCCTTAAGTAGAATGTCTTACGTCAATTCAGTGAGCCTTGTGGAGAAAGGAATTGATGGGATGAGCTGGAAAAGAAGACTTCACGTGCTCTAGTCCTGTAGCTCCATTATGGCTGTTTGAAAAGAAGAAAAAGCCAAGCACCGAAAGCAGGAAAGTATCTTTTTACTGTTTCCTTTTTGACTTTTTTTTTTATGAGGCTGGGCCTTAACAAAGGTATGTACTCAAGCCTGTTTGCGAATACAACTTAAAAAAGAGAATGGGCTAAGCCCATGCTTACAAAATATTAAAATGAATGGGCTAAGCCCATGTTTGAAAAACACCTTCGTTTATGGATCCATACGAGAGTTGGGGAAGACATCATAGTCTTCATCTGCTAGATCGAAGGTGGGCTCTATCCCAGAGGATGAGCTTGCTTTTGAAGATCTTGAAGGGGCTTTCGAAGAAGAGGCCTTGCTTTGTAAAAGTTGGGCCATTATCTGAAAGTATTCCTCTTCAGTTTTTGCTGCTGCTAGTTGGGTGTGAGCAAAGGATTTTTGGGCCAGAAACTGTGTTGATGAATGTTCCACCTTGAGAAATCCTTGGCTTTGAAGATACCGACTTACAGTTGGTCTTTTGACGGAGTCCGGAATGTTAAATTTCGTCCACCATCTGGTTTTGAATCTTCTGACTAAGTTAATTTGTGGTTCTTGCTGGTGGTAGTCCAAATACCAAGCTGTTACCTAAGGTAAGAAAAACCTGATTGTAAAAAGCATTAAAGGATGAAACCTTTTTTCTCTGTCAGAAGCTTTGTAAGAATTTTTGAAAAGGGTATAGCTTTCCTGAATTTGAGGTTTTAGGATTTCAGGAGAAGCTCCATACAATTTCCACCAATGTGCAAACCAAAAAGGGATATTGGCTATATCATGTTTAGGGTTTAAGTAGAACAACCATGTATGGGTGAAATTTGTATTTTGGAAAAGAAAGGCGTTATACCAGGGCTGTTGATAATCCCAGTAGGAATAGGTCCGGCAGTGGTTATAAGTGGTTTTGAAGTCAATGGGAAAGGTTTTGGGTTGGTGAAGGGTTTGTCCCCACTCGAGAGGAGAGAGAACTTTATGGATTTTTCACATTGAGTAGTTAACAGGTCCGGTTTTAGGGTTGTCTATGATAGACACAGAACCTGTTAATTCAAGAATTGCCCTGTAATAAGGCTGGGGTTTTGATAAATCCCATGGTTTAAATAACCAGCCTTTAGGGAAAACTTTTGAAATGGCCATTTGAGGGTTTTGAGAATAAAATCCTTCCTCCATGGTCCAAATGTATTGAAAATCTGTTTTAACGAAATAATTTGAAATATTTTTTGTTTGAGATAAAACAATTTTAGAACTATTTTGTGTCAAAACAATTTTTGAAAATTCCTCTTGTGAGGATTTTGAAGAAGAAACTCCGAGGTCGGAGGGTTTGATAAGTTGTCTACTACAAGATGTTTCTTGTGTAGGTTTTTAAATTTGTTTAGAGGAAGATTTTGAGGATGAAGATCCTTCCTCTGGTTTTGAAATGGTTTGAGATAATATACCTGTTTGCTTTTCAGAAATAATTTTGAAAAGGGAGTCAAGTTCAGGCTGTTTGTTGAGAGTCTCAATCCACTGTTGGACTTGGGACTGTTTGGCAAGGGCTTCCTCATCTTCTTCGATGATTTCTGCCCATGATTTGATTTCTGTAGCAGAAGATGCTGCTACAGGTTTTGCAATTTTTGGGTCCTCTTTTTGGACCTCTTTCTCCTTCCCCTTCCCCTTTGATTTTCTGGGCATATTTTAGGAGGAACTCTCTGGTCAAAAAATCAGGAATCGAGTTTTTATCTCCTTTAATAAATTCAATTTCAAAATCAAAAATACTAAGGATAGCTTGCCAACGGGCAAAAATCTGTTTTGATGCGATGTTTTGAACATCTTTTTATAAAACTTCCTTGGCGGATTTGCAATCAATCCGAAGTAAAAACTTCTGATTTAGTAAATCGCTTTGGAATTTTGAAATGCACATGACAATTGAAAGAATTTCCTTTTTAATTGTAGAATAATTTTTCTGACAATCATTCTAATGTGCAGAAGTGAACTGGACAATGCATTCTTTTCCGCCTACTGTTTGTTTTAAAATGCCTCCATAGCCTAAGTCAGACGCATCAGTCTCAACTATCTTAGGTGCTAATGGATCAGCTTAATGCAGGCATGGAATTTCTTTTACCTGTTTCTTAATTTGTTGAACTATACTGGTATGTTCATCAGACCAAGCAACAGGGGTTTTCTTCAACCTATCATGCAAAGGCTTTGCTAATCGGTTGATGTTGGGACAAAAATCTAGAACATAATTCAGACTACCCAAAAATCTCTGGAGTTGGGTTTTGTCTAGGATTTTGTCTGGAAATTTATCCGCAAATGCCAAAGATCTCTCAATTGGAGTAATTGTTCCTTGGGAAATATAATGACCTAAGAAACAAATTTTTGTTTGAAAAAGAGAGATTTTTGTTTTTGAAACAACAAGTCCATTTTTCTTTGCCACATTGAAAAATGTCCTGAGGTTTTTGAAATGTTGTTCAATTGATTCTGAAAAAATAAGAAAATCATCAATATAAACAACACAGAAATTTGAAAAAGGATTAAAAATCTCATTCATAATTCTTTGAAATTCTGAAGGAGCATTTTTTAAACCAAACGGCATAGCCGTCCACTCATACTGCCCAAACGGAACAGTAAAAGCAGTTTTGTAACGATCTTTTGGTTCAATCTGGATTTGCCAAAAACCTGATTTCATATCAAATTTCGAAAATACAAATGCAGAATGCAGTTTTTGCAAAACATCTTTTTTGTTGGGAATCGGATACCGAATCCATTTTAAAGCCTTGTTTAATGGTTTGTAATTGATTACAAGCCTAGGCGTGCCTCTTTCTATTTCAGAGTTTTTGTCGACATAAAAAGCTGCACAGCTCCAGGGAGATCTGGATTCTTTGATTAGACCCTTTTGTTTTAAATCATGGATCTCTTTTTTGCAATGTTCTTCGAGTTCATGATTCATTTGGATTGGCCTAGCTTTTGTTGGAATTTGTTTTTCCGAAAACTCATTTTCATATGGTAAATCAACCATATGTTGTTTTCTGCTCCAGAAGGCATTTGGTAAATCCGAACATATTTCATTTTCAATTAATTTTTGAAAATCGAAAATTCTTTGTTTTACCAAATCGTTTTCTAATCCTTTCTGGATTTTGAAAAAGGAAACATCCTGTTTGAGAAATTGTAAATGTTTTTGCTTTCCTTGAATTATACAATTCAATTCACTTTTGTAAACAGAACAAGCTTTTAAAAGATTGAGATTTCTTGTTCTTGGTTTTTCAACAAAAGGGAAAACAATTTTTTCTCTATTTGCTTTAAAGGAAATACCATCATATGTGAAAGAATAGGGAGTAATCATATTGATAAATGGAGTCCCTAGAATGACAGTATGACGGATATTTTCGAGTAAAACAAATGGAGTTTTGATAAAGATGCTACCATTCTGGATGGAAGCTTTTGTTTTAAATTTAATTCCCATGTCGGAGTTGTTAGCTGCGACAAGTTTTTCAGAAGTTTTTTCAAAAAATCTTTTTGGGACGATACAGCTTTTTAAACAATTTAAATCTGCTCCTGTATCAAAAAGAGCAACTGTATCAATTTTGAAATCATTTGAAAAAATAATGGAAACTTTTACCAAATATTTTCTTGTGGTAATTTCTCTCAAAATAAACAAGAAATCATTTGGAGCATTTTCTAAACTTTGAATTTCATTTTCTAAGTCTAGATCAGCAGTTTCATTTTAAATTTTTTCTTCATTCTCATTATCATTAGAACTGGAGTCTTGTGATAAAAGACCATGAAGAAGGTTTGAATCTTTCTCCTGTTTTTCTTTAAGAGATTTTAGCTCTTGTTTGACAATTTTAATTTCTTCTTGAAGCAATTGAATTGTCACAGGAGGTTTTTCTTTTGATTTAGTACTTAAGACTTTAGTGAGATCATAAGTGCTGTTTGGAATAAGTCTGGAAGTGGAAGGTTTTGGGGTTTTTGGTTCAAAGGACTTCAAAAGTTTTTCAATGATTTCTTTTTGAAGTTTTGAATCTTCCACTTGTTTGATGATATCAAGAATTAATTCTTGGTCTTTTGTCAAAACATTTAAAGATTTGAAACTACTACCCGACTCACTGCTAGAGGAATCAAGGGCAGCAACTTCATCATTTTGAAAAGAATCTTCTGTTTCTAATGATTCTATTTGAGTCTCACTTTCTGATGTTTCAAGGAGGATGGCTTCAATTTTTTGAATCGTTTCTTCCTCAACTTGCAATTCATGAAGTTTTTTGTTAAGCCTGCAATATTTTGAAGTATGGCTAGGTTTGCCACACTTAAAACAAGTGACTTGTTTAAAAGCTGGTTTGAAGGGTTTTTTAAAAGATCTTTTCTTATAATGTTTTTGTGGTTTGGATCTTTTATAAAACTCTTGTTTGTTAGGTTTTGAAGAAAATCGTTTATGAGGCTTTTTGTAGGATTTAGAACAGGAACCTCCACAGGGTTTTGTTTGAACTTCTGTGGGGACTTCGAACTGTTTAGAGAATGATCCTAGTTCTTGCCTAGTTTTCTTCATTTCCCATTTCAAATGTTTTTGAAGTTTTAAATCTTGGCAGATTTTTAAACCTTCTTTTTGTGTAAATCTAACTAATTCCCCATAAGTTAAATGGTTATAAGGAATTTGGTTAATTCCAAAAGCTTCTTTTATTTTATTACAGACTCTTTCTCCTAGAAGGGTAGGAAGGCCAGCAAGGAATTTTTCTTTCCAAAACGGTTGATTGGAATCTTCCCTAAGCATTACCCTAGTTAAGAAAGTAGTTTTGTAATTTTGAAAATCAGAAAGCTTTTTGCACCTAAGGTTTGAAAGTAATTCTGCGTTTTTGTCTTTTAAATGAGAAGGATCACCTATGAAGTGTAGACTAATCGTATGGATTAGGGTTGCTACAGCATCAGGTATGGGGTTACCTATCTCATCGAGAATGGGTGTTCCATCCTCTAAAGTTTGGATTGCTCCTAATATTTCTAATTGCTGTTGGGCAGTGAGGTGATAATCCTACCATCCTTTCAGTTGTCCTGAAAATCCTGCAATGAGCAGTTCAGCAATGGCTCTATTAGGTGTACTAGTCTGGGTTTTGTAAGTATTGGAGGCCATAGTCATCTGTTGTAGAAGACTAAGGATGTTATATTCAGACATACCATCTATGTTCCATTCATAGACAGTGGAGGCATTGAACTTAGACTGGGACAAAATGTTTGGTCTATTTTCTATGCCTAGGTCTGGTGCTGTGGTCATGGTCAAAGGTTGACCTTTTTGCCAAAAAAGCTTGAACAATTCCTCCTTTTGGTTTGGCAGTGTATCTTCAGAGTCAGATACCTGATCTAAAGCACTAACAGCTTTGCTACGGTCAGGGGTATCTCTAACAACTTCTGGTGTAGACGTAGAAGTATTTTCTATTCTACTAAGTTGGGTTTTAAGAGCTTTAGTAAATTCTGATTTACTTTCCCTGAACAGTTTTTGACTTGTTTTGGAGACTGAAAAGGTTTGAACATTGGACTTTTCAGTTTTGAAGCCGTCGATTCAACCTGGGAAACGACAGTGGTGGTTTTTTGGGTTTCCTCTATCCTAGTTAATTGCTTGGCAATAGTACTAAGATGAGTGTTTGTAAAATTGTTTTGTTGAAGAATATTTTTAATATCCTTGTTTGAATCGCCACTGGGAGTTTTATAAGGTGCAGCATCTATAGTGGTTTCTAGATGTGCAATTTTGATTTGTCGTAAAGGTGGATGTTCAGATTGTGTTCTTTTTTCCATCTACCATTTCCCATTCTGTAACCTTATTCCTAGTAGTAACAGGGTTGACAGATTTGGTGTTTGATTTGAATGGATATGAAATTTTATTTTGTGATGCATAAATTTCAAACCAATCAAAGAATAAAACATGAGCTTTGTTTTGCATGACGAAGTCATAAAACTCATTTTGAACTTCTTTTCTTTTATCCAGAAAATTTTTGAAAAACCAATTTATTTTTTCTGAATTTTTTGAAGAATAGAAATCCTGATGCAAGAAATTTTTGTCAACTTCAAATTCCTTTTCTAAAACATTGAGTTCATTGATAACATTTTCAGTTACCGCAGGAAAAGATGGTGAAGTTGGAGGCGAATTATGTTGATCTTCATCACCTACTTGTGGTCTAGTATAGACCTGGTGTGGTACATTTGAAGAATAATCCACGTTTTGAAAAGAAGCACTTGGAATGCTTGAACAAGAAAATCTTGGGTTTTGAAAATTCTCCATCCTATCAGGCAGATGAATAACTGAAGGAAGTTTTGAAATTTTTCCCAAATCTAAAGTACTCGTGGAAGAACCAGTATCTGAATATCGTTGACTGGAAGCTCTGCTAAAGCTTATTTTTACCTTTCCGTCATTGTACTGGGTAATTTCCCTCAATTGGGTATTTGGTTTTGCCTGTTCAGGAGATTTTGGTTTTGAAATTCCTTCCAAGATCCATTCTTCGGGAAGACTGATATCTTTCCAAAGGATAGATTTTGGAATAACTGTGTTATATCTAGATAGATCTGTTTGTAAAAAGAGGGTTTCACCCTTTTTGGAATCAACATTTTTTGTTGCAGTAAAAGCTGAAACCATTGCCTTGTAATGCATTTTAAACATAATTGCAACTGGAATTGAACCTTCCAGCATTTTGTAATTATGGGTTTTGATTTGCAAAATCAAGGATTTTAAAATGTTTTTATCTCTTAGAGATAAAGAAATATCCGGATAACATTCAAAAGAGATTGGGCCTTGGCAAAGACTCGATTCTACTGATGCTATCATGGAATCCTGGAAATTTATGTGTCTGGCATCCCTCAATACGCAAAGAATTGAAGTGTTTAAGCCATCTTTTTTTAATGGTTTAATTCCCACCTGGACAAGTCCTATGTGTATGTAACCATATTTTCTGTCTAGGTGTTTTTGTAAAGTTTTTTGAGAAAGAAGTTGGATGGTTTCAAAAGGTTTTGAGATTTGAACATCCCTTTCTTCCGTTTTGATGACATAGTCAGTTTTGAAAATGTTTTGAAACAGACCAGTTTCATAAACTTGATCTTTTTTTATTTTTGCAATTTCCCAGTTGTTTAAAGATTTTTGGAAATCCTCAATAGTGATTTCTTCACTATTGGTTGGATGTTTGAAATTTGATTCCGAGGAACCAGAAGCAAGAGAGCTTGAAAAAGAAGTGGATCTACAAAATAAATTATTCATAATTTTGAAAATTTAATTTTAATTTTGAAAAATTTATCTTCTTACCTGGATAACTAGGTCCTGGAACCTTACTGCCCTAAACGCCTATTCGTCGGCTAAAACGGGTCTTACTGCATCACCTCTAACCTTACCCATATAATATTTTTGTTTTCCAAAATTGAAAGTAAATTTACCAAATTATAAATAATTAATCTTATATAAACTCTTCCCCCCTAGGCTCTGATACCATGGACGCCGTAATTATATATATATATATATATATATATATATATATATATGTGTCTATATATATATGTATACATACATACATACATACATACATATATGTACATACATATGTATGTATATATATATCTGTGTGTGTGTGTGTGTGTCTATATATATATATATATATATATATATATATATATATATATACATACATATACATATACATACATATATATACAGTATATACATATATGCATATACATATATATATATATATGTATATACATACATATATATACATATATATATATAAAGATACATATATATGTATATGAACATATACGTGTATATGTATGTATGAATATATATGCATATATATATATATACACATACATATGTATATGTATGCATGTATATATACACACAAACACACACACACACATACACACACATATATATATATCAGAGCCTGGGGAAATAGGAGATAGTTTTAGTTAAATTATTCAGAGTGGACACACACACACACACATATATATATGTCAGAGCCTGGGCGAAGAGGAGATAGTCTTATTTAAATTATTCAGAGTGGTTATTTTAGTTAAGTTTGCTCAAGAAATAGTTGTAGAAAAGATAGAGCAGGTGAGTAGGAAACATTGGCCAACCCTAAAGGCATGCGTTGGTCAGCCAAGTTAGCCAAATAAAGGCGTAAGGTGGTCCCGCAGCTGGGTGGTCCTGCGAATACTCTCAGGTTCAATCTTTACTATAGATTATTTTTTGACAAGCTTAATTAAGATAGTTATAATGAATAGATTACCTAAAATTCTCTCTAATAGAGAACCTAGGGCTACTTCTAGTACAAACTAGGATAATAATAATAATAATAATAATAATAATAATAATAATAATAATAATAATAATAATAATAATAATAATAATAATAATAATAATAATAATAATAATAATAATAATAATAATAATTACCCTTTAGAGATGAATTCATTGGAAGTAAATATAGATAAAGTAGAACAAGATTTACATAATTAGACTATACCTAAATAGAGAATTAAAACAATATATTCCATAGGAACTTTTGACTTCATGTCAAATTATTCTATCAAAACTACAGAGTAGACTTTACCTATTAATCAGGAACATTCTAGTATTCAGTTATTTTTAGAATAATCTATAAATAATCTTAAAAGAAATAAATATAAGTTTTTGCATATAGGTGCAGTCCAGATTGCCATTAAACTATTATTTAGATTAGGACTAGATATTCCCGTTTTGATGTGCTTAAGAGATGCCAGACATTTAGATTTCTCAATTTCTTTACTTGCTATGGCATAAACTAATTTAGCTAATGGACCAGTAGATTTCAATTATTACCCAGGATATACACTTAGCTTATACGACAGACATTTAATGGATACATTAACTTTAACAGTTAAAACAAAAAATTTAAATGTAAAAGAAGATGTTAGGGTAGTAGCAATAATCTATAGAGTATATTACAAAGTTATGACTTCTTTCATAAATCCTAAATCAGTCAACACTTTAACTAGAAATGAAACAATAATCTTTGAAGGAAATAGAGCTCACTCTAATATTCAAACACGTAAAAGATTAAGATGAGATGAAATAACTAGGTCAGCCAGATGGAACTTATAAGAAGTAAGCGAACCAAGATATTTAAATTAAAATAATTAAACCTCTAGAATAATAGAACATACAGACGGATCTGTAGACATAGATTTTTCTAATACTACTCAATTGGTAAACAGTCAACCTATTTTAATAATAGGCCATTTACCTTAGCTAACACTGTACCTAGAACTGCTTCAGCTAGAAATTTAGACATGAATCAACAGTTAGTCCAACTAGGTCTCAAATGGAAACCTTTTCTCAATTAAATTTATAATAAAATAATGGCATTCGAAATCAACAAAGAACTCCTTAGAGCAAATTTAAAAGCAAAATACAATAATAATAAAAGAGAATGGTACTTTAAAATTTTTTCACAAAAGGAATTAGAAGAATTTAAAAAATTATGGTGTGAAGATATGAAAAGACAAAGAGTTAATATTCCATTATTTTTATGGTTTGAAAATTATTGCAGCAAAAATAATATAAATTTCCCTTTTGAAAAGGAATTAGGTATATCAAATAAAGTAAGAAAACTTTGGAATCTAACTGGTGATAAAAGAATAGTCTCTATACATCCACCATTAGATAACATAGCATTTAAACAAAATGATCAAGAATTTATAGGAATGCCTTTTATAAAGCTAAAAAAGGAAAATTTGATGGATAAAAATATGCAACAGGTAATACTTCAGAATAACTTTTCTAATCAAATGTTAGATACAATAGGAAGTCATTTGAATAGAATAGAAAATAAAATTTAGTACAAAAGCCTTATCAGACTGAACCTCAAAAGCAAATAATTATAGAAGAAAAACCTTTATTTAAACCCTTTGCATTCTCAGGAGCTGCTATTACTTTAAATAAAAAAGATTCTATATTAAAGAAAATAGAAGAAAGATTAGGAAGTCTTAATATTAGCAATACTAAGATAATTAAAGATAGCAAGCAAAAGGATAAACAAATAGTAGTAATTATTGAAGATAAATATTCCGAATTAGAAAAAGATTCTATAATTGAATTAGAAAACCAGTTCAACCAACAACTAGAAGAATCTTTAAGAATAAATAAATTATGAAGAAATGCCCCTCTTCCTACTACTAGAAATTATTACTCTAGATCTACTCCGCCAGATGCCCAATTTGAAGAAAAGGAAAACATTTATTAGGTAAGCTATGATGGAAGATCTGTCTATGAGTGGAATTTAAATGGCCAATCAGAATATAAATATTAAATATTTTATAAGAAATGTCGATGGCAGCCAGTGCTTATAGAGCAGCTAATAATAATGACTTTTAAGTAGCTCAAGCTTTAACCTCAGGATTTACTAGACAATTAAAAAGATGGTGGGATTACTATATAACCCACGAATAACAGCAACATAGACTAAAAGCGAATAAGACTGTAATAAAATAAGAAAATAATATGAAAACTGAAATATGTATGGATGACAGTGTCAATACCTTAATTTTTCCTATTATGAAAAATTTCATAGGAGATCCTAGTCAATATCAAGACAGAAATTTAGAAATTTTACAAAATCTCACTTGCCTGAAATTACAAGATTTTAGATGGTATAAGGATTTATTTTTAACAAAGGCAATGACTAGAACTAATTATAATAATTCCCACTGGAAAGAAAGGTTTATTGCAGGATTACCAAAGTTATTAGCTAAAAGGATTAGAAATAGGCTAAAAACAGAATATGATACAGTTCCTTATCAAGATTTAACTTATGGCCAAATCATAAATTATATTAATAAGGAAGCACTAGCAATATGTTTAGATACGAAGTTAAAAGCAAAATTAAAAAGTGATAATATAGCACGAAAAAATAAATTAGGAGATTTTTATCAACAATATGGTTATGGTTATGAAAGAATTAGTGCACTTTCGGCTAGGGCTAAAAGAAAAAATAAAACAAAAAGAAGGTTTAATACTAAGAGCAAATTTTTTTAGATATAATTTTGAACAAAGTATGCCTAATAAGAATTCTTATAGAAAGAAACCATATAAGAATAAGAAGTATACTAAACCAACTAATAAAAGGGATATAGTAATTTGCTATAAATGCGGAAGACCGGGACGTTATTCTAAAAATTATAGAGTTAAGAAAAGGATTAATAATTTAGAAGCTTCAGAGGAACTAAAATAAAAAATTATGAAAATAATAATAAATGATAGCTCTTCAAAATCTAGAAGCGACATATCAGACTTCTCATAAAATGATTTAAATATAATCAGCGAAGAAAATAGTTATAGCAGTGAATCCGAATCATGTGAATGCATAGGAACATGTCATTGTAATAATATTAATATGCTTAATAATGAACAAAACATTTTATTAGATATACTAGACAAGATTGACGATCTAGAAATTAACAAAAATTATCTATTGAGATTAAAAGACTTAATAGCACAAACGGAACAAAAAAATTATAAGCCTTATGATTTCAATGAAATTTGTGAAAGATTTAAACAGGTGATGATGCGTGCACAGGGGGGTCAACATTGCAAGATTATAAACTTTGCAAGTTTGGATTCTTGGATATCAAATTTATGGAAGTTTAAGAAGGTTTGAAGGTATATAGACACCGGATCCTGAGGCAGCCCAGATCGGAGTTACCAAATGATGATAAGATGCCTGTTCAAAGGCAAAAATGTTAAAAATGATGATTTCTTGGTCAAATTTGCATTTTAGAGTAAAAAATAAAAAATAATAAAAAATATTTTGAAAATTAGATTTGAAAAATGGGGTTTAGAAATTATAGTATTTTTTAGTTAAATTTAAAAATTAAAAAAAAATTTCCGCGAATGTCGACGCTTGGTAGCGCACGGAGCGTGCTGCGCGGCGCCCGTTGCTCGCTCGCGAGCGACGTGCAGCGCGCTGGGCGCATGACCGATGCCTGTCGCTCCCACTGATGGGCGTCGGTCGCCCCTGTTCCGCCGCAAAATGCCCAATTTCGCCGAAAATGCATTTTTTGGCCTTTTTTCATGATTTTTTTTCCAAAATTAATTTTTTTATCCCATTTTTGGTATTTTTATATATTTTTCAGTTTTTGAAATTAATAAATTAATTTATTAATTTAATTTTATTTTATTTTATTTATACTTAAGATAAATGTCAAGAATTTAATTTTATCTTTTAAATTCTAATTTGAATTCAAAAGGATTTGATTTTATCCTTAAATCTAATTTGAATTTAAAAATATTTGATTTTATTTTCTAAAATCAGGTTTGAATTCAAATGGATTTGATATATATTTTTAAAGGATTTAAATTTTGAAAAGGATTTTGTTTTTAAATTAAAATTTTAAAAAAAGGATTTTGTTTTTACATTTAAATTTTGAAAAGGATTTTGTTTTTAAATTTAAATTTTGAAAAGGATTTGGTTTTCAAATTTAAATTTTAAAAAGATTTGTTTTTGAATTTTAAATTTCAAAAAGATTTAAATTTTTTTTTATCTTCATCCTCATTTACCTATAAATAGGAGGCTGAGGATCGAAGAAAGTGGTCGGATTTCTTACTTTTCATTCTTTATTTTTCAACAGAATTCTCTCTACTTTTTTTATGAAATTTCTTCTTCAAATAAATTTCTTAAATCAGTTTTTAATAAAATAATCCTTCTCGAGATAAAGAAAATAATTCTTTGTTCTTAAGTTGTTATTTTCTTTCATCTTCATTTATAAGCAGTTTTCTTTCTTCGAATAAGACTCTGACTTTTTTCATTTTCAACTTTAATTTTGCGGATCAAGCCAAGGAAATCAATCATATTTTTCCTTCATCGAGCATGAATTCTGAGGGTAAACATTCTGGATCTATTACTTTGAATTCAATTATCTTCGGTAATTTCTTGCATAAAAATCCCTTTTATTCAAATTAAAACAAAAAGAAAATTTAATTTTGGTTACTGCTCGGAAATAGAGACGATCGATGAGCATAAGGACCACCGATGGCCATCGCTCAAGTGACTGACGGGACATCGAGGGTCGCCGTTACACCCGTCTGTCGCTTGCAGGGACGCCCGTCGGTCACACGTTTTGGGTCGTCCCTGGGCCTCTTTTCCCATTAAGCTCCTTTTCTTCTTTTCTTTTGTTTTAAATGGTATTTCTTATTCAATTTCTTCCATTTTTCCTCCCTATCATTTAATTTCATGTTTATTTTTGTTTTTTAAATTTACATTAACGTGTTCTTTATTTTGTGAGTTATTATTTTGAATTGTTGGGTGGATTTGGAGCCATTTGGTGTAGAAGCTATTGCAAAGACTTAAGGGTCTTCTCCCGAGTTCATTCTCTCGACTTTATCCTTCTTTTATTATATTGTTATTGTGAATAATGTTCTTTTATACTTTCCCGCTGATGTAAAAATGGCTAAATATTTTTTATTAATTGAATTGGAACTTTTCTTATAAATTGAGGACCAATGTCCTATTTTTGTAACAAATAAAAAATCGACGCCTCAAAACCATTTTATAATAAATGTGCATGCGAGGACCAATGTCCTCACTCTTAATTTATATCCCGATTTATGTATGAATCGCTTGCTGTCACACCCCAAATCGGGCCTAGTCGGATTTGACTAGCTAAGTCGGATAAGTGAAGGGTATTTCGGTAATTATGCATGAGGAAATTGGATAATAAGGACTTAATTGCAAAGTAATTAATTAAATAAATTAAGTGGGGGAAATTATTTGGTGTGCATGTGGTGTATGGATGTAGGGTGTTTATTATGGTTTGATCTAGTGGTTTGTGTGTTTGGTACTATGGATGTAAGATATTTTGATGAAGGTTTATCTAGTGAGGAGGGTGCATGGTAACAAGGATGTAAGTGTGTTATAAGAGATGATAATATGTGTGATGTGTATGGTGCAAAGAGGGAATTAGTCAAAGGAGGAGATCAAGGACCAATAGGAGAATGACACATGGCCTTGGGTTGGTGAGCATTAAATAAAAAAGGAAGAGAGAGGTAGGGAGGGCAGAATTGGATGATGCTTCCCGTGGAAGCTGCCCTCTTCCCTTGCTATTCCATTTTCCCATCTCTCTCTCTCTCTTGCTTCCATTTTCTTCTCTCAACTCTTGCTCCCTTGTTTTCCTTGAGTTTTGAGTGGGTTCTTGAAGGTTTGAGCTGAATTTTTGAAGGTAAGTGGCTTGGATTTCTTAAGTTATTTCGGGTCCTTCTTCTTCTACTTCTTATTTTTAATTTTAGTTGAGAAAACCTTGGTTTGATTTGCATGTTGTTTTGGCCGGGTTTTTATGCAAGAATTGGAGGAGAAAGGAAAGAGCAAAGGGAAAGAGAAGGTTGGATTTTGAAGTGATCGGTTTAAAGCTTTGATTTCCAGGTTTGGGAGCTATGTATTATATGATCTTGATGTATAAATGATGCATGATTATGTATTGGATAATTTTGCATGATTTTTGGATGTGTTAGATTGTTTTCATATAGCTTTTGTGTGTAAGGTATGATTTTGGGGAAATTATGTTCAGTTTTCACCAGACCTTTGTGTATTGTTTTTGTCATAAGTAGAATTATAAATCTCCAAACCGAGTAATTCTAGTGCCATTTGAAAGCTAAGACATAGATCTAAAATTGTCTCTGAAGGACCGGAAGCCAGTTCTGGCTCTAAGACCCGTAATAAATTTAAAATCTAAAGTGTCTCTGTTTGGGTCGGGTCACTGGAACAGTGTGGATTGTTTAGCTCATATCTGGAGTTATAAATATTCAAATGATCTTTAATTTGTCCCATTGTAAACTTAACATCCTAAGGAAAAAATGTTAAGAAGGAAGGTTTGCCTAAAATATCGTTTAGGTGTCGGTTTTGGCTGAACAAAAAGGAGAAGTGTAGCAGTCCCGAATTCTGGCTTCTATTTTGCAAGCTCCAAGTAGGTCACGGTGGCAACCAATTTCATTGCCACCGTGACATACCAAAATGCTGGGCAGAATGCTTAGTTTTGGACCTCATGGTTGCAACCAAGTGGTTGCCACCGTGACCAACCTTTAGTTAGCATATTTTGAGTGTTTTTCTTCCCGAATCGACCCCAAATTTTCCCCGGAAGTTCTTACCACTTGTCTAACTTGTATTTAACGTTATAAGATGGGTATATGAATGCTTTTCCAATTGAATTATACGTAAGGGATGCCATGACATAAGATTTAAGAAGGGAACTAAATATTTACATGCATTTTTGGTTATCGAACATGACATGCAATGTGATATGGTTGATTTTGAGAATTCATGATTAGAATCTTATGTTGGCATGATTTGATGATGTTGATGGGTTGTGATTGAAGTGTGAGCGAGGATATAATGGTTGGAGAGAGAGAGATTTGGTTTTGGCCTAGGGTTGTGGTGTTTTGGCTCGGAAGTGTTGCATCTGGGCATGGGTCACGGTGACAACCATTTTGGTTGTGACCGTGAGGTATGCATCAGATGCATTCTGCCGAGAGCTTTGGTATGTCACGGTGATAACCAATCTGGTTGTGACCGTGACCTACCATGTCACGGTGACAACCAATCTGGTTGTGATCGTGACCTACCCTGTTTTTGCAAGAAAACCCTTATTTTGTTCGGGATGATTTGGGAGAGTAAGATACTAATTTAAGCACATACAATGACACTTAATAATAGCTATATACTAATAAGATGAATGCTATGAATGTGAATCCAAAATATGAATATGCATATGTATGGTTATGATTTTGGAATATTATGGAATACTACAATTGTCTTTGGTATGAGTCAAATATGCTTAAGTTATGAACTCTATATGTGATCGAAAATTTCGCTATGACGAATTAACGGAATATTATGGTTAATGTCTGATTGCAGTAATATGCCTAGCCTATGAGCTCAATGTGCCTTGTTTATATAATTGGTTTATGCATATTAAATATTATGGCTATTTATTTTGAACATGTGGTATTAGAAGGTGAATGTTTTGTGATTCTGTATGTTGAAGTATGACTTAGTATTTACGATCATTGGTGGTATAATATGGTTACTTATATGTGATATTGATATGCCTTAGAGTAATGAATAATGTTAAAGTGTGTGATTGGATTGCAATATAAATTGTTCAATGCATGACCGACATTATGAATTTATTTACGAGTCTATCATACTCTGGGTTATGCATGATGATATATATATATATACATATGATGTCATTCGAAACATGATCTATTTTATGCATGTCCTGCGAGAGTCAGTCTAGTAGATAGTTAGGCATGCCTAATAGAGTCTCTTTAGCTGCAGCCCTTTGAACGTTTGGACCCTGATCAGGTCCCTGTTTGGTTCCTCGCGAACCCTTTAGTGTGAATGGATCTTGTTTAAGATCCCCTTTCGTTAAAATGTTTTCGAATGTGGAAAATGATGTTGTTTTTCGATTTGTACCCGTAAGGTACTGCCCGTATACTCGTTATCCGCTATTTTGAGTCAGCAGGTATTCAATTTGTTTTGTTTGATATGACAAGAGATATGATATTCGAATGAGCACGATTTTGCACATGTGAATCAATTATGAATTTCTGAATGACTTAAATGTGGCTCAAGCACGTATATTGTGGGTGGTTAGTTGCATATATCGTGTTGTGACTGCGTTTGGATATGAATTAATATGCATATAATTGCGTGCTATAATTACTAAATGCCATGGTTAATTTGCATGTACATCAATGTGATTCGATACTGCTAACTGTTATGGTTAAGTATGTGAATTAGTATGCGTATGAACGTGATCTTGAGCTAGGCCTGAGGCAGTTCTGATATTTGATTCCCCGGTAAGTATATGCACGTGAGATTGTATGTTTTTCTGAAGGATAGTATTTGTGCCTTGCATGGTATTATGCCTGCTTTGGTTCGTTTAATCGAGTTTATGAATGTGGTTATGATCTTCTAAATGTATGGTTTTTATATGCAAGCATATTATATATATGTGTTATGAATTTTCGTATATGCCATTTGCTTGTGTTATGCCTTGACGACCATTGGGAATGGCCGTCCATATTGCCTATGTGTTCTCCCCACTAAGCGTTATCGCTTAGCACGGGTTCTTTTCCCGTGCAAGTGGCAGGTTTGTTTCTGTTCGTGCCACGCATCTGCAAGGTTGGCCACATAGGAGTTAGAAGAGTTTTGTCATTTTTGGTTGCAATTTCTGTATTTCAGATTATGTATTTTGGAAAGCCTTTGGTTTATGTAATTGTAAATGTATGGACCTTGATGTAATATTCTGGAGGTTGTAAATGTTATCATATTTTGTATTGAGTATCCCTGGTTGTAACATTCGCCTTATGCTTCCGCTGAATGATCATATGTATGCATGTGTATATGCTTTTGCTTCCCAAAGTTTTAAATTTCCCGTGTTTTTGCATGCTTTCACTTAAATTTTATCTGCATGCTTGTGAGTGAGCGTCGGGTAGCGCGCCCGTCGATGCCCTTCTAATGCGGGTGTCGGATGGGGGTGTTACACTTGCAATTTATAATGGGGGTCGTATTCCGCCCCTAGTTTTGTTGTAATTTATTTTTACGCACTTTATTTGAATTATACTTTATTTACTTATCGCTTTCTCTGAATGGACATTTGCGATTTAATTTAACTGCATTAAATTGAATGAGAAATGGAATGAAACGATAAATTCAAAACTCAACTATAAACCTAACCAATGTATGAATAAATGGGAAGTCCCGAACCTTCTCTAGTCTTTGGGTTCAACGAGGCTAGAGGACCATCCTATCATTAGGGTGGAAGCCTCCAAGACACCTCCAGCTTGCCTATAATGGACATAGCAGTGCTGTCTTAGGCTTACTGAGGCTAAACGACCTTTCCTAATGTTTTATTGGGTGGCGACTCCAAGAAACCTCCTTGTTGCCCAAAATGGACGAACTTGTAATTTCTTACAAGTTTTTATGAACCTACTCCCGAAAGCCCTAAAAGCGGGCGGTTCGGGGCGCCCTGGGGTTTGGCGCGCGTCATAGTGGCGATCCACTGGGGACAATACTCGAGACTTCGCTTCAAAAGTGCCTTGGTTAAAGTTTATAATTGAGTTTTAATTTAAAAATTTCATACTTTTTTCGAAACTGCATTACATCTCATTAGAGTCTTAGATCTATGCTAGTTTGGTCCCTCTTTTAGCCCCGGTGCATTCCCAAAGCACGACTCTACATTCACTCAATATAGGGAAGTGTTAAGTATAATCACCAGCCCTAGCCTCGTACCATTATGGTATATTAAATGGAGACCCGACCGGTAGTTACGCTCGTGATGAGCTAGACCCGTTGGCAGGGACTATGCTTGGGTAGTCCTAAAGTAACATCACCTTAACTAAAGCTCATGTAATGGAAATAGTTACTTCCCCTAACTGGTATGAACCTTAATATTATGCTTGCTGTATGGATCATTATGTAATGGACAAACCCAGATAATTTGATTAGTCACCTCCCCGATAGGCCAGGTCAACTTATTCGGACTGCCTAAATACATAACGATCATAACCCATGCGCCTACGCATTAGTTAGGAGAGGTTATGCTGTCGGTTTTCCACTGTGCACCATACGCGTCCATCGGGCCCCCTGTTGACCCATGGGCCAACCCCACCTAGGAAAGAGACTATGACCTCGTGTGCAGGAGTAATAAGATTGGAAGGACCTATGTGCTTGCATGTGATTTATGGATGTTGCATAGCACGATCATGCATTATATGTCATTCATACATCATCCTAACGGGTATATTTTGCAGCCATCATATATCTGCCCAGGTGGTCCAAAGGTTCTGAGAGGCGACTAATCAGTGAACTTCTTTTCCTTGTCTTTATAAAGAGAACAGGTCAGTATACATGGGATTAGAGTTAACATCAAAAAGCAGTGAGTCGTTCCCCTTCGTAGAGGTAATATGGAAAACCCATCAAGAAGACCCGGCGCAGCTCATGCACTCATTATCGATGAAATGGATAGGAAAGCACGGGAAATAGAGAGGAAGCTAGAAGAGTTTGAAGTTAAGATGAAAACTATGAAGCAAAATTTTGCTACCACAATGACGCCATCCACCAAGGCACAATAGACTATTTTTATCATGCCACGGGACAAACACGGCCTGGCCATGATAACCAAGTCTAGAGGGAAGATGCCTTTTGCTCCGCCGTTGGAGCAAAAAAGCGAGGGACATGCTTTTAATGATGAGTTCAAGATAATGACAAGTGGCCCGAAGAGAAGAGTAGATTTTCTCGAGGAAGAAATCCTGTGGTCTAAGCGTGCTACTACCCAAGTTGCCTATAAAGGATTCACATTTGGTTCCACAGATTTGGGGGAGAAAAATGGCTTATGTCGATGTGACAGTTGCATCGGTAGTCGGGAAGTGGAAAAAGTGTCAACGGCCGGAATAAGCTGGAAATATCACTTCTGCATAAACAAATCTTTCCCTCAGATATTGGAGAAGAACCCACCAAGGTGGTCGGCTAAGCCAACTATGGGTCGTGGGCTAATGAGTCACCCGCTTTTAGGGCTCGAGGGATTGGTTCGGTTCTTTTTTAATCTTGGGCATCACAAGACATTTTGGATGCCTCCTACCCAATAGAACATTGGGAGGATCATCTAATCTCGCGACACCTTTAGGCACCTTGAGGCATTTTGAGTCACCACCAAATTTACAAGAAATTGGGAAAGATCTCTAAACTCGATGGTCTTAAACCAGAGAAGGTGTTCGGAACTTTACTTTTATTAATGATTTAAGTTAAATTTTATAAATGAGCTTATTAAAAAAATGCAATTTCATCTCTCTTATCACGCAATCATACATTGAATTTAAAGCGCACTTCATTCATATTGGAAAACAGTAAATAAAATGATAAGTAAATGAATAAACCACAAGGATAAAATTTGCCCCTAATACTTCAATTACAAGGGTCCGATATAAATAAATAAACACTTCACAACACCATGCATAAATCGGGTCATTTATTGAATTTTGGGAACATTGATTCCTTTTTATTTTGACTTTAAAAATTAGAGAACTATTTTTAGGCATTTATTGAGAAAACCGGGATGAGTGATCCCATTTTATGAAAATTAGTTCTCCATTTGATAGTGAGATTTTATTGGATAAAATAGGACATTGGTCCATTTTATTAATGAATCATCCCAATTTTAATTATTGTAAAAAATATGACTTTCCATGATACGGACAAATTTAAAATAAATTTTTACACGCAACACATAAAAATAATATAACAAAGAAAATGCGGTAATTAAGAATGAAAACCCAATACGAAGGTCTTAGTTCTCGTTCCTCTAACCCGTTCGGAGACATCACTCAAGGCGAAATAAACACGTTTTTGGGCAATTAAAAAGACAATAAAATGGAATGTTAGTGAATTAAATCAAATCAATAATATAATATAAACAAATAAATGATTGTATAAATTAATTAAATAAACAATTAATCAAATAAATAATATACATAAACAACTAATTGAATAAATTAATCGAATGAACAATTATTTAAGTAAATAATACAATCAATTAAACAATTATTTAAATTATATAACAGTCAATTAAATTAATTAAACATATACAATTGATTAGGTCAACTAAATGTAAATAATAAAAAAAAATTAAATAAATTAAATAATCAGTTAAGCATATAATTGAATGAATCAAATAAATTAAGCTATGTTATACATCATGCAAATAATTTATTCTAAGTCAAGATTATTTATAACAAACATATTAATATACACACAAATAAAATAATGATAACACACTAATGAATTACAAGAAGCAAATTATGGATAACTAAACAATCAAATTAATTACTAAGCTAAATATTAATAGCAAATCTTAGCACACAAGCAACTTATGCACAGTGACAATATCCAAGAACAGATTAGTATGAACAGTATAATAGATAACAATGACAAGCTTTAACAACATGCAATAGCAGGATTAACGATAATCAAGAATGAATAAATGATAAAGTATAACAGATTATTAATAAATATTAGTCATAAATACCCAATAATAATCTAATAATGTAAAATATTAAATATGCTAATAAAACATAAACAGATAATAATCAGTTTTAAACTCATGCAAAATATAACAACAACAAGAAACATATTAAATATAACGATTAATAACAAACAAAACAAATAAAAGGATTGTTAGTAATAAATAGAAAACGCACGGGTTAAACATTAATGACTAACAATCTGAAAATATACAATATATAACAACAATACTATTCAATATATACGATGATGAACATGATAATAAATAATAACAACGGGTTACAAAAAAATATAATGAACAAATTAAAATGAATAAAAGAGAAAGGAATGAGATGATAAAGAAAATATATACAATGAGAAGAAAAACTGATTAGCGAAACAGAATAAGAAAGAAAGAATGAATGATTTCGATCCAGATATTTACCCTCAGATATTGATCTTTGGTTGCAAAAAGGAAAGGAATGATTTCCCTATCGATTTCCTTAAAAAAAAGAATAAAATCACTGCTTGGAAATTGCTTGATGAAAACTTGATCATGAGAATCTAGCCTCAAGCACAAATAATCAATTTATTTGGCTCAAGAAACAATCTCAGAATATTTTAGAAAAGAAAAAAATTGATTTCCCTCAAGAACTCTTTTTTGTTTCTAGGTTTTTTTAGATGTTCAAAAACCCCCCTTTTGAAATTGTTACAATTTTCTATTTATATGCCAATGAAAAACTAGGGGCCTGTTCACTTACAGAAAACTGGTCCATTTTTCCAGAAAAAATTTTCACAAAAAACAGAAATTAAAGATCATGTTTATTTTAGTCAAATTTCTAAAATAGAAAATAAAAAATAGATTTTTCAGTTTTCTAAAATAAAGAAAAGATTGGAGAACTAATAAAAGATGTTTTCTAAATTTTCTAAATCATTTTAATACATATATACATGTGTGTGTCTGTATTCACACACACATACATATACATGTATATGCATACATATATATGTGTATGCATATGTATGCATAGACATGTATATATGTATGTACATACATATTCATATATGTATGTACTTATATACGTACATACATACATATATGCATACATACATACATTGTCACACCCCGTTTGCCCCCTAGTAGTATGAGCCTGTCTGTATGCGCAAGCATTTGCATGTGTTCGGCATATCATAAGGGTATTTTAGTAAAATGCATGTTTTGGGGTTTATTAGCATATGGTTATATGTATGACATTAGTGTGTGAATTAATTGGGTTATGGTTGTGTGCACTTGAGCATATCATATTAAGGTGTTTTAAGATGGGAGTGCATTGTGTGTGTGTTCATACCATTGTAAGGTGTGCATTAGTTGGGAGTGCATTGTGTGTGAGTAGTGTTTGCTTGTTGGGTGTGAGTGGTTAGTTTCACCAATAGGAAATTGACACATGCTTAGGGCAAAGAAAGAAAAAGAAAAAGGAAAGAAAGAAGGGAAAAGGGCAGATTCACGTTCCCTTCTTCCCCTCATCTTCTTCTTCTTCCTTTTCTTTCTCCAAGAACCCTAGAGTGGATTCAAGTCTTGTTGGTGGAATTAATCATTTCTTTGCATTTTTGTGGTAAGTCATTGCATTCCTCATCTTGTTTTCCATTTGTTTTCATCATCTTCTTCTTTTTTGGGTTTAGATTTAACTTAGGGTTTGTATTTTTGGGTGTTCTTTGATGTGTTGTATTTAGTTGCGGCTCCTCAAGATCCTAAGGGCAAGGATATTGCTGGGAGTAGCGGAGCTAAGTGATTGAAGCTTTGAATTTCAGGTCTGGGATTGTTGCTTGAGATAATTGTTTTAAATTTAAACTTACTGTAATTTAGGGTTTATGTTCTTGAGAAGTTTGAATGCATTTATGCTTGATTTGGTTGTTTTAATTTCCGAATTAAGTTGCAATTATCTTATTTATGCTGTATGAGATGTCTTCTGGAAGGTAAGAACAGATTTGTATGGTTTTGATTCAAGTTATGGAATTGATTTTTGAGTTTTGGAATTCTGGAAAATGGAAAATCGTATTACTGTTGAATTTTCCGTTTATTCTGTATCTGTCGTGTGACTAGCCAAGAAAAGAGGCCAGTCACGAGTCGTGACTCCCAGTCACGCCTCGTGACCAGCCAGAGAGGCCAGTCACGAGTGGTGACTGCCAGTCACAACTCGTGACCAGCCAATAGGAAGCCAGTGACGAGGCGTGTCTCCCAGTCACGACTCGTGGTCGGCCTGAGAAGGCAGTCACAGGTGGTGACTGCCAGTCACGACCCATGACCAGCCCAAAGAAAGAAGCCAGTCACGAGACGTGACTCCCAGTCATGACTCGTGACCAGCAAGAGGAAAGGGCAAGTCACGACGTGACCAGAAGCCAGTCACGACGTGTGATTCCCAGTGACGACTCCTGACCAGCCTGAAGGAGGAGTCCAGTCACGAGTTGTGATGCCAGTCATGACCCATGACCAGGCCACCTTGTTGGTCACCCCTGTTTGGCCTATTTTCTGAAATTTCCCGGTTTTAACTCAAAAATGAATTTCGTATTGCTTCCGAATGGACTTATACTGCTGTATGATGCATGTCATACTTTTTTATGCTTTGATATGAGTGATACCATGATTCTTCAGATGAATTATATGTTGTATCCTGAAATATGATTTGAATGACGCATAACCTGCTAGAGTCAAGTAAGTGGATAGTTAGGCATGCCTAATAGAGTCTTTTAGCTGCAGCCCTCAGTTCAGTTTGGACCCGGATCAGGTCCCCCGTTTGGTTTCTCGCGAACCCTTCAATATTAGGATCTTGTTTAAGGTCCCCTCAGTAAAAATATTGTGTTTTGATAAAAATGAAATGACTTTTCATTTGTACCTGTGAGGTACCCTCAGTATTCGATTCGTACCCGTAAGGTACCTTCAGTACACTCGTTATCTACTACCTCGAGTCAGCAGGTGTTCGATTGAATTGCTCTGTTCTGAATTGGCTATATAAATGTGATATCTGAATGAGTATAATGATGAGATGGATGTTGGATTATTGGCATGAATACGAATTTAAGATGCGGAACGTTTGGCTTTTAAATTTGTGAGCATGCTTATATGGAATATGTTATAAACTATTGCAATTGCCATTGTGTATGTGTTATGCCTTGAAGACCATTGTGAATGGCCGTCCATATTTTATGTGTGTTTCCCCACTAAGCGTTTATCGCTTAGCATGGTGTTTTTACCCGTCCAGGTGCGGAAGGAGTTTTGCTTTGAGAGAGTCGCCGCCGTCAAGCCAACACATAAGGTTTTAGTGTAGGGCTTAGCTTTTGTAATCAGTGATGATTCTTTTTGTATTGAACTCTCCTATATCAGTTTTATTATAGCTTCCGCTTTTGTACTTATATTTTGGCTATGTAATATCTTTTATTTTAGCAGGTTTGATCATAACATTATTGTAATGGTTTGTTATATTAATGAATGATCAGCTAGTGCTTTCTTTTCCTTTAAAGTTTTTAATTATCTAGTATTTCTGCATGTATGATTGTATGGTTTGCTTTGTATCTGTTTGGTGGCACCTTGACACATACGGCATTCCACTCCTTATCGGATGGGATCGCCTACGTATGGGTAGAGGGTATCACATACATACATACATATATATATATATATATATATATATATATATATATATATATATATATATATATATATATATTATGACAACTTCAATTAATCCTAAATCAGTTAATACTTTAACTAGAGATGAAACTATAATATTTGAAGGCAATAGGGCACACTCTAATATTCAGATACCTAAAAGGTTAAAATGGGATGAAATTACTAGATCAACCCGATGGAATCTTCAGGAAATAAGTGAACCTAGATTAATAAATATAGATGATCAAGTTTCTAGAATAGTAGAACATACAGATGGATCAGTAGAAATAGATTTTACAAATACTCCTCAATCAGGTAGACATTCAGTATATTCTAATAATAGACCTTCCACTTCAGCCAGCACTCTAAGGCGTACAACCTCAGCTAGAAATTTAGATATTAGAGGAATAGATTTCAGAGGAAACATTCCTAAGACTATTCAGTAAGTCCTACTAGATCTCAAATGGAAAACTTTTAATTAAGTAATTATAAAAATGAATTTTGAAATTAATAAAGAGTTTTTAAGAGCAGATTTAAAGGCAGAATATAATAAGGAAAAAAGGGAATGGTATTTTAATAATTTTTCTCAAACAGAACTAGAAAATTTTAGGAAAATATGGTATAAAGATATGGAAGATCAGAAGGTTAAAATTCCTTTATTTTTGTGGTATATATATTATAGGATATATTATACCAATACATAATGGACTCTTTTGGCTCTACCATTATAACTCCTAATTCTAGAATTGATAATTTAATTTCAAATTTATATTTAATAGATTTTTCTTCAGCTGATCAGAGAAATTATTTAAAAACTGAATTAAGAAATTTATTAGGATGGTTAGATGACAATTCTCATCGTTGTCATAGAATGGGATATTGCGCTTGTCAGTATACTAAATCTAAACGAAGATTTATATTACATATGATTTTCTTTCTTGAATTAAATACCTTTTAATAATCTCTTATATCTCTCTCTCCTGATCTATCTAAAAAATGTCCTATCCCGTTCGCTTAATATGGTTACGAAAGCATAAGTGCACCCTCTAATAGGATAAAAAGGAAAAATAAAATAAAACGAAAATATAGCTCTAAGCGGAGAACCTTTAGGCCCAATTTAGTTTTAGAAAAACCAAAAAGGCCCAGTAGCAGAAAAACTTATTCTAAGAAAAAATCATATAAGAATAAAAAACCCCATAAAAAAAGATATAATGTATGTATGTGTGTGTATGCGTATATACATACACATATGTATATATATATATGCATGCACATGCATATGCATATACATATACACATACATGCAAATATATATATATATATATATATATATACACACACACACACACACACACACACACACACACATATGCACATGCATATGCATATATATATACATATACACATACATGTATACATATACATATATATATATATATATATATGCACGTGCATGCTATATATATATATATATATATATATATATATATATATATATATATATATATATATATATATATATATATATATATATATATATATATATATATATATATATATATATATATATATATATATATATATATATATATATATATATATGTACATACATACACATATATATGGAATATAAATACTCTAATTTACTATTTATTGATATGTATGTGCATATGCATATGCATCTACGTGTATGTATGTATTATGTGTATGTATGTACATACATACACATATATATAGAAAATAATTACTCTAATTTTCCATTTATTGATATGCATCCGCATATACATATGCATATGTATATATATATACACACACATATATATAGAAAATAAATACTCTAATTTTTTATTTCTTGATAAATAAATGCATTTTCTAAATTTTCTACAGAAAATAAATACTCCAATTTTCTAAGAAAATAGAATACAGAAAACAGAAAACTGTTTTCTGTAAGTAAACGTACCCTAGGTTTTTTTCAGGGTTTTTTGGGTTAAAAATCCCTAAGTACCCCTTTAAAAATCATATTTTTTCCTTTAAAATCGGACAGGAAGATAGAAATTTGCTAGAAAGTCCTGAAAAAGAGAAAAAAAATGGTGCGCTGGAGAAAGAAGATGCGCTTGCACGTAGGTGCGTGTGTCACGCGACGCGACATGCGCCTGCGCGGGGGTATGCGCGCATGTCGTACAGCTCGACATGCACCTATGTGGGGGTATACATGCATGTCGTGCTGCGCGACATACGCCAGCATTGGCGCATGTCTCCAGGGGCGACAAGCTGTGCGCGCCCTGCAAGCGAGTGCCGCGGCTCGTAGGTGCGGCCCACACGACGCGAAGAGCACTGGAAACCCAAAAAGAATAAAATTTTAAAAATTTTAAATTAACAGATGAAAAAACTAAAATGTTAAAAATAAAAATAAAATAAAAAAATAAAAAAAAAATAAAAACTGAAAAGACTTCGACAGGAAATCGTCACTTCTAATCATTTTGCTTGTAACAAGTAGCATTTTCATCATTGGATAACTTCAGTTTGGGCTGCCTCAGAACCCGGTGTCTACAGTTGCCCCCAGTTTTTGGGAACATAGTGACTGGGTGCTTAGGTGAGCCAAACCTCAAAGAAGGAGAAGAGAGACGCGTACTTGAGGCAGCTGTCCTCCCGGTTTGAACGGAGTTCTTCTGGGTAGTTACTGTCTGCTTGTCGACGTGTTAACCTTATTGCTGTGGCATCTAACCTATGCGGTGTCTAGCCTTTTAGTCGGTGTCTAACCTCTATCATTTCAGCATCTAACCTGTGCGGTGTCTCGCCTCAGCCATTTCGGTATGTAACCTGTTGTTGCGGTGTATAACCTCCCTCGTCGTAGCATCTAACCTGTGCAGTGTCTAGCTACAGCTGGGTTGGTATGTAACCTGTTGGTGTGGGTCTAACCTTTCTTGTGTTAGCATCTAATTTGTGTAGTGTCTAGCTGCATCTGGGTTGGTATATAACTTGTTGGCATGGTGTAATGGATATCTTTATCCCTTTGTCAATGAGTTAACCATTCATTTGAGTGGTTGTCAGATGCCGTTGTCGTGTGCCTGAATATTCAAAGAAAATGCTTTAATTGATTGCATTAACCTGTTCTGATAGTGCATGAATCAGCTTATTTTTATTATCTTAATATCTTCCTTTATTTTCATTTTTGACATTATTATTGTTGTTGTTTTTTTTTCACGTGATATGTTCATTACATTTAGCAGTACAAGCACAATAAACATAAAAGCAAGTATAAGCATAAGTTTATACTACAAATAAAATCTTTTTGTACATCATACAAAAATAATGTCTAACAACTACCTGAAATAAACTCTACAATGGAAGATAGTCTGTAAGCATCTCGGGGTCGTCAGGCTAAGCAGGGGGAGGCAAAAGCTGATATGTGACATCCTTAGGTGGCGGCCTCGATAATGAAGGATTGGATGCTCAGAACCTGACCTCTGCCTATCCGTCGAGAAAAGGGGCTAGCCATGCTCTCCACCATGTGAGATAGCTACTAAAAACTAGAGGCTATACCTGTTATAGCAGCAGCGTACCCATCAATGTGATGCCCCAAGTCAGACCGAATGGTAGGAAGGTCTCTTCCCAAGTCCTCGCGCAGGTTCTTTACGTCCTGGGAACCCCTCCTGAAGTCTACTCTAAGATATCCACTCGTTTTCGGGTGATAGCCAGCGAGTCATCCATCGCCTGGAAAGACTCTTCAAACCTCTGTGCAAGCACAACGAGTGTGGTAGTTATGGATCACTGTATTTGGCCCAACCGCCTACCCATTTCTCCAAACCCCTCTGCCATCTCCTGCCTCATAAGCTGATGGTCATCTATCATATGCTGCCTCATAAGCTGACGGTCGTCCATCATCTGCTGCCTCAAGAGAGGGATACTCTCATCCTGGTGTTGTCCCATAGCAGCGAATGCGGACATCATATCCCTATGCCCTGGAATGCTGGCTCTGAGGTGGGCTGGCTATGCTTTGCCCTATACGGAGGTGGCGGTGAGGCTATGGAAGAAGATGTCCCCGGGTAACCTGACTGAGTGTAGCGAAACTGCGGCATAGGAGTGGTGTGAGCCCCACTATCGTAGAGGATCCGCTGCGGAGGGGGAGTGCAGATAATACGTGTAAGATTAAAATCATCTGTGCCCTCCTCATCCTGCGACGTATGTGGCTCCTCATCATCCTGCTGCATGTGGGCCCCTCCTAAAGTACCAGCTATATTTGGGAGTGGAGGCAACTTACAGAGAAGCCTAGTCTCTACCATGATGAGTACTCTGCATGTTTGACCCCTCCGACACTGGTTCCACCATGCCCATAGCACTGGCGACGGCAAGATCAATGGCTATGTCTCCCTCCAGATGTGTCCCAAATGATCGGTAATTAAGCCCCAGACGAAGGAGTAATCTGGTCATAACTCTCCTGGCGCATATGGGTCTAGAGGTTCCATGTCCGGCTCTGAGCAATGCAGATACAATCTCATGAGCAATATTTATCTGCCTACCAGTAGTCATGGCCCATAAGCTCCAAATCTCAGTGGCGTTTATGGAGCCTTGATCTAACACCCCCTGGAAGGATATCGGGGCGCCATGCTGACCCTTACGTATACACGTAGATATACATACGCTAGCGGAAGAGAAAGCATTATACATATTCATATGAGAATAATAAAATAAAATAAGACTATACTAGGGCCTAACATGTATTTCATATTAACTACATATATATATATATTGATCTTTATACATGTTCATATTACAACCTGATTTCATTTAACTTTACATATACATTTACATGTGCTTACTATACTCATTTCTGTACATATACATTTACATAATGATGTTACTAAAAACATCATAAACTCTATTTCTATCTTATACAAAAAGATGTAACAAAAGCTCCTAGTGGCCTGGAACTGCAGATGAACGCTCTCATGGATCCAAACCTGTAATCTACACGAAAATAAACATCTGTGCTAAGCGATAACACTTACTGGGGATAAATAGAAGCAAAAACTTCGAACGAAGTTACAATTATATCACTTGTATATCAATAATCATGTCATATACACATAATCACATACACGTTCTTGTAAGCAAATACTATCAGGCTTTAACTCATTCATATGCAGAAATTCCAAATATGGCAATAATATCGGTAACATGTCATACTCTAATCATATGCATTTACATGTATCTAGTTCACCTCTTGTACAATACAGCATATACATTAGACTGAATTCTCAACAATGGTGGATACGGGTACTGTACTGTAAATACTGATGAACAGTATCAAACTCTAGAGGCTTAACTCAAAATGAATACTCTTCATCGGTAAACCAATTAAGGTCACTATGGCAGCTGCACTCTAACCCTTTCTAAGCATGCTTATCTATCCACTACTTTGACTCTTTAGGCTGACTCATTGGCTCTTAACATCACACTTGACATTATCGAGAACACGAATTGAAACACTATCATGTCAATAATTATGAATACAAAACTCTAATTATAATATAAAGGAGGTATTAACCATGTATAACTATGTACTAGGGAGAAAACATGCAAAGCAAGACAAGAAGAAATTATTTTTAGAAGTCAAGCAGGGCAGGGAAGGAGTTTACTGTCGCGATCGCGACAAGAAGTCGCGCTCGCGACAGAAGCCAAAAGTCGTGCTAGAAAAAGGAGGAAGGCACGACTCGTGCTCATCTGTGTGACTCGTTCTCATGCATGTGACTCGAGCTCATGCATGCGACTCGTGATCATCTGCGTGACTAGTGCTCATCTGTATGACTAGTGCTCATGTGTGTGACTCGTGTTCATTTGCGTGACTAGTGCTCATTTGCGTGACTCGTGTTCATTTGCGTGACTCGTGTTCCTTTGTGTGACTCGTGTTCATTTGCGTGACTCGTGTTCCTTTGTGTGACTCATGTATCTGCTGAGATAAATTGGAGAAATCCGTCTCTGTCGTGATCGCGACAGATGTCGCGCTCGCGACAGAAGCGTTTTCCCTCCCAGAGTGCTCTATTTATTTTTTTTTTTTCAAAACCCAACATGGTCCTATCAGTAACACATGCAGTAAACTCCTATTTTAGCATACAACCGCCCTCTAAAACCATGCTCATGATCAAAATTACACTCAATCACATAGATTAACAACCATCCAAGTACTGCAAGTAATCAAAATGAACATATATACAAATATACACTAAAAGAGCTGTTGAACTAGTTAAAGCTCATCATGTATCTCTACTCAATCATATCTTTACTCAAGCATATAATGAATTAATAAAAACACGCAGGATCCCTACCTCTAGGTAGCTTGATCACTACTCTCTACTCGATTCCAATCTTCTCTTTGCCTTTATCCAGCCTCTTGTTCACAGCTTCAATAAAATCATATATGAACATTTGAATTAACCCTCTTTTAACTTTAAATCAAAAATAGAAAGAAAAGGAGGTCAGATCGAAAAAGCAACCAAACTAACCTTCTCAAGGATCAACTCTACCTTTCACAACTCTCTCTTCAACTAACCCAAGAGGCTCACTCAAAGAGCAAGGCAAGCGAAGAAGAAAGAAACAAAAGAAAGAACAAGAGAGGGAGCATGGAAGAAAACCAAGAAAGGGCAAAAGAAAAACAAAAAGGAAAGCAACGGCCAAAGAGTAGAAAATGAAAGAAAGAACAAAGGCTGAAGGCAAAACAACGTGGGAAAGAAAGCAAATCAGCTGGTCAACCCTCATCCAAATTCATTCAATTACCAACCTAAATGCCAACCATTCTCACTTAATGCCACTTACCCTTCATAAATACATTCATTTACTTAAAACAAAAAGTCCAAGGCCAAGTGTCACACTCCCTTATAGCCATGTGTCAACCTCCTACAATGCCACTTGTTAAACTCCTACACCGCCACGTGTCCGATACACATCAAATAATCCAACTCAAATAGGCTTCACGTGAAGCATTCTGTCGCGCTCACGACAGAACCCACACACAAGCCACTTACTCAAATACACTCTCTTATACACACAAACTCTTGAATTTCCGAACAAAAATTTTGAAATTCTTTTAGGGCCAAATCGGGTTGTTACAAATCTCTCCCCCTTAAGAAATTTCATCCTCAAAATTTCTCTGCTAATCACTTACACAGGTAAATCCTTAAATAAAGCTCCAAATCGCTATCACTCATACCATACAGATATCAAATTATACACACTTCACACCGAAACGAAACTGCTCATGACATCTTAATATGTAATTCTAACACTTCAAATTCATCTGATACATATATCTCTATCCTCATACACAAAACACTCATGACATAATCAAAATCTTATCTCTTTTACTAGCACGCTATTACATAACACTCTTATCTTCTTAACTCTAACTACTAACACTTCACACTTTCCTTAACTTACTGCACTCTAATCCATACACTTCTTCTAAGCATCAGTCACTCGATGGATATCCTGTTAGCTTTTCTCAATGAAGCACATACAATGATGCTTTTTCACATACAAATGAGGGATGCGGATGGAATGGCTATGTAATGATTTATGTATGAAAAAAGATGCGAAAATGCGATGCAAGCTGTAGTAATGCATTTTTCCCATCCCCATGTTTCGTTATGCTTATGTTCACACGATTCAAAAGAAATACCTGACAGACATACAGAGTGATACCTTAAACTCATACTATGCACAAAATCTCATATCACTCACTAATCGACCTCTCACTAACCCTTCATCTATACTCTACATAATCAGCATCTGCATTAGGCCACGTAGACCAGAACCTCTAACCTATGCTCTGATACCACTAGCCCCTAGAAGGATATCGGGGCGCCACACAGACACTTACGTATACATGTACATATAAATACGCTAGCGGAAGCGATAGCATTATACACATTCATATAAGAATAATAAAATAAAATAAGACTACACTAGGGCCCAACATGTATTTCATATTAACTACATATATATATATATATATATTGATCTTTATACATGTTTATATTACAACCTGTTTTCATTTAACTTTACATATACATTTACATGCGCTTACTATACTCATTTTTGTACATATACATTTACATGTTACTCAAAACGTCATAAACTCTATTTCTATCTTATAAAAAAAGATGTAACAAAAGCTCCTAATGGCTTGGTACTGTAGACGCACGCTCTCGTGGATCCGAACCTGTAATCTACATGGAAATAAACATCCGTGCTAAGCGATAACGCTTAGTGGGGATAAATAGAAGCAAAAATTTCGAACGAAGTCACAATTATATCACATGCATATCAATAATCATGTCATATGCACATAATCACATACACGTTCTTGTAAGCAGATACTATCAGGCTTTAACTCATTCATATGTAGAAATTCCAAATATGGCAACAATATCGGTAACATGTCATACTCTAATCATATGTATTTACAAATCTCTATTTCACCTCTTGTACAATACAGCATATACATCAGCCTGAATTCTCAACAATGGTGGATACGGGTACTGTACTGTAAATACTGATAAATAGTATCAAACTCTAGAGACTTAACTCAAAATGAATGCTCTGGATTTTCGTCGGTAAACCAATTAAGGTCACTGTGGCAGCTGACTCTAACCCTTTATAAGCATGCTTATTTATCCACTACTTTGACTCTTCAGGCTGACTCATTGACTCTTAACATCACTGTGACACGCGCCGAACCCTAAGGGCGCCCCTTGACCACCCGCTTGAGGGCGATCAGGCAAGTGAGGTTCGTTGATAACTTGCGACGAATTGCAAGCGCGTCTATTTTGGGCAACAAAAAGGTTTCATGGAGTCGCCACCTAATAGAACATTAGAAAAGTTCATCTCGCCTCAGTGAACCTAAGACAGCGCATATTTCCATTTTGGGCAAGCCGAAGGGGTCTTGGAGGTAATCACCCCAATAGAACATTGGGAATGACCCTCTAACCCTACGGAGCCTAGGATTTATTTAAGCCGTTTGGCACAAGAGGTGTCTTGGAGGTCATGTTCCAATGAGTGATCGGATAGACCTCTAGCCTCGTTGAGCCCAAAGACCAGAGTTGGGTTCGGGACTTCTCATCTATTTCTACCTTAATTAATTTTACAATTAAATTTTGAGCCTATTAGTTCACTCTCTCTCCACACGGTGCAATTTAGTTAAAGGCGCAATTATTCATGTCAAAAGCATTAATAAATAAAGCATTATTAAAATAAAATATCCAAAAATAAGTTGCATCAAAACTAGGGGCGAAATAAAAGCCCCAATGTAAATAAAGTATAGGACATGCATAAAACGGGATATTCATTTAGACGGGAACATTGGTTCCCGACCATTTATTTTATAAAAAGTATCAAATTCTTGAATCGGTTTAAATTTTTTAGTTTAGGATAAAAACATGGACATTGGTCCAATTTTGTTAATAAAAATCCCATTTGGTAGAAAACATTTGTGATGGTTCTTTTAAGCACGGTCAAAAGATCGTTTATTATTACAAACCACAAGCGAATAAAACAAGATAAAATAATAATTATATATTTTCAAAGAAGTGAATAAATCCTAACCTACTCACCTCGACCATACTTCTTGGATGAATCACATGCCACTCGTAGTTACGGTAAAGACGGAAAACAATATTGGTTAATAATAAATAAATAAATAAACAATTGAACAAATAGATGAACAAATAAATAAATACTTGGGTAAAGTAAATTGGGAAAATTAATTAGAGCTAATAATGGATTAAATTAAATGATAAATAACTCGATAAATGAATAATTAATTAAACAAATGATTAATGAAATAAATTGATAGTTAATTTGATGTAATGAAAATAAAATAATAGAATGTAATTAATGGTTATGAAACATAAATGACAATTATAATAATCAAATGCAATAAAAATGATAATACTAATAATAATATCATAAAACAATAGTAATAATAATAATAGTAAAACAAATAATATTAATAACAATAATAGCAATAATAGTGATAATACAATATAATGAAAATAATAATAATAATAATAATAATAATAATAATAATAATAATAGGATAATAAATAAATATAATGATAATAACAATGTAAAATACAATTGATTAATAATAATGATACTATGACATAACAATAATAATCACCACAATAACATAAACAAGAACTTCATAATAATAATGATAATATTAAAATGATAATCACAAAACACAATAATGAATAATATTAACTAAAAATATACTATAATAACAATAAACTAAATAATAATAATAATAATAATAACCTCAACAATAATAAATTATGAATATAATAATAGATAAATAATACTAATAATAAATAAATACAATAATGAATATAATAATAGATAAATAATACTAATAATAAATAAATCAAATAACAATAATAATAATAATCATAATTATGATAAAACAGAATTTTAAATAATAATAATAATAATAATAATAAAAAAGACAGAATAGTAAATAATAAATAATAATATATAAATAAAATAATAATACTAATATTAATTAATAAATGGAATAATAAAAATAAAAAAGGAAAATAAAGAGAAAAAAGAGGACTCACCGGAATTGTCTCGCCGGAGACGCCAGAGGTGGGGGGTGGTCGACACCTCCCTCACCAGAAGATAGATCGCCGCTCGGGGAGCCTGCCGCCGGTGTCCACGCGCCGAAAGGAGTGGTCGGATCGCCGGTGGTTGCGTCGGAAGCCTCGCCGCCATATCCCTCAGATCTCCCTACTGCCGGCAAGTGGGGGAGATCGGAGGCCGCCAAAAGCTTCGTCCCGTCGTGGGGAACCTAGCGCCGCCGCGCGTGGTGCTAGCCGATGCCGGAGGTGGCGCTGGCCACCCCTTCTTCCTCTCCCCTTTTTCTTTTCTTCCGCGTCACCTGTTCACGTTGGTCTCTTGCTCCCTGTTTCCTTTTCTATTCTTTTGTTTTTCCTTTCTTTGGCCCCTTTCTTCTTTGCTTTCTATTTCTTTTTATTTCTTTTGATTTTTTCTTCTTGGCCTTTGATCTCTCTTGCTCTCTCTTTATTCTTTCCTCCTATTCTATTTTTCCTTTGGTTTTTTTTTTGTGTTCTTTTACCCTCTCAGTTCTCTCCTTTCTTTTTTCTATTTTTTCTTGTTTTTTTGCTTAGTTGCCGAGAGAGCCTCTGTAACACCCCCTTCCGACACCCCCGTTGAAAGGGCACCGACGGTTGCGCTACACGGAACGAAGCATACATTCGCACATCACAAGCGTACAGAAATACGAGGGAATTAAAAAAAAAACTTTTTAGGGCACAAGCTGATCATGCATTGACTCACACACACATAAGCACTAAGCGGAAGTATACTCTCATACAAACATGTATTAATTCAGCGGAAACATTCATTAGGCAGAAAAGGTACAAAAACTAATCTAAAACGTCAATACTTGAAAACACTTACATAGCACAAATATTACATCAAGATCTTTATTTCTATACATATACAAAATGTTACTGAAATACAAAATCCAAATTACATAAGCTGGTAACAAAATACAGAACTTCTAACTCCTATGTGGCCGACCTTGCAGATGCGCGACTCGAACCGGACCAAACCTGCCACCTGCATGGGAAAAGAGCCCGTGCTAAGCAATAACGCTTAGTGGGGAAAACACACAAGCAATACGGACAGCCATTTATAACGGTCGTCAAGGCATAACATATTCACAATGGCAGATGCTGACATTCATAACACATATATATAATCAGGCTAGCAAGGGAAGGCATTCATTCGCAAATTTACATGTTTATGTCCATATACTTATGTTGAAAATAAACCAAAACAGACATAAGACCAAACATGATACAAGTTTTATCATGCAGAACTACTTATAATCTCACATGTATATACTTGGCACGGTATTAAGTATCAGTACCTTACCGTTCATAGTGGCATGACATTTATCCGTGCAATTATCATGACCAATTACTCATACATTAACTAAAAACCCATTCACATGTTATAAGATTACCATGCAATAATGCACACAATTATTATGCCAAGAACACGAGCTAATTAAACCTACTTTTTGTCATGTCATAGTACACACACTAGCCGAACCCAAGGGAAGACGTCAAAACACCACACTTCCACTGCCAGACTCTACCACATAAAATATCATGCCATAATCATAGACACATGACAACATGTCGAAGATACTATAATAGTTGAGACCAAAGGAACATATAGTCAAATATTACATTCGGAGCATACGCTAGTTCAAAATCAGATTCTTATACACTTTAACTTGCCTCACCATCATCCGATGCTGCACTTACACTTCCTGACACCGATCCACATGCATTGTAACCCCAATATTACATATGTGATCACTCAATCGTTCAGATTGTCATATCATGCATACTAAATCACATGCTACCATAATAGTTAACAGTACAGAACCTCATTCATATACACATTAATTAACCATATCGATTCGTAACTCAAGCTCACATTCGTATACATAATATTTCATATGCTTATAACCTAACTAGTTAGATTCACATTCTCATATGCATAACATAATAAAATATGTTCATGGCATTAGAGCAATTATGATCACAGTCATACACGTCTTAATTCCAGTACTTATATCCACCATTGATGGCATATAAATACAGTCACAATACGGTATACTTATATATAGATACATAGATAAATATGTCCAAAATCATACTCATACGAGTATCACATTCTCTTGTTCATATTAAACAAAACAGACAGAATACCTGCTGACTCAAAATAGTGGATAACGAGTAATCTGACAGTGGCTTGCTGGCACGAACGGGCGCACCTTACGGGTACGAATCGAATAGCAACGTCGTTATTTCTCATTCGAAACACTTTCACGTTAGGGGATCTTAATCAAGATCCAAACACATAAAAGGGTTCACGAGGAACCAAACAGGGACCTGATCAGGGTCCAAACATCCAAAGGTGCTGCAGTTAATGAGACTCTTTTAGGCATGCCTAACTATCCACTTAGTTGACTCGTAGGTTAAATTACACAGTTAATGTTCGTAGTTCAATTATAACAAATAAAGAATCCACATACTTTGATTAATCAGTACATGCAAATATCATCCATCTCACTAATATACAGTTCATATTAAAAGACAATGCGTGCAAAAATCCATAATTAACATCTTAAAAACATGTAAAACAAATAGGATTTTATTGCAAAAACAGGGCAGGTCACGGTGGTAATCAGATTGGTTGCCATCGTGACATACCCAGGGATCTCGGCAGAAAGCAGGTCTGGGGTACCTCATGGTGGTAACCCATTTGTTTGTCACCATGACATACCCAGACCCCCAAAACATAATGCACTAATGGGGTACCTCACGGTGGTAACTAAATAGGTTGCCACCGTGACATACCCACTGCCCAGAACAGATTCTAAAGTCTGGATACCTCACGGTGGTAACCAGATTGGTTGCCACCGTGACATATTCAAACTCTGGCCAGAATGCATCTGGTTCATGCCTCACGGTGGTAACCAAACTGGTTGCCACCGTGACCCATGCCCATATGCGATTCTCACGAGCAATTTCCAGATCATTCAAGCCAAAAATCCCAAAACTCTCACTTCAAACAACATATCCTCACTCCAATCATAATATTAAACCAAATCAAACATCAATAATTCATGCCATAAACAAAATCGACTCATAAATTCAAAGAATAACATCAATTTACATAATCAATCTCATCATTATTCACACCATCATATTCAAGATCACTATTAAATTCATTAAACCATAATAGAACTTCCTTAGCACATCTAAAACAAAACCCATAACATTTAGACCATATAACACATCAAGATCACCATAATGTCCAGATTTTCATTCAAACAAACATGCCAACTACACATATAACACAAATTCCTAAACAAATCATGCATAAACTCATATCAACACTCAAATTCCTGGAAATCACACACACAAATACACATTCATGATCCAAGAAGAATTATGGCAAACAACCCAAAATTGAAAATGTAGAAAACAAATTCCCAAACCTGGAAATCAAAGATACAAAAATCACTTTCTAGCTTCAATCTTCAATCCTTTCCTTGCCCTTAAGCTTCTTCTTGCCAACTTGTACTTGCACAAACAAAAACCAAAAAAATTACTCATCCAAACCCAAATAACTCAAACAAAAACCAAGAAGAAAAGGAGGAAGGAACCCAAAATGCAGGAACCCAAAACCCAAACACATACCTCCTTAATCTTGCTCCAAAACTCAATCAAAATCACCTCTAAGCAAAGCACAAATCCCAGCCAAAAGAGAAGAAGAGGAAAAAGCAACAAATGAAGAAGAGAAGAGGAAGAGGAGGTGTGAGAGGGAGGGAGAACGGGAATGCTAATTCTGTGTTCCCTCTCTCTCTCTCTCTCTCTCTCTCTTTTCTTATTTTCTTCATTCAATGCACACTAACCACAATCCACATGGCAAATTCTCATTGGACCACAATTCCCCCTTTGACTTTCAAACACCAAGGCACCATACACTTACCTCATTAGATAAATCTTAGGTAGATATTTACCATCCTTAGTATCATGCCCACAATCCACTAGATAAATGCAACAGGAAAACACCCTACAACCATACACCACATGTACACCAAATAATTCCCCTACTTAACTTATTTAATAAATTACTTTGCAATTAAATCCTTATTATCCAAAATTTTCCATGCACAAATTACTAAAATACCCATCGCTTATCCGGCTTAGCTTGCCAAGTCCGACTAGGCCCGATTTGGGGTGTGACAGCCTCCCCTTTTTGCTTATCATTTTCTATTTATATCCCTAAATTAGGTTAAGTTTGGTTACCCTAATTATTTCCTCCATTTTTTTATTTTTTTTTTAATTTCCAATTTTAATTAACTTACTTAAACTAACACATTAACTAATTAAATACTCTATATTTTTATACTTATTTAATTTAATCAACATACTTAAATTATCACATATAATTTATCTAATTAAACACTATATTTATTTTCTTTTTCAAATTTAATTACCCAATAATATTAACTAATCAATTAACTAATAATATTAACTAATCTTAATTTTTCATGCACTTTAATCTAATTTTAATTTAACCTACCTACCTATTTTATATATATTATATATTTTTTCGGAGGAATTATCAAGGCCCCAAAGTTTCCATTGCCATCACCATTTTTTTTTTAATATTAAACTTGACTCGGGACCCGATGTCTATAGTTGCCCCCAATTTTGGAGAAACTAGTGCCTAGACACCTAGGTGAGCCAAAATTCAAAGAAGGAAGAGAGAGAATTACATACCTAGGGATGCCGGACCTTACCTTGTTGGCGCTAGTACATGTGCCCTTATCGGTCTCGTTTTGACCTGTTTTTGCTGGCCTCGTCTCGGCTCGCGCAGCTTTGATGAGATGTAGTACTCTCTGACTACAAATCTCTATTACGAGATGCGGTATTCTCTTACTGCAGTCTCGTCGCGATGTGTTCTATCGCTAATCCCCCTGCTAACCTCGTCTCGGTCCTCATGGTGGCTATGAGGTGCAGTACTTTCTGACTACAACCTCGATCTGTGGTCTGTTCTACCATGAGTGTTCTGCTAGCCTCGTCTTGGCCTGCACAGAATTTGTGAGATGTAGTACTCTCTGACTACAGCCTCTATTTACGATCTGTTTTATCGCTGGCGCCCCACTAACCTCATCTCGGTTTGCACGGTGGCTGGTCTGTACTGCTAGCCTCGTCTCGGCCTGCACGATGTGAGGTGTAGTTTCTCTAACTCCAATCTCTATTTGCGATCTGTTCTATCGCTGGCGCCCCGCTAACCTCATCTCGGTCTGCACGGTGGCTGGTCTGTACCACTAGCCTCGTCTTTGACTACAACCTCGATGTGAAGAGCAGTGTTCTCTAACTGTAACTCCGATTATGAAGTTCCCCTGCTAACCCCCATTCGATCTGCAAGGTGTGTAGTACTCTCTGACTAAAACATGAACTATGAGATGCAGTGCTCTTTGACTACAGTCTCAAGATGAAGAGCAGTGTTCTCTAACTGCAACTTAAATTGGTGAAGTTTCCTTGCTAACCCCCATCCGATCTGCAAGGTGCGTAGCACTCTCTGGCTGCCGCGTGAACTGTGAGATGTAGCACTCTCTGGCTACAATCCCGGTGTGAAGAGCAGTATTCTCTAACTGCAACTTCGATTTGTGAAGTGTGATGTTCTCTAACCACAGTCTCGGGGTGAAGAGCAGTGTTCTCTAACTGCAGCTTTGATTGGTGAGATGCGGTGTTCTCTAACCACAGTCTCGAGGTGAAGAGCAGTGTTCTCTAAGTGCAACTTCGATTGGTGAGAAGCTCCCCTGCTAACCCCCATCCGATCTGCAAGGTGTGTAGTACTCTTTGACTACTACATGAGCTGTGAGATACAGTACTCTCTGACTACAATCTCGATTTATTGGAGTTCCCTTGCTAACCCCCATCCGATCTTTAAGGTGTATAGTACTCTCTGACTACGACATGAGCTACAAGATGCAGTACTCTCTGACTACAATCTCGATTTGTTGGAGTTCCCTTGCTAACCCCCATCTGATCTGCAAGGTGTGTAGTACTCTCTGGCTATAGCGTGAACTGTGAGATGCTCCCCTGCTAACCCCCATCCAATTTGCAAGGTGTGTAGTACTCTCTGACTACATCCTCGATTGTGAGATGCAGTGTTTTCTAACTGCGGTCCCGGTTACGATCTGCTCTATCGCTGATGTTTATCTTGAACTTTCTTTTTTTCTGCAAAAAAGGAAAATGCAAATTTATAGGGTAAATTATAAAAGAGATACGTACCTGTGGCAGCACCTGCCTGTTGGGGTCGTTGTCAGTTGACGCTCACTGGGAGACTTGGATGCTCACCGAGAGGCTTTGATGCTCACTGAGAGACTTTGATGCTCACTAGGAGACTTTGATGCTCACTGAGAGACTTTGATGCTCACTGGAAGGCTTTAATGCTCACTGAGAGGCTTTAATGCTCACTGAGAGATTTTGAGGCTATTGTGTGAAGTGTCTGGTATTGGTGTAGTGGAATGTTCTGATTATTGCGTGATTCTGATTATGATTATTGCTTCATGCTTTCTATTTTAATTTTGATGTCATATAGTGACTCGTGATCTATGCATATATTTTTGTTATCTGGTAGTTAGTAAATTCTGTATGTTAGTGCTTAATATCTTGTATTGTATTCTGTTGTGTTTTTGTTCCTCCCCACTAAGCGTTATTGCTTAGCACGGGTTCTTTTCCCGTGTAGGTGGCAAGGTTTTGAGTTCCTGTTCGAGTTTCGAGTCGCGCATCTGCAGGCTGGCCACATAGGAGTTGAGTTATTTATTTTTGTCTCCTCCTGTAATTCTTTTTGAATGTAGTATTAGTGGAATGTTATGATTATTGCGTGATTCTAATTATGATTATTGCTTCATTCTTTCTATTTCAATTTTGATTTCATATAGTGACTCGTGATCTGTGCATATATTTCTGTTCTCTGGTAGTTAGTAAATTCTATATGTTAGTGCTTAATATCTTGTATAGTGTTCTTTTGTGTTTTTTCCTCCCCACTAAGCGTTATCGCTTAGCACGGGTTTTTTTCCCGTGTAGGTGGCAAGGTTTTGAGTTCCTATTCGAGTTCCGAGTCGTGCATCTGCAGGCTGGCCACATAAGAGTAGAGTTATTTATTTTTGTCTCCTCCTGTAATTCTTTTTTATGTAGTATTTTTGTATAGTGGCTCATGTAACTTTTTGTATAGTTTATGATGTAATATTTTGGATATTGTAAATAACTCTATATCTTGATTGTTTGAGATTTATGTTCTGCCTTTGTTATTATTGTTAGTGAATGCTTCCGCTCAGTGCATGTGTCTCTATATGCATATTGTGAATGAGCGTCGGGTAGCGCTTTTGCCGGCACCCTTCCGACGGGGGCGGCGGCTGGGGTGTTACAGTTTGGGGTATCAGAGCACGGTTTAGGCGGTTCTGGTTATCTTTGATTGCTATGTGTCGAGTCTTAACATGCGAGTCTATTTTATGTTGTGGCCTAATGCAGATGTGTCTTGTCTTGTGTAGTGTCTAGATGGAGTCTGATCCAAGTGAGAATGTGGGTGAGACGGCTGGTAGTGCGAGTGTAGTGAGAGGTGAGCAACCTGCTGCTCAACGTCAGCAAGAAGAGATTCCTGGTATGGGTTTTGGTCATGATAATCCGGTTCCAGTGTAAGGTTTACTTCAGTTGGTAGAGAGGTTGACTGCTCCTAAGGCCCCGATCGAGTTATTAAGAAAGAGAGGAGCAGAAGACTTTCATGGGACTGCTTTAGACCAATCTAATGTGGCTGAGTTTTGGCTCAAGAGGGTAGGTCGGATTTTGCAAGAGATTAGATGTCCTGCAGATCAGAGGGTGCTGTGTGCAGTGTCATTGCTACAAGGGTCTGCGTACGATTGGTGGGAACTTGTGATGCGTAATCCATAGCGACCAGCCGAGTTGACATGGAAATTCTTCAAGCAAGAATTTGAGTAGAAATAAGTGACGAAGGCATACCGAGAAGCTAAGTGGAGAGAGTTCATCAGTCTGAAGCAGCGGGGTATGACCATAAGTGATTACGAGAAGGAGTTCAGTCGGTTGAGTAAGTATGTGCCCGATCAGTTATTGACGGATGAGTTCAGATGTAGGCACTTTCAAGAGGGATTGCATGAGGTGATTAGGGGACCGTTATCGGCTATGTCGGTCATGCAACCAGTGGGGTATTATCAGCTTGTGGCAGCGGCGATCAAATTGGAGGAATCCGAGCAAATCAAGCAGAGAATTGAGAACAAGAGGAAGGCACCAGATGGTTGGATTGGAAGTGGTAAGAAGTCGAGAGGTGTCCCGAGTGGCCAGGGTGTGAAGAGTTCAGTTCCGGTACGTTCGAAAGTTGGGAGTGTAGCACCACCTTCTAGCAAAGGAAGTGCGATCCCGCAGTGTGAGCATTGCCATAAGCGCCATTGGGGCGAGTGCATAAGGATTTTCGGAGCATGTTTCAAATGTGCGGCCAAGAGCACATGGTGGCTAATTGTCCAGATTGAAGAGAGCTTCAGGGTCAACCCGAGAGTAGAGCAAGTGGTCAGAGAGCAAGAGGAAACCAGAGTGGTAGGGGCAGCGGACGTCCTTCGCAAGCGCCGTCAGAGACAGTGCAAAAGTCACCAACTAAAGAAGTGTATGCGCGCCCGCGAGTATATGCCATGTTAGGAGAGGATGCAGCGGATCGAGCAGGACCTTCTGGTAAGTTGTGTTATTAGCTTTCTGTTAAGTTCGGTTTGAGTTTTGGGTTGTTTGGATATAAGTAGTTAGCTAGGAAATTTTAAGGACGAAATTTCTTTAAGGGGGAGTGATTGTAACAACCCAAAAAAGGCCTGGTCGGAATCCGTGTGTTAAGTCGAATTAGTAAGGGTATTTTCATAATTTGAGTAAGAGGAATTTGGATAATAAAGAATTATTTGTTAAGAAATTTATTAATTAAGTAATAAGTTAAGTGAAGGAAATGTTATAGTGTGCTTGTAGTGTATGGGAGTAGGATGTAAGTGGGTTAAGAGGTTATATTGAGTGGTTTTTGTGCATGGTGCCTTGGATGAAAAGTGGTTTATAAGAAATAATATGGTGTGAGTTGAGTTTGGTGTATTGGAGATATTTTTGTAAGAGAAGCTTGTGTGTGTTTAGTGTATGGTGCCTAGGGTGCATAAGTCAAAGTGGATGGTTTGATTCTCTAGGATTGTGACAAGTAGCAAGGGTAGGTGAGCATTAATGGTAAAGTAGGAGAGAGGGAAGGGAGGGGCAGAAATCTGCCTAGCTTCCTGTGGAAGCTAATTCTTCCCTTTTCTCCTTCTTTCCCATCCTCTCTCTCTCTTGCTACAATTTTCTGCTCTCAACCTTTCCCTCTTGTGTTTTCTTGGAGTTTTTGAGCTGAGTTCTTGAAGATTTGTAAGAGGTAAGTGGCTGGGTTTTCTTTGGGGTCCTTTTCTTCTTCTCCTTTTTCGATTTTGATTGGCTTTGTAAAGGTTTTGTTTTTGGGTTATTGGAGTAATTGATTTGATTTGGTTTGTGCAAGAATCGGAAGAGAGAAGGAAGAGCAAAGGTAAAGATAAAGTGGGATTGTGAGGAGCCCGGTTTGAAGCTGCAATTTCCAGGTTTAGGAGCTTAATTTTATTGTGTTTGGGAGTTTGATCCTTGTTGTGATGAGTTTTGAGTTGTGCCCTAGTTCTCAAATTTGATTTTATGTGTAATTGTGTTTTCAAATTCTTGGTGTCTTGAGTGTTTTGTTTGGGTAAATGCATGTGACTAATATTTGAGGAATTGTTAATGAAATGTTAGTGATATAGGGAGGACGGTATGTGTTTTCGTAACATAAACATGTTATGTTAATGAAATTTTGGGTTAAGTTTTGATGGCATTCATGATGACTTGATGGTTGATTATTGCATTAAAATGTGTTTATGTGGTCTTGAGAATTATGCGGTGATGTATTAGAGGCTTGAGGTAAGTGTTGGTGCATGGTTGAATGAATGTATGAGGGTTATGTTGTGAAGAGAGTAGGAAAAGTGCAGATCTGGGCAATTCTGGGGTCTGTCGCGAGCGGGACAGAGTGCGGATTGGCCCCTTGTTCTTGGAGAGCCCTCTGTCGCGATCATGATGTCATCACGAGCGCGACAGAGAGCTTGGTAGCCGAGTCCTCCGCATGAGCATGCTACCAAGCGTGCGTGCAAGGAGGAAGGAACTTGTCTCTGTCGCGACCACGACATTGTCGCGAGCACGATAGAGCTCGGTTGTGCGAATCTGCCTAGCGTGCTTCATCGCGAGCAGGCCTTCTGGTGCGAGCTCGCGAGGAGGTGCCCCGTGCTCTGTCGCTCTCGTGACACTGTCGCGATCGCGATAGAGGCCCTTCCTGCTTGCCCTATTTTCTGAATGTGTTTCTTTTGTTCGACTTTGCACGGTTTCCACTATTGCCTGGTTCATGATTGAGTTATGTCTTGTTGACCTTTTTTTATACTCGTGTCATTGTAGTGAATTAATATAATGTTGGGATTTTTACTTTGAGTTTTTATATAGTAAGTGTTGTGATTAAGTGCGAGTTGTCGAGCCTGAAGTGTCAAGGTAGTGGATAATTAAGCATGCTTAAGAAGGGTTTGTGAGTGCAGCTGCCCGTGTCTGCCCCGTTTGGGCGAAGCGGTCGACCTTCGAGATGGTCATCTTCCGTGTAGTGATAAAATGTTTTGAGACTCCAGTCTCCCGCGCTACCTTCGGGTACGAAAACTATTTTTGAGGCTTCGGTCTCCCGTGCCGTGTTCCCGTATCCTCCACCATTGAATTTAGGCTATTGTGTGAAGTGTCTGGTATTAGTGTAGTGGAATGTTCTGATTATTGCGTGATTCTGATTATGATTATTGCTTCATGCTTTTTGTTTCAATTTTGATTTCATATAGTGACTCGTGATCTGTGCATATGTTTCTATTCTCTGGTAGTTAGTAAATTCTGTATGTTAGTGCTTAATATCTTGTATAGTGTTCTGTTGTGTTTTTGTTCCTCCCCACTAAGCATTATTGCTTAGCACGGGTTCTTTTCCCGTGTAGCTGGCAAGGTTTTGAGTTCCTGTTCGAGTTCCGAGTCGCGCATCAGCAGGCTGGCCACATAGGAGTAGAGTTATTTATTTTTGTCTCCTCCTGTAATTCTTTTTGTATGTAGTATTTTTATATAGTGGCTCATGAAACTTTTTGTATAGTTTATAATGTAATATTTTGGATATTGTAAATAACTCTATATCTTGATTATATGAGATTTATGTTCTGCCTTTGTTATTATTGTTAGTGAATGCTTCCGCTCAGTGCATGTATCTCTGTATGTATGTTGTGAGTGAGTGTCGGGTAGCACTTCCGCTGACGCCCTTCCGACGGGGGTGGCGGCGGGGGTGTTACAGTTGACCCATGGGTTAACAAGGAACCCAATGGGCGTGGATGGTGCACGGTGAAAAACCGGCAGCATAACACTCTTAAATTAAAGCACAGGCGCATGGGTTTTGGCCCTTATATATCTGGACCTTTCAAACAGACTAAAGTGAGCCCACTGGGGCATGAAAGCCTTTGATGAGTACCCTATTAATATGTTTGAATTGGTTTGATATATACGGGCCCACATAGCAAGCATTGTATTATGGAGCATGCTACCTAGTGGAAGTATCTATAGCCATTACAAGAGCTTTAGTCATGGGTGGTGTTACTTTAGGTCTACCCAAGCATGGTCCCTACCAACGGGTCTAGCTCATCGTGAGCATAACAACCGATTGGGTCTCCATTTTATATACCAAATGGTACGAGGCTTGGGCTGGTGATTATCCTTAACACTTCCCTACACTGAGTGAACGTAGGGTTGTGCTTCGGGAATGCACCGAGGTTTAGAAAGGACCAATCTAGCGTAATCTAAGGCTCCAATGGGATGTAATACAAATTTGAGAGAAAGCAAATTTATAAACTAAAACTTAATTGTAAATTTTAATCAAGGTATTTTCAAATCAAAGTCTCGAACCAGTCCCCAGTGGAGTCGCCACTGTGACGCGCGACGAACTCTGAGGGCGCTCCTTGACCGCCAGCTTGAGGGCGATCGGGCAAGTGAAGTTCGTTGACAACTTGCGACGAATTGCAAGCGCGTCTATTTATAGCAACAAAAAGGTTTCATGGAGTCGCCACCCAATAGAACATTAGGAAAGTTTGTCTCGCCTCAGTGAACCTAAGACAGCGCATATTTCCATTTTGGGCAAGCCGAAGGGGTCTTGGAGGTAATCACCCCAATAGAACAATGGGAATGACCCTCTAACCCTACGGAGCCTAGGATTTATTTAAGTCGTTTGACACAAGAGGTGTCTTGGAGGTCACGTTCCAATGAGTGATCGGATAGACCTCTCGCCTCGTTGAGCCCAAAGACCAGAGTTGGGTTCAGGACTTCTCATCTATTTCTACCTTGATTAATTTTACAATTAAATTTTGAGCCTATTAGTTCACTCTCTCTCCACACGGTGCAATTTAGTTAAAGGCGCAATTATTCATGTCAAAAGCGTTAATAAATAAAGCATTATTAAAATAAAATATCCAAAAATAAGTTACAACAAAACTAGGGGCGGAATACAACCCTCATTGTAAATAAAGTATAGGACATGCATAAAACGGGATATTCATTTAGATGGGAACATTGGTTCCCGACCACTTATTTTATAAAAAGTATCAAATTCTTGAATCGGTTTAAATATTTTAGTTTAGGATAAAAACATGGACATTGGTCCAATTTTGTTAATAAAAATCCCATTTGGTAGAAAACATTTGTGATGGTTCTTTTAAGCACGGTCGAAAGATCGTTTATTATTACAAACCACAAGCGAATAAAACAAGATAAAATAATAATTATATATTTTCAAAGAAGTGAATAAATCCTAACCTACGCACCTCGACCATACTTCTTGGACGAATCACATGCCACTTGTAGTTACTGTAAAGACGGAAAATAATATTGGTTAATAATAAATAAATAAATAAACAATTGAACAAATAGATGAACAAATAAATAAATACTTGGGTAAAGTAAATCGGGAAAAATAATTAGAGCTAATAATGGATTAAATTAAATGATAAATAAGTCGATAAATGAATAATTAATTAAACAAATGATTAATGAAATAAATTGATAGTTAATTTGATGTAATGAAAATAAAATAATAGAATGTAATTAATGGATATGAAATATAAATGACTATTATAATAATCAAATGCAATAAAAATGATAATACTAATAATAATATCATAAAACAATAGTAATAATAATAATAGTAAAACAAATAATATTAATAACAATAATAGCAATAATAGTGATAATACAATATAATGAAAATAATAATAATAATAATAACAGGATAATAAATAATTATAATGATAATAATAATAATGTAAAATACAATTGATTAATAATAATGATAATATAACATAACAATAATAATCACCACAATAACATAAACAAGAACTTCATAATAATAATGATAATCACAAAACACAATAATGAATAATATTAACTAAAAATATACTATAATAACAATAAACTAAATAATAATAATAATAACAATAATAATAAAAATAATATTAATAATAATAATAACCTCAACAATAATAATAATCAATAATAACAAAATGCAATGATAAATAATAAATAAATACAATAATGAATATAATAATAGATAAATAATACTAATAATAAATAAATCAAATAACAATAATCATAATAATCATAATTATGATAAAACAGAATTTAAAATAATAATAATAATAATAATAATAATAATAATAAATACAAAATAGTAAATAATAAATAATAATATATAAATAAAATAATAATACTAATATTAATTAATAAATGGAATAACAAAAATAAAAAAGGAAAATAAAGAGAAAAAGAGGACTCACCGGAATTGTCTCGCCGGAGATGCCAGAGGTGGGGGTGGTCGACACCTCCCTCACCAGAAGAGAGATCGCCGCCCGGGGAGCCTGCCGCCGGTGTCCCCGCGCCGAAAGGAGTGGTCGGATTGCCAATGGTTGCATCGAAAGCCTCGCTGCCGTATCCCTGCGATCTCCCTGCTGCCGGCAGGTGGGGGAGATCGGAGGCTGCCGGAAGCTTCGTCCCGCCGTGGGGAACCTAGCGCCCCCGCGCGTGGTGCTAGCCGACGCCGGAGGTGGCGCCGGCCACCCCTTCTTCCTCTCCCCTTTTTCTTTTCTTCGGCGTCACCTGTTCCCGTTGGTCTCTTGCTTCCTGTTTCCTTTTCTATTCTTTTGTTTTTCCTTTCTTTGGCCCCTTTCTTCTTTGCTTTCTATTTCTTTTGATTTCTTCTTCTTGGCCTTTGATCTCTCTTGCTCTCTCTTTATTCTTTCCTCCTATTCTATTTTTCCTTTGGTTTTTTTTTGTGTTCTTTTGCCCTCTCAATTCTCTCCTTTCTTTTTCTATTTTTTCTTGTTTTTTTGCTTAGTTGCCGAGAGAGCCTCCCCTTTTTGCTTATCATTTTCTATTTATATCCCTAAATTAGGTTAAGTTTGGTTACCCTAATTATTTCCTCCATTTTTCTATTTTTTTTAATTTCCAATTTTAATTAACTTACTTAAACTAACACATTAACTAATTAAATACTCTATTAATTAAATACTCTATATTTTTATACCTATTTAATTTAATTAACCTACTTAAATTATCACATCTAATTTATCTAACTAAACACTATATTTATTTTCTTTTTCAAATTTAATTACCCAATAATATTAACTAATCAATTAACTAATAATATTAACTAATCTTAATTTTTCATGCACTTTAATCTAAATTTTAATTTAACCTACCTACCTATTTTATATATATTATATATTTTTTCGGAGGAATTATCAAGGCCCCAAAGTTTCCATTGCCATTGCCATTTTTTTTTAACATTAAACCCGACTCGGGACCCAGTGTCTACAATCACACTTAACATTATCGAGAACATGAATCGAAACACTATCATGTCAATAATTATGAATACAAAACTCTAATTGTAATATAAAGGAGGTATTAAACATGTATAACTATGCACTAGGGAGAAAACATGCAAAGCAAGGCAAGAAGAAAATACTTTTAGAAGTCAATCAGGGTAGGGAAGGGGTTTACTGTCGCGATCGCGATAAGAAGTCGCGCTCGCGACAGAAGCCAGAAATCGTGCTAGAAAAAGGAGGAAGGCACGACTCGTGCTCATCTGTGTGACTCGTGCCCATCTACGTGACTCGTGGTCATGCATGTGACTCATGCTCATTTGAGTGACTAGTGCTCATCTGCGTGACTAGTGCTCATTTGCGTGACTCGTGTTCATTTGTGTGACTAGTGCTCATTTGTGTGACTCGTGTTCATTTGCGTGACTCGTGTTCCTTTGTGTGACTCATGTTCATTTGCATGACTCGTGTTCCTTTGTGTGACTCGTGTATCTGCTGAGACAAATTGGAGAAATTCATCTCTGTCGCGCTCACGACAGAAGCATTTTCCCTCCCAGAGTGCTCTGTTTTTTTTCTGTTTTCAAAACCCAACATGGTCCTAGCACTCACACATGCAGTAAACTCCATTTTAGCATACAACCGCCCTCTAAAACCATGCTCATGATCAAAATTACACTCAATCACATAGATTAACAACCATCCAAGTACTGTAAGTAATCAAAATGAACATATATACAAATATACACTAAAAGAGCTGTTGAACTAGTCAAAGCTCATCATGTATCTCTACTTAATCATATCTTTACTCAAGTATATAATGAATTAATAAAAACACGCATGATCCATACCTCTAGGTAGCTTGATCACTACTCTCTACTCGATTCCAATCTTCTCTTTGCCTTTATCCAGCCTCTTGTTCACAGCTTCAACAAAATCATAAAAGAACATTTGAATTAACCCTCTTTTAACTTTAAATCAAAAACAGAAAGAAATGGAGGTCAGATTGAAAAAGCAACCAAACTAACCTTCTCAAGGATCAACTCTACCTTTGACAACTCTCTCTTCAACTAACCCAAGAGGCTCACTCAAAGAGCAAGGCAAGTGAAGAAGAAAGAAACAAAAGAAAGAACAAGAGAGGGATCATGGCAGAAAACCAAGAAAGAGAAAAACAAAAACAAAAAGGAAAGCAAAGGCCAAAGAGTAGAAAATGAAAGAAAGAACAAAGGCTGAAGGCAAAACAACGTGGGAAAGAAAGCAAATCAGCTGGTCAACCCTCATCCAAATTCAATTACCAACCTAAATGCCAACCATTCTCACTTAATGCCACTTACCCTTCATAAATACATTCATTTACTTAAAACAAAAAGTCCAAGATCAAGTGTCACACTCCCTTGTAGCCATGTGTCAACCTCCTACAATGCCACTTGTTAAACTCCTACACTGCCACCTGTCCGATACACATCAAATAATCCAACTCAAATAGGCTTCACGTGAAGCATTCTGTCGAACCCGCGATACTGTTACACTCACAAAAGAACCCACACACCAGCCACTTAATCAAATACACTCTCTTATACACACAAACTCTCGAATTCCCGAACAAAAATTCCGAAATTCTACTAGCGCCAAATCGGGTTGTTACAAATCTCTCCCCCTTAAGAAATTTCGTCCTCGAAATTTCCCCGCTAATCACTTACACAGGTAAATCCTTAAATAAATCTCCAAATCGCTATCACTCATACCATACAGCTCACACCGAAACCAAACTGCTCATGACATCTTAATATGTAATTCTAACACTTCAAATTCATCTGATACATATATCACTATCCTCATACACAAAAAACTCATGACATAATCAAAATCTTATGTCTTTTACTAGCATGCTATTACATAACACCCTTATCTTCTTAACTCTGACTACTAACACTTCACACTTTCCTTAACGAACTGCACTCTAATCCATACACTTCTTCTAAGCATCGATCGCTCGATGTATATCATGTCAGCTTTTCTCAATGAAGCACATACAATGATGCTTTTTCACATACAAATGAGGGATGCGGATGGAATGGCTATGTAATGATTTATGTATGTGAAAAGATGCGAAAATGCGATGGAAGCTGTAGTAATGCATTTTTCCCATCCCCATGTTTCACTATGCTTATGTTCACACGATTCAAAAGAAATACCTGACAGACATACAGAGTGATACCTCAAACTCATACTATGCACAAAATCTCATATCACTCACTAATCGACCTCTCACTAACCCTTCATCTATACTCTACATAATCAGCATCTGCATTAGGCCACGACTCTAAACAGACTCTGATATTGAATCTATACTCTACATCTTATAGACCAGAACCTCTAACCTATTGTCTGATACCACTAAAATGTAACACCCTAACACCCCTTGGAAGGATATTGGGGCGCCACGCGGACACTTACATATACATGTACATATACATATGCTAGCGGAAGCGATAGCATTATACACATTCATATAAGAATAATAAAATAAAATAAGACTATACTAGGGCCCAACATGTATTTCATATTAACTACATATATATATATATATATATATATATATATATATATACATATATATATATATATATATATGTATATATGTTGATCTTTATACATGTTCATATTACAACCTGTTTTCATTTAACTTTACATATACATTTACATGTGCTTACTATACTCATTTCTGTATATATACATTTACATAATGATGTTACTCAAAACATCATAAACTCTATTTCTATCTTATACAAAAAGATGTAACAAAAGCTCCTAATGGCCTGGAACTGCAGATGAACGCTCTCGTGGATCCAAACCTATAATCTACACGAAAATAAACATATGTGCTAAGCGATAACACTTACTGGGGATAAATAGAAGCAAAAACTTCGAATGAAGTCACAATTATATCACATGCATATCAATAATCATGTCATATACACATAATCACATACACGTTCTTGTAAGCAGATACTATCAGGCTTTAACTCATTCATATGCAGAAATTCCAAATTTGGCAATAATATCGGTAACATGTCATACTCTAATGATATGCATTTACATGTCTCTAGTTCACCTCTTGTACAATACAGCATATACATTAGCTTGAATTCTCAACAATGGTGGATACGGGTATTGTACTGTAAATACTGATGAACAGTATAAAACTCTAGAGACTTAACTCAAAATGAATACTCTGGATATTCATCGGTAAACAAATTAAGGTCACTGTGGCAGCTACACTCTAACCCTTTATAAGCATGCTTATCTATCCACTACTTTGACTCTTTAGGCTGACTCATTGACTCTTAACATCACACTTGACATTATCGAGAACACGAATTGAAACACTATCATGTCAATAATTATGAATACAAAACTCTAATTATAATATAAAAGAGGTATTAATCATGTATAACTATGTACTAGGGAGAAAACATGCAAAGCAAGACAAGAAGAAAATATTTTTAGAAATCAAGCAGGGCAGGGAAGGGGTTTACTGTCGCGATCGCAACAAGAAGTCGCGCTCATGACAGAAGCCAGAAGTCGCGCTAGAAAAAGGAGGAAGGCACGACTCGTGCTCATCTGCGTGACTCGTGCTCATCTGCGTGACTCGTGCTCATCTGCGTGACTTGTGCTCATGCATGTGACTCGTGCTCATCTGCGTGACTAGTGCTCATCTGCATGACTAGTGCTCATTTGTGTGACTCGTGTTCATTAGTATGACTAGTGCTCATTTGTGTGACTTGTGTTCACTTGCGTGACTCATGTTCCTTTGCGTGACTCGTGTTCATTTGCGTGACTCATGTTCCTTTGCGTGACTCGTGTTCATTTGCGTGACTCGTGTTCCTTTATGTGACTCGTGTATCTCCTGAGACAAATTGGAGAAATTCGTCTCTATCGCGCTCGCTAAAGAAGCATTTTCCCTCCCAGAGTGCTCTGTTTTTTTTTTTTTGTTTTCAAAACCCAACATGGTCCTATCACTCACACATGCAGTAAACTCCTATTTTAGCATACAACCGCCCTCTAAAACCATGCTCATGATCAAAATTACACTCAATCACATAGATTAACAACCATCCAGGTACTGCAAGTAATCAAAATGAACATATATACAAATATACACTAAAAGAGCTGTTGAACTAGTCAAATCTCATCACGTATCTCTACTCAATCATATCTTTACTCAAGCATATAATGAATTAATAAAAACACACACGATCCCTACCTCTAGGTAGCTTGATCACTACTTTCTACTCGATTCCAATCTTCTCTTTGCCTTTATCCAGCCTCTTGTTCAGAGCTTCAACAAAATAATACAAGAACATTTGAATTAACCCTCTTTTAACTTTAAATCAAAAACAGAAAGAAAAGGAGGTCAGATCGAAAAACCAACTAAACTAACCTTCTCAAGGATCAACTCTACCTTTCACAACTCTCTCTTTAACTAACCCAAGAGGCTCACTCAAAGAGCAAGGCAAGCGAAGAAGAAAGAAACAAAAGAAAGAACAAGAGAGGGAGCACAGCAGAAAACCAAGAAAAAGCAAAAGAAAAACAAAAAGGAAAGCAAAGGCCAAAGAGTAGAAAATGAAAAGAAAAACAAAGGCAGAAGGCAGAACAGCGTGGGAAAGAAAGCAAATCAGCTGGTCAACCCTCATCCAAATTCAATTACTAACCTAAATGCCATCCATTCACACTTAATGCCACTTACCCTTCATAAATACATTCATTTACTTGAAACAAAAAGTCCAAGGCCAAGTGTCACACTCCCTTGTAGCCATGTGTGAACCTCCTACAATGCCACTTGTTAAACTCCTACACTGCCATGTGTCCGATACATATCAAATAATCCAACTCAAATAGGCTTCACGTGAAGCATTCTGTCGCGCCCGCGACTGTAGCAGCCCCTACCCTTACGTAGGCGATCCCATCCGAACCGGTGTGAGATACCGTATGAGTTAGGGTTACACCACACAGATACAACACAAAACATACATTCATGCATCATAAGCATACATAAATGCAAGGTAATTAAAAACTTACCTCGAGGGCAAAAGCTGGTCATGCATTAACTCAAAAGCACGCAGGCACTAAATAGAAGCATATGCACATGCATACACACAATCATTCTTTCGATCAGTGGAAGCACAAGGCAAATGATAAAACCGAGGAATAACTTAATACATAAGCATTTTAACGTTTATATTATCTGAAATATTACGTCAAGATCTTTACATAATAATTACATATATAGAAGGCTACAGAAATAGAAAATCTGAAATACAGGAGTTGATACCAAAATAACAAAACTTCTAACTCCTAGTGGCCTTGACCTGCAGATGCCTTCTCACTGGGTCGAACCTGTAAACCTACACGGAAGCAAACATCCGTGCTAAGCGATAATGCTTAGTGGGGATGAAAATAATACAAAGGACTTCTTTTACGAAGTCACAAATAAATCACTCATTTCATAATAAGTACAATCAAATATCTCATGCATATAATCTTTCACACTTGCATAGATCATGTGCTCAAATACAACAATAACCATTTGTCCACATCCATGTAAACATATACTTGTATATAAAACTGTAAACATGTACGGAACTGTAATGTACTTAAACATTACTCTCATGTACTATAACATTTATTCAGAAGAATACTTTTAAATCAGCACATGTTCACTATACAATAACAACAGCAACAATAAGAACAATAAGCCTTAATTCTTTTCATGGTGGATACGGGTAACTCTGGATACTGTTTACAGTATCTTACATATGGAGAATTAACTCAAACTCTATGGAATACACGAGGTATTTCGAACTCTAGGCACAATTAAGGCCAACTCTAGCAGCTACACTCTAGCCCTTTATAAGCATGCTTATCTATCCACTATAACGGTAATCAAGCTCAAAAGAGAACAACTCATTTATACGCTACTCTGATGCCAAAGCATAAGTTATAACTCAAGTGCACTCATCAACTTCAGAGGCATTTTAATTAATGTACCATCTTTATTAATCATGTTCAACAACTAAAAGCATGTAACATTTAAATTCCATGCATACACTCTTATATCACATCATCATATACATTGCATGTACTCTACTGTTCATTCAAGAACACTATACACTATTTACATATTAATAGAGACTAATGAAGGAAGGCAAGTTGCAACCTTTGCCACCCAGACCAGCCTTGAGTCAGGGACAGCCGGGACATAGAGGTGATCAGTACTGCGCTTACCACCAGCACACCGGCCATTTGACTGACCATTACCGAATTTTGAGAAACAAGATCCAGGATCTCATTGACACCAATCAGATCGCAGATCCTAAGAAGAGAGAGAAAAAGAAGAAAGCAGGTTATAATGCAGTCCCTCCACCGCGAACATGATCGTGTCTTGTGGCCCACTAGTGATATTGCTTATAGATGCTGAAATTCTTTTTATTTCTAGAACATTTTATGTTACAATTTTCGGTTTGTAATGAAGAGAATAATTTTTGCTTATTTGTATAATATTTCTATTGATTTCATTTCACATGATCATAACACATTTACTTTTGCATTAATTCAAATAATATGACTGCAGTTAATCTCGGAAACTTTGGGAAACCCAAAGAAAATTTTGATAGCATCTAACATAGCTCCTGTAGGGAGGGAAATTAAAAATAATAAAAAAAAACTAGTTGCAATTAGGGGACTTGATGGAAACTCACTAAGAGCACTAGAACCTTTCTAATTACCCGTCAAAGCGATCCCTGGATAAGACGAAACCTAGAAAATGATTTAGGCCACATTTTCTTTGTATAGTTCCCTAAATGACCATTTCCTACCCTTACTTCACAATCGCTTGCTAGCCCATTGAGCCTTTATGTGGGTATGCTAAATGCGTGCCAATTTTGTTGTTACACATGTTAAAACTATCCCCTTGCCTAAAATGATTTTGGCTTCCCCTTCGAAGAGTGGCCTCTCTAGGAGGGATGGATGAATGTTTTAACAATTAACAATTTCTTTGCGGGTTATCAAAATTGCCTTGGTAAGGATGAGTTTACACTTTGGGAAGAGGGTTTCAGTCATGCGCCAAAGACATGAGCTCCTAAAAAAAAAGTAGAGTTCAAAATAATAACCACTTGACGAGTTTTGATGATTACCTTTTTAACTGTCAATCTGATCTTAAATGAGCTAAAATGTTATCAAATCCAAATTCAAGAATACCTTTGTATATACAACTGAGCTGAGAATGGTTCATCCACCAGTCGAGAAAATATTGCGACCATTTTTCTCTAGCGACCTGATCCTCCTTTGATAGCCATTAACATTATAACCAAAGTAAGACCTTTTGATTCTTGGTTCAGTCTTATCCAATTAGCGAAGATGACCTTCTAATAAGGTTTGGTACGTAAGAAGAGGCATATGGTGTTTCTTGAGCTTAAAGCGAGGAGCCACGAGTGCATTTATGCATTCCAGTTAAGTCTCATCCCCAAAGTTACATCTAGAATTTGCATTCAAAGAAAAAGATTAAGAGATGAGAGAAAATCTTCAATCATAAAACCCGAGAGGGCTGATTGATAACAGGAGTTTGATGCTTTCAAGATCTATCTCGAGATTAGCTAAAGTCTTGTATTTTTTAAAGTCAATGCCAAAATAATGATCATGTTTAATGAAATCAAATTGAAACATATGCATTTATGCAATGATGTGATTAGAGTATTGTATCCTGTGTGATCAAAGTCATGTATCTGCCTACCCTCTGCTACTCTCAGCACGCAAACGCTTCAGCCGATTCATCCTGTTATCAGATGTGCAAAATCAAGCTCATCCAACCATGTCCTAAGACTCCCTAAAGATTCTTGCCAACAGCTTCAGCAATCTTCAAAAAAAAAAAAAGCCGTTAGAGTGAAAACCGTAATTGGCGCTCTAAGCAAAAACTAGGCAAAAGGATAGGGTGAAAACCTGAAAACAGGCAGTCTGTCCTTCAAAAAAAGAAGAAAGAGAAAAGCCGCTGGATTGGGTTGGGTCCATTCCAGGCAAAAAATAAGGCACAGGGTTATGTGAAAATCCGCAAAGGACGCATTTCCCACTAAGAAAAGCTAGTGTGAAAATCCACAAGGGACGCACTACCTTCAAATAATGACTACAGGTACCGGATGAGAATCTCGCAATCCCGAAGGGCATGAAATTCAAAAGCACCTTAAAAGGCATCGATCCTATTGCAAATTGCAGCTAGCTCGGCTATCATCTCCAAGTCCACATAGATAAATTTTTATCCTGCATGACTCTTGCATTTCACTTGCATGCTCACTATTTTTCCTGCATATTTTAGTTTCCCTATTTTGCAGAAAAAGAGATTTGATGCGGACACCGACCAAAGCCAAGTGACGACATCAGTCCAAGCAATCAACCAAAGACCTCTCCGGGGGCAGACCTCAATCGAAGACCTCTCAGGGGGCAATCAACCACAGACTTCTCAGGGAGCAGCAAATTGAAGACCTCTCAAGGGGCAATCAACTAAAGACTTCTCAGGGAGCAGCAAATTGAAGACCTCTCAGGGGGCAATCAACCAAAGACTTCTTATGGAGCAGCAAACTGAAGACCTCTCAAGGGGCAAATGATCAATGAACGGAAGACCTCTCAGGGGGCAAACGATAAGTAAACCGAAGACCTCTCAGGGGGCAAACGATCAATGAACCGAAGACCTCTCAGGGGGCAAACGATCAATGAACTGAAGACCTCTCAGGGGGCAATGAACGGAAGACCTCTCAGGGGGCAAACGATCAATAAACCGAAGACTTCTTAGGAAGCAGCAAACTGAAGACCTCTCAGGGGGCAAACGATCGATGAACCGAAGACCTCTCAGGGGGTAATCAACCGAAGGGCTCACAGATAGCACCACTTCAACAAACGAAAACACACCATGGTAATAACCACCATCTCAGAATTCTCCAGTTCGGAAAGACGGCTGACTCAAGAACTTGTCTCTTTCCTTTTCTTCTTTGAGTTTAGGCTCACCTAGACACTAGTGTACTAAATTCCCCTAAACTGGGGGCAACTGTAGACACCGGGTCCTGAGTCAGCCTAGATCGAAGTTACCCAATGATGATAATTGCCTTCACATGCTTAAAAGGTTAAAAGTGATGATTTTCTCGTCAAATTTGTATTTTAGAGTGAAAAATTAGAAAATAATAAAAAATATTTAAAAAATTAATTTTGAAAAATGAGGGGTTAAAATTATAGTGTTTTTAGTCAATTTAAAATTAAAAAAAAAAAAAAAAGTTTTTCGGATCGTGAGTGTCGGGCGCGGCAGCGCGCAGACGCCCAGGCGCCGAGCGCGCTGGGCGCAATTTGGCGACGCGCAGCGTCGCCAATGCCGCGCGTTGCTAAAAAGCGACGCGCAGCATTGTGCGCATTGCGCGCAGCCTCGCTGCGTGAAGCCCGTCGCTCTATAGCGACGGGCATCCCTCATCCCCTGACCGTCGCTATAGGGTCTGATACCCATTTTTCCGATTTTTCACCCCTTTTTCCGATTTTTTCACCCAAAAATCCGTTTTTTATCCCATTTTTTTTTTGTGTTTTTTAGTTCAAATTAAATTCTAAAATATTTTATTAGATAATTAATTAATAAAACTTGATTTTATCATTAAAAATAAAAGAATTTTGTGTTAAAATAGGTTTGTTTTCCTAAATTAAATTAGGGCAACCTATTTTTTTTTTATAAAGACTTTATGATGAAAAATCAAGGGGAGCCTCCACATTGTTTTTAGACCTGATTTTTCCAGAATTCTTCTTCTTCTATTTTCTCTTCAAAAATTTCAGATTTCTCTTTTAATTAAAAAGGTTTAATTGAAATTGAAAGATCAATTTTCAATTGTTAATTATTCCAATTAATTTCTTTGTTTTTCCTCCATAAACACAAGAAATTAATCATCACTTTGACATCAATTTCTTTTCAATCTTAAGCATACAAATCAATTCCTTTGTTTTCTCCATAAACAAAGAGAATTAATTTTATTGCTAAATTATTGTTTCAAGCAATTTTCCGGAAAATCATCACTTTTCCTTCATCAAATCCAATATTCTGAGGGTAAATATTCTTGGCTCAATTTCTATTCTATTTTATTTTTATTTAATTTATTCATGTATATTTTATTGTTTTTATTGATCTATTTATTATTTTTATCTATTCATTTGTTGTATTGATTTTATATTTGTTCCATTTAATTGTTTATATATGATTTGATCTTTATTCATGTCAATATTGTTTTCTTTTAATTCCTAACATGTAAATGATTTTATTGTGATTCCTAATTATTTTTAACATGCAAATAATTAACTTAAATTAATCTTTTTGCCATGTAAATAGTTTATATTAATTATGAACACATCAATTAACCTTGTTATACATCATTATTATTTTCATCATTCATTTGTTTACTAATTTTTATCATTGTTACATGATTTGATTATTATTTGATTATTTATTCATTTATTATTTTTCACTTTTCATCATTATTTTCATCATGTGTATATTTTCATGTATTAATTAATTAACATGTTTTATTTTATTTTCATCACATCATTTAATCATTTGTCATACATAATGCATGTTTCTCATTTATTTTGGTTTGTTAACATTTTGATTCCATTATCATTCTTTTCATATCATCTTATTTTATTTTAATTTGTTATTCATTATTTTGTATGTTTAATTGGTTTAATTGATTTAATCACTAACATTATTTTATTTGTATTTTGTTTTTATGTCTAAACTCATTTTTCGCTTGGCCGTTTTTGCGAGCACATCGGGAGGTCCAAAAAGGCTCGTTTGGTTCATATATTTATTTTCTTTATTTGTAATATTTTATTTAATTTTGCCATATAATTTTCTTGTAAAATTCTTTATTTAGGCACGCTAAAAAGAAAATCACAAAAACGTTTCTATTAATTAACTTGACATTTTTTTTCTAAATAAAAGGGGACCAATGTCCTAGTTTTTCATACCCAAATAAATCATCACATCAAAACTGTTTCATAATAAATATGCATGCGTGGACCAATGTTCTCACTATTAATGAATAACCCGTTTTATGCATGTATTTCACTTTTATAAATGTGAGTTGTATTCCGCTCCTAGTGTTATTGTAATTTGTTTTTTGAATGCTTTATTTTGGATTTTGATTACATTTACCGCTTTTGATATGAATGATTGCGCCTTTAATTTAAATTGCATTGTCTGGAAAGTTGATAAAACAATGAATTCAAAACTTAATTATAATATTAGTCAAGGTATAAATAAATGAGAAGTCCCGAACCAGCTCTAGTCTTTGGGCTCAAGAGGCTAGAGGTTTACCCTCCAAGACACCTCTTGTGTCACGAGGCTTTAGCGTTAATCCTAGGCTCCTTAGGGCGAGAGGTTTACCTTCCAAGACCCCTTTGGCTGGCCCAAAATGGATACTAAGCGCAGTCTTAGGCTCTCCGAGGCGAAAGAAACTTTTCCAATGATCTATTGGGTGGCGACTCCATGAAACCTCCTTGTTGCCCAACATAGACGCACTTGCGATTTATCGCAAGCTGTCAACGGACCCACAATTGCCCGATCGCCCACGTGCGGGCGGCCGCGGGGATCCGGCGCGCGTCACACATGCTAAACCATAATAGTTAATAGTACAAAATCACATTCATATACATACTAATTAACCATAACAGTCCGTAATTGAAGCTCCCATTCTTGTACATATTGATTCATATGCTTATAACATAACTGGTCGGATTCACATTCTCATAAGCATAACATAATAAACTATACTCATGGCATTCGAGAGATCATGATCACAGTCGTACACATCTTAATTCCTGTACTTATACCCATAACTGATTGTATACAAACACATTCACCATATGATATATATACAGATAATTATGTCCAATTCACATGTTTGAGTCACACTCAATCCATTCAGAGATTCATAATCACATTCGGATACATAACTGATTCACATGTCTAAAATCATGCTAATTCAGATATCACATTCTCTTATTCAAATCAGAAAAAACAAACAGAATACTTGCTGACTCAAAATAGTGGATAACGAGTATACACATGGAGGTACCTTACGGGTACGAATCGAATGCATGGCGGTACCTTACGGGTACGAATCGAAAAGCAACATCATTTTCCACATTCAAAAATATTTTCTGAGGGAACTTTAAACAAGATCCATACACATAAAAGAGTTCGCGAGGAACCAAACAGGGACCTGATCAGGGTCCAAATGTAACTGAGGCTGCAGCTAAAGGACTCTGTTAGGCATGCCTAACTATCCACTTGCTTGACTCTAGCAGGTCATGCATCATTCAAATCATGTGCAATCACATAATATATATATATATTATCATGCATAATCCAGAGTATAGGAGACATATAAATATGTTCATAGTGTCAGTCATCTGTCAGTCATACCTCGTACAATTCATATTATGAAGTATACAACATAATTCAATCAACACACCTTAGCACTATTCAGTATTCTAAAACATATCAGAGTCAAATATGGAGCAATATCATGCCAATGATTAACAATGCATTAGCTTAATCATGCAATAATGCAATTCACACTTAAGCATAGCATATTATTCTTAGAGAAGGTTCATGCGTAAATATATGCATAACACCTTTCACATTTCTTTTTATATATAACATGCTCATAATAATAATAACCATGAAACATGGCATTCAACTCACTTGTATTCAAAATGCAACATGCGATACAAATCACAATAATTAACATAGATAAACCAAATCATACAGTTTAAACTAAACAATAGTCTAACAGAGATCCCGTTACTAAGCATATCATAGTCAAAATTTAGCATACTATCAATTCAATAATCACCCACTTCAGAATACTAATACTAAAAATAATTTAGGCAAAAATAGGTCCCATACAATAGTGAGAAACCATGCAGAGTGAAAGAAGAGGATCATTTTGAAAACCAAATAGAAAACAGGACAGGCAGAAAAGGGGGATGCTGAGCAGAATGGGGAATGACTCGTGCACATAAGCACGACTCGTGCTCATGTGTGTGAGTCGTGTGTGAAGAGCACGACTCGTGCACTTTGAGCACGAGTGGTGTTCTACGAGCACGTCTCGTGCTCTGCTGCCTGTTTGGGGAGAAGGAAGAAGGTCAGCACGTTTCATGCTACAAGAGCACGACTCGTGCTCTTTGAACATGACTCATGTTCTTTGAGCACGTCTTGTGCTCTTTGCTGCTGGCTCTCACAGCATAAGCTCTTGCTGGAACCGGCAACTGTCGCTTAACTGTCTCAGACGTAGCACCCTCTCTAGGTCGACCACCTCGACCTCTGCCTCGGCCCCTACCACAGTTAGCTTGCGTGGCATTGAAGCCAACTCTACTAGCCTCTCTCTGATCTCCAGACGCCTCATACGAGCTCTGACAATTGGCCAAAAAGTGCTCGGTGCTCCCACAATGGAAACACCCACCAGTGAGCCACCTACACTCACCTCTGTGCCGCTTGCTACAATGAGAACATTCTGGAAGCATCTCAGTCCTAATACCGGAATTACCTCTACCAGAACCTGACACCGCTGCAGAACCCTGTCTCCTACCTCTAGTGGCCGGACCTGATGATGACTCATCTTGCAAGTTCCTGGATCTCTTACCCGAAGATGAAGAAGATGAACCACAACGAGAAAGATTCCTCCTCTGAGCCCTCTCTCTAAGAACAGTTTCTAACCCCTCAGCTCTAGCTGTAGCTTCCAATATCTGATAACAATTCACTCCAGGAGTGCTCATCAAGGAAATCAGCATAGCTCTCAAGGACTCATTCAACTCGGCCTCGAAATGCATAATTCGGAACTCACTTGTCATAATACCCTCAGGAGCATATCTCGCTAACCGGTTGAACTCCTTCTCAAACTCTAAAATAGACATAGTCCTTTGCTTCAAGCTCAGAAAATGTGCCCATCTAGCATCCTTATATGTCGGAGTCACATACTTGTTAGTAAACTCCCTCGCAAAGAAATCCCATGCGATTGGATCTGGTAACTGAGGATGTCTGTAAACTAAATCCCACCATCCATAAGCGGACCCTTGCAGTAAGGCCCCGACACACTCTGCCTGCTAATCAGGAGGACACCGGACTTCTCTCAATGCTCGCTTCACTTTGTCTAACCATTTCTCAGCTAGTTCTAACTCATCCAAACCAGTACCATAAAAATCTTCAGCACCAGCTCTTCTCAAACTCTCAGTCGGGGCCTTAAGGGCAGTCACTCTCTCCAAGACTCGAGCCATATCCTGAGATAGCTTAAGCATAGCTTCAAAGGGCATGGCTGCAGCCTCGGGCTGGACCCTAGCAGGTTGAGCCGACCTAGAATGCGAAGGATCAGTAGCTTGAGGATTCACGCTCTCGATGGACTCCTCAAGTGACCCTCGAATAGAATTAGAATCCATCTAAACAAATAAGAGGACAACCGCATCAGCCAACACAGTCCTAAACATATACTATGCACATTTACAAGCAACAACAACAACACATCTCCCAGAAATGCCTAAACCTTAGCTCTGATACCAAAAACTGTAACACCCCCTACCCATACGTATGCGATCCCATCCGATAAGGAGTAAGATGTAGTATGAGTCAAGGTGCCACCACGCTCATACAATACAAATCATACATTCAATCATAACATACATTCATAAATATGGGATAAATAAAAACTTTAGAGAAGCCCAAATATGATCATTCATTACAATATCAATTCATTATAAAAGTTGTCCTGATCACACTTGCTGAAATAAAGATACTTACATAACCAAAATATACAAATGCGGACGCTTTACAAAACACTCATACAGAGAGTTCTATTACAAGAAGAATTCTTATAATTACTACAAAAGTAAGCCCTACACTAAACCCTTCTTTGTTGGCTTGACTGGCGGCGACTCTCCCAACAAAACACCTTCCGCACCTGCACAGGTAAAAACACCGTGCTAAGCGATAAGCGCTTAGTGGGGAAACACACAAGTAATATGGATGGCCATTCACAATGGTCGTCAGAGCAAACCACATTCATAATGCTACATGCAAATAATCATAGCATGTAAATGTACATTCCATCATATAAAAGCCATACTTTTAACAGCACATGTCCGCATTCTTATACATATGATCATTATAACATTCGGATATCTTATTCGTATGATCACATCAGAGCAAATAAAGCAAACAGAACACCTGCTGACTCACAATAGTGGATAACGAGTAAACGCATAGCGTACCTTACGGGTACGGATCGAACGCATAGCGTACTTTACAAGTACGAGTCGAAAATCATTATATTTTCTCGCATTCAAAACATTTGTACAAAGGGGACCTTAAACAAGATCCAAAACGCATAGGGTTCGCAAGGAACCAAACGGGACCTGATCGGGGTCCAAACTGAACTGAGGCTGCAGCTAAGAGACTCTATTAGGCATGCCTAACTATCCACTAGACTGACTCTCGCAGGTCATACATAACATATTTCAAGTTCCAAATTGTAGCATATCATTATTATAAGATATTCATCCTAATATACATATATATAAGCATTTAACACAATGTACAGGGGTAGAACTCAAGAAGAAACCATTTGAAATTCATTTTAGAAGATAAGAAGAAATCAACGAATAGGGCAAAATCAGGTTCACTGTCGCGATCGCGACAATTCTCACGATCGCGACCAAGGCAATCCTAGCGACCTCGCGGGGAAGCAAAATCAACTCGCTGTTGCGCTCACGACAGTGAGCTGCCTAGATGATCCATCGCACTCGCGCCGAGGGCTTGCTCCAAAACAGGCGGCAGATGAGCTCTCTGACGCACTTGCGACAGGCATCGCGCTCGCGACAGCAGCGTTGCTGCGCGGCTCGGTGAATAGCTCGAGCGTGTGTGAGGGCTGCTTTCACTGGGCTCTGTCGCGACCTCGCGACAGTGTTGCGCTCGCGATAGAGTCATGAATTCCAGCCCTTACACAAAAAATCTGCAGAATTCTAAGTGCACAACACCCAAAACTCAAGCCATTCAACTCAAATCACCTCTTACCTCAAATTGGGCTTCCCAAACACCATAAGCAACACAATATAACACATTTCAACCATCAATTCTCATCAATTTATCAATTTACACAAATAAAATCTCAAGAATCACAAAATCTAGAAATTGCAGCACAACTCATTCAACTTGCAATCACTTCAATAAATCAACATTTTATACATAATCATTTATCACAACTAATAACCCATAACATGCATACCAATTTGAGTCCATTTACACAACCAAAATCTAGCATTTCATACACATGCACATATGAACACAAGAACATCAAAATCTCATAAAATTCGCAAACCTTCTCTCCTTAGCTCCAAATTTAATGAGCTCCACTAGATCCAGCCTTCTCCTTGCCTTTCGGGTCACGAGGAGGCTCAACTAACCACAACCCATCAAAACACACAACAAAGTAACTCTAGATTAAAAACCCAAACCCAAAAAAATATGAAGAAGATGATGAACCAATTGAAGAAAAGAAGAACAAATGCAATAGACTTACCTCTAAAATGCTAAAGGATGATCAATTCCTACCAACTAAGCCTTGATTCCAAGCTAGGGTTCTTAGAGGAAGAGAAAAGGAAGAAGAAGAGAGTGAGGGGAAATGGGAAACAGGAAATGAAGGCAGCCACTGCCCATCCCACTCTTCTCTTTCCTTTTTCTTTTTCTTTTCCTAACCCTAGACAAGTGTCACTTCCCTATTAGTGGGATTTGATCACTCATACCCAAAGCACATGCATCACATACACACAAGACTCTCCCAACTAATGCATACCCTACAAATGTGTGAACACACACACTCTAGCACAGCCCAACAAACACATCCTACAAACATATGAGTAAGCACACCCAAGTACAGCCCAACTAATTCACACCCTAACACCACACATGCACCCATATGCTAACAAAACTCTTAAAACATACATTTCTACCGAAAATAAGCCAAAACTCATACAATGCACATGCACAATCATGGCTCATACTACTAGGGAGCAAAGGGGGTGTGACATTCACCCTGACAGCGCGCCCAATTTTAGCAAGGCTGCCTTTTTTCGGTTTTTGACCCGCAGGGCATTTATTCCCTTTTTTTGATTTTCTTTATTTGTTTTCTTTAGCCATGTAACTTTTTTAATCTGTCAACATTCACCGGCTCCTTGAACTAGTTCCCATCACTGTCTGTTAAAATTGTCACCCCTTTTGACAATAACTTCTTTAGAATAAACGGACCTTCCCATGTCGGCCTAAATTTTTTCCGAATGTCTGGTACCCCTGGCCTCATCTGTTTGAAGACCAAATCCCCCTATTTCAACGAATGCTTCCTAACCTTCTTACCAAATGACCGGGCTAACATTTTTTGGTAAACCTGGTTGTGATAGTAAGCTCGCAATCTATTCTCATCCAGCAAGTTTCACTACAACAATCTCTGTTGGGCCCATTCTGCTATTGGAATTTTGGCTTCCAGAACCACTCTTAACGACCTGAGTTCAATTTCAACTGGTAAGACCACATCCGTTCCATACACTAGGGAAAATGGTGTTGCACCCGTGGATGTTCTGACGGTAGTTTTGTAGCCCCATAATGCGAAAGGTAACTTTTTTGCCCAGTCTTTATAACTCTGTACCATCTTAGCCAAAATTTTCTTGACATTTTTGTTGGCTGCTTCAACTGCTCTATTGGCTTGAGGTCGATAAGGGGAGGACTTATGGTGCTGTATCCCATACTTCTATAGTACCCGCTTTGTCTCAGATGAGAACCATTATCAGACACAATATGATGTGGGAGACCATATCTGCATATCAAATTTCGCTCAATGAACTTAGCCATGTCCCGGGCATCGACCTTCTTAAAAGATTTCGCCTCGACCCACTTGGTAAAGTAATCAATGGCGACTATAATGAATCTATATCCCTTAGAAGTTGTAGGGTGTATCTCACCTATGATATCTATCCCCCAAGTTGCAAACGGCCATGGTGATGACAAATTATGTAGTTCCGACATTGGTACATGCCTTGAATCCGCATACTGTTAGCACAGATGACACTGTTTCACAAACTTCGAACAATCTGTATCCATAGCGATCCAATAGAACCATTGGCGCATGATCTTCTTTGCTAAGAACAAGCCGTTCATGTGAGTTCCGCAAACACCAGCATGGACTTCTTCCATAACCTTCCTAGCTTCTTTCTCTGTTATGCATCTTAACTGAACGCTGTCTACCTGTCTCTTATAAAGTGCACCATTTACACTGAGAAACTAATTGGACAACTTTCTAATCATTCTTTGATCTTTTTCAGAAGCTCCTTCTGGAAATACCGACCTCTCCAGATAATTCTGAACATCATAATACCAAGGTTTTCCATCAGTGGCTTCAACATCCATCACCTGTTAATATTCAAAACAAGGCTTCTGTGAGCTCGAAATCAATACGGGCTTCATAACCACTCCTTCCGGGTTATCCCATATGGACACCAGAGTTGCAAGTGCATCTGCTAATTGATTCTCATCTCTAGGGACAAAATAGAAAGTACAAGTTTCGAACTGGTCGCTTAACATATGGAGGTGTTTTACATACGGTACTAATCTTTCCTCTTTAACTGACCATTCTCCACGAATCTGATGGATCACCAAGGATGAATCTCTAAAGACCTCTGCAGACTTTGCTCCCAAGGCCAAAAGAGCTTCTTACCCAAAGACACACGCTTCATACTCAGACTCATTGTTAGTGGCTTTATACCTTAACTTCTTAGCCAATGGCAACTTTTCACCATTCGGAGTTATCAGAATGACACCTACACCTGCCCCCTTGCTATTAACTGCTCCGTCAAAATACATCTTCCATCCCTGAACTGCAATGGCCATGACATCTTCATTTGGGAAGTTGCACTCAACCTATTCTCCTTCTACTGGGTGATCAGCTAGGAATTCGCCTACAGCTCTCCCTTTAATTGTTTTCCTAGTGATGTATTCTACATCAAATTCTTGGAGCAGTATCAACCACCTACCCATCTTTCCAAGCAAAGAAGGCGCCTGCTGAAGGTATCTCAAAGGATTCTATTTAGCGACTGCCTGAACTTTGAATGAGTGAAAGTAGTGTCTCAGCTTTTTCGAGGCCCAAATTACTGCTAAGCAAATCTTTTCTACTTCAACGTATTTAGCTTCATACGGCAGAAATTTCTTGCTTAAGTAATAAACAGCGAACTCCACCCCAAAATCATCCTCTTGGGCCATCATAGCACCCACCGAACTGTCTTCTATTGCTAGGTACAGGATCAGTGGCTTGGCATGACATGGTGGTCTTAAGACTGGCGGATTTAGGAGATAATCCTTAATGGTATCAAAAGCCAACTGACAATCGCTATTCCATATTATCAGCTGATTCTTTCTAAGGAGTTTGTAAATGGGCTCGCATACTGAAGCTCACTTGGCAATAAATCGGCCGATGTACTGAAGTTTTCCCAGGAAACTCCTAACTTCTTTTTCTTTCTTGGGCACGGGCATCTCCCTAATTGCTCTGATCTTATCCGGATCTACTTCAATCCCTCTTTGACTTACTACATGGCCTAACAACTTACCCGAGGTAACTCCAAAGATGCACTTCTTGGGATTGAGGCGCAGATTGTTCTTATCAATCCTTTGAAAGAACTTTTCCAAAGCCTCGAAGTGACCTTCCTTGGTAGCTGACTTGATCATCATATCATCTACGTACACCTCCACTTCCTTATGAATCAAGTCACCAAGAATCTTGGTAGCCATCCTCTCATAAGTCGTGCCTGCATTTTTCAGTCCAAAAGGCATGACCCGATAAGCAAATGTACCCCATTCGGTGATGAAAGCTATCTTAATTCGGTCTATAATTCTGTTGAGGGTCTGATTACACCAGCATAGCCGTCTACAAAGTTGTACATCATGCTAGAAGCTGCCCTATCTACTAAAACATCAATGTGGGGCAGAGGAAAATTTTCTTTGGGACAAGCCTTGTTCAAATCCAGATAGTCCACACATACCCGAACCTTTCCGTCTTTTTTAGCCACACGAACTACATTAGCTAGCCAGGTCGGGTATTGAACCTCCACTAGAAACTTGGCCTCGATCTGCTTATGCACCTCCTCTTTTACCTTATGTGCCCATTTTGTCCTAAGTCTTCTAAGCTTTTGCTTGATGGGTTTGTACTCCGGATAAGTTGGAATTGAATGTTCAGTGATGTTTCTATCGATCGCCGACATGTTCTCATAGGTCTAGGCAAAGACTTTTTCATATTTTTTTAATATTCTCTCAAATTTTATTCTTTCTTTAGGAGTTATGTCTAATGCAATTAAGATTTGCTTTAGGTTTTCTGAAGTCCCGAGATTAAATGGAGTTGTATTAGTAGAATTAATGTCAAAAATGAATGGATAATGTGTATGATCGTGCAAAATGAAATCATCAGAAACATCGCACAAGTAAGCAAAATTGTTCATTTCATTCATGAAATTGGAATTGCATACATCACCATCATTAAAAAGTTCTGGAACAAAAAGTACATCTAAATAACTATAGTCTTCTTCTTCTTTCAATGCAGAGGTTGTAGCCGACGGGTCACTATTGCCTTAACTTGGGGGTGGCTTTCTGATGCTTCAGGTGGAGCTTCTGGGTCTTGAATTTTAAAACTCTGCGTTGGTGCTTCAATCCCTATCTTTTCCTTTCTCTTCATCCTAGTGGCAAATAACTTATCAGTATAAACCTCTTCCGACTAATTTCTGTCTCCAATGTTGCCCTGGGTCATAATCTCTTCATCCCAAAAGTCTTCCACTGCCTTGATGGTCCCTTCAGTCCAGTCAAATACATCATTAAAAACTTCAAAACCTAGGATAATCTGATTATTAACTAACTGAGGCTCAGCCTCTCCACAATAAGCACAAGGGGACGCTGCTGGCACAAAGCTTTCCAAAATGTGAGGGATGACTGTTGACTTCTATTTCCCTCTGCTGCTCACACCCATATATCCTAGACCTCTTTGATCCTTCTAACCCTTCATTACAATTAGTGACTGTGGCCCTTATGAGTTTCTGCCCGGACCAGATCCTGTAAGAAAGTGCATCCGCTTTATCATGTTTACCGCTTGGTAGCTACCCTCTAAACTCCCCTCTTCATCAATTACCGACATATGGAAGCCACTGAAAGGTTGCTTAGAGATTTCTAGTGTAGAAACCTGATTTTCCTTAGTAGCCTTGATAGTTACCACTTCTCCCTCATGCGGTGTCTTAATCATTTAATGCAGGGTAGATGGGACTCCCCCCAGCTTATGAAACCAAGGTCTTCCAAGTAAGGCTGAAAAATTAGCAGGAATCGACAAAACCATAAACTCCGCCTCGGTCTTGATGGGCCCTATTTTGACTATTGCCTTGAAAGTCCCCGATGCCTATCTACGGGAGTTATCATAAGCCATAATGGTCAGATCAGAACCACTCAATCTGCTTTCATCCAAACCAAAAGCCAGAGGTGCAACCAACAGGCATACATTTATAGAAGAGCTGTCGTCAACCATTACGCAGGCAGTATGTTTACCATTACTTTATGCTCGAATGTACAATGGGCGATTGTGCTTGTGACCCTCAATTGGCAAATCCGCATCAGAATAAATAAAATTTTCTCCAAAACTTCCTTTAACTAAGTCCAGCAACTCAGATGGTGAGATAGTGGTGGCAATTGTGGACTTACATAAGGCCTCTACTAACTTCTGCCTATGTGATGGGGTTTGTCTTAACAAGTCCCAAATGGATATTTGAGCTGCTGTCTTCTTCAATTATTTCATCAGCCCATCCTCCTCAGGCTCCTTTTCAGCTGCAGGCGCTGGATCTTGAGGCCTCTCTACCTCTGAAACTACTCTGCCGCTTCTAGTTAGGGCCCCAACCTTCTTCTTTGCCTCGTATGAATCCCAAGGATTCGCTGGTTCTTTATCATCTTCACGTTCATCTCCACTTTCACTAGTGGACCAACAGTCTATTACCGCCACGGGGATCCCTTCTTCACTCGCTTCATGAGTGATAGCGACATACTCATTACCGTACAGATCTTGCAACACATACCATTCAGGCAAACCCGACACGACCATGTACACTGGTGGAGGAACTGCTGCATAATTACCAGGCTTCATTTTTTTCTCCCTTTTCTCCAAATCCATGATTTGCTTGCTATCAATGAGATCCTGAATTTTATTTCTCAAAGTTCTGCAGTAGTCGGTCAGATGGCCTGTGTGCTGATGATAAGTACAGAACTGATCACTCCTATGTCTCGACTGGCCCTGGTTTCTAGTTGACCTTGGCTCTAAAGGTCTCAACTGCCCCTCTTTCGTCAATCTTTCCAAAACCCAAGATAGGGGACGGCTTAAATTCGAGTAGTACCTCTGGCCTTGGTTAGATTCTGTGATCGAGACTTTAGCTGTTCTGCTACCGCCACCGTTATTACCGCCACCACTTCCAGCACTAGCTAACCTATTCCATGATGGGCTCCCGAAATTCTTCTTGACAAAGCTCTCTTGGCTTACCTTCTTTGCCAAAAACTCCCCTTCAGCTTCAATAGCAGTATGCTTTAGAGATTCCCAGTCTCCGAGCCCCTTTATATACAACCCATCTCTTAGGTACGGACTCGCATTTTGAATAAATAACCGAATTTGATGAGGGGTATTTTGCTTTTGCCTCATCTCCATCAATCTATTTCTCCATCGAGTAAGGTACTCGTGGAATAACTCATTAGGGTTCTGCTGAAGGAGCTCTAAATCTTTCAAGGTCACCTCCATCTGGGTGTTGCAGTCGTACTGTTTAAAGAATTCTTCCGTTAGCAGGTCCCAATCCTCTCTTGCCTTTCTGTCTAAATTATGGTACTAATCTGTAGTAGGCCCAACCAAGCTGAGGCTAAAATACTCCACTTTCTGTCTCTTGGTGAGCATGGTTCCCTTTATCACAAGAGTATACTGCTTGATATGAGCAGAAGGGGTCTGATGTGCCATCAAACTTGGGCAAGTTGGGCATCTTAAATGTAACACCCCGATTTGGCCCTAGAAGATCTGACGATATTTTGTCGGGTTAAGACGAGTTTAGAAGTGTATTGGGATGTGGTTATCTGAATTTGTAAATGTTTAAGGTTATAAGTTTGATGGTGTAAGTGTGGCTTGAGAAGAAGAATAGGTGTTGTGTGCGAGTGTTCTGTCGTGAGCGCGATAAGCGTCGTGATCGCGATAGAACCCTCCAGTGGAATGCATGCATAAGTGGATTTTAAGAGACTTGGAGTTTGGATATTTGACATGTGGCATTGTAGGAGGCTGACACGTGGCATCGGAGGACGGTTACATGTGGCTAAAGGGATATACATGTATTTATAAAGAGATATACATGTATTTATGAGGTAAGTGGCATTTATTGTGGGCATTTAGTTGTGGGATGAGGGATTGGAAAACACAGCTGTGCTTTTGGATTAAACACAGCTGTGTTTTTGGCAATTAATTTTTGGATGAGCATTAACCAGCTGCTCCATTCTCCTACTTTTGTCCCACATTACTCTTACTTTTGGCTTTCATTCTTCCAGTTTTTCCATTGGTTTCAGCCGTGCTCCATTCCTTTCCCATTTCCTTTGCTTTTCTTTCTTCTCTTTTGGTTTACCTTAAGTTGGTTCCCTTGGATTGGTTTGAAGAAAGTATTGAGAAGGTAAGTAGCATGATTTCAGTATTGGTCTTCTTCTTCTGTTTTTGGTTTTCTATTTTTGATTTAAAGTAAAGAGAGGATTAACTCAAGTATTTTGGTATGGTTTGTTCAAGCTGTGGATAAGAAATTGGATAAGGGCAAATAGAAGGTAGGAATCGAGTAGAGAGCACAAGATCAAGCTTCCTAGAGGTTGGGATCGAGTGTGGTTTTATTATTCTTGCATGCGTTTGCATGAAATATGTTTGAATAGAGACATGTTTGAATAGAGAGATGCTTGATGAGCTTTAATTAGCTCAACTGCTCTTTTAGAGTGTATTTGTTAGACGTTCATTTTAATTGCTTGCGGTGCTTATAATATGTGTATATATGTTTATAAGTATGTAACTTGATCATTTGAATGTATGTTGATGTTGTTAGACGGGTTACCATATTTGTGATGATAAAGTTTGGTTTTGGCAAATTCTGCTCACTTTTTATCTGACCTCTGTGTAATGTTTTTTCCATAAGTAGAGTTTTCGATCTCCAAGTTGAGTTATTGTTAAGCCATTATAACCATGACTTCTAGGCCTACAAAAGACCCAGAAATGACCTTGAGCAAATTCCTGCTCTAAGACCCTGAAACTTTGCCAAAACCGTAGTGTCCCTGTTTGGGTTACTGGAACATTATAGGTTGTTTAGCTCATAACTGAAGTTATAGATGTCCAAATGACCTGAAATTTATCCCATTTGAAAGATAACTTCCTAGGGAATAATTGTTAAGAGGATTTTTTGCCTAAAAATTATTTTTAGAGGTCGGTTTAGATGATACAAGTTTGAGGTGAGAAGTAGTCTCGTGAAGGATCCTAACCGAGCCTTCTGTCTCGAGCGCGACAGTGGTCGCGAGCATGACAGAGCAGGTCATAAGAGTTATTTCCTCTTGATTTAGAGCCCATGGTTGACATGAATCAATTCCCCACCTTTCCCCTCAACTAATTTGTATATTTTTATGTGTTTCTCTCCCTTAATTGAACCCGTATTACCCTGAAATGTTTCCGTGGCCTTTACCATGCATGTTTAGGGTTACCGAATGAATTCAAGGTTAGTTATCTGAGTAAATAATGCCACAGCATAAGAGTTAGTGTTGAATAGGACATGCTCTGTGCTCTTAATTATTATATAATGCTTGAGTTATTGTAATGCTTTTGGTATAATACATAGAGTCTTTTCGCAATCTGGCTTCTGTCGCGATCGCGACAGTGAACCCCTTTTTGCCCTGTTCTATTATTTTTGAAAAATGTTTTCTTCTATCTTGCTTTGCATGGTTTATATGTCTATGCAATGAATTAATAACATGTATACTAGAATAAGTGCTTATGGATAGTGATATGTTCTGAAAGTGTGAGTTAAGCTTTAAAGTCATAGCAGTAGATAGATAAGCACGCTTATAAAGGGTTACCGCGCAACTATTATCGACCACCCCATTTGGGCGAAGCGGTCAACCTCCGAGATGGTCATCCAGATACAGATGTAGTACATGTTCTGAGACTTCGGTCCTCTGTTTATATAGCGCCCGTATGCACAACTAAAGGATTTCAGGCTATTCCTATTATATGTTTTGAAGTGTACAAGAGTTGATGTATAAGTCTTGTTTTGTATATATGCCTTTGCTTGAGAATGAGAATGTGTACACATGACCCGTTAAAGACTAAAAGTTTATATGCATGTGAACATGAGAGTATATAGATTAGATGATTATTGTTTTATATTGAACATGTTTGTATAAGTAATGCATGTAATATGTGTGTGTGACTTCAGTAGAAGTCCGTTGCTTTATTTTTCATCCCCACTAAGCGTTATCGCTTAGCACGAATGTTTATTTCCGTGTAAGTTTACAGGTTCGGATCAGTGAGCGGGCATCTACGGGTCAAGGCCACTAGGAGTTTTGTTTTGATCTCTTTTTTATATAAGATAGAAATAGAATTTGTGATGTTTTGAGTAACATCATTATGTGATAAAACAGTATAGTTGTTACATGTAAATTTTATTGTAATATATGTATTGAAACGAATATGTAAAGTGAAACGAATATGTAAAGTAAAGCGACAATAGTTTTGTAATATGTGTAATATGTGTAAAATGCATGTTGGGCCCAAGCGTTATTTTATTTTTATTATTGTGTATTGATGTGTATTTTTCTATTGCTTCCACTAGTATACGTTTATGTATGCATAAGTGTCCGCGTGGTGCCCCGATATCCTCCCCAGGTGTGTTGGGGTGTTACATTAAATCTTTGAGGAAACATCTCCTCGTCATCCAAATCTTGATATTTTGGGCTTATCGCCTTTCCGGCAGACAACAATCCGACCATCGCTTCCACCTTCTCTTCTATTTTTCTCAAAATGGCATCCTCTTTAGGAGATCTGACTCTTAGTGACATGGATTCTTCATTTTCATCCTCTACAAAATCCTCCTCAGGCCTATACTCCTAATTCTTCTATGCTCAACATTTGGAAATGTTCTAAGCTCAACAACAGAAGATGATCCCACAACTGCTGCCGGAGGTGCCTCTCTAATCAAAATCTGTTCGGCCTGACCCCCAGCTAAAGCAGCAGGTTGTTGGCCCGCTGGTGGTACTAGGGCAACAGCTAGATTGCTCATCATAGTCATCATTCTTTGCTCAAATTCCTCAAATCTGTGCTCCATTTCTTGGACCCTCCTGTCTATATCTTGGGTGGCTTTTGATTCTGGGTTGAACATGTTCAGTGGTAATTCTAAAACCAGGGATTCGGTGCTATCTGAAAGTGATTTTGAACTCCAATACGAGACTTGCTCTGTTGACTCGAAGAATGAATTTCTCCTTACCAATCGGCCGTCTGAACCCCTAGACCACTGATTCGTTCCTATGATGGCTAAAAGATTAACATTGTTAGTATGATGCATGAATGACATTTAAAGATGCATGGTCATGTTGATGCAACATAGACAGCCACACACAAGCAAGTAGATCATTCCAACAATGTTACTCCCACACACGAGGTAGTGCGGTCTCTTTCCTAGGTGAGCTTGACCCATGGGTTAATAGGGAACCCAATGGGCGCGTGTGATGCATGGTGAAAAACCAACACCATAACACTCTTAATTTAAAAGTACAAGCATATGGGTTTTGACCGTTATATATTTGAACCTTTCAAACAAACTAAAAATGGGCCCATCGGGGCATGAAAGCCTTTGATGAGTGTCCAATTAATTTGTTTGAATTGGTTTAATATATAAGGGCCCATATAGCAAGCACATTGTTAAGGTACATATCACCTAGTGGAAGTTTCTATTGCCATTTACATGAGCTTTGGTCCAAGGTGGTATTACTTTAGGTCTACCCAAGCATGGTCCCTGCCAATGGGCCTAACTCATCACGAGCATAACGGCCGATCGGGTCTTCATTTGACTTACTATAATAGCACAAGGCTTGGGCTGGTGATTATCCTGAACACTTCCCTACAATGAGTGAAAGTAGGGTTGTGTTTTAGGAACGTATCGGGGTAAATAGGGGACCAACTAATATAATTTTAAGGCTCTAGTGAATGCCATGCAATTTTTGAAGAGAAATGGGATTTTCGTTTCTTAGTAACTCAATTATAATTCTAACTTAATTCACTTCTGAAGTAAAGTTTCGATCGTCCCCAGTGGAGTCGCCACTGTAACGCACGCCGAACCTAGCAAAGGCCCTCGTAACGAGACCCGCTTTTAGGGCTCGAGGGATTGGTTCGCGTCTTTTTTAATCTTGGGCATCATGAGACATTTTGGACACCTCCTACCCAATAGAACATTGGGAGGATCATCTAATCTCGCGACACCTTTAGGCACCTTGAGGCATTTTGGAGTCACCACCCAATTTACAAGAAATTGGGAAAGGTCTCTAACCTTGATGGTCTTAAAGCAGAGAAGGTGTTCGGAACTTTACTTTTATTAATGATTTAAGTTAAATTTTATAAACGAGCTTATTAAAAAAATGCAATTTCATCTCTTTTATCATGCGATCATGCATTGAATTTAAAGCGCACTTCATTCATATTGGAAAATAATAAATAAAGCGATAAATAAATGAATAAACTACAAGGATAAAATTTGCCCCTAATACTTAAATTACAAGGGCCCGATATAAATAAGTAAACACTTCACAAAGAGAGAATAAAGTACACCATACATAAACTGGGTCATTTATTAAATATTGGGAACATTGATTCCTTTTTATTTTGACTTTAAGAGAACTATTTTTAGGCATTTATTAAGAAAATTGGGATGAGTGATCCCATTTTATGAAAATTAGTTCTCCATTTGATAGTGAGATTTTATTGGATAAAATAGGACATTGATCCATTTTATTAATGAAACATCCCAATTTTAATTATTGTAAAAAAATATGACTTTCCATGATACGGACAAATTTAAAATACATTTTTACACGCAACACATAAAAATAATATAACAAAGAAAATGCGGTAATTAAGAATGAAAACCCAATACGAAGGTCTTAGTTTCTCGTTCCTCTAACTCGCTCAGAGAAATCACTCAAGGCGAAATAAACACATTTTGGGGCAATTAAAAAGACAATAAAATGGAATGTTAGTGAATTAAATCAAATCAATAATATAATATAAACAAACAAATGATTGTATAAATTAATTAAATAAACAATTAATCACATAAATAATAAACATAAATAACTAATTGAATAAATTAATCGAATAAACAATTATTTAAGTAAATAATACAATCAATTAAACAATTATTTAAATTATATAACTATCAATTAAATTAATTAAACATATACAATTGATTAGGTCAACTAAATGTAAATAATAAAAAAAATTAAATAAATTAAACAATCAGTAAAGCATTTAATTGAATGAATTAAATAAATTAAACCATGTTATATATCATGCAAATAATTTATTCTAAGTCAAGATTATTTATAACAAACATATTAATATACACACAAATAAAATAATGATAACACACTAATGAATTACAACAAGCAAATTATGGATAGCTAAACAATCAAATTAATTACTAAGCTAAATATTAATAGCAAATCTTAGCACACAAGCAACTTATGGATAGTGACAATATCCAAGAACAGATTAGTATGAACAGTATAATAGATAACAATGACAAGCTTTAACAACATGCAATAACAAGATTAATGATAATCAAGAATGAATAAATGATAAAGTAAAACAGATTATTAACAAATATTAGTCATAAATACCCAATAACAATCTAACAATGTAAAATATTAAATATGCTAATAAAACATCAACAGATAATAATCAGTTTTAAACTCATGCAAAATATAACAACAACAAGAAGCATATTAAATATACCGATTAATAACAAACAAAACAAACAAAAGGATTGTTAGTAATAAATAGAAAATGCACAGGTTAACCATTAATGACTAACAATCTGAAAATATACAATATATAATAGCAAGAATATTCAATATATACGATGATGAACATGATAATAAACAACAACAATGGGTTACAGAAAAAATATAATGAACAAATTAAAATGAATAAAAGAGAAAGGAATGAGATGACAAACAAAATATATACAATGAGAAGAAAAATTGATTAGCGAGACAGAATAAAAAAGAAAGAAAGAACGAATGATTTGGATCCAGATATTTACCCTCAGATATTGATCTTTGGTTGCAAAAAGGAAGGGGATGATTTCCCTGTCGATTTCCTTAAAAAGAAGAATAAAATCACTGATTGGAAATTGCTTGATGAAAACTTGATCGTTAGAATCTAGCCTCAAGCACAAATAATCAATTTATTTGGCTCAAGAAACAATCTCAAAATATTTTAGAAAAGAAAAAAAAATTAATTTCCCTCAAGAACTCTTTTTTGTTTTTGGGTCATTCAAAAACCCCCCTTTTGAAATTGTTACAATTTTCTATTTATATGCCAATGAAAAACTAGGTTTTTTTTCAGGGTTTTTTGGGTTAAAAATCCCTAAGTACCCCTCTAAAAATCATATCTTTTCCTTTAAAATTAGACAGGCAGTTAGAAATTTGCCAGAAAGTCCCAAAAAAGCACAAAAAAATGGTGCACTGGAGAAAGAAGAAGCGCTTGCGTGTAGGGGCGTGTGTCACGCAGCGCGACATGCGCCTCTGCCTGGCGACATGTTCCTATGCGGGGGTATGCACGAGTGTCGTGTAGCGCGACATGCTCCTCTGCTAGCGCATGTCACCCTTCGCTGTTGAATGTTGCCAGGGGTGATAAGCTGGCAGCGCGAGAGGCTTGCCTCTCATGTGCGCCCCGCAAGCGTGTACTGCGGCTCTAGGCCGCGGCCCACACAGCGTGAAGAGCTAAAATTTTAAATTAACAGATAAAAAAACTAAAAAATAAAATAAAAAACAATTAAAACAAAATAAACATAAAAAATAAAAACTGAAAAGACTTCGACAGGAAATCGTCACTTCGAATCATTTTGCTTGTAATAAGTATCATTTTCATCATTATATAACTTCGGTCTGGGCTACCTCAGAACCCGGTGTCTACAACTGGAAAAGGGGTCAGCCTACGGTGAATGCCATCTATAATGCTAAATAATCGATAGTCGCCAAATGGTTCATCTGAGGTCACCAGCAGTATCTGGATAAGCAGATTAGTAAAACTACACCAGCTCGATAGGTGGGCACATCTGAAAAGTCACTGAGTGCATCAAATAGGGGCTCTAGGGAAAAGAAATCCCCTCTAGGAACTAGTCGAGCGGCCTCGGAGGGTGATATGCCCAAGGTAAAGGCCACATCCCTAAGCTGATATGGTCCATAACTTGGAATACAAGGAAGGGTACCATAAGAAAATCTCACATCAGTAATTGCAGCAATTTCTTCAACCAAGGGACACAGTTCTTGGTGAGTAAACCGAAAAACATGAAATCGGGGATCCCAATAGCGGATGACAGCCCATAAAAGGTCTCGGTCTAACTTGATGCTTCTTAGAGGTCTCAGACTTGAATAAGGAGCTAAAGTGTCAGCTTCCTAGATCTTGGGATCATCTAGGAACCGGTGCAGTTTATTAGGGGTGGGCGTTGACATATTCAGATAGCTGTACATTAAATAAATAAGTTGGATAAGTAAAAAAGGGAAAAAGAGGAAAGAAAATACCTGCTTGAGAGTTCTGGCCCAAAGGGATGAAAAGAAAGTGACATGGAAAACAAAGAGGAGAAAAACCTGTTTATGGACAAAAAGAGGAACCAATCTGGCCCGTCTTAAAAAATTATATCACTTTTTCGTGCATTTTTAGACTCATGCATTCCAACCACCATAGCTTATTTTTGTTGTTTTTGTACATATGTAATTTATTTGCAAGAAAATGCTCAATAAGCGGTGTCAATGGCAAAAATTAAACTCAGGAATATATTCAGGGAGAAAAAAAAAAGCTTGGCTGGCCACACCTCGTGTGGCCAAGGTCCGGGCGGTCACGAGGCCGCACCTCGGGAGCTATAAAACTTCCCGTTTGGCCGTGCCCCACTCCCTCACTTCTCTCTCAGTTTTTGCTATTTGCTCACCCATTTTCTCTCTAGCCTTAATTCATTTTTTGGTCATATCTTTTCCATTTGTGATCCGTTTTATGCGTTGTTCATGCCAAAACGATCCTTATTCAGCTGCCTTCGAAGTGATCTAATTTTTTTAGAGTTTCTTTATCTTTTTTTTAGTGAATATTTTGCCTACCAGGTTTGTTTTCGTTTGTTTTTCTTTTTCTATTCTATTGTAGAAGTTTTTTTATTATTTATTATTATTCAACAGAGCAAAAAAAGAAAAAAAAAGGAAAAAAATGCATACCTGGTTCGTCCCCCATTGTGAAGAAAGAGAAAGAAAAATAATGAAAAATGTATATGTGTTGTAATGTGATAGAAATAAAGTATTTATGTAAGTTTCTTGTTATGCAACTAGGAGCTATTTGTTTTCCTTTTATAGTTTATTTAGATTATTAGCAAAAATAATATGTGCAAATGCAAATTAATAAAAATTATATCAATGGTTGTTATTTTGTTTAATAGGAAATGTGTGAAGTTATTTGTTTGTAATATACAAAATGTATATAGTTAAGATATTGAGTTTGGTTGTCTGATTATGTGTATTCGAGAAATTTGGCGCATTTCAGCCAAAGTGCTATCCAAATTTTCTTAGATTAGTAGCATAGAAAAATGAGTTTAACATGTTAAAATAATCGATAAAATGATGCTGATTAATTTATCTTACATAAACTAACTGTCATTTTTTTCAGGATGCCTTGACAGCGTAAAGTGCGCCCGAGACTTGATGCACCTCCACCTCCGGAAGATATGACAGATGATCAAAGACAGCGATTCAAGATTTTATGTCAGATGAGGATTGTACCGAGTAGATTTGTGTTTAGGCAGTTTCTACAGTAGATGGGGAAGTGGGATGAGGTAAGCGCCCTGATAGGATCAGTTGGCTGGACTGATTTCTTGAGACCGGCTTACCAGACATACCTAGAGATCACTAGGGAGTTCTTAGCCACATTACAGTACAAGGGGTACCGGAGGCCAGATACGGAGCCTGGAACTATATCATTTCAGGTTAGAGGCCACTATTATGAGATGAGTTGCCAAGATTTTTCATGAGCGATGGGCCTCTGGATAGGAGATTAGGTCTTGGTACCAGATAGGATCCATGCATTGCAAGGAGCAGATTGCAGCACCGGGTGCCCCTTACCATCATAATCAGGCCAAGAGCACCCTATTACATTCACAAACTTTGAGATACATCCAAAAGGTACTGGCCAGCAGCTACCTGGGCTGAGTCGGGAGTCCTGGTTCTGTGAATGCCACTGAGGTTTGGAGATTATGGGCGATGATGACTGGTAGGCAGCTGAACATTGCTCACGAGATCTTATCTACATTGGTCAGAGCTGGGCGGGGGACCACTGGGCACATATGCATTGGAGGGGTGGTGACTAGGTTACTCCTTCACCTGGGACATGACCCCAGTACATTCGAGCCACACTTAGAGGGAGATATAGTTGTTGACCTTGCTATAGCTGGTTATATGGGTATGGTAGAGCCGATGTCAAATCGGCCAGACGAGTACAGACTGCTTAGTATGGTAGGACCAGACTTCTCTGCAAGTATCCTCCACTCCCTGACATAGCAGGTGTAATAGCCCGATACCTCCATTGGAAGGATACCGGAGCGCTACGCGCACACATACACTACATACAAGCAGAAGCACTTAAGCAGAAATAAATTAAATCATAATATAAGCATAAGATGAATATACATATACATTAAAAAATAATTACATAAAGATCCTTACTTACAAAAATTACAAAAGAACCCTAAGAACATTTACATATGCCAGTACAAAAAGAATTACATATACAAAATATGCAAGAGCTGACAACAAAAAGAAACAACTATAACTCTTAGTGGCCAACCTACAGATGCGCGACATGAACCGAACAAACCTGCCACCTATATGGGAAAACACCCGTGCTAAGCGATAATGCTTAGTGGGGAGGAACGACGACAAAAGAGCGCAAACACTATACGGGAATACCAAGAAGATCATGCGAATATAAAAATAAATATAAACATAAGCATACCGAAATCACTACGATAGAAAAAGTCAGAGATATCATAATCGTCATGCAAATAAACACCAATCGAATATCATTCATACAAAGACTTAACACTTCACTGAACATAAAATCACGCATCTCATACACTAGCCTGAATGTTGCTGGTGGTGGATACGGGAGCACTACACGTAAGACCCAAACGGGGCCAACACAAGCAGCTGCACTCACTATCCCTTTATAAGCATGCTTATCTATCCACTACTATGACACTTCAGGCTCAACTCACTCACTCACAACATATCACTAAACAATACAAAGTTCACAATCAAGAGTCAAAACATTATCATATCATTAACCACTTACTCATATTAGAACAATAATATTATTAAGGCATTAGCAAAAAGATGAGCCATGCACTGGTGAGAAATCATGCAAAGCAAAATAAGAAAGAAAAATCATTTCAGAAAATAGGGCAGGCAGGAAGGGGTAACTGTCACGCTCATGATAGGAGCCAGAATCGCGCTATGGGAGATGAGGCTGTCATGAGTCATGCACAAAGTCATGACTCGTGACAAAGCCACAACCCGAGTCATGCTGGTTTACTGTCACGATTCGTGACAGGCGTCACAACTCGTGACATTCGTCATGACTAATGAAGGAGCCAAACAATCCCGACGAGTCGTACTGGATGACATGACTCAGAACAGAGCACCCCTACACTGAAAGCTCGGCCTACCGAGCTCTCTATCGCACTTGAGACAAAGGTCGCGTTCACGACAGAGGACTCCTCAGCACGTACTTTGCCATCCCAACCTCTATCGTGCTCGCGACAGAGCCGTGGATTGCCCAGAAACTCTGCTTCTCTGCTCTTCACTCAAACCAAACAATTCAAAACCAATCTTTCATGCAATGCAAAAATAAACCATCACTCAAGTGCATTTCCAAACAAACTAATGATCATTCTAACTTAATAAACACTCTTATAATACACATAAACCTAACATATTTTGAGATTAACACAATCAAACACAACTCAAGAATTTACACAAAACTCGTACTTATTTACTTGAAAACCAACATGCAAACCATCGTAACTCTAGCATTTCATGCCATTATCACTACTCAACTAAACATCTACTTTTACACATATATAGCACTCAAAATTCCAGAAATTTAAAACTCAACAACAAGCCGAAATGAGAAAAGAGCAAGACAACTCCCAAACCTATAATTACAGCACAACTACTATCTTCAAGACCCAACCTTTTCCTTGCCTTTACTCTTCCTTCTCTCTTCAGATTCTTGCATAAGCCCAACCAAAACAAGTACTCAATTAACCCATGCAACCAAAACAATATACCCAAAACAAACCTGAATAGAAGAAGAAGAAGAAGAAGAAGAAGAAGCAACCCATTATATAACCCAACCACTTACCTCTTGGAACCAGTTCTTGACCTCAACAAACCCAGCTCAAAGCTTGAAGAATCATACAAGAGCAAGACTAGAGAGCAGAAAAGGAAAAGAAGAAGAGAAAGAGGAAGGAACGGCAAGAGCTGGAAAAGAAACAAAGCTTCCACGGGAAGCAAATAATTTCTACCCTCTTCCCTCTCTCTTCGCTCAATTCAATTAATGCTCTCACCCACCAAGCCAAGTGTCAATTCCTCATTGGATCCTTTGATCAATTATCTTGACTTTACCACTAAAGTCCTTGGTAAATCTCTTATGGGCCCTTGCTCAATTACCAAATGCTCACTAAAATAATTCTTTCCCTTAACCTTAATTACTCTTTCAAATAAGTCCTCAATTAATTCCCAATTCACTTGCACAATTACAATAACACCCTTAATTATCCAATTAAACATACAAATTCCTTTTAAGCCTTAATTTGGAATGTTACAGCAGGTACTTCGGGGGATGATTACCTATAGCTAGAGGGGGAGGAGCCACATACACCATAGGATGGGGATGGTTCGTATGATTTGGACTTCACAGATCTCCTCAGCACTCCCTCTCCATAGCAGATCATACATGAGAGTGGAGCCTGCACCACTCCACCACAGATTTCGGATCTTGACTTCGTCACTCCCCGGAGACACTCCCCTTTTAGTCGGCCAAGCCATCCAATGGCATCCTCTTCTATAGCCCGGCCATCATTTGAGTTTAGGACAGAGCAGCATCAGCCTACTTTGGATTTGTTATTCCAGTCTATGCACCAGGATATGACGTCCACGTTGGCCACTCTGGGGCAGCGCAATGATGAGGCGATCCATCTTCTTAGCCAGCATATAATGGATGATCTTCACCTGTTGAGCAAGCCATAGAGGGGAGCTTTCACCTATTGACCTAGCAGACAGATGATAGGCTCGCCCTATTTGACCAGCACATTGCCTAGGGGTTTAGAGAGATTAGTAGGTGTCTAGATAGGATAGAAGGATCTATGATAGCTTCACAGGCCATGACAGCACAAAGGGTTGGTGATTCCCTCCAGGAGATAGATGAGTCGCTAGCCGCCACCCGACACCGGATGGTTGTCTTGGAGGAGACTTTTGCAGGAGTATCCCAGGGCCTGTGGAGTCTGCGTAAGGATTTGGAGAGAGACCTTCCTGTCACTCGAGGGAACTTAGGGCATCACATTGATGGATACACTTCCACTATATCAGGCATAGCCTCCAGTTTTCAGGAACTTTCCCACACCGTTGCAAGCATGGCTAGCCCATTCTTAGACAGGCAGGCAGAGGTCAGGTTGCGAGCATTCCATCCATCATCATCTAGACCACCACCTGAGGACATTACACATCAGTTAGTGCGTCCTCCAGCTTAGCCTGGCAACCTAGAAGAGCACATAGATCCTCTTCCTCCTCTGTAGAGGGTATTTCAATGAGATATTAGATATTACTACTTTAAGATGTATAAAAATTCAATTTATGTTATATCTTTACATTTATGTTTATTGTATTTTTACTATTGAACATATCACCAAAAATCAAAGAAAAGCAAAAAGCAAAAAAAAATTAAATTAAAGAGGTATATTAGTAAATAAAAGATAATGATAATAAGTTGATTCATATACAACCAGAATAGGTTAGTACAATCAATTAAAATATAATGCAATTAATTAAAACATTTCTTTGAACGTTTAGGCACACTACAATAATGTCAAACTGCCATTCAGATAAATGGTTAACTCATCGATAAGGAAATAACGATTACCATTGCACCACATAAGCAGGTAAGATACCGACACAGCCGGGGCTATACACCGCATAAGTTAGATGACGTAATGAAGGAGGTTAGACACTGCATCAATAGGTTAGATACCGACACAGCTGGGGTTATACCCCACACAGTTTAGATGCCCCAACGAAGGAGGTTAGACACCGCATCAACAGGTTAGATACCGACACGGCTGGGGCTATACACCGCATATGTTAGATGCCGCAATGAAGGATGTTAGACACTGCATCCACAGGTTAGATACCGACATGGCTGGGGCTATACACTGCATAGGTTAGATGCTGCAACGACAGAGGTTAGGCACCGCATCATAGTCAATTACAGATCACAATGGCAAAAGCTAGACACCGCACAGGTTAGATGCAAAAATGACAAGGGTTAACACGTCAACAAATTGACAATAACTACCCCCATTAACTTCATTCAGATCGAAAAGACAACTGCCTTAGGTATGTGTCTCTTCCTTCTTTCTTTGAGTTTTGGCTCACCTAGGCACCCATGCACTATGTTCTCCAAAACTGGGGCAACTGTAGACACCGGGTCCTGAAGCAGCCCAGACCAAGGTTATCCAGTGACGAAAATAATACTGGTTCAGTGCCAAAAAGTTTAGAAGTGATGATTTCCTTGTCCAAACCCTTCTTTTTAAATAAAAATTATTGTTATTGTGGTTTTTAGGGTTTTTGGTAGATTACCGCCGCGTGGCCTGTGCGAGAGGCGTGGTGCCTACTGGCAGTGTACAGGAGGCGCTGCACCTGCATGCAGGCTCATAAGAAGCGTGCGTGAGGCCCCCCTATGTAAGGCCTCACCTCGTGAAGCACGAGGCGCGCGGCCCCCCTGCGCGAGGGCACACCTCGTGCATGCCCGAGGCACGGCCTCCTGCTCGAGGTCGCACCTCGCATATGCGGGGTGCGCCTGCGCCCCATGCCTATGAGGCGTGGCCTCACAGCATGAGGCCGCACCTCGTGCCTGTAAGGCACGACCTCTAGCCCAAGGACCGCACCTCGTGCATCTCCTACCTCGCTAGGAGTTCATTTTTTTTCTTGATTTCTTTGGTTTTGAGTTAGAATTAAACTCAAACTCTTTTTTTTTTTCGATTTTCAAAAGGATAAAATTTAATTTTTAAAGGATAATTAAGGATTTTGAATGGGATTAAAACTCCTAAAACCTAATTTTTAGAGGATGATATAAAAAGAAAAAATCAAAATCCCAAAAAGAGAGAGAGCATTACAACGGCGACACAAAAATTTTGAAAAATAAGATTTTTGAGATCTAAAGTTTCTTCCAAAAATTCTAATTGTTCTTGAGCCAAACAAATTAATTCTTTGTGTTTAAGATTCAATTCTCATCATCATCTAGTTTCTTCAAACATAAGAGTTTTTTAACTGCAATTTCGAGTGATAAAAAGCTTTGCTTCAAACTTTTTTTGTTCTTTTTTAAGCAATTGACAGGAAATCAATTATTTCTTCTTTTACAGCTAGAATCAAAACTTCTGAGGGTAAATTCACGAGTTAGAGCCAATTCTCACTCTTTCTTTACTTTGTGTCGTTCATTTATTTTTTCCATTATAAATACTATAGATTAATATTAGTTTATTTGCGTTGTTGTTTGATGTAATTAACATGAACATAGGTTAATTTAATCAAATTATTGACATGATGCATGGAATGTAAATTAGATCTGTAGGATATCCAGCATTGATCATGTGTTTTTTTTTTTCATTTGATTTTATTTTGGTCATTAATTCACTTTGCTAATGTACATTGCTTTCATCAAGCGTTATTCTTCCATAGCGATTAACAAATATTTTCCTCAATTAGAATTATTTGTTATATTTGCTTCATTTAATTATTTATTTTTATTATATCATATTTCATTCATTTGATTTAATTTGCTAACATTTTTTTATTCTTTTTTTTGTTGTTTGCCAAACTTATTTACTTCACTTTGAGTAATATTTTGGGCATGCTGGAGAATCAAGAGATTAGGAGTGTTCAAAGTTTGGTTTGCATTTTAATTCCTGTATTTCCTTTATGTTATTGTTTTGTATGTTTTATGTAAAATGGTATTTAAATGCATTATTTTAGAGAAACTCATGTTTTTTACAATAATAAAAATTGAGATTTTTGTTAATAAAATAAGACCAATGTCCTGATTTTAGCCTGTAAACTTTTATTTTCAAAAGAGAGTCAATTTTCGTAAAACGGGATTAAATTATCCCTATTTTTATCGCCCAAAAATAACTCTCGGATTTTTAAGTTAACACCAAGGAACCAATGTTCCTAAAATCTAATAAATGTCCCGATTTATGTATTGTGTATTTTACTTCATTCTTTTTGTGTATTTATTTATTTCAGGCCCTTGTAATTAATTTTGGGACAATTTTATTCCTTTATTTATTTATATTTTTATTATTTTGGGGGATTATTTTGTCCCATTTTTCACTTGTAATTTAATTATCGCTTTTTTTATTGTTTTTTTACTGCTTTCCAAAAATGCTTGAAATGCGCTTTAATTTTATTGCATGATCGCGTGAGATGAGAAATGGAATTTCAATTGCTAAAAAATTCATTTAAAACATAACTTAAGGCATTAATAAGAGTGAAGATCCAACATCTTCTCTGGTTTAAGACTCCTGATGTTAGATGACCTTTTCTAATTTCTTATAAATTAGGTGGCGACTTCAAAATACCTCAAAAGTGCCTAAAGGTTTGATGAGCTTAGATGAACTTCCCCATTGTTCTATTGGGTGGGGATTCCAAAATGTCTAATGTTACCCAAGATCTAGATGCGAACCCTTCTCGGACCCTAAAAGTGGGCCCTTTGAGAAACATAAGCGGGTTCTCGCGCGTCACACCATGTTCAAGAATGGTCGTCTTACAATGAGAGGCACCTTTCAATCCTCTTCCATGTCCATCACCACAAAGTCAACGGGAAAAATGAAATTTCCTACTTTCATGAGCAAGTTTCTATAATACCCATTAGTTTTTTCATGGACCTATCAGCAAGTTAAAGAGTGATTCATGTCTCTTTAATACTACCCAATTTCAATTTCCTACATAATGAGTAAGGCATTAGATTTACACTTGCCCCTGAGTCACATAAAGCTTAACCCATAAAAGTCCCTCCTAATTCACATGGTAATGTAAAACTACCAGGATCTTCTAATTTGGCAAGAATTTTGTTCAAAATAATTGCACTACAATTTTGAGACAACTGCACAGTGCCACACCCCTCTAGCTTGTTTTTGTTAGAACATAACTCTTTCATAAACTTTTCATATTTAGGCATATGTAATATAGCTTCAGCAAATGGCAAATTAATATGAAAATTTTTAAACATTTCAATGAATTTGGAGAATTGTTCATTATTTTTCTCTTTCCTAGCTAGAGATGGATAAGGTAGCAGACTTTCATCAATTCCATGCATAATTTTCGTACCTTTGTCAAAAACTTTTAGTGCATCTCTTACTAAAACAGGGTCAGATTTTCTTACCTCCACTGTAGGTTCCACCTCATTTGTTACCTCATCTTTTCTTGTCTCGACCTCCTTACCACTCCTCAAAGAGATTGCCTTTGCCTCCTCCTTCGGTTTACGATACACGTTTATAGGAAATGTGCCTTGAATTCTATTAGAAAGTGAGTTAGCAAGTTGTCCAACTTGAGTCTCCAAATTTTTGATTGAGGCATCTTGATTCCTCATCCATCCATCTTGCGATTTCCACCTTGCTTCTTAACTTGCCATGAAGGTGGACTGAGATGCCATGAAGTTTGCAAACATGTCTTCTAAATTTGACTTCTTCTCTTGAGGTGGTGGTGGCAATGGCTTTAGTGTAAAACCAGGTGGTTGGTAGTTTAGCTAGACTTATTGTTAAGGGTAAGGTGTATGAAAGTGTGTTTGGGTTTGAGGTTGATACCCTTGATGATAAGCTTTGTTATGGGTGGGCTGATGGTTGGTGTTTTGGTTGAAGGGAACTCTCAGTTGACTACGAGAAGTTAAAGCTTGATTTCCATCCCTCTAAGAAACATTCGGATGATTCCCCCATCTCGGGTTATAAGTATTGCTGAATGGATCACTCCTCCGGTAATCGTGAAGAGCATTCACATCATTAACTACTTGATTTACAACATCTCTAACTTTATTCTCATGCAAAACATGCCCTCCTGTTCACCTCTTTGACATAAAAAACAAGCATTTTGTACCTTCAACCAATTCATCTCCTTTCTTATAAGTTCTATTTGAGCTTTCAACATTGCTACCTCATCTAAATTGTGTACTCTTTGCCCTTGCTTCTTGTATATTGTCCTGGTACTAGCCCATTGAGCTTCATTTGTGGCCATCTCATCAAGAAGTGAGAAGGCTTCCTCTGGAACCTTATTCATAAAACTTCCACCCGAGGCTGCATCCAGGAGAGATCGAGTTGCCGAATTGACACTTGCATAAAATATAGACATCAGTTGATGCATAGCGATTTCATAATGAGGGCAACTTTTAAAAAGTCTTCTGAACCTCTCCCATACCTCATGAAATGATTCCTCATAAAGCTGCTGGAAATGATAGATATGATTCTTGATATTGGTTGTTTTTGTTGGTGGGAAAAACCTCACTAAAAACTTCTCTTGCAATTGCTTCCAAGATCTTATAGACTGGTTTGGTAACATTTGCAGCCATTCCCGTGCCTTTCCCAAAAGTGTGAATGAAATAGCTTAAGTCAAATAGCATCTATTGAGACATTTGGAATTTGAATTATGTCACTAATGTCCAAGAAAATGTCCAAATGTTGCGTTACATCTTCACTATCTAACCTCAAGAACTGATTCTTTTGTACTATAGTGATTGTAGCTGGTTTAAGCTCAAAATAGTTGGCTTGAGGTAGTAGGATAGTCCTTTGATCCTCATTCCACCATGGGGTAGCATATTCTCTAATAGTTCTTGGTCTCTGATCATCTCTTATATTCTGCTCTTGCGTCCCTCCTTATTGTTCCTCGAGTGGCACATCGTTATTGGGTGGATCAATATTCATATTTTGATTGTCTCTATTCTCCCTCTTTCTACAATGAAAAGTCCGTTCGATTTTAGGGTCAAATGGCAACAATTGTTGAAGACTCAATCTGCTCATACACCATTAACACCTAAAAAGAATAGAAAAATAAAAAATTAACGAAATATAAGCAAATGAATCTAACAAACAAAATCTTAAAATGCCTATTCCCCAGCAACGGCGCCAAAAACTTGACCGGTATTCAAAAAGTGCACTGAATCGGCAAGTATTAACGCGAGTAAAATTGTTACCCGCAAATATCATACCCAAGGGAAAGAAATTTAAGAATTAATTTGTTAAAATTATGCTAGAGTATATCCCAAATTTTTGTATGATTTTTTGGCTTAAAGAAATTAAACTATGAAATTACTCGATCAAGTAACTACAAATAAAGTAAATAACTAAAGAAAAATAAATTGAAAAAGTAAAAATCAAACTCAAACTAATAATGCTGTGATCAAATTAATTAAAAACCTTGCCAAGGAATACTTATTCTCCCTAATATTACCATGCAATTACTCTAACTAAACAATCACATATGCAAATTCAGTGAGCAACCTAGCCTACACCTTAGCTTACCATTCTAGATTTAGCTTTTCTAAAATATGCACCTATCATTCCGGATTAAGCACATAAATTGGCTTCAAATAGGTCTTAAGTCCTAAGCTTAGATAATCCCACCATTCTGGATTCAGACATCTAAACCCATTTATCCCCTTCTATTCTGAACCTATTAAAATAATTATCCATAGGTTTAACTGCCATTCCGGATTCATTAAACCAGCAGAAATCTAACATAAATAGAACAGAGCATATGTAAGTTGAATGAATCAAATACAATTAAAACATCATCACACTAAATTAACCTTAAACTTGCATTAGAATCAATCACATACAGATAAACTTAGAGAAGAAAAAACTTAAGCATATGCAGAAATTAATCTAAATAGAGCATTTATATGGTTATTGGGGATTCAAGGTATTCCTCAATAAGAAAAAGAACTACTCACTCACTATTAAAATAAAAACTGAAATACATAAAGAGAAATTGATATTACCCATTTAATATCTAAAAATGAAGTTCTGACAAAAGTTTATGGATGTTCTTCAATCTAAATAAGCTATTATAACTTTAAATATAAAGGTAACTATAGAATCTAAAGCTGAAAGTGTATTGAAACCAATAATAACTAAGTATTTAAATGCTATGAATGAAACCCTAAATCTAGATTATAGAGAAAAATGGAATACAAACAAATGTTATTTTGAAAAAGAATCTAGTTCCTCAATTTTCGGACTTCCCCCTATATATAGCAGTTCAGGTTACACGGCGGTATGAAATTCCTTAGCGTAGTGTAAAGTCGGTTTACAGCTGAGAGTGGAAAATTGCACGGCGATATAAAAATCTTTACTGCTGTGTGAATAGCTACTGCACGAAAACTTTAAAAGCATTCTCAGTGTACACGACGGTAAGGCATTTCATACTGCCGTGTAAACTACTTCTTGACTGCAACTTGATTTCCTCTTGATTTACATAGTGGTAAGGTGATTTTTGCCCACCATGTAAAACTCCTTCAAAACTCTGAAATTCCTGATTACACAGCGGTATAAAAATCCTTACCGCCGTGTAACATTCCATGCGCTTGCTTCCTGGCTTTTTATGGCTACATGGCGGTATGAAATTCCTTACCACCGTGTAAATTACCTAAAATCTGCCAAAAACACAATAAAAGCTCAATTTAGTCCATTTAAAGATCTAAGATCATTTTAAACAAAAATAACCTAAAATAACAACTTCAAAACTAAAAAGTAACCTAAAAATTGACATAAATAGAGCATAGAGTTGAACTTATCACCTATTATGCTAATGGAAGGAACAATACTAGTCTTCTTTTTGTCCAGGTTGCCTCTAATTTCTGGCTGTAACTTCCCTACTTTTAAAAAATAAGTCAAGCATCAAAACAATAGCTTGCCTTGGTTAGAGTAATGCCTTAAAGCTTTCCTCGTGGCTTAAACCTTAGCTATTTTTTTACCATTGCCCCACTATCGTTGCCACTACCAGAATTCTTATTGAACTTAGAATTACCATATCCTTGGTAGTTGTTGTTATAAGCCTCGTTGCTTGATCTAGTGAAGGTTACCTTTTTTGCTAGGTATTCCCCTTCTACTTCTATACCTATTGTGACGAGCGCCGAACCCCGTAGGACGCCTCGAAAGCCCGCCTTTAGGGCGATCGAGAGAGTTTCATTAAACTTGTAAGGCATTTACAAGTGCGCCTATTTTGGGCAACAAGGAGGTTTCATGGAGTCGCCACCCAATAAAACATTGGGAAAGTTCGTCTCGCTTCAGGGAGCCTAAGACGGCGCATAATATCCATTTTGGGCAAACCGAAGGGATTTTTGGGGTAATCACCCCAATAGAACATTGGAATGACCCTCTAACCCTATGGAGCCTAGGATTGTAAATTAAGCTTTTTTATGGGACACAAGTGGTGTCTTAGAAGTCCCACTCCAATGGAACATTGAAATGTTCCTCTCGTCTCGTTGACCCCAAAGACCAGAGATGGTTCGGGACTCCCCATTTATTCATACCTTGGCTAAGTTTATAATCAAGTTTTGAATTTAGTATTTCATGCCCTTTTTCATTCAATTTTAATGCAATTTTATTTAATGCGCATGTCAAACATATAAATAAAGCGGTAAGTAAAAAAATGAATTTAAAATAAAGCATATGAAATATGTTACAACAAAACTATGGGCGGAATACAACCACCATTCATAAATAAAATACAATTCATGCATAAAACGGGCTATTTATTAAAGATGAGGACGTTGGTCCTCTCATGCATAATTAAAGAAATTAATTTTAAAGTGACAATTTATTTTGGATGAGAAAAACTAGGACATTAGTCCTATTTTTATTTAGAAAAACCCAAGTTTAATAACTAGAAATATTTTTGTGACTTTTTAATTAGCGTGCATAAAAATAAATTTATTATTACAAATTACATAATAATAATAAAATAAACCCAAATGAAAGCAAAATAATGAAAAACAATAAAAAAAAATGAACAACATCCAAATGGTATCTTCAAGTCTTTATGGGCTCCCACTTGACAAAAACTCATACATAAAAATAAGTATTGAAAATAAAAACAAATGATAATGAAGTTAGTAATAAAAAATGAATTAAACATATAGCATGAAAACAATTAAATTAAGGCAAACAAAATTGCATCATGTATGACAAGCTAATTAAAATAACATAATAAAAATAGGCTATCTAATTAATTAACAATTTAGTATGCATAAAAGTTAGCATAATAATAATAAAATTCAACATGCATAAACAAGCATATAATAATGATGATAGAATTTAACATGTATAAAAACATAAAATAATAACAATAACATCCAATCATGCATAAAAGGTATAAAATACATAAAATTCAGCATGCATGAAAATATAAATAATAATAGTAATAATAAAATTAAACAAGAATAATGACAATAATAATAATAATAGTAATGATGGTAATAACTACAATAATAATAATACAATAATAATAAAAAATATGAACAATCAATAATAATAATAATAATAATAATAATAATAATAATAATAATAATAATAATAATAATAATAATAATAATAATAATAATAATAATAATAATAATAACAACATCAAAGGAGATGAACAATCCAATTAAATATGGAAGAATAAAATGAAAAAATAAAATAAGTCAATTACGTTAAAACATGTTAAATGATAATACTAATAATATATATGAACAAAAATGATGGCAATGATATGAACATGAGCAAATAAATAAGAAATAAGTATAAGAAATAGTAATATGAACTATCACATCCCAAATATGGCCTAGTAGAAATTTCATGTTAATTGGATTTATTTAGGGCAATCGAGTAATTTTTCAAGGAGAGGAGGACTTAATTGCAAAGGATTAAAAGTATTAAATGACAGAATTTTCTTTTAGTGACCTATTGGTAATTTGTAAGGACTTAAAGAGTTGTGCAAGGAGCTGTTGGAAAAAAGGGGTAGCTAGTGGATTTGGGGGTCTAATTAGATTATGACAAGTGGATAGTGTGCATGTAGAGGATTTGAAAGAAGAAAGAGGACGAGGCAGAAATTAGTTTAATTTTTTTTGTTTTTTCCTGTGCTGTCCCGTTTCTCCTCTTTCTTCTCTTCATTCTTCCTTGCTTTTATATGGGTTTTTCATGTATTAATACTCTGCAAGTTTGAGTTGTGTTTTAAGAGTTAAGAGCTGAGTTTTCAAGGTAAGCTACTATATTTATGTGTGGTTCTCCATCTTCATCTTCTTCTGGCTTTATATTTAGTTGTTCAGTAGTTTTCGCATGGGTTGATATGGGTTGTATTTGGTTGTTTTATGCAAGTGATTGAAGAGAGAAAGAAGGACAAAGGGAAAAAAAAGATTGGATTTTGAAGTAGAAGGAGTTTTGGCATCAGGTTTGGGAGTTTGATTTCTGCATTTGAGTTTTGAGTTGTCTCTGCCCTCATTCTTCTTGGATCATGAATGTGTATATTTGTGTGATTTCCAGAAATTTGAGTGTTGATATGAGTTTATGCATGATTTGTTTGGGAATAATTTGTGTATTTATGATTTTATATGTTAATAAAATTCTGGAAAATTACATGTTGTTTGAATGCTTAAAGATGGTTGTGTGACTTGAGGTTGGGTTTGATGAGTTTAGAATTTGCTTTATAGGCTAAGATTGTGATTTTGTGAGTTATTCTTAAGTAAGATTGTTAGATTATGTATGTTAAATTGATGGAATTAAGTTAATGATTAAAATGTCAAATTGCATGTTTGTTGTGAATGGCAAGCAAAGAAGGTGAGTTTTTGGTTGATTAGCATGGTATAGATGTGTAATTTTGGTATTGTGTTGTTTGGGTTTCGAATTGGAGTGATTTATGCAATTTTTGGAATTTCCAGAAGTCACACGGCGGTGAGGAATTGGCTCACCGCCGTGTGAATCGAGGAAATTCCTCATAAAATGCAAGGCCATGGTTTTACACGGCGGTAAGGAGATACCCATACCGCCGTGTAAAACGCTACTGCCCAGGAAGCGTTTTGTGCTGAGCGTTCCACACGGGAGTATGGATTTCACCTTACCGCCGTGTGAAATGCCTCTACTGGTACCTGTGTAAGCCGTCTTGCACGGCAGTACGGGTTATACCATACCCCCATGTAAGGTGCCCTACACGGCGGTATGGATTGGTCATACCGCCGTGTAAAGCACTACTGTCCCCCAAATTTGTAGATTTTTGATCCTCTTCTTTTTCACTCCTTCTTTACTTATGTTTGGTTTTAAATATTATTTAGTGACATTTTACATATCTCACACCATTTAATGGTATGTTTTGTTATGCTAAATTTATGGAATGCTTTAATTGATTTTGGAATAAGTTATTTATGCTTTAAGTTATGAACTCAGCATGTGTTGGTATTATTCTATGCCAAATTTATTTGAATACTATGGTTGATGTCTGAATGCATTATTATGCTTTAGGCGTTAAACTCAATGTGTTATGCTTAAATGTAATTTGGATTATGCATGGTTTAGACTTGATTTATCCTCAGTTATATGATAATTATTTTAGATTATGATTGAGTTGTTATTTGAGCCTGGTAGTCATAGTTAGTGGATAGATAAGCGCTTATCAAGGGTCATGGTGTGTGTGCAGCTGCTGTATTTTAATTGTTTCATGCGGGCCCCATTTGGGTCTTTGATTCGGGCCCCGTTTGGGTCATATAAGATGTATGAGGCCTCGGTCTCCGGTATACCTTCGGGTATACATGATTATAAAATGTTTTGAGACTCATATCTCCATTTGCTTGGGATACTGTGTCCTATCAGTATCATTAGTACCCGTATCCACTAGTTAGCGAGTAATCAGGCTATTTCTTGAAGTTATTATATGAGTTTAATTTATGCGGCCGTTATTTATATGAAATGAATATATGTTACATGCATATGTATATGCGTTATTGTAGACACCGGGTCCCGAGTCGGGTTTAATGTCAAAAAATGATTTTTGGGTCCTTAGTATTCCCTCCGAAAAAATAAAAATATATAATATAGATTAGGTAGATAAAATTAGAAGTTAATTATTAATGTTGGGTTAATTTAATTTATTAATATTGTAAGTTTAATTAGATAATTAAAATGCATGAAAGATTAATTAGTTAATATGTGAAGTGTTTAATTAATTAGATAAATTATATGATATATTAAATAGATTAAATATATTAAGATGTAAAATATGTAATGTTTAATTAATATGTAGTGTTTGATTGAGTGTTTAAAGAATTAATTAATGTGCGTTATTAGAATTAAATTAATTAAAGTATGAAAATGAAAAAAAGAAAAGGAGGAAATTACAATGTGCACCCTTAGCCCTAATTTGAGGGTATAAATAGAAAATGATGAGCAAAAACAAAGGGGGCTCGGCAGATCAAGAAAAAAGAGAAAGAAAAGAAAAAGAAAAGAAAAGAAAAAGAAGAGAAAGGGAGAGCAAGAATAGGGAACCCGAGACCCAGAAAATCAAAGAAATAAAAAGGAAAATCAAAGTACAAGAGAAATAGAAAAGATAAAGAGAGACACAAATTGATCAAACCAAAAGAAGGAAAAAGCCAAAGAAATCAAGGAAAGGAAAAGAAGACCCAGGGGAGACGGAGACGACGTCGGCGCCGGGGAGAAAAGAGAAAAAGAGGAAGAAAAGAAGGAGGCAGTGCCGGCCACCTGCGGCTGAGGGGGACCACACGCGCGGCGGTGCTGCCATCGGGGGGTCTGGACGCTTCTTCCGGTGGGCGTCCGCCACCGTCACTCGCCGGGGAAGGCCTTGTCGGAGGAGAACACCAGAAGTAAACAAAAGAGGCTCCGACGCGATTTCCGGTCAGATCCGACGATGTTCCGGCGCGTGGCCACCGGATCTGGACTCCCGACGAGGCGATCTACGAGGCGGCGAGGGAGGTGTCGTCAATCGCCGCTCCGGCGGCCCTCCGGTGACTTCTCTCTCTCTCTCTCATTTTATATTATTATTATTAATATATTATTATTTATTATTATTATTATTTATATTTATTATTATTATTATTATTTATTTAATTTTATGTTTTATTATTATTATAATTATTGATTATTGTTATAATTGTTGTTAATATGATTATCATTATTTAATATTATTATTATTGTGGTATTATATTATTATTGTTATTTATTTATGTTTATTATTAATTAATATTTACTATTATCATTATATTTGTTTAGTATTATCTATTGTTATTGTTTATTATTAATATTGAGATTATATTATTATTATTATTGTTGTGTGAATATTATATTGTTGATATTATGATTATTGTCATATTAATATTATATTACTTATTATTCTTAATATTATCATTTTATGTTTAATGCATTTTATGATTATTGTTATTGTCAATATATTTATATTATCATTATTACTTGGTTCATATTATTATTTACATCATTTTACATTTTATTATTGTTATTTTTCATCATCATTGATATAATTATTGTTAGTAGCATTTTATTATTTCATTATTATAATTATCATTTATATTGCATATCCATTAATTAACTATCAATTTATTCCATTATTTCATCTATTTAATTTATTATTTACTTATCATTTTATTTATCATTTAATTTAATCAATTATTAATTTTAATTATCTCCTTCAATTTATTTTATTCAATTATTTATTCATTTATTATTGATTAACATTATTTGCTTTTATGGCTGTCACCGCGAGCGGTATGACTCGTCCAAGGGTTACGGTCGAGGTAGGTAAATTAGGATTTATTTATCATTTATTATTTGAAAAATATGTAATTATTTTATTCTCTTTATTCGCTTGTGGTCTGTAATAATAAAATGATTTTTGACCGCTATTTAAAAGAACCACCACACAAATGTTTTATACTAAATCAATTATTTGTTAACAAAACTGGACCGACGTCCTCGTTTTCATACCAAACTAAAAGATCTAAACCGATTTGAGAATTCTATACTTTTTTGTAAAATGAGTATTTGGGAACTAACGTTCCCATCTAAATGAATAACCCGTTTTATGCATGTATTGCACTCTTTATAAAAGGGAGTTGTATTCCGCTCCTTGTATTATTGTAATTTATTGCTTTTACTATTTATTTGATCATTTACGGCTTTCCAAATATGAATGAATGCGCCTTCAATTAATTGCATCGTGTGGAGACAGAGCGAATTAATGACAATTAAAATTTGATTATAAAATAATCGAGGTAGAAATAGATGAGAAATCCCGAACCCAGCTCTGGTCTTTGGGCTCAAAGAGGCTAGAGGTCTACCCTCCAAGACACCTTTTTGTGCCACGAGACTTTAGCGCTAATCCTAGGCTCCTTAGGGCAAGAGGTTTACCTTCCAAGACCCCTCTGGCTGGCCCAAAATGGATGCAAAGCGCAGTCTTAGGCTCTCCGAGGCGAGAGAAACTTTCCCAATGTTCTATTGGGTGGCGACTCCATGAAACCTCCTTGTTGCCCAACATAGACGCACTTACGATTTATTGCAAGCTGTCAACGGATCCACAAATGCCCCGATCGCCCTCAAGCGGGCGGTCCCATGGGCGGCCGTGGGGATCCTGCGCGCGTCACAGTGGCGACTCCACTGGGGACGTTTATGGTTCGAGATTTCAATTTGAAAATACCTCGCTTAACATTTATGATTAAAATTTAATTCATAAATTTGCTTTCTCTTAAATTTGCATTCGCATATCATTAGAGCCTTAGAATATGCTAGTTTGGTCCCTATTTTAGCACCGGTGCGTTCCTAAAGCACGACCCCATTTTCACTCAATTTGGGGAAGTGGTAAGGATAATCACTAGCCCAAGTCTCGTGCCATCAAATGGTATATCAAATGGTGACCCAATCGGCCATTACGCTCATGATGAGCTAGACCTGTCCGCAGTGACCATGCTTGGGTAGCCTTAAAATATCATCTCCCTTGTCCAAAGCTCATGTAATGGCCGTAGCTACTTTCCACAGGTGATATGAACCGTAATTCCATGCTTGCTCTATGGATCCTCATGTATTGGGTGAGTCCAGATGTCTCGCTTGGTAGCCTAGCCAAAGTCTTTCATGCCCCGGTAGGGTCATGTCAAAATTTTTGGAACGTCTAAATACATGATGATCATTATCCATTCGCTTGTACATTAGCATAGGAGTGTCACGCTGTCGATTTTTCACCACGCACTATACGTGCCTATTGGGTTCCCTGTTAATCCATGGATCAACCCCGCATAGGAAAGAGACCGCACGACCTCGTGTGTGGGGGTAATAAGGTTGGAAGGTTTTACTTGCTTGCATGTGGTTGTTTATGCTCACGCATTGTATATTATCATCCATGCATTATTTCAACAATTTGAATATTTTTGCCATCAGTTAGGAAAGAAATCAATCCCGAGGACAGAGATTCAAGAAATGAGGAATTGTTGCATCAGAGATTTAAGATGCCTGAGCTACCGAAGATGGATGGTACTTCAGACCCTTCTGCCCATATCAAGCAATACACTTTAGCGACGAAGGGCGCGGGGCTAAGTAGGAAGCAAAAAAGTGGAGTATTCTTGCTTCAATTTAGTAGGTTCGGTGGTAGACAGGTATCATGGGCTGGATAGGAGAGTCAAGGAAGAGCGGAACCTTCTGACTGATGAGTTTATGAGCAATAATAATAAATAAAACGCATGCATTTTGTCTCATGTGTAATTCTTTTTATAACCCGTGCACTCTGTATATAAAATTGCCTGTATCATAATTTGTGAATATAAATATAACACGTTTCTCATGCATGCACATAATAATGCTTGTCGCAATACATACATATTAACATTCTTTATGACATCAATTATGCGCCATTATCTGTATATACAGCATACATCATTAGATGTACATATTAACATGCATTATAGCAAGTATAGACATACTGTCCCCGTGACAAAAAAAAAATGAAAAATGAAAAAAAAATCAAATAAAAAAATGCATTCACTATGTGTCATAGCATGTACATATCCGTATGCTCACATTACACATGTACATTAACATTGTGCCCTGGAACATATATATACTGCTGCATGTCATAGTGTGCACACATTAGCATACTTCATTAGACTAGACATCAAACACATAAAATACCTTGCATTTTTCACATTGTACACCATATCATGAACATGTACTATCATACGTGAATTATGCCATGTACATATAATTTCTTCATCATGCATGTTAGTCATTGTATATACCAATGCATGTCTTGCATGCTCATACCATGTAAATACGCATACTTTGTGAACGCTATTTGTTTCGTGCAGACACTTTCATTGCATACCTCGTATTGCACGCATACTCCGCTCACTGTACACAATCATTCTTATGCTGTGTCCCATCTCATGTGCATTATTTGTATATATTTTGCACTTCTATATATGTGAGTTTTGCCACTCCTCGCGACTCATTGGTGCATATTACCATGCTAGGTCGTCTTCACCTTACATCATGTATTCTTATCTTGTCTAAATCATGCCATGTTCACATACACCATGTATCATGAACATTCATCCCCATACTGTGCCATAGGTTGTACTCATGCTTTCATCGTATACATGTACATTGCAAAGTTATGCATGCACGTCATTTATCATGCAGTGTTTACACACATTTTTTCGCGGGTGTTTTACACACACACATCTTTGCACATATTTCATGTACGCGTTTTTATACAAATATTTTTACACATGTTTCGCACATACAGTTCCTTACACGCATTGCTAATATACATGATGCTATTGCATATGCCATTCAATATACATGATTTTTAATGCATAGTTTATGCATATTAAAAAAAAAAAGAGTTTTTGTTCCTACACGATTTTTGTGCATATACATTTTTGATAGAATAAAAATATTTTTGTGTTAAGCTGTATCCTAAAATGCTGACATCTTTGCACCTCATTAAGGTACCTCTGATTCACGGTTCGACTCTTCCTAAGTAGTTCTCAACTATGAATGGATTTGATCTTAACTCTAGAAATCTGAGTTTCATTCCACTTTGAATTAAGTAAGAGGTATATATGTTTGGTCTTTAAGAGCTGGATCACATGAAAATATTTGACTATATCATGTAATGTCTAAATTCCGAGCACTTTTGGCCCATTTTGAAAACAAAACTGAAAAAACTAGTTGCAATTAGGGGATTGGATGAAAACTCACTAAGAGCACTAGAACCTTTCCGATTACCCGTCAAAGCGACCCCTGGATAAAGCTAAATCTAGAAAATGATTTAGGCAACTATTTCTTTGTATAGCTCTCTAAATGATCAATTCCTACCCTTATTTTACAATCGCTTGATAGCCCCTTGAGCCTTTATTTTGGCATGCTAAATGCGTGCCAGTTTTGTTGTTATATACATTAAAACTACCTTTCGCCTAAAATGATTTTGGCTTCCCCTTAGAAGAATGGCCGCTCTAGTAAAGATGGATGCACATTACGATATTCTCTTGAGCTATCAAAAATTGTCCCAGCAAAAGTGGGTTTACACTTTTGAAAGAGATTTTTAATCGTTGATGATCTTTGAGGCTTGACCATTGGCAATCCTTTGGGCCATCAAAAATTCACCCTGATAAGAATGGGTCTGCACTTCGAGAAGAAAATTTCAATCATCGATATTTTTTTTTGCGGGTTACCAAAAATTGCCCTGATGAAAATGGATTTACACTTTGGAGAAAAGAGCCTCAATTTTTGACAATTCTTTGAGCTATCAAAAATCACCCTGGTGAGGATGGGTTTACCCCTTGAAAAATTTTCAATCATCGATAATCTTTGGGCTACACTTTTGGAAAGGGGTTTGAATCATCGATAAACCTTTTGTGTAGTTAGAGACATGAGCTTGCGAAGAGAAAAACAAAAGAAAAAAAAAACAGAAAAAAAAACAAGAAGAAAAAAAATAAAAGAAAAATGGTAGGGTCCAAGATAGTACCCCTTGACGAGTTCGATAGCTATTTTTTTTAGCTTAATTTTTATGCTGAGCTCGATGAGATCAAGTATTACCAAATTCAAATTCAAGAGTATCTAGATAATATACAATTGGGGTTGGGAATGGTCCTTCCATCCGTCGAATGAACGCTGCAGCCATTTTTCTCTAATGACCTGATCCTCCTTTGATAGCCAATTACCTGAGCCTAACATTACAACCAAAGTAAGACCTATTGATTCTTGGTTTGGCCTTATCTAACTAGCGGAGATGACCTTCTAGTAAGGTTTGGTACGTAGGAAGAGGCGTATGGTGTCTCTTGAGCTTCAAGCGGGAAGCCACGAGTGCATTTGCATTCGAGTTGAGTCTTGTCCTCGACAATGCAACTAGAATTTGCTTTCCAGTGATGAAAAACTCTATTTTGGCCTTTGCACATACACACAGAGATCGCATGGTATGCCTCGTATTCACATGCTGATTTAGTAAACATCGATACTTACGTGTTTACTTTCTTGCACTTCATTGGGAATGACTCTCGAATTCTTTTGATGAGATTGAATCAGTTGAGAATGTGGTTCATTCAGTATGCTCAAAGGCAGATAGAAACTTGAGTTTGAGGTACCTAATAGGTTGCACTCGTTTTATAATCTTGGGGTATTTCTTATCACTACCCATGAAAATGATACTTTGCGTACACTCTCAGCAATATTCTTTGTACATATGCTTTTTGCAAATGTTTTTACACATAATTGTAGCAAATATTCTCAATAAATAGTTTTACATGTACAATTCTTGGTGCATGTCTTTTGGCATAAGAGCTTTAGTGAATACATTTCATAAGGGCTTTTGACGCATGTCCTTTGCCAGCATCTTGCATCCACATTTTTCGCATGCATTCAATACACATATATGTGATTTTCCCTACATATGTTTCATACACATAGTTGTATATGCACACATCGCACACACCGAATTCCTTACATAGATTTCATGTATATAACATATCCCACCTGTTTTTGCATACGATTTTTTACATCTATGCCAATGAATGACTCTTTACCACATGCATGATCATTTGCATGCATGGTCATTTGCACATAGTTTGCATACATAATCCCTTGTATATATTTATCATGCATGAACTTTTGCATGTCTCTCTCATTCACGATCATTTGCAAACATGTTAGAATAACGATTCTTAGCGCATGTTCCATAATCTTCCACATGGATATAAGCCATTGGCATATATGACATACGCATAAGCATTTCAGGGTCATAGTCCTTTGCATGTCATTTCATAAATGCATAGCCTTTCACATGCATTCCATGCATACATGGTGTCCAATGCACACTAGATAGTATACATCAGTCCCACGTAGACAAGCTTAAATCCTCTGAAAAGGCAATTCTCCAAAGCCTTCTCAAAAGGCAATTCTCAAGCCCTCTGAAAAAATAATTCTTAATCAACCAAAATTCCCTCCGGGGGCAAGTCAACCTAAGTCCTTTCAAGAGGCAAAGAAAATCAACCAAAGTCCTCTCCGGGGCAATCAGTTCTCTAAGTCCTCTCAAGAGGCGATTCTTATCCCTCTGTATACATTTCTCATGCTTGAACATTTGCATGCATAGCTTTCTACGTGCATTCCATGCATATATAGTGCTCGACACTCCTCTCAAAGTCCTCTGAAGGGGCAAAATTTCTAAGTCCTCCGAGGGGGCGAGGAAAAATCTAAAAGTCCTTTGAGGAGGCACAATCTCAAAGTCCTCTGAGTGGGCAAAATTTCTAAGTCCTCTGAGGAAGCAAAGATCTCAAAGTCCTCTGATGAGGCAAAATCTGAAAGTCTTTTGAGTAGGAAGCAAGCCTATTCATGCATGCCATGCCGGGGGCAAGCAGGTAAGTTTTTCTATCATAAGATGTACGCTCACACACATCACACGAAGTGTACAAAATCCGAATTCAAATGTATATATACATTTTACACACATGCTCACATACACACACAATATTTCGTATATATTGCTATGTGCGTGACTCAGGGGAAAGGTTCGAATAGAACCCATGCTTAAAGGTGATCCAAATGATGGGTTCAGCCCAATGTTATCAAGCACTACCCAGAAAAGCGGGCCTGTTCATACATGTCGTGCTGGGGGACAACCGGGCAAGCAACATAAGTTTCAACCGATCTCTCATTTCTAGAAAATCAAAGGCTCTCAGTGAGCATCAAAGCCTCTCGGTGAGCATCCAAGTCTCCCAGTGAGCGTCAACTGACAATGACCCCAACAGGCAGGTGCCGCTACAGGTACATGTCTCTTTTATAATTTACCCTACAAATTTGCGTTTTCTTTTTTTTGCAGAAGAAAAGAAAAGAAAAGTTCAAGAAAAACATCAGCGATAGAGCAGATCGCAACCTGGACTGCAGTTAGAGACTATTGCATCTCACAATCGAAGGACTGCAGTTAGAGAAACACTGCTCTTCACACCGAGATTGTAGTCAGAGAGTACTATACCTCACAGTTCACGTGACAGCTAGAGAGTGCTACGCACCTTGCTGACCAGATGGGGGTTAGCAGGGGAACTTCAGATCGAAGCTGCAGTTAGAGAAACACTGCTCCTCACACCGAGTTTGTAGCCAGAGAGCGCTACATCTCTTTAACCCTGCGCAAGCCGAGATGAGGCCAACAGAAGTCGAAGCTGCAGTTAGAGAAACACTGCTCTTCACATCGAGGTTGTAGTCAGAGAGCACTACATCTCACAAACTCTATACAGGCCGAGACAAGGCTAGCGGAACACTCATCGTAGAACAGACCACAGATCGAGGTTGTAGTCAGAGAGTGCTGCATCTCACAAACTCCACGCAAGCCGAGATGAGGCTAGCGAAATACTGGTGGTAGAACAGACCACAAATCGAGGTTGTAGTCAGAGAGCACTACATCTCACAAACTCCGTGCAGGCCGAGACAAGGCCAGCGGAACACTGGTGGTAGAACAGACCACAGATCGAGGTTGTAGTCAGAGAGCACTACATCTCATAAACTCCGTGTAGGCCGAGACAAGGCTAGCAGAACACTGGTGGTAGAACAGACCACAGATCGAGGTTGTAGTCAGAGAGCACTACATCTCACAAACTCCGTGCAGGCCGAGACGAGGCTAGCGGAACACTCGTGGTAGAATAGACCACAGATCGGGATTGTAGTCAGAGAGTACTACATCTCACAACCGAGGTTGTAGTCAGAGAGGGCTGCATCTCACAAACTCCGTGCAGGCTGAGACGAGGCTAGCGGAACACTCGTGGTAGAATAGACCACAGATCGGGATTGTAGTCAGAGAGTACTACATCTCACAATCGGGGTTGTAGTCAGAGAGCACTACATCTCACCAAAGCTGCGTGAGCCGAGACGAGGCCAGCAGAAACAGGTCGAGACGAGACCGGTAAGGGCACATGTACCTACGCAACAAGGTAAGGTCTGGCATCCCCAAGTATGTAATTCTCTCTCTTCTTTCTTTGAATTTTGGCTCACCTAGGTGTCTATACACTAGGTTCTCCAAAATTGGGGCCAACTGTAGACACCGGGTCCCGAGTCGGGTTTAATGTCAAAAAATGATTTTTGGGTCCTTAGTAATTCCCTCCGAAAAAATAAAAATATATAATATAGATTAGGTAGATAAAATTAGAAGTTAATTATTAATGTTTGGTTAATTTAATTTATTAATATTGTAAGTTTAATTAGATAATTAAAATGCATGAAAGATTAATTAGTTAATATGTGAAGTATTTAATTAATTAGATAAATTCTATGATATATTAAATAGATTAAATATATTAAGATGTAAAATATGTAATGTTTAATTAATATGTAGTGTTTGATTGAGTGTTTAAATAATTAATTAATGTACGTTATTAGAATTAAATTAATTAAAGTATGAAAATGAAAAAAAGAAAAGGAGGAAATTACCATGTGCACCCTTAGCCGTAATTTGAGGGTATAAATAGAAAATGATGAGCAAAAACAAAGGGGGCTCGGCAGATCAAGAAAAAAGAGAAAGAAAAGAAAAAGAAAAGAAAAGAAAAAGAAGAGAAAGGGAGAGCAAGAATAGGGAACCCGAGACCCAGAAAATCAAAGAAATAAAAATGAAAATCAAAGTACAAGAGAAATAGAAAAGATAAAGAGAGATACAAATTGATCAAACCAAAAGAAGGAAAAAGCCAAAGAAATCAAGGAAAGGAAAAGAAGACCCAGGGGAGACGGAGACGACGTCGGCGCCGGGAAGAAAAGAGAAAAAGAAGAAGAAAAGAAGGAGGTAGCGCCGGCCACCTGCGGCTGAGGGGGACCACACGCGCGGCGGCGCTGCCATCGAGGGGTCTGGACGCTTCTTCCAGTGGTCGTCCGCCACCGTACTCGCCGGGGAAGGCCTCGTCGGAGGAGAACGCCGGAAGTAAACAAAAGAGGCTTCGACGCGATTTCCGGTCAGATCCGACGACGTTCCGGCGCGTGGCCACCGGATCTGGACTCCCGACGAGGAGATCTATGAGCCTGCGAGGGAGGTGTCGTCAACCGCCGCTCGGGCGGCCGTCCGGTGACTTCTCTCTCTCTCTCTCATTTTATATTATTATTATTAATATATTTATTATTTATTATTATTATTATTATTTATATTTATTATTATTTATTTAATATTCTGTTTTTATTATTTATTTAATTTTATGTTTTATTATTATTATAATTATTGATTATTGTCATAATTATTGTTAATATGATTATCATTATTTAATATTATTATTATTGTGGTATTATATTGTTATTGTTATTTATTTATGTTTATTTTTAATTAATATTTACTATTATCATTATATTTGTTTAGTATTATCTATTGTTATTGTTTATTATTAATATTGAGATTATATTATTATTATTGTTGTGTGAATATTATATTGCTGATATTATGATTATTGTCATATTAATATTATATTACTTATTATTCTTAATATTATCATTTTATGTTTAATGCATTTTATGATTATTGTTATTGTCAATATATTAGTATCATCATTATTACTTGGTTCATATTATTATTTACATCATTTTACATTTTATTATTGTTATTTTTCATCATCATTGATATAATTATTGTTAGTAGCATTTTATTATTTCATTATTATAATTATCATTTATATTGCATATCTATTAATTAACTATCAATTTATTCCATTATTTCATCTATTTAATTTATTATTTACTTATCATTTTATTTGTCATTTAATTTAATCAATTATTAATTTTAATTATCTCCTTTAATTTATTTTATTCAATTATTTATTCATTTATTATTGATTAACATTATTTCCTTTTATGGCTGTCACCGCGAGCGGTATGACTCGTCCAAGGGTTACGATTGAGGTAGGTAAATTAGGATTTATTTATCATTTATTATTTGAAAAATATGTAATTATTTTATTCTCTTTATTCACTTGTGGTTTGTAATAATAAAATGATTTTTGACCGCTATTAAAAAGAACCACCACACAAATGTTTTATACTAAATCGATTATTTGTTAACAAAACTGGACCAACATCCTCGTTTTCATACCAAACTAAAAGATCTAAACCGATTTGAGAATTCTATACTTTTTTGTAAAATGAATATTTGGGAACCAACGTTCCCATCTAAATGAATAACCCATTTTATGCATGTATTGCACTCTTTATAAAAGGGAGTTGTATTCCGCTCCTTGTATTATTGTAATTTATTGCTTTTACTATTTATTTGATCATTTACGGCTTTCCAAATATGAATGAATGCGCCTTCAATTAATTGCATCGTGTGGAGAGAGAGCGAATTAATGACAATTAAAATTTGATTATAAAATAATCGAGGTAGAAATAGATGAGAAATCCCAAACCCAGCTCTAGTCTTTGGGCTCAAAGAGGCTTGAGGTCTACCCTCCAAGACATCTTTTTGTGCCACGAGACTTTAGCGCTAATCCTAGGCTCCTTAGGGCGAGAGGTTTACCTTCCAAGACCCCTCTGGCTGGCACAAAATGGATACAAAGCGCAGTCTTAGGCTCTCAGAGGCGAGAGAAACTTTCCCAATGTTCTATTGGGTGGCGACTCCATGAAACCTCCTTGTTGCCCAACATAGACGCACTTGCGATTTATTGCAAGCTATCAACGGATCCACAAATGCCTTGATTGCCCTCAAGCGGGCGGTCCCATGGGCGGCCGCGGGGATCCGGCGTGCGTCACAGTTATGACATGATGAAATGTAATACTTGTATTAGAATATGAATGGTTATTTTTTCGATATACTTGAGTATGATGAACAAGTGTTATATGCATGAGTAGTATATGTTTATATGCTTTTGTTATTATTTTAGCTTACATATATGTTTATTGCAATTATATGTACATGCATGTGTTGTTCCTCCCCACTAAGCGTTATCGCTTAGCACGGGCTCTTTTCCCGTGTAGGTGGCAGGTTCTTTTTGGAGTCAGACATCTGCAGGTCGGCCACTAGAAGTCTTTAATTGGACTTATTTTGTCTTCCGCTGTATTTTTGTATATGGGAACTGATTTTGGAAAATGTGATTTTGTAAAGGATGATTTTATATATGTATATGTTTAATGTTTACAAATCCCTTTTTATAAAACTTTATGATTATTTATATAAGGATTGGATATCTTTATAGTTATATGTAATTGTTTCTAGCATGCGTGAGTATGTAAATGTTTTTGTGCGCGTGGCAACCGGCATCCTTCCAACGGGGGTGCCGGGGTGTTACATGAACAATTAAAAAATAAGAAGTAAAAACATGAACAATTAAATAATAGATCTAAAAGAATTTACATGATAATTAATTAAATAAAAACAAAATAATAAGAAAATAAGAAGGAAATAATAGAACTAAAAGAATTTCCATGTTAACTAATTAATTGAAAATAAAAAAATTAAATTAAGAAATTAAATTAAGAAATTGAGCCAAGAATGTTTACCCTCAAAATTTATCTTGAAGAAATGAAGGTAGATGATCTAATTCCTTGTCTTGATTGTAAGAATAAAGTTAGAAAAATAATATATTGAAAATGGCGCCTTTCAAAAAGGCTCTTACTGCCCCTACAATTCCAAGAGTTAGTTCGACAAGGGAAGTACCAACTACTTAGAGGCATTACTCTAACTTAGGTAGATCCTTATCTTGGGTGCTTGAGAGACTTATAAAAAAGGGAAATTTACAGCCATTACCGGCTAGGCCTGCCTTAAGTCAAGGGAAACCTAGTTATAGAGCATATCGATTTTGTGCTTTTCACTAACACACTAGGCACTTAACAGATCAGTGCCGAATTCTGAGGGATTGAATTCAAGATCTCATCCGCAACAAGGAGATCACTGACCCAAAGAAGAGGGGGAAATGAAGCCTAAAGCCGATGACAGATGAAAGACATTGATTGTAGGCTAGGGGTTTTCCTTAATAGATGTGTTTCTCTTCATATTTGAACTTTTCAATAATGGTATATGCAGTACTGATCATTTTAATTATATTAATGCTTTTTGCTTATGTTTCTCATGATTTCGCTATACATGATCATAACCATTTATATTAACTCATCAAGTATCACTTTATTTGATCTCTGTACTTTCCAGAAGAAGTCATAAAAGCATCTGAAATAACTCCTGAAGAGAGGACAAATCTGAGAGAATGAAAAAAGAAATAGAAAAGTGAAAAAAAAGAATAGAAAATAAGGGAAGAAGTCTTAGCCTGGACCTAGATGGATCTACAAAGTCATTCCAACTTGGCCAATTCAAAAGTTCAGAAGCATAAGATTCCATGGAGGTTTATGGGAAACCATGCCTTCATAATTATTTGGAATGCCAACACTTCCTAAAGATACCATAAAGAAAAGCCATCACCTCGACTCATTTAGTCTTAAGTGGAATGTTTTACAAGACAGTGAACAGAACTTCAATTCCCAAACCATTCCTTTCTCCTTAAAATAACCATAGCAAACTCATTAGAACTAAGCCTTAAAACTCCTTTCCTTTTGATATAGTAAAAAAAACAAAAAAATAACCACTGTTTTGCCCAAAATCACCTAAGGCTAACTTGTAACCCAATCTTAAACATTAAAGGATACTTCAGAAATCGAACCACCAAAGCCAACAAAAGGAAAGTATGGGCTCTCACTGTAAAGTTTCAAATAGAGAACTCACTGCCTCAGCCAGTTTGTACAAGGGTCAAGATGAAGCCTTGGGTATAAAAAAAAGGGGGCATTGTCAAAAGGAGAAGCCTTCCCAGATAACAGTGATGAAAGTAAATTCAAAGGAATCACGTATATGATGACAAGACTGAAGGAGGTCCCATGGAAAAGGCTAAAAGAAGAGTAAAGTAAAAAATAAATACCCTGCGAGGTCGAAAACCAAAAAAGGGAAATCTTGCTACTATTGGGCGCCCTGCTAGGGTAAAAATAAAAAAGATAAAAAGAAAAAAAGGCATCTTGGGCAAAAATTAAGGGCTGAGAGAAAATCTTACATCTGAAAGAACAAGCTCAAAACTGCCAGCCAAAAATCTCAAATCTCCTTCATTGATATAACTGAATATTCATTACAAAATAGAGAAGTACAAAATCTATTTTACAACATTACAAGATATACAGCTGGAGGATTACAACCACAAAAAGGAACTACGAAGATTATACAAAAAGATACAATAAGCACAATATACATCTCTAAAAAAAAATTTTTCCTACTATGTTGGCCTAGACTGCAGTTGACCTTCCAAAAACTCCACAGCTTCATTACCTGCATGGATAGAACACCCGCGCTAAGCGATAACACTTAGTGGGGAAACAAAAGATGAACGACCATTCACAATGGCCGTTAAGGCAAAACACATGGATATGCTACAAGCATATCAAAACACCATAAGAGCATAATAACTTTATATCATGCACTGCATTCATAATAGTTCCATAACATCTACTCATTAATATAACAAGATCACCTACATATAAAAATCACACATATGCCTGCAAACTTTAAGTAGTGGATAGCGAGTGAACACATTAGTACCCGTGGGTACGGTCAAAACCAATTTCTTTATTTTCATCCCAAAAACATTTTCACATTGAGGATCTTAAATAAGATCATAACACATTAAGGATCGCAAGGACGCAAACAGGGACCAGATCAGGGTCCAGAACACAATGGGGCTGCAGCTAACAGAACTCTTTAAGCATGCCTTACTATCCACTAACTTGACTCCTGCAGGACATGCATAAAACAACACATGTAACGCATATATTGAAGTTCCTAAAAGATCATATACAATTGTATTTGCATCTCAAAATTAAACAAGCATGCCAATTAATATAAAAAAAGAAATAAAAAAGCAACACAAGGGACTATCGTACTCGCGATCGGTGTCTCGCTCGCAACAAAGGCGCAACTTGCCTAGTGTTGTGCTCGCGATATCCCTCGCGCTCGCACGAAGAAGTGCTGGAAGGCCTCTATCGTGCTCGTGACAAAGGGCGGGGAGGTTACTGTCACGTTCACGTGCCTAGGCATGCTCGCGATGGCAATCAGCCCGGCAAAATCGAACTCACTGTCGCCCTCGCGACTGATGTCGTGCCCGCAACAGAAGCCCTTCTCTGCAAGAGCTCGGATAACCGGGCTCTGTCGCACTCATGATAGAGTCGATTTCAAGCTCCCTCAGCCGAAAATCTGCATAAAACTCATGCCTTAAAACTAACCCAACTTGCAATAGACTCACAAAACTTCAAGACAATCCAAATCAACCATTCAATATACAACAAACAACATAAAACCCACATTACATTCTAATTGCATATATTAAATCATCACAATGAATAATCACAAACTCAAGTACTCTAAACCCATAATTTTCTGTCATCAATATGCCCAATTCATGTTCAAATTCAAATCTACTATCAATTTAACAAATCAATTCAATTAATCAACTCATATTTCAATTAAGCACACTATTACACATTTCTATCTTAATTTTTCACCACTAAAAAAAAGATTCAAGGATTAAAATGCAAATCAACCAAATCCCAAACCTTGAACTATTAAGCTTTAAGATCAAGGGGCTGAACTTCCACCAACTATTTCCTTCCCTTTAGCATCTCTAGGGGGAAATTCTGAACAAAAAACACAACCACAACACACACTAAGTAAACAAACACATACAGCCACCCAATAAAATATTATAAAGGTGTTTATTTTGGACAACAAGGAGGTTTCTTGGAGTCGCCACCCAATAAAATATTGGAAAAGGTCATCTAGCCTTATTGATCCTAAGACAGTGCATTTGTGTCTGTTTTTGGCAAACCAGAGATATTTTGGACACCTCCTTCTAACAGAACATTGGAAAAATCATCTAATCTCGTGAAGCCTAAGACGATACGTATGTGTCTATTTTGGGCAAGCCAGAGATATTTTGGACACCTTATTAGCCTATTTTACATGTGCTGATTTCGCAAGCATACGGTGTGCCGAAGTAGTACAAAAGATGTCGATCCCACGAGGAATGTGCTGATTATTACACACTATTACTACCCAATTTTAATCTTGTTTACAATGATCAATAATTTGTTGGATGAAAGTGGAAATATTATATCTCATTCTAATTAATCTAGTTATAGATAATCGGAGAAGATAAAAGATTAATAATATAAAATAATGAATAGAACTTGAATTAATTATTCTTGATTATGAATATATTCTTATCATGTAAGCCAAGTTGAATGAAATTTCAATTTACTCTTTCAACATAAATTAGAGTGCCTAAAACATGCATTCATAATTCTAACTCAAAATTTTCATTAATGAATTAAAGTGTTATTCATGCAAATTTTAGGAATAATAAACAACCTATTGCAATCATTTAATATTATGATTTCTCAAATAATACTTCAATGATGAAATTCTATTAGATGTAAGTAAGAATTTATCTTTCAATTAAATACTTACTTATAATGATCACGCATAAAAATACTAATAGAAAATTCTACAAGAAAGAATAATTAAATGGATATGAATAATAAAATATAGCATTAAATAATCAAGTTCATAAATTAATCATTTCATAGTTACAAAGAAGAAGTAAAGATGAGAAATGAAGAAGAGATCTTTCAACCCTTTTCCCTTCACAAAGGATATCTTCTTCCTTGCAAGTGATCTTCTCTTCAAAACATAAAATTTTAACTTAAAACTTAAACTAAAGAATGTACTTTCTACTTACAGAATTCTTAATAATAAATTTTCAATAAAAATTATTCAACTCCTAAAATTACAGTTAAAACTACTATTTATAAAATACCAAGAGATATGTTCCTTCAAGTGTCCCTTAGGAAGGTTGCAAACCTTGGTGAAAAGTCATATTTCTTTAAGGCAAAATTTAAATTAATCTTCCAACAGTCCTCTCTGTCGCGATTACGACGACTGTCGCGCTCGCGACAAAACACGCCTTGCTCTTTGCTCCACTTTCCTCGTGCTGACTTCCCACCGCGCCTTGTCGTGACCTCGCGATGGCGGCCTTTCTCGCGACACTGCACATTGGCTCCTTGGCTCCTTCTTTTCAGCTCCCTTCAATTGTGCGTCCTATTGCGCTCGCGACAGAACACTTTTCTCCTTTATTTTCTTTCTTCCGTTCTTCTCTTCTTCTTGGCTTGGCGCTCCCAGTCGTGCTTGCGATAGACTGGTTCCTTCTTTGGCTCATTTCTGCTCCTTTTCTCCAATTTCTCCTACACAGACAAAACTCAAACAAAAACATAAAATATACCTATTTCTAACACAATTAACTATACATAAGCATTATTTTAAACCTAAAACATGGATTAAATATGAGCGATTTAGACTCATATCAAACCCCCACACTTAAACATTTGCTTGTCCTCAAGTAAAACATAACAAAACACTCAAATAACAAAATTGCATAAAATTGTGGAGCTTATTTATAAGTTTGATAAACATTTGGAAATGACATGTATAAGCTTGAATCTCTTAACAAATTAGTCTAAATATGCAACATCTCAATCAATACCATTATCCATCATACTTGAACAATCATGCACATTTTGGAAAACCATAAAATTGCAAAGCACAAGAATGTTTGACCTCAAGATGTTGAATATCTTAATACATGTAAAGATTATTTCACACAAGACATTGCCTAAAATAATTCTCACTCAAACACTATTTTTTTTCTTAAGCTCTCAATCACTCAATGTGTTTCAATGTTAGTGTTTCTCTCAATCCTTAAATATACCATTGCATACCATAAGCTTGTAAATAGTAAAAATCTCCACTACTAGTATAAAGTAGTATATGAAATCAAAGGGTCTTATAAAGGGTTGTAACTTGGCCTAGGTAAGGGTAAGATAAATTTGGTTTAAGTAGCTAATATTATGTAAAGAATAAGTATAACTATACCACAAGGAATGCAAAAACTAAGTAAAGCATGATATTCAAAGTTTCTATTCTAATTCCCTTCCTAATGTCCCCCCTTATTCTCTAGTTTCTTTTGATTTTCTTTTTTTATTTTCTTTTTCTTTGTCTATTTTTTTTGGTGGGTGCATTTTATGCTCCATCCCACTTATTTGTTTATTTTCTATTTGTTTTATATATATAGAAACTAGATTTTTCTAATAATGGACTTTTGATACAAAAATAAGGGAATTTACTTATACATCACTATAATCATGCTTATACTAACAAATATATCCCATGGTATAGTAATCATAATTCTCAACACAATAAGGGTAACAAAAATGAATAGTTATTATTTAGCAAAGGATTTGGTTAAATAATATGCTTAATAACAGAAACAGGTTAAGGCTCAAAATGGCTACCTAAAGTCAAAAGGTTAGTTTTTTAATGCAAGCCAAAGTGGTTTAATCTAATTGCCCTTTTCATTTCTCATGCACATCCCATACTAAATGTAATCTCAAAATTTACTAAAGACAAGTTCTAGAGGATATGGCATACTAAGCCTCTCATACAAGAAAAATTTCAAAGTACAAGGCTCAAAAGCTCACATAGCTATAGGTCAAACTATCCTAAGCAATGAATTGCCAAAATAATCCTTATATACATGTGAAAAGATACTCAACTTAAAAAGACCCTACAGTAAAGTGCTTTGACAAGTCATGACCTTCACTATTTACAATTAATTGTCCAAATAAAAATGAAAATGATATTTTTCAAGATATGGCATATATAGACATAATTAAAAGAAATACCAGCTCACTCATGCATATGTTCCCAAATATATATCAAATATATAAGCTCCAAAATATAATGCAAAAAATAACTTATACATAAAAATAATAACACACATATGAACAAATCTAATTCAACATAACTAATATTAACAGCCTAAAACTAGCAGCACATGCAAAACACAGGCTACACTAAACACAACAACTAAACATAATATAACAACAATAGCCCTACACTTAAAGGACACAATGTCTTTATTGTGATAAAATAACAAAAAGTAAATATACACAAGCAAACACAAAACACTAGAAAATAAAAACAAAAATAACACGAAAAATAAAAAGTGTGTGGAGAAAACTTAGCTCAATTCCCACTAGGGGAATCAGGTAGAGATGGAGAAAAATCAATGTTTTGCTTTCTGAAAAAGGAGAGAAGCTTCCGACTCAAGCTCTTATGTCCCTTGTGGACAGCCTTCATTGTGGTCTCTAAGGAATCCATTCTAGTAGCCATGCTTTGGTTGGCAGCCTCCATGCCATCCAACCTAGTTAACACTTGCTGCTAACCAGTATTTGCACCATCACCAGCTCAAAATGGGGAAGCTTCCTCCTCCTTATCATCTTCATCATCATCATCATCATCCTCATGCCCTCCAGTTGCTGTGGATGACTCAGGGGCCTTACCTGTACCCTTATCAAGGCATGAACTGTCAACCTGTAATCCTCAATCCACAAACTTAGGTGGCTATGACGCGCGTCGAACCCCACGGGATGCCCCGAAAGCCCGACATTCAGGGCGATCGAGAGACGTTCATTAAAACTTGTAAGGTATTTATAAGTGCATCTATTTTGGGCAACAAGGAGGTTTCATGGAGTCGCCACCCAAATAAATATTGGGAAAGTTCGTCTCGCCTCAAGGAGCCTAAGACGGCGCATAATATCCATTTTGGGCACACCGAAGGGATTTTAGAGGCAATCACCCCAATAGAACATTGGAATAACCCTCTAACCCTATGGAGCCTAGGATTGTAAATTGAGTCTTTTGGTGGGACACAAGAGGTGTCTTGGATATCCCATTCCAATAAAATATCGAAATGGGCCTCTCGCCTCATTGAGCCCAAAGACCATAGATGGTTCGGGACTTCCAATTTATTCATACCTTGGCTAAGTTTATAATCAAGTTTTGAATTTAGCATTTCATGCCTTTTCTCATTCACTTTTAATGCAATTTAATTTAACGCGCATGTCAAACATATAAATAAAGCGGTGAGTAAAAAATGAATTTAAAATAAAGCATATGAAATACATTACAACAAAACTAGGGGCAGAATACAATCCCCATTTATAAATAATTCATACATAAAACGGGCTATTTGTTAAAGATAAAGACGTTGGTCCTCTCATGTATAATTGAAAAAATTAATTTTAAAGTGACAATTTATTTTGGATGAGAAAAACTAGGACATTGGTCCCATTTTTATTTAGAAAAAAACCCAAGTTTAATGAATAGAAATATTTTTGTGACTTTTTAATTAGTGTGCATAAAAATAAATTTATTATTACAAATTACATAATAATAATAAAATAAACCCAAATGAAAGCAAAATAATGAAAAAAAATAAAAAATGAACAACATCCAAATGGTATCTTCAAGTCTCTATGGGCTCCCACTTGGCAAAAACTCACACATAAAAATGAGTATTGAAAATAAAAACAAATGAAAATGAAGTTAGTAATAAAAATGAATTAAAAACATAACATGAAAATAATTAAATTAAGGCAAACAAAATTGCATCATGTATGACAAGCCAATTAAAATGACATAATAAAAATATGCAATCTAATTAATTAACAATTTAGCATGCATAAAAAAAATAATATAACGATAATAAAATTCAACATTCATGAACAAGGATATAATAATGATGATAGAATTTAACATGCTTAACAACATAAAATAACAACAATAGCATCCAATCATGCATAAAAAGTATAATATTCATAAAATTCAGCATGCATGAAAATATAAATAATAATAGTAATAATAAAATTAAACAAGAATAATGATAAAACTAGCAATTGCAACTTTAATAATAACAATAATAAACATAATGAAATCAAAGAGTATTAAACAACCCAAATTAAGCATGCAAGAATAAAATAATATATGACAAACTAATAAAACATGTTAAAACATGGCAAATAATACCAACAATAATAATAATAAAGAAGATGAACAATCCAATTAAATATGGAAGAATAAAATGAAAATAAAATAAGTCAATTATGTTAAAATATGTTAAATGATAATACTAATAATATATATGAATGAAAATGATGAAAATGATATGAACATGAACAATTAAATAAGAAATAAGAAATAAAAAGTAATAATATGAACAATTAAAAAATAAGAAGTAAGAACACGAACAATTAAATAATAGATCTAAAAGAATTTACATGATAATTAATTAAATAAAAATAAAAGAATAAGAAAATAAGAAGAAAATAATAGAACTAAAAGAATTTATATGTTAACTAATTAATTGGAAACAAAAAAATGAAATTAAAAATTAAATTAAGAAATTGAGCTAAGAATGTTTACCCTCAAAATTTATCTTGAAGAAATGAAGGTAGATGATCTAATTTCTTGTCTTGATTGTAAGAATAAAGTTAGAAAAATAATATATTGAAAATGGATTTTTACTCAAGAACAAATACTTGATTTATTTGTCTCAAAGTAAAAATTGTTTGATGAAAAAAAGAAAAATTCCCAAGAAAAAAAATTGTTATTTTTTGTCTCAAGAATTCCCTTAGAAAAATTCTTTAAAAAAGTGGAAAGGATTTGTTTGAGAGAAGAAAGAAGAAGAAAAAATAATTTTCTAAAGAAAATCCCCCCCCCCCCTCCCCAAAATCCTCACTAAAAAACCCATTTTATAACCCCAAAATTCAGAATTTTTATTAAATTGAATTAAATAAATTTAATTCCAATAACTACAAAAAAAACTCATGACTTTGAAGAGCTTGGAAAATAAAAGGTTTTTGCATTAAATTACACAAAAAATGAAGAAAAAATCAATTTGTAGGCCAAAAATCGGAAAAACAGTAAAAAGGGGCAAAATGGGGCGTCAGGCGACGACCGACGCCCGTCGGGGCGCGTAGGCGAGAGCGCCCCGCGCAGCCTGACACTCACGACGGAAATTTTTTATTTTTTTTTTCAAATTTTCTATAAAACACCAAAAATTAAAAACTCACTTTTTTTACCCCAAAATAATTTTTAAAACATTTTTAAAATACATTTTTATTCATTCCTAACAAATCAAAATGATAAGAAAATTATCACTTCTAACTTTCATTTTTTTTGCCTATAAATCGGCACACTTAATTTCATCATTGGGTAATGCTAATCAAGGCTGCTCGGGACCCGGTGTCTACAGTTGCCTCTAATTTTAGGGAGGCTAGTGTGTGAGTGCCTAGGTGAGCCAAAATTCAGGAAAGGGGAAGAAGCGCGTACCTGAGGCTGCCTCCTTCCCGCTGCTCCCTCGGGAACAGTGCTGTGATTTGAACCGTGAGTATCCTCTTGGATTGCACTGAGTCGCTGACAAGACTACAAAGTGCTAGGAACCATCCTAAGACGGTGATGCGCCGGGTATGCTACAAACTTACAACACGCGAGAAATGTCCTTCAGAGAATCGCACTGAGCCTACTACAGGCTACAAAAAAACGCACAGGGAGGATTCCACCGAGTCTGCTACATACGACAAAAAGTGCAAAGGAGGACTGCACCGAGTTTGTTATATACTACAAAAAGTGCAGCTGCCATCCATAAATGGCGAGGCATCGAGCCGCTGACAAGGCTACAAAATGCAGGAAATGTCCTCTTCAGAGGACTGCACCGAGTTTGCTACAGACTACTAAAAGTGCAAGGGTGTCATCCGCAGATGACGATGCACCGAGTCACTGACAAGACTATAAAAAGCACAAGAGGAGAACTGCACCTAGTCGCTGACAAGAATACTAAAAATGCAGAGGCGTCATCCGCAAATGACAATGCGCCAAGTCGCTGATAAGACTACAAAAAGCGCAAGAGGAGAACTGCACCGAGTCGCTGACAAGACTACTAAAAATGCAGAGGATGTCCTTCTCAGAGGACCGCACCGAGTCTGCTATAGACTACTAAAAGTGCGAAAACCGATGATCTTCATTTAGATATTTCCTGCAAAGGCATGTGCATAGAAATATATACAAAAATTTAAGTTTATATAATATGAGTTGTAAATGTTTGTATGCGTGTATGATATGAGATGTAAATGTTTACAAAAATAGATTGACCCTATCCTAGGTGGTTAAGGGTCTACTAAGGATATAGCTTGGCTGCTGCATCGCGCCTCCAAGAATTTGAAAGAGTGACATCTTGGCTTTAGGGACTCTGACCCCAAAACATTTTCTGAGAGAGACATCAAGTGTGCATCTTTGCCCCCCGGTCGATGATCGTATGCCTAGGATTCTGACTCATGCATTATCAGACTGAAGAATGATCATCCGAAGTAATGCCGCATTATCGCTCCAGGCATCGAACGTCATTGCTTTAAAGGTAGTGCGTCCCTTATGGATTTTCATACTAACTTTTCTTTGTGGGAAATGCGTCCCTTTGGGGATTTTCACATAACCCTTTGCCTAACTCTTGCCTGGAATGGACCCAACCCAATCCAACGGCTTTTGTTTACTCATTTTTTTTGTGTAAGGCAAGCTGCCTATTTCCAGGTTTTCACCCTACCCTTTGGCCTAACTTTTGCTTAGAGACCCAGTTACGGTTTTCATCTCTAACAGCTTTTCTTTTCTTTTTTTTTTTTGTTTTTTTTGAAGGAACTACAAGAGAAGGCTATTATCAGAACCTCCGCTAAGCACATATCTGCTTAGGCATCTTCCGATAGAATGATTAGACGATAGTCATTAGATGAATAAGTGATATATTTCTTTTTAAGGCAGAACTAAAAGAATGATGAAAATGTAAACTGTATTCTTTTATTCATTGCAAAATTGAGAACATTTCTATATGATTTCATCATACATGATCCTTATTGAACAAGAATTCAAAAGCACAAGACTACACCTAATCTCGGAATAGATCTTGTAAGCATCAAACTCCTGCTATCAATCAGTCCTCTCGGATTTTCTCGATTGAATATTTTCTCTTGGCCCTTAATTTGCCCAGGATGCCTTTTTTCGGTTTTCACCCTGACAAGGCGCCCAATTTTAGCAAGGCCGCCTTTTTTCGGTTTTCGACCTGTGGGGCATTTATTCTCTTCTTTTTATTTTCTGGTCTTTAGCCATGGAACCGTTTTAGCCTATCGACATTGACCGGGTCTTTAAACTCATTCCCATCGCTATCTGCTAAGATGGCTGCTCCTTTTGTTAGCAACTTTTTCAAGACGAACAGGCCTTCCCAGGTTGGCCTGAATTTTCCTCATATGTCTGGCACTCCTGGCCTCATCATCGTAAAGACCAGGTCTCCTTCCTTCAATGGGTGCTTTCGTACCTTCTTGCCAAAGGACCGAGCTAACCTCTTCTGATAAACCTAATTGTGGTAATAGGCTCTCAACCTATCTTCGTCCAATAGATTCAACTGCAACAATCGCTGTTGCGCCCATTCTGTCTCTGGAATCTTGGCTTCCATGACTACCCTTAAAGATTTCAGCTCAATTTCAACTGGCAGAACTGCTTCGGTTCCATATACCAAGGAGAATGGTGTTGCTCCCGTAGAGGTCCTAACTATGGTTCTATAACCCCAGAGTGCAAAAGGTAGCTTTTTCGCCCAATCTTTATAGCTCTGAAGCATCTTGGCCAGTATTTTTTTCACATTCTTGTTCGCCGCTTAAACCACGCCATTAGCTTGGGGACGGTAAGGAGAAGACTTGTGATGCTGGATTCCATACTTCTGAAGCATCTGTTTAGTTTCTGCTAAGAATTGTACCCCATTATCAGATACAATATGGTGTGGGAGGCCATATCTGCATATCAAATTCCTCTCGATGAACTTAGCCATGTCCCTAGCATCAATCTTCTTGAAAGATTCAGCTTCGACCCATTTAGTTAAATAATCAATGGCGACTATAATGAACATGTGCCCATTAGAAGCTGTAGGACATATCTCGCCTATGATATCTATTCCCCAAGCTACAAATGGCCATGGAGATGTCAAATTATGTAGCTCTGAAACTGGAACATGCCTTAAATTCGTGTATTGTTGGCATAACTAGCATTGCTTCACATATATTGAACAATCCGTATCCATTGTGAGCCAATAGAATCCTTGGGGCATGATCTTCTTTGCTAAGGCTAAGCAATTCATGTGAGCTCCGCAAACTCTGGCATGAACCTCTTCCATAACCTTTTTAGCTTCTTTATCCGCCAAACATCTTAACTGGATACCATTAGCTTGCCTTTTATACAAGGTGCCATTTACACTGATGAGCTGAGTGGATAACTTTCGAATCATCCTTTGGTCTTTCTCAGTGGCTTCCTCTGGAAAAACTGACCGTTCCAAATAATTCTGAATGTCATAGTACCAAGGGTTTCCATCAGTGGCCCCAACATCCATCACCTGCTCAGCTTCAAAATAAAGCTTTTTAGAGCTAGAGATTAGCAAGGGTTTCATAGCAACCCCTGTTGGATTATCCCACATGGACACTAATGTCGCTAGAGCATCAGCCAATTGATTTTCATCCCTAGGGATGAAGTGAAAGGTGCAAGTCTCGAACTGGCTACTCAACATTCTCAAATGCTTCACATAAGGTAACAGCCTTTCTTCCTTAACTGACCATTCCCCTCTGATCTGATGAATTACTAATGAAGAATCTCCGAAGACTTCTGCGGTCTTTGCCCCTAGAGTAAGCAATGCTTCCAATCCAAAGATAGAAGCTTCATATTCTGCATTATTGTTGGTCGCCTTGTACCTCAACTTCTTAGCTAATGGCAGCTTTTCACCATCCGAGGTCGTAAGAATGATCCCCGCTCCTGCCCCTTTACTGTTGACTGCACCATCAAAGAACAATTGCCACCCTTGTACTGCTATGGCCATGACATCTTAATCTGGGAAATTATATTCGAATTGGTCTCCCTCAATGGGATGTTCAGCCAAGAACTCAGCTACAGCTCTTCCCTTAATGGTTTTCCTGGTGATGTATTCGATATCAAACTCCGGCAATAGTAATAACCATCTTCCCATTTTTCCTAGCAGAGAGGGCGCTTCCTGAAGTTACCTAAGCGGGTTATGCTTAGCAACCGCTTGTACAGTGAAGGAATGAAAGTAATGTCACAACTTCTTAGAAGCCTAAATAACTGCTAAACAAATCTTTTCCACTTCCACATATTTGGCTTCATATGGCAGGAATTTCTTGCTAAGATAGTAAACAGCAAACTCTACCCCAAAGTCATCCTCCTAGGCCATCATGGCACCCACTGAATTGTCTTCTACTGCCAGATACAAGATTAATGGATTAGCATGATGTGGTGGTCTTAAAACTGGAGGATTCAGGAGATAATCCTTAATAGTGTCAAAAGCCAATTGACAATCATTATTCCACACCACAGGCTGATTCTTCCTAAGAAGCTTGAAGATGGGCTCACATACTGAAGCCAGCTTGGCAATAAACCGGCTGATGTACTGAACCTTTCCTAGGAAACTTCTAACCTCTTTCTCTTTCTGAGGCACTGGCATCTCTCTGATGGCCCTGACCTTGTCAGGATCTACTTCAATTCCTCTCTGGCTTACCACATGGCCTAATAGCTTACCTGAGGCAACTCCAAAAATACACTTTTTAGGATTGAGGCGTAGATCATACTTATTGATCCTTTGAATGAACTTTTCTAAAGCCTCAAAGTGACATTCTCTGGTAGCCGACTTGATCATCATGTCGTCAACATACACCTCCACCTCCTTATGGATCAAATCATTGAGAACTCTGGTGGCCATCCTCTGATAGGTCGCTCCTGCATTCTTTAGTCCAAAAGGCATGACCCAATAAGCAAATGTACCCCATTAGGTGATGAAGGCTGTCTTAATCCGATCCACTATCTTGTTAAGGATTTGATTGTACCCTGCGTACCTGTCCATGAAGCTGTATATCATGCAAGCAGTGGCACTATCTACCAGCACATCAATATGAGGCAGAGGAAACTCATCTTTCGAACAAGCTTTGTTCGGGTCCTGATAGTCCACACATACTCGAACCTTTCCATCCTTTTTAGCCACAGGAACTACATTAGCCAACCACGTCGGGTATTTAACCTCTAGTAGAAACTTAGTCTCAATCTGCTTATGGATATCCTCTTTCACCTTATGAGCCCATTCTGGTCTAAGTCTTCTGAGCTTTTGCTTGACTGGTTTACTCTCTGGGTAAGTTGGAATGGCATGTTCGGCTACATCTCGATTAATCTCCGGCATGTCCTCGTAGGTCCAGGCAAAGACTTTTTCATATTTTTTAATATTCTCTCAAATTTTATCCTCTCCTCAGGAGTTATATCTGATGCTATCAAAATTTCCTTTGGATTCTCCAAAGTTCCGAGATTAAATGCAGTTGTGCTAGTTGAGTTAATGTCAAAGATGAATGCATCATGTTTATGATCATGAGAAATGAAATCATCAGAAACATCACACAAGTAAGCAACGTTATTCATCTCATTGATGTAATCAGCAACATTAACATTGTCATTAAAAAGTTCTGGCATAAAAATAGTATTTTAAATAACTATTGTCTTCATCTTCTATCGACAACGACATTGCAGCCGACTGTGTTTTGGCTTCCTGGCTTGGTGGAGGCTTTTCAACTACTTCGGGTGAGATATTCAAATCTTCAAACTTTAGCTCTAGCTCTACCATCTTCTTCTTTCCCTTCAACCTGGTAGCTAAGAGCTTATCAGTAACAATCTCCTTAGGCCCATCTCTGTCCCAGACACTGCACTGAGTCATAATCTCCTCATCCCAGAAGTTCTCTGCGGACTTGACAACTCCAACATCCCAGTCGAAGACATCACTAAAGATTTTAAATCCTGGAATGATCTTCCCATCCACCCACTAAGGCTCTTCTTCTCCAGTATAAGCACATGCTGAGGATGCGAGAACAAAACTCTCTGAAATATGGGGGATCTTTTTGGCATTTTCTTCTTACCATGCTCTCCTTTGTATCCCAGACCCTTCCAATCTTTCTGGCCTTGTGTGGTGATAGCATCCTACAGCCCTTACAAATCTTTGGCCAGACCAGGCCCTAGGAGGAAGTGCATCCTCTTCATCATGTTCATCACCTGAGGGCTACCTGCCAAGCCCTACTCCTCTCCTATCACCGATATATGAAAACCACTGAATAGTTAATTAGAGATCCCTAAGGCAAACACTTGGTTTTCTCTCGCTGCTTTAATAGTCACCACCTCTTCTTCATGAGGTATCTTGATCATCTGGTGTAGGGTAGATGGCACTCCTCCCAATTTATGAAACCATGGCCTTCCAAGAAGAGCTGAGAAATTTGCTGGGATAGGCAAGACCATAAATTCTACTTCTGTCTCAATGGGCCCAGTCTTGACTAGAGCTCTGAAAGTTCCCGATGCCTGTCTCCGAGAATTGTCATAGGCTGTGATGGTCAGATCAGACTTACTCAACATACTCTCGTCCAGCCCAAAAGCCTGAAGTGCCACTGACCCATCATCAACCATAACACAAGCGGTGTGCTTGCCATTAATTTGAGCCTTGATGTACAGCAGTCGATTGTGATTACGGCCTTTAGCTGGCAAATCAGCATCAGAAAATATCAGTCTCTCCCCTAATCCCCCCTTGACGAGATCTAGCAGCTGGGATGGAGAAATTGTGGTGGCTACGGTGGACTCACTTAATGCCTTAACTAACTTCTGTCTATGAAAAGGGACTGTCTTAGAAGGTCCCAAATAGATATCTGAGCCATGGTTTTTTTCAGCTGCTTTACTATGGGATTTTCTTCCAACTCATTTTCTGCAGGTGCTTGCACTGAGTCCTGCTGCTTCTCAACTTCGGGGACCACTGTCCCACTTCTTGTTACAGCCCCAACTCTCTCCTCCTCCTCCAAATCCCATGGATTCGTGAATTCTCAATCTCTCTCCTCTTCATCTTCATCTTCACTCTCATTAGTAGACCAACAGTCTATCGTCACCAAGGGAATCCCTTTTTCACTTGCCTCAGGGCGAGTGATAGCGACGTAATAATTTCCATACAAATCTTGAAGGACATACCATTCGGGTAGGCTCGACCCAACCATAAAGACAGGCGGTGGCACAGCATTGAAATTAGACTTCTTCTTGCTCTCCCTCTTTTCAGGATCAATATCTGCTTACTATCGATCAGATCCTGAATCTGGTGCCTCAGCTTGAAGCAATTGTCTGTCAGATGCCCGGTATGTTGGTGAAAGGCACAATATTTGTTCTCTTTATGCCCCGGATCTCCTTGGGTCCTAGGTGGCAGGGGTTGTAGCTTCCCCTCCTTCATCAACCTTTTCAGTACCCATGATAAAGGCCTACCCAAATTTGAGAAATACCTCTGATTCATGCATGTCGCCGACACCTCAGCTGTCTTCGCACTTCTGTTACCACTGCTGGAACCAGCTGACTTGGTTGCACCTTGATTGTTGTAACCCTTCTTGGCATAAGCCTCACTGCTTGCTCTCCTAGCCATATATTCTCCTTCTGCCTCTATAGTAATGTCCTTCAAGGACTCCCAATCTTTTAGCGCCTTCATTTTCAGTCCATCTCTCAGATACAGGCTAGCATTCCGAATGAATAATCGGATCTGATCAGGTGTATCGGGTTTACGCTTCATCTCCATAACCCTGTTCCTCCACCGAGTGAGGTATTCATGGAAAGACTCTCCAGCCTTCTGCTGTAGCATCTCTAGATCCTTCAGCGTGACCTCCATTCGGGTACTACAATCGTATTGCTTTAGGAACTCTTCAGTCAACAAGTTCTAATCTTCTTTGGACCTCCTGTCTAGCCCATGGTACCAATCAATGGCAGCCCCTATAAGACTCAAGCAAAAGTACTCTATCTTCTACTTTCTTGTTAAAGATGTCCCCTTCATGACTAGTGAGTACTGCTTGATGTGTGCAGCAGGGTCAGAGGTGCCATCAAATTTTTGAATATCAGGCATCTTAAAGTTCTGGGGGATCAAATTATCCCCATCCAGCTCACGATCCGCCGGGTTCATTCCCCTTCCTACCGTCATCATCCTTGTCATAGCTTCAAATTTCTCCTCCATCTTCCTCCACATTGCTTCTTCTAGCTTAGGTGACTTTCCCCTTGCTACCATCTGTTACTCTTGCTCATCTTCCCACACATCAACCTCAGATTTAGGGCCTTCCTTGTGCTCAACAGGCGCTGGTGCTCTTTGCTCAACCACAGGTGGGTCAGCCACAGCAGGGAGATCCTCTCTCACAGCCCCTTGTTCATCTTGCCCCCTAATTGGAGCAGCAGCCTGTTGCCCCGCAAGTGGAGCTAGGGTAGTGGCAAGATTGCCCATCATGGCCATCATTCTGGCCTCAAACTCCTCCATTCTTCTTCCTACTTCCTCGGCAATCATTGTCCTGGTTGTATCAGACCCACTTGATTGGTTAGCCATACTTGTATTAGCTGATGATTCTGAAGAGAAAGTCTTACTACCCTCTGAAAGAGAATATGAGCTATGATATGACACTAGCTCTGGTAACCCCAAGAGTGGAATCCTTTTAAGCAGACCGTCGGGACCCCTAAACCACCCGGGCGAATCTATGATGGCTAAAAAAACACATCTCGTTAGGATGATGCATAATTGAAATGCCATGCATGGTCGTGCTGATGCAGTATAGACAAACACATGCAAGCAGATAGATTCTTCCAACCTTATCTCTCCCACACATGAGGTATTGTGGTCTCTTCCCTAGGTGGGCTTTATCTAACAGGGAACCCATTGGACGCGTATGGTGCACGGTGAAAAACCAGCAGCATAACATCTCTTATTTAATGTACATACATATAGGTGTTTTGCCATTATGTATTTAAACAATTCAACTAAATTAAGATAGGCCCACCGGGGCATGAAAGCCTTTGATGAAGTCCATTTAATTTAATTGATCTTGTTCAATATATGATGGCCCCCGTAGCAAGCACGGTATTACTGTACATTTCACCTAATGGAAGTATCTATTGCCATTACATGAGCTTTGGTCAAAGGTAGTGATATTTTACGGCTACCCAAGCATGGTCCCTGCCAATGGGTCTAGCTCATCATGAGCACAACGACCGATTGGGTCACCATTTGATATACCATAAGGTATGAGGCTTGGGCTGGTGATTATCCTTAACACTTCCCCACATTGAGTGAACGTAAGGTCGTGCTTTGGGAACGCACTGAGGTTAAGAGAGGGACCAAACTAGCATAATCTAAGGCTCTAGCATGGATGCAATGTAATTTTGAAAAGAGATGAAATTTCTAAATTAAAACTCAATTGTAAATTTTAGCCAAGGTACTTTCGAAGTGAAGTCTCTTAATATCCCCAGCGGAGTCACCACTGTGACACACGCCGAACCCCGTGGGACGCCCCAAAATCCCGACATTCAGGGGGATCGAGAGAGGTTCATTAAAACTTCTAAGGTATTTACAAGTGCGTCTATTTTGGGCAACAAGGAGGTTTCATGGAGTTGCCACCCAATAAAACATTGGGAAAGTTCGTCTCGCCTCAGGGATCCTAAGACGGCGCATAATATCCATTTTGGGCAAACCAAAGGGATTTTGGAGGCAATCACCCTAATAGAACATTGGAATGACCCTCTAACCCTATGGAACCTAGGATTGTAAATTGAGTCTTTTGGTGGGACACAAGAGGTGTCTTGGAGATCCCATTCCAATAAAACATCGAAATGGCACTCTCACCTCGTTGAGCCTAAAGACCAGAGATGGTTCGAGACTTCCCATTTATTCATACCTTAGCTAAGTTTATAATCAAGCTTTAAATTTAGCGTTTCATGCCTTTTCTCATTCAATTTTAATGCAATTTAATTAAACGCGCATGTCAAACATATAAATAAAGCGGTAAGTAAAAAATGAATTTAAAATAAAGCATATGAAATATATTACAACAAAACTGGGGGCGGAATACAACCCCCATTTGTAAATAATTCATACATAAAACGGGCTATTTGTTAAAGATGAGGACGTTGGTCCTCTCATGCATAAGTAAAGAAATTAATTTTAAAGTGACAATTTATTTTGGATGAGAAAAACTAGGACATTGGTTCCATTTTTATTTAGAAAAAAACCCAAGTTTAATAAATAGAAATATTTTTGTGACTTTTTAATTAGCGTGCATAAAAATAAATTTATTATTACAAATTACATAATAATAATAAAATAAACCCAAATAAAAGCAAAATAATGAAAAACAATAAAAAATGAACAACATCCAAATGGTATCTTCAAGTCTCTATGGGCTCCCACTTGGCAAAAACTTACACATAAAAATGAGTATTGAAAATAAAAACAAATGAAAATGAAGTTAGGAATAAAAATGAATTAAACATATAACATGAAAATAATTAAATTAAGGCAAACAAAATTGCATCATGTATGACAAGCCAATTAAAATGACATGATAAAAATATGCAATCTAATTAATTAGCAATTTAGCATGCATAAAAAAATAATATAACGATAATAAAATTCAACATGCATAAACAAGCATATAATAATGATGATAGAATTTAACTTGCATAACAACACAAAATAAAAACAATAACATCCAATCATGCATAAAAAGTATAATATTCATAAAATTCAGCATGCATGAAAATATAAATAATAATAGTAATAAGAAAATTAAACAAGAATAATGATAAAACTAGCAATTGCAACTTTAATAATAACAATAATAAACATAATGAAATCAAAGAGTATTAAACAACCCAAATTAAGCATGCAAGAATAAAATAATATATGACAAACTAATAAAACATGTTAAAACATGGCAAATAATACCAACAATAATAATAATAATAAAGAAGATGAACAATCTAATTAAATATGGAAGAATAAAATGAAAATAAAATAAGTCAATTATGCTAAAACATGTTAAATGATAATACTAATAATATATATGAATGAAAATGATGACAATGATATGAACATGAAAAATTAAATAAGAAATAAGAAATAAAAAGTAATAATATGAACAATTAAAAAATAAGAATTCAGAACATGAACAATTAAATAATAGATCTAAAAGAATTTACATGATAATTAATTAAATAAAAAAAATAATAAGAAAATAAGAAGAGAATAATAGAACTAAAAGAATTTACACGGTAACTAATTAATTGGAAACAAAAAATGAAATTAAAAATTAAATTAAGAAATTGAGTCAAGAATATTTACCTTCAAAATTTATCTTGAAGAAATGAAGGTAGATGATCTAATTTCTTGTCTTGATTGTAAGAATAAAGTTAAAAAAATAATATATTGAAAATGGATTTTTACTCAAGAACAAATACTTGATTTATTTGTCTCAAAGTAAAAATTGTTTGATGAAAAGAAGAAAAATTCCCAAGAACAAAAATAGTTATTTTTTGTCTCAAGAATTCCCTTAGAAAAATTCTTTAGAAAAGTGGAGAGGATTTGTTTGAGAGAAGAAAGAAGAAGAAAAAATAATTTTCTAATGAAAATTCCACCCCCTCAAAATCCTCACTAAAAAACCCATTTTATAACCCCAAAATTCAGAATTTTTATTAAATTGAATTAAATAAATTTAATTCCAATAACTACAAAAAACTCATGAATTTGAAGAGTTTGGAAAATAAAAGGTTTTTGCCTTAAATTACACAAAAAAATGATGAAAAAATCAATTTTTAGGCCAAAAATAGGAAAATTAGCAAAAAGGGCCAAAATGGGGCGTCAGGGGGCGACCGACGCCCGTCGGCACAACCGACGGGCGTCGGTGCATGCAGGGTGCGCGGGCGACGCCCAGCGAGTCACCCGCGCGTGGGCGAGAGCTCCTCGCGCGCGTGGGGCGCTGTCACGCACGCGTCTATTGCAGCGCGCGCGCTGTGCGCTGCCGCAGCCCGACACTCGCGACGGAAATTTTTTTTTTCAAATTTTCTATAAAACACAAAAAATTAAAAACTCACTTTTTTTACCCCAAAATAATTTTTAAAACATTTTTAAAATATTTTTAAAATACATTTTTATTCATTCCTAACAAATCAAAACGACAAGGAAATTATCACTTCTAACTTTCATTCTTTTTGCCTATAAATCGGCACACTTAATTTTATCATTGGGTAATCCTGATCAAGGCTACTCGAGAACCGATGTCTACAGCGGCCAACCGCCTTTTGTCAAAATGTTAGCGCACCTCAAGTAAACTACGTCATGCATAGTAACAGTTTCACCCTCTTCTAACTGAAAATTATGTAAATCCCCTAGACATCCTAATATAATCCCTGTCACCATGTGACACATACCAACTGTTTTACTTTTTGTAGTAGAGGCATGATATAAACCATCAAATGTGAAATCTATAGAGTAGGGGGTTTTCCTAGATTGTAACAAATCAAGCACAAACAAGTCTTTGGTCTGAACTTTAGAAATCTCAACTCTACCAAATAAAGCATGACACAAATATTTATGAAAAAGCATTAAAACATCATCCTTAATTTGGCGATTTGAGGAATTCTTGTTATTAAATGAATCAAGACCAAACAAGCACTTCTAAACAGGCCTAGGATCAAACAAATATGCATCAAATCTCTTCCCATTAAGAGGAAACCCAAACCATTCATGCAACTCTAGGAATCCAAAGGAATAGTCTTGCCCTTGGTGTCTAAATTTCATCCTATCTCTACCATTGTCAACATAATCAAGGGTAACAAAAAATTCTAAGGCCCAATCAAGATTAATAGGTAGATTTAAGGGCACAAACTTCCCCATTTCATATATTTCAAATATTTTTCAAATTGATCATTGATGCCTAAAGTATTTAGTAAAGAGAAATCAACATGCCACATGCCCACATAGGTTTTTTCGTCAAAATAAACAAATTTCTCACCTTCCTCCTCAGAAAATATGGGGAAAGGGCATTCAAACCTGTTTTTGAGATGCACAGGGTCTTGATTTGTACTGGATCCCTCTGCCGCCTTTTTCCCCTTGTCTCCCACTGATTTGGTTCTAACCATCTTGATTGTGAATGAAATCTGAAGAAATCTTGCAAAATAAACGCACAAAGAAGAAATAGAGGAAGAACAAAACTGGAAATTTAAGAACTTTGAGAGAAGAAGAAGAAGATTTGAGAGATTTTGGAGAGAAAACAAAGAAATGTGAGAGACAACTTGAAAGTGAAGAGAAAAAACTGTAGTTAGGGCTTTTGGCTTTTATAGGGGAGTGAAATAATAGGGTTGCAACGATTTAAAATTCAAAAATTATCAAATCCCGTGCTCTGTTGTGACCTCGCAACATTGTCGCGCTCACAACAGAGATGAATTTTCAAAACAATTGCTCGTGAACCCATCGCAATCACGCGATAAAAAAATTTTCTCACCTCTCTGTCACGCTCGCGACAGAATGGATTTGCCCAAACTTGCATTTTCCTATCACGCGCTCCATGCCAGGCGCGATCGCGATAGCAACTTGCGAAAACAACTTCCCTCCACTGTTGCGCTCACAACAACCATCGCGCTCGCGATAGTAAGGAATTCTCAAAGAACAAAATTTTCTCTTTTTCAAAACAACACTATAATTTAATAAGTTAAATTCCTCACTAACTAAAACTGTAACGACCGAGCCCGCACAGTACAGACTCGACTCCGATTACGCTCGGAGGAGGACGGAACAGACAGAGCTACGGTGCGTTACTCACAGAACTTTACACACCCCTTGTGCATTTTTGCCTTCCGTGGGATTCGAACCAAGGACCTGGGGATAAGTCCTTAATTCATAGAATACCACTACCATTAGGCTATATAGCCTAATGGTAGTGGTATTCTATGAATTAAGGACTTATCCCCAGGTCCTTGGTTCGAATCCCACGGAAGGCAAAAATGCACAAGGGGTGTGTAAAGTTCTGTGAGTAACGCACCGTAGCTCTGTCTGTTCCGTCCTCCTCCGAGCGTAATCGGAGTCGAGTCTGTACTGTGCGGGCTCGGTCGTTACAATAAAAGGCGCCTTTTATTGTAACAGCCCGGCTTTTATACCCTCCCCGGAACACATCCCGTCGGGAGCCTCCATCCTGGACGCCCCGGAACTGTCACTCACAGAACTTTACACCCCTCTTGTGCATTTTTGCCTTTCGTGGGATTCGAACCAAGGACCTGAGGATAAATCCTTATTTCATGGAATCCCACTACCATTAAGCTTTATTGTAACGACCGAGCCCGCACAGTACAGACTCGACTCCGATTACGCTCGGAGGAGGACGGAACAGACAGAGCTACGGTGCGTTACTCACAGAACTTTGCACACCCCTTGTGCATTTTTGCCTTCCGTGGGATTCGAACCAAGGACCTGGGGATAAGTCCTTAATTCATAGAATACCACTACCATTAGGCTAGTAGCTTAATGGTAGTGGTATTCTATGAATTAAGGACTTATCCCCAGGTCCTTGGTTCGAATCCCACGGAAGGCAAAAAATGCACAAGGGGTGTGTAAAGTTCTGTGAGTAACGCACCGTAGCTCTGTCTGTTCCGTCCTCCTCCGAGCGTAATCGGAGTCGAGTCTGTACTGTGCGGGCTCGGTCGTTACAATAAAAGGCGCCTTTTATTGTAACGGTCCGGCTTTTATACCCTCCCCGGAACATATCCCGTCGGGAGCCTCCATCCTGGACGCCCCGAACCGATACTCACAGAACTTTACACCCCCCCTTGTGCGATTTTGCCTTCCGTGGGATTCGAACTCAGGACCTGGGGATAAGTCCTTAAATTCGTAGAATCCCACTACCATTAGGCTAAGCTTAATGGTAGTGGGATTCCATGAAATAAGGATTTATCCTCAGGTCCTTGGTTCGAATCCCACGAAAGGCAAAAATGCACAAGAGGGGTGTAAAGTTCTGTGAGTATCGGTTCGGGGCGTCCAGGATGGAGGCTCCCTTCCGAGGGAGGGTATAAAAGCCGGACCGTTACAATAAAAGGCGCCTTTTATTGTAACAGCCCGGCTTTTATACCCTCCCCGGAACACATCCCGTCGGGAGCCTCCATCCTGGACGCCCCGGAACTGTCACTCACAGAACTTTACACCCCTCTTGTGCATTTTTGCCTTTCGTGGGATTCGAACCAAGGACCTGAGGATAAATCCTTATTTCATGGAATCCCACTACCATTAAGCTACTAGTAGCTTAATGGTAGTGGGATTCCATGAAATAAGGATTTATCCTCAGGTCCTTGGTTCGAATCCCACGAAAGGCAAAAATGCACAAGAGGGGTGTAAAGTTCTGTGAGTGACAGTTCCGGGGCGTCCAGGATGGAGGCTCCCGACGGGATGTGTTCCGGGGAGGGTATAAAAGCCGGGCTGTTACAAAAACACCCTGTGGAATAAAAAACAAACAATATTAGTAATATATTAAAGCAAAAATCACACTAAAATCTAATTAACAACATACAAAACAATTTAAAATTACACTAAGTACAAAATAAAAAGAAAGGCAAGTAACTTTCAAACCATTTTTAAAGAGATATAGGAAACCTCTCTACCATGAAAAGTTTCCTCCAAATAGACCTTGCATCTTTGACCATTTGTTTTAAATAATTGACCATTACTATTCTTTAACTCCAAATAACCATGATCAAAAACTTGGTTGACCTCAAAGTGTCCACTCCACTTAGATCTTAATTTTCTAGGAAATAGTTTCAATCTAGAATTATATAATAGGACTTTATTCCCAATCTTGAAACTTTTGTATCTAATATGAGCATCATGCCATTTTTTAGATCTTTCTTTTTAAATCTTAGCATTTTCATAAAAAGGTAGTCTTAACTCATCAAGTTCATTAAGTTGTAAACATCTTTTAACACTTGCATCTTTAATGCCATAATTCAAAGCTCTAATAGCCCAATATGCTCTATGCTTTAACTCAACAGGTAAATGACAAGCTTTTCCATACACTAACCTATATGTTGTCATTCCAATAGGTGCTTTAAATGCTGTGCGATATGCCCATAATGTATCAAATAACTTGCGTGCCCAATCCTTCCTAGAGCTAGAAACTATTTTTTCTAAGATCCATTTTAGTTCCCTATTAGATACCTCAACTTGACCCCTAGTTTGTGGATGATATGGAGTAGCTACCCTATGATGCACACCATATTTATGCAATAAAGAATCAAAAGAGCGACTAATAAAATGCTTACCTCCATCACTTATGATGTCTCTTGGCACTCCAAACCTTGAAAAGAACTTCTTTAAGAATTTGAGCACCACCTTGGAATCATTAGTTGGTGTTGCTTTGGCTTCAACCCATTTTGATACATAATCAACACCAACCAAAATTTAATTTTGACCAAAGGATGTAGGAAAAGGACCCATGAAGTCTATTCCCCACACATCAAATGTCTCTACTTCCAAGATATTGTTCAAAGGTATTTCATCTCTCTTTCCAATATTACCAGCTCTTTGACACTTATCACAATGAGCTACAAATACCCTAGCATCATGAAATAAAGTAGGCTAAAAAAAACCACATTCTAGCACACGAGGGGCAGTTTTAGTACTACAATTATGACAAAATACAAAGATGAATGACAATGTGTTAAAATGTTTGCATATTCACCCTCACTAACACACCTACAAATGATACCATCCCCACTTATCTTAAATAAATAGGGTTCGTCCCAAATATAATTTTTGACATCACTAAAGAATTTTTTCCTTTGTTGCTATGTCAACTCATTAGGTATAATTCCTGCAGCAAGAAAATTATCAAAATCTGCAAACCAAGGACCATTTACTTGCTCAATAGACATAAGAGATTCATCCGGAAAAGATTCATTTATTTCATTATTATCTCCTATAGGTCCTTCATCATTTTCTAACATTGACAAATGATCAGCTAATAAATTTTTAGACCCTTTCTTACCTCTAATTTCAAGGTCAAATTCTTGCAATAAAAGAACCCAACGAATTAATCTAGGCTAGCATCTTTTTTAGCAAATAAGTACCTTAATGCAGCATGATCCGTATAGATGATGACTTTAGATCCTAACAAGTAAGACCTAAACTTATCACATGCATAGACTGTTGGGTTTCCTCGGAATAATTAACATTAAACGCAGCGGAAAAAATCGAAACCCGAAACAGGATCCAAGTATTTTCGATTGATTCAAAAAGGAAGAGATAAAGATTAACTAACCTTTTCAACGAAATAACTCTTTAGATCGGACTGAAGACGTTGCCTTTACACGAATGTCCTCTATCGGTATCCACACGCACGAACAAATGCACAGAAGTCGCAGGGGTGCTAGCTCCCTTGAATGCGAATGGATTTCTTTTCTTTATTTCTCAAAGAATAATGGTGGCTCTGTTTTTCTTTTTCTTTCTTTCACAAAGAAGAACGATGGCTGTCTATCTTTTCTTTCTTACTTACTGATAATGAAGAATGCAGCCACTCTAATCTTTTCTACGTTAGAATGTGATTAGTGTTTTATTTAGGGTTAAACTCCTTTTTAACATATATCCCATATATAATTGTATATATCTTTCAAATCCTTTTCCTCTTAGGAAAAGATAAATGAGGATATTATCTCTTAATTTAAAATTAAGATATAATATATATATATACATATATTTATATATATATATATTTATTTATTTATTATTCAAAATAATAAGAAATAATATAATAATACATATTATTATCTCATATTCAAAATAAGAGATATTTATATGCATATATATATATATATATAAATATGTAATTTCGAAATTAAATATAAATACCTATATTTATATTTTATTCCGAAATAACCCATGAAAATCCATTCTGTTCATTTTGCTCTTGGTGTGTGACCCAATAGGTTTATATTATGTTGGCAGTGGGCCTAATCCCATAAAAGCCCACAAGTCATAATTGGTCTCTAGCAAGACATTATGACTACCCAAATAATATAAATATCGTTAGTCCGATTTTAACCTTGCAATAGAACATGTTATTATCCTTTTGTCACACGATATCTTGTTTGAACATAAGTCATGGTCCATGTCAAACTTAAATTGTTCAAACATATAATTTCTCGATCACCAAGTAGACTGATAAATTCAAATGACATTGATCACACTATCAATTCATTTGAGCACGGCCATGCATTTTACAGTCCTACTTTTCGAGGGGCCCAATAGATATCTCTCTCATAAGAGAGGGACAAATTCCATCTTGATTATTCACTTTCCTCCGCATAATTCTCATTATGTCCGATCATAAACTTTATAATTATCCGATTAAAGATAACGTTTGATTATGTCAAAACATAATGATCCTTATGTAGGAAACTATGATAACCTCAGGTCAAAGGATTCAATAATATATCTATTATAAGATCACTTATGACATTAACCCATGAAGTGATCTTATATTGGGTCTATCCAGTACTTTGTTCTCTAGCAAGTACATATAGATTTGATTTATATCAATATATATAATCATCCCATGATTATCAATGCAAATCTATACTAGTCTTAATTTATCTTTATGCCCTTTATTGATAAATGACTAGGGACAACATGAATAACATTGTTATTCATAAACATTACAATAATGTAACATGCCAATAATATCAATGCGAAGAAAACCATTATATAAATGAAAAAGTAATGATTACATCAAGGTCCAAATGTTTGGCCTAGGGCATAACCACTAACATAGACAACCGCTAAAATTTCTTTTTCAGTAGTTGTGTAATTAACTTAAGGTGATGACAATGTATGGCTAGCATAGTAAATCACATGCAAATTTTTACCTTGTCTTTGTCCTAACATACATCCAACAGCAAGGTCACTTGCATCACAAATAATCTCAAAAGGTAATTCCTAATTAGGAGAAGTAATTATAGGTGCACTTACAAGAGCATTTTTTATGGTATTAAAAGCTTGCATATATGCATGAGAAAATTCAAAAGGTACATCCTTAACTAACAAATTAGTTAAAGGTTTAGCAATTAAAGAAAAGTCCTTAATAAACCTTATATAAAAACCAGCATGTCCAAAAAATGACCTTGGACCCTTAAGTGTAGTTGGTGGAGGTAATTTCTGTATTAATTCTATTTTAGCTCTATATACCTCAATCTCTTTACTTGAAATTTTATGGCCTAGAACAATTCCTTCTTCAACCATAAAATGACATTTCTCCCAATTTAGTACCAAATTAGTTTCTTCACATCTAGCCAATACCCTATCTAAATTACTTAAACATAGCTCAAACGAATCCCCATACACAGAAAAATCATCCATGAACACTTCCATAATGTCTTCTATCATATCCCCAAAAATAGAAGTCAAGCACCTTTGAAATGTTGCTGGTGCATTGCATAACCCAAATGGCATTCTTCTATAGGCAAAAGTCCCATATGGACAAGTAAAGGTGGTCTTTTCTTGGTCACTAGGATAGATAAAAATTTAGAAAGATCCTAAATAACCATCTAAAAAGCAATAATGAGAATGGCCAGCTATCATTTCTAACATTTGGTCAATGAATGGTAAAGGAAAATGATCCTTTCTAGTGGTTGAATTTAATTTCCTATAGTCAATACACACCCTCCAACCAGTGGTGGTTCTAGTAGGAATCAATTCCCCAATCTCATTTCTAACTACAGTCATAACCCCTTTTTTAGGTACACAATGAATAGGACTTTCCCAAGAACTATCCGAAATTGGATAAATAATCCCAGCATCTAATAACTTAATGACTTCTTTCTTAACAACTTCTTTCATATTAGGATTAAGTCTTCTTTGTCTATCAGCTTTTGGTTAACATTCATCTACCATATTAATCCTATGCATCACTACATTAGGACTAATTCCTTTTAAATTAGAAATTTGCCAACCTATACTCTTTATCCTCTTTCTAACAACCTCTAACAATGAAGACTCTTGTGCACTGGTGAGTTTGTTAGAAAAAATAATAGGTAAAGTATGATTTGGACTAAGAAATGCATACCTCAAATGACTAGGTAGCTCTATCAATTCAACATTAGGAGGACGTACAATGGATGGTGGCAATGGAGCTTCATTTCTATTTAGAAGTTCAAGCCTTGAGCTCTCTTGCTCTACATCTTCATGGATCTATTCTTCAAGATCAACCTCTTCTTAGCTTGCGTTGTCTAATACTTCCAAAACACAAGCATCAATGACATCTATTTTCATGCACACATTCTCATCCATGGGATATTCTAAGGACTTATCCATTTGATATTGCACACTATCTTCCCCGACTCTTAAGATTAAAGTGCCCTCATAAACATCAGCCAAAGCCCTACCAGTTCTCATGAAAGGTCTTCCTAAAATCAATGGACATTTCACATCATATGCAAAATCTAGAATAACAAAGTCAGCTGGTAGAATGAATTTATTAACTTTCACAAGCACATCTTCCACTATGCCATATGATTTTTTAATAGATTGATCAGCCAATTGCAAAACCATAGAAGTAGGTTTAACATAGTCCAATCCTAACTTCTTAATGATAGTCAAAGGCATAAGGTTTATACTAGCCCCCAAATCACATAAACATTTAGGAAAATCAACATCCCCTAAAGTGCAAGGAATAGTAAAACTACTATTATCCTTAAGTTTATTAGGAAAATTATTTGAGATTATTGAACTACATGCCTCAGTCAATTCAATAGTAGATATATCCTCCCAACTTCTTTTCTTTGAAAACAAGTCTTTAAGGAATTTTGCATAGTTAGGAATTTGTGTAATGGCCTCAATAAAATTTAAATTTATTTGTAAGTGCTTCAATTTATCAATAAAATATTGGAATTGCTTATCTTGGTGTTGCTGCTTCAAGCATTGTGGAAAAGGCGGACGAGGTTGAAAAACTTGTGGAGTTTGGCTTCTGGGCATCCCTTTTGTCGCGCCCGTGACAGTAGGTGGATTGCCAGTCCTCGCGCTCGTGAAAGGTAGTGCGCTCGTGATGTCTGCCTGGCCCTCTTTTGTCACGCTCGTGATAGGTGTCACGCTCGCAACAGAAGGTTCATCCTTCTGAAAATTTTTCTGTTTTTCCTGCACATTATCACCCATATTAGTAGAAACAAATTCATTGTTATAAGATTTACCTGACCTCAATTTGATGGCTTTAAGATGTTCCCTTGGATTCTCCTCCGTAACTCGGTAAATTTCCTTGCATTCTTGAAGGTAAAGCCTTAGCTATTTGCCCTATTTGCACTTCCAAGTTATGGATAGATGAGGCTTGATTTTTAGTGATTTGATCAAATTTTATTTCTAGCCTCTTTTGGTTCTCTTCTTGTGAACTAAATTTTAGATTAATCCCCTCTAAGAACCTATCCATTTTTACCTCTAAAGCTCCAAACCTATCTTGAGGTAGTTGAAATCCTGCTCCCCTATTTTGGTTACTACTATTACCCCAAGAAAAATTAGGATGGTTTCTCCAACCAGGGTTGTATGTGTTTGAGTATGGATTACCACTTCCTTGGCCTTAGATAAAACTAACTTGCTCTTCAGAATTATTTATTCCCAAATTACATACCTCACTTGTATGACCTTATTGGCCACAAATAGTGCATACCTTTTGTGAACTACCCCCCATTCCTAAGCTACTAACTTTTTAAGTTAAAGCTTCTATTTGGGCTTGTAAAGCTACAACAGGATCTATGGCATGAAGCCCCCCTAATATTACAATTAGATTCCCTTACTCTTTCGGTGGGCCACATACAATTGTTCATAGCCATCTCCTCAAGCAATTCAAAAGCTGCTTCTATTATTTTCCTCATTAAAGAGCCACCAGCTGCAGCATCAATAGTACCTCTTGTGGTAGGATTTACCTCATTGTAGAAAGTTTACATCAATAGCTCTCTTGGAAGGTTATGGTGAGGACACATTCTCTGCAATTCTTTAAATCTCTCCCATGCTTCATACAAAGATTCATGGTCATTTTGCACAAATGTTGTGATATCTTTTATAATTTTTGCAGTTTTAGCTAGAGGGAAATATTTTGATAAAAATGCTTGGGCCAATTGGTCCCAAGTGGTTATTGATCCTTTAGTTAATCAATTTAACTAAGCCTTGGCTTTATCCTTCAAAGTGAAAGGAAAAAGTCTAAGCTTAATTGCATCATTAGGAACTCCATTAATTTTAAAAGTATCACATATCTCTAGAAAATTTGCCAAATGAGCATTAGGATCCTCATTTGCCAAACCATAAAATTGAATACTATTTTGTATCATTTGCAAAAGAGAAGGTTTAATCTCAAATTGGTTAGCATTTACCGTATGCCTTACCACACCTTGTTGAGCACCACTCAATGCGGGTGTAGCAAAATCCATCAACCTTGGTGGATTTTTCGCTTCAGCCATTATTGGTCTCTTACTCTTATTCTTCTTTTTGTTAGATTTTCTGTTACTTGACAAATATCTTTCTATTTTAGGATTCAAAGGTTCAAGCTCTTCTTGAGAACTTCTTGTACTAGGCATGAACTTATCAAATCCTATAAAAACAACACAAAATAAAAAATGAGTCAATTAAACAAACAAACAAATAAAATAAAATAAATATAATAATCCAAAATCATAAATCAAGTTTCACAATGGCAGTAAATAAAAAATCATTCCCCGACAACGGCGCCAAAAACTTGTAAGCTGATTTTACATGTGCTAATTTCGCAAGCATACGGTGTACCGAAATAGTACAAAAGATGTCAATCCCACGAGGAATGTGCTAATTATTACACACTATTACTACCCAATTTTAATCTTATTTACAATGATCAATAATTTTTTGGATGAAAGTGGAAATACTATATCTAATTCTAATTAATCTAGTTATAGATAATCGGAGAAGATAAAAGATTAATGATATAAAATAATGAATAGAACTTGAATTAATTATTCTTGATTATGAATATATTCTTATCATGCAAGCCAAGTTGAATGAAATTTCAATTTACTCTTTCAACATAAATTAGAGTACCTAAAACATGCATTTATAATTCTACCTCACAATTTTCACTAATGAATTAAAGTGTTATTCATGCAAATTTTAGGAATAATAAACAACTGTGACACGCGCCGGACCCCGGAGGCCACCCCTCTGACAGCCCGCTTTAGGGCGATAGGGCAAGATGAGGTCCGTTGACATCTTGAAACGAATTGCGAGTGCATCTATTTTTGGCAACAAGGAGGTGTCATGGAGTCGCCACCCAATAAAACATTGGGAAAGTTCCTCTCACCTTAGAGAGCCCAAGACAGCACATATATCCATTTTGGGCAAGCCAAATGGGTCTTGGAGACGAACACCCCAATAGAACATTGGGAATGACCCTCTAATCCTATGGAGCCTAGGATTATTAATTAAGTCTTTTGGCGGGACACAAGAGGTATCTTGGAGATCCCATTGAAATGGGTCTCTCACCTCGTTGAGCCCAAAGACCAGAGATAGGTTCGGGACTTCTCATTTATTTATACCTTGATTAATTTTACAATTAGGTTTTGAATTTATCATTATGCTCCCTCTCCACATGATGCAATTTAATTAAGACGCAATTATTCATGTTGAAAGTGAAAAATAAATAAAATAAAATAAAACATCTAAAATAAATTACAATAACACTAGGAGCGGAATACAACTCCCATTTTAGAAGTGTAAACCATACATAAAATTGAGGAATTAATTATGAGGACATTGGTCCTTGATTTTGATTATTACAAAAATAATTTTCAGTGATAAATTCATTGGATAAGAAAAAAAAGGACATTGGTCCTTGATTTTGTTAAAAATCCCAATTAATTACTATAAAACACTTGTCTATTTTTATTTACGCAAAGTAAAATGAAATAAGGATTAAGAATAAATAAATAAATAAATACATAAATCGAAAGAATAAAGTTACACAATTAAACCAAAAGGAGTTCTCCATGGTGTGAGCGGCGACCTTCATCTCACACTCGATTCACCAAGGAACAAGAAAAATGGCATTTCACAAAAATAAATAAAGCATGTTAGTACCAAAAAATTCAAGATAAATCAAAAGTCAAAATAAAGTTATAAGAATAACAAAATAATAAAAATGAAGAAAACGAAAAAATTAATTAAACTAAACAAAATGCATGTCCAGAATATTTACCCTCGGATTTTATCCTTTTGGATAAAAATTTGGTTGGATTTGGTCCCACATGCTTCACGAGAAGAAAACAGAACCAAAGAAAGAGACTTATTGAGTTTTGAAGAGAAAATCGGATTTTTCTATATATGGGTAAATAAAAATTTTCCAACCCCAAAATAATGGGAAATTTTCCTTTTTTATAGAAAAATACCACCGACGGGCGTCGGAGGTTGACCGACCCATTTCCACCAGGAAAAAGGAAAAAAGCGACGGGCATCTGACCCACCGATGGGCACATACCAATGGACACGTGTGGGTTGCTCGGACACGTGTCCGTTGCTCAACTCACAGACGGCCCATCTCTCGTGGCGAGAGAGATGGGCTGCTGCTATGACCGATGGGTTTTCCCGTGACCGACGGGCTGACTGCCCGTGGAGAAAAAAACATAAATTTCAAGCCGAAATTCTCCCAATTTTCCTCTTCTTTGTACCATAAATAAAAATCTTTAATTCTCGTGAACTCAAAGGACCAAAATCTCCAAATTTTATCCATCCATTCAAAACCTGGCATTGAATTTCTTCATTAGGTAATCTCTGATTTGGATTGCCTCGGGACACGGTGCTTACAGTTGCCCCCAATTTTGGGGAGGCTAGTGCACAAGCGCCTAGGTGAACCAAAATTCAGAGAAAGAAGGGAAGAAAAGCATACTTGGAGCAATCCTTACCATCGAGGTGTTCATCTGGCAGGTCTCGTCTCGATCTGCTCGTTGATGAATGAATTTGATGTAGTGTGACGCGCGCCGGATCCCGTGCGCCGCCCTTTCGGACCGCCCGTAACGTGGGCGATCGGGGCATTTGCGGGTCTGTTGATAGCTTGCGATAAATCGCAAGTGCGTCTCTGTTGGGCAACAAGGAGGTTTCATGGAGTCGCCACCCAATAGAACATTGGGAAAGTTACTCTCACCTCGGAGAGCCTAAGACTGCGCTTGGTATCCATTTTGGGCCAGCCAGAGGGGTCATGGAAGGTGAACTTCTCACCCTAAAGGGCCTAGGATTAGCGCTAAAGCCTCGTGACCCAAGAAGTATTTTGGAGGATAACCTCTAACCTCTCGAGCCCAAAGACCACAGCTGGGTCCGGGATTTCTCATCTATTTCTACCTCAATTATTTTATGATCAAATTTTAATATCATTAATTCGCTCTCTCTCCATACTATGCAGTTGATTAAAAGGCGCATTTGTTCACATCTTGAAAGCGATAAATGATCAAATAGATAATGAAAGCAATAGATTACAATAATACAAGGAGCGGAATATAGCTCCCTTTCGTAAATACGCGGATCATGCATAAATTGGGGCATTACTTATTTTGAGGACTTTGGTCCTCACATGCATTGTTATTAAAATTGGGGATTTTTATTTGTGATGATCTTTATTGGATAAAAATAGGGCATTGGACCCTTGCTTTTTTATAAACCCCATTTTATTAAATATAAAACATTGAGTCATTTTTATACTTCAACGGGATATGAAAGGAGTACATTCGTATACATAAAATAATCAATATATATCAAAATGAAGAAAATAGCCAAGAGGGTTAGGGAACTAAACTAGACGACATCCTCCGACTATGGTAGACAGCCGCTCAAGCTCGGGATTATCCAAGAGGATCAATATATACTCATAGAAAGTTGAGAGATGTTAATATACATAAAATTAACATATAAGAAGTCAAAAAGACTTGAAAGAGATGAAAAATGATTTAAAAAGATGGAGACAGAACCCACCGACGGCCTTCCTTAGCTGACCGACGGGCGTCGGTTAAGGTAACCGAGATGTCCGTTTGTCACTCAAGGAGAGGCGTCTGTAGGTGGGTGACCGACGGGCGTCGGTGATAAAGATGACCCGTCTATCACCACTGTCTCCGAAAAAAATAGAATGGAGAGAGAGAGAGAGAAAACCTTTTCAAAGTCAAAAAGAGGGTTTTATCCCAAAAGGAGATAAGAGAGTCAAACTAAAAGAAAATAATGACAGATATTCAAAAAAATTCCACAAAATAAGAAATAAATATGAGATAATATGGAGAAGGAATCTGGAATATTTACCCTCAGATAATCGCTTTGGGTGAGATTGTTGTGTTGATTAGAGCCCGCGTTCTACGAGAAGCGAAAGATGAAGGATCAAAGAAACAAAATAAGCTATTTCTTCTTCAACCCCTCAAAAGATCGATTTTGGAGTCAAAATCTAAAGAAAACTAATTAGTTTTTAGTTCCTTTTGATTGATTTGATCCTTGATTCAATAGATTTCCTTAGTAAATGTGTTTTGTTGGAAGAGAGAGAAAATTTGCTTGAAATTGGGCAGAGTTTCCCCCTTTGAAGATTTTTCCAACCCTTTTCAAATGAAAATCCGGAGCTTTTATAGCCAGACACGACCGACGGGCGTCGGTGTATAGAGGCGGGCGTCGGAAGAATCCTTCTAACACAAGGATTCGTCCGACGGCCCTGCCACATCCATCAACGGGCGTCGGAAGGGTTGCGTGCTCCGGGAAACCAGGCGGCATTCTGATAGGGGCGGTGACTTTCCGACGGGCGTCGAAAAATACCACAAGCCGTCGGTGACTCGAAGCGACGGGCTGACTTCACAGACGGGCTGGCCGTCTGTGGAGGACAAAAAGCCTTTTGACTCGAAAAAACCTCTGTTTTCTCCCCCTCTGCCCAGGAATGGCAAAAAGCCTCATTTCTCGTTGAACGTGGGACTAAAACCTCTAAATCCAGCCCTTTATACAGGCTCGGACACTGATTTCATCATAGGGTAACCTCTGATCCGGAACGCTCCGGGACACGGTGCTTACATGTAGGTGTCCTTACCGGTCTCGTCTCGACCTGCAAGGTGTTGGCGAGATGCAGCGTTCTCTAGCTTTAACCTCATTTGTTTCTGCTGGACTCGTTTTGGCTCATGCAGCTTTAGGAGATGTAGTACTCTTTGACTACAAACTTAGTTTGCGATCTGTTCTATTGCTGGCGCCCCCTCTAACCTCGTCTCGGTCTGCACGATGGCTGATCTGTACTGCTAGCCTCGTTTCGGCCTGCACGGTGTGAGGTGTAGTACTCTCTGACTCCAACCTCTGTTTGCGATCTATTCTATCGCTGGTGCCCCACTAACCTCGTCTCGGTCTACACGGTGGCTGATCTGTACCGCTAGCCTCGTTCCGGCCTACACGGTGAGAGGTGTAGTACTCTCTGACTCCAACCTCTGTTTGCGATCTGTTCTATCGCTGGCGCCCCGCTAACCTCATCTCGGTCTGCACGGTGGCTGATCTTTACCGCTAGCCTCGTTTTGGCCTGCACGGTGTGAGGTGTAGTACTCTCTGACTCCAACCTCTATTTGCGATATGTTCTATCGCTGGCACCCCGCTAACCTCGTCTCGGTCTGCATGGTGGATGATCTGTACCGCTAGCCTCATTTCGGCCTGCATGGTGTGAGGTGTAGTACTCTATGACTCCAACCTTTGTTTGCAATCTATTCTATCGCTGGTGCCCCGCTAACCTCGTCTCAGTCTACACGGTGGCTGTGAGATGCAGTACTCTCTGACTACAACCTCAGTTTGTTGTCTATTCTACCACGGGTGTTCCGCTAGCCTCGTCTCGGCCTGCACGGAGTTTGTGAGATGCAGTACTCTCTAACTGCAATCGCAGCTGTGATCTGTTCTACCGCATGTGATTGAACATTTTGTTCTGGTAGCCGCTTCTGGGCTTGCACAGCATAACCTTGGTAACCTCCAACCGATCTGTGTAATATCCTATCACCATCCGGTCAGTACAATATTCTAATCTGCTAACCCCCATCCGGCTAATGCAATGTCCGATTTGCCAACCTCATCCGGCTAGTGTTTTGTCTGATCTGCTAACCCCCCATCTAGCTAGTGCAATGTCTGATCTACTAACCCCCATTCGGCTAGTACAATGTCTGATCTACTAACCCCCATTCGGCTATTATAATGTCAGATTGTCAATCATCCTTAGGTCGGCATGGTGAACCGTTCATCGCTTTCTTTGCTGGCGCTTATCCTGGACCTCCTCATTTTTACTACAAAAAAGGCAAAGCAAATGTGTAGGGTACACAAAAGGCGCATACCTGTGGCAGTACATACCTGTTGGGGCTGATGTCAGAGTGTGCCCCCAAAGGACGGTTGGTTGTTCCCCATTTTCTTGATTGCATTGACTGTAACATGCCAGATATTGATTCCTCTATCATTTCCAATACAACCTCCTTGTTGAAAAGACCTGCATACTACTCAAGAGGGTGAGAGAATTTGATGTTGAGTCTCCGGGGTGGAAAAAAGATTTGAGCTTTCTCAAAGAAAAAATTAGATTGGAAATTTTATTTTTTGCCTGCAGGCGGGTGATTTTTCTATTTCGTTTTCGTTTTTGTCCTTGTTTTGTTTTTTGTTGTTTCGATCTATACATTTTGAATGTATTTATGGTATATTGGATTTTTGAGGCCTTGAAAATATCTTCTTCTTTTTGTTTGTCGTCTTTTCGCTTGAGAATTTGCATTTTTTGTGTTGTTTTGGTTTGAGAAACTGTTTTGGTTATTTTGGTTTGAGAGCTTGTATTCTTTGTACATTTGCATTTGGATTTTGTACACTTACTGTGAGATGTGTGTGAGAGCGTACATCTTTTGATAGAGAAACTTACCTGATTGCCCTCGGCATGGCGTACATGGAAAGGCTTATTCTTTTCCCTCTTGGGAGCAGGTCCTTGAGATTCTTCTCTCGTGAGGACTTCCTTTTGATATGATTGTTTGGCATAGATGAGTGCCAATATAGAGCTGAAATTGTACCTCCGTCCATTCCTGCATTTGATTGCCTCCAATTAAAGTATGCGCGGGTAGTCCGGCTTCTCAAAGGATCTCATTTTCTATAAATTTGTGATTTCGGATTGCCCTGAGCATGGTGTGTCCAGATAGGCTTGTCCTTGTGGGCGTTCCACTTCTGTATATATACACTTGATTTTATGTCGGATACCATGGTCGATAATATTGAGTTGAATCCATCCCTTGGATCATCCTTGCTCAAGAGGTCTATTAGGACCTTTCCTTCTGAGTTATGTGCACAGTAATATATACAAAAGATTGTGTGTACGTATGGAATCATATCTGTGAAACATACATACAAAACTATGTACAGAAAACCTATGTGTAGACACCGGGTCTTGAGGCAGTCCAGGTTAGAGTTACCCGATGAAGAGATCCATGTTGGCTTCTGGATAAATGGATGGAATTCGGAGGTTTTTGTCTTTCGGTTTCACAAGGATTAAAATCTTTTTTGCTATAGCGTGAGGTTTTGAAAGGGTTTGGGAAATTTTGCTTGAAATAGGAATTTTTGATCCACAGACGGGATGGCCGTCTGAAGTAGGGATGCCCGTCCCTACTTGGGGTGATCCCCGTCTCTATGCATAGTAGGGACGGCCCGTCTATAGCTAGGGACGGACACGTGTCTGAGTAGGGACACCCGTCCCTACTCCCGCGTTACAGCCCGTCTGTAGCTAGGGACGGACATGTGTCTGAGTAGGGACACCCGTCCCTAGTCCCGCGTTACAGCCCATCTGTAGCCGAATTTCCACGGGTGCCCTTTGTAGGGACGCCTGTCGGTAGTTGCAGGGATGCCCATCGGTAGAGGATTTGATCAGTTATCGCCGGATTTGATAAAATTTTATCTCTTATCTTTCAAATTTTGGGTAAGATTTGGTTAAAAATTGAATTTTAAAACTCCTTTTAAAATTCAAACTTTAAACTAATGCTTATCGGATTTTATCTCCAAAATTCTATAAGTTGGGAGGTAAAATTCATTATTTGGTGTTAGAAAATTTGACAAATTTTTGTTGAAAAAAATTGAACACTTTTTGAGAAATTGGAATTTTTAGAGAAGATTTTTTTGTGAGCAATTTACCAAAAAGCTATAAAATCTCTTTTTTTAGAATTTTGTTTGATAAAAAATTCTTCCAATTAATTAATTTCCTCAAATTTTCTTGTGAATTAAGCCAATTTGAGGTAACGAAATTCATTCGTTTCCATCAATACAGCTAATTCAAACACTCGATCACTATTAAATTTTTCAGAAGGGAAAATACAAATTTTCTTAATTTTAATCCATTTTTATTTGATCCTTGTGGAGCGTGCGGGGACCGAAACCATCTAATATTCACCCAAAAAGGCAAAATCCGAGGGTAAACATTATGGATTAGCACTTGTCTGATTTAATTAACTTATATTAATCGTTTTCATTTTTCCTTTTTATTTATCTTTTAACTATTTCTTTTAAAGTTTCCTATTATTTTCTTTTTTTTTTATTTTATTCATCAATTTTGATACTGACATATTTATTCCTATGAGTTATTTTTTGACCATTTGGAATTGGAGTTGCAAATGATGAGGGTCGAGCCAATCTGAGGATTTCCATACGGGTTCTTTCTTCACCCTTGCTTTTCATTCATGTTATTATTAAGATTATTTCAATGTCGTTAAAGTGAAAGGGGCCAAATATTTTATAGTAATTAATTTGGGGTTTTCTCAAAAGTTGTGGACCAATGTCCTATTTTTTTTAACCAACAAAATTGACACTTCTTAAAAATCAGTTTGTAATAAATATGCATGGCAGGACCAATGTCCTCACTCCAATGAATATCCCGATTTCTGTATGATCTATATATTATTTTTATAATGGGGGTTGTATTCCGCCCCTAGTTTTATTGTAATTTGATTTATGGAAGTTTACCTTAATAATGCTTAATTTATCATTTTTTATGTGAATGATCACGCTTTAATTAAATGCATCGTGTGAAAAGTTGGTGAAATAACGAATTCAAAACTTAATCATAATATTGATCAAGGTATAAATAAATGAGAAGTCCCGAACTCACTCTGGTCTTTGGGGCTCAATGAGGCGAGAGGTCTAGGACTTCCAAGACACTTCTTGAGTCTCATCAAAAGACTTCAATTTACAAATCCTAGGCTCCAGTTGGTAGAGGCTGAGACCTCCAAGATCTCTCTGGCTTGCTCAAGATGGATATGCATGCGTCGTCTTAGGCTCGATGAGGCTAGACAACCCTTCCCAATGTTCTATTGGGTGGCGACTCCAAGAAACCCCTTTGTTGCCCAAAATAGACGCACTTGTAAATACCTTACAAGTTTTAATGAATCCCATCCTGATCGCCCTAAAGTGGGCTTCCGAGAGGCCACGGGGTTCGGCACGCGTCACAGTGGTGATTCCGCTGGGGAACTGAATTCGAGACTTCGATTCGAAAGTACCTTGATTAAAAATTATAATTGAGATTTAGTTTAAAAATTTCACCTTCTTTCAAAACTGCATTGCATCTCATTAGAGTCTTAGATCTACGCTAGTTTGGTCCCTTTTTCAACCCCGGTGCATTCCTGAAGCACGACCCTACGTTCACTCAATGTAGGGAAGTGTTAAGGATAATCACCAGCCCAAGCCTCATGTAACACCCCCTTCCCATACATAGGCGATCCCATCCGGTAAGGAGTGAGATACCGTATGAGAGAAGGTGTCACAAAGCAAAAATAAAGCAAACATACATTCATTCATTACATACATACAGAAATACAGGATAATTAAAAACTTTAAGGAAACGAAAGAAAAAGCTGATCATACATTAATATAACAAACCATTACAATAATGTTCTGATCAACTAGCTGATACAAAATAATATTACATATACAAAAATATAGGTACAAAAGCGGAAGCTGATACAAAACTGATACAACTGATACACGAGAGTTCTATACAAAAAGAATCATCACTATTACAAAATTAAGCCCTACACTAAACCCTTCTGTGTTGGCTTGACGGTGGCGACTCTCAGATCAAAACTTCTTCCGCACCTGCACGGGTAAAAACACAGTGCTAAGCGATAAACGCTTAGTGGGGAAACAGACATAAATTATGGACGGCCATTCACAATGGTCGTCAAGGCATTTCACATACACAATGGCAAAATGCAATAGCTTTAACAATATCCATATAATCATGCTCACAAATTAAAGCCATACATTTGCACCACAAATACATATCCATTTCCATATTAATGGAACACATATCCCATCATTATACTCATTCAGATATCACATGTATACATCCAATTCAGAATAGAGCAATTCAATCAATTATTTAATGAACACCTGAAAAACACCTGCTGACTCTAGGTAGTGGATAACTAGTGTACTGAAGGTACCTTACTGGTACGAATCGAATACTGAGGGTACCACACAAGTACAAATCAAAAGTCATTTAATTTTTTATCAAAACACATTATTTGTATACTGAGGGGATCTTAAACAAGATCCTAATACTGATGGGTTCGCGAGGAACCAAACGGGGACCTGATCGGGGTCCAAACTGAACTGAGGGCTGCAGCTAAAAGACTCTATTAGGCATGCCTAACTATCCACTTACTTGACTCTAGCAGGCTATAACTCATTCAAATCACAATTCAAAACATCGCATATAATTCATCAGAAGAATCATGGTATCACGCATTTCAAAGCATATAAAAGTATGACATGCATCATACAGCAGTATAAATTCATTCGAAGGAATTACGGAATCCAATTTTGAGTTAAAATCCGGGAAGTTTCAGAAAATGGGCCGAATGGGGTGACAGACGAGGTTGGCTGGTCACGAGGCGTGACTGGCGTCACAACTCGTGACTGGCCTCCTCACAAGGCTGGTCACGAGACGTGACTGAGGGTCACGCCTCGTGACTGGCTCTATCCATCGCGGATCACGCGACGACTCGCCCCTTACCTCTCGCTGGTCACGAGTCGTGACTGGGTGTCACGTCTCGTGACTAGCTTCCTTCTTTGGGCTGGTCACGCGACGTGACTGGCTGACGTGACTGGCCTCTCTCAGGACGGTCACGAGTCGTGACTGGGAGTCACGCCTCGTGACTGCCTTCCTCCTGGCCGGTCACGAGTTGTGACAGGCAGTCATAGCTCGTGACTGGCTTCTATCTGGCAGGTCACGAGTCGCGACTGGAAGTCACGTCTCGTGACTTGCCTCTCTTCCTTGCTAGTCACGCGACAGACGGGAATTTCTACAGTAATCGATTTTCCCGATTTTGCAGAATTTCCCAGAACAAAGAAATCAATCTAAAATTGATTAAAAGTCATTCAAACCTGTTCTTACTTCCCAGAAGATCATTCAAGCATCAAAATGACATAACAACGACTCAATTCAATATTTAAAACAACCAAATCAAAATCAACAGTAAATGCATTCAAGCTTCAAAGGAACACAAACCCTAGGATTTTACAGTAAGCTCAAAATCACACAAATCATAACAAACAATTCCCAAACCTGAATTCTAAGCTTCACTTCACTTAGTCCCACTACTCCCAGCAATCTCCTTGCCTTTGGGATCGCGAGAAGCCTCAGCTAAACACAAACATCCAACAAAGCAAACCCTAAGTTAAATCTAAACTCAAGGATGAAGAAGAAGAAGAGAAAGAAGAATAAGAGCAAGACCAAGATACGTACTTACCAAGTTAGGAGCAAGAGTGACCAATTTCCACAACCACAATTTGATTTACTGTTAACAATAATTAGGAAAGGGAAAAGGAAGAAGAAGAAGATGGAGGTAGAAGGGAAAACGTGAATCTGATCTTCCTTTCACTCTTCCTTCTCTTTTTTATTCATTTTCTTTAACCTAATACACATGTCAATGAATGGTGGTTGAACTTGCTCACTCACACCTTAACTCCATACTTCACACACATCTTATGCACTCCTAACTTAAACACCCTATAATGGTATGAACTCACACACACAAATACTTCTTAACTTAAAACACCATAATATGATATGCTCAAGTGCACACAAGCAATTCCCAATTAATACACACACTAATGTCATACGTGCAACCACATACTAACAAAACCCAAAAACATGCATTTTACTAAACTACCCTCATGATATGCTGAACACATGCACATGCATGCTCACACAGACAGGCTCATTCTACTAAGGGGCAAACGAGGTGTGACAACTCTCCCCTACTAATAAGAATTTCGTCCTCGAAATTCTCACCTGAACTGAATAACTGTGGATACTGAGCTCTCATCGACTCCTCTGGTTCCTAAGTCGCTTCTTCGACTCCATGATGGATCCACAACACTTTAACCAAAGGAATCTGCTTACTTCTCAACTGCCTCACCTCACGAGCTAAAATAGCTCGCGGTTCCTCATCATAGGAAAAGTCTGGCTGAACCTGAATATCCTGAACCGAAAGAACATGCAAAGGATTTGATCTGTACCGACGAAGCATCGAAACGTGGAACACATCGTGTAATTTTGCTAACTCCATCGGTAACGCTAATCTATAAGCTACAGGTCCTACCTTAGCCAAAATCTCATAAGGACCAATGAAACGAGGACTAAGCTTACCCTTCGTCCCAAACCGAAGCACTCTCCTCTAAGGTGAAACTTTAAGGAAAACTTTGTCCCCGATCTCAAAATGCACGTCTTCCCTCTTCAAATTGGCATAAGACTTCTGTCGATCCTTGGCTGCCTTCAAATTCCGTTGCACTACTCTGATCTTCTCTTCAGTATCTCTAACCAAGTCTGGCCCAATCACTGATCTCTCGGATAGCTCGGTCCAACAAATCGGAGTCCTACACTGACGACCATATAAAGCCTCATATGGTGCATTACCGATGCTTGATTGAAAACTATTGTTGTAGGCAAACTCCATAAGCGACACATATCTGTCCCAACTACCCGAAATATCCAAAGCACAAGCTCTCATCATATCCTCCAGAATCTGAATGACTCGCTCTGACTGACCATCGGTCTGAGGATGAAACGCTGTACTGAAGTTCAACTTAGAACCCAAAGCTCTCTGCAACTCCTTCCAAAACTTGGAAGTAAACCTCGGATCCCGATCTGAAACTATGGACAAAGGCACACCATGCAACCGAACTATCTCATCCACATAGATACTAGCCAATCTATCCATCGAGTAGTCCACTCTAACCGGCAGAAAGTGAGCTGATTTCGTAAGCCGATCCACAATTACCCAAACTGAGTCATGTTTCCTCTGAGTCAAAGGCAAACCAGAAACAAAATCCATGGCGATATCATTCCACTTCCACTCAGGAATGGATAAAGGCGTAAGCAATCCCGAAGGAACCTGATGCTCGGCCTTTACCTGCTGACAATTCAAGCACTTGGAAACAAAATCCACTATGTCCCTCTTCATACCGGACCACCAATAAAACTGTTTCATGTCCCGATACATCTTCTCACTGCCCGGATGCATAGTAAAAACTGTACTATACGCCTCACTCATAAGCTGTCTCCTCAAATCCTCAGACTCTGGCACACATAAGCAATCTCTAAACAAAAGCACCTCATCCAGAACTGAGAACTCTGACTGCTTGCCCGATCTGACCTCTTGCACAATCCGCTGAAGTCTCACATCATCTCTCTGAGCATCCACTATCCTCTATCTCAAGGTAGGCTTCACACGCAGCTGAGCAATCAAAGCTCCATTTGAACCAAATCTCCATCTAAATCACCTCAAGAACAAGGCTGAAACTGACTTTCGACTCAAAGCATCAGCGACTACATTAGCCTTACCAGGATGGTAATCCACAATGCAGTCGTAGTCCTTAAACAACTCAAGCCAACGGCGCTGTCTCATGTTCAACTCTTTCTGTGACAGGAAGTACTTCAAGCTCTTGTGATCCGTAAAGATCCTACACTTTTCTCCATACAGGTAATGACGTAAAATCTTCAAAGCAAAGATCACAGCTGCCAACTCAAGATCATGCGTTGGATAGTTCCTCTCGTGTGGCTTTAACTGACGAGAAGCATAAGCCATGACCTTACCTTCCTGCATCAGCACACAGCCAAGACCAACACCCGAAGCATCACTGTAAATGACAAACTCTTTACCCGAGATGGGTTGAGTAAGGATAGGAGCCTCAACAAGCAACTGCTTTAACCGATCAAAACAAGCCTGGCATCTATCTGACCACTCAAATTTGACTCCTTTCCTCAACAAACTAGTCATCGGAGCAGCAATCACAGAAAAACTCTTAACAAACCGACGATAATAACCTGCCAAACCGAGGAAACTCCTCACCTCCTGAACATTTCTAGGCGCTTTCCAATGAACTATCGCCTCAATCTTGGCTGGATCTACCTGAATACCTCTAGCTGAAACAATGTGACCTAAGAATGATACTTCTCGAAGCCAGAAATCACACTTGCTGAGCTTGGCAAATAACTGATGCTCTCTCAACATCTGCAAAACCAATCGGAGATGCTCCTCATGCTCACTCTCATCCTTGGAATACACCAAGATGTCATCAATGAACACTACTACAAATCGATCTAAGTATGGCCTAAACACACGATTCATCAGATCCATAAAAGCCGCTGGAGCATTTGTCAAACCAAACGGCATCACAAGAAATTCATAATGGCCATACCTAGTCCAAAATGCAGTCTTAACCACATCTGCATCCTGAACTCGAAGCTGATAGTACCCTGATCGAAGATCTATCTTAGAGAAAACAAATGCACCTCGAAGCTGATCAAATAAATCCTCAATCCTAGGCAACGGATACTTGTTCTTCACTGTAACTTTATTAATCTGCCTGTAGTCGATACACATCCGCAAAGATCCATCTTTCTTCTTGACAAACAGAACTGGAGCTCCCCAAGGAGAAATGCTAGGTCGAATAAACCCCTTATCCAATAACTCTTGTAGCTGAGTTTTAAGTTCCCTCAACTCTACAAGAGCCATCCGATAAGGTGCTCTCGAAATAGGTGCAGTACCTGGCATAATCTCAATGGACAACTCAACCTCTCTCTCAGGAGGCAAACCAGGCAACTCGCTCGGGAACACATCACTAAACTCCCGCACTACTGGAATGTCCTCAATCTGAACTTGATCTCTCTTGGAATCTAACACAACTGCAAGAAAAGCCTCACAACCTTTTCTGATAAACCTCTTAGCTTGCATCGCAGAAATCACATTATTCACAGAACTAGCACCCAAACCTTTCAAAAACACAAGAGACTGACTTCTATCCCGAAGCACAACTGTCTTCCTATGGCAATCAACTACAGCTCGATTCTTACCCAACCAGTCCATACCCAGAATCAGATCAAACTCTCTGAAAGGCAACTCAATCAAATCCGCTGGAAGCACAACTCCCTCAACTATCAAAGGACAACTCCTAAAGACTCTACGCACACTGACACTATGCCCTAATGGACTGGTCACACATATCTCATAATCTAACTGATCAACCACATGCAACTTATCAACAATTTTATTTGTGCACAAGTATGAGTGTGTGGAACCAGGGTCAATTAGAGCATACAACTCAGTGTCATGGAGTAGGAACTTACCAGCAATAACATCAGGCGCATCCTGCTCCTCTCTAGCTCTCATAGCATAAGCTCTAGTCGTAACCTGAGGAGGACGCTCAACAGTCTCAGAAGCAGCTCCATCTCTAGGCCGACCACCTCGACCTCTACCTCTGCCTCTACCACGGGAAGCCTGAGAAGCATTCGAACCGACCCTGCTGGCCTCTCTCTTGGAACCTGAATCCTCATGTAATCTCGGACAACTGGCCAAAAGATGCTCAGAGCTCCCACACCTGAAGCACGCACCGGAGAGCCACCTACACTCACCCCGATGAGTCTTACTGCAATGTGGACAAACTGATGTAGTCTCTGCTCTACCACCCCTACCAGAACCTGACACAGCTGCAGAACCCTGTCGTCTACCTCTAGAAGCCGGGCCAGAAGATGACTCGTCCTGTGGGTTCCTAGATCTCTTACCCGAGGATGAAGAAGATCCTCCACGAGAAGAGTTCCTCCTCTGAGCTCTCTCTCTAAGCACCGTCTCAGATAACTCAGCCCTCACAGCAGCCTCCACAATCTGATAGTAGCTAACCCCAGGCATGCACATGAAAGAAATCAAAGCAATCTTCAAAGACTCATTCAACCCCGCTTCGAAATGCTTGCATCTGAAATCATCTGTCATAACCCCACGTGGAGCATATCGAGACAATCTATTGAACTCTTTCTCATAATCTGCTACTGACATAGCCCTCTATCTCAAACTCAAAAACTGCGCCCATCTCGCATCTCTATAAGTCTGAGTAATATACTTCTTTGTGAACTCACCCTCAAAGAACTCCCAAGTAATCGGATCCAGTAGCTGAGGATGCCTGCAAACCAATTCCCACCACTCAAAAGCAGACCCTTGCAGTAGAACTAATGCACACTCTGCCTGCTGGTCGGGAGGACACCGAATCTCTCTCAAGGCACGCTTCACTTTATCTAATCATTTCTCAGCCATCTCAGACTCATTCAAACCAGTGCCATAAAAATCTTCAACTCCTGCCCTTCTCAAATTCTCCATAGGTGCTCTAGAAGCAGTCACTCTCTCCAAAACCCTAGCCATGTCTTGATGCAATCTGAACATAGCCTCAAAAGGCATGGCTGCGGCCTCGGGCTGGACCCTAGCATGCTGAGCCGACACAGAAATTGATGGATCTACAGCTTGAGGGTTCACACTCTCGGCGGATTCCTCAAGTGATCCACGAGCAGAATTAGAAGCCATCTAAACAAACAAGAAACAATCGTATCAGCCAATATAGATCTAGACACATACACATCTATACACTTCAAACACAACAACAGAACAAACAACACCCAAAAATGCCTAAACCAGGCTCTGATACCACAAACTGTAACACCCCCTTCCCATACACAGGCGATCCCATCCGGTAAGGAGTGAGATGCCGTATGAGACAAGGTGTCACAAAGCAAAAACAAAGTAAACATACATTCATTCATTACATACATACAAAAATACAGGATAATTAAAAACTTTAAGGAAACGAAAGCAAAAGCTGATCATACATTAATATAACAAACCATTACAATAATGTTCTGATCAACTAGCTGATACAAAATAATATTACATATACAAAAATATAGGTACAAAAGCGGAAGCTGATACAAAACTGATACAACTGATACACGAGAGTTCTATACAAAAAGAATCATCACTATTACAAAATTAAGCCCTACACTAAACCCTTCTGTGTTGGCTTGACGGCGGCGACTCTCAGATCAAAACTTCTTACGCACCTGCACAGGTAAAAACACTGTGCTGAGCGATAAACGCTTAGTGGGGAAACAGACATAAATTATGGACGGCCATTCACAATGGTCATCAAGGCATTTCACATACACAATGGCAAAATGCAATAGCTTTAACAATATCCATATAATCATGCTCACAAATTAAAGCCATACATTTGCACCACAAATACATATCCATTTCCATATTAATGGAACACATATCCCATCATTATACTCATTCAGATATCACATGTAAATATCCAATTCAGAACAGAGCAATTCAATCAATTATTTAATGAACACCTGAAAAACACCTGCTGACTCTAGGTAGTGGATAACGAGTGTACTGAAGGTACCTTACGGGTATGAATCGAATACTGAGGGTACCACACAGGTACAAATCAAAAGTCATTTCATTTTTTTATCAAAACACATTATTTGTATACTGAGGGGATCTTAAACAAGATCCTAATACTGATGGGTTCGCGAGGAACCAAATGGGGACCTGATCGGGGTCCAAACTGAACTGAGGGCTGCAGCTAAAAGACTCTATTAGGCATGCCTAACTATCCACTTACTTGACTCTAGCAGGCTATAACTCATTCAAATCACAATTCAAAACATCGCATATAATTCATCAGAAGAATCATGGTATCACGCATTTCAAAGCATATAAAAGTATGACATGCATCATACAGCAGTATAAATTCATTCGAAGGAATTACGGAATCCAATTTTGAGTTAAAATCCGGGAAGTTTCAGAAAATGGGCCGAACGGGGTGACAGACGAGGTTGGCTGGTCACGAGGCGTGACTGGCGTCACAACTCGTGACTGGCCTCCTCACAAGGCTGGTCACGAGACGTGACTGAGGGTCACGCCTCGTGACTGGCTCTGTCCATCGCGAATCACGCGGCGACTCGCCCCTTACCTCTCGCTGGTCACGAGTCATGACTGGGTGTCACGTCTCGTGACTAGCTTCCTTCTTTGGGCTGGTCACGCGACGTGACTGGCTCACGTGACTGGCCTCTCTTAGGCCGGTCACGAGTCGTGACTGGAAGTCACGCCTCGTGACTGCCTTCCTCCTGGCCGGTCACGAGTTGTGACAGGCAGTCACAGCTCGTGACTGGCTTCTATCTGGCAGGTCACGAGTCGTGACTGGAAGTCACGTCTCGTGACTTGCCTCTCTTCCTGGCTGGTCACGTGACAGACGGGAATTTCTACAGTAATCAATTTTCCCGATTTTTCAGAATTTCCCAGAACAAAGAAATCAATCTAAATTTGATTAAAAGTCATTCAAACCTGTTCTTACTTTCCAGAAGATCATTCAAGCATCAAAATGACATAACAACGACTCAATTCAACATTTAAAACAACCAAATCAAAATCAACAGTAAATGCATTCAAGCTTCAAAGGAACACAAACCCTAGGATTTTACAGTAAGCTCAAAATCACACAAATCATAACAAACAATTCCCAAACCTAAATTCTAAGCTTCACTTCACTTAGTCCCACTACTCCCAGCAATCTCCTTGCTTTTGGGATCGCGAGGAGCCTCAGCTAAACACAAACATCCAACAAAGCAAACCCTAAGTTAAATCTAAACTCAAGGAAGAAGAAGAAGAAGAGAAAGAAGAATAAGAGCAAGACCAAGATATGTACTTACCAAGTTAGGAGGAAGAGTGACCAATTTCCACAACCACAATTTGATTTACAGTTAGCAATAATTAGGAAAGGGAAAAGGAAGAAGAAGAAGATGGAGGTAGAAGGGAAAACGTGAATCTGATCTTCCTTTCACTCTTCCTTCTTTTCTTTATTCATTTTCCTTAACCTAATACACATGTCAATGAATGGTGGTGGAACTTGCTCACTCACACCTTAACTCCATACTTCACACACATCTTATACACTCCTAACTTAAACACCCTACAATGGTATGAACTCACACACACAAATACTTCTTAACTTAAAACACCATAATATGATATGCTCAAGTGCACACAAGCAATTCCCAATTAATACACACACTAATGTCATACGTGCAACCACATACTAACAAAACCCAAAAACATGCATTTTACTAAACTACCCTCATGATATGCTGAACACATGCACATGCATGCTCACACAGACAGGCTCATTATACTAGGGGGCAAACGAGGTGTGACACCTCGTACCATCATGGTATATTAAATGGTGACCCAATCGATCGTTACGCTCGTGATGAGCTAGACCCGTTGGCAGGGACCATGCTTGGGTAGCCTTAAAGTAACACCACCTTTTGACTAAAGCTCATGTAATGGAAATAGTTACTTCCCCTGGGTGGTATAAACCTTAATACTATGCTTTCTATGTGGATCATTATGTATTGGACAAGCCCAGATAATTTGATTGGTAACCTAATCAAAGGCTTTCATGCCCCGATAGGCCAATGTCAATTTGTTTGGGCTGCCTAAATACATAACGATCATAACCCATGAGCTTGTGCTTTAGTTAGGAGAGGTTATGCTACCGGTTTTCCACCGTGCACCATGCGCGTCCATCGGGTTCCCTGTTAACCCATGGATCAATCCCACCTAGGAAAGAGACTATAACCTCATGTGCAGGAGTAACAAGGTTGGAAGGGCCTATGTGCTTGCATGCAGTTTGTAAATGTTGCATAGCACGATCATGCATCTTAGCACATTCATGTATCATCCTGACCCTTTGTGTTTTTCAGCCATCATAGATTCGCCTAGGTGGACAAGAGGGCCTCGGGGGCAACTACGCAGAAATCCATTCTTCGAGTTACCAGAAAGGGTAGAGTATCCGTACACTTCTTTTGAAACCAGCTACGCTACTTCAGCTCAGTTTTCTTTACCCGGAGAAATGGCAAACTCACCAATAGGGGTAGATGCCACCAGGGCAATGATAGCAGAGGAAATGGGTCAAAGGCTTGAAGAGTTTGAGAACCGTATGATGGCGATGATGGCCACTATGGGTCAGCAAGCAGCCCCACAAAACCCACCACCTCCTCCTATGAGAAATAATGAAAGGGGGGAGGTCAGAGAAGACCCCCAAGAGGAAATTCGCATGCCACCTGTAAACTTAAGAGCCACTACTTCAGGGGCACAATGGGGAAGACCGGTCCCAAGGTTAGATGATGATTGGGAAGATGAAGAATATGAGGAACGTATGTTTGAGAAAGGGAAAGCCCCTCAAACTGAAGAAGCCATCTGAAAGAAGATGGAGGAGAATTTGAAGCAATGACAAGAATGCTAACAAAGGGTCGAAGAATGAACCCAGAAGACAGGAGTTAGAAGGAGAGGATCTAGTCCCAATGAACTTTAAAATGCCGGATGTTCTGAAGTTTGACGTCACTTCCGACCCCATGGCTCACATAAAGCAGTACTCGCTGGTGATGAAGGTCACCACTTTGAGAAAAAAGCAGAAGATTGAGTACTTTTGCTTGAGTTTGATTGGCCCAACAGTAGGTTAGTACCATGGGCTTGATCGCTGAACCAAGGAAGATTTGGATTTATTGACAGAGGAGTTTTTGAGGCAGTACGACTGCAGTACAAGGATGGAAGTGACCTTGAAGGACCTAGAGCTGTTACAGTAGAAGGGAGGCGAGTCCTTCCATGAGTATCTAACCCGGTGGAGGAATCGAGTGATGGAAATGAAGAGGAAACCGGATACTCAAGATAAAACATGGCTATTCATTAAAAATGCGAGCCCGTATTTGAGAGAAGGATTAAAAATGAAAGGACTGAAAGACTGGGAGTCTCTGAAGGACATCGCCATTGAGGCCGAGGGGGAGTACCTTGTTAAGAAAGCAGCTAATGAGAACTATCCCAAGAGAGGTAGCAGTAGCCAGGGGGTAAATAGACAAACAGGTTTCGCTAGTGGCGCACGGAAGACTGCTGAGGTATCAGCTACTAATGCTACCCCAAGGCATTTTTCCAATCTTGGAAGGTCTTTATCATGGGTGTTGAGAAGACTGATGAAAGAGGGTAAGTTACAGCTTATGCCAGCCAAGCCTGCTAGAACTCAAGGCACGCCAGGACATAAGTATGATGAGTATTGTGCATATCATCAGCACACTGGGCATATAACCGATAACTGCAAGACGTTGAGGCACGCGATTCAAGATCTAATCGACTCAAAGCAGATCACAGACCCAGAGAAGAGAGGAGGTCAAAAGAAAACTTGGTACAACAGTATGCCCCCGCCAGTGAACATGATCGAGTCCAGTTTTCCCGAGGAGTTTGTGTTAAGGGAATTGTATGGCAACGATGTCCACACTGCTATCACGAACCTCCGTGAGGGGAGTAAAGAAGGGCTTCCCACTGCAGTGATCGATTGCTGGTCCACTGATGATATTGGAACTAAAAATGATAATTCTAAAGTATTTTCTGACCTGTGGAACTCGGAGGAGGAAGGAGAAGAAGCAAAGAAGAAAGAGATAGGAGCCGTGACCTGGAGCGGGCGGGTAGCTCCAGAAGTTGAGAAGCCCCAGGAGTCGGTTGAGGGCAGAAAGGGAAAAGAGCCGGAAGAAGATCCGAATGTTAAGCAACTAAAAAAGACACCGGCTCAGATTTCCATATGGGATCTTTTGAGACAGTCGCCATCGCATAGGCAGAAGGTGGTAGAGGCTTTATGCGAGGCAACTGTGGCAACAACTATCTCGCCTACGAAACTTCTGGATGTAGTGAAAGGAGGATCAGGAGAAAATGTTGTCTTTACCAGTGCTGATTTGCCGGTAGAATGTCGCAACCATAATCGCCCTCTGTACATAAGAGCACAGATTAAACAAAAGCGCACTACTTGCATAATGGTAGATGATGGCTCTTCGATAAATGTGTGCCCACAGGAGGCAATGGCGGCTTTTGGGGTAACAGAGGATATGTTAGCCAAATCTGATCTCACTATCATAGCTTATGACAACTCGCGTAGACATGCTTCGGGGACATTCACGGCAATAGTGAAGATGGGGCCTGTAGAATCAGAAGTGGAGTTTGTGGTACTGCCTATACCCGCCAATTTCTCAGCTCTTCTAGGTATACCATGGTTTCATAATTTGGGTGGAGTCCCCTCTACACTTCACCAGATGGTAAAGATACCTCATGAGGGCCATATTGTGACTATAAGGGCTGCACGGGAGATTCAGGTTTCAGTACTGGAGATTGCTAGGCAGCCATTTAGTGGATTTCATATCGCCATGATAGGTGAGGAAGAGCAGAAGGAAGAGAGCCCCCAAGTACTGAATATGATGAAAAACATTTCATTCCTCCCTGGCGCAGGACTGGGCAAGAATTCTCAAGGGATGCCAATAGCTGTTACCACTAAGGGCCAAAAGGATAGAAGGGGTCTAGGATACACAGGTGTTGTAGAGAGGGGTGAGAAGTCAAAAATGGAAATTCCTCATTTCTGGAAGACTTTTGTGCCAGCAACCGCAGCATGTGCCTATGCAGGGGAAGATGAGCCACAGTGGCTGGATGGAAGATTTGTGCCAGGATTCGAGGTTTTCAATGATGTCTATGACTGGGACATTGGATCGATCAAGCCAGCAGAGGGCTTTTGGGATGAAGAAATCATGACCAGTAGGACAATTTGGGGTCGTAAGATGCCTGAAGAAGTAATGACAGAAAAGATGTTAGCCACCCAGTTGAAGGGGAAAGCAAAGGTAGAAGAAGCCATGTAAGAGTTGATTGGGGAGCCCCCAAAGAGCCGAAGTGATGCAGGACCATCAACTGCAGCAGATACGCCAGCAGAGGAGGAAGAGAAAAATAGTTTAGATTTTCTTTTTGCTCCAGAACTTTTTAATGATGTTAATGACAATTTCAATCTTATTAATAAATTGAATGATTTTGCTTACTTGGGTGATGTTTCCGATGATTTCACTATGCATGATCATGATCATCATCCATCCATATTTAATATTGATTCAACTGATGCTACTCCATTTAATCTTGGAACCATAGAAAATCCAAAAGAAATTTTGATAGCATCTAATATAACTCCTGAAGAACGAGAAAATTTTGAGAGAATCTTAAAAAAATATGAAAAAGTCTTTGCCTGGACCTACGAAGATATGCCAGGAATCGATCAGGAAGTCGCAGAGCACGCTATTCCTACATATCCGGATCACAAACCCGTTAAACAGAAGCTGAGAAGACTTAGGCCAGAATGGGCAGATAAAGTGAAGGAGGAGATTCACCAACAAGTCAAAGCCAAATTTCTAGTTGAGGTGCAATATCCAACTTGGTTGGCCAATGTTGTCCCCGTAGCCAAAAAGAATGGCAAAGTAAGGGTATGCGTAGATTATCGGGACTTGAATAAGGCCTGTCCAAAAGATGACTTTCCATTGCCCCATATAGATGTACTGATAGACAGCGCTGCTGCTTGCGAGATGTATAGCTTTGGAGATAGTTATGCGAGGTACAATCAAATTCTCAATAAAATAATTGATCGAATTAAGACGGCGTTCATCACGGAATGGGGGACCTATGCTTATCGAGCAATGCCTTTTGGCTTGAAAAATGCAGGAGCCACTTATCAGAGGATGGCAACAAAAATCTTGAATGACCTGATCCATAAAGAAGTGGAGGTATACGTGGACGACATGATGATCAAGTCAACCACTAGAGAAGGTCATTTTGAAGCCCTGGAAAAGTTCTTCTTAAGGATAGACAAGTATAATCTGCGGTTAAATCCTAAGAAATGTATCTTTGGTGTTAACTCAGGGAAGCTCCTAGGACACGTGGTTAGCCAGAGGGGTATTGAGATTGACCCGGATAAGGTTAGGGCAATCAGAGAAATGCCAATACCACAGAAGGAAAAGGACGTGAGAAGCTTTCTTGGTAAGTTGCAGTACATCAGTAAGTTTATTGCTAAGCTTACTTCAATCTACGAACCAATCTTCAAACTACTTAGAAAAGACCAGCCAGTAGTATGGAACAAAAGTTGTCAGAAGGCTTTTGATACTGTCAAAGAGTATTTGCTAAATCCACCGGTGTTGAGACAGCCGCAGCCAATCAGGCCATTGATTTTATACTTAGCTATAGAAGACAGTTCTGTAGGCGCCATGATGGCCCAGGAGGACGAATTTGGAGTGGAATTTGTTGTTTACTACCTCAGCAAGAAGTTCCTGGCCTATGAGGTTAAGTATACGGAAGTGGAAAAGATTTGCCTTGCGGTGATTTGGGCTTATAAGAAATTAAGGCATTACTTTCATGCCTATAGGGTACAGGCAGTAGCTAAGCAGAATCCTTTAAGATACTTATAGGAAGCCCCCTCTTTACTCGGGAAAATGGGTAGGTGGTTGTTGTTGCTACAAGAATTCGATGTGGAGTATATTACTCGAAAAACTATCAAAGGGCGTGCAGTGGTTGAATTCCTTGCAAAACACCCAATTCAAGGAGAGCCGTACGAGTTTAAATTTCCAGATGAGGATGTGATAGCTATCGGAGCTCAAGGTTGGCAATTGCACTTCGACGGGGCCGTGAACAACAAGGGGGCAGGAGTAGGGATTATTTTAACAACCCTGAATGATGAGAAGCTCCCTTTGGCCAAGAAATTGAGGTTCAAGGCTACCAATAATGAAGCTGAGTATGAAGCATGTGCCTTTGGGTTAGAGGCGTTGATAGCCTCAGGAGCAAAAAATGTGGAAGTGTTTGGTGATTCCTCCCTAGTGATCAATCAAATCCGAGCTGAATGGGCCGTTAAAGAAGAGAGGCTAATGCCATACATCAAGCACTTGAGAGACCTGAGCAGTCAATTTGAAGTGTGCACATTTCATTTTGTTCTAAGGGACGAAAACCAATTAGTCGATGCGCTCGCCACTTTGGTCTCAATGTGGGACAACCCCGAAGGGGTGGTTATGAGGCGAGTTCTGATTTCTAGCTCTGAGAGACCTAGCTTCGAATCTAAGCCAGTCATGGAGATAGAAGAAGTAGATGGGAAGCCGTGGTATTACGATATCAAGAACTATTTAGAGAATGCGGCATTTCCAGAGGAAGCTACCGAAAAAGATCAGAGAATGATTCGCAAATTGTCTACCCAGTTCATTTGCATAAATGGGATATTATACAAACGGCAGGCTGATGGTATCCAGTTGAGATGTTTGGATGAGAAAGAGGCCAAAAGGGTAATGGAAGAAACTCATGCAGGCGTATGTGGAGCCCATATGAACGGGTTGACATTAGCCAAAAAGATTATGAGGCAAGGATTCTTCTGGCTCACCATGGATAACGATTGCTCGAAGTATGTAAAGCAGTGTCAGTTATGCCAGCAGTATGCAGATTTAAGGCACCTGCCCATCTCGGATTTACATAATCTAACGTCACCTTGGCCATTCACAGCTTGGGGGATTGATATTATTGGAGAGATACGCCCCGTAGCCTCCAATGGGCATAGATACATCATCGTCGCCATCGACTACTTCACCAAGTGGGTAGAAGCTGAGTCCTTCAAGAAAGTGGATGCTCGAGATATGGCAAAATTCATAGAAAAGAACTTGATATGTAGGTATGGCCTTCCACATCATGTGGTATCTGACAACGGGGTCCAGTTCATGGCCGAAACGAAGAAATTACTTCAAAAGTAGGGTATTGAACACCACAAGTCTTCTCCGTATCATCCTCAAGCTAACGGGGCAGTTGAAGCCGCCAATAAGAATGTCAAGAGGGTCCTGGCTAAGATGGTCCAGAATTATAAAGATTGGGCAGAAAAGTTGCCTTTTGCACTATGGGGTTACAGAACAACCATCAGAACTTCAACGGGAGCCACTCCTTATCCTTTGATATATGGGACGGAGGCAGTATTGCCGGTCAAAGTCGAACTTAAGTCACTAAGGGTGATATTGGAAGCAGAGATTCCGGAGGCCAAATGGGCGTAGCAGCGGTTGCAACGCTTGAACATGTTGGATGAGAACAGGTTAAAAGCCTACTATCACAACCAGATCTATCAAAAGAGGCTCGCTAGGTCTTTTGGAAAGAAAGTTAAGAAACATCCGTTGAAGGAGGGGGATTTGGTATTTAAACAGATGAGACCAGGAGCACCGGATATTAGAGGGAAGTTCAGACCTACGTGGGAAGGTCCATTTATCCTCAAGAAACTGCTGTCAAAAGGAGCTGCGATTTTGTCGGATAGCGATGGCAATGTATTCAAAGAACCGGTCAATATTGATAGACTCAAAAAGTTCCATGGCTAAAGACTACAAAATCAAAAGAAGAGAATGAAAGCCCCGCGGGGCGAAAACCGAAAAAAGGCGGCCTTGCTAAAATTGGGCGCCTCGTCAGGGTGAAAACCGAAAAAAAAGCATCCTAGACAAAATTTAGAGGCTTGAGAGAAAATATCCAATCATGAAAACCCGAGAGGGCTGATTGGGGACAGGAGTTTGATGCTATCAGGATTTGGTTCCATGAATGAATGTAGTCTTGCATAATTGAATTAGTGTCAAAAGACGATCATGTATTCTGAAATCGTACTGAAATGTACACAATTTTGTGAAATAAAATAAGACTTGACTTATTCATTTATATAATTGTCCAATTCTGCTTTAAAAAAGAAACATATTGCTTAAAATGCATGTAAAACTAAACTATGCCCTGCTACTACTCTCGCTAGCCAAATGCCTCAGTCGCCGTGTTCGGTTATCAGATGACGGGCTAAGTATCCACCTCTTGTATGCGCTGGTGGAAGTGACAGAGTGGTTCCCAAAGGGAGGTATGATAGTCTTCAGTGGAAGTTGACTCCAGAGCTCATGATAGCTGGAGGCAAAAGCCGCAGAAAGGACTCCACCTCGAAAGGATAGAGGGAGTCTCACCACATCCTGAGTCATCCAAAGTTGACGAGAGCAGCGGGCTGTGATTTTAAAGGTTGCCTCACGAAGCCTGCATAGGGAAACGGATCCTGAAGACCCATCAATAACTGCGCTGGATAAGGAAAGCCAAGCATGCATGAAGCTAATATCCTCATCCAATATCTCACTGAATCTGATAATGCCTTTGTCAGGGGTCTCAGGTAGGTACAAATGCCGGCGAGGAAGAAAATGCTTCACAGAGTACTGACTAATGACCCTAGGAGGTGGCTCTAACAGCAGTTTCAATTTCTCTTGCAACCAAATCTGAAACAAGAAACAAGGAAAAATAAAAGCCAAAGAAAATAAGATAAAAGGTAAAGAAAATAAGATAAAAGGCAAAGAAAAGCCGCTGGAGTAAGTAGGATTTACTTTAGCTAAAAGTTAGGCATAGGGTTGTGTGAAAATCCGAAAGGATGCACTTCCCGCTAAGAAAAGCTAGTGTGAAAATCCACAAGGGACACACTACCTTTAAAACAATGACGTACATGGAGTAATAAGGGGCTCCCAGAGAATGAAGTGGCAGGCCCGGCGCTAACAGAATCCAAATCCAAGATAGTCTCGGCCAGAATAAGTGGAAAAGGGGTCAGCCCATGGTGAAAATCGTCCAAAATCCTAAACAGACGAGGGTCTCCAAGCAGCTCCTCTGAAGTCACCACCAGATACTTCATCAGGTAGAAAAGAAAGATGATACTTATGCTGTATGAAGGAAGGTGGGACAATTCATCTAGTGCTTCAATCAGAGGATCTAACGCAAATACTGGGCCCTTAGGAACTAGACAAGCAGCATCAAAAGGAGCTATACTTAAGGACAGAGCAATATCCCGAGTTTGAACCAAACCACAGCGAGGAATGCAGGGTAAAGCGCTAGGAGGATACCAGCTCCAGACGATAGCAGCAAATTCCTCAGGCAGGGGGCACATTTCCTGGTAGGTGAACCTAAAAATGTGAAAGCGAGCGTCCCAGAAGCAAGGCGCAGCTAAAAGAAGGTTTTTTTTTATCTGGACTCTTCGTAAAAATCTCAACCCAGAAAGGGGGGCAAGGGTGCTATTTTCCCAGGTTTGAGCATTATCTAAGATACGTTGCATTTTGGCAAGAAGAGGAGAATTCATTCCTTAGTGGCTAGAACCGAAGTCGCTAAAGGAAATAAAGAAGGAAAAAAAGAAAAAAACTGGAGAAAAGAGATTAGTATGAAGCTGAAATGAGAGAAGAGGCACGAAGTCCAAGAAAAAGGTGAATTTTATAGGGTTGATATATCGACGGATAGCCCGTCCCTATCTCAGACGGTGATCCCGTCTGTAGTTGTCCACCTGGAAGTCTTTGCATCGTGCATATCATGCGCATTAATTGGGTAATCAATGAGGGTTAAATGTAGAATCCGGAGAGACAGACAGCATGCCCGTCGGTAACTGTATAGAGGTAAAGCCCGTCGGTACGTAAATTCTATATAAGGACGCTGGTACCGACGGACAATCGCTTTCTTCTCTCTTTTCTTCACACCGACGCTCTTCCCTCCTTCTTCAGTTACATTTTCTCATTTTTGCTTTTTCGGTTGGTTTCTTTTGCACCACTGTTTAGTCCTTTTCTTCTTCATTGAGTCTCAACTTCCAGGTTAGTAAAATTCTTCTAGTTTTTATTTATTATTTATTTTATTTTATGGTGAGTAATTTAATTTAATTTTATTTTTTGATTAGTATAATTAGGCTAATTGCTGTAGTACAATTTGAAAGGCCATAGTTATGTTTTTTTTAATGCCTTAAGCGCTAGAATTAACACATAGAGTAAGTAATATACTGTTATAAAATGCATGGATATGAGCTATTTTGAGAACAATTAATTTTTAGTTATTGAGTTTTTAGATATTTAGGCATGACCTTAGGAATGCATGCACTTTGAAACCAATACTAAGAATTAGAAGCAAATGTGGGTATGTTGCACTATTGCCTGGGGCCTGAGGCCTGTCCCTCTTTCTTTCTGTTTTCTCATATAGGAGGTTGGGTACACCCTTGCCGGGGTGCTGCCCACTTTTTTTTAACAAGAGTGAATATATTGCACTGTTGCTTGGGGCCTGAGGCCTATCTTTTTTGTTTTCTCATGCAGGAGGTTGGGCACACCCTTGCCGGGGTGCTGCCCAATTTTTTTTAATTTAATTTAATTTTAATTTCTTCGGTTTAATCATGACCCCATCGAAATGCTGCCTAAATTTTGGAGTAAAGTCTGTTTATGACTATGATACCAAACTAATTGTTTACTTTATTTTCAGGATGCCACCGCGACGATATGCTCCACGAGGCCCCGGATTGGATGAGTGCCGAGGCCAAACAGAGGTATGCAGCGCTGGCTCAAGTGCAGTTTCGAGCTAGCCGTTTCATTTCTAGGCCGTTCCTTGAGGCTCTCGGGATGGCCGACGAGGTCGATATTTTGATGGCAGGAGCGGGATGGACTGAGTTTCTGACGCCTACTTTCCAGACTCACCCAGATATAGTTCAGCAGTTTCTTGCTACGTTACAGTACGGGGGGTACCAGAGATCCGACATAAAGGAGGGTGTTATCCAGTTTTGGATTGAAAGGCACCATTATAGCATTACCCGTCAGCAGTTTACAGAGGCTATGGGGCTTCCATTCGGGCAGGATGTTATAGCGCCCCACAGGGTAGTTAGACACCACCATTGGGCGGTTATTGCATTGCCGGGAGTGCCGTATGATCATGATACGGCGAAGAGCACGGTACTCTCGTCACAGGCCCTTCGATATGGTCACAGGGTTTTATCCAGCTCCTATTTGGGACGAGCTAGTAATCCAGGGTCCCTCAATGCCGTTGAGATTTGGACTTTATGGGCCATGGTGGCAGGCCAACGGCTCAACATCAGCCACGAGATCTTGGTTAACATGGTGAGAGTATCTAGGGGGGCAGCCCCTGTGGTGTATGTTGGCGGAGTCATTACTAGACTACTCCTGAGTTTGGGTATTCGTCCAGACATCCTGGGGCCTGCCTTGGATGAGAGCATTTATGTGGATGCTCCGGCAGCTATTACGATGGCTATGATACTGCCGATACCAGGTCAGGCCGAGGCGTACAGACTCCGCATAATTCATGAGACCAAACGTACATTTAGCTTGCCCTCGCTAGAGCTGGTAGAGGAGCAGCCTCAGGATCAGCCTCAGGAGCAGCCTCAGATGGAGCAGGAGCCTCCCGAGCACCCACAGCACCAGGAGTACCAGCCTCCCCGACATCTAGAGCACCAGGAGGGTCAGCCTTCACAGCCGCAGCACGAGGAGCAGCAGCCGTATACACCTTCTGACATGGGGATTGAGTTCACCATGGATGAGCTATTTGCTACTCCTCCAGCACAGAGAGTACAGAGTCCCACTCCGCCTCCGCCATCGAGAGTACATCGAACAGCTCCCCGGGCACCTGAGAGATTCAGTCGATATGCTAGAGCAGGGGACCCGGGGGCATCTACTTCTATAGATCCACCTCCATAGCGGGCACCAGAGTTAGCTCCGCCTCCATTCACACCATCGATGCACCCGGCTCAGCCAGATTTTTCTGCAATTTTAACCTCTATGTTCGCATCCTTTGAGCACAGACAGGAGGAACGAGACAGGGCCATTCTCGGGGAGCGAGATAGAGTCATTTTAGAGCGGCTGGATCAGTAGCAGGGTATTATCCAGGAGCAGGGGAGGCTTATTGACCATTTAAGACGGGAGGAGGAGAGACTTGCGTGTCAGCTGAGGCAGGAGATGAGGGCCTCCCAGGATGAGGCGGCCCATAGGATAGATGCATCTGTGCAGATGGTGGATGAGTCAGTTGAGGCTCTCAGATTTAGGATCCAGGTCCTAGAGGGTGCCATACCTCCCATCGCCCAGTCGATGCAAGAGTTTAGAGAGCATACGGAGTATAGGCTGAAGAGTATGGGGACTACCTCTACAGATCAGACCCTCCGCCTGGCCGGCGCTTTCAAAGAGTTAGGGGGGTCGTCACTAACACACTACAGTTTATGATGGTATGCGCACAGCCTTTCCTTGATGGATATGAATAGGTCCAGTTCTAGCAACAGGACCCAGCGAGAGTGCAGCCGTTATTAGTACCAGTGGCTGTACCTCCCAGATCCCAGTGACAGGCGAGAGCCTTGGCTGCTCAGCAGGCCGGACCATCAGCCCCTCCTAGGCAGCCATCTGCTCCAGATGCGGGACCATCTACTTCTTCATCATGAGGCCAGCCGGTTCATATATCAGATGATGATGATGATGATCCAGAGGAACTCTCAGATTATGCGCCATTGTAGATTGTTCAGGGAGTTCTTATGGCTTTGTATTTATACTTTTTGTTGTAATCACATCTGTATATTGTACAAAATTTAACCTTTTAGTGGAAAAACATTTATGGATTAACCTATTAAATTTGCATGTTATCTCTTCATGATTTAAATTTCTTAAAAGAAAAGAGAGAGAGAAAGAGAAAAAAAAAAGACAATTGATCATATGGAAAACAGGATGATAAATAATAAAGAGAGACATAAAAATGTTCATAAATCTACCAATCAAGTTAATTGGTATGAGAATTAACAAGAATCTCTTATAATACAGGCACATGGTTACATCAATTCTAAAATGACCAACAGTCAAAAGGAGGGATAGATCGATCAAACATTATCACATCCAATATTAGATGAGAGTCAGCAGATCAGAATCATACCTTGCAGATTGAATGGGGGTTAGCAAGGAAAGGTCGCAAGCCTAAACAGGACTAGCGATATAAATCAGACACCATGCAGGCTGAGACGAGGCTAGCATGAGAGATTAGCCACCGCGCAAGCCTAGACGAGGACAGCGGGGCACACTCGATAGATTAATCCGCACTTTGTAAGTTGGAGCAAACTCGGTGCAGCTCAGGAGAGCAATCCGCACTTTGTAAGTTGGAGCAAACTCGGTGCAGCTCAGGAGAGCAGTCTGCACTTTGTAAGTTGGAGCAAACTCAGTGCAGCTCGGGAGAGCAACCCTCGCATTTTGTAAGCCTGGAGCAGACTCGGTGCAGTTCGGGAGACTAATCTTCGCGTTCTGTAAGTCTAAATCAGACTCGATGCATCGTTACTTCCACGGCAAAAAGGTAAGGACTGCCACAGGTATGCGTTCCTTTCCTTTCTTCTCTGAATTTTGGCTGATCTAGACAGTAATGCACTAGTTTCCCCAAAATTGGGGGCAGCTGTAGACACCGGGTCTTGAGGCAGTCCAGGTCAGAGTTACCCGATGAAGAGATCCATGTTGGTTTCAGGATAAATGGATAAAATTCATAGGTTTTTGTCTTTCGGTTTCACAAGGATTAAAATCTTTTTCGCTATAGCGTGAGGTTTTGAAAGAGTTTGGGAAATTTTGCTTGAAATAGGAATTTTTGCTCCACAGACGGGATGGCCGTGTGAAGTAGGGACGCCCGTCCTTACTTGGGGTGATCCCCGTCTCTATGCATACTAGGGACGGCCCGTCTGTAGCTAGGGACGGACACGTGTCTGAGTAGGGACGCCCGTCCCTACTCCCGCGTTACAGCCCGTCTGTAGCTAGGGATGGACACATGTCTGAGTAGGGACGCCCGTCCCTAGTCCCGCGTTACGGCCCGTCTGTAGCTGAATTTCCATGAGTACCCTTAGTAGGGACGCCCGTCGGTAGTTGCAGGGATGCTCGTCGGTAGTGGATCTGATCAGTTATCGCCGGATTTGATAAAATTTTATCTATTATCTTTCTAATTTTGGGTAATATTTGGTTAAAAATTGAATTTTAAAACTCCTTTTAAAATTCAAACTTTAAACTAATGCTTATCTGATTTTATCTGCAAAATTCTATAAATTGGGCGGTAAAATTCATTATTTGGGGTTAGAAAATTTGATAAATTTTTGGTGAAAAAAATTGAACATTTTTTGAAAGATTGGAATTTTTAGAGAAGATTTTTTTGTGAGCAATTTACCAAAAAGCTATAAAATCTCTATTTTTAGAATTTTGTTTGATCAAAAATTCTTCCAATTAATTAATTTCGTCAAATTTTCTTGTGAATTAAGCCAATTTGAGGTAACGAAATTCATTCGTTTCCATCAATACAGCTAATTCAAACACTCGATCGCTATTAAATTTTCCAGAAGGGAAAATACAAATTTTCTTATTTTTGATCCATTTTTATTTGATCCTTGTGGAGCGTGCGTGGACCGAAACCATCTGATATTCACCCAAAAAGGTAAAATCCGAGGGTAAACATTCTGGATTAGCACTTGTGTGATTTAATTAACTTATATTAATCGTTTTCATTTTTCCTATTTTTTATCTTTTAACTTATGTCTTTTAAAGTTTCCTATTATTTTCTTTTCTTTATTTTATTCATCAATTTTGATACTGACATGTTTATTCCTATGATTTATTTTTTGACCATTTGGAATTGGAGTTGCAAATGATGAGGGTCGAGCCAATCAGAGGATTTCCATACGGGTTCTTTCTTCACCCTTGCTTTTTATTCATGTTATTATTAAGATTATTTCAATGTCGTTAAAGTGAAAAGGGCCAAATATTTTATAGTAATTAATTTGGGGTTTTCTCAAAAGTTGTGGACCAATGTCTTGTTTTTTTTAACCAACAAAATTGACACTTCTTAAAAATCAGTTTGTAACAAATATGCATGGCAGGACCAATGTCCTCACTCCAATGAATATCTCGATTTCTGTATGATCTATATATTATTTTTATAATGGGGGTTGTATTCCGCCCCTAGTTTTATTGTAATTTGATTTATGGAAGTTTACCTTAATAAAGCTTAATTTATCGTTTTTGATGTGAATGATTGCGCTTTAATTAAATGCATCGTGTGGAAAGTTGGTGAAACAACGAATTCAAACTTAATCATAATATTGATCAAGGTATATATAACTGAGAAGTCCCGAACTCACTCTGGTCTTTGGGGCTCAATGAGGCGAGAGGTCTAGGACTTTCAAGACACCTCTTGAATCTCATCAAAAGACTTCAATTTACAAATCCTAGGCTCCAGGGGGTAGAGGCTGAGACCTCCAAGATCTCTCTGGCTTGCTCAAGATGGATATGTATGCGCTGTCTTAGGTTCGATGAGGCTAGACGAGCCTTCCCAATGTTTTATTGGGTGCCGACTCCAAGAAACCTCTTTGTTGCCCAAAATAGATGCACTTGTAAATACCTTACAAGTTTTAATGAATCCTATCCTGATCGCCCTAAAGTGGGCTTCCGGGAGGCCATGGGGTTCGGCGTGCATCAAACTATGTAAAGGATTAATGTACAAGATTTGTGTGTGCACATCTATACGTGTAAAAGATTAAATGCATGTGACATGCATGTGTTATGCAAAAATGAATAGACCACATCCCAGGTGGTTAAAGGATTCGTCGAGGGTACTGCTCGGCTGCCCACATTGTTTGATGCTCCCAAGGATGTAGAAAAGCATTACCTTGGCTTTACGAAATCTGACCCACAATCTTTTTAAATAGAACCGACCCGTGTGCATCTTTGCCCCCCTGGTCAATGAGCATTTTGCCTCCAGGACTCTGAATAAAGTTCTGCCTAAAGGAAAGTCATTTAGAGTAATGCCGCCTTATTGCTCCAGGCGTCAAAGGTCATTGTTTTAAAGGTGGTGCGTCCCTTGTGGATTTTTACACTAGCTTTTTTTAGTGGGAAACGCGTCCCTTTAGGGATTTTCACAAGACCCTGTGCCTAATTTTTTCCTGGAATGGACCCAACCCATTCCAGCGGCATTTTTTTAATTCATTTTTTTGAAGGACAGACTGTCTGTTCCCAGGTTTTCACCATGCCCTTTGGCCTAACTTTTGCTTAGGGAGCCAATTACGGTTTTCATCTCTAACGGCCTTTCTTCTTTCTTCTTTTTCTTTTTTCTTGTTTTTATTTTTTATTTTTTATTTTTTTTTAGTATGGTTGCAAGAAGGGTTGACATTACTATCAAAGCCCCTTTTCTAGGGTAATCAGCAGTTATTCTCTAAGGCATTTTCTCCTTAGGCATCGATTGCATTCCATGGCCTCCCTTGATGAATGTGTTGCTATATTGGGCGAAGTAGTAGATGAGGATCGGGTCCTTTAAGGCTTCAGGAGGCTGCCTTTTACATTACTACCCATTGTGCCTGGTCGTTTAGAGAGATTAACAACGCAGTGAGACATCCCTGTCCTTCTAAGGTGAACCTTTGGCTTCAGCCGTTACCTCCATATATCATGGCCTCTAGGAAAACTACCGGTAAAGACTGTTATACCATCCGTTGGAGACTTTTCTTTTACTCCCACTAATGTATTCAAGAGGTAGGTGACTAGTCTTGCGATTGAAAATATAAACCATCAACTTAGATATCTAGACGGTGAGAACGGTAGCAGAGTGTAGTCATTTAGATTTCACGGATTCAGTAACTCTCTTTTTACTAATGAGCTAGAAAATAATGAACACATGTATTTGCAAAGATTGTGTACATTTTAGTATGATTTCTCTACACATGATCATTATCTAATATAAGCATCAAACTCCTGTCTCCAATCAGCCCTCTCAGGTTTTCTTGATTGGATATTTTCTCTCAAGCCTCTAATTTTTGCACAGGATGCCTTTTTTTCAGTTTTTACCCCGTCGAGGAGCCAAATTTTAGCAAGGCTGCCTTTTTTCTGTTTTCGACCCGCGGGGCATTTTATTCTCTTCTTTTTATTTAATTTGGTCTTAGCCATGGAACCTTTTGAGTCGGTCTATGTTGACCGGTTCTTTGAATTCGCTGCTATACTATCCGATAGGATTGTAGCTCCCTTTGACAGCAGTTTCTTGAGGATGAAAGGCCCTTCCCAAGTAGGTCTGAATTTCCCTCGGATGTCTGGCACACCTGGTCTCATTTGCTTAAACACCAAGTCGCCCTCCTTCAATGGGTGTTTCTTAACCTTCTTTCGAAAGGACCGGGCAAGTCTCTTCTGATAAACCCGATTGTGGTAATAGGCTCCCAATCTGTTCTCATCCAGCAGGTTCAGATATTGTAATCTTTGCTGTGCCCATTCAGTTTCAGGAATTTGGGCCTCCATGACTACCCTTAATGACTTGAGCTCTACCTCAACTGGCAGCACCGCTTCTGTCCCATATACCAGAGAATATGGTGTGGCACCCGTAGACGTCCAAACCGCCGTTCTGTAACCCCAGAGTGCCAAAGGCAATTTCTTCGCCCAGTCTTTGTAACTCTGCACCATCTTGGCTAGAATCTTTTTGATATTCTTGTTAGCGGGCTCGACTGCACCGTTAGCTTGCGGGTGATATGGAGATGACTTGTGATGCTCAACACCATCCTTCTGAAGCAACTTTCTCGTTTCTCCCATGAATTGGACCCCGTTATCAGAAACCACATGATGCGGAAGGCCATATCTGCAAATCAAGTTTTCTCAATGAACTTCGCTATATCTCGGGCATCCACCTTTCTAAAGGACTCAGCTTCTACCCACTTGGTGAAGTAATCAATTGCAACTATAATGTATCTATGTCCGTTGGAGGCTGTAGGTCAAATCTCCCCAATAATGTCAATCCCCCAAGCCGCAAATGGCCACGGTGATGTTAAACTGTGTAATTCTGACACAGGGAGGTGCCTCAGATCTGCGTACTGCTGCCACAGCTGGCAGTTCTTCACATACTTCGAACAATCATTGTCCATGGTGAGCCAGTAAAATCCCTGCCTGATGATTTTCTTGGCAAACATCAAGCCATTCATATGGGCTCCACAAACACCAGCATGGGTTTCCTCCATTACCTTCTTAGCCTCTTTTCGGTCCAGACATCTCAATTGTATCCCATCAGCTTGTCGCTTGTACAACACTCCGTTTATGCATATGAACTGAGTAGACAACTTGCAAATTAATCTCTGGTCTTTCTCTATAGCTTCTTCTGGAAAGGCCGCATTTTCTAGATAGTTCATGATATCATAATACCACAGCTTTCCATCTGTCACATCTATTTCCATTACTGACTGTGCCTCAAAACTAGGTCCATCCGAGCTAGAAATCAAAACTGGCCTCATGATTACCCCTTCCAGATTGTCCCATATTGATACCAAAGTAGCGAGCACATCAGCCAATTGGTTTTCGTCCCTCGGGATGAAATGAAATGCACATATTTCAAATTGATCGCTCAGATCTTTCAAGTGCTTGACATAAGGCATCAGTCTTTCTTCTTTAACAGTCCATTCACCTCGAATTTGATTAATTACCAGGGCAGAGTCCCCGAACACCTCAACGTTCTTTGCCCCCAAGGCTAATAATGCTTCCAATCTAAAAACGTATGCTTCATATTCAGCCTCATTGTTGGTAGCCTTGAACCTCAGTTTCTTGACCAGAGGGAGTTTCTCATTTTCTGGGGTTGTCAGAATAATTCCTACTCCTGCCCCCTTATTGTTCACAGTCCCATCAAAGTGCAACTGCCACCCTCGAAATGCAATCGCACCGACATCTTCATATGGGAAGTTGAACTCGTATGTGTCTCCTTGAATCGGGTGCTCTGCCAAAAATTCAGCCACTGGACGCCCCTTGATGGTTTTCTGAGTGACATATTCCATATCAAATTCTTGTAACAACAAAAACCATCTTCCCATTTTCCCAAGCAACGACGGTGCTTCCTGCAAATACCTTAGGGGATTCTGCTTTGCCACTGCTTGAACCTTATAGGAATGGAAATAATGTCTCAACTTCTTAGATACCCAAATGATAGCGAGACAAATCTTTTCTACTTCTGTATATTTGATCTCATAGGCGAGGAACTTTTTACTGAGATAATAAATCGCGAACTCCACTCCGAACTCATCCTCCTGAGCCATCATGGAACCTACAGAGCTATCTTCTACGGCTAAATACAGAATCAAAGACCTGTTTGGCTGCGGTGGCCTTAGCACGGGTGGATTCAACAGGTATTCTCTGATGGTGTCAAAGGCCTTTTGACAATCTTCATTCCATATCACAGGCTGATTCTTCTTAAGGTGCTTGAAGATCGGTTCACAAATCGAAGTCAACTTGGCAATGAATCTACTGACGTACTGTAACTTGCCCAAGAAACTCCTTACGTCTTTCTCCTTCTGAGGCACTGGCATTTCTCTAATGGCTTTCACTTTGTCCGAGTCAATCTCAATCCCTCTCGGCTGACTACATGACCCAACAGCTTTCCTGATGTGACCCCAAAAATACACTTCTTAGGAATTAACCTCATTGTACTTATCTATTCTAGTGAAGAACTTCTCCAATGCTTCAAAATGGCTCTCCCTGGTGGCTGACTTGATCATCATGTCATCTATGTATACCTCCATTTCTTTATGGATCAAGTCACTTAAAATCTTCGTTGCTATCCTTTGATAGGTAGCCCATGCATTTTTCAAACCAAAAGGCATCACCCTGTAAGCATATGTCCCCCACTCTATGATGAAAGCCATTTTGATCCGGTCAATTATCTTGTTGAGGATCTGATTGTAACCACATAACCGTCCCCAAAGCTATACATCGCGCAAGTGGCGGCACTATCTATCAGCGCATCAATATGGGGGTAGCGGGAAGTCATCCTTTGGATAGGCCTTGTTCAAATCCCGGTAGTCTACGCATACCCTCACTTTTCCATTATTCTTGGCCACAAGAACAACATTGGCTAACCACGTGGGATACTGCACCTCCACTAGAAACTTAGCTTCAATCTGTTGTCGAATCTCTTCCTTCACCTTATCTGCCCATTCTGGCCTAAGCCTTCTCAGCTTCTGTTTCACAGGTTTGTGATCTAGATACGTCGGAATAGCGTGTTCTACGATGTCCCGATCAATTCCTGGCATGTCTTTGTAGGTCCAAGCAAAGACTTTTTCATATTTTTTAGTATTCTCTCAAATTTTTCTCTTTCCTCATGAGTTACATTTGATGCTATCAAGATTTCTTTTGGATTTTCTGAGGTTTCTGAGATTAAATAGATTAGCATCAACTGAATCAATGCTAAATGCGAATGAGTTATGATCATGATTATGCATAGTGAAATCTTAAGAGACATAACACAAGTAAGCAAAAACGTTCATCTTATTAATGAAGCTAAAATGTCATTATTAAACAGTTCAAAATTGAAAAAACATTCTAAATAGCTAATCAACTTCCGTTCTTGCCAACACAACTATTGCAGTCGATGGTTCATTATCATCCCTAAGAACCGTCCTGCCTCTGCACTTAAGCACCTAGTCCATCACATTGTTTCCCTCTCACTTTTCCGGATCGAAGATCTTCTTAGAATCAATCAGGTCTTGGATAGTGTGTGTCAAGGCCTTGCAACAATCTGTGGTATGCCCAGTGTGTAGGCGCAATACTCATCTTCCTTATGATTGGGCTGTCCCTGGCTTCTAGCTAGCCTAGTTAGCAATGGCTGTAATATCCCCTCCTTTATCAGCTTCTTGAGGTCCCAAGACAAAGATCTGCCCAAATTAGAAAAATACCTTTGCCTCACCTCCCTGGTTGGCGCTTCCACAATCTTTTCCTTTTCTGAGTCTAGCACCAGTTCTTGAATGCGATCTGTTAGAGGACAGCAGTAGTCTGTTCTATGTCCTAAACACTGGTGATACGCACAGTACCAATCTGCCCTATGCCTAAGGTGCCTTTGACTTGGGGGAGGCCCGACCGACAAGGGTTATAACTTCCCCTTCTTGATGAGACGAGTGAAGTACCAAGATAATGGCCTACCCGAGATAGTGAGGTGGAACTGAGTTATTCTAGTGGCTGGGACTTCTGCAGCCCTAGCATTTACCTTACTATTGTCAAGGCCTCCTGAGCTTTAATCTTTTAGGGTATGCATGATTGCAGGGTCCTCAATCTCTTCGGACATAATGCCATGTTCTAAAGTAGGCCTCCTATTTCGTCCTTGTTCAATTGGTGAATCAAGTGACCTCTTACCTTTGGTCTCAGAAGGAAATGGAGGTACTGGAGCCATCGCTGTATGAGCTCTCTCGATCGTATCCAGCTTCACTTGGTTAAAAGACATTGCCATAAGCTGAGCTTGGAGAACTAATGCCATGGCATCCATTCTTTCTTTAATTACAGCCAATAGCCTTTTTTCCAGCGATCTCTTGGGCGATCAGGGCACGAATCTCTTTATTCTGTTGTGAAGGGCCAGCCATTTGCTATACTTTTAGATGCTTTGGTAAGGATACTAGGTCTCTGTCAGCTAATCTGAGCTTTGGTGGTTCTTCGGACAACTATCGGGATCCCTAAACCACCCAAGCAAATGATCTATAGTGGCTAAAAATCAACAAGTTAGAGTGATGCATGAATAATATGCAATGCATGGTTGTGCTGTGTAATAAAAATTATATACAATGGCTAAAAGAGACTACAATAATACAAGTGAAGTATGTGAAAAATTATACACAAGACGGTATGTACAGGAAAAAAACGTATATACATGAAGAAGAAATAAAAAAATTATTTGTGCATGAATGACATGAATATGCAATGCATCATCCACAACCACATGCAAGCAGATATATCCTTCCAACCTTACTGCCCCCACACACGAAGTCGTGCGGTCTCTATCCTAGGTGGGCTTGATCCATGAGTTAACAGGGAACCCAATGGATGCGCATGGTGCACGGTGAAAAATCGACAGCATAACCTCTCTTAGCTAATGTGCATAAGCATGGGTTTTGACCATCATGTATTTAGGCAGCTCGAATAAATCGACATGAGCCTATCAGGGCATGAAAGCCTTTGATTAGGTGACCAATCAGATTATCTGGGTTTGTCCAATACAAAATGACCTATATAGCAAGCAAGGTATTACGGTTCATACCACCTAGGGGAAGTATCTATTGCCATTACATGAGCTTTAGCCAAAGGTGATGTTGCTTTAGGGCTACCCAAGCATGGTCCCTGCCAACGGGTCTAGCTCATCACGAGCGTAACGACTGATTAGATTACCATTTGATATACCAAACGAAACAAGGCTTGGGCTGGTGGTTATCCTTAACACTTCCCTACATTGAGTGAACATAGGGTCGTGCTTCGGGAATGCACCGGGGTGATAGAGGGACCAAACTAACATAATCTAAGGCTCTAATGAGATGGAATGCAATTTTGAAAGAAAGCAAAATTCATAAACTAAAACGTAATTGTAAATTTTAATCAAGGTACTTTTGAATCAAAGTCTCGAAATGGTCCCCAGTGGAGTCGCCACTGTGACGCGCGCCAGACCCCGGAGGCCGCCCCTCTGACCGCCCGCTTTAGGGCGATCTGGCAAGATGAGGTCCGTTGACATCTTGCAACGAATTGTAAGTGCGTCTATTTTGGGCAACAAGGAGGTGTCATGGAGTCGCCACCCAATAAAATATTGGAAAAGTTCCTCTCGCCTCGGAGAGCCTAAGACAGCGCATATATCCATTTTGGGCAAGCCAAAGGGGTCTTGGAGGCGAACACCCCAATAGAACATTTGGAATGACCCTCTAACCCTATGGAGCCTAGGATTATTAATTAAGTCTTTTGGCGGGACACAAGAGGTGTCTTGGAGATCCCATTGAAATGGGTCTCTAGCCTTGTTGAGCCCAAAGACTAGAGATAGGTTCGGGACTTCTCATTTATTTATACCTTGATTAATTTTACAATTAGGTTTTGAATTTATCATTATGCTCCCTCTCCACACAATGCAATTTAATTAAGATGCAATTATTCATTTTAAAAGCGATAAATAAATAACATAAAATAAAAAATCATCTAAAATAAATTACAATAACACTAGGAGCGGAATATAACTCCCATTTTAGAAGTGCAAACCATACATAAAATCGGGGAATTAATTTTGAGGACATTGGTCCTTGATTTTGATTATTACAAAAACAATTTTCGGTGATAAATTCATTAGACAAGAAAAAAAGGACATTGGTCCTTGATTTTGTTAAAAATCCCAATTAATTACTATAAAACACTTGTCTATTTTTATTTATGCAAAGTAAAATGAAATAAGGATTAAGAATAAATAAATAAATAAATGCATGAATTGAAAGAGTAAAGTCACAGAATTAAACCAAAAGGAGTTCTCCATGGTGTGAGCAGAGACCTTCATCTCACGCTCGATTCACCAAGGAACAAGAAAAATGGCATTTCACAAAAATAAATAAAGCATGTTAGTACCAAAAAATTCAAGATAAATCAAAAGACAAAATAAAGTTATAAGAATAACAAAATAATAAAAATGAAGAAAACGAAAAAAATAATTAAACTAAACAAAACACATGTCCAGAATATTTACCCTCGGATTTTATCCTTTTGGATGAAAATTTGGTTGAATTTGGTCCCACACGCTTCACGAGAAGAAAACATAACCAAAGAAAGAGACTTATTGAGTTTTGAAGAGAAAACAAGATTTTTCTATATATGGGTAAATAAAATTTTTCCAACCCTAAAATAATGGGAAAATTTCCTTTTTATAGAAAAATACCACAAAAAATCTATAAAAATTTATCATGGGAAAATAAAGGGAAAAAAGAATAAAAAATAAGAGAAAAGAAGGTAAGAAAAGGAGAAGGAAGTCCCAGGGACGGCCTACATCGCGCAAGCGATGGCCGTCCCTGGGCCGACCGACAAGTGGAGTCGAAACTCCTTGACAGCCCATCGCTCGGCTGCGCGACGGCCATCGGTGGAGTCTTTGCCCATTAGTCATCCCTGATCTGAAAACATAAAGAAATTTGGCAAAAAACTTTTTTATTTTGTTGTATGAAATTGATTTCTACGTTAAAATTACCCTTTCAAAAAAATTGGTCTCAAATAATTTAATATAAAAGGATGAAGTGAGAGAGAGATTGATCCGGAATAGTTACCTTCGAAATATTACCTTTAAAGGTGAATGTCGCGCAATTTATACTCCTCAAATTCTACAAGAATTAATTCGTAATGTGCAATATCGGGAGAGTTTTACCACAAAAATTGAATTTTTTAAAATTAGATCAAGAAAAGAAAATTGTATTTTTCTTTCTCGATGTTTTTGGTAGCAATTATGAATGCTAAAAAGGCCAGATCGAATAAAAATGAATTAATTTCATTTTCTCGGATTTGCCTTAATTTGAAAAAAATTTGATGAAAATTTTTAATAAACCGAAACAAATAAAGCTTTGTAAGATTTTTGTGGGAAAACTTTCTATTTCTGATGAAATTTTCTAACCTTTAATAATGATCCCTAGCCCCCTATTTATAGGTTAAGGAAAATAATTCAAATAAATTTATATTCTAAATTTGAATTTGAAAAAGATTTATGAAATCAGAATCAAAACTGACTGAATTATAGAATATTTCCAAAATCAAATCCAAAATTTGAAAATATTTGAAAAGTTTTGGAAGATATTAAAAAATCTTGGAAATATATTTTGGAATCTTGGAAAATTTTGGAAAATCCCATTAAATCTTGTTGTAGATCATCAACCGATCAGCGTCACTCAATCACCGACAGGCATCGCTCACGGGCACACCTGCCCTCTCGAGCGGTGGGCAACCTTGCGAGAGACGGGCGGCGAGAGCCCATCTGTTGATTGAGAGTGACAGGCACCTCTCGTACGAGCGATGGGTGTCACTCAGTGCGAGGGACGGTCCCTCACCCGCGAGCAAAAGCTGATGCTCATCGCGAGCGACGGGCATCTCACACGAGCGACGGGCATCGCTCCTGCCAGAGACGGGCCCGTCCCGAGCAAGCTACAGGCGCTGCTCGCATTAGGGAGGCCATCATTCGGAACAAGCGACGAGCGTCTCTCCTGACCTTTGGGTCTCCCGACGGTGAACCAAAATCAAGATTTTCAATTGATGAACTCCTCCTAACACACAAAAATCTCCTATTATCAAGAAAAAATATCTTCAATACTTGTAAATCCGAAAAGCGACAGCTCATAAGTTTCATCTATTTTCCCGAAAACAGGCATTGATATCTTCATCGGGTAACTCTGATCTAGACTGCCTCATGACCCGATGTCTACAGTTGCCCCTAATTTTGAGGAAACAAGTAAACTAGTGTCTAGATGAGCTAAAATTCAGAGAAGAAGGAAAGAGATGCATACTTGAGACAGTCCTTTACCTTCCATGGTGTGTTTAAACTGGTGACACCTCACTGCCGAGTTGTAGTGTATTTTACCATGACTTCTTGATGATTCATCTACCACCTTCATCGCGATGGCCTCTTCTTTGCCTATACGGTATCTGACTATCGTGAGATGCAGTGTTATCTAACTACAACTCAATCGCAATTTGTCCTATTGCATTTGTCCCACTGGCCTCTTCTCGGCTTTCACGGTATCTTTTGACTGTCGTGAGATATAGTGTTATCGAACTACGACCCAATTGCGATTTGTTCTATCGCATTTGTCCTGCTAGCCTCTTCTCGGCTTGCACAGTATCTGATTGTCGTGAGATGTAGTGTTATCTAACTACAACCCAACTGCAATTTGCTTTATCGCATTTGTCCCGCTGGCCTCTTCTCGGCTTACATGGTGTCTGATTGTTGTGAGATGTAGTGTTATCTAACTATAACCCAACTGTGATTTGTTCTATCACATTTGTCCTGCTGGCCTCTTCTCAGCTTGCATGGTGTCTGATTTGCTATCCTTTTGTGGGTCAGCATGGAGTCATATCCTTGTAGTTGTGGAAGATTTTATTAATTCATTGAAGATTGATTCATCTTAAGATGGAAATTTGATAAACATTTTTTACGTTGTCATTTATTTTCATCTTTCTTACTTATTATGTTATTAAACATTCTGGAAATGCAAGTAAGACATTAGCAATAATGTAGCCACACGAGATAAAACATAAATTTAACAAAATGTAAGTTTCACTAATAAAATGTGAATTTTGTACAACAAATATACAAGTATAATAAGATAAACTCCTTGAATACACTAGAGAGGGCAATAATCTGAGGGCTCCTTTGGGTCCACCTCATCATCTGATACATGTACCGGCTGATCCCGAGATGAAAATGCAGACGACCTGGATCTGGAGGCAGATGGCTGGCTATGAGGTGCTGAGGGCCCGACCCCTGTGGCTAAGCGCGAAAGGATGACGATCGGTGTGGATACCGATTGTCCCATCGCTAGGGCAGCCTACTAGAACTGGACCTGAGTGTATCCATCCAAGACCGACTGAGCACAGATTCCAATGAACTCTAAAGTGTCTCTAACTACCCCACTAAGCTCCATGAAGGCCCTTGATAGCCTCATAGTCTGATGGATGCAGATATGGTCGGTATGGCACCCTCCAAAATCTCTATTCAAAATCTGAGGGTAGTAACAGACTCATCAACTATTTGGACCGCCTCATCTACCTTTTGGGCCGTCATAGCCTAGGAGGCTGCCAAACTACGTCTTAAATTCTCTATGAGCCTGCCCTGCTCCTCTATAAGCCTCTCCTGCAAGCCCAGACGTTCAAGCATAATCGGGTCTCTCTCCTCATACCGATCGAGACACTCAAGGAGGGCTCGGTCTCTCTGCTCCTGTCGACACTCCATGGCAGTGAGAACAGCTTATAGCAGCAATAACATAAGGCTAGGCCGACTGCGAAGGTGGCAATGGACTAGGATATGATGGCTCTGCCTGGCGCTCTGAAGGTGGAGGTGGTATGGAGGTGGATGCCCCCGGGTGTCTCGACCTACTATAAGGGTCCTGGCCTCCCGGAGCACGGAATGCTGGACTCGCGATGGTGGTGGTGGAGTAGGACTCTGTGCTCTCTGCGATGGAGGGGTGACCAGCAGCTAATTTATGCTGAACTCAATGCCCATATCAAATGGAGTGCGAGGCAACTCCTCCTCCTGCTGAGACTGCTGTAGAGACATGTGTGTGAGCTGTGGCTCCTGAGGTTCGGGCTACTGCGGAGGCTGTTCCTCCATCTAGGGCTCCTCCTCTACTGGCTGGAGTGGAGGGAGACCAAATATATGCCTAGTCTCTGCTATGGTAAGTAACCAATACTCCTCGGGGCGATTGATCACCTATGTAATCATACCCATAATCATAGCCACCGATGCGTTCACATATATACTCTCATCAAGCGGAGGTCCAAAGCTATCAGACTCCACTCCTAGGTGTAGAAGTAGCCTAGAAACCACTCCCTCGGCCCATACTATAGGGGTAGCCCCCCATGAAACTCCGTCCAAGTTAACGACGATCTCGTGACTAATGTTGAGGTGTCGACCTGCTACAATTGCCCACAGACTCCATATCTCAGCCCCATTCACCAATCCCGAGTTACCTATCCATCCCAAGTATGAACTAAAAAGGACCTTGTGTATGTATCTGAGAGCCTGAGATGAGAGCACATACAGTAGTGCACAATTATTCAAGTAAAACATATCACTTATCACACCCCATTTGCCCCCTAGAAATTCGAGCTATGTTTGTGCATGCATTATGTATGTGTATTTGCATGTCATAAGGGTATTTTGGGAATTTCATGTTTTAGTGGGTTGTATTATAGTGCGGGTGCTCACATGGTATTAGGGTGTGAGTTGTTGGGTTATGCTAGTGTGTGTGCTCACATATTTGTAGGGTATTATAAGTTGGGATTTCATTATGTGTGTTTGTAGTGCATGCTTGTTGGGTGTGAGTGATCAAGATCCACCACTAAGAAGAGGACACATGGCTAGGGTTAGGAGAGAGGGGATTTAGAAGAGGAAAGAGAAAGGGAAGTAGAAATTCTACTCCCTGAATCCCATTTCTCTTCTTCCTCTTCTCTTTCCATTTTATGCCCTAGCTTGGATTCAAGTCATAGTTGGTGGGAATTGATCATCTCCTAGCATTCTTATTGGTGAGTTTTCTGCATTTTCATCTTGTTCATCTTCTTCTTCTCATTTTCTGGGTTTAAGGTTTTGATCTAGGGTTTGGTGTTTGTGTGTTTTGTGGGTTTGGTTGTTAGTTGAGCCTCCTCGTGATCCCAAAGGGAAGGATAAGGCATCGGGAAGTGGCACCAAGTGATTAAGAGCTAAGGAGATTCAGGTTCGGGAGTTTTTATGTTAGATGCACGTTTGTGATTTTTGTTAATTGGTGGAATTTCTTGAAAAATATGGTGTTCTTGATGTTCATTATAGTTTAAATGTTATGGGTTTTGATTTAGATGTGTTAAGAAGGCTTGAATGTGGCTTAATGAACTCAATGGTGTTCTTGATTGAGATGAATGATGAATAGTGCTGAGATTTAGATTGTGTAAATTGATGTTGTTATTGGCATGATTTAATTGGAATTTTTAGCATAAAAGTTGTGTTTTATGTTATTGATGATGTTGGGGTTGCTGGATTTGAGGCAAGTTGGTGTTTGAGTTGAGATTTGGAGGTTTCGGTGTTGAAAAAGTGAGTTTTTCTGCAGATTTCCCGTTCAAGATCTGGAAATCCCGACTCTGTCGTGAGCGCGACATTATCGCGAGCTCATGACAGAGCCCGGTGAAAGCAGCTCTCGCACGCGTTCGAGCCCTCTGCTGAGTGGGGTGCCTGGTCATCGAGCCGTGCAGTGGAGCCTCTATCGCGAGCGAGACAGAGCGCTTGGCTACCAATCTGGTTTGGGCGATCCTCTGTCACGAGTGCGCTCTCGAGCGCGAGCGTGACAGTGAGGTGTGTACATTTCTCCACGAGATCGCGAAGATTGCCGCGACCGCGACCTGGGGCAAGTTTGCCTTTGTCTCGACCATGACAATTGTCGCGATCGCGATAGTGACCCCAATTCTGCCTTGTTTTTCAATTGTGTCTTTCTCTTCTAAAATGAATTTCAAATGGTTTCTTCATGAATTTTTACCTCTGTATGCAATATAATATGCTTATTTATATGTGCAATATTACGAATCCTTCATGATAAATTAGATGCTATGATTTGGAAGCTGAATTGTATTACATGACCTGCAAGAGTCAGTCTAGTGGATAGTTATGATTGCCTAATAGAGTATTTTAGCTGCAGCATCAGTTCCGTTTGGACCCCGATCAGGTCCCCTTCTGGTTCCCTGTGAACCCTTATGCATTTTCGAACTTGTTTAAGGTCCCCTCTGTAAAATGTTTTGAATGCGATAAATTAAAATGGTTTTCGATTCATACTCGTAAGGTACGTTATGCGTTCGATTCGTATCCGTAAGGTACATTATGCGTTCTCTCGTTATCCACTATTTTGAGTCAGCAGGTATTTGTTTTGTTTTGCTTTAGCATGTTACAAGAATACGATATTCGAATGAGCATAATGATGAGTATATGAATCAACTGTTATCTGAACGTGATCATGAGCTTCTAAAAGTTATGAATGTGACCTGATATATGTTGTATATCCATATGTGACCTAAGTGTGTTATATTATGTATGACTATCTGCATGTACCATATTGTATGTGTTATTCTCTGACGACCATTGTGAATGGTCGTCCACTTTACTGTTGTGTTTCCCCACTAAGAATTTATCACTTAGCATAGTGTTTTATCCATCCAATAGAAATTTGGGAGGATTGTCTAATCTCATGAAACCTAAGATGATGCATATACGTCTATTTGTGGCAGGCCAGAGATATTTTGGACACCTCTTTCCAATAAAACACTAAAAAGATCATCTAATCTCATGGAGCCTAAGACAATGCAAATTGGGCCTATTTTGGGCAACAAGAGATATTTTGGACACCCCACCCCAATAGAACATTGAGATGGTCCTCTAACCTCGTTGAGCCTAAGACCAGAGATGGTTCGGGACTTCCCATTTATTCATACCTTGGTTAAATTATAATTGAGTTTTGAATTTAATATTTCATTCCTTTTCTCATTCAGTTTAATGCAATAATTAAAGCGTCAGATCATTCATATAATGAAAGCATTAAATAATGTAAGCTCAAAATGAAGCAAATTAAAAATATAATAGCTTACAACAAAACTAGGGGCAGAATACAACCCCCATTGTAAATGAGCAGAAAAGGAAAACATACACAAAGCGGGATATTTATTGAGGATGAAGACATTGGTCTTCGCATGCATATTTATAAAAATAATTTAAAGTGATAATTTTATTTAGATGGAAAAACTAGGACATTGGTTCCATTTTATTAATGAAAACTCCAATTTAATTACTATAAATTTTTAACCATTTTTATATTAGCGGGATAAAAACAATATTTACAATAATGATATATAAAGTAAAAGAAATGAGGTAAAGTTAAAAAAATGGAGCCGGGTGAAGATTCTCAGATCATCAGATCACCGTGGCGACCGCCATTTCAACAACCCCAAATTCATCAAATAAGTCAAATAAAACTCACAAAAAACAAAAATCAAGTTAGTGCAAAAATTAAGGGTAAAATAAGGTGCGAGAAATTAAATAACAAGGAAAGTCCATGAGAAATTGCCATAAAAGATGATGGGAAAATAACTGAAATAGAAAAAAAGAAAAAATGGTGAGAAAAGGCCCAGGGACGGCCAAAGACACTCGAGCGACGGGCGTTCCTGGGTTGACCGGTGTGCAGAGGCAGCGTACATCGATGACCCGTCGCTTGCGTGAGAGACGGCCGTCGCTGGACTCTCTGCCCGTTGGTCACACCAGACTTTGAAAAAATGCAAAAAATCAAATAAAAATTAATTTTGTTTTAAATAAATGAGATTTTTTGTGTAAAATCATTACGAAATGATTAAATACGAAAATGACCAATCCAAAATATTTACCCTCGGATTTTTACCTTTGAAGGTGAATGTTGTACGATTTCGGTTCCTCGAATTCTACAAGGATTGGTCCACGATGTGAGATTTTCAGAAGATTTTTTTCGAAAACAAATCAAGAGAAGAAAATTATATTTTTCTTTCTCGATATTTTGATAGCAGTTGTGAATGCTAAAACGGTAGATTCGATAGAAATAAATTAATGTCGTTTCCTCGGATTCGCCTAAATTGAAAGATTTTTTTATGATGATTTTTCGAAAAAATAAAAGTAAGAGAACTTTTGTAAGAAATTTTTTTGTAAAAATAGCTAAAATCCTCTTTTTTTGTCAAAAACCTCTCCCGAACAATGAGCTCCCAACCCCTATTTATAGGTTTAGGAAGAAAATTCAAATAAATTAAAATTTAGAATTTAAATTTGAAAAAGATTTCTAAAATCAAGATCAAAACAAAATGATTTTCAGAACATTCTCAAAATCAAATCCACGATTTGAAAATATTTAAAAATATTTAAAAGATTTTGGAAAAATCTTGGAAATATTAGGAGATCTCCTTAAGAATCGGGAAAATCCCGCTCAAACAATGTCAGATCATCGACCGACGGGCATTGGTGGAGTACTGACGGGCGTCGTTGATGGGGGCATGCTTTGTCTTTTGATCAGTGGGCCCCTCACAAGAGACTAAATCGCGAGAGATAGGCGTCTCTCGAACGAGCGACGGGCGTCGCTCCACACGAGAGACGGGCTCTCGCGGGTGAGCAATAGCTGGCGCTCGTTGCGAGAGATGGGTCTCTCATGCAAGCAACGAGCGTCGCTCCCACAAGAGAAGGGGCTCAGCAAATGAGTGACAGCCGGTGGTCATCGCGAGAGACGGGTATCTTACGCGAGCGAAGGGCGTCACTCCTGCGAGAGACGGGGCTTCGCAAGTGAGCGACATCCGGCACTCATCGCGAGAGACAGGTCTCTCACGCGAGCGACGGGCATCGCTTCTACCGACGGTACACCCATCGGTGGAGCAAAACCCAATTTCAAAGATATTAACTCCCCCCGATTCCTCAAAATCTTCTATTGCCGAGAAAAAATCCTCAATCCTTGTAAAACCGGAGAATAAAAACTCAAAACCTTCATCCATTTGTCTGGAAATAGACCTTGATGTCTTCATCAGGTAACTCTGACCTGGACTGCCTCAGGACCCGGTGTCTAGAGTTCGTTGCCCCCAATTTTGGGAAAACTAGTACACTAGTGTCTAGATGAGCCAAAATTCAGAGGAGAAAGGAAGAAATGTGTACCTGAGGCAGTGCTTACCTTTTTGCTGCTGCGTTTAGACTGGCGACCTTCTGCTGTAGAGTAGTAGCGTATTCTGCCATGATTCTTTGGCAACTTGTTCGACCACCTTCATCCGGCGGACCTCGTCTCGGCCTGTCCAATGTTTGAATGCCGTGGGAAGTAGTGTTATCCAATTGCAACCCCGTTGCAACTTATTCTATCGCCAGTGTACCGCTAGCTTCGTCTCAGCTTGCACGGCATGAGAGGTAGTGTTATCTAACTACAACTCAGTTGCTGTTTGTTCTACCGTGGGTGTTCCGTTGGCCTCGTCTCGGCTTGCACGGCTTGAGAAGTAGTGTTATCCAACTACAACTCGATTGAGGTTTGTTCTATCGCGAATGTCCCGCTGGCCTTATCTTGGCTTGCACGGCGTGAGAGGTAGTGTTATCCAACTATAACTCACTTGCGATGTATGACTTTTGATTAGCTGACCACCATCCGGTTACCAGAGTATGATTGTTGACCATCCTCGAGTCGACATGATGTCATGTTCCTGTGGTTATGTAGAATTTTCATTAATCAATTGTAAATCAATTTATCTAGTAATTTCATAAACAGTTTTTATGTTGTTGTTTATTTCCTTCTTCTTACTTATTCATGTTATCAAACGTTTGGACAATATAAGTAAGATGTTAATCACGATGTAAATATACAAAATGTAATATAAATTTAACAAAATGTAAATGTAAGTTTCCACTAACAAAATACAAATTTTGTACAACCATATACAAATACAAGGAAATAGACTCCCTGAACAAACTAGAGAGGGCAATAATCCGAAGGCTCCTCCGGGTCCTCCTCATCATTAGACATATGCACTGGTTGGCTCCGAGATAACGATGCGGACGGTCCTGCTCTGGAGGTAGAGGGACAGCTGGTAGGTGCTGAAGGTCTAACATCTGGCCGAAGACGAGGCAGGATGACTACTCATGCGGATACTGGCTGCCCTGCTGCTGGAGCGGTTTGCTGGAACTGGACCTAGGCATACCCATCCAAGAAAGGCTGAGCACAAACCCTGAGAAACTCCAAGGTGTCTCTGACTATGCCACCCAACTCTATAAATGCTCTCGATAGTCTTAAAATTTGATCCCTGGCCGCATCTCTGATGCCCCCGAGCCTAGTCTCCGTCTGCTCTCGGAACTCTTTGATGGAATCGAAGATAGGCGGTATGGCACCGTCCAGCACCTCTATCCTGAACTTGAGGGCGCTGACGGACTCATCTACCATCTGAACTACAGTGTCAACCCTCTGAGCTGCGGCATCATGGGAGGCAACCAAACTTTGCCTCAGCTCCTCAATGAGCCTCTCCTAGTCCTTTATGACCCTCTCCTGCAGGCCTAGCCACTCCAACATGAGCCGATCTCGCTCCTCATATCGACCAATCCGCTCTAGAAGGACTCGGTCCCTCTCTTCCTGTCTGCACTCCATGGAGGCTAGTATAGAAGTCATAACTGCTACTACATCCGGCTGGGCTGGCTGGGGCAACAGTGATGGTGCGGGAGCTACCGGCTCTATCATCTGCTCTGGAGGCAGTGCCATGGAGGTAGATGCCCTCGGATGCCCTACTCTACTATAAGGGTGAAACCTCTCAATATCCCAAGGCACTTGTAATGCCCATTCTCGACCACTAGATTAACTCAGCTAACGCAGTCAAGAATGGCCGCTACACAGCAAGCAAGCACACTTCACAATCATTTGCTCATGCCAAAAACCTGGAAAATTAAATTTCATTATCACACACATCTCGACATGCATCATAAGACATTCACTTCTTCTTGTTCATCAACTTACTTACATACATACTTATACATACAAACATTAAGTTTAGAGTACTATGTCATAACAACTTTACATACTTCCGATTGCACAAAAAAAATATCATACATAACTTGTACAAACACATTACTAGAAACCCCCAAAACCTACACTATAGATGTACTCCTAATGTTGACCGTTGACAATGCGGAGATGTCCCTCAAAATCACCTCGTGTCCGAACCTGCACGGATTAGGAAGAAACCTGTGCTAAGTGACAACACTTAGTGGGGAAACACATACAAAGCATATATATAAACACATGAAAACAAATATCACACATGCATCATGTTATAATTCATACTTAAGCTATCAAGTCAAAAGCACGTAAATCATTATACTCATAACATCATTATTTAATCACATTTTTATATAGCATGCATATGACTGCCACATACTCATTATAGCCAACGTATTCACACACAACAAATGTATAATTTAAGATTATCATTATCTTATATGATTAGATTTGCCTGCAATTCAAAGACGCAGATAACGGGTATTGCATTGGTACCCCTGAGGTACTATAATTTCAGTATATCTGTGGATACACACACTCGCATTAGTACCCTAAGGTACAATAATTACAATAGAATCTATATTCCACATTTAAGAATCCAATAAGGATTTAACTCGCATTGTGATTCCCGATGAATCGGACGCATTGGGCTGCAGCACTTTGACCCTATAGCCATGCCTATCTATCCATTACTTTACTCACAGGCTAACATTATTCATTTTAATTAACAGTTCGCTTGATCACATGCTTCAACAAGTCATTGATAAACTAGCAATGAATTCACATGCTTAAACTCATCATGTAATTGTGCTAACTTACCTTATCGCTCTTGACATAGTTGGCTTAAGCATAGCATAATGGATCACTTTAAATTAATCATTCACTTATAAACTTCACATTTAATAATAGCATTAAGCACTCATTAAGTGTCATTGTATGTGATTAATCACTAAGTTAACATCCAAGCATCACTCCTTAATGAATAAGAATTCTTCACAAAAACAGAGTACCTCACGGTCACAACTAGTTTTGTTGTCACCGTGACATACCAAAGGTTTCAAACAGAATGTAGTCTAGGCTATCTCACGGTCACAATTAATTTGGTTTCCACCGTGACATACATTCAATACCCGGATAGAATGCAACTTTTGGGTATCTCACGGGCACTGGGCACGCAACCGACGCCCATCGCGCGTGCCGACGGGCATCGGTCACCCCTGTTCCGCCGCAAATGGCTAAATTCGCCTAAAAATCATTTTTTTCCAATTTTTTTCCACAAAATTCATTTTTTTCCCTTTTTTTAAGGGATTTTCATTTTTTTTTCCATTTTTAAACTTAGATAAATTATATTATTTATTAATTAATTATTTTTTCCCTTAACTAATTTTATTTTCTATTTTTTCTTCATATAAAAAGAAAAGGACGGAAAGAGAAAGATGGGGATTGATTTTTTTTAGGGTTTTTCTAAAGTTTCTCTTCTTCTTCTTCTTAAACAATTCTCTCTAGGTTTTCCACTCAAATAAAATAAAAATTTCAGTTCTTCTACTTCTTTTTTTATTGGAATTTCTTCTAAAATATTTTTTAGAAGGAGTTTTGTTGTTGAAAATTTAATTTTGAGACAAAATAAAGTGGTTATTTATTCTCAAAATTCTATTTTCTTACTTTTTTTTTTGTTACATATTTTTTCAATTAAGTTTTTTTGAAGATTTGATATTGAGTTTTTTGATGAAAAATGGATTTTGGGGCAAACAAAATTATTGTTTGTTCTTGAAATCTAATTTTTCATTTGATTTTCTAAAAACAAAGTTTTTCATGAATAATTCTTTTTGAGACAAACAAAATAATTGTTTTTTCTTGAGAACTTTTTTTACTTTTTTATTTTTTTCTTCATCATTTTTTTCAAATTTATTTCTTGGAATAAAATTCCAATTTTTTTATTATATTCAATTCTAATCTTGCAAATAAAAAACAAGGAAATCAATCATCATTTTTACCTTTATTGAATCCAAAACTCTGAGAGTAAAGATTCTGGGCTTGATCTTTTATCTTTTATTATTTTGTTCATATTTAATTGATTAACATGTATATTTTATTATTTTCATTTATTCATTTATTATATTGCTTTTATATTTGTCTCATGTAATATGTTTATATATTTTTTTTTTCATGTAAATATTGATTTCTTATTATTTTTTAACATGTAAATAATTAATTCATTTTGGTTGATCTGTTGCCCATGGAAATTTTTTATGTTAATTGTGATAACATTAATTAATCATGTCATTTATTTAATTATTTTCATCATTCTTTTATTCATTATTTTTATCATTCTTTTTCATTGCTATTGTTATATATTTATTGTTTATTCATTTATTTGTTTATTTTCATTATTATTATTATCATGTTCATATTTTTATGTATTAATTCATTAGCATGTTTTATTTATTTCAATCATATCATTTAATTCATTTATCATTCATAATGCATTTTTCTAATTTATTTTAAATTGTTAACATTTTAATTCATTTGACATTATTTCATTTGTGTTTTATTTTTATTTCACAGCTTATTTTCTTCACTTGGGCATTTTCGTGAGCACACGGGGAGATACAGGAGGCTCGCTTGATTTGATCGTTTATTTCATTACTTGTATTATTTGCTTTATTTGTTTCTTTATTTATTTTGTCGAATGTAATTCCTAATAAAATTGTTTATTTTAGGCACGCTAAAAAGAAAATCATAAAAATATTTCTACTAATTAACTTGGAATTTTTTCTAATAAAAATGGGACCAATGTTCCAGTTTTTCCATCCGAAATAAATTATCACATAAAAATCATTTTCGTGAATATGCATGCCAGGACCAATGTCCTCATCCTTAGTGTAATCCCGTTTTATGCATGTTTTGTATTTCATTTACAATGGGATTTGTATTCTGCCCCTAGTTTTGTTGTAATCTATTTTCAAGCGCTTTATTTTAATTATACTTTATTTATCGCTTTCCCTTGAATGGATAATTCGCGCTTTAATTTAATTGCACTGAATCGGATGAGAAATGGGATGCAACGCTAAATTCAAAACTCAATTATAAACCTAACCAAGGTATGAATAAATGGAAAGTCCCGAACCTTCTCTGGTCTTTGGGCTCAACGAGTCGAGAGGGCCAACTCAATGTTTTATTGGGATGGGGCCTCCAAGACACCTCTTGTGTCCCTTAAAAAGGCTCAAACTTGCATAGTCTTAGGCGCCACGAGGCGAGAGGGCCATCCTAATGTTATATTAGGGTGGAGGCCTCCAAGGCACCTCTGGTTTGACCAAGCGTGAGGCAAGAAGCCCATCCTACTGTTAGGGTGGAAGCCTCCAAGACACCTCCGGCTTGCCCATGATGGACATAGCAGCGCTGTCTTAGGCTCACTGAGGCTAGATGACCTTTCCCAATATTTTATTGGTTGGCGACTCAATGAAACCACCTTGTTGCCCAAAATGGATGCACTTGTAATTTCTTACAAGTTTTTATGAACCTCTCTTGAAAGCCCTAAAAGCGGGCCGTTCGAGGTGCCACGGGGTTTGAGACGCATCACAGTTGTCACCGTGACATACCTCATGTGTGCAAAGGCAGATTGTAAACCTTGATACCTCACGGTGACAACCAATTGCTTGTCACCGTGACATACCAAATCCACTTCGGGCAGAATAGACTACATGATACCTCACGGTCACAACTAGTTTGGTTATCACCGTGACATATCAATCACTGTCGGTAGAATGCAAACTTTGCATATCTCACGGTGGCAATCTCTTGGTTGTCACCGTCACCTATACACAAGTTGCAAAACACATATTTCCAAATCACCTCATTTTTCATGCCAACCACAAACTTACAGTTCCATTCATTCTCGTATCGCTTACATATCAACTTATTATTTAACACATTAGAAACTCCATTCAATTATCCCAATTTAAAATGCATAGAATTAACACATACATATGGTCTGCAAAAGACAACTCATATTCACATGCTAATTAAGTTCCTCCAACAATCACATATCATTCAACATTTACATGCAAATCACACGGCAATTTCTCAAATACCAGAATTCAACATACAAATCAACTAAACTATTTAACACATATCAAATTAAGGCAAGTTTCCCAAACCTCGTCACCTAAGCTCCTAGTGTTCACTTGGCACTCGATTCCCCTACTGTGACGAGCGTCGAACCCCGTAGGACGCCCCAAAAACCCGCCTTTAGGGCGATCAAGAGAGGTTCATGAAAATTTGTAAGAAATTACAAGGGCATCTATTTTAGGCAACAAGGAGGTTTCATGGAGTTACCACCCAATAAAACATTGAAAAAGTTCTTCTTGCCTCAGTTAGCCTAAGACGGCGCATTTTATCCATTTTGGGCAAACCAAAGTGGTCTTGGAGGCATTCACCCCAATAGAACATTGGAATGACCCTCTAACTCTATGGAGCCTAGGATTGTAAATTGAGTCTTTTGGTGGGACACAAGAGGTGTCTTAGAGATCCCATCCCAATGATACACCGGAATGGTCCTCTCGCCTTATTGAGCCCAAAGACCAGAGATGGTTCGGGACTTCTCATTTATTCATACCTTGGTTATTTTATAATTAATTTTTGAATTTTAAGTTTTCATCCCTTTTCTCATACATTTCGATGCAATAATTAGAGCGCAAGTTTGATCATTCAAGGAAAGCAGTAAATGAAAGCATAATTAAAATGAAGTACATAAAAATAAAATACAACAAAACTAGAGGCGGAATACAACCCCCATTGTAAATAAAATACAATTTATACATAAGTTGGGCTATTTATTAAAGATTAGGACATTGGTCCTCGCATGCATAATTAAAGAAAATAATTTTAAAGTGACAATTTATTTGGATAAAAACTAGGACATTGGTCCCATTTTGTTAGAAAAATCCAATTTGTTAATATAAAATTTTATGCGACTTTTTAACTAACGTGCATGAAAATAAATAAACTTATTACAAATTACATGATGAAACAAATAAACTAAATATAATGGAAAATAATAAAAATGACAAATTAATTAATTAACTCCCAAATAGTATCTTTAAATCTCCATGGGCTCCCACTTGGAATTGGAAAAGCTCACACATGAAAAATAAGTATTGAAATAAAAATAAATAAAAATAATGTTAGTAATAAAAAATGGATTTAAACATATAACATGTAAAAGTGAATTAAAATAAATAAAACAACATGCATAATGTATGACAAATTAATTAGATGGCATAATAAAAAAAATATAACTTAACATATTAACATTTAACATGCATAAATAAAAACAATAAAATTTAACATGCATGAAAAACATGAAAATAATAATAATGATGATGACGACAATGATAAATTATAATAATAAACAAGACTAATAAAAATAATAATAATGATAAATAATAATAATATTCATGATAACACTAATAATGATAATACTAAATACAAAAATAATTACAATACTAATGGTAATAATAATGATAATAACATCAAAGAATATGAACAATCCAATTAACAAATAATAATAATGATGATAATATCAAATAATATGAACAATCCAATTAACAATGCAAGTAATAATAATAATAATAATAATAATAATAATAATAATAATAATAATAATAATAATAATAATAATAATAATAATAATAATAATAATAATAATATGAACATCAAAGAATATGAACAATCAAATTAAATATGCAAGAAATGATAATGAATGAGACAATCATGCTAACACATGTTAAATGATAATACTAACAATAACAATAATATATGAACAAAAATAAAGACAATGATATGAACATGAACAATTAAATAAGAAATAAGAATAAGAATAAGAAATATGAACAATTAAATAAACAATAAGAATAAGAAATAATAATATGAACAATTAAATAGGAAATAAGAAATAAGAAATAATAATATGAACAATTAAATAAACAATAAGAATAAGAAATAATAATATGAACAATTAAATAGGAAATAAGAAATAATAATATGAACAATTAAATAAACATAAGAAATAAGAAGTAAAATAAATAATAGATTTAAAAGAACTTACATGGTAACTAACTAATTGTAAACAAAAAATAAATTGAAAATTAAAAAGTGGAGCCAATAATGTTTACCCTCAAATTGGATGTGATGAATGAAGTTGGATGATAAATTCCTTGCTTTGATTTAAAAAACTAACATATATAATGAAATTTTATCCCAAGAACAAATAATTGATTTATTTGTCTTAAAGAAAAAATTATAATAAAGAAATAAGAAAATTAATAAGAACAAATAATTGATTTATTTGTCTCAAGAATTAAATTAAAAAAAGTCAAATTAGAACACTTGGAGAATTTTTCTTGAAGAAGAAAAAAAAAATTAGAAGAAGAAGAAGAAGAAGAAGAAGAAGAAAAGGAGAGAAAACAATATTTTTCTTAAGGAAAATCCCCCTAAAAAATCCTCACTAAAAAACCCATTTTATAACCTCAAAATTTAGAATTTTTAATTAAATAAATTTAATTCCAATAATTACAAAAAACTCATGAATTTGAAGAGTTTGGAAAATAAAAAGGTTTTTGCATTAAATTACACAAAACAATGAAGAAACAAATCAATTTTTAGGCCAAAAATCGGAAAAACAGCAAAATGGGGCGATTTCGGTGAGGCTGTGCGCATTGCACACACTAGCACAGCTGTGCTTCCGAAAAAAGCACGGCTGTGCTTTCGCGTGCACTCCACGCAGTGCAGCGCAAAGCACAGTTGTGCTTTCAAAGAAGCACAGCCGTGCTTTTCAGGCAGAATTTTTTTTTTTATTTTCTAAAAAAACTATAATTTCAAAACACACCTTTTTTGTCCTAAAATAATTTTAAAACACTTAAAATTTTTTTTTTTTAAATACATATTTATTTATTTCTAATAAATCAATTTGATAAGAAAATCATCACTTTCAACTTTCATTTTTGCCTATAAATAGGCACACTTAATTTCATCATTGGGTAATCCTGATTTAGGCTGCCTCGGGAGCCGGTGTCTACACCTACCTTTGCTTTTCCCCTTATCTCTCTTTACTCCTTCCTCTACAAATTCCATCCAATTTCCAAAATTGGACACAAATCATCAATTCATCAATCCATCACATACCAAACTAGAAAGAGAAGAAGATAGAACAAGTAATTGACCACTTACTTTTCAATTTTATCACCTTAATTCTTGATCCACATAATAAAATTCATACAATGAATTTGATGAATTCTAAAGAACCACACGAAAATGAAAGGTAAAAGAAATATAGAGTTTGAAAGTGGAAATGGCTGAAGATTCATGCTAATAGTGGCCCTTTCTCTCTCCTCAATTCTATATATGTGCATGTACTTAGTGTAGGTTGCAGCACAATTAAGTGCCACCCGAATTCCACCTCCACCTTCTGCCCTGAATTAACTTATTTAATCTCCTTTTAATCTTAATTAATCCTCAATTAGCTTAATAATGCAAAATTACAACTTGGCCACTTAACTTTCCTTTAGTTTCTCAATTAGGTCCTTACTTTTATTACAATCAAGTCCACATTACACCCTTAGTTAATCCAATTATACCAATTGCAACTAGGGTTCATTTTCGGCCATTATAGCGCTAACCTCTGTACTCATGCTAGAGGAGGAGTAGGGTTCTATACTCCCTGTGCTGGAGGAGTGACCAACAACTCGTCCATACTGAACTCTATACCCATGTCAAAAGGAGTCTGCGGCTACTCCTCCTCTACTAGCTGTTGTGGAGGCTGCCCCTCCTGATTCCCCTACTGCTGTGGAGGCTACTCCTCCTGATACACTGGCTGCTGTGGAGGCTGCTCCTCCGCCTGAGGCCCCTCCTCTACTGGTTGGAGCGAAGGGAGGCTGAATGCACGTCTGGTCTCGTGTATGGATAATAGCCGGTACTCCTCAGCCTGGCCTGTCACCTAGGCAATCATCCCAATGGTCAGGGCCACCGGTGTATCCACATAGATACTCTCCTCTAAGGTGGGTCCAAAAATTTTCAAAAGAGCTCCCAACTGCATTAGCAACCTTGTCACCACTCCACCTGCAAACACTATAGGGGCTGCCCCCCATGATACTCTTACCAGGTTTGCCACAATCTGGTGGCTAATGTTAAGGCGACGACTCGCTGCCATCGCCCAGAGGCTCCAAATCTCTACCCCGTTCACTGACCCAGGATTACCTCCCCATCCCAGGTAAGAACCAGATAACAGCCTATGCACATACCTCAGCACCTGTGACGAGAGTATCATACTCTTCACCATATTGTGGTCATACGACACTCCCGGCAAGGCAATCATCTCCTAGTATTGCGTCCTTACGGCCCTCTGGGGAACTATAACATCAGGCCAAAGTGAGAGACCCATAGCCTCAGAGAACCTCTGGCACGTCATGCTGTAATGGTAGCCTCAGACCTAGAACCGTATAACCCCTTCCTCCGTGTCAGATCTCTGAAATCCTCCGCAGTGAAGGGTAGCTAGAAACTCCCAGATGACCTCGGGCTGAGTCTGAAACAACAGCCATAAGAACTCCATCCATCCTGCGACTGCCACCAAGGCGTCTACCTCCCCCAGGATACCCATGCTCTCCAAGAAAGGTCTGGAAATGAAGCAGCTGGCTCGAAACTATACGCGAGCCAATGCTCTGAATCTCTCTCTAGCCTCGTCGCTCATCCAGAGAGGAGCCTGAGGCTCAGGCTGGTCATGAGGAATGTTACATCATGGAGGCATCCTAGAAAGAAAAGAAAGTTAGCTTTACATTATTATTGCAAATAACAGCTAAAAAAAAGATTATGAATTTTGAAAACTTCGACAGTATTTCGGTTGAAATTTGCCTATCTAAAAAAATTTTGGCAGCATCCCAGTAAGGATGTGCCTACCCAAAAAATTTTAAAAATTTTTGGCAGTATCCCGGCAGGGATGTGCCCAACTTCCTGCATAAAAAAATGGATAAAGGGACAGGCCTTAGGCCCTAAGCAACAATTTCATCATTTGCGAGTTATTTTCGCGTCTTATTTAGTTCAGACTACTCTTAAAACTAAGTTAGTCCAGGGCAAGTTCACAAATCTCAAATTCCTTTTTTATTTATTATTTGTTCGTGCATATTTACATTCTTATGACTATGTTTCATATGCAGTCCAAAGAAACTAAGTAGACAGGAGTAGAAATTAATACTACATCTTGCTAAATTACACTAAACATGTATTTTCGATGCAAATTTATTAAAAAAAATAAAAAATAGGAATAGAGAAACATGATGAACTAACCTTTTAGTCGATGAAAATGTATTGAAAAAAATTGATGGGAATGCAAAAAAGATACTCCAAAGTGTACATGATAGTACAAGGGTCGTTTTGGCGTAAATGGTGCACAAAACGGGCAAGAAATGAAGAAAAAAAGTGAAAAAAACGAAGGGGTGCCGCTGGCTTCACGAGGAAAGAGAGGAAGAAGAAGGAAAAAAACTGAAGGGCCATCGCTGGGCACCCCTTCTATAATTTTTCATGACCGACGGGCTTCCCGTCGGAACACCGAGTGACGAGCAGCCCATTTGTCGTTAAAAATTCCATTTTTCGTTCTCTTCATCCCTTTCATTAATGGCCTATTAATAAGTCATTAATGAAAGAAAAACACATTAAATGCCCCTTTTTTTAAGTATAACTCCCTGAATATTCTTCGATTTCCGCATCCAACGTGTGTCCGTGTCAAATTGTTAAGAAATATGCAAAAATTATTTTATGCGCGTGACATGCATGAGACATGTAGGAAATAAACCTACCAAGTGGTCAACAAGGTTGACCGACGGACTACCCCTCGGGTAAATGACAGATGGGCATCCCATCTGTCACTTCTTCCTTATAAATACACCCCTTTCTTGGATTTCGTGCACTTTCAACATTCCCAGTCTCAGTCCAATCTTCTTTCTCAGGTTCCTCCCTCTTTTCTTCTTTACTTCCCTTTACTAGCTTTTATTTTTTAGTTCCAACCTTTAGGAAATGTCCATGTCTGCCATTACTAATATGCACCGAATCCTGGACAACTCTCAAACCTGGGAGAACACCACCCTTGCTCCATTTTCTGGTCTAAGATTCCTGAGAAGGGTTAGGATAGATTATAACCTTCTTTTGGCTGCAGTCCACTTATGGGTCCCGCTCTTTCATGTCTTCAGGTTCACCTATTAGGAACTATGCCCCCTGCCTGAAGAATTTGCTGCCAATATCGAGGCCTGGTATCCTCCCAGTGCCTTACGTTGCATTTCTCGCTGCGGTCTGACCCACACCCGAGATATTGCATTGGCCTTAAGCATTGCTCCTTCTGACGTTGCTCGCTTAGTTCCTAAGGGTTCCACATTTGTTTTAGAGCCATTGATTGAGGTATTGGATGAGTTCTCTGATGTTCCCCCATAACGTACGAGTATCATCTTCCTGTTTTGTCTCATGAGGTATCTGATTATGACTTCAGAGGAGTTGACTGGCGACTCTCGTCTATTTGGGATTCTGGATGACTTTCATCGTGGCTTAACCCCTTTTGCACTGGTCCTTGCGGAGACTATTCCGGGCTTGGATTCTGTCCATGCTGAGCCTTCTGCTATCTTTTATGGGAGCCCTTTATTACTCCAAGTACGTCATTATCTTCCAAGGTAGTGCGTCCCTTGTGGATTTTCACACTAACTTTTCTTAGCGAGAAGTGCATCCTTTCCGAATTTTCACACAACCCTATGCCTTACTTTTGCCTGGGGTGAACCTAACTTACTCCAGCGGCCCTTATTTTATTTTTCTTTACCCTTATATTTTTCATTCTTTTCAGATATGGCTGCAAGAGAAGTTGAAGCTGCTGTCAGAACCATCTGCCAGGGTTATCTGTCAATACTCTTCGAGGTATTTCCTTCCCCGCCAGCATCTGTACTCATTCGCAACTCTTGAGGAGGGAATCACCAGATTTGGCGGGGTAATAGACAAGGGTATTACTTTTATGAGCTCTTGGCTTCCCTTATCTGCTACGGTAGTCGATGGCTCCTCGGGGTGTGTTCCCCTATGTGGGATTCACAAAGCCACCTTTTTCATCACAGGCCACTATGCTCGACAGCTCGGGATGACTCAAGATGTGGTAAGGCTCCCTTTATCTTTTCGAGGTGGAATTCTATCCTCGGTCTTTGCTTCCTGATATCATGATCTCTGGGCTGAACTACCAGTGAAGACCGTCATATCCTCCTCCGAAAATCATTTTTTTATTTCTACTAGTACATATAAAAGATGGGTGCTCAGCCTTGCAGTTGATAACAGGACTCGACGACTTAGACACTTGGCCGACGAGAGTTGTGATAGAGCCTAGTTTAGATTTGCATGCATTTTAAGTGATGTTTTTCTTTTTAAAATAGAACTAGAAAATAATGTAAATGAATAAATTCAATTTTATTTCATTTCACAAAGTTGTGTACATTTCAGCATGATTTCAGTAGACATGATCATCATTTAACACTAATTCAAAATGCAAAGCTACATTCATTCATGGAACAAATCTTGATAGCATCAAACTCCTGTTACTAATCAGCCCTCTTGGGTTTTCTTGATTGGACATTCTCTCTCAAGCCTCTAATTTTTGCTCAGGATGCCTTTTTTTGATTTTCACCCTGATGAGTCACCCAATTTTAGCAAGGCCGCCTTTTTTTTGTTTTCAACCTGAGGGGCTTTTATTCTCTTCTTTTGATTTTTATTGTCTTTAGCCATGAAACCTCTTGAGTCTATCAACTTTGACTGGCTCCTTGAACTCATTGCCATCGCTGTCTGCGAGAATTGCCACCCCTTTCGACAACAGCTTATGGAGGATGAAAGGGCCTTCCCACGTTGGTTTCAATTTCCCCCTGATGTCGGGCGCCCTCAGTCTCATCTGTTTGAATACTAGATCTCCTTCCTTCAGCGGGTGTTTCTTGGCTTTCTTTCCAAATGACCTGGCTAGCCTTTTCTGATAAATCCGATTATGTTAATAGGCCCTTAATCTCTTCTCATCTAGTAGGTTCAGATGTTGCAACCGCTGCTGTGCCCACTCAGTCTCCGAAATTTGAGCTCCCATAACTACCCTCAATGACCTGAGCTCAATTTCGATTGGTAGTACCGCTTCTGTCCCATATAGTAAAGAATACGGTGTGGCCCTTATAAAAGTTCTGATAGTCGTTCTATAACCCCAGAGTGCAAAAGGCAATTTTTTCGCCCGATCTTCATAATCCTTAACCATCTTGGCCAGGATCTTTTTAACATTCTTATTGGTGGCCTCTACTGCCCTATTTGCTTGAGGGCGATACAGAGAGGACTTGTGATGCTCGATACTGTATTTCTAAAGCAACCTATTCGTTTCAGCCATGAACTGGACAACATTGTCGGATACAACGTGATGTGGGAGACCGTATCTACATATCAGGTTCTTTTCAATGAATTTGGCCATATCCCGGGCATCAACTTTCTTTAAAGATTCAGCCTCCTCCCATTTGGTAAAATAGTCGATAGCGACTAGGATAAATCTATGTCCATTGGAGGTCATGGGGCGTATCTCTCCGATGATGTCGATCCCCCAAGCTGCGAACGGCGAAGGCGAAATCAAACTATGTAACTCAAAAATCGACAATTGCCTTAAATCTACATACTGCTGGCACAATTGACATTGTTTTACATACTTTGAGCGGTCTGTGTCCATGTTGAGCTAGTAGAACTCATGTTTCATAATCTTCTTAGCCAACATTAAACCATTCATGTGACGCCCATTCCCCACTGTCAGACTAGCTCAGCTAATCTTGTCAGGAATGGCCGTACACACACACAGAGCACATATGCATACTTACTATCAAGCTCTTATTGAAACCTGTACAATAAGATTTCGTCACTTCACATTCATCATGCATCTCATGCCAATTATCTATAGATCAGTCATTAAGAACATACACTTCACATGCATGCATATATAGTCCATAAGTACACTTACTTAGCCATTATATTATTACATGCCTTTACATACTTATATACATATTAACTATAAAAAACTTATATATTGTTGTACAAAATTTCCACAACATCAGTCCCCAAAACCTACACCAGTAGCACTCTTAATGTTGACTGTTGCTGTGCGGGAGTGTCCTTCAATTACCTCTCGTCCATACCTACATGGATTAGAGTAACCCGTGCTAAGCGATAACGCTTAGTGGAGAACACATATATAACAAGTAACATAGCAAACGAATGATAATATCACCTACTACATGCACAAGATCATGTTTAGCTTATTACCGTAACTTCGGGTATTATAATACACATAGCATAGTCCTCTAACATACTTACGAATAAGCATTATTCAAAACAATCACATAATTCCAGGTTATTGCATACATGATGATCGCTTAATTGCCAATTCCATTTATTAATTTACCTGCAGTTCAAAGACGCGGATAACGGGTTTCGCATTGGTACCACCGAGGTACTAAATCACATTGAAATCTCATTTACGCATTGGTACCCTCAGGTACATAATATCATTCCACATGTAATAGAATCTAGCAAGGATTATACGCATTGTTTTCGCATTATGATTCCAAAGGAATCAGACACATTGAATGCATTGGGCTGCAGCACTTTGACCCTATAGGCATGCCTATATATCCACAACTTGACTCGCAGGCTTCAGTTATTTGGTCATGTTATCCATTTCATATTGATCAATCTTCACATCGCATATGTCGTTCATCATCATCACATTTACTTTACACATGCTTTTTAACGCATAAAACTATTCACATCACCTGTACGAATTATGTTTCCTATATCACCCATTATTTGATAATCAATTAAACACTTGATTGAGTTCAATAACCATCCTTGCCGTAGGCATATACACATCATTTAAGTCTAACATAATGCTCACACAAAGTACCATTCATCTTGGCTTAAGGCCTCATCAATTGTAAGTTCAAACACATTAGGGTTACATTGCCAAAACAGGGTAGGTCACGGTCACAACCAATTTGGTTGCCACTGTGACATATTGAAGTCCACAAAATAGAATGTAATCTGTGGTAGGTCACGGTTACAACCAAGTTTGTTGCAACTGTGACATATCACAAACTTATGGACATAATGCAACATTGGGGTAACTCACGGTCACAACCATTTTGGTTGCCACCGTGACATACCTCCAACTTGCAAACAGAATGTAAACTTGGGTATCTCATGGTCACAACCATTTTGGTTGTCACCGTGACATACCAATTCACTTAGGCAGAATTGAATCCATGCATACCTCACCGTCACAACCATTCTAGTTGCCTCCGTGACCTATGCAAAAACACTATAACACAGCTGTGCTTTGCCAAAAGCACAGCTGTGCTTCTCAGTCCAATTCTTCTTTCACATTTAAGACTTCAAATCTCATTTTCACTTTTAGCAATCAACCCAACTCATCCACAACATACACAATTGGCACATACCTGGTTTCCACCTTGCCATTTCCATTCATTTACACAAATCATACCCATTTTCATCACATACACATCATGCTCGTTCTTTAACATTTTCATCAATAACATAATACAACACCAATCTCTTAACCTAATATTTCACAGAATTCATGCTCAATGCCTAGAGTTCCAGATATATATATAGTTCATACCAATTTCTATTCAAGCAAGCACAAATAATACAAAATGCACTTTTAGGGTTAGTTCTTAAACCTCGTCGCCTACGCTCCTAATTTTGTTGAGCACTCGGTTCCCCGATTACAGATTTCCCTTTGTCCCTCTTCACTACTTCTTCTACAATTCAATCCAATTTCCAGAATTGGATGCCAACATCAATCCTTATTCAATTTAACCAAAACCAAGAAAGACAGTAGAAGAAGAAACCATATATTAAACTACTTACCTTCCAAATATAACAACTTAACCCTTGAGCAACTAAATTCTCGGTCTTCTTAGTCAATTAGCACACAGATGGTTTTAGGAAATTCTTGAGCTATTCTCTCGGCAAAAGAAGAAGGAAAAGTACAGAGAATGGCTTAAAGTTTTAGTTGCTCTTTTATCTTTCTCTTTCTCAAACAAGATATTTTCATGCAATAGGTAGAGGTGGCAATTCCTTAGAATGGCACATGGATTCCACTAAAATATCCTGCCCCCTGATTAGTTTAATTAACCTTTAGTTAGTCTCCCATTTATGCTAATTAATCAGCCACTAACTCACTATTAATTCAATCATGCATAATTGCTATTTGGCCACTACACTTCCCCTCATCCTTTCGGTTAAGTCCCTCTATTACTTGCATTCTAGTCCATCACTTACATTTGGTCACACATCTAACCCCTAATTAGACCAATTACAACTAGGGTACATTTCTAGCCATTACAACTCTCCCCTCCTTAAAGAATTTCATCCCCGAAATTAATACCTGTGCTAAACAAATGTGGATGCTGCTCTCGCATAGCGGCTTCTGGCTCCCATGTTGCTTCTTCAACACCATGGTGCTGCTAGAGCACTTTCACAAGTGGTATTTGCTTATTCCGAAGTTGCCTCACTTCCTTTGCTAATATCGCTTTCGGTTTCTCATCATAGGTAAAGTCTGGCTGTACTTCCACCTCTTGCACAGGTAACACATGAGATTCATCTGACCTATATCTTCTTAACATGGATACATGAAACACATCGTGAAGCTTGGCTAAAGCCGGAGGCAATGCCAATCGATATGCCATAGGGCCCACTCTTTCCAGAACTTCATATGGCCCGATAAACATTGGACTCAATTTCTCTTTCTTGCCAAATCTTAGTACCTTTCTCCAAGGAGATACCTTCAGAAACACTTTGTCACCTACTTCAAATTCAATATCCCTTTGCTTTAGATCTGCATATGACTTCTGTCTATCACTAGCTGCCTTTAATTTTTGCTGAATAAGTCTTGCTTTCTCTTCTGTATCGCTAATAAAATCTGGCCCAATGATTCTGTGCTCACTCAATTCCGTCCAATAAACTGGTGTGTGGCATTTCCTTCCATACAAAACTTCATATGGTGCCATGCCAATACTAGTCTGATAACTGTTGTTGTAAGCAAATTCCATAAGTGGAAGATACTTATCCCAACTCTTTGAGAAGTCCAAAACACATGCTCGCATCAAATCCTCCAAAATCTAAATAATTCTTTCTGACTGTCCATCTATTTGCGGGTGAAAAGCAGTACTGAAATTCAACTTCGTACCCATTGCAGATTGCAGACATTTCCAAAACTTAAAAGTAAACCTGGGATCCCTATCAGAGACAATAGATTAGGGTACCCCATGCAACCGAATAATCTCTCTCACATACAATTCCGCTAACCAATTCATGGAGTAATCCATTCGAACCGGTATAAAATGAGCTGACTTCGAAAACCTATCCACTATAACCCACACTGCATCTTGCTATATCGAGGTCAAAGGTAAACTAGAAACCAAATCCATTATGATGTTGTCCCATTTCCATTGTGGAATAGGGAGTGGATTCAACATTCCCTGTGGAACTTGGTGTTTCGCCTTCACTTGCTGACATATCAAGCACTTGGACACATATTCTTTCTTCATACCTGACCACCAATACAGCTGTTTCAGATCCTGATACATCTTATTTCCGCCTGGGTGCATGGTAAAAACTGTATTATGAGCCTCATGCAGCAATCTCTTTTTCATTTCTTTATCATTAGCCACACATCTTCTATTCTTATACAACAACACTCCACTTCCATTCACTGAATAGTCAGTCTTGTCATTATTACTGACTGACTGCTGAATCTGCTGCAACCTTGCATCATTCCTCTGTACAGCTATCAATTCATCTCTTAAGACCAATCTCGCTTTCAACTGTGCTAGTAAAGCTCCATCCACAGAAAACCTCCACTTAATCTGCTTTAATTGTAATGCTGAGACTGATTTTCAGCTCAATGCATCCGCCACTACATTAGCTTTACCTGGGTGGTAATTCATAATACAATCATAATCTTTAAATAGCTCAAGCCATCTCCGCTGTCTCAAATTCAATTCCTTTTGAGTTAGCAAGTATTTTAAACTCTTGTGGTCAGTGTAAATTCTACACTTCTCACCATACAAGTAATGTCGCCAAATCTTTAGAGCGAACACTACTGCTGCCAATTCTAAATTTGGGTAATTCGGTTCATGCGGTTTCAACTGCCTTGACGCATACGCTACCACTTTTCCATCTTGCATCAATACACAACCCAACCCTATACCTGAAGCATCGGTGTACAGGACATACTCTTTACCAGACATAGGCTGTGTAAGAATCGGCGCTTCAACAAACATTCTCTTTAATTGGTCAAAACTCTGCTGACACTTCTCTGACCATTCATATTTAACTCCCTTTCGCAGTAATCTTGTCAATGGAGAAGCTATCACTGAAAATCCTTTCACAAACCTTCTATAATATCCAGCCAGCCCTAAGAAACTGCGAATTTCAAGCACATTTTTAGGTGGCTTCCAATTCACAATCGCTTCTATTTTAGACGGGTCCACCTTAATACCTTCAAAAGACATTATATGACCTAGAAAAGACACCTCTCATAACCAGTACTTGCATTTACTCAGTTTAGCATACATCTGATGTTCCCTCAATGTCTGAAGCACAATTCTTAGGTGCTGCTCATGTTCCTTCTCATTCCTTGAATAAACCAGAATGTCATTTATGAACACTATCACAAACTGATCCAAATATGGCCTGAACACTCTATTCATCAAGTCCATGAATGCAGCAGGCGCATTAGTCAACCCGAATGGCCTTACCAGGAATTCATAATGCCCATAACGAATCTGGAATGCAGTTTTGGGTATATCATCTTCCTTCACTTGCAATTGATAATACCCAGAATGCAAATCTATTTTCGAAAACACACCTTCTCCTCTTAACTGATCAAACAAGTCCTCAATCCGAGGTAGAGGATACCGATTCTTCACTGTCACTTTGTTCAATTGCCGGTAATCTATACACATTCTCATAGTGCTATCTTTCTTTTTAACAAAAAGCACGGGTGCTCCCCAAGGGGAAACACTAGGTCTTATGAAACCTCTATCTAATAATTCTTGCAACCGAGTTTTCAACTCTTTCAACTCCGTAGGAGCCATTCTGTAAGGTGCTTTAGACACTGGCACAGTTCCAGGCATAATATCAATAAACAGTTCGACTTATCTTACTGGTGGCACACCACTCAGTTCCTTAGGAAACACATCAAGGAACTCTCTTCCACAGGTATATCCTGTATCTTCACCTGTTCCCTCTTACTGTCTAGCACCAAAGCTAAGTATGCCTCGCATCCCTTCCTCAAGCATCAGTACGCTTGCATTGCTGAAACCAAAATTACAAGAGGATTCGTACAAACTCCTCTTAATGTTAATTTATCACCCTTATCATCACTAAGTACAACAATCCTCCTTTTACACTTAACCACTGCATTGTGCTTCGTCAGCCAATCCATTCCCAATATCAAATCAAACTCATCAAATGGCAACTCAATTAAATCCACTGGGAACACACTACCCTGAACCTCTAATGCACAATCCCTGTACACTTTATTCACATTCACATTACTCCCCAAAGGACTAGATACACATACATCATATTTTAAACATTCCGCTTTAGGCATCTCTTCATATATCTTTTTAGAAGATGCATAAGAATGAGTTGAACCAGGATCAATAAGTGCAAACATTTCTACGCCATAAAGTAGAAAAATACCTGTTATCACCTCAAGCGCATCCTGATCCTCCCGTGCCTTCATTGTATAAGCCTGAACCGGTGCTGCACCACCGTCTCTGAATCAACTGCACCTCTGGACTGACTACCTCTGCCTCGTCCTCTACCTCTTCCTCTATTAACTGGAGGTAAGTTAGAACCACCTCTGTTATGTTCCTACTGATTTCTAGTTGCATCATATGCCTTTGGAAAATTAGCAAGAAAATGCTCAGTGCTTCCACATCTAAAGCACGCACCCGTTACTTTCCAGCATTCTCCTCTGTGTTTTTTCCCACAGTGAGGACACTCATGTACCTCACTTCTGTTACCAGATGCTCCTCTTCCAGAACCAGATACTGAAGGAGACCCACGCTTCTTACTTCTTGCTGCAGAACTGAACACTGATTCTATAGGTGGTGCCATGAAAGAATCTCTTGACCTTTTACCCGTGTTAGATCCACCCCTGTTTACACTCCTTCTTTGTAATCTGTCCCGCTGAGCTCCTAGAGATCTCTCGGCTCTCATTGCCACCTGAACTATCTGGTAATAACTCACATTCTGCTCAATAGTCAGTGAAATCAACAATGCCTTGATTTCCTCATTCAACCCCTCTTCAAATTGTTGACATCGGAACTCTGTTGTCAGAACATCCTTCGGTGCATACTTGCTCAAACGGCAGAATTCCTTCTCATACTCTGCCACTGTCATAGTTCTCTGCCTCAGATTCAGAAACTGCTTCTAGTTAGCTTCTCTATATGCTTTAGTCAGAAACTTATTCCTAAACTCCCTTTCAAAGAATTCCCAAGTGATCGGGTTAGGAAGTGCCGGATTCTGCAGAACTAACTTCCACCAATCATATGCTGCACCCTGAAGCAGTGAGACCACACACTCCATTCGCTGATCTGGAGGACACTTAATCTCTCCCAGAATCCTTTGCACCTTCTCTAACCAGTATTCTGCCCTTTCAGATTCATCCGGGCTTGTACCATGGAACTCTTCGGCCCCATGCTTCCTTAAAGATTCTAGTGGAGCTTGTGGTGCAGTCATTCACTCCATAACTCTCGCCATATCCTGCGACATTTTCAATAGGGCTTCCATTGGTCCCATCAGAATCTCATTGCCATGACTTACCGGCCGAGACTGACCAGACCCCGTCACTTCAACTTCTCAAGGATTTACACTTTCAGCGATTTCTTCTCTTGAGTTACGTTCAGGATCCATCGTTACTACACAAGTTAAACAAGGACATCTGCATTAGGTCAACATATCTATACACATCCTAGCTACTTGATTACCCAGAAAACACTAAACCTAGGCTCTGATACCACAACTTGTGATGCCCATTCCCCACTGTCAGACTAGCTCAGCTAATCTAGTCAGGAATGGCCGTACACACACACGGAGCACATACGCATACTTACTATCAAGCTCTTATTGAAACCTGTACAATAAGATTTCGTCACTTCACATTCATCATGCATCTCATGCCAATTATCTATAGATCAGTCATTAAGAACATACACTTCACATGCTTGCATATATAGTCCATAAGTACACTTACTTAGCCATTATATTATTACATGCCTTTACATACTTACATACATATTAACTATACAAAACTTATATATTGTTGTACAAAATTTCCACAACATCAGTCCCCAAAACCTACACCAGTAGCACTCCTAATGTTGACCGTTGCTGTGCAGGAGCATCCTTCAATTACCTCTCGTCCGTACCTACACGGATTAGAGTAACCTGTGCTAAACGATAACGCTTAGTGGAGAACACATATATAACAAGTAACATAGCAAACGAATGATAATATCACCTACTACATGCACAAGATCATGTTTAGCTTATTACCGTAACTTCGGGTATCATAATACACATAGCATAGTCCTCTAACATACTTACGAATAAGCATTATTCAGCACAATCACATAATTCTAGGTTATAGCATACATGATGATCGCTTAATTGCCAATTCCATTTATTAATTTGCTTGCAGTTCAAAGACGTGGATAACGGGTTTCGCATTGGTACCACCGAGGTACTAAATCACATTGAAATCTCTTTTACGCATTGGTACCTTTAGGTACATAATATCATTCCACATGTAATAGAATCCAGCAAGGATTATACACATTGTTTTCGCATTATGATTCCCAAGGAATCAGACAAATTGAACGTATTGGGCTGCAGCACTTTGACCCTATAGGCATGCCTATCTATCCACAACTTGACTCGTAGGCTTAAGTTATTTAGTCATGTTATCCATTTCACATTGATCAATCTTCGCATCGCATATGTCATTTATCATCATCACATTTACTTTACACATGCTTTTTTACACATAAAACTATTCACATCACCTGTACGCATCATGTTTCCTATATCACCCGTTATTTGATAATTAATTAAACACTTGATTGAGTTCAATAACCATCCTTGCCATAGGCATATACACATCATTTAAGTCTAACATAATGCTCATACAAAGTACCATTCATCTTGGCTTAAGCCCTCATCAATTGCAAGTTCAAACACATTAGGGTTACATTGCCAAAACAGCGTAGGTCACGGTCACAACAAATTTGGTTGCCACCGTGACATATTGAAGTCCACAAAACAGAATGTAATCTATGGTAGGTCACAGTCACAACCAAGTTGGTTGCCACCGTGACATATTACAAACTTATGGACAGAATGCAACATTGGGGTGCCTCACGGTCACAACCATTTTGGTTGCCACCGTGACATACCTCCAACTTGCAAACAGAATGTAAACTTGGGTATCTCATGGTCACAACCATTTTGGCTGTCATCGTGACATACCAATTCACTTCGGCAGAATTGAATCCATGCACACCTCACGGTCACAACCATTTTGGTTGCCACCGTGACCTATGCAAAAACACTATAACACAGCTGTGCTTTGCCAAAAGCACAGCTGTGCTTCTCAGTCCAATTCTTCTTTCACATTTAAGACTTCAAATCTCATTTTCACTTTTAGCAATCAACCCAACTCATCCACAACATACACAATTGGCACATACCTGGTTTCCACCTTGCCATTTCCATTCATTTACACAAATCATACCCATTTTCATCTCATACACATCATGCTCATTCTTTAAGGTTTTCATCAATAACATAATACAACACAAATCTCTTAACCTAATATTTCATAGAATTCATGCTCAATGCCTAGAGTTCCAGATATACATATAGTTCATACCAATTTATATTCAAGAAAGCACAAATCATACAAAATGTACTTTTAGGGTTAGTTCCCAAACCTCGTCGCCTACGCTCCTAATTTCGTTGAGCACTCGGTTCCCCGATTACAGCTTTCCCTTTGTCCCTCTTCACTCCTTCTTCTACAATTCAATCCAATTTCTAGAATTGGATACCAACATCAATCCTCATTCAATTTAACCAAAACAAAGAAAGACAGTAGAAGAAGAAACCATATATTAAACTACTTACCTTCTAAACTTAACAACTTAACCCTTGAGCAACTAAACTCTCGGTCTTCTTAGTCAATTAGCACATAGATGGTTTTAGGAAATTCTTGAGCTATTCTCTCGGCAAAAGAAGAAGGAAAAGTACAGAGAATGGCTGAAAGTTTTAGTTGCTCTTTTCTCTTTCCCTTTCTCAAACAAGATATTTGCATGCAATAGGTGGAGGTGGTAATTCCTTAGAATGCCACACAGATTCCACTAAAATATCCTGCCCCCTGATTAGTTTAATTAACCTTTAGTTAATCTCCCATTTATGCTAATTAATCAGCCACTAACTCACTATTAATTCAATCATGCATAATTGCTATTTGGCCACTACACTTCCCCTCTTCTTTTCAATTAAGTCCTTTTATTACTTGCATTCTAGTCCATCACTTACATTTGGTCACACATATAACCCCTAATTAGACCAATTACAACTAGGGTACATTTCGGGCCATTACAATTCATATGCGCCTCGTACACGCCAGCGTGAGTTTCCTCAATCACCTTTTCGGCCTCTTTTCCATCCGTACACCTCAACTGGATACCGTCAACTTGTCGCTTGTACAACACCCCATCTATACAGATAAAATGGGCAGATAACTTGTGAATCAACCTCCGGTCTTTTTCGGTAGCTTCTTTTGGCAACGTCTTCTTTTCTAAATAATTTCTGATATCATGATACCATGGCTTCCCATCTGCTACTTCTATTTCCATGACTGGTTTATACTCAAAGCTAGGCCTTTCAAAACTAGAAATCAACACAGGTTTCATAATCACCCCCTCTGCATTATCACACATCGACACCAAAGGTGCCAGCGCATCGGCTAACTGGTTTTTGTCTCTTGGAATAAAGTGAAATGTGCATTGTTCAAACTGATTGCTCAATTCTTTCAAGTACTTCACATATGGCATTAGCCGCTCTTCTTTAATGGCCCACTCGCCCCTAATCTTATTAATCACTAGCAATTAATCACCAAATACTTCCACATTCCTTGCCCCCAAGGCTATCAATGCTTCTAATCCAAAAGTACAGGCTTCATATTCGGCCTTATTGTTGGTGGCTTTATATCTTAACTTCTTAGCCAACAGAAGCTTCTCATCATCCGGGGTTGTCAAAATGACTCCTACTCCTACCCCCTTGCTGTTTACAGCCCCATCAAAGTGTAACTGCCAACCTCTTATCGTAATAGATGCTACATCCTAGTTCAAGAAATTGAACTCGTACGAATCCCCTTAGATCGGGTGCTCGGCTAGAAACTCTACTACTGCACGACCTTAATGGTTTTTCGGGTGATGTATTCAACATCGAATTCTTGCAATAGTAACAATTATCTCCCCATTTTACCAAGAAAAGACGGGGCTTCCTGGAGGTATCTGAGAGGATTCTCCTTCGTGACTGCTTGTACCTTATAAAAGTGGAAGTAGTGTCTCAGCTTCTTAGAGGCCCATATCACTGCCAGGCAAATCTTTTCTACTTTTTCATACTTGACCTCATAAGCAAGGAACTTCTTGCTAAGGTAATAAACTGCAAACTACACTCCGAATTCATCCTCCTGAGCCATCATGGTGCCCACGGAATTGTCTTCTATGGCTAAATACAAAATAAGCGGTTTGACTGGCTGTGGCGGTCTCAAGACTGGCAGATTCAGTAAATACTCCCTGATAGTGTCGAAAGCTCTCTGACAGTTTTTATTCCATACTACAGGCTAGTTTTTTCTGAGTAGCTTAAAAATTGGTTCGCAAATTGAGGTAAGTTTGGCGATAAACCTGCTGACATACTGCAATTTACCCAAAAAGCTTCTGACATCCTTTTCCTTTTGAGGCACCGGCATCTCTCGGATGGCCTTGACCTTGTCCGGGTCAATCTCAATCCCCCTCTGGCTGACCACATGTCCTAACAGTTTCCCTGAGATGACACCGCAGATACATTTCTTGGGGTTCAACCGCAAGTTGTACTTTTCGATCCTTCCCTGGTGGCCAACTTGATCATCATATCATCCACGTATACCTCCACTTCTTTGTGGATCAAGTCATCTAGGATCCTCGTTGCCATTCTCTGATAGGTTGCGCCCGCATTCTTCAAACTGAGAGGCATTACTCTGTAAGCAAATGTCCCCCACTCGGTGATGAAAGTTGTCTTAATTCGAGCAACTATCTTATTGAGTATCTGATTATAGACTGCATAACCGTCCACGAAGCTATACATCATACAAGCGGCTGCACTATCTACCAACACGTCTATGTGAGGCAATGGAAAGTCATCTTTTGGACAAGCTTTATTCAAGTCTCAATAGTCCACACATACACATACTTTACCGTTCTTATTGGCTACTGGGACCACATTGGCCAACCAGGTTGGGTATTGTACTTCAATCAGGAACTTGGCCTCAATCTGTTTATGAATTTCCTCCTTGACCTTATCTGCCCATTCTAGCCTAAGCCTCCTAAGTTTCTGCTTAACAGGTCTATGGTCTGGGTATGTCGGAATGGCATGCTCTGCGACTTCACGATCTACTGCCAGCATATCTTCGTAGGTCCAGGCAAAGACTTTTTCGTGTTTTCTTAAAATTCTCTCAAATTTTCCTCACTCTTCAAGAGTTATGTTAGATGCTATCAAGATTTCCTTCTGGTTTTTCAAAGTTCCAAGATTAAATGGAGTAGCATTAGTTGAATCAATGTCAAATATGAATGGATTATGATCATGATCATGCACATTGAAATCATCAGAAATATCGCATAAATAAGCAAAATTATTCACTTTATTAATAGAACTGTAAACGTCATTAACATTATCAAAAAGTTCAAGAGTAAAAAGAAAATCTAAATTATTCTCTTCCTCCTCTTTCGCCTGTGCAGGTGTTAAAGCCGACAGCTCTGAATCCAACAAGCACTTCGGAGGCTCTGCAGTAACCCCCTGCATGACTTCTTCATCTTTTGCCTTTCCTTTCATCTGGGCACTCACCAGCCTCTCAGTAATAACCTCTTTGGGTGCTTCACGGTCCCAAACTGTCTCTTAGGTCATGACTTCTTCATCCCAAAAGCCTTTTGCTGGCTTGACCAATCCAATGTCCCAATCGAAGATGACCTCAAATCCCGATACAATTTTCCCATCAACCCACTGAGGCTCTGCTTCCCCTGTGTAGGCACACACTGAAGTTGCTGGCACAAAGCTCTCTCTAATGTGGGGGATCTTGTTCACTGACTTCTTGGCCCCCCTCACTGTACCTTTGTACCTAAGGCACTTCCTATCCTTCTGACATATGGTGGCCATGGCCATTGGCGACCCCTAAGAATTCTTGCCTAATCCCGTGTCACGGAGGAATGACATCCTTTTAATCATATTTAGTACTTGGGGACTTCCTTCCATATGCTTCTCCCCATTTATAATAGCAAAGTGGAACCCACTGAAAGACTGTCTTGCGATTTCCAGCACCGAGACCTGATTCTCCCTTGCAGCCCTTATGGTAATGACTTGCCCCTCATGAGGAATCTTAACCATCTGATGAAACCAAGGCCTCCCCAAGAGGGCTGAGAGGTTGGCAGGAATGGGCAGGACCACAAATTCTACTTTTATTTCCACCGGCCTCGTCTTGACTACCGTCTTGAACGTCCCAAAAACCTTCTGTGACGCGCGCCGGACCCCGATGAGCGCCGCCCGTTCAACCGCCCGCACGTGGGCGATCGGGGCATTCGCGGGTCCGTTTGCATCTTACGATAAATCGCAAGTGCGTCTATGTTGGGCAACAAGGAGGTATCATGGAGTCGCCACCCAATAGAACATTGGGAAAGTTACTCTCGCCTCGGAGAGCCTAAGACTTGCGCTTAGTATCCATATTGGGCCATGAGGCCTAGGATTAGCGCTAAAGTCTCGTGACCCAAGAAGTATTTTGGAGGATAACCTCTAACCTCTTGAGCCCAAAGACCAGAGCTGGGACCGGGATTTCTCATCTATTTCTACCTCAATTAGTTTATGATCAAATTTTAATGTCATTAGTTCGCTCTCTCTCCACACTATGCAGTTGATTAAAAGGCGCATTTTATTCACATTCGGAAAGCAGTAAATGAGCAGAATAAATATCAAAAGCGATAAATTACAATAATACAAGGGGCGGAATACAACTCCCTTTGGTAAATGTGCGATTCATACACAAATCGGGCCATTGTTTATTTTGAGCACTTTGGTCCTCTCATGCATCATTATTAAAAATGGGATATTTAATATGTGATGATCTTTATTGGATGAAAATAGGGCGTTGGACCCTTTTGCATTTTATACAAAACTCAATTTTATTTAGGTACAAATCGTTGGTCTATTCTTACATTTAACGGGATAAAAAGAGCTTATTCATATACATAAAATAATCAATGAATGAAAAAAACGAGAGGAATAAATCAAGAGGTTTAAGAAAACTAAACCGGACGAAATCCACCACGCATGGTAGGCAGCCGCTCAAGCTCGGAATTATCCAAGAAGACCAATATACACTCACAGAAAATTAAGAGATGTTAATATTCATAAAATTAACACATAAGAAATCGAAGGGACTGAATAGAGATGAAAAATTATCAACAAAAATGGAGGCAGAACCCACCGACGGCCTTTCCTGGTTGACCGACGGGCGTCGGTTTGGTAATTCGATATGCCCGTTTGTCACTCAAAAAGGGCGTCTGTAGGTAGGTGACCGACGGGCGTCGGTCATGAAGATGACCCGTCGGTCACCTCTGTCTCCGGAAAACATAAAGGAAACAAGGGCCTTTCAAGATCAAAAAGCAAGTCTTATCCAAAAAAGGAGATGGGGGGGTCAAAATGAAGAAAAGTAGTGACAAGTATTCAAAAATTTCACAGAATGAATAAATAAATGATAAATGATTAAATATGAGATGAAAATAGAGGGAGAATCCGGAATATTTACCCTCAGATAATCGCTTTGGGTAAGATTTTGGTGTCGTTTAGATCCCCTCGCGCTCCACGAGAAAAAGAAAATGAAAGATTAGGGAGAGAAAATGGGCTATTTCACCTCCAATCCTTCAGAGAATCGATTTAGGAGTCAAAATCTAAAGAAAACTAATTATTTTTAGTTCCTTTGATTGATTTGATCCTTGATTAAGTAAAGTTCTTTGGAAAAAGGTGTTTTTGGAAGAGAGAGAAAACGTACTTGAATTTTGGCAGAGTTTCCTCTTCTGAAAAATTTTCCAACCCTTTTCAAATGAAAATCCGGACCTTATATAGCCAGACACGACCGACGGGCGTCGGTGCATGGGGGCGGGCGTCGGAAGAATCCTACTGACACAAGGATACTTCCGACGGCCCTGCCACATCCACCGACGGGCGTCGGAACGGTTGCGTGCTCCGGGAAACCAGGCGGCTCCTGACAGGGGCGGTGACTTTCAGACGGGCGTCGGAAAACACCCCGAGCCGTCGGTGACTCGAAGCGACGGGCTACCTCCACAGACGGGCTGGCCGTCTGTGGAGGACAAAAAAGCCTTTTTGACTTGAAAAACTTCCGTTTTCTCCCCCTCTGCCCAGGAAGTGTAGAAAAAACCTCATTTCTCATGGAACGCGGGACTAAAACCTCCAACTTCAGCCTCCCGTAAAGGCTTGAACATTGATTTCATCATAGGGTAACCTCTGATCCGGACCGCTCCAGGACACGGTGCTTACAGTTGCCCCCAGTTTTGGGGAAACTAGCGCACAAGCGCCTAGATAAGCCAAAACTCAGAGAAAGGTTGGAAAGGAAGCGTACCTGCGACGGCTTTTCACCTTCCGTGCCTTTTGCCGGGTAGACCTCATCTCGATCTGTAGGGCTTGGTGAGATGCAGCATGCTTTGGCTACAACCTCGGTCTGGTGAAGAGCAGCACCTTCTGACCACAGCTTCGCTTGGTGAGACGTAGCACTCTCTGGCTACAATCTCGATCTGGTGAAGAGCAGTGTTTTTCTAACCGCAACTTCGATTGGTGAGACGCGGCACTCTCTGGCTACAGTCTCGATCTGGTGAAGAGCAGCGTTTCTCTAACCGCAACTTCGATTGGTGAGACGCAACACTCTCTGGCTACAGTCTCGATCTGGTGAAGAGCAGTGTTTCTCTAACCGCAACTTCGATTGGTGAGACGCAGCACTCTCTGGCTACAGTCTCGATCTGGTGAAGAGCAGTGTTTCTCTAACCGCAACTTCGATTTTGGAGTGTGGAAACTCCGTTGGTTTCCTTGTTTCGAAAAAAGATCTTTTTCATCGATGTCTATGCTCAGGTTGGTATTCCTTTGTACCTGTGAGATAAAAGATTTTGTTAATTCACGTTTGAATGGTCATCTTTTGACCTGTTATTGATGGCATGATTTTGCTTTATTTATTATGCCATGTTTCCTTTTTTCTTCATTTTTTCTTATTGAGATGTTATTGATTATTATTCTTTCGTTGTTTGTCTTTGTTTCGTGTTATTTTTTTCATTGTCATTTTTATCGACTCATGAGTAAATATGAGAATATACACGTTCTGTGATGTTATTCAAGCGATTAATCGAAAAAAAACATGCAAATAATGAAGCAAGAGTTTTCCATAAGACATGTCATTTTTGTACAATGCGGATACAAAATATACAAAATATACAAGAGATACAAAAATAACTCCCTGAAGCTCAGAGAGGTGTGTAGTCTGAAGGCTCATCGGGATCCTCATCATCCGATATATGCACGGTCCCTGGCAGAGGTGGACGGGCCTGAGGTGGTGGCGGAGCTGTAGAGGGTCCTGTCTCGTGATCGTGGGCTCACCTGAACTGAACCTGAGCATAGCCGTCCAAGAAGGGCTGGGTACAAGTGCCCAAAAACCCTAAGGTCTCTGAGATCTTGTCCCCCAACTTCTTGAAGGCTTGGCTCAGCTGAGTGGTCTGCTCAGCGGCGGCCGTCCTCCTATGCTCTAAGCTCTGCTCCATCTGCTGCCTAAACTCCCTCATGGTCTGAGAAAGAGGAGGGAGAATCCCCTCCATCGCCTGGACGCGGGATCTCAGAGAGTCAAGTGACTCATCAATCATCTGAAGGGTCACATCGACCCTCTGAGACGCCTGGTCCTGTGACGTCCTCACATCATGAGCGAGCTGCTGCCTCAGGTCCCTCTGCCCCTGAGCAATCTGCTCAACCAGCCTCATCTGCTCCCCTCTGAAGGCCTCCAGAACTCGAGTCTGCTCATCTCTAAAGGCGTCGATGACCCGAGTCTGCTCCCTCGCTGCATGCTCCATGTAGCCTGCCTGCTCTCGGGATAGGTGCTCCACCGTCTAAGACTGCTCCTGAATAGCAGCCTGCTGGCGATCCAACCTCTCATGAATGGCCCTATCCCTCTCATCCTGTCGCCGCTCAAAGGCCATAAACATGGAGGAGAGGAGCTGGGAATAGTCCGGCTGAGCTGGCTGATGTGGTGCTGGCTCCGGTGGTGGTGCCGAAGAAGTGGATGCCCCAGGATCGCCTCGGGAGTACGGATGGTATCTCTCGGAAGGCTCGCGGGCATGCCTCTGTACCCTGGCGCTCGGCGATGGGGCTGGAGTCGGGGCCCTAGATGCCGGTGGAGAGGCAAAGAGCTCGTCCATCGTGATCTCAATATCGAAGTCCGAGGGGGTCCTAGGAGGCTCCTGCTGCTGTGGCGGAGGCACTGCCTGCGACTGAGGAGGCTGAGGCTGGTGCTCCGGCTGAGGCTCTGGCTGTGGAGGCTGAGGCTGTACCTGCGGAGTCTGAGGCTGTGGCTCGGGCTCTTGCTGTGGAGGCTGCTCCTCCTGGTGCTCTGGATGACCAAGATCTACCCCCAAGGGTGGAAGGTGGAACATCTGCCGGGTCTCGTGGATAGTTAACACCCTATAGGCCTCTGCCTGGCCAGAAATCGGGGAGATCATCCCCATCTGAACTGCCGCTGCAGCGTCTAAATGAATCCCCTCCGGCAAGGGTCCTCTCAGCCTCTCGGGGTTAAACCCCAATCCCAACAGTAATCGAGTGATGACTCCTCCTACCATCACTATTGGCGTCGACCCTCTGCCAACTCTGACCAGGTTGGCCAAGATCTCGTGGCTAATGTTGAGACGCTGGCCTGCCACCATAGCCCAGAGGCTCCAGATCTCGGCCGCGTTAAGCGACCCTGGATTACCAGCTCGACCGAGGTACGAGCTGGAAAGCACTCTTTGCAGATACCGGAGTGCCTGAGACACCAGTACGGTGCTCTTCGCTGTATCGTGATCGTACAGCACTCCTGGTATAGCAACAGCTGCCCAATGGGCGCGTCTCACCGCTCGCCGTGGGATCTCTACCTCCTCTCCCGTAGGGAGCCCCATAGCCTGAGTGAACCTCTGCCTGGTGATGCTGACATGGTCGCCATCAAACCAAAACTGTATCACCCCCGGGTCGGTATCTGCACTCTGAAAGCCCGTGTAGCGGAGAGTGGCCAAGACCTGACGGGTGGCCTCTGGAAATGTCTGGAAGGCAGGCTCGAGAAACTCCGTCCAACCAGCTTCCTCGGCAAGTAGATCAAATTCCGGGGCCAACCCAAGGGCCTCTAGAAAAGGGCGAGATACAAAGCGGCTGGCCCGAAACTCTACCTGAGCCAACGCTCTGTACCTCTGAGCGGACTCGTCATCCATCCAAGCCGGAGCCTCAAGCTCGGGCTGGGCCTGTGGTGCTCTGTATCTGGGAGGCATCCTGTAAAAGGGAAGGAGTCAGATAGCGAAAACTTGGCAAAACAAGCACTATCAGGTTTATTTTCCAAAATCTAAGGTCCATCTAGGCCTTAACAGGGCAATGGCGGCCCAATCATGAGATAAAAAAAAAAGAAAAAGGTAATGACAGATAAAAAAAAAAAAAAAATAAAAAAAGCAAACCTCCTGTCTAAGGAAGTAGCCTAACATGCCTCGCACGTATCATGGCAAAAGGAACATGCAATCCTCATAGAGGTAATTAAAGTGAATAAAAATGGGCTTTCTAAGTCCTAAGGCACGCATTATACATGGAAAGTAAATAAATATTCAATTCTAGAATAAAAAAATTTGGGCAGCACCCCGGCAGGGATGTGTCCAACCTCCTGCATAAAAAAGCAAGATAATAGGCCTCAGGCCCTAGCAATATTAAATGCATGTAAATGGGGCGCTAAAAAAAATGCATCTCTCAAGCACCAAGATTATAGAAAAACTCTATTTCTATGTGATCATGCAAAAAGTTCGGATTTAATTACAAAAAAAAATTAAAAAATTGGACAGCATTTCCTCCTAAATTCTAAAGTCATCTAAAACTTCTTAAAGTTAAAAGAAGAAGGGATGTAGAAATAAATTGAATAAAAATCAAAAAAAGTAATTATTTACTTACTTGTAATCCGGAGAAGTGTAGAAACTGGAGAAATATAAATATCCGAGCACCGGGTGAGTATATAATGCGAAAAACTGAAGAAATCGCGAAAAAATAAGAAGAAAAGACTCAAAAAAAGCTAAAAACCGCTTAGAAACCGCTTGAGAGAGGAAGAAGAAAGGGACAACAACGTTTGCGCCGTCTGTCACTCGACCTTATATAGAATTTCGTGACCGACGGGCAGGGCGTCTGTACAAGCGACTGACGGGCTGGCCGTCTGTCGCGCAATAAATGCAATTTAATGCGCGTAATGAATGATGACGCATGTTTCTGCCCGGTGGACTTCCGACGGGCATGCCGTGTAACACCCCAAAACCACCCCAGTAGTTTGAGCCTGTCCGTGTATATATGTGTGTATTTTTATGTGTGTTTGTGTTAAATTGGATTAGTTAATTTATTTATTTATTGATTTATTTATTGTATAAGTGTGTGTATTAGTGAGAAGAGGAAATTAGATTAGAGTATGTGGGAGTGTATGGAAGTAAATGTGTGAATAGGAGTTAGCTTAGTGTGTATGGGCAAGTATGGGAGTAGGATGTGTTAGATGGCATGTGGCTTAAGGAGGGTGTGACATGTGGCAAGGAGGATAAGTGGGCATTTAATGAGGTTGGTGAAGAGTGAGAAATCAGCCATTTCCCTTTCCATTCCCGTTCTTCCTCTCTTCCTCACGCCATTTCCTCTTTCCTTCTTCTTTCTTCTTCTTTCTTCTTCTTCTTGGCCCGATCTTGCTCCCTTTTCTTCATTTGAAGTAATTAGAGTTGCTTGTCTTGTGGATTTAAAGCTTAAAGGTGAGTTGGGGTTATGGGTATTTTAGATCCTTCTCTTTCCTCTTCTCTAGGTTTAAATATTTGTAAATTCAATTGTGGGTTGTTCTAAAATTGATCTTGATTGTTATGGGTTTATGGTTCAGAGGAGGCTCCTAGACCTGATAAAGGAAAAGGAATCGCAAGCGGAAGCGGAGCTCGCGATTAGCAGCTAAGGAGAGAAGGTTTGGGATTGTTCATCTTTTTGTGCATTTTTGTGATTTGAGTTTGATAAATGTGTTTTTGCTTTGATTGGGAGTATGAGTTGTGTTGTTATAACTTAAATCGAAATTAACGTGATATGTGATGTGGAAGAATGACTTTTGTTGAAGGATTTGCAAGGAATTATGTGAATAGTTAAGATTTGTGTTAAAGTTGCTGTTTTGGGATTTCAGGGAATTGAGCATATTATTGACTTGATTTAATTGAGTTAAATGGTGTTAAAGCTGGGTTTTTATTTATGTTATGAGTTGTGAATGCTTGGATTGTTCAATTTTGAGGTTTGGAATCAATTTTGGAAGTTTGGATGTGAATATTGTAGGAATTCTGCAGATTTTGGGCGTAAGAGCTGGAAAACCCGTGTCTGTCGCGATCGCGACACTGTCGCGAGCGCGACAGAGTGCGGAGGTTTCGGCCCTCGCGCCGGCGCGAGAAGTGTCGCGCCGAGAGCTCGAAAGAACTCTCTGTCGCGAGCGCGACATACGTCGCGAGCGCGACAGAGCGCTCAATCTCCGAGTGGTAGCAGGATTCTCTTCTGTCGCGAGGGCGCGTTGGTCGTGAGCGCGATGGACTTGGACAGTTACCTTCTGTCGCGAGCGCGACAACCGTCGCGAGCGCGACAGAGAGTGGCGCCTTCGCCCTCTCGCGAGCACGAGATTCTCTCGCGACCGCGAGACTCGGCGGATAGTTGTGTTTTGGTCTCTGTCGCGAGCGCGACAGTTGTCGCGAGCGCGACAGACGCAGCTTCCAAACTTGATTTCTTTTCCTTTTTGCTTAATGACTTAATTTCTTTTGCATGCAGTTTTCATTAAAGCTTTGACTATCTATTTACATGAATTATATGTATGAAAATGTGATAATATTTTGCATAACCTGCTAATGTCGGATAAGTGGATAGTTAGGCATGCCTAATAGAGTTATGTGCCGCTGCAGCTATGTGTACGATTTGGACCCTGATCAGGTCCCCCGATTGGATCCTCGCGATCCTTCTGTCGAATCTTTCTTAAGATTCTATGTGTAACCACTTGGAATAAAATAAAAAGAATGTTTGATACCTTCGGGTATCTATGTGTTTATCATATAGGACCGATACTCTCAAGTATCTATGTGTACTCGTTATCCACTCATTATGATTAAGCAGGTGTTATTGAGTGCCTTTGTGCAAGAATTCTGAATGAGAATGCAATTAAATGAATTGGATATGTATGATGATATATCTATGTATATATAATTGTATTGTTTTCATGTGTTTTCTGTTACCGTCACTGTGAGTGGCGGTCATGCATTGTGTGTTTCCCCACTAAGCGATTTCGCTTAGCACGGGTGTTTATCCGTGCAGGTGTGGAAGGTTTTGGTACGCGTGTTCTGGGCGTGTCGCATCGGGAAGGCCAACGCAACTAGAGTTCAGAAGTTTTATAGTTTAGGCTTTCCTTCTTTTGTAATAGTATAATGTTTTATTAGCCCTTTTGAACTTCGTATGTTGGGCTTTTGTAAATTGGTTCTTTTTGTAATCTGATGTAACATGTAAAGAACTATTTCTGAGTATTAATAAAAGTGTTCCTATTGTTCTGTATCCCTTTTCTTTCTTTTAAAGTTTTTATTTACGCTGGATATATTATTCTGTATGTGATGTTTGTATGTTTGTACTAGTGGGGTGTGACACTCCTATCTATCTTGGGTCCTTCTATCTCTAATCACGAGTATAAGTATCCATGTTATAGGTTGGGGTGTGACATGCCGTCCCTATGGAGGGGCGGTCAGGCCGTCTCCATAGAGAGGCGGGCAGACCGTCTCTGTAGAGTGGCGGGTAGGCCGTCGGTGACCCTCCCCTATAAAATCTGCAAAATTTTTGTCTCTTCATTTCCAACACCTTGGGCCTTTATTCTTCTCAAAATGTCTTCCCCTCCTGCCCAAAGGATGCACCGTATTTTAGATGACAAACACACTTGGGGAGAAGGCGCCCTTTCCTCTCTGGCTGGGCTGAAATATCTGTGCCGGGTGAAGATCGACCAGAACCTCCTCCTGGCGGAGACCCACTTCTGGAACCCTCGATTTCACGTCTTCCAGTTCACCTATCAGGAACTGTGCCCTCTTTCTGAAGAATTGGCTTCCATTCTGGGAGCCCGGTTCCCTCCTGGCGCTTTGCCTTGCATCCCCCGCTGCGGCCTACTTCAGACCCGGGACGTAGCCCTAGCTCTGGGCATATCCCCCTCGGAGGCCAACCAGCTGGTTCCTCCGAGTTCCTCCTTTGCTCTGGAACCACTGATCGAGGCCCTAGATCAGTTCACCGACATCCCCACCTATTGGGTAAGCATCACGTTCCTATTCTGCATGGTGAACTTCCTTACTGTTGTTCCAGGAGGCTTGACAGGTGACTTTCGTCTGTTTGGAGTTCTGAGCAACTTTCATCTGGGAATGTCCCCTCTACCACTTGTCTTGGCCGAAACCATCTTGGGTCTGGACGCTGTGAGCTCTGGGTCCACTACAACCTTTACCGGTAGCCCCTTATTACTCCAGGTACGTCATTATTTTAAAGGTAGTGCGTCCCTTATGGATTTTCACACTAGCTTTTCTTTGCGGGAGGTGCGTCCTTTCGGATTTTCACACAACCCTGTGCCTTCTTTTTGCCTGAAGCAAACCCTACTTACTCCAGCGGATTCTTTTCTTTTTTTTTTTTCTTTTTTTTTTTTTCACAGATCTGGCTACAGGAAAAACTGAAGATGCTGTCTGAACCACCCCCTCGAGTCACTCCGCAGTACTCGCCGAGCCATCTCTTGCCTCGTCGGCGATTGTATGGGTGTGCCACGGCTGGTGAAGGTATTACCAGATTTAGTGAGCTGTCAGATGACGATATCAGTTTTACATCCGCCTGGCTCCCGCTGTCTCATGCGGTCACCGATGGGTCATCGGGTTGCGTTCCCCTCTGCGGCCTCCGCCAGGCCACCTTCTGCATCACCTCGCGATGTACACGGCAGTTTGGGATGACCCAGGACATAGTGAGGGTTCCCCTGTCCTTCCGAGGAGGAGATCTCTCGGTCGCATTTGCTTCCCGATATCATGAGCTATGGGGTAGATTATCTGTGAAGACCGTCATCCCGAGGTTTGGCAACCATCCTGCGTCCTCAACCAGCGGGTACAAGAAGTGGATCCTCAGCCCAGCCTCCGATAATAGGACTCGAGGGCTCAAGCATCTGATCGGCGAGAGCAGCAGCAGGACCTAGCTTAGTCTATATGTGTATTTCTTTTTGGTGCTACATTTCTTTTTAATGCAGAACTAGAAAATGACAAAAGTGAAAAGAATAATATTCATCCCTTTCACGAGTTTTGTGTACATTTCTAGATAATTTCAGCATACATGATCAGTTTTGGCATTTACTCAGCTGCTTATGCGCTATCAATACATGAAACCAAATTTCAACAGCATCAACTCCTGTTACCGATCGGCCCTCTCGGGTTTTCACGATTGGACATTTTCTCTCATGCCTCTAATTTTTGCACAGGATGCCTTTTTTCGGTTTTCACCCTGTCGAGGCGCCCAATTTTAGCATAGCCGCCTTTTTTCGGTTTTCAACTTGCAGGGCATTTATTCTCTTCTTTTTATTTTGGTCTTTAGCCGTGGAACCTTTTGAGTCTGTCGACATTGATCGGCTCTTTGAATTCGTTTCCATCGCTATCTGATAAGATTGCAGCCCCTTTGGACAACAGCTTCTTAAGGATATACGGCCCCTCCCAGGTAGGTCTGAATTTCCCCCTGACGTCTGGTATTCCTGGCCTCATCTGTTTGAACACCAAGTCCCCTTCTTTCAGCGGGTGCTTCCTCACCTTCTTTCTGAAAGTTCTCGCTAATCTCTTCTGGTATATCTGATTGTGATAATAAGCTTTCAGCCTACTTTCATCCAGTAAGTTCAAGTGCTGCAATCTCTGCTGCGCCCATTCGGCTTCCGGGATTTGGGCTTCCATGACCACCCTTAGTGATTTAAGCTCTATCTCTACTGGCAATACTGCTTCTGTTCCGTATACCAGGGAAAATGGTGTAGCTCCTGTAGATGATCTTACTGTCGTTCTGTATCCCCACAGGGCGAAGGGTAATTTTTCAGCCCAGTCTTTGTAGGTTTGGACCATCTTGGACAAGATCTTCTTCACATTCTTATTGGCGGCTTCTACTGCTCCATTCGCTTGCGGTCGGTAAGGAGAGGACTTATGATGCTCAACACCATATTTCTCGAGAAGTTTTCTGGTCTCTCCCATAAACTGCACTCCATTATCAGACACTATGTGGTAAGGGAGACCATATCTGCAGATCAAGTTCCTCTCTATGAACCTGGCCATATCCCTTTCGTCAATTTTCTTGAAGGATTCTGCCTCGACCCATTTGGTGAAGTAGTCGATTGCGACTATGATATATCTGTGCCCATTGGACGCCGTAGGGCGAATCTCTCCAATGATATCTATCCCCCAAGCAACAAACGGCCAAGGTGACGTTAGGTTATGTAGCTCTGATACCGGCAAGTGTCTCAGGTCCGCGTACTGTTGGGACAACTGACATTGCTTGACATACTTTGAACAATCAGTGTCCATCGTAAGCCAATAAAAGCCTTGCCTCATAATCTTCTTGGCCAAGGTCAAACCATTCATGTGGGCCCCGCAGACCCCTGCATGGGTTTCTTCCATTATCTTGCGCGCTTCTCTCTCATTCAAGCATCTGAGCTGAATCCCATCTGACCGTCTTTTGTACAGCACCCCTTCCAAGGATATGAACTGAGTAGATAACTTACGTATCATCCTCTGGTCTTTTTCAGTGGCTTCTTCTGGAAATTCATTGTTTTCCAAGTAGTTCATGATATCAAAGTACCATGGCTTCCCATCTGACGCCTCTAGTTCCATTATAAGCTCGGTTTCAAAACTAGGCTTATCAGAGCTCGAAATTAGCACCGGTTTCATGGCCACTCCTTCAGGGTTATCCCACATTGACACTAAGGTTGCCAATGCATCAGCCAGACGGTTCTCATCTCTGGGCACAAAGTGGAAAGTGCAAGTCTCAAACTGCCCACACATCCCTTTCAGATATCGAACATAGGGGACCAGTCGTTCTTCTTTAACAGCCCACTCACCTCGGATCTGGTTTATTACCAAGGACGAGTCACCAAATACCTCTACGTTTCTTGCCCCCAACACAGCCAAAGCTTCTAACCCGAAGGTGCACGCTTCATACTCAGCTTAATTGTTGGTTGCTCTGTATCTCAGTTTCTTAGCAAGAGGAAGCTTCTCATTATCTGGGGTCGTCAAGATGATTCCGACTCCGGCTCCTTTGTTGTTCACCGCCCCGTCAAAATGCAACTGCCATCCTTGAACAGAAATCGTGCCTATGCTCTCGTCAGGAAAGGTAAATTCGGGGGTGTCCCCTTGGATAGGATGTTCAGCAAGAAATTCGGCTACAGCTCGCCCCTTAATAGTCTTGCGGGTGATGTATTGCACATCAAACTCCTGTAGCAAGAGCAGCCACCTCCCCATCTTTCCAAGCAAAGATGGTGCCTCCTGCAAATATCTTAAAGGATTCTGCTTGGCTACGGCCTGAACCTTGTATGAGTGGAAGTAATGTCTTAGCTTCTTTGATGCCCAAATCACTGCAAGGCAGATCTTCTCCACTTCAGCATATTTTATTTCGTAAGCCAGAAACTTCTTGCTGAGGTAATAAATTGCAAACTCTACCCCAAATTCATCCACTTGAGCCATCATGGCGCCCACTGAACCGTCTTCTACTGCCAGATACAGAATAAGCGGTTTAACAGGTTGCGGAGGCCTTAGTACTGGCGGATTTAACAGGTACTCCCTGATATTATCAAAGGCTCTCTGGCAGTCTTCATTCCAGACTACGGGCTGATTCTTTCTAAGCAGCTTGAAAACAGGTTCGCATATCGAAGTGAGCTTGGCAATAAACCGGCTAACATACTGCAGTTTGCCCAGGAAACTCCTTACATCTTTCTCCTTTTGTGGCACGGGCATCTCTCTGATAGCTTTCACCTTATCGGGGTCAATCTCTATCCCCCTCTGACTGACAACATGTCCCAACAGCTTTCCTGAAGTCACCCCGAAAATGCACTTCTTGGGATTAAGTCGCAGATTATACTTGTCGATCCTGGTGAAGAACTTCTCTAGAGCTTCAAAGTGTCCCTCTCGGGTGGCTGATTTGACCATCATATCATCGACATACACCTCCACTTCTTTGTGAATCAGGTCGCTTAGGATCTTGGTTGCCATCCTCTGGTATGTGGCCCCCGCATTCTTCAGGCCGAAAGGCATGACCCGATAGGCATAGGTACCCCACTCCGTGATGAAGGCAGTCTTAACCCGGTCAACTATCTTGTTCAGGATCTGGTTGTAGCCCACATATCCATCCCCAAAACTGTACATCGCGCAATTGGCGGCACTGTCTATCAATACATCAATATGGGGTAGTGGAAAATCATCTTTAGGGCAAGCTTTGTTAAGATCTCGATAATCCACACACACCCTGACCTTTCCGTTCTTCTTAGCCACAGGAACCACATTTGCCAGCCAAGTAGGATACTGGACTTCCACAAGAAACTTAGCTTCGATCTGCTGTCGGATTTCCTCCTTAACTTTGTCAGCCCATTCTGGTCTTAGCCTTCTCAACTTCTGTTTCACAGGCTTGCAATCTGGGTAAGTCGGGATGGCATGCTCCGCCATGGCTCGGTCAATCCCCGGCATGTCCTCGTAGGTCCAGGCAAAGACTTTTTCATGTTTTGTTATTATTCTCTCAAAATATTTTCTCTCCTCAGGAGTTATATTTGATGCTATTAGAATTTCTCTCGGATTTTCCGAGGTTCCAAGATTGAAAGGCGTTGTGCCAGTAGAGTCAATGTCAAAAATTTATGGAATATGATCATGTTCATGCATGTCGAAATCATTAGAAACATCGCACAAATAAGTGAAATTGTTCATCTTATTGATAATATTATAGTTATCATTTACATCACAAAAGAGTTCTGGAATAAAAAGACAATCTAGGCTAGAGTCTTCTTCTGCCGCTCCCGAGGTTGACGCTGTTGCAGCTTGCTCACTAATTTTCTGATCTAGCAGAGGCCCTCCAGGCGCGTCGGAAGAAATTTTCAAATCCTCGATTCTCAGCTCTAAATCTGCTATCTTCCCTTTTCCTTTCAGCCTGGCAGCTACCATTTTCTCAGTAACGACCTCCTCGAGCTCGCACTTGTCCCAAGTGATCCCCTGAGTCATGACTTCCTCATCCCAAAAGTCTTTAGCGGTCTTGATAAACCCGACGTGCCAGTCATACACATCATTAAAAATCTCAAAGCCAGGGACAATCCTCCCATCTACCCACTGTGGTTCATCTTCACCAGTATAAGCACATACTGAGGATGCGGGGACAAAGCTTTCTGAAATGTGGGGGATCCTGTCTGTTACCCTCTTCTTGCCGAAGCCACCTCTGTACCCCAAACCCTTCCGGTTCTTCTGCCCTCGAGTGGTGATTGCAGTCTGCAGCCCTTGGGAGCTTCTACCCAATCCAGCCCCGGGAAGATAGTGCATCTTCTTCATCATACTAACCACAGCCGGGCTATCCTCTGATCCGTGCTCTTCCTTTATCATAGACACATGGAAACCACTGAATGGCTGATTGGCAATTTCTAGCGCTGAGACCTGGTTTTCCCTGGCCGCCTTGATAGTCACCACCTCCCCTTCGTGAGGGAACTTTATCATCTGATGCAGTGTGGATGGCACTCCTCTTAATTTATGAAACCAGGGTCTCCCTAGCAAAGCCGAGAAGTTAGCAGGAATGGGCAGAACTACAAATTCAACTTCCACCTCGATAGGTCCTGTCTTGACCAAAGTCTTGAAGGTTCCTGAGGCTTGCCTCCTCGAGTTATCGTAGGCCGTGATAGTCAGATCGGATCCGCTGAGCATATCCTCGCTTAAGCCAAAAGCTTGTAAAGCTATCAAAGGGCATATGTTGATAGAAGACCCATCGTCCACCATAACGCAAGCAGTGTGCTTGCCGCTAATCTGCGCTTTAATGTACAAAGGTCGGTTATGGTTGCATCCTTCTGCCGGTAAGTCAGCGTCGGAAAAGATCAACCTCTCCTCGGATCCTCCCTTGATTAAACCCAAAGGCTCTGACGGGGAAATAGTGGTGGCGACTGTGGCCTCAACCAAAGCCTCTACTACCTTCTGCCTATGAGAGGGGGATTGCCTCAATAGATCCCAAATGGATATCTGGGCTGCGGTCTTCTTCAATTGCCTTATAATCTGTTCCTCCTCTGGCTCTTTCTCTGCCAATGGCTGTACTGGCTCCGGTAGCTTTGCAATCTCGGGGATCACCCTTCCACTCCTAGTGACAGCGCTTATCTCTCCCTCGTCTCCATCGGAACCCCACAGACCAAGGTTCAAACCTCCATCATCCTCGGTTTCTCCACCGCTTTCACTGCTAGACCAGCAATCAAGGGTCGCCACAACTGCTTTCTCCTTCTCATTCTCGGAATTACCAACAGCAGACTCCTCATTCCCACACAGATCTTGTAGCACGTACCACTCTGGCAGGCTAGATTGGATCATAAACACAGGTGGGGGTACGGCATTGTAACCAGGTTTCTTCTCAGCTTCTCTCTTCTCAGGGTCAGAGATCTGCTTGCTATCGATCAAGTCTTGAATAGAGTGTCGGAGCGCTTTGCATTTATCAGTGATATGGCCTGAGTGCTGGTGGAATGCACAGAATTCGGTTTCCTTATGTCCCGGTTTCCCTTGTGTCAAAGCTGGCCTAGGAGTTAGAGGACGCAATTTTCCCTCCTTCATCAGCCTCTTCAAGACCCAGAAAAATGGTCTCCCCAAGTTCGAAAACTTCCTCTGGGTGGCTACCTCAGTAGCAGACACTTCACCCATTCTTCTAGTGCTGTTACTGGGACCTGCCGGCCTACTGGCTCCTTGACCTGGGTTAGCCCTTTTGGCAAAATTATCATTGTTAGCTTTCCGGGTCAAAAACTCCCCTTCTGCTTCGATGGCTATGTCCTTGAGAGACTCCCAGTCCTTTAACCCCTTCATCCTCAATCCCTCCTTCAAGTACGGGCTCGCGTTCTTAATGAAAAGACGAATCTGATCTTGGGTATCAGGCTTTCGGCGCATCTCCATCACTCGGTTCCGCCATCGGGTAAGGTACTCATGGAAGGATTCCCCGGCCTTCTGCTGGAGTAGCTCAAGATCTTTCAGAGTCACCTCCATTCTGGTACTACAGTCGTACTATTTCAGAAACTCCTCAGTGAGCAGATCCCAATCTTCTTTAGTGCGGCGGTCAAGGCCGTGATACCAATCTATGGCATGAGAGGTCAGACTCAGACAAAAGTATTCTACTTTCTGCTTCTTGGACAATGTGGTCCCCTTCATGACCAGAGAATATTGCTTCACATGTGCGGTGGGATCAGAAGTACCATCGAACTTCGGCACATCCGGCATTTTGAAGTTATAAGGGATCGGGTCCTCTCCGTCCAGCTCCCTATCCTCAGGATTCATCCCGTGAGCTCTGCCTATCATACGAGCCATAGCCTCGAACCTCTCTTCCATCTTTTTCAAAATAAAATCATCAGCCTGAGGCGCCTTCCCCTTCTCAGATGCCATGCTCAACCTATCATCCTCGATATCTCTATCGTCATCAATTCTTAGCACTGGCCTTCTTCTCAGCTCTCCCGAAGCCACTGATCTTAACTCTATCGGCAGCGGCCTAACGGGCTCCTCTCGCCTTTCAACCCTTTCTTCTTCAGGCTCATTCTGTCTCACTGGAGGAGGAGGAGGAGGATTCTGGGGAGCATTCGGCTGAGCGTTCTGCTGTGCCAAGGCGGCCAACATATTCATCATCCTGCCCTCGAATTCCTCGAAACGACGGGCCACTTCTTCCGCAATCATGGCCCTGGTGGCATCTTCTCCCCTAGGTGAGTTTGCCATCTGAGATACTGTACCACTGACTTCTGATAAAATCTCCGGTAGACCCTCTCTATCTGACAGCTCAGGAGTAAGAACTCGGATCAGTCGCCCGGTTGGTGATCTAGTCCACCTGGGCAAATCTATGATGGCTGCAGGGACAAAAGTTAGAATGATGCATGAAATGTAGGTATAATGCATGATCATGATATGCAACATTTACAGAGCACAAGCAAGCAAGAAGGTCCTTCCACCCTTATTTCTCCCACACATGAGGTCGTGCAGTCTCTTTCCTAGGTGGGATTAGCCCAAGGGTCAACGAGGGACCCAATGAACGCGTACGGTGCACGGCAGAAAACCGGCAGCATAACACTCCTATGCTAATGTACAAGCGGATGGATAATGATCGTCTAGTATTCGGACGGTCCATAAATTTCGACATGGCCCTACCGGGGCATGATAGCCTTTGGCTAGGTTACCAAGCGAGACATTTGGACTCACCCAATACATGAGGATCCATACAGCAAGCATGAGATTATGGTTCGTTTGACCTGTGGGAAGTGACTACAGCCATTACATGAGCTTTGGACAAGGGAGATGTTTCTTTGAGGCTACCCAAGCATGATCCCTGCCAACGGGCCTAGCTCATCACGAGCGTAACGACCGATCGGGTCACCATTTTAATATACCATTGAGGTACGTGGCTTGGACTGGTGATTATCCTTAACACTTCCCCAAATTGAGTGAAAATGAGGAGGTGCTTCAGGAACGCACCGGGGCTAAAAGAGGGACCAAACTAGCGTATTCTAAGGCTCTAATGATATGCAAATGCAAATTTGAGAGAAAGCGAATTTATGAATTAACTTTTAATCATAAATGTTAAAAGAGGTATTTTCAAATCGAAATCTCGAACCATATCGTCCCCAGCGGAGTCGCCACTGTGACGCGCGCCGGACCCCGATGGGCGCCGCCCGTTCGACCGCCCGCACGTGGGCGATCGGGGCATTCGCGGGTCCGTTGGCATCTTACGATAAATCGCAAGTGCGTCTATGTTGGGCAACAAGGAGGTATCATGGAGTCGCCACCCAATAGAACATTGGGAAAGTTACTCTCGCCTCGGAGAGCCTAAGACTTGCGCTTAGTATCCATGTTGGGCCATGAGGCCTAGGATTAGCACTAAAGTCTCGTGACCCAAGAAGTATTTTGGAGGATAACCTCTAACCTCTTGAGCCCAAAGACCAGAGCTGGGTCCGGGATTTCTCATCTATTTCTACCTCAATTAGTTTATGATCAAATTTTAATGTCATTAGTTCGCTCTCTCTCCACACTATGCAGTTGATTAAAAGGCGCATTTTATTCACATTCGGAAAGCAGTAAATGAGCAGAATAAATATCAAAAGCGATAAATTACAATAATACAAGGGGCGGAATACAACTCCCTTTGGTAAATGTGCGATTCATACACAAATTGGGGCATTGTTTATTTTGAGGACTTTGGTCCTCTCATGCATCATTATTAAAAATGGGATATTTAATATGTGATGATCTTTATTGGATGAAAATAGGGCGTTGGACCCTTTTGCATTTTATACAAAACTCAATTTTATTTAGGTACAAATCGTTGGTCTATTCTTACATTTAACGGGATAAAAAGAGCTTATTCATATACATAAAATAATCAATGAATGAAAAAAACAAGAGGAATAAATCAAGAGGTTTAAGAAAACTAAACCGGACGAAATCCACCACGCATGGTAGGCAGCCGCTCAAGCTCGGAATTATCCAAGAAGACCAATATACACTCACAAGAAAATTAAGAGATGTTAATATTCATAAAATTAACACATAAGAAATCGAAGGGACTGAATAGAGATGAAAAATTATCAACAAAAATGGAGGCAGAACCCACCGACGGCCTTTCCTGGTTGACCGACGGGCGTCGGTTTGGTAATTCGATATGCCCGTTTGTCACTCAAAAAGGGCGTCTGTAGGTAGGTGACCGACGGGCGTCGGTCACCTCTGTCTCCGGAAAACAGAAAGGAAACAAGGGCCTTTCAAGATCAAAAAGCAAGTCTTATCAAAAAAAGGAGATGGGGGAGTCAAAATGAAGAAAAGTAGTGACAAGTATTCAAAAATTTCACAGAATGAATAAATAAATGATAAATGATTAAATATGAGATGAAAATAGAGGGAGAATCCGGAATATTTACCCTCAGATAATCGCTTTGGGTAAGATTTTGGTGTCGTTTAGATCCCCTCGCGCTCCACGAGAAAAAGAAAATGAAAGATTAGGGAGAGAAAATGGGCTATTTCACCTCCAATCCTTCAGAAAATCGATTTAGGAGTCAAAATCTAAAGAAAACTAATTATTTTTAGTTCCTTTGATTGATTTGATCCTTGATTAAGTAAAGTTCTTTGGAAAAAGGTGTTTTTGGAAGAGAGAGAAAACGTACTTGAATTTTGGCAGAGTTTCCTCTTCTGAAAAATTTTCCAACCCTTTTCAAATGAAAATCCGGACCTTATATAGCCAGACACGACCGACGGGCGTCAATGCATGGGGGCGGGCGTCGGAAGAATCCTACTGACACAAGGATACTTCCGACGGCCCTGCCACATCCACCGACGGGCGTCGGAACGGTTGCGTGCTCCGGGAAACCAGGCGGCTCCTGACAGGGGCGGTGACTTTCAGACGGGCGTCGGAAAACACCCCGAGCCGTCGGTGACTAGAAGCGACGGGCTACCTCCACAGACGGGCTGGCCGTCTGTGGAGGACAAAAAAGCCTTTTTGACTTAAAAAACTTCCGTTTTCTCCCCCTCTGCCCAGGAAGTGTAGAAAAAACCTCATTTCTCATGGAACGCGGGACTAAAACCTCCAACTTCAGCCTCCCGTACAGGCTTGAACATTGATTTCATCATAGGGTAACCTCTGATCCGGACCGCTCCAGGACACGGTGCTTACACCTGCCTCCGTTAATTATCATAAGTCGTTATCGTTAGGTCCGACTTAGCCAGCATGACCTCGGTTACTCCAAAAGCTGCCATCACCACTAACGGGCATACATTAATTGATGAACCATCATCCACCATGACACATGCCTTGTGCTTTTAATTGATTTGTGCCCGTATGTACAAGGGGCGATTATGATTTCGACTTTCTGCCGGCAAGTCAGCACTTGTGAACACCACATTTTCCCCAGCTCCCCCTTTTACTACATCCAGCAACTCTGTGGGCAAGATAGTCGTGGCCACTGTTATTTTGCACAAAACCTCCACTAGCTTTTATTTATGAGATGGAGACTGCCTCAATAGATCCCATATTAAAATCTGAGCCGACGTCTTTTTTAGCTGCCTTACTATTGGATCATCTTCTGGCTCTTTTTCTTTTTAGCCTACCACTAGATCTTGTGGCCTCTCAGCTTCTGGAACTACCCTTCCACTTCGGGTCACTACTCTTACCTTCTTCTTCTCTTTCTTCTCTTCATCAGTGGACCAGCAATTGATCACTGCCATGAGAAGCCCTTCTTCACTTACCTCATGGAGGCTCATGATAGCAGTGTTGGCATCGATACCATATAAATCTCTCAACACAAACCATTCGGGCAGACTGGATTCAATCATGAATACAGGCGGGGGTACATTATTATACCCAGACTTCTTTTGATTCCCTCTGATCTCCGGGTCGGTGATCTGCTTTGAATCAGTGAATTCCTAGATTGCATGCCTTAGTGCTTTACAATCATCAGTTACGTGCCCGGTTTGCTGATGATATGCACAATATTCATTATCCTTGTGCCCTGGCAAACCCTGAGTCCTGGCTGATCGAGGTAGCAAAGGCTGCAACTTCCCTTCCTTCATCAGCCTTCTGAGTACCCATGATAGAGATCTCCCTAAATTGGAAAAATGCCTCGGAGGGATGTTAGTAGCTGAAACTTCAGCTGTCTTCCTCGTGCCACTATTGGAGCCTATTGACCTACATGTCCCTTGGCCACTTCTACCCTTCTTAGCATAATTCTCATTACTTGCTCTTCTAGAGAGGTACTCCCCTTTTGCCTCAATAGCAATGTCTTTTAAAGACTCCCGGTCTCTCAGACCCTTCATTTTCAATCCGTCCCTCAGATATGGGCTACATTTTTTATAAACAAACGTATCTGATCTTGAGTATCTGGATTTCTTTTCATCTGCATTACCTGGTTCCTCTATTGGGTCAGATGCTTGTGGAAGGATTTACCTAACTTCTGCCGCAATAATTCTAGGTCCTCTAGGGTCACTTCCATTGTCGTGCTACAATCATATTGTCTGAGAAATTCCTCTGTGAATAAGTCCCAATCCTCCTTGGTCCTCCAGTCTAGACCATGATATTAATCAACCACCGAGTCGGTTAAACTCAGACAGAAATATTCAATTTTTTGCCTCTCCATTAAAGTAGTTCCCTTCATTACCAGCAAGTACTGCTTTATATGGGCGGTAGGATCAGAGGTATCATCAAATTTCGGGACATCTGGCATTTTAAAGTTCATTGGGATCAAATCCTCTCCCTCTAGCTCCTTGTCTTCGAGATTCATCCCTCATCCCCTCGTCAGCATCTTCATCATTGCCTCAAATTTTTCTTCCATCTTCTTCTAGATGGCCTCCTCTGCTTGGGGTGCTTTCCCTCTCAGCGACGTGCGCTCTTCAGAATCATCCTCATCCTCTAATTCCTCCATTCTATAGGCAGGCCCCCTTCTCTATCCTACCAATACATTAGCCCTTAGGTGTATTGGTGATGGGTGAACCTCTTTTTGTGGGTCTTCTTTGACCTCTTCCTGCTCATTTTGTCTCATAGGAGGAGGGACTGGGTTCTATGGTGCAGCTGGTTGGGCGATATTTGCCATCATGGCTAACATCCAATTTTCAAACTCTTTAAACCTCTTACCCACTTCCTCTACTATCAGGCTCTTGGTGGTATCAGCCCCTCTTAGTGAATTAGCCATCTCACTGTGTAGGGAGAACTGGGATGATGTAGCGTGACTAGTTTCGAAGATCATGTCCGAATACTCTACCCTTTTCGGCAATTCAAAGAATATGTAACGACCGGTGGTTCCATCCCGCGACCGGTGGTTCCATCCCCGGAACATATCCCGTCGGGAGTCGGTTCACCGCGCCGTCGAGAGTCAGTTCACCGTGCCGTACTCACAGTCTTTACACCCCCCTTGTGCATTTTTGCCTTTCGTGGGATTCGAACCAAGGACCTGGGGATAAGTCCTTAATTCATATAATACCACTACCATTTTGTGACAACCCTTACCCTCACTCAGGCGATCCCATCCCTTGAGGAGTAAGATGCCGTGTGAGTTAGGGTGCAACCAAACAAAGCAGAGAACAAAGCATAGATAAACATACACAAAAGCGAGGTAATTAAAAACTTTTGCGAAGATAAGAAAGCGAAAGCTGATCATGCATTAATATAACGGAGGCATTACATTACTGTTCTGATCAACTAAGAGATACAACAATTAATTACAATCCCAAATTACATAAACAAAAGCGAAAGCTATTACAAAACAAATATAAGAGAGTTCTATATAAAAAGAATCTCAAAATACAAAATTCAGTCCTATTCTAAACCCTGCTGTACTCGCTTGGACTGCGGCGACTCTCTCAAAGGACCTCCTTCCGCACCTCCACGGGTAAACACACCGTGCTAAGCGAACACTTAGTGGGGAACCACACATATATTAAAGGACAACCATTCACAATAGTCGTCAAGGCAAAACACAAGCGTTCATCATAATATACAATACACTTAGCATATCAATTGCATAAGCATGCATATATACTAAAGCCATACATTCAGAAGCTCATAACAATATTCATATTCCCATAACAGATTATACTTTCATTTATGAGTTCGCACATGTGTCACATACATTTCCTCATAACAAAATTCATACAAGGCACTTGCTGACTCGAGGGAGTGGATAACGAGTGTACGGACAGTACTTTATGGGTACGAGCCGATACGGACAGTACCTTACGGGTACGAATTGATAAATCAAGATACTTTTACTTTCACAAAACATTTTCAAAAGGGATCTTAAATAAGACCTGAACACATAGGGTTCGCGAGGAACCAAATGAGGACCTGATCGGGGAACAAACTTATCAAAGGGCTGCAGCTATAAGACTCTATTAGGCATGCCTAACTATCCACTTTCTAGACTCTAGCAGGTCATGCATAAACCATTCAATACATTTCATAATATTCCAAAAATTATCATCAACATGTACATAGTCGTATCATGGATCCACATTCATATAATTCATAAGATATTGAGTATAAATCTCATAGACATGAAAGGAAACTAGAGTTCAAACCCGCACACAACAAAGAAAACTCATTCAGCATACAGGGAGCTATCGCGCTCGTGACAGAGACCGAAGTCTCTTCGCTGCGCGTACGCGACGGATTTCACGACCGCAAGGAGGACAGAGGGGCCAGGCTCTGTCGCGATCACGACATAGAATAAGTATTGCTGTCGCGGGCTTGCAACGAATCGCGTGCTCGCGATAGCACTTAGCCAGCATCGCGCTCTGTCGCGATTGCGATAGATGTCGCGCTCGCGATAGAGGGTGCTCGACACTTCGGCTATCGCGGGCTCGCGATGGAATCGCATGCTCACGACAGTGAAGCTCCGAAATGCCGATCTCTGTCGCGCTCATGACATCGTCGCGATCGCGACAGCTTTGGGTTTTCCAAAATTTGCAGAATTCTGCAGATTTTCTTCCTCACTCACACAACCACAAGCACACAAAACTCATCCAAAAACCTCTTACCTCAAACCCAACCATCCATTAGCATCACCAACCATAATACAACCTTAATCAACAAGAAATTTCACACAATTCATTAATTTAAACCTCCAATTCCAAGAATCATCCAAAACCCCAATTTATACACAAAACCACATCAACTCCAACATTATCACAATTAACTCATGCTCTTGCAAGATCCACATTCCAAAACAAAAACCCATAACATATACATCAAAATAGAGAACATATAATAACCTAATTCTAAGAAACCATCAAATCTCATACATAAGCATATATATATATATATAAAAACCAAGAAATTCCCAATCCTTAAAATCCTTAGCTCTTATTGCTTGGATCCACTAGTTCCAGCCTTCTCTTTGCCCTTAGGCTCACGCGGAGGCTCAACTAAGCACAAACAAGCACCCAAACACCAAAAACACAAACCCTAACTTAGATCCAACCTAAGAAGAAGAAGAAGAAAATGCATGAATAACACAAGGAAAAAGCAAGAACTTACCAAGGAAGATGTAAGGGAGTAATTAATTCCACCACTTGAGCTTGAATCTAAGTAAAACACTTAGGAGAGTGCAAAGGAGGAAGAAGAAGAAGAAGGAGAAGAGAAAACGGGAAATGGGTTTCAAAAATCTGATTTTTCCCTTTTTCATTTTCTCTTTCCCATCTTTCTTTCCCCTTTACACATGTCAACCATCTAGTGGAGGAGATTACTTACTCACACCTTAACTAAATGTATCACATGCACACAATGAAATTCCCTAATAATGCACCCTACACATGTATGAGCAACACACACAATGATTTCTCAAGTACACACCCTACAAATGTGCAAATGCTCACACACAATATTAACCCACTAGTGCACATCCTACTATGGTATGATTAACCACACATGATGCAACTCTCATGAACACACACTATAACGGTGCACTCATGCACACACAAAGCTGTCCCAACTAATTCACACCATAGTGCTACACATGCACACACGCACCAGAAAAACCCCAAATTATGCAATATTCCTAAAATGCCCTTATGATCATGCCAAAACACATACAAATACATACACACACATGGCTCACTCTACTAGGGGGCAAACGGGGTGTGACAGAATAGGTTTCTACGCAGGCGCCCTTGAGGACCTCTTGACCACTTGGGTAGATCTATGATGGCTGCAAAATACGTCATGTTAAAATGATGCATGAATGTTATAAGATGCATGGTGGTGCTATGCAGCATCCACAAATCACATGCATGCACGTAGGTCCTTCTAACCTTGTTACTTCCGCACACAAGGTTATAGTCTCTTTCCTAGGTGAGCTTGGTTCATGGGTTAACAGGGAACCCGATGAATGCATATGATGCACGACGGAAAACCGGCAGCATAACCTCTCCTAACTAATGCACAAACATATGGGTTTTGATCATTGTGTATTTAGGCAGTCCGAATAATTGATATTGGCCTATCGGGGTATGACAGGCTTTGGTTAGGTGACCAATCAAATTATCTGGGTTTGTCCAATACATAATGATCCATACAGCAAGCATAGCATTAGGGCCCATACCACCTAGGGGAAGTATCTATTGCCATTACATGAGCTTTGGCCAGGGTGATGATACTTTAGGTTTACCTAAGCATGGTCCCTGCTAACGAGTCTAGCTCATCATGAGCGTAACGACCGGTCGGGTCTCCATTTAATATACCAAATGGTACAAGGCTTAGGCTGGTGATTATCTTCAACACTTCCCTACATTGAGTGAATGTAGGGTTGTGCTTCGGGAATGTACCAGGATTGAAAGAGGGACTAAACTATCATAAATCTAAGGCTCTAATGAGATGTAATGCAAATTTCGAAAAAAAGATGAAAATTTTAAACTAAAACTCAATTATATGTTTTAATCAAGGTACTTTCAAAGTGAAGTCTCAAAGTAAGTCCCCAGCGGAGTCGTAACTGTGACACGCGCTGAACCCCGAGGTGCCCTGAACTGCCTGCTTTTAGGGCATTCGGGAGAGGTTCATGAAAACTTGTAAGAGATTTACAAGGGCATCTATTTTGGGCAACAATGAGGTATTTTGGAGTCACCACCCAATAGAACATTGGGAAAGGTCGTCTAGTCTCACTGAGCCTAAGACAGCGCGTGTGTGTCTATTTTGGATAATCAGAGATATTTTAGACACCTCCTTCCAATAGAACATTGGGAGGATCATCTAATCTAGTGAAGCCTAAGATGATGCATATATGTCTATTTTGGGTAGGCTGGAGATATTTTGGACACCTCTTTCCAATAAAACAATAGAAAGATCATCTAATCTCGTGGAGCCTCAAACAATGCAAATTGGGCCTATTTTGGGCAACAAGAGATATTTTGGAGACCCCACCCCAATAGAACATTAAGATGGTCCTCTAACCTCGTTGAGCCTAAGACCAGAGATGGTTTGGGACTTTCCATTTATTCATACCTTGGTTAAATTATAATTGAGTTTTGAATTTAATATTTCATTCCTTTTCTCATTCAGTTTAATGCAATAATTAACGTAACGACCCAAAAAGGGCCTTGCCAGAATTTGTATGCTATGTCGGGAAAAATAAGGGTACTTCAGTAAATTATGCATATGGGAATTTGGATAATTAAGGACCTAATTAAAGAATTAAGCAAAGTTTTAAAGTGAAGAGCTTATTTAGTGGATTATGTGTATGGTACTAAGGATTAAAGTGTTTAATGAAGAGTTTATCTAGTGAATAATGTGTATGGTGCCAAAGATGAATAGAAAATCAAAGATGGGACTCTTAGGTCCAATAGGAGCATGCCATGTGTCTTGGTAGGTGAGCATTTAATGAAAAAGGAAGAGAGAGGGAAGGGAGGGGCATAAAATGGGATCGCTTCCTGTGGAAGCTGTCTCTTTCTCCTCTTTCTTTACTCTTTCCTATTCTCTCTACTCTTCCCTTCTTCATTTTCTGCTCTCAACCACTCCCTTGTGTGCTTCTTTGAGGTTTGAGTTTGGATTTCTCTTAGTTTGAGCTGGTTCAAGAGTAAGTGCTTGGGTTTTGATTTGGGTTTCTTCTTCTTCCTTCATCTCATCTTGCTTTGGTTTGAATTTCTGGGTTTGATTTAGTGTGTATTTGGCCGAGTTTTATTCAAGAATCGGAGGAAAGAAGAAAGACCAAAGGTAAAGAGAAAGTGGGATTTAGAAGTGGATGGATTGAAGCTTCATTTTGAGGTTTGGGAGATGTCTGCCTTGTTCTTTTCGGATCATTGTGTGTGTGTTGTGTTCTAATTTCTGGAATTTTAAGTGTTTGATATGTGTATTTGCATGGATTAGTTGATTGGCTATGATGGCTTTGCTTGTGAGTTGTTCAGAATGATTGCATGTGGGTTTTGAGGGGAGTTGCATGAGTTAGGGCAAATTTTCCAGCTTGAATGTTCTTGTGATTTAATTTGTAGTTTGAGTGAACTTTTTGATAATAATTAGTGTATGATGTTTATAATTTTATTTTAATATGTTTAATATGCATTTGAGTGATGAGGTAAGTGTTAGTGCATGTTTGAGTATGGGTTGAGTTGGGAAGAAGTGCAGTGAAGTGCAAATTCTGGGTAATTCTCATCTCTGTCGTGCGAAATGTCCTTATTGTTGCTTAGGAGCCCTCTATCTCAAGCATGAGGTAAGTCGCAAGTGCGACAGGGAGCTCAATAGGCCAAGCTTTGGTAAGCCGAGCCCTAGCGCGAGCGTGCCTCCGAGCGCGAACGCGAATAGGGAGTGCCCGGTCTCTGTGGCGAGCATGACAGAGCTCGGTAAAATGAGTGTCTGACGAGCCATGCTTCATCACGAGCGCACAACGGGGTACCCTGCGCTCTGTCGCGAGCGCGATCAAGATAAAGGCCCTTCCTACTTGCCCTATTTTCTGAATTGATTCTTTTTGCCCACTTTGCATGGTTTCACATTATTGTATGGTAAATGGTTTTGCTCACGCCTTGATGACTTTTTGTTCTAGCTTTTGTATTAGTGATAATGATAATGATAGTGTTTTGATTCATGTCTTTAGATAATTAAAAGTATTATAATTGTCAGTTCGTAAGTTGAGCCTGAAGTGACATAGTAGTGGATTGATAAGCATGCTTATAAAGGGATAGTGAGTGCAGTTGCCTTTGTTGCCCTGTAACACCCCATTTCCCCCTAATAGTTTGAGCCATGCTTACCATGTGTGTGTGTGTGTGTGTGTGTGTGTGAGAGTTTTGGCATGTGTCAAGGGCTTTTTGGGCAAAATGCATGTCTTATGGGTTTTTTCTAGTATGTGGATGCATGTATGTTTGTAGGACGTAAGTGTGTGGGTTGGCCTAGTGTGTGCATGCTCACATGTTGGTAGGGTGTGCATTAGTGAGGATAGTGTTGGGTGTAGTGTCTTGCATGCTTGTAGGGTGTGAGTGGTCAATTTCCACCAATGAGAGGGTGAAATTTGGCTAGAGTTTAGGAAAGGAGTTAAATAGTAGGAAAGGAAAAAGAACACGGCAATTGCTGTCTCTCTTTCCCGTTGCTCCTCTTCCTCCTCTTTACCTCTTCTTCCTTTTCTCTTCTTAAGTGTGCCACCCTAGTTGGATTCAAGTGATTTTTGGTGGGAATAGATCATCTCTTCAACTCTACTTGGGTAAGTTTTACTGTATGTTCTTCTTCTTCATCGTCTTTTCTTCTTCTTTGTTGATTTGGGATTTAATCTATTGTGTTGGTTTGATTTTGTGGGTATGTTTGTTAGTTCAGCCTCCTCGCGATCCCAAGGGGAAGGAGAAGGCAAGAGGTAGTGGTGTTAAGTGATTTGGGAGCTAAGGCGTATCAGGTTTGGGAATTTATTTGAAAGTGTGCATTTTATGTTTTGGTATGTTGATTTATATTTTTGGAAATTTGGATGATGAACAAGGTTGATGTTGGCATGATAATTATGGATATTGATCACTTAATGATATAAGCCTTGATTATGTTTTATTTGGTCTAAATGTGCATTTGATTAAATTGATGGTTGCAAATTACTAAGTTTCAGTTTAGAGGATTTAAATATGTTTAAAGTATGATTTCTTTGGGTTTTAAGTTGATTTTGATGAGTTCATTGTTTAACTTTGAAGTATGTTAAATTAGATTGTGAGTTGTGTGGATTTCTAGCTTATTCTGGCTTATTCCTGGGATTTGTTCATTTTACACGGCTGTATGGATTTCCATACTGCCGTGTAAATGCTCTCTGGATTGCTGGTCCATCAAGCTACATGGCAGTAAGGAATCCCATACCGCCGTGTAAATGCTCTCTGGACACTTGAGGGAGTGTCGTCCGACTCGTATGATACAGCATGACTCGTGCTGCCTTTGCCGTGCACGAATCGTGCAGTTCAGCTGAGCGGGCGAGCAAAGGAGCGCAGCACGACTCGTGCACGGACAGCATGACTCGTGCTGGCTGGGAAGCATTCTGTCGCGGTCGTGTTTCTAGCGATAGACCTTTGGGAAGCGACACGAGTCGTGTCCCTCAAGCACGACTCGTGCTCCCCCGTTTTACACGGCAATATGGGTAAACCATACCGCCGTGTAAAATGCTTCTGTCCTGAAATTTTTAATGTTTTGAATTCTTGTCTTTTTGCTCCACTTTAACTTATTTGCTGATCTTAATATTTATTTAGCATCATCTAAGATTTAAAATGATATTAATTGGCATTTCAATTTAGCCAAATTATATTTATGGTAAATTGTATCGCATGTTGCATGTTGAATATAATTGGATTATGTATGTCTTATTTTCTAGTGCTTGATATAAATAGTATTAGATATTTAAAGGTGATTTCTTTATGCATGACCTATGTGAGTCAGTCTAGTGGATAGTTAGACATGCCAAAAAGAGTCCTTTTGCTGCAGCCTCTGTACTGTTCTGGACCCTGATCAGGTCCCCGTTTAGTTCTTCGCGAACTTCTACGTGTTCGGATCTTGTTTAAAATCCCTCTGTAAAATGTTTTGAAAAGAGAAAATATGATATTATTTTCCCGATTCGTACCCGTAAGGTACCGCTACGTGTCGATTTGTACCCGTAAGGTACCTCTATGCGTTTACTCGTTATCCACTATTGTGAGTCAGCAGGTGTTATGATTTGTTCTGATATGATTATAAGTATGTGAATCCGTATGAGTATGATTATAAGTATTTCAATCTGAATGACTCTAATTATGAGCATTTGAATCTGTTGGCATATGAATATGTTATTGAACTTTTGAATGGTTATTTATGTAATTCTATTATGATTATATCTTATGATATTCAGTATGCCATTATCGTATGTGATTGCCTTGACGACCATTGTGAATGGCTGTCCATATATTATTATTTGTTTCCCCACTAAGCGTTATCGCTTACCACGGTGTTTTAACCCATGCAGGTGCGAAAGGTGTATAGCTTTTAGGAGAGTCACCGCCACTCAAGCCAACACAGTGGGATTAGTGTTAGGGCTTTATTTTTGTAGTATGATTCTTTTGTAATAGAACTCTCTTTTGTATATAGTTTTTGTAAGCTTTTGCTATGTATCTCTGATAGTTGTAATTATTTTGTAATATCAGTTTTTTATCAGAACATTATTGTAATGAATTTTATTATATTAATGCGTGATCATTCTGATGTTTCCAAAGTTTTTAATTTCCGCTATTTGTATGTATGTTTATATTATGTGAATGAATGTTTTGCACTGTTCTGCATGGTGACACCCTCACCCATACGAGTTCTCAATCCCTCGCGGATGGGTTCTCCTACATATGGGAAGGGGGTGTTACAGTTTTTGGTATCAGAGCTCCGGCTTAGGCATTTTCTGGGTGATTATTGTGTTTAGACATATGTTTAGGACTGTATTGACTGATGCGGTTGTCTTTGTCTTTCTTTTAGATAGATTTTAATTCTGTTCGTGGGTCGCTTGAGGGGTCCGCTGAAAGTGTGAATCCCCAAGCTGTTAATCCTTTAGTGTCTGTTTTGGCTCAAACACCTAGAGTTTAGCCTGAGGCCACAGCCATGCCCTTCAAGGCAATGTTGAAGATTTCTCAAGACATGGCTCGAGTCTTGGATAGGGTGACTGCTACGAGAGCCCCTTTAGAGAGTATGAGGAGAGCTGGTGCAGAGGACTTCTATGGTACCAATCTGGATGAGTCTGAGCTTACAGAGAAATGGATTGAGAAAGTGGAACGAGTATTTGAGGAGACTAGATGTCCTGCTGATAGGCAAGTTGAGAGTGTTATGGCTTTGCTTCAAGGATCTGCCTATGATTGGTGGAAGTTGATTCGTAGGCATCCTCAGTTGCCTGACCCGGTCACATGGGAGTTCTTTGAGAGAGAATTCACCAATAAGTATGTTACTAGGGAGTACAAGGATGCTAAGTGGGCACAGTTTTTGAGCTTGAAGCAAAGGGTTATATCAGTATCAGAGTTTGAGAAAGAGTTTAATCGTTTGGCCAAGTATGCTCCAGAAGGTGTTATGACTGAAGAGTTCAGATGTAGGCATTTTGAGGCCGGTTTGAATGAGTCGCTAAGAGCTATGCCGATTTCTTTGATGAGTACTTCGGGCATTGGGTACTACCAGATTGTACAAGCAGCAGTTCAGGCTAAGAGATCTGAGATTGTTCTGAGAGAGAGAGCTCAAAGGAGGAATCTCCCTCGTAGTGAATCAGGATCGTCATCATCATGGGGTAAGAGGTATAAGAACCCGTATGAAGAGTATTCTTCAGGCCCTGCTTCGAGAGGTAGGAGGCAAGGTTCTACTAGGGTTTTGGTTCTGGCAGAGGTGGTTCTGGTTTTAGGCCTGATGTGTTACCTGAGTGTTCGCACTGCAGTAAGCACCACTCGGGTGAGTGTAGGTGCCTCACGGGTAGTTTTTTCAGATGTGGTAGCACTGATCACTACCTGGAAAATTCTTTGAGGTATAATGAGGCTTCTGGTGATCAGCGGGAGGCTAGCAGAGTTGGTTTCAATGCTCCGTAAGGTAGTCATGGTAGAGGCCGAGGTAGAGGTCGAGGTGGTCGGCATAGAGAGGGAGCTCCATCAGAGTTTGTTGATCGTCCTTTGACGGTTGCTGCTAGAGCTTATACTATAAGAGCTCGGGATGAGCAAGATGCCCCTGATGTGATTGCTGGTAAGTTCCTACTCTTTGACACTGAGTTATATGCTCTAATGGACCCTGGCTCCACACACTCATATTTGTGCACGAGTATATTGTTTGATAAGATGCATGATGTTGACCAGTTAGATTATGAGGTTTGTGTGACTAGTCCTTTAGGGCATAGTGTCAATGTGAGTAGAGTGCATAGGAATTGTCCCCTTTTAGTTAAGGGTGTTGAGTTTCCTGCTGACTTGATTGAATTGCCATTTCGGGAATTTGATTTGATTTTTGGTATGGATTGGCTTAGTAAGCATCGGGCTGTTGTGGATTATCATAGAAAGGTAGTTGTGCTTCGGGATAGAGATCAGTCTTCTATAGTGGTTAAAGGTTTGGGTTCGAGTTCTTTAAGTAATGTGATCTCTGCCATGCAAGCTAAGCGGTTTATAAGTAAAGGATGTAATGTAATGGCTGAAAATGTACCCTAGTTGTTATTAGCTTAATTGAAGGGTCTATGTATGTGTGTGAATTGATTGTGGAGTTTAGAACCTAAATGTAATAGTTGAAGGACTAGATTGTAAGAGTAAGAGGGACTTAATTAAAAGAATAAAGGAAGTTTGGTGGACAATTAGTAACTATGCATGATTTAATTAACTAGAGATTAATTAATACTTAAAGGAAGATTAAATGAAGTGACTGGGGAATAGGAATTGGGAGTGGAATCCGAGTGGCTTCTTGAGGAGCTGCCACCTCCTCACATTGCATGCATAAGCTTGTTGAGGAAGAGAGATGATCATTCAGCTTGGGATTCAACCATTTTCTGTATTTGCTTCTTCTTTCCTTTCCGTTAGTGAGGTTCATGGGTGATCATTAAATCAATTGCATGTGAATTGTTAAGGGGATCAAGAAAATGAGATAATAAGATTGAAAGGTAAGTGGTTTACTAGATGAATTCACTACTTTCTCCTACTCTTTCTTGATTTTGGTTTGAGTTGGGTATGAGGGTTAATGGCTTGTGTTCAATTCTGGAATTTAACTTGTTTTGATAGTTGAGGAGTTGAAGAAAGACAAGGGGAAAGCTAAGGTCGGAGAGCCAAGCGCCCCGTGAACATTAGGAGCATAGGCGATAAGGTTTGGGAACTAACCTTATATGCGTTTTATCATAAATTGTGTTTATTGAGTAAGAGGTTAAGCATGCTTCAGATGAGTATTTGAACTTTTGGTACTGTGAATGGATGTGATGATTAAGTTTAGTGAGTTGCAAGCTTAATGCTATGTTATGAACTATGGAAGAATTGATGAGTATTGAGCTTTGTATGTGTTTTATGTGTGGTATGAAATTACTTGTATTTTGTGTTCAATTGGATTGAGATAGCATTATGGGAATCAGGTATGTGTCATTTGTGAGGTTGTTGACGTGTTGGTTGAATGGCAAAAGGGAAAGATGGGTTTAAGGTCTTAATTGTGTAATGAGAATTGAATCAGGGAATACGGCTGTTTTTTGGTGAAATACAACTGTGTTTTAGTGTTTTTGCATAGGTCACGGTGGCAACCAAAATGGTTGTGACCGTGAGGTATGCAGGAACTACATTCTATCTGGCTGAGTTTGGCATGTCACGGTGACAACCAAATTGGTTGTGACTGTGAGGTGCTAAAGTGTGCATTCTGCCCGCAAGTGTGTAGTATCTCACGGTAGCAACCAAATTGGTTGTGACAATGACATACCTCATTTTACATTTTGTTTTAAGAGTGCTTACTATGTCACAGTGGCAACCAAATTGGTTGTGACCGTGAGGTACCTTGGCCTGCATTCTGTTTTGAAATACCTCAGTATGTTACGGTGATAACCAAATTGGTTGTGACCGTGAGGTACCCGGTTTTAGCAAGTAACCCTTATGTATTTTGATTTGTCAATTGTGTGACTTTTAACCAAGCTTAAGGCTATTTTATATGAGCATGATATCAAGATTTTATGAAGCAAATATACATGTAAATATGATGATTAAAGAATGCTAATACATCTTGGTTAATGACTTAGTTGCAAGATTGTCCAAGAGTTGTAAGATGAGTAAAAGAATATTGTGGATTGTTAATGTGTTATTCATATGTAAAGTGAAGAATTAGGTATGGGTTGTGTATGAATTATTGAATTTAACAATTATGAAATCAATAATGAAACTAATCAACTTTAGCCTGTGAGTCAAGTAGTGGATAGTAGGCATGCCTATAGGGTCAAGTGCTGTAGCCCAATGCGTCCGATTCCTCTGAAATCACAATGCGAAATATATCCTTGTTGGATTCTTTAATGTGGAATATTGATCATATTGAGTTACTGTACCTTAGGGTACAAATATATATACGTGTATCCACGGATACAACGAAATTATAGTACCTCAGGGGTACAAATATGATACCCGTTATCCGCGTCTTTGAACTGCAGGCAAACCTAAATATAAAGATAAAGATAAACTTAATGGTTAAGTTGACGTATGAATGCTTTGTATTTGACGAATCTATGTCTACATATGAATGCTTTTCCGATATGTGACTAAGTAGTTGTATTTGTCAATCAATACATGCCCTATTAAAATGTGAGTTAGTGACAATGCTAAGAATATAGTGATATATAAATGCTCTAGACTTGAAAGCCTAAGCATGATTCTAGTATGATGCATGTGTAATACTAATGCTATGATTGAGCTTGTATATTATATATGTGTTCCCCCCTAAGCGTTATTGCTTAGCACGGGTTCTTTTGATCCGTGTAGGTTCGGACGCGAGGTGATTTTGGAAGGACGAATCCGCGTTAACAACGTTCAACACTAGAACTATATCTTTAGTGTAGGTTTTGGAGTTTAACTATGTGTTTGTTTAAGATATATAAAGCTGCTATAATTAAATTTTGTAAACCTAATGAAGGCCTGTATATATATGTAAGTATGTGAATACGTCGGACGACATAAGAACTTATGATTGTGATGCTTGAGAATGTGTGTTTAATGATGAAATTTTATTATTCGTATTGTTGGCATGAAATTGTGATAGAAAAGCATGCATGTGTGTCTATGTAGCAGATGTTGTAATGTGATTGTGTCTGTGTAACAGCCATTTTTTGACTGCATTAGTAGAGCTAATCTAGTAATCAGGAATGGGCGTTACAAGGTGTGGTATCAGAGCCCAGGTTTAGACTTTTCAGGGTAGCTAGGTAGTTAGGATGTGTATAGATGTGTTGACCTAATGCGGAAGTCCTTGTATAAATTGTGCAGATCAAAGGATCCTAGTGACAACCCTAGTCATCATTCGAGAGAGGAGATGGCCGAAAGTGTTAATCCCCGAGAAGTAGACATGACAGGGTCTGGTCAGTCAGGGCCAGTCAGTTTTGGAAATGAAGTTCTGATGGTTCTAATGGAGGCTCTGTTAAAGATGTCACAAGACATGGCTAGAGTATTGGATCGAATGACAGCATCGAAGGCTCCAGTAGAATCATTAAGAAAGTATAGAGCGGAAGAGTTTCATGGTACAAGGTTGGATGAGTCTGAAAAAGCAAAATACTGGATAGAGAAGGTGCAGAGGGTTCTAGGAGAGATCAAATGTCCTCTAGATCAACGAGTAAAATGTGTAGTATCACTGTTACATGGTGCAGCATATGACTGGTGGAAATTAGTTCTGCAGCATCCTATGCTTCCAATCACCTGGGAATTCTTTGAAAGAGAGTTCCGAAATAAGTTTGTGACCAAGGCATATAGAGAGGCCAACTGGAAGCAATTCTAGAATTTGAGGTAGAGAACCATGACTGTAGCAGAATATGAGAAAGAGTTCTGCCGATTGAGTAAGTATGCACCAAAGGGTGTATTGACTGAGGAGTTCAGGTGTCAACAGTTTGAAGAAGGCATGATTGAAGAGATTAAGGCGTTATTGATCTCGATGACTACCGAGCAAAATGTAAGCTATTGTCGGATAGTTCAAGCCGCTATGCGAGCTGAAAGGTCCTTGGGAGTACAAAGGGAAAGGATGCAGAAAAGGAATTTCACTCGAGGTGGGTCTAATACTGGCAAGAGATCAAGGGATTCCCCTATGGCCCCACTGACAGAATCCATGTTTAGTTAAACAGCAAGAGGTAAGAAGCAGGGAGCACCTTTTGTATCTGGGTCCGGTAGAGGTACATCTGGTAGCAAGAATGAAGTGCATAAGTGTCCTCATTGTGGCAAAAGACATAGAGGGGAATGTTGGAAGGTGACTGGTGCATGTTTTAGGTGTGGTAGTACCGAGCATTTCTTAGCTAGCTATCCAAAGGCATATGATGTAATTGGAAATCAGCAGGAATAGAGTAGAGGTGGTTCTAATTTACCTCCAATTAATAGAGGAAGAGGCAGAGGACGAGGAAGAGGTGGCCAGTCCAGAGGAGCAGCTGAATCAGAAACAGTTAATAGACCTACTATGGCCCCACCTCGAGCTTATACGATGAAGGCTCGAGAGGAACAGGACGCACCTGAAGTTATAGCAGGTACTTTTCTACTCTATGATGTAGAAATGTTTGCATTAATTGACCCTAGATCAACTCATTCGTATATGTGTTCTAAAAAGATATGTGATAGAATGCCTAATGTTGAATGTTTGAAATATGACATATGTGTATCAAGTCCCTTGGGGAATAATGTGAATGTGAATAAAGTGTTGTAGACACCGGGTCTTGAGGCAGTCCAGATCAGAGTTACCCGATGAAGAGATCAATATTGATTTTCGAGTAAGGGGATGAAATTCGGAGGTTTTTGTCTTTCGGTCTCGCAAGGATTAAAATCTTCTTCTATAGCATAGAGTTTTGAAAGAGTTAGATAAATTTTACAAAATTTGGGTAAAAATGGGAGTTTTCCTCCACAGACTGGCATACCGTCTGTGTAGGGACGCCCGTCCCTACTTGGAGTGATACCCGTCCCTAGGCGTGGTGGGGACGGACACGCGGCAATCTAGAGATGCCCGTCCCTAGCATCGCGCCCCGTCCCTAGTCAGTTGCCCGCATATGCCCTTAGTAGGGACGGCCGTCGGTAGGTGCAGGGAAGCCCGTCGGTACGGTAACTGACCGGATCACGCCAGAATGGATAAAATTTAATCTCTTTTCTTTTTAAAAATAGGGATAGAATTTATCTAAAACTTAAATTTTAAAGTCCTTTTAAAATTCAAACTTTAGATAGAGATTTATCTTAATTATCTCATAAAAACCCTATAAATAGAGGATAAAATTTCAGTTTTGGGGTTAGAAAAATTGGAGAAAATTTGGAAAAAGAGAGAGAAATTCTAGAGAGAATTTTATTTAAAAGAGGCTATCAAATATTTTTTGGAAAAAAATTGCTTTTTAGAAAAAGGTTTTTCTGTGAGCAAATTACACAAAAAGTTTATAAATCTCTATTCATCTGTAGAGTTTTATTTTGATAAAAACTTCTTCGAATTAGTTGATTTCCTCAATTCTTTTTCTTACGAATTAAGTCAAGTTGAGGTGACGAAATTCAATCGTTTTCATCAATATAACTAATTCGAACACATGATCGCTATCAAATTATCAAGGAAAGAACAACATAAATTTTCTTTCTTTGATCTGATTCTTCTTTTGATCCTTGCGAGGCTCACGGGGACAAAATCATTCGACATCCACCCTAAAAGGTAAAATCCGAGGGTAAACATTTTGGATTAACGTTTGTATAATTTAATTTGATTTAAATTGATTTCTATATACACTTCATATTCTTTTTTACAAAAGATTTAAGAGGTTCTTTGATTTGTTTTCCCCTCACTAGGGACGGCCATTGGCACGATCCAGGTAGCCGTCCCTAGGCAAAATTCTCATTTTTTTATCTCATAAAATCCTATCTCTTAACTTATTGCTATTAGCATTTTCTCATTTTTATTTTTATTCACGTTTTTTGCTAACGTGTTTATCCTGGTGAGTTCTTTTCTGACCATTGAAAGTTGGAGTTGTGAGAGATGTTGGTTGCGCCATCCTGCGGATCTCGATTCGGGTTCATTTTTCTACCCTTACCTTGTATTTATGTTGTTATAGAAATGGTTTTAACGTCGTTAAGGTAAAAAGGACCAAAGGTTTTTTAAACAATTGAACCTGGAGATTTTCCCGAAAATGGTGGACCAATGTCCCGTTTCAGCCAATAAAATTGACACTTCATAAAAAATCATTTTTGTAATGAATATGCATGGTAGGACCAAAGTCCTCATTCCAATGAATATCCCGTTTTATGCACGTATCGCACTTTTATAAATGGGAGTTGTATTCCGCTCCTAGTGTTATTGTAATTTATTTCGAACACTTTATCTTGATTCTTGCTTCTATTTACCGCTTTGGATGTGAATGATTTGTGCTTTAATAAAATGCATCGTGTGGAAAGTTGGTGAAATAATAAATTCAAAATATAATTGTAAAATTAATCAAAGTACGAATAAATGAGAAGTCCCGAACTCACTCTGGTCTTTTGGACTCAAAGAGGCGAGAGGTCTAGGACTTCTAAGACACCTCTTGAGTCCCACCAAAAGGCTTAAATATACAATCCTAGGCTCTAGGGGAGTAGAGGATAAGGCCTCCAAGATCCCTCTAGCTAGCTCAAGATGGATATGTATGCGCCGTCTTAGGCTCGAAAAGGCTAGACGACCCTTCCCAATGTTCTATTGGGTGGCGACTCCAAGAAACCTCATTGTTGCCCAAAATAGACGCACTTGTAAATACCTTACAAGTTTTATGAATCTCTCCCGATCGCCCTGAAGCAGGCTTTCAGGAGGACGCGAGGTTTGACGCGCGTCACAAGTGTATAGGGGTTGTTCATTGACGGTTCAGGATAGTGTATTTTCAGTTGATTTGATTGAGTTACCTTTTGATAAGTTTGATTTAATATTGGGTATGGATTGGCTAAGTAAATATAATGCAGTACTGGATTGTAAGTGGAAAAGAGTTGTACCCCGTGATTGTAAGGGAAGTAAAGTGTTAGTGAGGGGAATTAGTGCGAATCCTCTAGTGAATGTGGTATCGGCAATGCAAGCGTACCGATGTTTGAGGAAGGGATGCGAGGCTTACTTAGCTCTTTTGTTAGATTCTAAAAGAGAGCAAGTACAGATTCAGGATATACCCATAGTACAGGAGTTCCCTGATGTATTTCTGGAAGAACTGGGTGGTGTGCCACCAATAAGGGAGGTTGAATTGTCTATTGATGTTGTACCTGGAATAATGCCAGTGTCTAAAGCACCCTACAGAATGGCTCCTACTAAATTGAAGGAGTTAAAAGCTCAGTTGCAGGAATTGTTGGATAGGGGATTCATAAGGCCTAGTGTGTTTCCTTGGGGAGCACTAGTTTTAGTTGTCAAGAAGAAAGATGGGACTATGAGGATGTGTATTGACTATTGGCAGTTGAACAAAGTAATAGTGAAGAATTGGTATCCTCTACCTAGGATTGAGGATTTATTCGATCAGTTAAGAGGGGCAGGTGTGTTTTCTAAGATCGACCTACGGTCGGGGTATTACCAGTTGCAAGTAAAGAAAGAGGACATACCCAAGACTGCATTCAGGACTCGATATGGACATTATGAATTCTTAGTAATGCCATTCAGGTTAACTAATGCGCCTACTGCATTTATGGACTTAATGAATAGGGTGTTCAGACCATATTTGGATCAGTTTGTGGTAGTATTTATCGATGACATTTTGGTTTATTCGAAGAATGAGAAAGAACATGTGCAACATTTGAGAATTGTGCTTCAGACATTACGGGAACATCAGTTATATGCCAAGTTGAGTAAGTGTGAGTTCTGGTTGCGAGAAGCATCTTTTCTGGGGCATGTGATATCATCTGACGGTATTAAGGTGGATCCAACGAAGATTGAAGCCATTGTGAATTGGAAACCACCTAGGAATGTGCTAGAAATTCGCAGCTTCCTAGGGTTGGTTGGGTATTATAGAAGATTTGTAAAAGGGTTTTCGGTGATAGCTTCGCCATTGACAAGGTTGCTTCGAAAAGGAGTTAAATTTGATTGGTCAGAAAAGTGTCAAGCGAGTTTTGATCAGCTGAAGAGGATGTTAGTGAAAGCACCGATCCTCACACAGCCTATCCCTGGTAAAGAATATGTTTTGTACAGTGATGCTTCTGGTATAGGGTTGGGTTGTGTGTTAATGGAAGATGGGAAGGTAGTTGCTTATGCCTCTAGGCAACTGAAATCGCATGAGCAGAGTTACCCGACTCATGATTTGGAACTGGCGGCAGTAGTGTTCGCTTTAAAGATTTGACGACATTACTTGTATGGTGAGAGATGTAAAATTTATACTGACCATAAAAGCTTGAAATATTTGTTAACCCAAAAAGAATTAAACTTGAGATAGCGTAGATGGCTTGAGTTATTTCAAGATTATGACTGCATTGTGGATTATCATTCGGGTAAAGCTAATGTAGTGGCTGATGCATTAAGTAGAAAATATGTTTCAGCATTGCAGCTAAGATCAATGAGTTGTAGTATTACTCTTGATGGAGCATTGCTAGCTCAGCTAAAAGCAAGATCGGTAGTAAAGTATGAATTGTTAGTTGCAAAAAGAAATGATCTTAGGTTGCAACATACTTTACGGTCGGTTAGAGATGGCGACAAGACTGACTATTCAGTGGATGAGAATAGAGTGTTACTTTATAAGAATCGAGTGTGTGTGGCGGGTGACAGAGTTGAGGAAGAGATTGATGTATAAGGGCCATAATACTATTTTTACTATGAATCCAGGTGGGAATAAAATGTATCAGGATTTGAAGCAATTGTATTGGTGGCCACATATGAAGAAGGATATTGTAGACTATGTGTCTAAGTGTTTGACATGTCAGCAGGTGATGGCAGAACACAAGGTTCCACATGGGTTATTGAATCCTCTTTCCATCCCACAATGGAAATGGGACAATATTACTATGGATTTTGTTTCTGGGTTGCCTTTGACTTCAAAGCAACAAGATACAATGTGGGTAATAGTGGATAGATTTTCAAAATCAGCTCATTTTATACCAGTTCGAATGGATTATTCAATGGATCGGTTAGCTAAATTGTATGTGAAGGAGATTGTTCGACTGCATGGGGTACCTTTATCTATTGTTTCTAATAGAGATCCAAGGTTCACCTCAAAGTTTTGGAAGAGTTTACAGGCTGCATTGGATACGAAATGGAATTTTAGTACAGCATTTCATCCACAGACTGATGGACAATCGGAAAGGGTCATTCAAGTATTGGAAGACTTAATACGAGCATGTGTTTTGGAATTTTCAAAGAGTTGGGATAAGTACCTTCCACTCATGGAGTTTGCTTATAACAACAGTTATCAGACAAGTGTTGGCATGGCACCATATGAAGTTTTATATGGAAGAAAGTGTCGCACGTCGATTTGCTGAACAGAATTGGGTGAACACAGGATTGTGGGACCAAAATTGGTACGAGATACTGAAAAGAAAACAAAGCTTATATAGCAACGACTGAAAACAGCCAGTGACAGACAGAAGTCATATGTGGATTTAAAAAGAAGGGACATTGAATTTGAAGTAGCTGACGAGGTGTTTTTAAAAGTATCTCCATGGAGGAAGGTATTGAGGTTTGGCAAGAAAGGGTAATTGAGTCCAAGGTTCATTGGACCATATGAAGTGTTAGATAGAGTTAGTTCAGTGGCTTATTGCTTGGCATTGCCTCCGGCTTTATCTAAGCTTCATGATGTCTTTCATGTGTCTATGTTGAGAAGGTACCTATAGGATGAATCTCATCTTTTACCTATGCAAGAAGTGGAAATTCAGTCAGATTTTACTTATAATGAGAAACCGAAGGCAATTCTAGCAAGAGAAGTAAGGCAGCTTCTCAATAAAAAAATTCCACTTGTTAAAGTGCTTTGGCAATACCATAGAATAGAAGAGGCAACATGGGAGCCTGAAGCTGCTATGCAGGATCAGCATCCTCACTTATTTAACTCAAGTATGAATTTCGCAGACGAAAGTTTTTTAAGGAGGGGAGAGTTGTAATGACCGAAAATGTACCCTAGTTGTAATTGGCTTAATTGAAGGGTCTAAGTATGTGTGTGAATTGACTGTGGAGTTTAGAACCCGAATGTAATAGTTGAAGGACCAGATTGTAAGAGTAAGAGGGACTTAATTGAAAGGATAAAGGAAGTTTGGTGGCCAATTAGTAACTATGCATGATTTAATTAACAATAGATTAATTAATACTTAAAGGAAGATTAAATGAAGTGACTGGGGGATACGAATTGTGAGTGGAATCCTAGTGGCTTCTTGAGGAGCTGCCACCTCCTCACATTGCACGCATAAGCTTGTTGAGGAAGAGAGATGATCATTCAGCTTGGGATTCAACCATTTTCTATATTTGCTTCTTCTTTTCTTTCCGTGAGTGAGGTTCTTGAGTGATCATTAAATCAATTGCCTGTGAATTGTTAAGGGGATCAAGAAATTGAGAAAATAATATTGAAAGGTAAGTGGTTTAGTAGACGAATTCACTACTTTCTCCTACTATTTCTTTATTTTGGTTTGAGTTGGGTATGAGGGATGATGGATTGTGTTCAATTCTGGAATTAAACATGTTTTGATAGTTGAGGAGTTGAAGAAAGACAAGGGGAAAGCTAAGGTCGGAGAGCCAAGTGCCCCGTGAATATTAGGAGCATAGGCGACGAGGTTTGGGAACTAACCTTATATGCATTTTATCATAAATTGTGTTTGTTGAGTAAGAGGTTAAGCATGACTTAGATGAGTATTTGATGTTTTGGTACTGTGAATGGATGTGATGATTAAGTTTAGTGAGTTGCAAGCCTAATGATAGGTACTTGATTGAGGTATAATTTAGTATTTATTTTGTATAAATTTATGTAATTAATCATGCAATTGTGTGTAAAAGTTGAGGTGATATGTTAGTTTAGGATTCTTTGTATTAGATTTCATGTTTTATGTGTTTATCTATGTTTTTAGGTGAAAATTAAAGAGAAGAACAGATAAAGAAGGAGAGAGATCACGAAGAGGAGCAGATCACGCCGTGACCAGGAGTCACGTGACGTGACTTGCTGAGAAGAACAAAGAGGAAGGAGGAAAAGAAGAGCTGCAAGAGACGAGTCACGCCGTGACCAGGAGTCACGTGACGTGACTGAAGAAGAGAATAGAAGAGGAGGAGCTGCGAGAGGAGAGGTCACGGCGTGAGCAAAGGTCACGCGACGTGACGCCACAGAGAGGCCAGGAAAGGAAGGGAAAAGAGAAGAGAAGAGAAAGGAGAGGAGAAGAGGCGAGACGTGAGCGCCAGTCACGCCACACACGCGAGAAGTCACGCCGTGAGAGGGAGTAACGAGACGTGACTGACCAGAGAGGGAGAGGAAAACTGAGCGAGAGAAGGAAAGAAGAAAAGAAGCAGCGCGTTCTGTCGCGATCGCGACACCGTTGCGAGCGCGACAGAAACGACCGTTGGACGGTTTTGGGCCAAAATTCACATGAAAAGTCATCTTATTTCACCAAACTTTGCAACCATTCTCAAGGGACATCTTCAAGGGACATCAACTTTCAATTATTATCTATAAATATTAGTTTAACTGTAATTTTTATATGATGGAATTCTTATTGAGTAATTTTCTGTACTTTAGTTAAACAGTTTTCTTTTCTTTAGTTAATTTTTCTTAGTTAGTTTTTATGATTTGAAGAAGAAGATCAAGGAGGAGAAAATTTATTTCAAGAGATTGGGAAAAAGGGTTGAAAGGCTTCTATCTTGTTCTCTTATTTTTAATTCTTCTCCAATATTTAAATGAATATCATTTTAATGAATTTTCATGTTTTTATTCTTTCTATTTTCATCAACTTTCATAGTCTTTCATTGTAGATTTTCTATTAGTATCTTTTGCTTGATCTTTACAAGTTAAAGTAATTCGAGAATTTACTTTATCTGACATCTAATAGAATTTCATTATTAAGATATATTTAAGAGATTGGTATATTGAGATAATTGCTATAGGTTAGTGTCTATTCTTAAAATATGTAATTAGAAACCTCTAATTCATTAATGAAAATTGTGAGTTAGAATTTTAATTGTATGTTTTAGGCATTTTAATTCATGTCGAGAGAGTGAGTTAAAAATTTATTCTAACTTGGCTTGCATGAAAGATGAATAAATGTAAATCAAAATGATGGATCAAATTCATTATGTTTAGTTCTTCATTCATATACTATTTATCTTCTTCTGATAAACATAACTTAGGTTTAAATTAAGTAGTTCTAATTCAACCATCAAATTAATTAATCATTGTAAACAAGATTAAAATCAATTAGTAATAGTGTGTAAAGACGTTCCCTGTGGGATCGATATCTTAAGTACTATTGCGGTACACCGTATACTTGCGGTATGTTGCATCATTAGAAAATGCACAACAAGTTTTTGGCGCCGTTGCCGGGGAACAGTTCTATGCCATTATAAAAATTGATTTATGATTTTGGATTACAATATTTTGTTTTGTTTTAATTTGTATGTTTGTTTAATTAATTTTGTGTTTTATTTTTGGTTTTACAGGATTTTAAAAGTTCATGCCTAGTACAAGGAGTTCTTTAGAAGAGCTTGAGCCTTTAAATCCTGAAATTGAGAGGTTTTTATCGAGTAACCGGAAATCCAATAAAAAGAAGAACAAAAATAGGAGATCAATTATCATGGCTGAAGAAAATCCACCAAGATTGATGGACTTTGCCACACCTGCATTGAGTGGTGCTCAACAAGGAGTGATAAGACCAACGGTAAATGCCAATCAATTTGAAATTAAGCCTTCATTATTACAAATGATTCAAAATAGTATACAATTTTATGGTTTGGCAAATGAGGATCCAAATGCTCATTTGGCAAATTTCCTTGAAATATGTGATACCTTTAAGATAAATGGGGTTTCGGCTGATGCAATCAAGCTTAGGCTTTTTCCATTCACATTGAAGGATAAAGCAAAGGCTTGGTTGAATTCTTTGACAAGAGGATCTATAACTACTTGGGATCAATTAGCCCAAGCATTTTTATCAAAATATTTTCCATTGGCCAAAACTGCAAAAATCATAAAGGATATTACTACATTTGTACAAAATGAAAATGAATCATTATATGAGGCTTGGGAAAGATTCAAGGAATTGTAAAGGATGTGTCCACACCATAACTTGCCAAGAGAATTGTTGATGCAAACATTCTATAATGGAGTTAATCCAACTACAAGAGGTACTATTGATGCTGCTGCTGGTGGATCTTTAATGAGAAAAACAATTGATGCAGCATATGAGCTATTGGAAGAGATGGCAATGAATAACTGTATGTGGCCTCCTGAAAGAGTAAGGGAGTATAATAATTCTAATGTTAGGGGGATACATTCAGTTGATTCTATGGTTGCATTACAAGCTCAAGTTGAGGCTTTAACTCATAGAGTTAATAGCCTAGGCATGGGAGGTAATGTATCAAATGCTTGCAATGTGTGTGGTGAAAATGGGCATGTTAGTGATAATTGCACTTTAGGCATAGCTAATAAAGAGCAAGTTAATTTTCTTCAAAGCCAAGGTCGTGGAAATCCTTATTCTAACACTTATAATGCTGGTTGGAGAAACCATCCTAATCTTTCATGGGGAAATAACAATAATAACCAAAATAGGGGAGTAGGATATCAACAACCACAAGATAGGTTTGGTGCTTTTGAAGGAAAACTTGATAAGTTTATTGAGGAAATTAATTATAAGATGAATTCTCAAGATGAAAGCCAAAAGAAACTTGAGGCAAAAATTGATCAAATTTCTAAAAATCATGCAGCCTCTATTCATAATCTTGAGGTTCAAATAGGCCAACTTGCTAATTCTTTACCTTCAAGAAATCTAGGATGCCTTCCAAGCAATACTGAGGAGAATCCTAGGGAGCATATTAAGCCATGATATATCTAGTTCTTTTATTTAGGTTACTTAGTTATTTTATTTTTATTTATGTTTTGTTCTTTGTTTTCAATTTGTTTATATATTTTATTTTATAGATTTTCATGCTATTAACACATTTGTTTTTATTTTACAGCTAATTTAGTAAGATTAGAGTTGTTCAATTATAAAAAAAAAAAATTAATAACAAAATAATTAAATAAAAAATAAAAAAAAAGGTTTTGCAGACGTTGCTTCTGTCGCGATCGCGGCAAGTATTGCGATCGCGACAGAACGCGATTTTGGCAGGGGCGTGCGAGTCGTGACGTGGCTTCACGCGACGTGACGCTCTTTGGTTTTCGCTTGAAGCTCTTCGCCCAGGTAAGTATTGCAGGGGAGCACGTTGTGATGTTGCTTCACGCGACGTGAGGGGCTGAGGCGAAGGACTTCGCCCAGGTAAGGGCGAAGCGTCACGAGGCGTGACGTTGCCTCACGCCGTGACGCTCTGAAGATTTCGCTTGAAGCTCTTTGCCCAGGTAAGGCTGAAGCGTCACGAGTCGTGACATTGCCTCACGCCGTGACGCCGTGGTGCTCCATCAGGTACGTTTTAAAATTTTTTAAATTTTCTTTTCTTTTATTTTCTTATTTAACTTATTGTTTTTATATTATTTGGTTTTGTTTTGCTTTATTTTCTGCTTTAGATGATTTAATTTCAATTACATTAACTTAATTTAACTATTTAGGAATTAAAACACATTAAAAGCGGGAACTTAAAATTTAAAACCCTAAAAGTCGTGACCCTTCATTTTCTTCCCTTTCTATTTCATTTCACTGTTAGTTTTCTTTTGCCCAACGCTGGTCACGAGATACAGACTTTCATTAGCCACTTTTCTTCTTCCTTTTATCTCGTTTCAATTTTTCTTTCTTCCACAGAGACTTTCGAACTTCATCATCTGTTTCCCTTTCGTTATTCTAGTTTCACATTTTAGCATTCTATTTCTCTTCTCTTTTCTTCAAGTAAAAATTGACTTAGGGATTTCGGGTGTTGCATTCTCTTTACAGGTTTGTTAATGTATTTTCATTTTTCTTTTTCATTTCTTCTTTCCCTAAACCCATTTAATTTTTGTATGTTCATGCATAACTAAATCACATTTCGTTTATAATTTATTCTCTGTTTCTATTACTGTTTCGTTTATCTATTTAGTTTTGGTTTTGTGTATTTGGTTTTGTTAATTTCTCCTATTGTTTTCAGATTTACTTCTCTATATTTATCATTGTCTGTTTACCCACAACAATTAAATATGGTGAGAACAAAGAATCCCTCTGTTTCTCATATTGAACAAGAAGGGCAGGAAGGTGAGGAAGTGAATATTGCTTCTCATTATGGTGCCTTATTTCCTATCTTCTCTGTAGATGAAGGTAGCAGGTATTTAACTCTTCGTAATAGGCATTTGATGCACTGTAAGTATTTTCCTGACTCTTTACATAATCAAATTGGTATGTTAGAAGTAGTTAATGATATGTTAAGGGTATGTGGGTTGTTTAAATTTGCCTCTATGCATGAAAATGTGCGTCCTGATTTAGTTTTAGAATTTTATACCACGTTAAAAAAGAATGATGATAATGAGAATTGGTTAGATTTTAGGATGGCTGGAAAACCTTATACTTTAACCTATTTTATGATGAATAGGATATTTAGATTTTCTCAAGCTGGTTTAACTGAGCCACCTAAATCTTTTAAGCCACATGAATTTTGGACATTTTTGACTGATTTGCATACTCGTTATAGAGCTAGGGATGCTAAATCCATGTTTATTAAAGATTTGAGGTATTGGATTTTGCATAGGATTTTAGCTTCTTTGGTTTTTAATAGGTCCGAATTCAATAGAGTTTCATATAATGAATTGTTTTTGATGTGGTGTGTACATAAACGCAAGGACGTATGTTGGCCTTTTTGGATAATAAGTCAATTGTTGCAATGTGTACATAAGCATGATTCACCTTTAACACATGGACATGTTATTTCTAGTATTGCAAATAATCTAAATGTGGATCTTGATGCCTATTATAGAGTTTTTCCTTGCCATTATTTTAATAAGACTATGTTAGTTCGTGGAGAAGTTGTTGGCAATAATTTTCAGGAAATTCCGGCACGTGCTCGATCCTGTTGGAGGGATATTGCTGGAAATGCTGCGCCACAAGTTGAGGAAGAAGAAGAAGAGGGTGAGGAGCAATCTAGTGGTGATGCTTCAATGCCTGAGGTTCCTACTGCACCTGACGTTGGCTCATCTAGCCAAAATATGCCTGCAATGTTTGATCAAATTCTTAGCAACTTGCACCATATACAAGATCAGCAAACTGTTTTGGCTAGAAGGCAAAGGAGGTTAGAGTACAAGTTTGATCAATTCATCACCCAAGTTGGGTTTCGGGTTCCTTCACCTCCACCTTCACCATGATAGGGGAGTTTTCTTTATCTTCATTTCATTTATTTCTTTTTATTTGTTTTTGTGTGTCATTCCTACACATTGAGGACAATGTTGGTTCTAAGTGTGGGGGAGTGACTGTGTTGTGTGTTGTGATGTTTGTGACTTTGTTTGTGAGTTTGTATATGTATTATGTATGTAAATTGCATGATTGTTTTTGTATGTGTGTTTTTATATTTCAATTAGGCTTTTTAGTAAGTTTTATTATAAAGCATTGTTTATTTGGTATATTGTATAGGTTGTTAAGTCCATTATTTTTTATGCTCATTTTATCAGTTTTTCAAAATTTATTAGATGTGTTTTAAGTTTTTCAAGTTATTTGGTTTTACTTATTTCAACATTATAGATTATTTAGTTTCTTTACCTACCATGTTTTTAAAGTTAGAATTTGCTCATTTTGTTTAAAATTTTAAGTTTCTAGTTGCCTATGGAAACTATAGCCATAATACTTGCCCTTATTTCTTTTCAATAATGGATGAGGACTAAAAATAAAAAGAAAAATAAAGTGGGATGGAGCATAAAATGCACCCACTTAAGTTATAAAAAGAAAAAAATAGCAAGATGTATATTCAAAATTTCAAAAATATGGGATGGAGTGTAAAACGCACCCATATTTAACTTCTCTTGCTATGCATGGAATTAAATGAAAAAAAAATATATATATATATATCCATGTAAAAAAGAATATTAAGTAAAAAAAAAAAAGAAGAGTCTAAAAATGCCATGAGATTTGATTAAGGGTAAGTGAGCTTCAATTGTCCTAAAAGGTGACTAGTAATCTTAGATTTTCAACTTTAATGATCAATTTTCTCTCTTTAATTCATGTTTAGTTTTTGAGGCTTTATATTTTTTATGTTGGAAGTAGTAAAATTAGAAAGCTTGTTGAATTTTTAATGCATATTTTGAATTTGGATTTACTGATATGTGTGAGTATTTGAGATAGTTGAGCTTTACAATTCTAGTGTATATGCTGAATGAACATTGCTTTGTAATTATGTTTACTGGCTATTGAATTTATTCATATCTTTTCTCTTGCTTGAGGACAAGCAAAGGTTAAGTGTGGGGGAATTTGATAGGTACTTGATTGAGGTATAATTTAGTATTTATTTTGTATAAATTTATGTAATTAATCATGCAATTGTGTGTAAAAGTTGAGGTGATATGTTAGTTTAGGATTATTTGTATTAGATTTCATGTTTTATGTGTTTATCTGTGTTTTTAGGTGAAAATTAAAGAGAAGAACAGATAAAGAAGGAAAGAGATCACGAAGAGGAGCAGATCACGCCGTGACCAGGAGTCACGTGACGTGACTTGCTGAGAAGAACAAAGAGGAAGGAGGAAAAGAAGAGCTGCAAGAGACGAGTCATGCCGTGACCAGGAGTCACGTGACGTGACTGAAGAAGAGAATAGAAGAGGAGGAGCTGGGAGAGGAGAGGTCACGGCGTGAGCAAAGGTCACGCGACGTGACGCCACAGAGAGGCCAGGAAAGGAAGGGAAAAGAGAAGAGAAGAGAAAGGAGAGGAGAAAAGGTGAGACGTGAGCGCCAGTCACGCCACAAACGCGAGAAGTCACGCCGTGAGAGGGAGTAACGAGACGTGACTGACCAGAGAGGGAGAGGAAAACTGAGCGAGAGAAGGAAAGAAGAAAAGAAGCAGCGCGTTCTGTCGCGATCGCAACACCGTTGCGAGCGCGACAGAAACGACCGTTGGACGGTTTTGGGCCAAAATTCACATGAAAAGTCTTCTTATTTCACCAAACTTTGCAACCATTCTCAAGGGACATCTTCAAGGGACATCAACTTTCAATTATTATCTATAAATATTAGTTTAACTGTAATTTTTATATGATGGAATTCTTATTGAGTAATTTTCTGTACTTTAGTTAAACAGTTTTATTTTCTTTAGTTAATTTTTCTTAGTTAGTTTTTATGATTTGAAAACAGGGTAGGTCACGATGGTAATCAAATTGGTTGCCACCGTAACATACCAAGGATTCCCGGCATAAAGCTAGTCTGGGGTACCTCACGGTGGTAACTAAACTAGGTTGCCACCGTGACATACCTAGACCCCAAAACAGAAAGCACCATTGGGGTACATCACGGTGCTAATTAAACTAGGTTGCCACCGTGACATACCCACTGCCCAGAATAGAAGTTAAAGTCTGAACACCTCACGGTGGTGACCAGATTGGTTGCCACCATGACATGTTCAAACTCTGGGCAGAATGCATTTGGTTCATGGCTCACAGTGGTAACTAACCTGGCTGCCACCGTGACCCACGCCCAAATGCGATTCCTGAAGGCAAAATTCCAGATTGTCAAGCCAAAAATCCTTCAATTTTGATTTCAAACAACAAACCCACACTCCCATAACAACATTAAGCCAAATAAACATCATTAAATCATGCCATAAACGAATCCTACTCATGAATTCAAGGAACAACATCAATCTACACAATCAATTGCATCACTATTCACATCACATATCCATCAATCTCATAAATGATTCCAAAATTTAGAATCAAGGTTTAAAATAGACAAAGAGAACTAAAACCCATAACATAAGAACTAAACAATAGCACCAAGAACATCAAAATTTCCAGAATTTACCAAGAACACATACATGAACATATTTATATACAAAAACAAGAATTTTTCCCAAACCTCAAAATAGAAGCTCTATCACTTGGTTCCACTAGATCCAGCAACTTCCTTGCCTTTAGGATCTCTTGGAGGCTCAGCTAAGCATCAAACCACAAAATTACACAACTCAAAACCCTAACTTTAAACTCAAAACCAGAAAATGCAAGGGAAGAAGAATAACTTGAACAAAAATAAAACCAAAAGCATAAAGCTTACCAATCAAACACAAGGAGCAATTAATTCCCACCACACCAACTTGAATCCAAGCTTAGAGCATACAAATGGAAAGCAATGGAAGAAAAGACAAGGAGAAGAGGGAAGAACGGGAATGAGGGATGAAAAATTCTGAATTCCCAATTCTTTTTCTCCTATACTTTACATTTCCCTAACTTGCCATGTGTCCTCACCCTAGTGGTGGAAGTCAATTACTCACACACTATTTGCACATGTCATACACACACAATGAAACACTCTAATAATGCACCCTACACATGTATGAGCAACACACATAATGCAATCTCATCTAACACACACACACTATGCTATGCTCACATGCATGCAATCCTAACTCCACTTATGGGCACCTTATTTCTATATGCACACCCACACCGGAATAAACCCTAAAAACATGCAATAATCTCAAAATGCACTTACGGTATGGCAAACACATGCAAATACATACTCACATAAATGGCTTATTCTACTAGGGGGCAAACGGGGTGTGACAACTCTCCCCTACCAAGAAGAATTTTGTCCTCGAAATTCTCACCTGAACTGAACAACTGCGGGTACTGAGCTCTCATCGATTCCTCTGGCTCCCATGTGGCTTCTTCGACTCCGTGGTGATACTATAAAACCATAACCAAGGGAATCTGCTTATTTCTTAACTGCCTCACTTCCCGAGCTAGGATAGCTTTTGGTTCCTCATCGTAGGAGAAATCAGACTGCACTTAAACCTCTTGAACCGACAAAACATGAGAAGGATCCGACCTATACCGACGAAGCATAGAAACATGGAACACATCATGCAACTTGGACAACTCTATCGGTAAAGCCAATCTATAGGCCACTGGACCAACTCTTGCTAACACCTCATACGGACCAATGAAACGAGGACAAAGCTTTCCTTTCTTTCCAAACCCAAGCACTTTTCTCCAAGGAGAAATTTTCAAGAAAACCTTGTCTCTGACTTCAAACTGCACATCCTTTCTCTTCAAGTTGGCATAAGACTTCTGTCGATCCTCGGCTGCTTTCAGATTTTGCTGCACAACTCTGATAGCACAACTTGTAACACCCCTTACCCGTACCTAGGCGATCACATCCAATGAGAAGTGAGATACCGTATGAGTAGAGGTGCCACCACACAGATACTGAATATACATACATCCATGCATAAAATACATACCAAAATACAGGGTAAAATAAAACTTTATAAATCCATTCATGAAAAGAGCTGATCATGCATTAATATAATGGAAATCATTACATTACTATTTGATCAACCCAAAGATACAAAAGATAATTACATCTCCAAGATTATACATATACATATGCGGAAGCTATTACAAAACTGAAATCAGAGAGTTCTTTACAAAAAGAATCATCAAAATACAAAAAATTAGGCCCTACACTAAAGACCCAGCTATGTTGGCTCCGATGGCTACGACTCTCCCAAACGAACTCCTTCCGCACCTGCACGGGTAAACACACCGTGCTAAGCGATAAACGCTTAGTAGGGAAACACACATATAGCATAGGGACAACCATTCACAACGATCATCAAGGCAAACACATACTGATGGCATAATGTGACGCACGCCGGAACCAGCAAGGCCCTCTTTGAACCCGCTTTTAGGATTCGAGGGATTGGTTCGCGTCTTTTCCGATCTTAGGTGTTAAGAGAAATTTTTGGCACCTCATTTCACAATAGAACATTGAAAAGGACCATCCATCGCCATAACACCTTTAGGCACTTTTGAGGTATCTTAGAGTCGCCACCCAATTTACAAGAAATTGGGAAAGTTTAACCTCTTGTCGGTCTAAACCAGAGATGGTGTCCGGAACTTCACACTTATTGGTGTCTTGGTTAATTATAAATGAGTTTTTAAATTATAAAATTCCATCTCTCACTTCACACGTTTAATGCAGTTTATTTAAAGCGCACTTCAAGCATCGAGAAAGCAAATAAAAGCAATGTAAATAAAGCAATAAATAAAGCGGTAAACAAAAATAAAATTACAATAAAACTAGGGGTAGAATACAACCCCCATTGTAAATAAAACACAAATCATACATAAAACGGGGTATTTATTAAGGACGAGGACATTGGTCCTCTCATGCATAATTAAAGAAATTATTTTGAAGTGACAATTTATTTTGGACGAAAAATTAGGACCCAGTTTATTTATAGAAATATTTTTGTGTGGTTTTTTGATTAAGAGTGCATAAAATAAATGATTCAATTAATTATTACATGCCAAATAACTCAATAAAACAAAATAAAGGAAGAATAACAAATAGAGTAAAATAATAATAATTCTCCGGTCTCCTCTTCCATTCGCACAGGTGCTCAAACGAAGGAAGACAGAAATTTGACACAAAAACAAGCACAAGTAAAATTAATGTTAGTATCCAAATAAAATTCATTTAAACAGAAAAATAATAAACTAGGCAAAATATGCATATTAAGTGACTAGTGAATTAAATAAAACGATCAAGCTAAATTGACATATTAAAATATTACATTAAAGGATAGAAAATAGCAATTATAGTAATAATAATAATAATGATACTAGATAAGTAGTGATAACGACGACAAAGACAACAACAACAACAACAATAATAATAATAATAATAATAATAATAATAATAATAATAATAATAATAATAATAATAATGATAATACGTGATGATAAATAATGAGAATAATAATATTAATGATAATAATAGTAATAATGATAATAATGATAATAGTAATAATGAGGAACGATTAAATGCAACGATGGCATAAATGATATGAGAAATATTAGATCTATGTACGGAAACACAGAAAATAAACAAAACCCAAACAAAAATAAAGATCTGCATGGTTAACAATTAAATATAGATGGAATGAAATGAAAGAAAAAAATAAAAAAAATGAAGAGATCAAGTCTAGAATGTTCACCCTCAGAATTAAATGATATTGAAGCAAGAAGTCTCGATCCAATCTCTTGTCAAGATCCAAAAAATAAACGTATTCAAGAAAATTCTTGAGCTTATGTCTTACAAACTCAAGAACACTAATGTTTAAAAATGATTTGATTTTTTTTTTTTGTGTTTGATGTGTGATCTGAAAATTCAAGTCAACGAATTAATTTTCCCTTCTCAAAGTTTTCAAGATCAATGAAAAATTTTTGAGATAAAAACTAGAATCAAGCTTTTAAGAAGAAAATTAGTAGATTTAAAAGATGAAAATTAAGAAAGTTGAAGAAAATGATTTTGATTTTTTTTTTTTGAAAATGAGAAGAGAAGAACTCCAAGAACATTCAATTCTCTATTTTTCCAGCAAAATCCCCTAACTTTTCTCTAGAAAACTCTTTTCCAAATGACATAAAAAAATGTTCCTTTTTTAGAGAATTCTCTCACCCCCCTCAAAAACCAATTTTCCCCCTCTTCAAATGAAACTCCATCCTCCGTAAAAACTCCACTCTCCCCCTCTTTCCAGCTGCCTCACAGATTTTTCAAAGATCCCTCTCCCTAATTTCAACAAAAAACACTCAAAAATTCAAAGTAAAAGACCCTAAAGTCCAATATGGACAATTAAGATTTTTATTTATTTTTAATTATTTTTTGTTCATTTTTTGACTTTTAATTCCCACCCAATTTGACTAATATTTGTCAAATTTGAATGAAAAAAAAAACACAAGAAAAAATTATTTTTAAGCTTAAAAAATAAAAAAAATGGATATTGGGGGTTTAGGGGAGCTGTCGGCGAGATTTCTCGCCGATGGGCGAGAAATCTCGCCCATCAGGCGAGCAGCGCGCAGCACTGCGCGCTGATGGGCGCAGTCGCGTGCAGCTGCGCGCAGCAGTGTGCTGCCGCAACTGACACTCAAAATATTTTTTTTTATTTTTACTTTTTTTTTCAATATGTCTAAAAAACACTAAAATTAATAAAAATACTTTTAAAAATAATATTTAAAATATTTTTATTATTCTTTTAATTTTTTTAATCAAAAATGCAAAATTTGATAAGAAAATCGTTACTTCCAACTATTTTTGCCTGCGAGGGCGTTTCAAAATATTTTTATTATTCTTTTAATTTTTTTATTCAAAAATGCAAAATTTGACAAGAAAATCGTCACTTCCAACTATTTTTGCCTGCAAGGGCGTTTCATCATCATTGGGTAACTCCGATCTAGGCTGACTCAGGACCCGGTGTCTAAAGTTGCCCACAATTTTGGGAAAACTAGCACACAGGTGCCTAGTTGAGCTGAAATTCGGAAAAGAGGAAAGAAGTGCATACCTGAGGTGATGACCTTCCCGTCGCTATGAAAAGTAAATTGTTTCTCCCGAACTGCAAGCCTACTTCGGACTTATGAGATGTGGGTTCCATCCTCAAATGGTGATGCACCGAGTCCGTCCGAACTTATGAAACGCAAGAAGTGCTTTCTTGGGCTACACCGAGTCGCTGACAAGACTACAAAATGCGGATGTCTTTGGATATAACCGCGCTACCATCTAGGCTACAGTGTGGTTGCACCGAATCGCTACCAAGATTTCAAAGTGCAAAAGTTTTGAAATTACACTGAATCGCTACTAAGATTCAAAGTGTTTGCACCGAATCGCTACCAAGATTCAAGGTGCTGGAGTGTTGCGCCGAGTCTGCTCCAGACTTACGAAATGCAAGGGTTGCTCTCTCGAGCTGCATCGAGTCTGCTCCAGACATACAAATTGCAGATGGTGATGCGCCGAGTCTGCTCCAGACTTACAAAACGCGAGGGTTGCTCTCCTGAGCTGCACCGAGTCTGCTCCAGACTTACAAAGTGCGGATGGTGATGCGCCGAGTCTGCTCCAGACTTACAAAACGCGAGGGTTGCTCTCCTGAGCTGCACCGAGTCTGCTCCAGACTTACAAAGTGCGGATGGTGATGCGCCGAGTCTGCTCCAGACTTACAAAACGCGAGGGTTGCTCTCCTGAGCTGCACCGAGTCTGCTCCAGACTTACAAAGTGCGGATGGTGATGCGTTGAGTCTGCTCCAGACTTACAAAACGCGAGGGTTGCTCTCCTGAGCTGCACTGAGTCTGCTCCAAACTTACAAAGTGCGGATGGTGATGCGCCGAGTCTGCTCCAGACTTACAAAACGCGAGGGTTGCTCTCCTGAGCTGCACCGAGTCTGCTCTAGACTTACAAAGTGTGGATAGTGATGCGCCGAGTCTGCTCCAGACTTACAAAACGCGAGGGTTGCTCTCCTGAGCTGCACCGAGTCTGCTCCAGACTTACAAAGTCCGGATGGTGATGCGCTGAGTCTGCTCCAGACTTATAAAACGCGAGGGTTGCTCTCCTGAGCTTCATCGAGTCTGCTCCAGACTTACAAAGTGCGGATGGTGATGCACCGAGTCTGCTCCAGACTCACAAAACGCGAGGGTTGCTCTTCTAAGCATAATTTTTGTTGCTTCCTGAAGAAAATGAACTCTGATTAGATCGATTTATCATTGTGATCACTTCAATTATTTAACTTCTGTGATGGTTCAATTGTTCATGGTTTATCATATAATTTCCATTTTTGTCATCTTATTATCCATAGCTCAGAAAAAATTTCTTTTTCTCTTTTTTTTTTTTTTAATTTAAAGGGTATCCAAACATGCAAAGCACAACAAAAGATCATCCTTACAGATATTGTTTTCTTATACAAATTACATCAAAAGATCATAAATCTCCCTGAACATCGATCAAAAAAATCATGGTTGGCGTGCATCACTTAATCCTTCGTGGCTCATATGTGTGTAGGAGGCTCTTGTGGGCTCCTCGGGTCTGTCTGGGTGCTGTCGCGTATCCGTCATGAACCGCCCTATGCATTGCAATCTCTCGTCTATGGTTTGTAGTCTTCCATCCATGCGCTGATCTATACGCTGCTCTATAGCTATCAGCCTCTCATTCATGCGCTGCTCTATAGCCATAAGTCTCTCACTCATGCGCTGCTCCATAGCCATCAGTCTCTCGCCCGTTCGCTGCTCTATAGCCATCAGTCTCTCGCCCGTTCGTTGTTCTACAGCCATCAGCCTTTCATCAAAGCGCTGGGATCTGGCCTCCAATGTCGCTATAATCTCCCTCTGCATGGTTTGGATGAGGATCTCCACACCTGTCTGGCTCTGCTCCATCCCGGGCCTAGGTGGTGGTGGAGGGGCTACTGAAGTAAATGCACCCAAAGAATTCGGACGATCATAGGGGTGATACTCCCTATATGTCTAGGAACCCGTCTCTGAAGCCTGCAAATAAGGAGGAGGGTGTATCTGACCTTCCGAGGGAACTGGCTGCGACAATGAAGCGTGAAGAAGATCACTCAGATGGATGTCAAAGTCATCCAAATTAATGTCCATATTCATATAATCTGGAGGCGAGTGAGGCCTTTCTTCTTCTGGATGTCGACAATAATATTCCCCGTCTGTCTGAGGGCAAGAAGGTTCTCCTCCCATTAGTTGTGAATGATAGTATTCCTTATCTATCTGAGGCTGTGGGAGCTCCTCCTCCACTGGTTGCGAATGATAGCGTTCCTCATCTATTTGAGGCCGTGGGAGCTCCTCCTCCACTGGTCGTGGATGACCATTCTCCTCACCTATCTGCAGTTGTGGAGACTCTTCTTCCACTGGTTGTGGGCAATAGTATTCCTCATCCGTCTGGGGTTGTGGAAGTTCTCCCTCACCCTGGAACTGATCCTCGAATGGCGTAGCAGCTGTGATAGGAGGCAAACGGTACATCTGTCGAGTTTCCACCATAGTAAGAAGTCTATATTCTCCTGCTTGTCCAGGCAATTATTCAACCATGCCCATATATTTGGCAAGGGCCCAATCGACATAAATGTCTCTATCTACAGGCTGGCAAAATGTGTCGAGGTCGTGTCCTAACTGCAGTACCAACCTGGTGACTACCCCGCTTACACATATCTGCGCTGTAGCTCTCCAACTCTGTTTAACCATGCCGGCTATAATCTCATGACTAATGTTGAGCGGGGTCCCTGTTGCCATAGCCCATAGACTCCAAACCTCTGATGTGCTGATGGCACTAGGATTACCAGTTCTACCCAAGTAGCTGCTGGCTAAAACTCTCTGAACATACCTGTATACTTGTGAGTCCAATAGGGTGCTCTTTGCTGTATTGTGATCATAATGAGCTCCTGGCGTCGTGATCATTTCCCATTGGTGTGCAAGAACTACTTTGCCCGGTGCCTGTACCTGATTCCCCGTCGGAAGACCCATGACCCGTGCAAAATCCTGGCGACTCATCGTATGCTCCGTATTTTGGACTCAAAAGTATATAGCCTCAGGGTCTGTGTTTGATCTTGAAAGCCCTCCGTATTTAAGCGTGGCCAGAAACTCCTTAGTAACCCTTGGGTAAGTGAGGAATGCTGGTGTGAGGAAATCCATCCAACCCATAGCCGCTAACAACCTGCTAACTTCTTCCCACATGCCCATCTGCTCTAAGAATGTTTGGGATAGGAATTTACTAGACAGGAATCGCGAACCACGTAATGCCCTAAACTTTTGCCTTTGTACAGCATCCATCCATGTTGGAGGTGGAGCATCTGCTGGTTCTCTAGACGGAGCACGTCGTGGCGGCATCCTGAAAAGAGAAAAATTTACACAATTATTCATTTATATACAATCTTTTCGCATACTGTAGACACCGGGTCCCGAGGCGGTCCAAGATCAGGATTACCCAATGATGAAATAGAAGACCGATTTTCGGCAAGAAATGTGAGAACCGATCGTTCCTTGTCAAAAGATGTGTTTTTCGGAAAATAATTTTAAAATATATATTTTAGGGATTAAAATTTAAAATGGGAAAAAATATTAATATTGTGTCAAAATTAAAATTAAAAAAAAAATAATAAAAAAATAAAATAATAAAAAAATAAAAAAATTTTTGGTCGCGAGTGCCGCTGCGGCAGCGCGGGGCCGCCTGCGCGGCAGGCTGCCCCAGCGCGCAGGGGCGCCTGCGAGGCAGGCCGCCCCAGCGCGCAGGGGCGCCTGCGAGGCAGGCCGCCCGCCTCGCGCAGGGGCACCTGCGCGCGAGGCAGGCGCCTCGCGCGATGCCCCTGCGCGCGGGGCGGGCGCCTCGCGCGACCCCCCCTGCGCGCAAGGGCGGGCGCTTCGCGCGACCCCCCTGCGCGCGGGGGCGGGCGCCTCGCGCGACCCCCCTGCGCGCGAGGCGGGGCGCTCCGCGCGACCCCCCCTGCGCGCGAGGCGGGGCGCTCCGCGCGACCCCCCTGCGCGCAGGGGCGGGCGCCGCGCGCCCCCCCCCTGCGCGCGAGGCAGCTGCCTCGCGCGCACCCCCCTGCGCGAGGCAGGCTGCGCGCAGCAGCCTGCTGCGCGCGGTGCCAGGGCACCACGCGCAGGCTGCCGCGCGCCCTTGGCTCCTCCGCGCGACCTGTTTTTTTTTCCTGTCCGTTTTTTTCGCTATTTTCAGTCTGATTTTCTGATTTTTTCAGTTTTCAGTGTTTCACCATTTTATGTTATTTTAGATTAACTAAAAATAAAGGATTTTTTGTCTTTTGCCATTTTTGGCCAAAGCAACCTTAAATGAGGAATTTGCCCTCATTTTTGAGGGAGGACGGCAATTATTTTCAAGGAGCTTTTTTGTTCTTTCAATTTCTCCTCTCCAGCAAAGAGGTTCTTCATCTTTTTTTCTTCAAAAAATTCTTAACTTCTTTTTTTTCTTTCTCAAATTTTAACCTTTAATTACTCTTCAAAAATACATAATCCATTTTTCTTGGGTGATTTGGGCTTAGGAAAACTAATTTCTTTTTGCTCAAAATCATCCACCAAAAATATTTTTACCAAAATATTTTCTTGATTTCATTTCAAGACATTAAATTTTACATTTTTTTAACATCTATCACTACGAATCCGACAAGGAAAATCGATCGGGACACCGTTTCCCCAATCTAAAAATTCTGAGGGTAAACATTCTTGGACTTATTCTCTTTTATTTCTCTTGTACATTATTTATTGTTGTTAAAATTATTTTTGCTACTATTATCATGTCTATTATTTTTATTATTTATTTTTAGCATTTTAATGTGTTAATATACTTCTTATTCTTATTATTATTATTATTATTATTTTATTATTATTGTTATCATATGGTTTTATTGTGACTATTATATTTATTAATCATCTTATTTATTGTTACATTGTTATTGTTATTATGATTATGATTATCATTATATTTATCATTATCACTATCATATTTATTTATATTATATTCACTATTATTTATTATCATTGTCCATTACTACTATTATTATTATCACTATTATTTTTATTATCAGTGTTATGGCTATCATTGTTGTTATTAATATATTTCGCTTTTTTTGACTAATCTATTTTGAATATTTACTAATACTTTTTTGATATTATTTTTCTGTCTGAAATTTAACTTGAGTCGGGTTATGTGAGTGTCCCCGCGGCTCCTCGGATGGGTCGCAACTTGCGGAGAATCACATCGGTTTGGTGAGATCCCTCCAACTCCCTTTTTATGTGTTATGTGCTTATTTGTAAATATTAATTTTATTTGTGCACGCGTGCGATAAAAAATCACAAAAATATTTCTACAATTAAATTAGAATTTTCAATAATAAAATTGGGACCAATGTCCCTTATTTTAGCCCAACTATAAAAATATCACAATTAAAACGAAGAGTCAACTTTTCTAAAAAAATGGGATCACTCATCCCGGTTTTTCAATTCAAGCAATCAAAAATGACTTTTCGAACCCTCTTCAAATTAATACGAAGGAACCAATGTTCCTGAATTTCGAACAAGCGCGAAGGAACCAACGTTCCTCAAATAATGTCCCGATTTATGTATGTTCTTTTATTTTTGCGTGAGTGTTTAAAGTTATGTACATTATTTTCCTTTGGGCCCTTGTAATTAATTTTTTTGGGGCAACTTTATTTATCTTTTGGGGATTGTATTCCGTCCCACTTACATCTTCAACCTCCTTTTGTTGGGGTTGTATTCTGCCCCTACTTCTATTGTAATTGCGTGCTTGCGTGTTTACCGCTTTCATTTATCGCTTTCTCTATCTATTGCTTTATCGCTTTCATTACGTGCTTGAAAATGCGCTTTTACTTTTGATGCATCGCTCGTGTGAGATGAGAGATATAATTTTAAGAATTTAAAAACCCATTTATAATTAATCAAAGCATAAATAAGAGGGGAGTTCCGGACACCATATCTCTGGTTTAGACCGTTAGAGGTGAGAAACCTTTTCCCAATTTCTTGCAAATTGGGTGGCGACTCCAAATACCTCAAAGGTGCCTTTAGGCGTCAATAGGCTAGGTTATTCTCCCCAATGTTCTATTGGGAGGGATACACCGATGATGTCTCATGGCGCCCATGATCCAAAAGACGCGACCGATCCCTCGAGCCCCGAAAGGAGGGCTCCAAGAGGGCCTTGCTGGTCCGGCGCGCGTCACAGTGGCGACTCCACTGGGGACATTGTGTTTGAGACTTCACTCCGAAAATTCTTTGGTTAAAATTTATAATTGGGTTTTTGAAACTTAAAATTCTATCTCTTTTCGAAAATTGCATCATATCATTTTAGAGCCTTAGACTTACGCTAGTTGGTCCCTATCTTACCCCGGTGCGTTCCCGAAGCACGACCCTACTTTCACTCATTGTAGGGAAGTGTTAAGGATAATCACCGACCCAAGCCTTGTACCTTTTGGTATATTCAAATGGTGACCCGATCGGTCGTTATGCTCGTGATGAGCTAGACCCGTTGGCAGTGACCACGCTTGGGTAGCCTTGAAAATTCATCACCTTGACCAAAGCCCATGTAATGGCAAATAGAAACTTTCCCTAGGGGGCATGCTCCTTAATACGATGCTTGTGATATGGGCCATCACGTATTAAGCAAAATCAACCAAATCAAATGGTCTTCATCAAAGGCTTTCATGCCCCGGTGAGCCCACCTTAACTTGATTGAATTGTCCAAATACGTAATGGCCAAAACCCATACGAATGCGCATTAGGTTAAGACTGTTATGCTGCCGGTTTTTCACCGTGCACCATACGCGTCCAATGGGTTCCCTGTTAACCCTTGGATGAAGCCCACCTAGGAAAGAGACCGCACGACCTCGTGTGTGGGAGTGATAAGGTTGGAAGGATCTATCTGCTTGTATGTGGTTGCGAAATGCTGCATAACTCACGATCATGCATTGTAACTGTCATCCATGCATCATGCTAACCATTTGAGTTTTTCAGCCATCATAGATTCATCTGAGTGGACTGGAGATTCTGACGATCGACTAGCGACGGCAAACTCGCCCTTTGAATTGCTAGAACTAGTGCTTGTTTGGGATTCTGAGTCACTCTCTACAAGTAGCGAATCATCCTCAATGGCAGAAGAAGCTGGAAACTTAATCACCCAAGACCTTGCCAGGAAACTGGAGGATTTCGAACGAAGAATGCTAGAAATGATGGGAGCAATGGCCGAAAGATTTGCACAACCTCCTGCTCCCCAAACACCAGTTGCTCCACAGCCACCAGTAGCCCCTCCTCGGGGGCAAGCCGAACCACCTGCTGGTGGGGAGGCTCCCCTCGCTGGAGTTGTTGCCCATCAACCTGTATATGAGCCTAAAGCTACGGCTGTGCCAGTTGAACCCGGAAGAGCAAGGATCCCAAACCCTGATGAAGATTTCGCAATGGAAGAAGAGGTTGAGGAGATAGCAGCCCATCAAGCCGTGAGGGGTGGAGCACCCAGGGTAGAAGACGAGGCTATGAGGGGTATGAGACAGCAAATTGAGGCACTCACCCGCATGTTGACAGCTGGCAAGGGAGTGAGCCCTGAAGATGTGGATTTGGATGATGGAGAGCTGTTGCCCCAGAGGTTTAAGATGCCAGACCTGCCAAAATTTGACGGTACATCGGACCCTTCTGCACATGTTAAGCAATACACCCTGATCATGAAGGGTACAGGGTTGACTAAGAGGCAAAAAGTGGACTATTTCTGTCTCAGCTTAGCTGGCCCAGCAGTGGATTGGTACCATGGGCTGGATCGAAGAGCGAAAGAAGACTGGAATCTATTAACAGAAGAATTCCTTAGCCAGTATGATTGCAGTACCAAGATTGAGGTCACATTGAAAGATTTAGAAGTGCTGAAGCAGAAGTCAGGGGAATCATTCCATGAGTACTTGACCCGATGGAGGAATCGAGTGATGGAGGTAAAGAGAAAGCCTGATACCTCAGATCAGATCAGGTTATTTATCCGAAATGCTAGTCCATATTTGAGGGATGGGTTAAAAATGAAGGGACTCAAAGATTGGGAGTCACTTAAGGACATAGCCATTGAAGTTGAGGCTGAGCATTTAGATAAAGTGGCTAGATCTGCAGATGTGACTTCAGGCAAAAATAAGGGAAGCAGCAGCGATAACGGGGGCAATGATAAGGTGGCAGAAGTTTCCACTATAGGGACGGCTCCCAAACATCTCACTATCTCGGGCAGACCATTATCTTGGCACTTCACCCGTCTCATCAAGGAAGGAAAATTGCAACCCTTGCCAGCTGGGCCCGCCCCAAGTCAAGGGAAGCCGAAGCATAGGACGGACTGGTATTGCGCATATCATCAGTACACAGGGCACAGAACAGACTACTGTCGTCCTTTAAGGGACCGAATTCAAGCCTTGATCGATGGCAAACAGGCTATTAATCCCGGGCAGAGAGAAAGTCAAGAGAAGTCAGCCCATTGTGCCATGATTGGTTCAGGCTTACCGGAATGGTATGTACTGCAAGACTTGTATGGAAATGGGCATGCCACTACTACTGGCCCTGAGGCAGATGAAGGAGAGACTTTTGTGGCAATGATAGGCTGTTGGTCCAGCAGCGGAAGCGGAGATGAAGAGGAAGGTGAGAAACAAGAGGGTTCTAACCAAGAATTGAGTATGGCCAGCCTTTCACGACAGATTGAGGAGACTCGTGCATCAATGGCCCAAGAGATGGATAGACGGCTTGAGGAGTTCGAAAGGAGATTGACAGCTATGATTAAGGAGAGAATAGACACCCTTGCGCTAGTCCTACAAGCCCAATTGATGGCGGCTACCTTTAACCGGGTTGAGTCGGCCCCTGTCGAGATTGCCCATACAGCGAGAACCACGGCATCTCCTAGTGCCACTAAGCCCCGAGGCAAGGAACCGTTTGATTTACCAGTGGGGCAAGGAGGTGGTAAGAGGCCTACTCTGGAACATGACAATATGCTTGAGGACGATGGAGATCTGGTGAAAGAGCATGCTCTGAAGAATGCAAACCTAAATATCCGAGATGGCTGTAAGGGCAATGTTAAAAAAGCGGGAGAGTCATCAGTGAGAAGGAATCAAAGATATTACTCTGATTTGGGTAGGTCCTTGTCGTGGGTTTTTGAGAAGCTAGTGAAAAAGGGGTTATTGCAGCCATTACCGGCGAAGCCCGCCAGCAGTCAGGGGCAGCCCCACCACAGAGCAGATCAATATTGTGCATTCCACCAGCACACTGGACATTTGACAAACTACTGCCGAACTTTGAGAGACCGGGTTCAGGACCTCATTGATTCCAAGCAAATCCCAGATCCCGAGAAAAGAGAGAAGAAGAAGGGAGTAGACTAGAATGCAATCCTTCCACCATAGATGTGATCGGGCCAATCCACTTCATCAGCATGTTCCTCCAAAGCCACAAGCAGAAGATCATGTTTTTAATGCTTACTGCTTTTCAATTCCAGAACTCTTGTAGGACAATTTGGTTATTGTAACATGTTGAACAATTTCTGTTTTGTTTATGCGATATTTCCTTGATTTCATTTCTCATGATCACGATGCATCCATTCATTTTGACATTAACCCAATTAATACGACATCATCTAGTCTCGGAACTTTGGGGAATCCAAATAAAATCTTGGTAGCATCTGATATGACTCTTGAAGAGAGGATAATTTTGAGGGAATAAAAAAAAAAAAAAAAAAAAAAAAATAAAAAAAGAGCCTTTGCCTGGACCTGGTATGACATGTCGAAGATTAACAAGGACGTTCAGAAGACCAGACTACCTTCCATTGCCAACATGACGACGAACCAAATTTTGAAAGGCACTTCTTCGCATCCACAACATCTAAGCTATATATGGTGTCGCCGAATAAAATTGAACTTCGAAAGTTACATCAAAAGTCGGACAAATAAAACTCAAAACCACCATGAGAAATATACAACCCATCAGGACCAAGCCATATGACCTATTTCTCTCTACCCATTCGGAATGTGTACCCCAAAACCGATTATGACTGACCCTTAACCATCCAAAACCCTCATAACCAAATTTCTTACCAAAATTTAATGCCCGACCAAATTGAACAACAATGGTCCCAGTGGTTAAGATGAAAAGTACACGTATGTATAAACTTCAGGACTTGAGCAAAGCTTGTAAAAAAAAAAAAAAAAAAATGGGGGTAAAAAAAAAAAAAAAAAAAAAAAAAAAAAAAAAAAAAAAGAAAAAAAATTGGGTTGAAAAAAAAATTGGGAAGTAAAAATAAATAATAAAAGAAAAAATTGGGGTGTAAAGAAAAGAGAGAATAAAAGAGAGAATTGATCAGGGGGGCAAGGGAATGCTATTTTGGGGCAAGCTTTGTTCAAATCCCGTCGATCTACACATGCCGGCACATTGCCATTTTTCTTAGCTACTGAAGAGGACCAAAAGGGGTAAAACCCCCCAAACCATCCACCCAATCCCAGCCGTCGAAAACCATTTCGAAAGCTTAAGCCACCAAAACCGATAAAAGTACCCCAGATCATTCAAGCTGAACCGCCAAAGTCAATAAAAGCCAAGCATGAAACTTCACATTCAAGCCCCAAATAAGGAACCTATCAACTCAACCAGTCTGCATAAGCGATAAGACCAAAACTTTGATACTAAGAAGAATCACTCTCAGAAGCAGCAGTCTCTCCGGCTAACAAAGATGAAAGAAAATTCAACCAATATTGACGAACTGAAAGAGGGTCCATGGCAAAGGCTAAAAAAAAAAAAAAAAAAAAAAAAAAAAAAAAAAAAAAAAAAAAATAAATAAATAAATAAATATTCAATCAAGAAAACCCGCGAGGGCTGATTGATAACAGGAGTTTGATGCTCTCAAGATCTATCCCGAAATTAGATGAGGTCTCATTTTTTCGAGTTAATGCCAAATAGTGATCATGTGATGTGAAATCAGATTGAAATATATGCATTGGTATGACCAGAGCAGTTCATCTTGCACAATCGAAGTTGTCTCAGTCAGATATGAAACCAACACATTGCTACCATCTACCCCTTGCCACTCTCGCCACTCAGGCACTTCAGTCATCTCCTCCTGTCATGAACTGTGAAGCCAATTCTATAGCACCCTCATGATAGAAGCCAAGCTCAGACAACCTTGACCTAAGACGCAAACACACGCCGATTATACCTGAAAGACCTTTTACAACAACTATCTACCCTCTACCATTCTCACCACTCAGGCACTTCAGTCATCTCATCTTGCTACCCACTGCGAAGCCAACCCTACAACACCTTCCCAGTAAAGAACCAAGCTCACACAACCAAAATCTGGGACATAAGCGCATGCCAATCATACCCAAAAGACCTTTCGAAACAACTCCAACTTTTCTCTCAAAAAAAAAAAAAAAAAAAAAAAAAAAAAAAAAAAAAAAAAGCTGTTAGAGATGAAAACCGTGATTGGCGCTCTAAGCAAAAGTTAGGCCAAAGGGCAGGGTGAAAACCTGGCGACAGGCAGTCTGCCCTACAAAAAATAAAATAAAATAAATAAAAGCCGCTGGATTGGGTTGGGTCCATTCCAGGCAAAAAATAAGGCACAAGGTTATGTGAAAATCCGACAAGGACGCATCTCCCGCTAAGAAAAGCTAGTGCGAAAATCCACGAGGGACGCACTACCTTCAAAAAAATGACTACAGGTACCAGAGGAGAACCTCATAATCCCTTAAAGGCATGAAATTCAAAGGCAATCCAAGAGGGCATCAAGTCAATTGCAACGGATAACCAAACCAGCTGATGCCTCCGATTCCACTCGGATGAACTCTTATCCTGCATTATTGCATACATATGCATCTCACGGGTATGGCAATTGATGGTGCCTCAACATGCGTTCACGCATGCATGAACTTTATATATATCTTGCACAATAAATTCTTCGCACACATTTCGTGCCCATGATCTTTGCGTACTTGCAACGCGTAATCCTTTGCACATGCTTAGCACAAGCACTTATCACGTGCATCTAATCTCCCCATTATCCTTAAGTCCTTATCTAACAGGCATCCTCAATCTCTTTAAAACACTATATTTAAGTCCTTCTTCAAAAGGCATCTTCGAAATTTATCTTTAAGTCCTCCTTCACGGGGCATTCTCAGTCTCTTCGGAGCATTATCTCTAAGTCCTTATCCAACAGGCGTCCTCAATATTCTTCAAAATCTATCTTTAAGTCCTCCTTCACGGGGCATTCTCAGTCTCTTCGGAGCATTATCTCTAAGTCCTTATCCAGCAGGCGTCCTCAATATCTTCAAAATTTATCTTTGAGTCCTCCCTCACGGGGCATTCTCAGTCTCTTCGGAGCATTATCTTTAAGTCCTCCTTCACGGGGCATTCTCAGTCTCTTCGGAGCATTATCTTTAAGTCCTCTTTCACGAGGCATTCCCAGTCTCTTTGGAGCTTTATCCGTAAGTCCTTCTTCACAAGGCACTCTCAGTCTCTTCGGAGCATTATCTTTAAGTCCTTTTTCAAGGCATTCTCAGTCTTTTCGGAGCATTATCTTCAAGTCCTTTTTCAAGGCATTCTCAGTCTCTTCGGAGCATTATCTTTAAGTCCTTTTTCAAGGCATTCTCAGTCTCTTCGGAGCATTATCTTCAAGTCCTTTCTCAAAGCATTCTCAGTCTCTTCGGAGCTTTGTCTTTAAGTCCTTTTTTCAAGGCATCCTCGGTCTTTGCGAAGCGTTATCCTTCGTGGCATTGAGCTCTTCCCAAAATATTCTAAATCCTTTCAATCCATGAGTATATCCGCATCAACAGGTTAGATGTCAAGGCAACGGGGGTTAACACGTCGACAAGCAGATGGTAACTACCCACAGCAACTCCAGCCAGTTCGGGAAGACAACCGCCTCAGGTACGCGCCTCTTTCCTTTCTTTTCTGAATTTTGGTTCACTTAGGCACCTAGGTTCTAAGTTTTCCCAAAATTGGGGGCAACTGTAGACACCGGGTCCCGAGGCGGTCCAAGATCAGGATTACCCAATGATGAAATAGAAGACCGATTTTCGGCAAGAAATGTGAGAACCGATCGTTCCTTGTCAAAAGATGTGTTTTTCGGAAAATAATTTTAAAATATATATTTTAGGGATTAAAATTTAAAATGGGAAAAAATATTAATATTGTGTCAAAATTAAAATTAAAAAAAAAATAATAAAAAAATAAAATAATAAAAAAATAAAAAAATTTTTGGTCGCGAGTGCCGCTGCGGCAGCGCGGGGCCGCCTGCGCGGCAGGCTGCCCCAGCGCGCAGGGGCGCCTGCGAGGCAGGCCGCCCCAGCGCGCAGGGGCGCCTGCGAGGCAGGCCGCCCGCCTCGCGCAGGGGCACCTGCGCGCGAGGCAGGCGCCTCGCGCGATGCCCCTGCGCGCGGGGCGGGCGCCTCGCGCGACCCCCCCTGCGCGCAAGGGCGGGCGCTTCGCGCGACCCCCCTGCGCGCGGGGGCGGGCGCCTCGCGCGACCCCCCTGCGCGCGAGGCGGGGCGCTCCGCGCGACCCCCCCTGCGCGCGAGGCGGGGCGCTCCGCGCGACCCCCCTGCGCGCAGGGGCGGGCGCCGCGCGCCCCCCCCCCTGCGCGCGAGGCAGCTGCCTCGCGCGCACCCCCCTGCGCGAGGCAGGCTGCGCGCAGCAGCCTGCCGCGCGCGGTGCCAGGGCACCACGCGCAGGCTGCCGCGCGCCCTTGGCTCCTCCGCGCGACCTGTTTTTTTTTCCTGTCCGTTTTTTTCGCTATTTTCAGTCTGATTTTCTGATTTTTTCAGTTTTCAGTGTTTCACCATTTTATGTTATTTTAGATTAACTAAAAATAAAGGATTTTTTGTCTTTTGCCATTTTTGGCCAAAGCAACCTTAAATGAGGAATTTGCCCTCATTTTTGAGGGAGGACGGCAATTATTTTCAAGGAGCTTTTTTGTTCTTTCAATTTCTCCTCTCCAGCAAAGAGGTTCTTCATCTTTTTTTCTTCAAAAAATTCTTAACTTCTTTTTTTTCTTTCTCAAATTTTAACCTTTAATTACTCTTCAAAAATACATAATCCATTTTTCTTGGGTGATTTGGGCTTAGGAAAACTAATTTCTTTTTGCTCAAAATCATCCACCAAAAATATTTTTACCAAAATATTTTCTTGATTTCATTTCAAGACATTAAATTTTACATTTTTTTAACATCTATCACTACGAATCCGACAAGGAAAATCGATCGGGACACCGTTTCCCCAATCTAAAAATTCTGAGGGTAAACATTCTTGGACTTATTCTCTTTTATTTCTCTTGTACATTATTTATTGTTGTTAAAATTATTTTTGCTACTATTATCATGTCTATTATTTTTATTATTTATTTTTAGCATTTTAATGTGTTAATATACTTCTTATTCTTATTATTATTATTATTATTATTTTATTATTATTGTTATCATATGGTTTTATTGTGACTATTATATTTATTAATCATCTTATTTATTGTTACATTGTTATTGTTATTATGATTATGATTATCATTATATTTATCATTATCACTATCATATTTATTTATATTATATTCACTATTATTTATTATCATTGTCCATTACTACTATTATTATTATCACTATTATTTTTATTATCAGTGTTATGGCTATCATTGTTGTTATTAATATATTTCGCTTTTTTTGACTAATCTATTTTGAATATTTACTAATACTTTTTTGATATTATTTTTCTGTCTGAAATTTAACTTGAGTCGGGTTATGTGAGTGTCCCCGCGGCTCCTCGGATGGGTCGCAACTTGCGGAGAATCACATCGGTTTGGTGAGATCCCTCCAACTCCCTTTTTATGTGTTATGTGCTTATTTGTAAATATTAATTTTATTTGTGCACGCGTGCGATAAAAAATCACAAAAATATTTCTACAATTAAATTAGAATTTTCAATAATAAAATTGGGACCAATGTCCCTTATTTTAGCCCAACTATAAAAATATCACAATTAAAACGAAGAGTCAACTTTTCTAAAAAAATGGGATCACTCATCCCGGTTTTTCAATTCAAGCAATCAAAAATGACTTTTCGAACCCTCTTCAAATTAATACGAAGGAACCAATGTTCCTGAATTTCGAACAAGCGCGAAGGAACCAACGTTCCTCAAATAATGTCCCGATTTATGTATGTTCTTTTATTTTTGCGTGAGTGTTTAAAGTTATGTACATTATTTTCCTTTGGGCCCTTGTAATTAATTTTTTTGGGGCAACTTTATTTATCTTTTGGGGATTGTATTCCGTCCCACTTACATCTTCAACCTCCTTTTGTTGGGGTTGTATTCTGCCCCTACTTCTATTGTAATTGCGTGCTTGCGTGTTTACCGCTTTCATTTATCGCTTTCTCTATCTATTGCTTTATCGCTTTCATTACGTGCTTGAAAATGCGCTTTTACTTTTGATGCATCGCTCGTGTGAGATGAGAGATATAATTTTAAGAATTTAAAAACCCATTTATAATTAATCAAAGCATAAATAAGAGGGGAGTTCCGGACACCATATCTCTGGTTTAGACCGTTAGAGGTGAGAAACCTTTTCCCAATTTCTTGCAAATTGGGTGGCGACTCCAAATACCTCAAAGGTGCCTTTAGGCGTCAATAGGCTAGGTTATTCTCCCCAATGTTCTATTGGGAGGGATACACCGATGATGTCTCATGGCGCCCATGATCCAAAAGACGCGACCGATCCCTCGAGCCCCGAAAGGAGGGCTCCAAGAGGGCCTTGCTGGTCCGGCGCGCGTCACACATACTCCCTGAATTGCTGAGGTGTGCTTGCAGATAAGTTTCACTGTCTAATGCCTCCTACAAAATCAAAGCCAATGCCCAAAGGCAAATTATGCGTGTGAATGTGCACATGCTCATGCAAAATGTAAGCGATGAATCCATCTGGGTGGCCTGGGTATCGAGGCTTTGAGTCGTAATGCTTCTTGGCTGAGGGATTCTGATTCATAATTTTCTCAGAGTGAATGGTCAAGCGCTCATTTTTACCCCCGGTCAATGGGCACATGGCTTGAATTTTGAATTATATCTTGAGTCAGGCTTCGTCCTGTCTCAAGCAGAGTCATAAGAGTTTATGCTACCTTATCCCTCCATGAATCAAAAGTCATTATTTTGAAGGTAGTGCGCCCCTTGTGGGTTTTCACACTAGCTTTTCTTTGCGGGGAATGCGTCCTTTCGAGGATTTTCACATAACCCTATGCCTTATTTTTGCCTAGGATGGACCCAACCCATCCTAGCGGTTATTCTTTAATTTTTTTTTTTAGGACAGACTGCCCATATCCAGGTTTTCACCCTGCCCCTTGGCCTAACTTTTGCTTAGAGAGCCAATTACGGTTTTCATCTCTAACGGCCTATCTCTTTTTTTGTATTTTTATTTTTATTTTTTTCTTTTTTCTTTTTTCTTTTATATATATATATATATATATATATATATATATATATATATATATATATATATATATATATATATATATTAGCTAAACCCTTTGCCAGCAAAACAATGGTGGATAATCGCATACATCTAAAAATAATGTATTACTTCTCCAGAAGGGAAGATAATGGCATTACGCAAAATGAGCATACATTCGCGTACATGTAAATGTTTCCATGTGATTTCATTATACATGATCATTATTTAACATTAGGCTCAAAATACGATACCGTATCTAATCTCGAGATGGATCCTAAAAGCATCAAACTCCTGTTATCAATCAGCCCTCTCGGGTTTTCATGATTGACCATTTTCTCTCAGCCCTTAATTTTTGCCCAAGATGCCTTTTTTCGGTTTTCACCCTGACAGGGCGCCCAATTTTAACAAGGCCATTTTTTTTCGGTTTTCGACCCGTGGGGCATTTATTTATTTTTTTTATTTTAGTCTTTAGCCATGGAACCTCTTTAATCTGTCGACGTTGACTGGTTCCTTGAACTCATTTCCATCACTGTCTGTCAAGATTGCAGCCCCTCTGGATAATATCTTTTTCAGAACAAAAGGTCCTTCCCAAGTCGATCTAAATTTACCACGAAAGTCCGGAACGCCCGGCCTCATTTGCTTGAAGACCAAATCTCCTTCTCTTAAGGGGTGCTTTTTGACTTTCTTCCCAAAAGATCGAGCTAATCTCTTCTGGTAAACCTGATTGTGATAATAGGCCCGCATGCTATCCTCATCTAGCAAGTTCAGTTGTAGCAACCGTTGCTGCGTCCATCCTGTTTCCGGCAGCTGGGCCTCTGATATTACTCTCAATGATTTGAGCTCGATTTCTACTGGTAAAACTGCCACTGTCCCATAAACTAGGGAGAAGGGGGTAGCTCCTGTCGAAGTCCTGATACTGGTTCTGTAGCCCAAGAGTACGAAAGGTAACTTTTCTGCCCAATCCTTATAAGTCTGTACCATTTTGGCGAATATTCTTTTGACGTTCTTATTCGCTGCCTCAACTGCTCCATTAGCCTGTGGTCGGTATGGAGAGGACTTGTGATATAGGATTCCATACTTTTGGAGCATCTGCTTGGTTTTCGCCAAGAATTGTACCCCGTTATCCGACACGACGTGGTGTGGGAGGCCATATCTACATATTAAATTCCGCTCGATGAGCTTGGCCATTTCCCTAGCGTCCACCTTTCTAAAAGATTCAGCTTTGACCCACTTAGAGAAATAATCAATATCGACCACAATAAACCTGTGCCCATTAGATGCCGTAGGATGTATCTCCCCTATTATATCTATTCCCCAAGCTGCAAATGGCCACGGAGACGTCAAATTGTGTAATTCTGAAATCGGCACGTGCCTCATGTCTGTGTATTGCTGGCATAACTGGCATTGCTTCACATACTTTGAGCAATCAGCGTCTATTGTAATCCAATAAAATCCTTGGCGCATGATCTTCTTTGCCAAGGCTAGACCGTTCATGTGGGCTCCGTAAACACCGGCATGAATTTCTTCCATAATCCTTTCAGCTTCTTTCTCTGCTAAACAGCTCAATTGAATACCATCCACTTGCCTCTTGTACAATGTCCCGTCCACACTAATGAATTGAGAGGATAGCTTTCTAATCATTCTTTGATCCTTCTCAGTGGCTTTTATAGGAAAACTGACCTCTCCAAGTAATTCTTGATATCGTAATACCAGGGTTTTCCATCGTCGACCTCAACATCCATCACTCGCTCAGATTCAAAGCATTGCTTATCCGAACTAAAGACCAGTACAGGCTTCATAACTACTCCCTTTGGGTTATCCCATATAGACACAAGGGTAGCTAGGGCATCTGCTAATTGGTTCTCATCTCAAGGCACATAGCTAAAAGTGCAAACTTCGAATTGGCTACTTAACCCCGTTAAATACTCCACATATGGTAGCAAACGTTCCTCCTTAACGGACCATTCACCCCTGACCTGGTGGATCACTAAGGATGAGTCTCCGAAGACCTCTGCTACTCTTGCCCCCATGGCTGAGAGTGCTTCCAACCCAAAGATGCAGGCTTCATACTCGGCTTCATTATTAGTGGCTCCATATCTTAACTTCTTAGCTAAGGGGAGTTTTTCGCCTTCTAGGGTTACCAAGATTACTCCTGCCCCCGCTCCCTTGCTGTTCATTGCTCCATCAAAGTACATTTGCCACTTCTGCACTGTGATAGCCGACACATCCTCATCAGGAAACTTATATTGCAATTGGTCACCTTCGATCGAGTGGTTGGCTAAGAACTCCGCAACTGCCCGGCCCTTAATGGTCTTTCTGGTGATATACTCCACATCAAACTCTTGCAGTAATAACAACCATCTTCCCATTTTTCCTAGCAAAGAGGGCGCTTCTTGAAGGTATCGGAGAGGGTTTTGTTTCGCGACCGCCTGTACCTTATAAGAATGGAAATAGTGTCTTAGTTTCTTCGAAGCCCAGATCACTGCTAAACAGATCTTTTCCACTTCAACATACTTGGCTTCATAAGGAAGAAATTTCTTACTGAGGTAATAGACCGTGAACTCAACACCAAACTCGTCTTCTTGGGCCATCATGGCACCCACAGAGTTTTCCTCTATGGCTAGGTAAAGGATCAATGGTTTAAACGGCTGTGGCGGCCGCAGGACTGGGGGGTATAGCAGGTATACCTTGATAATATCAAAAGCTTTTTGACAGTCATCGTTCCACCTAACTGGTTGATTCTTCCTAAGGAGCTTAAAAATTGGTTCACATACCGAAGCAAGCTTGGAAATGAACCTGCTGATTTATTGCAATTTGCCCAGAAAACTCCTGACCTCCTTTTCCTTCTGAGGTGTTGGCATTTCCCTAATTGCTTTGACCTTATCTGCATCTACTTCGATTCCCCTTTGACTCACCACGTGGCCTAACAGCTTACCCGAGGTTACTCCAAAGATGCACTTCTTGCGGTTAAGGTGAAGGTTATACTTGTCAATCCTCTGAAAGAACTTTTCTAAGGCCTCGAAATGTCCCTCTCGAGTGACCAAGTTGATCATCATATCATCGACATACACTTCTACCTCCTTATGGATCAAGTCATCCAGGATCTTGGTGGCCATTCTTTGGTATGTTGCCCCTGAATTTTTTAGTCCGAAAGGCATTACCCGGTAGGCAAATGTACCCCATTCAGTGATGAAAGCTGTCTTAATCCGGTCTATGATCTTATTGAGGATTTGGTTGTACCCCGCATATCCATCCACGAAACTGTACATCGTGCAAGCTGCCGCACTATCAACTAACACGTCAATGTGGGGTAAAGGGAAATCATCCTTCGGATATGCTTTGTTTAGATCTCGGTAATCCACACATACGCGAACATTTTCATCCTTTTTGGCTACAGGGACAACATTAGCCAACCATATTGGGTATTGAACCTCTATTAGGAACTTTGCTTCGATCTGTTTGTGCATCTCCTCCTTTACCTCTTCCGCCCATTCCGGTCTGAGCCTCCTAAGCTTCTGTTTGACTGGCTTGCATTCTTGATAGGTTGGAATAGCATGTTCTGCGACCTCTTGATCAATTCCCGGCATGTCTTCATAGTTTCAGGCAAAGACTTTTTCATATTTTTTTAATATTCTCTCAAAATTTTCCCTCTCTTCAGGGGTTACATCAGATGCTATCAGGATTTCCTTTGGATTTTCCAAAGTCCCGAGATTAAACAGGGTGGTATTAGCTGAGTTAATGTCAAATATGAATGATTCATGTTCGTGATCATGCATAATAAAATCATGAGAAACGTCACATAAGTAAGCAAAGTCATTCATCTTATTGAAATATTCGAAATTACAAGCACGATTGTAAAACAGTTCAGGAATAAAAAGTACATCAGAAAAGTTATCATTGCCATCTTCTGCTGATGCCGATGCCGAAGTTGATGGTCCAATGCCTTGGTTATCTGCGATCTCCAGGTTCTTTAATTCTTGTGTTGCCTCCTTACCTTCCACTTTTTCTTTGCCCTTCACCCGTGTGGCCAGCAAACTACCAGTGACGACCTCTTCGGGAATTTCCCGATCCCATGCCAAGCTTTGATTGAGAATCTCCTCGTCCAAGAAACCCTCTACTGATTTGACCAATCCATCAGAACAGTCGAAGACATCATTAAAGATCTCAAAACCTGGGGTGATCTTGCCTCCAACCCACTGTAGCTCAGCCTCCCCACAATAGGCACATGCTGATGCAGCCGGCATAAAACACTCTAAAATATGCGGGATCTCTGCAGGCTCCTTCACAAGCTTATTCCTTTCGATTTTAGTAGTATAACCCAAACCTCTTCTATCCTTTTGCCCCCTTGTAGTGATTGGCGTCTGGGGCCCTTGTGAACTCTTGCCCAGACCGGACTGGGAGAAAGTTCATCTTCTTCATCATGTTGACAACCTGAGGAGTCCCTTCTAGGCTATCTTCCTCATCCACCACGGCCACGTGGAACCCACTAAAGGGTTGATTGGAAATTCCGAGGATGGATACATGATTATTATTGGCTGCTTTAACTGTCACAACCTGGCCTTCATAAGGGATTTTGATCATTTGGTGGAGGGTGGACGGGACCCCTCCTAGCTTGTGAAACCAAGGCCTTCCTGGCAACACTGCAAAGTTGGCAGGGATAGGCAGGATAACAAATTCAGTTTCTGTCTCAACTGGCCCAATTTTTACTTGTGCCTTGAAAATCCCAGCAGCTTGTCTTCTCGAATTGTCATAAGCAGTAATGGTCAGGTCAGATTTGCTCAACAGGCTCTCATCCATGCCAAAAGCAGATAATGCCACGAGTGGGTATACATTGATGGAAGACTCGTCATCCACCATGACGCAAGCTGTGTGCTTCCCATTGATTTCGGCTCTGATGTATAGGGGGCGATTATAATTGCGACCTTCGACTGGTAGGTCGGCATCAGTGTAGACTACATTCTCTCCGGATCCCCCTTTCACCATGTCGAGCAACTCAGTAGGTGAAATGGTGGTAGCAACCGTTGATTCGCATAAGGCCTCCACCAGCTTTTGTCTGTGACTCAGAGACTGCCTTAGTAGGTCCCACACCGATATCTGAGCCGGTGTCTTCTTTAGCTGTTTCAGAACTTGGTTTTCTTCTTGCTCCTTTTCCACAATTGAGGGCATTAATTCCGGTTGTTTCTCAACTTCTAGCACTACTCTCCCACTCCGAGTAACAGCATGCACTTCCTGCACCTCTTCATCTTCAGAATTCCACAGGTCTTCTGGCTCATCAACTTTCTCTACCTCACTCTCACTGATCGAATCCCAACAGTCAATTGTCGCCACGGGAGTTCCTTCTCTACCCGCCTCGGAGCGAGTGATAGCAACATACTCATTACCATATAAGTCCTGCACTACGTACCATTCAGGCAAGCTTGACCCAATCATGAAGACTGGTGGTGGCACGGTATTGTAGCTAGCCTTGTTCTTGCTTTCCCTCTATTCAGGATCAGTAATCTGCTTGCTGTCAATCAAATCTTGAATATGGTGCCTTAATCTTGCACATTCATCTGTTGGATGCCCAGTATGCTGGTGGAACTCACAATATTGATCGTCCCTGTGCCCGGGCTGTCCCTGGGTTCTGGTCGGCCTAGGAGGCAGGGGTTGTAGCTTCCCCACCTTTACCAATCTCTTCAACACCCAAGATAAGGGTCTACCCAAATTTGAAAACGTCGTTGATTCACTCCTGTAGCCGAAACCTCAGCCGTCTTTAGGATTTTGTTACCACTGCTAGAACTCGCTAACTTACTTGCCCCCAAATTAATGTAGCCTTTCCTTGCATAGGCCTCACCGCTTGCCCTTCTCGCCATGTACTCACTCTCTGCTTCAATAGCAATATCCTTTAAGGACTCCCAATCTTTTAACCCTTTCATCCTCAATCCATCCTTTAAATATGAGCTGGCATTCCTGATAAACAGTCGAATCTGGTCGGGGATGTCTGGTTTACTCTTCATTTCCATAACCCGGTTTCTCCATCTAGTGAGATATTCATGAAAAGACTCCCCAGGCTCCTGTTGCAACAGCTCTAGATCTTTCAGTATGAACTCCATCCTAGTATTGCAATCATATTGCTTTAGGAACTCCTCAGTCAGCAAGTCCCAATCTTCTTTGGATCTTCTGTCTAACCCATGATACCAGTCAATCGCGGGCCCCGCAATGCTTAAGCAGAAGTACTCAATTTTTCACTTACTGGTTAAGGTTGTCTCCTTCATTACTAATGAATACTGTTTAATATGCGCCGTAGGGTCAGAAGTACCGTCAAACTTAGGGATATCAGGCATCTTAAAATTAAGGGGAATTAGGTCATCACTGTCTAACTCCCGATCTTCAGGGTTCATTCCTCTCCCCACAGCCATCATCCTTATCATAGCTTCGAACTTTTCTTCCATCTTTTTCCACATTGCCTCCTTGACTTTAGGTGTCTTGCCCTTTACTGAGACTGGGCCCTCCAAGTTATCTTCAAAGGAATCATTGTCAAGGTCTACAACCCTTTTCGGTTCGAGTGCACCCCTATGTTCAACCACTGGTGGGCGTACAATCACCGGAGGAACTTTTTTACCCGAATCTTGCCTCTCTTGTCCCATTACAGGAGCAACCAGAGGCTGTCCAGGAAGCTGTGTCATTGTGGGAGCAGCCAATGGTTGTCCCGCAGACTGAGTCATCATAGTGGTCAAGTTCCCCATCATTATCAGCATTCTATTTTCAAATTCTTCCAATCTCTTACCTACTTCCTTAGCAACCAATGCACGGGTAGCTTTTGACTCTCTGGAAATATCAGCCATGCTGGATGCCACTGAAGATAAAGTCTTTCTGTTTTCTGTGTCTGACTCCCGAACCGATGTCCCTCTAGGTAACCCGACGATAGGATTCCTGATCAGCCACCCGCTAGGATCTCTAGACCACCCGGATGAATCTATGATGGCTGTATAACTCACTTTGTTAGAATGATGCGTGAATGACATGCATGATGCATGATTGTGAGCTATGCAGCACGTCACAACCACATACAAGCAAGTAAATCCTCCCAACTTTTTAGCTCCCACACACGAAGTCAATTGGTCTCTTCCTAGGTGGGCTTAATTTGTGGGTCAACGGGGGACTCGAGGAATGCGTTAGTGCATAGTAGCACAGCGTCTCTCAAGATGCGCACACGTATGATTGTTAGCCATTATGTATTTGGACACTTAAACCAAATTAAGGTGAAATTATCAAGGCTTAAAAGCTTTTGATAGAAGACCACTTGATTTGTTTGATTTTGTTTAATACATGATGGCCCATATAGCAAGCATTGTATTATGGTTCATTTCACCTAGTGGAAGTATCTATTGCCATTACATGGGCTTTGGTCATGGGTGGTGTTATTTTAGGGCTACCCAAGCATGGTCCCTGCCAACAGGCCTAGCTCATCACGAGCGTAACGACCGATCGGGTCACCATTTGATATACCTTGATGGTACGAGGCTTGGGCTGGTGATTATCCTTAACACTTCCCCAAATTGAGTGAAAATGAGGTCGTGCTTCAGGAACGCACCGGGGCTAATAGAGGGACCAAACTAGCATAATTCTAAGGCTCTAGCATTGCTGCAATGAAATTTAGATGAGAGATGATATTTTAGTTTTAAGAACCCAATTATACATTTTAACCAAGACATTTTCAGAGCAAAGTCACAAACAGTCCCCAGCGGAGTCGCCACTGTGACGCACGCCGGAACCAGCAAGGCCCTCTTTGAACCCGCTTTTAGGATTCGAGGGATTGGTTCGCGTCTTTTCCGATCTTAGGTGTTATGAGATATTTTTGGCACCTCCTTTCACAATAGAACATTGAAAAGGACCATCCATCGCCATAACACCTTTAGGCACTTTTGAGGTATCTTGGAGTCGCCACCCAATTTACAAGAAATTGGGAAAGTTTAACCTCTTGTCGGTTTAAACCAGAGATGGTGTCCAAAACTTCACACTTATTGGTGTCTTGGTTAATTATAAATGAGTTTTTAAATTATAAAATTCAATCTCTCACTTCACACGTTTAATGCAGTTTATTTAAAGCGCACTTCAAGCATCGAGAAAGCAAATAAAAGCAATGTAAATAAAGCAATAAATAAAGCGGTAAACAAAAATAAAATTATAATAAAACTAGGGGCAGAATATAACCCCCATTGTAAATAAAACACAAATCATACATAAAACGGGGTATTTATTAAGGATGAGGATATTGGTCCTCTCATGCATAATTAAAGAAATTATTTTGAAGCGACAATTTATTTTTGACGAAAAATTAGGACATTGGTCCCATTTTATTAGAAGACCTAGTTTATTTATAGAAATATTTTTGTGTGGTTTTTTGATTAAGCGTGCATAAAATAAATGGTTCAATTAATTATTACATGCCAAATAACTCAATAAAAAAAATAAAGGAAGAATAACAAATACAGTAAAATAATAATAATTCTCCGGTCTCCTCTTCCATTCGCACAGGTGCTCAAACGAAGGAACACAGAAATTTGACACAAAAACAAGCACAAGTAAAATTAATGTTAGTATCCAAATAAAATTCATTTAAACAGAAAAATAATAAACTAGGCAAAATATGCATATTAAGTGACTAGTGAATTAAATAAAACAATCAAGCTAAATTGACATATTAAAATATTACATTAAAGGATAGAAAATAGCAATTATAGTAATAACAATAATAATGATACTAGATAAGTAGTGATAACGACGACAAAGACAACAACAATAATAATAATAATAATAATAATGATGATAATACGTGATGATAAATAATGAGAATAATAATATTAATGATAATAATAGTAATAATAATAATAATAATGATAATAGTAATAATGAGGAATGATTAAATGCAACGATGGCAGAAATGATATTAGAAATATTAGATCTATGTACGGAAACACAGAAAATAAACAAAACCCAAACAAAAATAAAGATCTGCATGGTTAACAATTAAATATAGATGGAATGAAATGGAAGAAAAAAATAAAAAAATGAAGAGATCAAGTCTAGAATGTTCACCCTCAGAATTAAATGATATTGAAGCAAGAAGTCCCGATCCAATCTCTTGTCAAGATCCAAAAAATAAAAGTATTCAAGAAAATTCTTGAGCTTATGTCTTACAAACTCAAGAACACTAATGTTTAAAAATGATTTGATTTTTTTTTTTGTGTTTGATGTGTGATCTGAAAATTTAAGTCAAGGAATTAATTTTCCCTTCTCAAAGTTTTCAAGATCAATGAAAAATTTTGGAGATAAAAACTAGAATCAAGCTTTTAAGAAGAAAATTAGTAGATTTAAAAGATGAAAATTAAGAAAGTTGAAGAAAATGATTTTGATTTTTTTTTTTTTTTGAAAATGAGAAGAGAAGAACTCCAAGAACATTCAATTCTCTGTTTTTCCAGCAAAATCCCCTAACTTTTCTCCAGAAAACTCTTTTCCAAATGACATAGAAAAATGTTCCTTTCTTAGAGAATTCTCTCACCCCCCTCAAAAACCAATTTTCCCCCTCTTCAAATGAAACTCCATCCTCCGTAAAAACTCCACTCTCCCCCTCTTTCCAGCTGCCTCACAGATTTTTCAAAGATCCCTCTCCCTAATTTCAACAAAAAACACTCAAAAATTCAAAGTAAAATACCCTAAAGTCCAATAAGGACAATTAAGATTTTTATTTATTTTTAATTATTTTTTGTCATTTTTTGAATTTTAATTCCCACCCAATTTGACTAATATTTGTCAAATTTGAATGAAAAATAAAAAAAACACAAGAAAAAGTTAATTTTAAGCTTAAAAAATCAAAAAAATGGAAATTGGGGGTTTAGGGGAGCTGTCGGCGAGATTTCTCGTCGATGGGCAAGAAATCTCGCCTACAGGGGCGAGATTCGCCCATCGGGCGAGCAGCGCGCAGCGCTATGCGCTGATGGGTGCAGTTGCGCGCAGCTGCGTGCAGTCGTGCGCGGCTGCCGCAACCGACACTCAAAATATTTTTTTTTTTTACTTTTTTTTTCAATATGTCTAAAAAACCCTAAAATTAATAAAAATACTTTTAAAAATAATTTTTAAAATATTTTTATTATTCTTTTAATTTTTTATTCAAAAATGAAAAATTTGACAAGAAAATCGTCACTTCCAAATATTTTTTTCCTGCGAGGGCGTTTCATCATCATTGGGTAACTCCGATCTAGGCTGACTCAGGACCCGGTGTCTACACATAATCAAAATACGCATGAACAATCGTATGAACACTTAGAATCATACCTTAGATTAAGTACCACAGCCTTCATAACATCTCATTATTAAACATATACGGATAATACAATTCATACTTAACAAAGCAATTCAAAATCACAAGGTGCCTGCTGACTCAAAGTAGTGGATAAAGAGTGAACAAACAGTACTTTACGGGTACGAGCCGATTACAAACAGTACCTTACGGGTACGAATCGAGAAACCAATTTTTACTTTTAATTTCCACAAAACATTTTTAATAGGGACCTTAAACAAGATCCGAACACAAACGGGTTCGCGATGAACCAAACGGGGACCTGATCGGGGTCCAAACTTAACAAAGGGCTGCAGCTAAGAGACTCTATTAGGCATGCCTAACTATCCACTACACTTACTCTTGCAGGCTAAAATCATACAATTAACGTCCACATTTTAATTATAACAAAAAAAGAATTCATATACTTTACATAGATCAATACATGCACAATTATGGCTCATTTTAAGTGATATTGGAAGCTAAAATCAATAACATAACATCTCTAAAACATGTGAAGAAAACAAAATTCTTTTGCAAAAACAGGGTAGGTCATGATGGTAATCAAATTGGTTGCCACGGTGACATACCATGGATTCCCGGCAGAAAGCAAGTCTGGGGTACGTCACGATGGTAACTAAACTAGGTGGCCACCGTGACATACCTAGACCCCAAAATAAAAAGCACCATTGGGGTACCTCACGGTGGTAACTAAACTAGGTTGCCACCGTGACATACCCACTGCCCAGAACAGAAGCTAAAGTCTGAACACCTCACGGTGGTGACCAGATTGGTTGCCACCATGACATGTTCAAACTCTAGGCAGAATGCATTTGGTTCATGGCTCACGGTGGTAACTAACCTGGTTCCCACCGTGACCCACGCCCAGATGCGATTCCTGAAGGCAAAATTCCAGATTTTCAAGCCAAAAATCCTTCAATTTTCATTTCAAACAACAAACCCACACTCCTATAACAACATTAAGCCAAATAAACATCATTAAATCATGCCATAAACGAATCCAACTCATGAATTCAAGGAACAACATCAATCTACACATTCAATTGCATCACTATTCACATCACATATCCATGAATCTCATAAATGATTCCAAAATTCATAATCAAGGTTTAAAATAGACAAAGAGAACTAAAACCCATAACATAAGAACTAAACAATAGCACCAAGAACATCAAAATTTCCAGAATTTACCAAGAACACATACATGAACATATTTACATACAAAAACATGAATTTTTCCCAAACCTCAAAATAGAAGCTCTATCACTTGGTTCCACTAGATCCAGCAACTTCCTTGCCTTTAGGATCTCTTGGAGGCTCAGCTAAGCATCAAACCACAAAATTACACAACTCAAAACCCTAACTTTAAACTCAAAACCAGAAAATGCAAGGGAAGAAGAATAACTTGAACAAAAATAAAACCAAAAGCATAAAGCTTACCAATCGAACACAAGGAGCAATTAATTCCCACCACACCAACTTGAATCCAAGCTTAGAGCATACAAATGGAAAGCAATGGAAGAAAAGAGAAGGAGAAGAGGGAAGAACGGGAATGAGGGATGAAAAATTATGAATTCCCAATTCTTTTTCTCCTATACTTTACATTTCCCTAACTTGCCATGTGTCCTCACCCTAGTGGTGGAAGTCAATCACTCACACACTATTTGCACATGTCATACACACATAATGAAACACTCTAATAATGCACCCTACACATGTATGAGCAACACACACAATGCAAACTCATCTAACACACACACACTATGCTATGCTCACATGCATGCAATCCTATTTCCACTTATGGGCACCTTATTTCTATATGCACACCCACACCAGAATAAACCCTCAAAACATGCAATAATCTCAAAATGCACTTACGGTATGGCAAACACATGCAAATACATACTCACATAAATGGCTTATTCTACTAGGGGGCAAACGGGGTGTGACATAACAGGCACACGGCAGTATGGTTTTGCCCTTACCGTCGCGTAACCCGACAGACCAATGTTCCAAAATGCAATCACACGGGGGTAAGGAAGTCCTTACCGCCGTGTGACTTGACAGAATACAACCATCTTCCACTTCAAAAACCTTTACACAACTCACATTAATCTTTCATAGCAGAACACATAATTCAATCCTCAACTTGAATATTAACTTTATTACTGATTTAAGCGAATAGTTACCTCTTTAATTCAAGATTCCCTAAAACCAGAAATTCTATTAAATCTTATACCATACTCTTGTGGTAACTCAATTGCACATAACCTATCCATTTTAACATAAAGCAATCAGTAGTCACGGCAATTAGAGTAAGGACACACCCTATAACATATTAATAAACACACACATACTTACCTGATGTCTCCACTATTGTTCTCCATACAAATAAGAAGTCATAAGTTTAACACATTACATCATGTGTATTTTTATCATATATATATTTCTATATCCATATGAGCCAATTAATTATTTGCATAACCTCTATGTTTTAATAATATCTAAATTAATTCACACCTTCATAGAACGCCAAGTCATAGTCTCATACATCTTTCTCGTTCATAAAATGACCATAGCTTCCTCATGTAAAATCTAACGTTATTGTACAACTACCTAGAATTCATATCCTCATTAACAAACTTATTCCAATTGCTATATTTTTTTCCTATATATACTTAATTTTAATTTATTATTACACATACCTGTTCATACTACACATACCTATATAGATTAAGGTGTCAACTCCCTAAACGTTATTAAACTTAACCTCATTCAATTCTATACCATTACACATTATCGCGTTATTAAGTTACCATTAATCTTAATCCTATTCATGGATATATCCCAAGGGATAACTATTTTTATACTCATTTAATAACCCTAAACATGCATCGGATAGATCCTAGAAAGTTTCGGTGTAATACGGGTTCAATTCGAGAAGAAAAACACATAAAATGGTCAAAATAGAAGGGGTCACGGTGGTAATGAATTGGTTGTGACCATGAGGTCCAAAAATAAGCATTCTGCCCTCTCTAGGCATTGGTCATGCTGGTAACCATTTTGGTTGCCACCGTGACATACCAAAAAATAGCAAAACAGAAGCAAAAAGTCAAGACTGCTTTCCACTTCAAACTTCAACCGCTTAAACCGACCTCTAAACCTCATTTTTAGGCAAATTTTACTTCTTAAAAAATGATCCTTAGGATGTTAAACTTCCAATAGGACAAATTGCAGGTCAATTGGACATCTATAACTCCAAATATGAGCTAAACAATATATAATATTCTAGTAACCCGATCCAAACAGAGACACTTCAGTTTTGTTCATTTTCGGAGGTCTTAGAGCTAGAGTTAGCTTCTGATCCTTCTTAGACAATTTTAGATACAAGTCTTATATTTCTAATGGAACTGGTGTCATATCATTTGGAGTTCTAAAACTCCAGATAAAGTCTAATAACTAAAGAGAGGTCAAGTGTAACCTAACACAGTTCTCACCAAAATCCTATTCATATGCACTTTTTATCAAATTAAAACCAACACTCACTACCATCATCAAAGATCATCATCAACACATTCAAATTACTTAATTAACATATAAATACACTCAAAATCATAGATAAATAAAGTATTTCCAAACCTCTTTTCCTTTGCTCCTTAATTTCTTCAATGACTATACAACCTCTTTTTTCTTTCATACTCCTTCTTAAGCTTCTCCTTTTTTTCCTCCAAATAAACCAAAAAAAATTCAGAAATCCACTTAAAGTTACTCATACCTCTATTTATATTTAAGGAGAAGAAGAAGGGAAGAAGAAAAAGACTCAACCACTTACCTTTCTCAACCAAAACTTGCATCCAATTACTTGAAATTTAGAAAATCCACCTTTGGCCCCCAATTGTAGATTTGGCATGAGGAAGGAAGAGAAGAGGTTGCCCCTCTCTTCTCCCCTCACTCACCCGGCCAACAATGGCCTAAAATGAAGTCAAAATAGTTTAATTAAGCCCATTAGTTAAATCTTTATCTCAAGTGCCACATGTCACCACTTCATTAGTCCTTTAAAGATATTTTGTGTCAAACTTACCTTTTAGTCCTTAATCTTACTTCCTTCCCTCCAATTAGCATTCAACTTTTCTATTACATACATTGGCCCATATAATTTAACTTATTCATTCAATTTAATCCATAATTATAAAATGACCATAATACCCTTATCCTTTACAAATAAAATCGGTCACGTCCTTTACTGCAATTAATCATTTCCATCATCCCATTGCATATTTTGATTACAAAAATAATTATTTTAACATCGTTTAAGATATAATGACATAATTGTCCAATTTGCTGACACTTGCCGAAACTTTCAAATTAATTCCGATTGTGTCCTTTTTAACACTTCCATTCATTTCTCAACCACATTCGATTTCCGTTACACCCTAAAGTTATCTTGATCCGACTAAGGTGTATTCGGTTCATTACAGCTTATGTATAAGGATCGCTTGTGTGTGCCCGAGAATGATGAGTTAAGAAAGTAGCTTTTAAGTGAGGCTCACACTACAGTCTTTACTATGCATCCTGGTAGTGAGAAGATGTATCGGGATATGAAGCAGTTGTACTATTGGTCTGGCATGAAGAGAGCCATTGTGAAATTCGTGGCAAAGTGTTTGACTTGTCAACAGGTAAAGGCTGAGCATCAAGTCCCTTCGGGATTGCTCACTCCTTTGTCTGTTCCTCAATGGAAATGGGATGATATTGCCATGGATTTTATATCGGGTTTGCCAGAGAATCAGAGGAGGCATGATTCGGTTTGGATTATTAAGGATCAGCTTATAAAGTCAGTGCACTTTGTGCCAATTAGAGTGGATTACCCGATGGATAAGTTGGCCAGTGTGTATGTGGATTAGGTAGTTGGGTTACATGGAGTGCCATTGTCAATAGTTTCAGATCGGGATCCAAGGTTCAAATCTATGTTTTAGAAGGAGTTGCAGAGAGCTTTGGGTACCAAGTTGAACTTCAGTACAGCTTTTATCCTCAAACAGATGGTCAGTCCGATCGAGTTATCTAGATTTTAGAGGATATGCTTCGGGCTTGTGCTTTGGATTTTTCTGGCAGTTGGGATCAGTATGTACGGCTTATGGAGTTTACCTACAAGAACAGTTATCAGTCGAGCATTAGTATGTCACCGTTTGAGGCTTTGTATGGTCGACCATGTAGGACTCCGGTTTGTTGGACAGAGTTAACCGAACGATCTTTCATTGGGCCAGATATGATTAGAGATACCGAAGAGAAGATCAGAGTTGTGCAGCAAAATCTGAAGATGGCTAAGGATAGGCAGAGGTCCTATGCCAATCTGAAGAGAAAGGATATTCGGTTTGAAGTTCGGGACAAAGTTTTCCTTAAGGTTTCACCTTGGAGGAAAATATTACGGTTTGGTAAGAAAGGTAAACTTAGTCCTCGGTTCATTGGACCTTTTGAGATTATGGATAGAGTTGGTCCGGTAGCCTATAGGTTGGCTTTACCGATGGAGTTGGCTAACATGCATGACGTCTTCCATGTTTCCATGCTTCGTTGGTATAGATCTGATCCGTCGCATGTATTATCAGTTCAAGATGTTCGAATTCAGCCAGATTACTCCTATGATGAAGAGTCGAAAGCTATTGTAGCTCAAAAAGTGAGGCAGTTGAGAAATAAGTAAATCCCTTTGGTCAAGGTTCTTTGGCAACATCATGGAGTCGAGGAAGAGACTTGGGAACCAGAGGCGACGATGAGGATTCAGTATCCGCATTTATTCAGTTTAGGTGAGAATTTCGAGGACGAAATTCTTGTTAGCAAACCCCAAATGCTGAAGGTCTTTAATCCCTTGATCCTCCGACTCGCTTAGAAATATTACTCAAGGTAGAAGTGAATAAATTTTATGGACAACAAAACAAAGAATAAAATGAAATGTTAGTAAATTAAATCAAATCAATAAAACATAATATAAACAAATAATTAAATAAAGCAAATAAACAAAATATATTTGTAACGCGCGCTGGGCCTCGCGGAGCGCCCTTTTGACCGCCCGCTGTAGGGCGATCGGGCAAATTGGGGGTCCGTTGACATCTTGCAACGAATTGCAAGTGCATCTATTTTGGGCAACAAGGAGGTTTCATGGAGTCGCCACCCAATAAAACATTGGGAAAGTTCCTCTCGCCTTGAAGAGCCTAAAACAGCTCATGTATCCATTTTGGGCAAGCCAAAGGGGTCTTGGAGGCAATCATCCCAATAGAACATTGAGAATGACCCTCTAACCCTATGGAGCCTAGGATTATTATTTAAGTCTTTAAATGGGACACAAGAGGTGTCTTGGAGGTTCCAATGAGTGATCGGAAAGACCTCTCGCCTCGTTGAGCCCGAAGACCAGAGTTGGGTACGGGACTTCTCATCTATTTCTACCTTGATTAATTTTACGATTAAGTTTTGAGTTTATTAGTTCGTTCTCTCTCCACACAATGCAATTAAAGATGCAAGTATTCATGTTAAAGCATTAATAAATAAATAAAATAAAATGAGAATGGCTACATAAAAAATAAAGTACAATAACACTAGGAGCGGAATACAACTCCCATTTGTAAAAATGCAATACATACATAAATTGGGGAATTTATTTATTTTAAGGACTTTAGTCCCGCATGCATTTATTTTGAAAATGATCTTTATTGTGATGTTTTTATTGGGTGGAAAATAGGACATTGGGTCCTTGAATTTATAAAAAAAAAAAACTCAATATTAATTACTATAAAACGTTAGTCTATTTTTATTTCACGCGGGATAAAACAATTTATCACGTGTATAGAATAATGAATAAATAAATAAATATTAAATAATCAAATAAATAAATAAATGAATGAATAAATAAGGGATGAGGGATTAAACCAAACGAAGTCCTCCCAGCATGGCAAATCTCCCCTCAATCTCAAAGCATTCAAGGAATAAACAAAATCTCACAAGATAAATCAATAAATATTAATATTAACAAAATCAAAGCATGGATAAATATAATATAAATTAAAACTCAAAGCTGAGATAATAAAAAAAAACTATCGACAAAAAAGAGGAGAAAATATTTGAAAAATAAGAGAAATAAATAATAAAGAAGAATAAATAATAAAAGAAATAAGAGAATTTGGAAAACTGTAGACAGAAACCAGGGACGGCCTTACTTGACTGACCGACGGGCGTCTCTAGGGGCGACCGACGGGCTATATGCAATCGCCTAACTGAGATACGGGCTCAACAATAGTGACCAACGGGCAATAACGTCATCATTTACGCGCCGTCGGTCAATCGAGTGACGAGCGTTAGTGGCCTTATTGCCCGTCGGTCACTACTGTTCCTCAAAAGGACAGCAAAAACCAACTTTTCCTCAAACAAAGTAATTTTTCCACCTCAAAATTCAAAAATAAATGAAAATAATAATAAAAAATAAGCTAAATGAAATATATGTCAAGAATACTTACCCTCAGATTTACCTTTTAGGATGGATTTTCTGAAGATTTGAACCCCGCACGTTTCGTGAGAAATGGGTGAAAACCAAGAAAATAAAGTTTAGATTTTTTTTTTCTTCTTGACTTTCACAAAAATGGTCAACTATTGGAATTAAATTTAGTGGAAACTAATCGATTTTAGCTTCCTTGAATTAATTTGATTCCCCAAATCAAATAATAGTGAAAATAGAAATTTTGAGAGATGAGAAGAGTGCCAGAAAATGGGCTTTTTAGGTAGGAAATAGCCAAATTCGTCCAACCCCAAAAACAGGTGAAGAAAAGCTTTTTATAGTTTTTTTTTTAATGACCAACGGCCGTCGGAATCCCATCGATGGGCGTCGATTAAATCCCTTTTCCAATAGGAAATAGGATTCCACCGACGGGCATCTGAGGCTCACAAACGGGCGTCTGTGCAAGGGCCGTCCCTTATAATGAGAGACGGGCTCCCCAGGTAGCAACGAGCTGGCCGCCGGTGGAGGAAAATTCCCTTTTTTACCCCAAAGCTCCCAATTTTCTTTTTGTCATTGCCATGAATAAAAATACCACATTTCTTGTGAATCTAGAGGGCAAAAATCTCCGAATCTCAACCATTCATTCGGACTCGGGCATCGATTTCTTCATCGGGTAATCTCTGATCTGGACCACCTCGGGACACGGTGCTTACAGTTGCCCCCAATTTTGGGGAGACTAGTGGACAGGTGCCTAGATGAGCCAAAATTCAGAGAAAAAATGAAAACAAAAGGAAGAATAGCATACCTGAAGCAATCCTTACCTTCTGCGTTCTTTGCTAGGTAGACCTCGTCTCAGTCTACTCAGCGGAGAGTGATAGATACCCCTACCGGTCTCGTATCGACTTGTAAGGTTTTGGTGAGATGTAGCGTTCTCTAGCTATAACCTCGTTGTGAAGAGCAGTATTATCTAACTGCAACTTCATTTGTTTCTGCTGGCCTCATCTCGGCTCGCACAGTTTTGAGGAGATGTAGTAATCTCTGACTACAAGCTCGATTTGTGGTCTACCCCGCTAACCTCATTTCGGTCTGGACGGTGGCTGATCTGTATCGCTAGCCTCATTTCGGCTTGCACGGTGTGAGGTGTAGTGCTCTCTGACTACAACCTCAATGCGAAGAGCAGTGTTCTCTAACTGCAACTTTGACTGTAAAGTTCCCCTGCTAACCCCCATCCGATCTGCAAGGTGCGTAGCACTCTCTGACTACCGCGTGAACTGTGAGATGCAGTACTCTTTGGCTACAATCTTGGTTTGTTAAATTTTCCTTGCTAACCCCCATCCAATCTGCAAGGTGCATAGTACTCTCTGACTACGACTTGTGAGATGCAGTACTCTCTGACTACAATCTCGGTTTGGTGAAGTTCCCTTGCTAACCCCCATCCGATCTGCAAGGTGCATAGTACTCTCTGACTATCGCATGAACTGTGAGATGTAGCACTCTCTGACTATAATCTCGGTTTGTTAAAGCTATCTTGCTAACCCCCATCTAATCTGCAAGGTGCGTGCCCAGTTGAGTATGATTTTGAAGGACATAACGTTTGGTCTGTCCATCCTTTAATGTGATCGATGTCCATCCTTGGACCGATGTTAAGAAATGTTCTTGCATGGCAAAGAATTTTTTGTTAATTCTTATGGGAATTATCCCTGTTCGATAGCCTCATAAATGATTTTGCATTACTATTTATTGTTTATCGCTATTTTCTGTGCATCATTATTTTATTTTATTAGTATTATGTTTTTTTTTCTTTTTTTTTTCTGATTATATGGTCATTTGTCTTTAATGTAAATGAAGAGAAAGTACTCAGTTATCTATAATGTAAGTAAAGTACAAATAAAGATAGAAAGAGATAAAAACACGTCAATCTGATAGTGAATGTTTTTCACTAAAACTCAATTTTGTACAATGCATATATAACTGTGATAACAATAAACAAAATACAAAAAGAATGTCACCCAAACTCCCTGAATGACTATAATGGCATATAATCTATGAGATCTACCTCGGGGTCATCATCATCATCAGACACATGGATCGGTTGAGGCTGAGGGGAGACTGAGGCTGAGGCTGAGGTTGTGAGGTAGAAGGTCTGGCCCCAGAAGTGGAAGGTCGGCTAGAAGGATCTGCTGGGCCTGGCTGCTGCGAGCCCCATACTCTAACCATGGGCTGGAACCTAGGAGGAACTGCCACTGGCACAGATCGAGGCTGTGGTCCCTCAGAGCCCTGCTGCTGAAATTGTACCTGAGCATACCCATCTAGGAAGGGCTGTACACATACTGTCATGAAGCCCAAGGTGTCTGTGATCATCCCCCCTAGCTCCTTGAAGGCCCTGCTCAACTAGCGAGTCTACTCAACTGAATCGGTCCTCATACTCTCTAGCCTCTGCTCTGTCTGCTCCCTGAACCCCGGCATGGACTGAGCTAGGGGAGGAACAATCCCCTCCAATGCCTGGACTCGGGATCCGAGAGAACCGAGTGACTCATCTATCATCTAAAGAGTCATATCGATCCTCTGAGCTGCCTGGTCCTCGGACGTCCTCAACTCCTACCTGAGCTGCTTTCTGGGTCCCTCCTACTCATGCATGATATGCTCTATGAGCCTGGCCTACTCCTACCCCATGCTCTCTATAAGTTTGGCCTGCTCCCGGACCATGTGGTCAATGAGCCCGGCCTGCTCCTGGCCCAGGCGCTCAATGATCCTCGCCTGCTCCTGGATGATGGCCTGCTGCTGGTCTAACCTCTCCTGGATAAGTCTGTCTCTCTCTCTGATCTACTTATGGAGGACCCTGTCCCTCTCCCCCTACCTGTGCTCAAATGCTGCAAACATGGAGACCATGAGCTGGGAGATATCTGGCTATGATAGCTGAGGCTGAACTGGCTCCGGAGTCTGCTCTGGTGGCGGAGCTGTGGAGATGGATGCCCCCGGGTCGCTTTTAGAGTAAGGGTGGAACCTCTCTGATGGACTAAGGATGGTCCGCTATACCCTCGTAGCTGGAGGAGGAGTGGGGGTCGGCGCCCTCGGTGCTGGAGGAGTACCAAGCAAATCATCCATGGTGAACTCAACCTCGAAGTCTGATGGGGTCCTAGGCTGCTCCTCCTCTGGCTGTGGCTGTGGTGGCGGCCCCTCCTGATAGTCCTGATGCTGGGGAGGCTGGCCCTCTGGATACTGTGGCTGCTCGGGCTGCTGCTCTGGCGGCTGTGGTGGTGCCTGCTCCTGTACTGGTGCTAGCGGAGGAAGCGCAAAGGCTCGCCGAGTCTCGTGTATGGTAAGGAGTCTGAATGCCTCAAGCTGCCCTGCCAACTACAACACAATCCCCATCTGTACAGCAGCTGGTGCATCTACGTATATCCCCTCATCCAAGGCATACCCAAGCCTGTCCGGGGCGACTCCCAATCCCAAGAGTAATATGGTGATGACCCCGCTGATAATCACCACTAGGGCTGTCCCCCTGGAAACCCTTACCATGTTAGCCAATAACTCATGGCTAACATTGAGATGCCGGCCGGCCACCAAGGCCCAGAGGCTCCAGATCTCCGCCGCATTAAGCGACCCTGGGTTACCAGCCCGTCCAAGGTACGAGCTAGAGAGCACTCTGTGCAAGTACCGGAGTGCCTGTGAAACCAACACGGTACTCTTTGCTGTATCATGGTCATACAGCACTCCGGGTAGGGCTATGGCCGCCCAATGGGTGCGTCCCACTGCTCGCTGGGGCACTATCACTCCATCGCCTCGCGGAAGTCCCATAGCCTCTGCAAAACGCCGATGCGTGATGCTAAACTGCTGACCATCGAACCAAAACTGTATCACTCCAGGCTCTGTATCGGATCTCTGGTACCCTCCGTAGAGCAATGTGGCCAGGACCTGGCTCACCGCCTCTGGATATGTCTGGAAGCCCGGTGTCAAGAACTCCGTCCAGCCTGCGCCCTCTAAAAGTATGTCAGTCTCCTCGGCCATCCCCAAGGCCTCTAGGAATGGCCTAGAAATGAAATGACTGGCTCGAAACTCTACCTGAGCAAGTGCTCTGTATCTCTGTGTAGCCTCGGGGTCCATCCAACCCGGAGCCTGTGGCTCAGCTGGCTCTATGGGACATGTCGTCATGGAGGCATCCTGCAAGAAAGAATTTATGCAATTAATTTAACATAACGACTATAAATAGACCTGTTTTCTGGTATAAGGAAAATCGGGCATCCTCCAGACAAGGATGGTCTAACCCAAAAAAAATAAGAGAAAAATAAAAATAAAAATAAAGATAAATAATAAAAAAATAATAAAAAATTGGGCAGCATCCCGGCAAGGGTGTGCCCAACCCCCTGCATTAGGAAAGGCAAAATAACGACAGGCCTCAGGCCCCAATAATCAATCATAATAAAAATTTGGGCAGCACCTCGGCAAGGGTGTGCCCAAGCTCCTGCATGAAAAACAAGAAAACCAAAGGCCTCAGGCCCCAACAGCAGCACAATATTTATTGGTTTCACAACTAATGCATGCATAATAATTTCTCATTTCTAAGTAAGCATGCTTTATTAGAATTCAAGGCAATAAAAATTTTCATGTAAAGTTGTCGAACATTGTAATGAGGAAAAATATATACCAAAATTAATTATTTAAACAGCACCTAAGGTTAATTATTAAGGTACAATATCTACACCGACAGCAATCCTTAGTAATAAATAAAATGGCAAAATTAAACTTATTTACTTGAAATTAAGAGGAGAAGAAGAAAAATTAAAAGGAAAAAAAAGAAGTAGTTACTAACCTGTAATTAGCAGAAAAATTGACTAAAAAGCAGAAAATACACTTCAGTGGGTGCCCGGTAATGTAAGGAACGTAAAAATGCAAAATAAAAATGTGAAAAGGTGAAGAAAAGTAAGAAAATCATAATGAGGGACGGTTTGGAGGAGGAAAGCAAAAAAACAAAAGCTAAAAATTGCCTGCCTGTCGGTCTCTGCCTGTTTATATAATTTTCATGACCAACGGGCCGGGCGCCTCCAGGAGCGACAGACGGGCTACCCGTCTGTCGTTCAATATTCCCCCATTAAATGCATAATTAATGCGCATGATAAATGCAATAATGATGCATGCATCTGCCAGGTGGACGACTACCGACGGGCAAGCCACCGCTACTGAGGCACCGGCAGGCCGTCTGTGGAGCTCTTCTATAAATTTTGACCCTTTTTCCTTGTCTCCACTTATTTTAACCTTTTTCTATCTTCAATCTTTGACTTTCAAAGGATGACTTCTCCTCTTTTCAAAAAGATGTACTGCATCTTGGATGACACTCAAACTTGGGAAAATAATGCCCTCACTACTCTGTCCGGGCTAAAACACTTACGCAGAGCCAAAATAGACCACAACTTACTACTAACTGCAACCCATTTTTGGAATCCTTGCTTCCATGTTTTCAAGTTTACTTATATGAAGTTGTGCCTCCTTCCTGACAAGTTTGCTGCTATCACTGGAGCATGGTATCCTCCCAATGCTCTGCCCTGCGTCCCCCACTGCGGTCTGATTCAGACTCGGGATATCGCCCTGTCTCTGGGCATAGCTCCTTCCGAGGCCACTCGGCTAGTCGGATAGGGTCCTACTTTTCTGTTGGAGCCACTAATCGAGGCTCTAGACAGATTTTCTGATGTCCCTACATACCGAGTAAGCATTGTGTTCTTATTCTCTATGATGAGCCTCTTAACCGTAGCTCTAGGGGACTTAGTTGGCGACCCTCGCCTGTTTGGGGTTTTAGACGACTTTCACCGCGGGCTATCCCCTTTTCCCCTTATTCTAGCCGAAACCATTCTGGGCTTGGATGCTGTCCGCTCTGGATCCACCACCTCATTCACCTGAAGCCCCTTATTACTTCAGGTATGTCATTATTTTAAAAGGTAGTGCGTCCCTTGTGGATTTTCGCACTAGCTTTTCTTAGCGGGAAGTGTGTCCCTTAGGATTTTCACACAACCCTATGCCTAATTTTTGCTTGAGTAAACCCAACTTACTCCAGCGGGTTTTTTTTTTAGATATGGTTGCAAGAGAAACTAAGAATGCTGTCAGAGCCACCTCCCCGAGTCATCGCATAGTACTCACCGAGACACTTCCTCCCGCGTCGACGATTGCATTTGTTTACAACTCCTGACGAAGGCATTGCTAGATTTGGCGAGCTATCTGATGATGACATCAATTTCATGTCTGCTTGGCTCCCTCTATCTCATGCAGTCATTAATGGACCTTCGGGGTGCGTTCCCCTATGTGGGCTTCATCAGGCCACCTTCTGCATTACAGCTCAATGTGCTCGTCAGCTCGGGATGACCTAAGACGTGGTGAGGGTCCCGTTCTCTTTTCGGGAAGGAGCCTTTTCTGCCGCTTTTGCTTCTCGCTATCATGGGTTATGGAGCCAACTCTCGGTGAAAACCGTTATACCTCGGTTCGGAGCTCATTCTGTGGCCTCCATCAGCGAGTACAAGAGATGGCTTCTCAGTCCGGCATCTGACAACAGGACATGAGGACTTAAACATTTGGCCAGCGAGAGTAGCGGTAGGACCTAGTTTATCTTACACATGTACATCCCTTTGGGTATTGACGTGACCTCAGCAAGTGTACTGAATCGGCAAGTAATATAGTGGAGTAAATTCGGACCCCAAATTATCATACCCAAGGGACTGTGTGCGCAAGCAATTAAAATCAAATGTATGCTAAAGAATTCCAAATTGTTTAAATTGATTGAGTTAACTATTGATTAAAAAAAAGAATTTAAATAACCAAAATAAACAAACAAAAATAATCAAATTTAAATTGACGTCAATAATTGCAATAAACAAAATGATGAAAAAAATAACAAGATAAGAATTAAAAAATAAACAAACGTTGCTCAGGTTCACTCATCCACCCCATACCCAGATATGAATAAAATTAATCCAAGAATCATTTATGAAAGAAATCGGGATAACCCTCTTAACCCAGGCTTCCCAAATAGAGTCAGCCACTCTAATTATATGACATCCCAAACCGGAGTCAGCCACATAATCAGCCTATGCACGGGTCTAAAATCATAAGTTTGGTTTATTTTCCCAATACGGAGTCAAATAACCCAGAACTTAATTATCTCACTCATCATTTTAGTCTCAAATCACAAATCCTGCACTTCTAGATTCCCAATCGGAGTCGTCCAAAAGACATAGCAAGAATGATACAAACTGAATATAGATAACCATGGTATTCAATCCATACAACTCAATAACCAACAAAGATAATGAAATAAATCATTCATCAAAACTGGAAATTAACTTGATAAAATAAATTCCATGAATCAATAATAAAAACCAGTGAAATAAACCATTCAATCATATATTTAAATTCAAAACATGTTCAGAATTCACATCATGGGTAGGGGATTCAAAGATCCCCCAAACAACTAAAAGACTACTCACAATCCATTACAAAATCAAAAGGAAAGAGGAAAGAATAAACCCAGAAATTCATTAAGGTGTAAATCCCGGTTAGTTCTTCAATCTCCTTCTTCAAATCTTCAATGGAGAAAAATTCTGGAAATTCTCTGAATATAAAAACTCTATTGAAATTAAATTATATGAATCTGATGAAATATTCTTGATTTCTAATTCAAAACTAAAGACAAAGATTGGAAAACTAAAAATTAAAATGGAAGAAAAACTTAAAAAATTGTCCAATGCAAAACTGATATGAAAACTAAACTCAAAAAAAATTCCGAACCCTAGCCAAACAGAAAAATATGCTTTTATAGTGTCAGAGTGGTCACGGTGGCAATGAAATCCATTACCACCGTGAGGTGTTGAGATCTCTAATTTTCCCTTGCGCACAAGAGATGGGTCACGGTGGCAATGAAATCTGTTGCCACTGTGAGGTCTTCAACTTAAGCTTCTGTCCAGGAACATTTATGTCACGGTGATAATGAAATAGATTGCCACCGTGAGGTACATAATGCACTGATTTTGCCTTGGGGATTATCATGTCACGGTGACAATGAAATAGATTGCCACAGTGACATGCTTCATACTTGCATTCTGTCCAATGGGCTTCTATGTCACGGTCACAATGAGTTTCATTGTGACCGTGACCCCTGTAAGACTGCTCTTGTTTTCAATTCCTCTTTATGTCACGGTCACAACCAATTTGGTTGTGACCGTGAGGTACCTAGAACCAAACCTACAAAGACAAATCAAACTCTATCAAAAAGCTATCTATTGTGCATCAAAATTCCAATTTAACTAAGATTAGCAAAATTAACCTAAAGGAAACATAATATGACCAAAAACAGAACTAAACAACCAAAAATCATATAAAAACACTATCAAAACTAAGTACTATATTGAAGTTATCAAAATACCCCACACTTAGACTTTGCTCATCCTCGAGTAAATGAATTATCCACATTCCTGAAATTTCAAACTCTAACTAGGAATACGAAAACTTAACAACAGTCTTAGCACCAAGCAGAAGGATCTTGGTTACAAATTCTCAAATCAATTTATATCAAGTAATTTCACGTGTGTGTGTGCTAGGCTCAAAACAAATTTTCTCTTTTCAAAACAAAACAGCCAATGCATTCCAACTATTGAGCAAAGAAAAAGAATATGCAAGTAAATTCACATACAGGTTTCGCACTTAAAACTCAGGATAACCATAAGCCTCTCCTTTAGCACCGGAACCACAAGGGTCATCTCCACTAAACAACTCAAATCAAGAACAGGATCAAAAGGACTTATTCCAAGGTTGAAATGTTGGGTTAGGTAATTGGCTAACAAGAATAGTAAGGGAATTCAAATAAAGAGTCAGATACTCTACCTATAATTCCACTATCCAAATTGAACAAAAATTTCCATGACTTACCTTCAATTTACTCATAGTTGCCAAAGGTCGTCTAACTTCCCCAACATGAAAAACATTAAACCTCAAGAAAACAAAGTGATGAGCTTTCTTAATGAATTTATCTTTCAAACCCAAATATCCATGAATATGAATACGTCTTCTTCCAATTAAGGGTACCCCACACTCGAATTTTTCTATAATCAACTAACTCCAAGATTAACAATAATCAACTACTCATCAACTTCTTTTCCTTTTCTTTTATATTTTTTTATTTTTATTTTTATTTTTATATATATATTTTTTTATGGTGAGATACCCAAAACCTTTATTTCCCTACCACAAATTTGACTCCATTAAAGGGAACTTAAACGATATAATAGACAATACCCCAAAGTTTCACAATTCTTCTCACTCCCACACTATTTTCACATTAAATACCCTAATTCAACTTTCAATATTATCCCAACCCAATCCTAGAGTGGCCAATTCTTAAAAAGGGTAGTCCAAGGCATTTAGGTTAAATGGTAAAATAATAGTGTAACAAAGAAAAATGCATAGTACGCTTTTAGCATACTAAATCAGCTCAACGGGGCTAGCAATGGAAATGAAGTAAACAGGTAGGTCAAAAGCTATTTAAAATGGTTACCAAAGAAAGAAATTGCCTAAATCATGTCCTAAACTTGCTTGAGTTGTTATGATGTTTCGAAGGGTGATGAGGAAGGTTCTAACTATCCTAAAATTCCTTCACTCAAAAACTCCTACGCACTGGATTTTTCATATTTTTACAAACAAGCGTATAGTGCATAAAAGATTAGAAATTACAAGATATATGACTAATTTAGATTAATTTGCTTCTAAAACTTCCAACTACTCATTTGCTATGATCAATTTTTAAGATAAACCATTCTCAAATTAAAGTTCAAAACATTCACAATAGGAATAACTAAGAGCCAGCCAAGCTAAGATAGGAAAAATTCTAACAACCACAATTAAATATTCAAATAACTAAAACACAATTAAAATAAAACATCAAACATGCAAAAACATAAAATAAAATAAAGTAATTATTTACATATTAAGCTGTTAGATGGAGTTACTCCTTCTACCCCCCACTTAATACCTTGCTGTCCCCAGCAAGTTAAAAATAATTACAAACCACAGTTAACATAAAAAAAAAACAAGTCGCCCTGGTTAATTCTCTGGAGGTGGTGGCGGTGGAAACTGGGCATCAAATCGTGCAGACCAGGAGGAAAATACCAAGAGCATCTGGTCCATCTGGGACTGAATGTCGGCCTGAGATTCAGAGATAGTGTCCACAGATGCGGCTATGGTGTCCATGTGCTCCATAATCGCATCATACTGCGTGGAAGAAAACTGCTGGTGCTCATGGGCTGGGGGAGTTAGTGCCTCAGGATCCTCCTCGTTCTCGCGTGTCAAACCTCCCACACCCCGCTCGATGCCTTGCAAATACTCATCACGAGTGGACAACCGAAAGCCGTCAGCTGTTGTCACATCCTTCACTATGACCTTCATATTTGTGAGCATCTTCTGATCAATTGTAGCAATGGAAAGCAATGAATTATAGTTCTTCAAGGGATGACAGACACGCTTAGCTATAGCAGCGACAAATCCACCAAGTACGATTTTTGTTACCTTTTTCGGTTTCTATTGCATCTCCTCCAATTTGTGCCAGAAATGAGTGGCGCCATTTATTTGGACACCCTGGATCATGCACGCGAGAAACAGGGCTTCCGATAAGCTGACTTGGCCCGCTAAATCTGCATGGCTTAACATAGATAATGAAAAAAATCGATGGAGGATCCGCAGAATGTGGCTGTTCAAATGATGCGCCTTAGTTTTGCCCGAGACATACTGTGTAGCAGTCACAGTGTCTCGAATTATTGCCCACGCACCTTCTTTAGAGTAATTATCATAATAATCAGGCACTAGGTGTGGAAAACCAAGATACTTTGAAAATTCATGAAAAGTGATGTTATACTCTAAAGTGTCCAAAAAGAACGAAAAAGAACCTGGATCATTGATAAGATCGCGGCCTGGTCTACAAGTGATAGTTGACACAAAGTCTCTTGTCAAAGTCGGATAAACTTTCTCATTAAGCATGAAAACCCACTCCCAGCCAATGTTGGCAATAAGCTACTGGACTTCATTTTTAATTCCTAGTTTTTCCAACAATCCAAAATCCAAATAGCTCGTTTGGATGTACGAGCATTTGGTGAATCGAGCATAAGGAACCTTTTTAGCACCTGGAACCCATGCTGGTACCTTGGAAATGTCCACTGAATCTGAGCTGGGGGGTTAGCTGCTAGAACTAGAAGTTAGAGCACAACTTTTTCGTTTTGGAGCCACTGCATGAAAATAATCAGCCAATTTCAATAACAATATAAGTTTAAACAAACAATGGCTACAACTTACTCATCAATAAACAATCCATTCTACCCAAACCTATTCATCCTCCAAATGTGCTTGTTTTTAACAAAGTGAAGCAACACATAAAGAGGTTAAGAGTGTGCAATGACAACCTTAAAGCACAATTAACATCAGGGCAAATAAAACTTTGCATTTCAAAATGTTAAAAATTGCAAAATTTGGAAAATCAATTTATAGAGACATTTGATCAAGCACTTGGTAAACAGCACTTAAACGCACTGGAATTGGAAAACAAGGGCCCTAACAACCCCCCAAATTGGCAATTAGCAACAATACATTGCATAACAAATAGTTTAAAATCAATAAAAGTTAAGTCCAATCCAAAATTTGAGTAAAATTATCAACCCAAGTTGTGCACAGATTACGCCCTAAAATCCTACTTCCCAACCATTCACGTTCAAAATTAATCCTACTTCCACTCCGAACTCATCTTCCTAAGCCATCATAGCACCTACAGAGCCATCTTCCATTGCCAAATACAAAATGAGCGATTTGACTGGTTGCAGTGGCCTCAGTACTGGTGGGTTCAGCAAATACTCTCTGATACTATCGAAGGCCTTCTGGTAGTCCTCGTTCCATAGTACAGGCTGATTCTTTCTAAGCAGCTTGAAAATTGGCTCGTATATCGAGGTGAGCTTTCCAATGAACCGGATAACATACTGTAACTTGCCCAGGAAACTTCTCACATCCTTTTCCTTTTGTGGCACTAGCATTTCCCTGATGGCTTTCACCTTGTCTGGGTCGATTTCGATCCCTCTTTGGCTGACCACATGTCCCAATAGCTTTCCTGAAGTTACTCCAAAGATATATTTCTTGGGATTTAGCCGTAGGTTGTAAATCTATCCTGGTGAAGAACTTCTCCAATGCTTCGAAATGGCCCTCTCTAGTGGCTGACTTGACCATCATGTCATCTGCGTATACCACCACTTCTTTATGGATCAAGTCACTTAGAATCTTCATTGCCATCCTTTGGTAGGTAGCCCCTGCATTCTTCAAACCAAAAGGCATCACCCTGTAAGCATATGTCCCCCACTCAGTGATAAAAGCCGTTTTGATCCGATCAATTATCTTATTGAGTATCTGATTGTAGCCCGCATAGCCGTCCCCAAAGCTATACATTGCACAATTGGCAGCTGTAGACACTGAGTCCCGAGTAGCCTTGATCAGGATTACCCGATGATGAAATTTAGCTACGCTGGCTTATAGAAAAAAAGATTGGAGCTCGGAAGTGATTTTCCTTGTCTTTTTTATGAGTAAAAAGTGTATTTTAAAAATATTTTTTAAATATTTTTAAAATTATTGTGGAGAAGAAAAAGTGTGTTTTAGGTTGAGGGTATTTTATATAAAAATTTAAAATTTAAATTTAAAAAAAGGGGGGGGGGAAATTGTTCGCGACGGAATAGCGACAGCAGGGCGCCGTCGCTGTTGTACGTGCGCAGAGCGCGCGCTCCGTGCGAGCGACGCCCTTGGCGTCGGTCGCTCCGCGCGAACGACACCCAAGGCATCGTGCGCGGAACGCACGCACTCCGCGCGGAAACGCGCGGAGTGACGCCGATTTTTTGCGGTTTTGCCCTTTTTTCGCCCCATTTTGCCCATTTTCGACCCCAACTTGATTTTTAACGGTTTTTGGACGGTTTTGGGTGGTTTTTGGGTAGTTTTTGAGTGTTAAAAGTGTAGCAAAAATTCAGCAAAAAGGGAGGACGAAAGAAAGATTTTAGAGAGAAAAAACTGAATTTTTGACCTTTTTAGTTGAGAGAAAAAAATCAATCTTACACACTTGCTTCCAAGGGTGATTTTTCATGTTTCCAAGTTATTTTTCAAGCATTTTTCACAAGGAAAAGACAAGGAATTCAACACTTCTACCTTCAATTCTTCAAGATTAAATTTGAGGGTAATTATTCATGGCTTAACTCCTTAATTATCTTGTTGATTTTAATTTCTTTTGTTTCCAATTAACTTTTAAACATGTAAATTCTCTCAGTCCCCATATTCTTCTTTTTATTTTATCTTCAATGGTTCATATAACATGTAAACTCTTTTAAATCCTATTATATTTTCATGTCAAATTGTTTTTTACACATATCAATATTTTAATTTTTACTCATAGTCGTTATTATAATTATTTATTTGATATGTTGAGCATGGTTAATATTTTTTTATTCTTATGCATGTTAAATTGCATCATAATTATTTTATGCATGTTATAGTATCTTATGCATGTTATATTTTCATTATACATATTATCTTTTATGTCATATTATTTCTTTGGGTTAATTTCTAACATGAATTTCATTTTTATTTTTTGTTGTAAATTGTTATTTTATTCTTATTTGAGCATCCATGCACGTGAAGGAGGAGATGCGGGGTTCAGTATCTTCTTTATACATTTTAATTCTCATTTTGTTTATATTTTTAATTTCCTTGTATATATTCATTAAGTAAAATGGTTTTTTTATGCACGCCCAAATAAAAATCACAAAAATATTTCTACTAAATTAAACTAGGATTTTTTATAATGAATGGGACCAATGTCCTAGTTTTCATTCCAAATAAGTCACCACATCCAAAATGTTTTCTTTAAATACACATGTGGGGACCAAAGTCCTCATAGTTAATAAATTTTCCGGTTTTATGTATCTTTGCACTTTTTTAAATGGGAGTTGTATTCCGCTCCTAGTATTATTGTACTTTACTTTTAATATTTTACTGCTTTCAATGTGAATATTTGTGCCTTTTAATTAAAATTGCATCGTGTGGAGAGAGAGCGAACTAATAAACTCAAAACCAAATTGTAAAATTAATCAAGGTAGAAATAGATGAGAAGTCCCGAACCCATCTCTGGTCTTTGGGCTCAAAGAGGCTAGAGGTTTACCCTCCAAGACAGCTCTTATGTCACAAGACTTAGACATCAAATCCTAGGCTCCAAGGCAGAGAGGCTCTTCCTCCAAGACCCCTTTGGCTTGCCCAAAATGGATAAAAGCACTGTCTTAGGCTCTCAGAGGTGAGAGAAACTTTCCCAATGTTTTATTGGGTGGCGACTCCATGAAACCTCCTTGTTGCCCAAAATAGATGCACTTGTAATTCGTTGGAAGTTGTCAACGGACCTCAAATGCCCGATCGCCCTCGGGTTGGCGGTCAGAGGGGCGACCGCGGGTCCAGTGCACGTCACAGTGGCGACTCCACTGGGGACAAATGGTTTGAGACTTCAACTTGAAAATACCTTGATTATCCTTTACAAATTAAGTTTTAGTTTATGAATTTCACTTTATCTCAAAATTGCATATCATCTCATTAGAGCCTTAGATTAAGTTAGTTTGGTCCCTTCTCAATCCCGGTGCGTTCCTGAAGCACGACTCTATTTTCACTCAATCTAGGGAAGTGTTAAGGATAATCACCAGCCCAAGCCTCGTACCATCAAGGCATATCAAATGGTGACCCGATCGGTCGTTATGCTCGTGATGAGCTAGACCCGTCGGCAGGGATCATGCTTAGATAACCCAAAAATATCATCACCTTTTGACTAAAGCTCATGTAATGGCAATAGATACTTCCACTAGGTGAAATGTACCGTAATACTATGCTTTCTATATGGGCCATCATATATTGGACGAAGTTAATTTAATTAAATGGTCTTCATTAAAGGCTTTCATGCTCCGGTGGGCCCATCTTAGTTAAGTTGAATTGTTTAAATACATAATGGCCAAACACCCATACGTATGTACATTAGATGAGAGCTGTTATGCTGCCGGTTTTCCACCGTGCACCATACGTGTCCATTGGGTTCCCCGTTAACCCATGGATCAAGCCCACCTAGGAAAGAGACTGCACTACCACGTGTGTGGGAGATATAAGGTTGGAAGGATCTATCTGCTTGCATGTGTTTGTCAATGTTGCATCAACACGAGCATGCATTGCATTTTAATCATGCATCATCTTAATAATTTTCGCATTTCAGCCATCATAGATTCTCCTGGGTGGTCTAGAGGTCCCGACGGACGGTTAAGAAGGACTCCACTTTTGGGGTTAATAGAGTTAGTGTCGGATCAGAGTTCAGATTCAATCTTAGAAGACAGTGTGGGCTTTTCTTCAGAATTATCAACAGAAGTAAGCATGGCTAATCCATCAAATGAGTCTGATGCAACCCGGGCAATAATTGCTGAAGAGGTAGGAAAGAGAATAGAGGAGTTTGAAGCCCGAATGATTGTAATGATGGGCAATCTTGCCGCCACCATAGCTGGGCAACAAGCTACTGCTACCCCTATCCGGATGCGAGCTGAACAAGAGGCTGTTAGAGAAGAGCTCCTTGCTGCAGTTAACCAACCAGTGGTCGATCCACCTATTGTTGAGCAAAGACTACCTGCACCTATTGAGTGCAGAGAGGGCCCTAGGTCTGAAGCTGAGTTTAGGGGAGATGAGCAAGAGGAGCATACAGTAACTAAAGAAAAGTCGCCAAAATTGGAGGAGGCAATGTGGAGGAAAATGGAAGAGAGGTTTGAGCCCATGGCAATAATGATGATAGTAGGGAAAGGAATGAACCCAGAAGACCGAGAGCTGGAAGGGGATAACCTGATTCCCCAGAATTTCAAGATGCCTGATATCCCAAAATTTGATGGCACCTCTGGCCCTACCGCACACATCAAGCAATACTCGCTGGTCATGAAGGGCACGACCTTAATAAGAAAGCAAAAGATAAAGTATTTTTGCTTGATTCTCACAGGAGCTGCTATTGATTGGTATCATGGGCTTGACAGGAGGTCCAAGGAGGATTGGGACTTGCTGACCGAAGAGTTTCTTAAGCAGTACAATTGCAGTACCCGGATGGAGGTCACTTTGAAAGATCTCGAGTTGCTACAATAGAAGGCTGGAGAGTCCTTCCACGAGTACCTTACTCGTTGGAGGAACCGGGTTATGGAGATGAAACGCAAACCGGACACTTCTGATTAGATCCGATTATTCATTCAAAATGCCAGCCCGTACTTGAGAGATGGACTAAAAATAAAGGGACTGAAAGACTGGGAATCCCTGAAGGACATTGCCATAGAAGCAGAAGGTGAATATTTAGCCAAGAGGGCAAACAGTAAGTCCTATGCCAGGAAGGGATACAGCAATCAAGGGACAGCCAAGTCAGCAAGTTCAAGCAGTGGTAATAGAGGTGGGAAGACAGCCGAGGTGTCTGCAATAGGCATGACTCAGAGTTATTTCTCCAACTTGGGTAGGCCTTTATCTTGGGTACTGAAGAGGCTAGTAAAAGAAGGAAAACTGCGACCCCTATCACCTAGGCCGGCCAAGACCCAGGGACAGCCAGGGCACAAGGAAAATGAATATTGTGCATTTCACCAACATACCGGGCATTTGACTGATGATTGTATAACGCTAAGACATCGGGTCCAAGATCTAATTGACAATAAGCAGATCACCGATCCTGAGAAGAGAGAAGGCAAGAAGAAGTCCAGCTATAATGCAGTGCCACCTCCAATCTTTATGATTAGATTGAGCCCACCAAAATGGTACGTGATGCAAGATTTATAAGGAAATGAGCATGTCGCTATTACTCGCCCTGCGGTGAATAAAGAAGGGATTTCCGTGGCAGCGATAGATTGTTGGTCCACTAGTGAGAGTGGAGAAGATGAAGACGATGAGAAACATGGAGAGTTCATGGATCTGTGGGATTCGGAAGAGGAATAAAGAGTAGAAGCAGTAACAAGAAGTGGGAGGGTGGTCCCAGAAGTTGAGAAGCAGCAGGACCCAGCACAAGCAATCGCAGAGAAGAGCCGGAAGAAAATTCAATAGTGAAGCAACTAAAAAAGACCATGGGTCAGATATCTATTTGGGGCCTCTTGAGACAGTCCCCCTCTCACAGACAGAAGTTAGTTGAGAGTGTATCCACCGTAGTAACTACAATCTCTCCATCTGTGCTGTTAGACCTAGTAAAAGGGGAATCTAGGGAGAAGCTGGTATTTTCTAATGCATACCTACTAACAGAGGGTCGCAACCACAACCGACCTTTGTACATCAAGGCATAGATCAATGGCAAACACACCACTTGCATCATGGTTGATGACGGGTCATCAATAAATGTTTGCCCTTTGGTGGCGCTTCAGGCCTTTGGGATGGATGAGAGTATGTTAAGCAAGTCTGACCTGACCATTATAGCCTACGACAACTCCAGGAGGCAAGCATCGGGAATTTTCAAAGCTTTGGTAAAGACGGGGCCCATTGAGACAGCAACGGATTTTGTGGTTTTGCCGATCCCAGCAAACTTTTCATCTCTACTTGGTAGACTGTGGCTCCACAGGTTAGGGGGAGTACCATCCACCACACCAGATAATTAAGATACCCCATGAAGGAGAAGTAGTGACCATTAAAGCAGCAAGAGAGAACCAAGTGTCTGCCTTGGAGATCTCTAATCAGCCATTCAGTTGCTTTCATGTATCGATGATCGGAGAAGAGCAAAGCTTAGAAGGTAGCCCTCAGGTGGTGAACATGCTAAAGAAGATGCACTTTCTCCCAGGGGCTAGTTTGGGAAAAGAGTCATAAGGGCTGCAAGATGCTATCACTACACATGGTCAGAAAGACCGAAAGGGGTTGGGCTACAAAGGAGAGTATGGTAAGAAGAAAGTGTCAGAGAAGATCCCCCATATTTCAGAGAGCTTTGTGCCATCATCATCGGTTTGTGCTTACACCGGAGAATAAGAGCTGCAGTGGATAGATGGGAAGATCACACCGAGTTTTGAAATTTTCAATGATGTCTTTGATTGGGAGATCGGAGTTGTTAAAGCTGTAGAGAACTTTTGAGACGAGGAGATTATGACCCAATGCAGCGTCTGGGACAGGGATGAGCCCGAAGAGATTATAACTGATAAGCTGTTAGCCACCAAACTCAAAGGGAAGGAGAAGATGATAGAACCAGAGCTGAAGATTGAAGATCTCAAGATTTCACCAAGTCAAGAAGCCAAAGCACAGTCGGCTGCAGCATCGGCATCGACTGAAGTTGATAGTCATTTAGATTCTCTTTTTATGCCAGAACTCTTTGAGAACAATGTTAATGTTTCTGATTATGTTAATGAGATGAACAACTTTGCTTACTTGTGTGATGTTTCTGATGATTTCATTTCGCATGATCATAAGCATGATGCATTCATTTTTTATATTAATTCAAATAGCACAACCGCATTTAATCTCGAAACTTTGGAAAATCCAAAGAAAATTTTGATAGCATCAGACACAACTCCTGAAGAGAGAATAAAATTTGAGAGAATATTAAAAAAATATGAAAAAGTCTTTGCCTGGACCTATGAGGATATGCCGGCAATAGATCGAGACGTTGCCAAGCATGCCATCCCAACTTACCCAGAGTTTAAGCCAATCAAGCAAAAGCTTCGGAGACTTAGGCCAGAATGGGCGCAGAAAGTAAAGAAGGAGATCTATAAGCAGATTGAGGCCAAATTCTTAATAGAGGTTCAATACCCGACCTGGCTTGCTAATGTGGTTCCTGTAGCCAAGAAAGATGTTAAGGTTCGAGTATGCGTTGACTATCGAGACCTGAACAAAGCTTGCCCTAAGGATGATTTCCCGCTACCCCATATTGATGTGCTAGTGGATAGTGCTGCTGCCTGTATGATGTACAGCTTTGTGGATGGGTACGCAGGTTACAATCAAATCCTTAACAAAATAGTGGATCGGATCAAGACAGCTTTCATCACCGAGTGGGGGACATACGCCTATCGGGTTATGGCTTTTGGGTTGAAAAATGCAGGAGTAACTTATCAGAGGATGGCCACCAAGGTTCTCAATGACCTAATTCACAAAGAAGTGGAAGTATATGTCGACGACATGATGATTAAGTCAGCTACTAGAGAAGGTCACTTTGAGGCTTTAGAAAAGTTCTTTCAAAGGATTAGTAAGTATAATTTGTGCCTCAATCCTAAGAAATGCATCTTTGGGGTTACCTCGGGTAAGCTATTAGGCCATGTGGTAAGCCAGCGAGGAATTAAAGTAGATCCCGATAAAGTCAAAGCCATAAGAGAAATGCCGGTGCCCCAGAAGGAGAAGGACGTCAGAAGTTTCCTAGGAAAGCTTCAGTATATCAGCCGGTTTATTGCCAAGCTAGCTTCAGTATGTGAGCCTATTTTCAAGCTTCTTAGGAAGAATTGGCCGGTGATATGGAACGATGATTGTCAACTGGCATTTGACACCATTAAGGAGTATCTGTTAAATCCTCCAGTATTAAGACCACTACGCCGTGCCAAGCCACTAATCCTGTACCTAGCAGTGGAAGATAATTCAATAGGTGCTATGATGTCTCAAGAAGACGATTTTGGTGTGGAGTTTGTGATTTACTATCTTAGCAAGAAGTTCCTACCGTATGAAGCTAAATATGTAGAGGTGGAGAAGATTTCTTTAGCAGTTATCTGGGCTTCTAAGAAGTTGCGACACTACTTTCATTCCTTTAGGGTACAGGCAGTAGCCAAACATAATCCTCTTAGATACCTCCAAGAAGCACCCTCTCTACTAGGGAAGTTGGGAAGATGGTTACTGCTGTTGCAGGAGTTTGACATTGAGTACATAACCAAGAAAACCATTAAAGGAAGAGCTGTAGCAGAATTCTTAGCCGAGCATCCTATTGAGGGAGACCAGTTTGAGTATAATTTCCCAGATGAAGATGTCACGGCCATAGCAGTGCAAGGGTGGCAGCTATTCTTTGATGGGGCAGTAAACAGTAAAGGGGCAGGAGCAGGAATTATTCTTACGACCCCAGATGGTAAAAGGCTACCATTGGCTAAGAAGGTGAGGTATAAGGTTACCAATAATGAAGCAGAATATGAAGCTTGCATCTTTGGATTGGAAGCATTACTCGCTTTGGGGGCAAAGACCGCGGATGTATTTGGAGATTCTTCCTTGGTAATTCATCAGATCAGAAGGGAGTGGTCAGTCAAGGAAGAAAGGTTGTTGCCTTACGTGAAGCACTTGAGAATGTTGAGCAGCCAGTTTGAGACTTGCACTTTTCACTTCATCCCCAGAGACAAAAATCAGTTAGCTGATGCTCTAGCAACTTTAGTGTCTATGTGGGATAATCCAATAGGAGTTGCGATGAAACCCGTGTTAATCTGTAGTTCAGGAAGGCCTTGCTTTGAAGCTGAGCAGGTGATGGACGTCGAGACCACCGATGGAAATCCATAGTACTATGACATTCAAAATTACTTAGAAAGGTCAGTCTTTCCAGAGGAAGCCACTGAGAAGGATCAAAGAATGATCAGGAAGTTATCCACTTAATTCATCAGTGTTGATGGCACTTTGTACAAAAGGCAAGCTGATGGTATCCAGTTAAGATGTCTCATGGAGAAAGAAGCTAAAAGAGTTATGGAAGAGGTTCATGCTGGGATCTGTGGAGCTCACATGAATGGCTTAGCCTTAGCAAAGAAGATCATGCGCCAAGGGTTTTATTGCCTCACAATGGATACGAATTGTCCAAAATTTGTGAAGCAATGCCAGTTATTCCAACAGTATGCGAACTTGAGGCATGTGCCAGTTTCAGAGTTACATAACTTGACATCTCCATGGCCATTTGTAGCTTGGGGAATAGACATCATGGGCGAGATCCATCCTACAGCTTCTAACGGGCACAGGTTCATTATAGTTGCCATTGACTACTTCACTAAGTGGGTTGAAGCTGAATCTTTCAAGGAGGTTGATGCAAGGGATATGGCTAAATTCATTGAGCGGAATCTGATATGCAGATATGGTCTCCCACATCACATTGTGTCTGATAATGGGGTGCAATTTCTGGCAGAAACTAAACAAATGCTCCAGAAATACAGGATCCAACATCACAAGTCTTCTCCCTACCGTCCTCAAGCAAACGGTGTAGTTGAAGCAGCGAACAAGAATGTGAAGCAGATATTGGCCAAGATGGTTCAGAGCTATAAAGACTAGGCTGAAAAGTTACCCTTCGCACTTTTGGGATATAGAACTACAATCAGAACCTCTACGGGGGCAACACCATTCTCTCTGGTATATGGAACTGAAGCAGTCCTGCCGGTTGAAATTGAGTTGAAGTCTTTGAGGGTAGTCATGGAAGCCGAGATTCCAGAGATAGAATGGGCGCAACAGCGTTTGTCATAGCTAAATTTGCTAGATGAAGATAGGTTGCGGGCCTATTACCACAATCAAGCTTATCAGAAAAGGTTGGCTCGGTCGTTTAGCAAGAAATTACGAAAGCACCCGTTGAAGGAGGGGGATTTGGTCTTTAAGATGATGAGGCCGGGAGTGCCGGACATGCGCGAAAAATTCAGGCCCACCTGGGAAGGTCTGTTCGTTTTGAAGAAGCTGCTAACAAAAGGAGCAGCAATTTTGGCAGACAGTGATGGGAATGAGTTCAAGGACCCGTTCAATGTCGATAGACTTATAAGGTTCCATGGCTAAAGACCAAAAATAATAAAAAAAAAAAGAGAATAAATGCCCCGCGGGTCGAAAACCGAAAAAAGGCGGCCTTGCTAAAATTCGGCGCCCTGTCAGGGTGAAAACCAAAAAAAAGGCATCCTGGGCAAAAATTAAGGGCCAAGAGAAAATATTCAATCGAGAAAACCCGAGAGGGCCGATTGATAATAGGAGTTTGATGCTGACAAAATCCACTCCGAGATTAGGTGTAGTCATAAGCTTTTGAATTCTTGTCAAATGAAAATCATGTATGATGAAATCATATAGAAATGTACACAATTTTGCAATGAATAAAAGAATATAAGATAAAAGGCAAAGAAAAGCCGCTGGAGTAAGTAGGATTTACTTTAGCCAAAAGTTAGGCATAGGGTTGTGTGAAAATCCGAAAGGATGCACTTCCCGCTAAGAAAAGCTAGTGTGAAAATCCACAAGGGACACACTACCTTTAAAACAATGACGTACATGGAGTAATAAGGGGCTCCCAGAGAATGAAGTGGCAGGCCCGGCGCTAACAGAATCCAAATCCAAGATAGTCTAGGCCAGAATAAGTGGAAAAGGGGTCAGCCCATGGTGAAAATCGTCCAAAATCCTAAACAGACGAGGGTCTCCAAGCAGCTCCTCTGAAGTCACCACCAGATACTTCATCGGGTAGAAAAGAAAGATGATACTTACGTTGTATGAAGGAAGGTGGGACAATTCATCTAGTGCTTCAATCAGAGGATCTAACGCAAATACTGGGCCCTTAGGAACTAGACAAGCAGCATCAAAAGGAGCTATACTTAAGGACAGAGCAATATCTCGAGTTTGAACCAAACCACAGCGAGGAACGCAGGGTAAAGCGCTAGGAGGATACCAGCTCCAGACGATAGCAGCAAATTCCTCAGGCAGGGGGCACATTTCCTGGTAGGTGAACCTAAAAATGTGAAAGCGAGCGTCCCAGAAGCAAGGCGCTGCTAAAAGAAGGTTTTTTTTTATCTGGACTCTTCGTAAAAATCTCAACCCAGAAAGGGGGGCAAGGGTGCTATTTTCCCAGGTTTGAGCATTATCTAAGATACGTTGCATTTTGGCAAGAAGAGGAGAATTCATTCCTTAGTGGCTAGAACCGAAGTCGCTAAAGGAAATAAAGAAGGAAAAAAAGAAAAAAACTGGAGAAAAGAGATTAGTATGAAGCTGAAATGAGAGAAGAGGCACGAAGTCCAAGAAAAAGGTGAATTTTATAGGGTTGATATATCGACGGATAGCCCGTCCCTATCTCACACGGTGATCCCGTCTGTAGTTGTCCACCTGGAAGTGTTTGCATCGTGCATATCATGCGCATTAATTAGGTAATCAATGAGGGTTAAATGTAGAATCCGGAGAGACAGACAGCATGCCCGTCGGTAACTGTATAGAGGTAAAGCCCGTCGGTACGTAAATTCTATATAAGGACGCTAGTACCGACGGACAATCGCTTTCTTCTCTCTTTTCTTCACACCGACGCTCTTCCCTCCTTCTTCAGTTACATTTTCTCATTTTTGCTTTTTCGGTTAGTTTCTTTTGCACCACTGTTTAGTCCTTTTCTTCTTCATTGAGTCTCAACTTCCAGCTTAGTAAAATTCTTCTAGTTTTTATTTATTATTTATTTTATTTTACGGTGAGTAATTTAATTTAATTTTATTTTTTGGATTAGTATAATTAGGCTAATTGCTGTAGTACAATTTGAAAGGCCATAGTTATGTTTTTTTTAATGCCTTAAGCGCTAGAATTAACACATAGAGTAAGTAATATACTGTTATAAAATGCATGGATATGTGCTATTTTGAGAACAATTAATTTTTAGTTATTGAGTTTTTAGATATTTAGGCATGACCTTAGGAATGCATGCACTTTGAAACTAATACTAAGAATTAGAAGCAAATGTGGGTATCTTGCACTATTGCCTGGGGCCTGAGGCCTGTCCCTCTTTCTTTCTGTTTTCTCATATAGGAGGTTGGGTACACCCTTGCCGGGGTGCTGCCCACTTTTTTTTAACAAGAGTGAATATATTGCACTGTTGCTTGGGGCCTGAGGCCTATCTTTTTTGTTTTCTCATGCAGGAGGTTGGGCACACCCTTGCCGGGGTGCTGCCCAAATTTTTTTAATTTAATTTAATTTTAATTTCTTCGGTTTAATCATGACCCCGTCGAAATGCTGCCTAAATTTTTGAGTAAAGTCTGTTTATGACTATGATACCAAACTAATTGTTTACTTTATTTTCAGGATGCCACCGCGACGATATGCTCCACGAGGCCCCGGATTGGATGAGTGCCGAGGCCAAACAGAGGTATGCAGCGCTGGCTCAAGTGCAGTTTCGAGCTAGCCGTTTCATTTCTAGGCCGTTCCTTGAGGCTCTCGGGATGGCCGACGAGGTCGATATTTTGATGGCAGGAGCGGGATGGACTGAGTTTCTGACGCCTACTTTCCAGACTCACCCAGATATAGTTCAGCAGTTTCTTGCTACGTTACAGTACGGGGGGTACCAGAGATCCGACATAAAGGAGGGTGTTATCCAGTTTTGGATTGAGAGGCACCATTATAGCATTACCCGTTAGCGGTTTACAGAGGCTATGGGGCTTCCATTCGGGCAGGATGTTATAGCGCCCCACAGGGTAGTTAGACACCACCATTGGGCGGTTATTGCATTGCCGGGAGTGCCGTATGATCATGATACGGCGAAGAGCACGGTACTCTCGTCACAGGCCCTTCGATATGGTCACAGGGTTTTATCCAGCTCCTATTTGGGACGAGCTGGTAATCCAGGGTCCCTCAATGCCGTTGAGATTTGGACTTTATGGGCCATGGTGGCAGGCCAACGGCTCAACATCAGCCACGAGATCTTGGTTAACATGGTGAGAGTATCTAGGGGGCAGCCCCTGTGGTGTATGTTGGCGGAGTCATTACTAGACTACTCCTGAGTTTGGGTATTCGTCCAGACATCCTGGGGCCTGCCTTGGATGAGAGCATTTATGTGGATGCTCCGGCAGCTATTACGATGGCTATGATACTGCCGATACCAGGTCAGGCCGAGGCGTACAGACTCCGCACAATTCATGAGACCAAACGTACATTTAGCTTGCCCTCGCTAGAGCTGGTAGAGGAGCAGCCTCAGGATCAGCCTCAGGAGCAGCCTCAGATGGAGCAGGAGCCTCCCGAGCAACCACAGCACCAGGAGTACCAGCCTCCCCGACATCTAGAGCACTAGGAGGGTCAGCCTTCGCAGCCGCAGTACGAGGAGCAGCAGCCGTATACACCTTCTGACATGGGGATTGAGTTCACCATGGATGAGCTATTTGCTACTCCTCCAGCACAGAGAGTATAGAGTCCCACTCCGCCTCCGCCATCGAGAGTACATCGAACAGCTCCCCGGGCACCTGAGAGATTCAGTCGATATGCTAGAGCAGGGGACCCGGGGGCATCTACTTCTATACCTCCACCTCCAGAGCGGGCACCAGAGTTAGCTCCGCCTCCATTCACACCATCGATGCACCCGGCTCAGCCAGATTTTTCTGCAATTTTAACCTCTATGTTCGCATCCTTTGAGCACAGACAGGAGGAACGAGACAGGGCCCTTCTCGGGGAGCGAGATAGAGTCATTTTAGAGCGGCTGGATCAGCAGCAGGGTATTATCCAGGAGCAGGGGAGGCTTATTGACCATTTAAGACAGGAGGAGGAGAGACTTGCGTGTCAGCTGAGGCAGGAGATGAGGGCCTCCCAGGATGAGGCGGCCCAGAGGATAGATGCATCTGTGTAGATGGTGGATGAGTTAGTTGAGGCTCTCAGATTTAGGATCCAGGTCCTAGAGGGTGCCATACCTCCCATCGCCCAGTCGATGCGAGAGTTTAGAGAGCATACGGAGTATAGGCTGAAGAGTATGGGGACTACCTCTACAGATCAGACCCTCCGCCTGGCCGGCGCTTTCAGAGAGTTAGGGGGCTCGTCACTAACACACTGCAGTTCATGATGGTATGCGCAGAGCCTTTCCTTGATGGATATGCATAGGTCCAGTTCCAGCAACAGGACCCAGCGAGAGCGCAGCCGTTATTCGTACCAGTGGCTGTACCTCCCAGATCCCAGTGACAGGCGAGAGCCTTGGCTGCTCAGCAGGCCGGACCATCAGCCCCTCCTAGGCAGCCATCTGCTCCAGATGCAGGACCATCTACTTCTTCATCATGAGGCCAGCCGGTTCATATATCAGATGATGATGATGATGATCCAGAGGAGCTCTCAGATTATGCGCCATTGCAGATTGTTCAGGGAGTTCTTATGGCTTTGTATTTATACTTTTTGTTGTAATCACATCTGTATATTGTACAAAATTTAACCTTTTAGTGGAAAAACATTTATGGATTAACCTATTAAATTTGCATGTTATCTCTTCATGATTTAAATTTCTTAAAAGAAAAGAGAGAGAGAAAGAGAAAAAAAAAAGACAATTGATCATATGGAAAACAGGATGATAAATAATAAAGAGAGACATAAAAATGTTCATAAATCTACCAATCAAGTTAATTGGTATGAGAATTAACAAGAATCTCTTATAATACAGGCACATGGTTACATCAATTCTAAAATGACCAACAGTCAAAAGGAGGGATAGATCGATCAAACATTATCACATCCAATATTAGATGAGAGTCAGCAGATCAGAATCATACCTTGCAGATTGAATGGGGGTTAGCAAGGAAAGGTCGCAAGCCTAAACAGGACTAGCGATACAAATCAGACACCATGCAGGCTGAGACGAGGCTAGCATGAGAGATTAGCCACCGCGCAAGCCTAGACGAGGACAGCGGGGCACACGCGATAGATTAATCCGCACTTTGTAAGTTGGAGCAAACTCGGTGCAGCTCAGGAGAGCAATCCGCACTTTGTAAGTTGGAGCAAACTCGGTGCAGCTCAGGAGAGCAGTCTGCACTTTGTAAGTTGGAGCAAACTCAGTGCAGCTCGGGAGAGCAACCCTCGCATTTTGTAAGCCTGGAGCAGACTCGGTGCAGTTCGGGAGACTAATCTTCGCGTTCTGTAAGTCTAAATCAGACTCGATGCATCGTTACTTCCACGGCAAAAAGGTAAGGACTGCCACAGGTATGCGTTCCTTTCCTTTCTTCTCTGAATTTTGGCTGATCTAGACAGTAGTGCACTAGTTTCCCCAAAATTGGGGGCAGCTGTAGACACCGGGTCTTGAGGCAGTCCAGGTTAGAGTTACCCGATGAAGAGATCCATGTTGGTTTCAGGATAAATGGATAAAATTCATAGGTTTTTGTCTTTCAGTTTCACAAGGATTAAAATCTTTTTCGCTATAGCGTGAGGTTTTGAAAGAGTTTTGGAAATTTTGCTTGAAATAGGAATTTTCGCTCCACAAACGTGATAGCCGTGTGAAGTAGGGACGCCCGTCCTTACTTGGGGTGATCCCCATCTCTATGCATACTAGGGACGGCCCGTCTGTAGCTAGGGACGGACAGGTGTCTGAGTAGGGACGCCCGTCCCTACTCCCGCGTTACAGCCCGTCTGTAGCTAGGGACGGACACATGTCTGAGTATGGACGCCCGTCCCTAGTCCCGCGTTACGGCCCGTCTGTAGCCGAATTTCCATGCGTGCCCTTAGTAGGGACGCCCGTCGGTAGTTGCAGGGATGCTCGTCGGTAGTGGATCTGATCAGTTATCGTCGGATTTGATAAAATTTTATCTATTATCTTTCTAATTTTGGGTAATATTTGGTTAAAAATTGAATTTTAAAACTCCTTTTAAAATTCAAACTTTAAACTAATGCTTATCTGATTTTATCTCCAAAATTCTATAAATTGGGCGGTAAAATTCATTATTTGGGGTTAGAAAATTTGATAAATTTTTGATGAAAAAAATTGAACATTTTTTGAAAGATTGGAATTTTTAGAGAAGATTTTTTTGTGAGCAATTTACCAAAAAGCTATAAAATCTCTATTTTTAGAATTTTGTTTGATCAAAAATTCTTCCAATTAATTAATTTCCTCAAATTTTCTTGTGAATTAAGCCAATTTGAGGTAACGAAATTCATTCGTTTCCATCAATATAGCTAATTCAAACACTCGATCGCTATTAAATTTTCCAGAAGGGAAAATACAAATTTTCTTATTTTTGATCCATTTTTATTTGATCCTTGTGGAGCGTGCATGGACCGAAACCATCTGATATTCACCCAAAAAGGTAAAATCCGAGGGTAAACATTCTGGATTAGCACTTGTGTGATTTAATTAACTTATATTAATCGTTTTCATTTTTCCTATTTTTTATCTTTTAACTTATGTCTTTTAAAGTTTCTTATTATTTTCTTTTCTTTATTTTATTCATCAATTTTGATACTGACATGTTTATTCCTATGATTTATTTTTTGACCATTTGGAATTGGAGTTGCAAATGATGAGGGTCGAGCCAATCAGAGGATTTCCATACGGGTTCTTTCTTCACCCTTGCTTTTTATTCATGTTATTATTAAGATTATTTCAATGTCGTTAAAGTGAAAAGGGCCAAATATTTTATAGTAATTAATTTGGGGTTTTCTCAAAAGTTGTGGACCAATGTCTTGTTTTTTTTTAACCAATAAAATTGACACTTCTTAAAAATAAGTTTGTAACAAATATGCATGGCAGGACCAATGTCCTCACTCCAATGAATATCTCGATTTCTGTATGATCTATTTATTATTTTTATAATGGGGGTTGTATTCCGCCCTTAGTTTTATTGTAATTTGATTTATGGAAGTTTACCTTAATAATGCTTAATTTATCGTTTTTGATGTGAATGATTGCGCTTTAATTAAATGCATCGTGTGGAAAGTTGGTGAAACAACGAATTCAAACTTAATCATAATATTGATCAAGGTATATATAACTGAGAAGTCCCGAACTCACTCTGGTCTTTGGGGCTCAATGAGGCGAGAGGTCTAGGACTTCCAAGACACCTCTTGAGTCTCATCAAAAGACTTCAATTTACAAATCCTAGGCTCCAGGGGGTAGAGGTTGAGACCTCCAAGATCTCTCTGGCTTGCTCAAGATGGATATGTATGCACTGTCTTAGGTTCGATGAGGCTAGACGAGCCTTCCCAATGTTTTATTGGGTGCCGACTCCAAGAAACCTCTTTGTTGCCCAAAATAGACGCACTTGTAAATACCTTACAAGTTTTAATGAATCCCATCCTGATCGCCCTAAAGTTGGCTTCCGGGAGGCCATGGGGTTCGGAGTGCATCACACTATGTAAAGGATTAATGTACAAGATTTGTGTGTGCACATCTATACGTGTAAAAGATTAAATGCATGTGACATGCATGTGTTATGCAAAAATGAATAGACCACATCCCAGGTGGTTAAAGGATTCGTCGAGGGTACTGCTCGGCTGCCCACATTGTTTGATGCTCCCAAGGATGTAGAAAAGCATTACCTTGGCTTTACGAACTCTGACCCACAATCTTTTTAAATAGAACCGACCCGTGTGCATCTTTGCCCCCCCGGTCAATGAGCATTTTGCCTCCAGGACTCTGAATAAAGTTCTGCCTAAAGGAAAGTCATTTAGAGTAATGCCGCCTTATTGCTCCAGGCGTCAAAGGTCATTGTTTTAAAGGTGGTGCGTCCCTTGTGGATTTTTACACTAGCTTTGTTTAGTGGGAAACGCGTCCCTTTAGGGATTTTCACAAGACCCTATGCCTAATTTTTTCCTGGAATGGACCCAACCAATTCCAGCGGCATTTTTTTAATTCATTTTTTTGAAGGACAGACTGTCTGTTCCCAGGTTTTCACCCTGCCCTTTGGCCTAACTTTTGCTTAGAGAGCCAATTACGGTTTTCATCTCTAACGGCCTTTCTTCTTTCTTCTTTTTCTTTTTTCTTGTTTTTATTTTTTATTTTTTATTTTTTTTTAGTACGGTTACAAGAAGGGTTGACATTACTATCAAAGCCCCTTTTCTAGGGTAATCAGCAGTTATTCTCTAAGGCATTTTCTCCTTAGGCATCGATTGCATTCCATGGCCTCCCTTGATGAATGTGTTGCTATATTGGGCGAAGTAGCAGATGAGGATCGGGTCCTTTAAGGCTTCAGGAGGCTGCCTTTTACATTACTACCCATTGTGCCTGGTCGTTTAGAGAGATTAACAATGCAGTGAGACATCCCTGTCCTTCTAAGGTGAACCTTTGGCTTCAGCCGTTACCTCCATATATCATGGCCTCTAGGCAAACTACCGGTAAAGACTGTTATACCATCCATTGGAGACTTTTCTTTTACTCCCACTAATGTATTCAAGAGGTAGGTGACTAGTCTTGCGATTGAAAATATAAACCATCAACTTAGATATCTAGACGGTGAGAACGGTAGCAGAGTGTAGTCATTTAGATTTCACGGATTCAGTAATTCTCTTTTTACTAATGAGCTAGAAAATAATGAACACATGTATTTGCAAAGATTGTGTACATTTTAGTATGATTTCTCTACACATGATCATTATCTAATATCGATTCATAATGCAAAACTATATCTAATCTCAGAGTAATCTTATAAGCATCAAACTCCTGTCTCCAATCAGCCCTCTCAGGTTTTCTTGATTGGATATTTTCTCTCAAGCATCTAATTTTTGCACAGGATGCCTTTTTTCAGTTTTTACCCTGTCGAGGAGCCAAATTTTAGCAAGGCTGCCTTTTTTCTGTTTTCGACCCGCGGAGCATTTTATTCTCTTCTTTTTATTTAATTTGGTCTTAGCCATGGAACCTTTTGAGTCAGTCTATGTTGACCGGTTCTTTGAATTCGCTGCCATACTATCCGATAGGATTGTAGCTCCCTTTGACAGCAGTTTCTTGAGGATGAAAGGCCCTTCCCAAGTAGGTCTGAATTTCCCTCGGATGTCCGGCACACCTGGTCTCATTTGCTTAAACACCAAGTCGCCCTCCTTCAATGGGTGTTTCTTAACCTTCTTTCGAAAGGATCGGGCAAGTCTCTTCTGATAAACCCGATTATGGTAATAGGCTCCCAATCTGTTCTCATCCAGCAGGTTCAGATATTGTAATCTTTGCTGTGCCCATTCAGTTTCAGGAATTTGGGCCTCCATGACTACCCTTAATGACTTGAGCTCTACCTCAACTGGCAGCACCGCTTCTGTCCCATATACCAGAGAATATGGTGTGGCACCCGTAGATGTCCTAACCGCCGTTCTGTAACCCCAGAGTGCCAAAGGCAATTTCTTCGCCCAGTCTTTGTAACTCTGCACCATCTTGGCCAGAATCTTTTTGATATTCTTGTTAGCAGGCTCGACTGCACCGTTAGCTTACGGGTGATATGGAGATGACTTGTGATGCTCAACACCATACTTCTGAAGCAACTTTCTCGTTTCTCCCATGAATTGGACCCCGTTATCAGAAACCACATGATGCGGAAGGCCATATCTGCAAATCAAGTTTTCTCAATGAACTTCGCTATATCTCAGGCATCCACCTTTCTAAAGGACTCAGCTTCTACCCACTTGGTGAAGTAATCAATTGCAACTATAATGTATCTATGTCCGTTGGAGGCTGTAGGTCAGATCTCCCCAATAATGTCAATCCCCCAAGCCGCAAATGGCCACGGTGATGTTAAACTGTGTAATTCTGACACAGGGAGGTGCCTCAAATCTGCGTACTGCTGGCACAGCTGGCAGTTCTTCACATACTTCGAACAATCATTGTTGATGGTGAGCCAGTAAAATCCCTGCCTGATGATTTTCTTGGCCAACATCAAGCCATTAATATGGGCTCCACAAACACCAGCATGGGTTTCCTCCATTACCTTCTTAGCCTCTTTTCCGTCCAGACATCTCAATTGTATCCCATCAGCTTGTCGCTTGTACAACACTCCGTTTATGCATATGAACTGAGTAGACAACTTGCGAATTAATCTCTGGTCTTTCTCTATAGCTTCTTCTGGAAAGGCCGCATTTTCTAGATAGTTCATGATATCATAATACCACAGCTTTCCATCTGTCACATCTATTTCTATTACTGACTGTGCCTCAAAACTAGGTCCATCCGAGCTAGAAATCAAAACTGGCCTCATGATTACCCCTTCCAGATTGTCCCATATTGATACCAAAGTAGCGAGCACATCAGCCAATTGGTTTTCGTCCCTCGGGATGAAATGAAATGCACATATTTCAAATTGATCGCTCAGATCTTTCAAGTGCTTGACATAAGGCATCAGTCTTTCTTCTTTAACAGCCCATTCGCCTCGAATTTGATTAATTACCAGGGCAGAGTCCCCGAACACCTCAACGTTCTTTGCCCCCAAGGCTAATAATGCTTCCAATCTAAAAACGTATGCTTCATATTCAGCCTCATTGTTGGTATAATTCAGTTTAATGCAATAATTAAAGCGTCAGATCATTCATATAATGAAAGCATTAAATAATGTAAGCTCAAAATAAAGCAAATTAAAAATATAATAGCTTACAACAAAACTAGGGGCAGAATACAACCCCCATTGTAAATGAGCAGAAAAGGAAAACATACACAAAGCGGGATATTTATTGAGGATGAAGACATTGGTCTTCGCATGCATATTTATAAAAATAATTTAAAGTGATAATTTTATTTAGATGGAAAAACTAGGACATTGGTTCCATTTTATTAATGAAAACTCCAATTTAATTACTATAAATTTTTAACCATTTTTATATTAGCGGGATAAAAACAATATTTACAATAATAATATGTAAAGTAAAAGAAATGAGGTAAAGTTAAAAAAATGGAGCGGGGTGAAGATTCTCAGATCATCAGATCACCGTGGCGACCGCCATTTCAACAACCCCAAATTCATCAAATAAGTCAAATAAAACTCACAAAAAACAAAAATCAAGTTAGTGCAAAAATTAAGGGTAAAATAAGGTGCGAGAAATTAAATAACAAGGAAGGTCCATGAGAAATTGCCATAAAAGATGATGGGAAAATAACTGAAATAGAAAAAAAGAAAAAATGGTGAGAAAAGGCCCAGGGACGGCCAAAGACACTCGAGCGACGGGCGTTCCTGGGTTGACCGGTGTGCAGAGGTAGCGTACATCGATGACCCGTCGCTCGCGTGAGAGACGGCCGTCGCTGGACACTCTGCCCGTTGGTCACACCAGACTTTGAAAAAATGCAAAAAATCAAATAAAAATTAATTTTGTTTTAAATAAATGAGATTTTTTGTGTAAAATCATTACGAAATGATTAAATACGAAAATGACCAATCCAGAATATTTACCCTCGGATTTTTACCTTTGAAGGTGAATGTTGTACGATTTCGGTTCCTCGAATTCTACAAGGATTGGTCCACGATGTGAGATTTTCAGAAGATTTTTTTCGAAAACAAATCAAGAGAAGAAAAATATATTTTTCTTTCTCGATATTTTGATAGCAGTTGTGAATGCTAAAACGGTAGATTCGATAGAAATAAATTAATGTCGTTTCCTCGGATTCGCCTAAATTGAAAGATTTTTTTATGATGATTTTTCGAAAAAATAAAAGTAAGAGAACTTTTGTAAGAAATTTTTTTGTAAAAATAGCTAAAATCCTCTTTTTTTATCAAAAACCTCTCCCGAACAATGAGCTCCCGACCCCTATTTATAGGTTTAGGAAGAAAATTCAAATAAATTAAAATTTAGAATTTAAATTTGAAAAAGATTTCTAAAATCGAGATCAAAACAGAATGATTTTCAGAACATTCTCAAAATCAAATCCACGATTTGAAAATATTTAAAAATATTTAAAAGATTTTGGAAAAATCTTGGAAATATTAGGAGATCTCCTTAAGAATCGGGAAAATCCCGCTCAAGCAATGTCAGATCATCGACCGACGGGCATTGGTGGAGTACTGACGGGCGTCGTTGATGGGGGCATGCTTTGTCTTTTGATCAGTGGGCCCCTCACAAGAGACTAAATCGCGAGAGATAGGCGTCTCTCGAACGAGCGACGGGCGTCGCTCCACACGAGAGACGGGCTCTCACGGGTGAGCAATAGCTGGCGCTCGTTGCGAGAGATGGGTCTCTCATGCAAGCAACGAGCGTCGCTCCCACAAGAGAAGGGGCTCAGCAAATGAGTGACAGCCGGTGGTCATCGCGAGAGACGGGTATCTTACGCGAGCGAAGGGCGTCACTCCTGCGAGAGACGGGGCTTCGCAAGTGAGCGACATCCGGCACTCATCGCGAGAGACAGGTCTCTCACGCGAGCGACGGGCATCGCTTCTACCGATGGTACACCCGTCGGTGGAGCAAAACCCAATTTCCAAGATATTAACTCCCCCCGATTCCTCGAAATCTTCTATTGCCGAGAAAAAATCCTCAATCCTTGTAAAACCGGAGAATAAAAACTCAAAACCTTCATCCATTTGTCTGGAAATAGACCTTGATGTCTTCATCAGGTAACTCTGACCTGGACTGCCTCAGGACCCGGTGTCTAGAGTTCGTTGCCCCCAATTTTGGGAAAACTAGTACACTAGTGTCTAGATGAGCCAAAATTCAGAGGAGAAAGGAAGAAATGCGTACCTGAGGCAGTGCTTACCTTTTTGCTGCTGCGTTTAGACTGGCGACCTTCTGCTGTAGAGTAGTAGCGTATTCTGCCATGATTCTTTGGCAACTTGTTCGACCACCTTCATCCGGCGGACCTCGTCTCGGCCTGCCCAATGTTTGAATGCCGTGGGAAGCAGTGTTATCCAACTGCAACCCCGTTGCAACTTATTCTATCGCCAGTGTACCGCTAGCTTCGTCTTAGCTTGCACGGCATGAGAGGTAGTGTTATCCAACTACAACTCAGTTGCTGTTTGTTCTACCGTGGGTGTTCCGTTGGCCTCGTCTCGGCTTGCACGGCTTGAGAAGTAGTGTTATCCAACTACAACTCGATTGCGGTTTGTTCTATTGCGAATGTCCCGCTGGCCTTATCTTGGCTTGCACGGCGTGAGAGGTAGTGTTATCCAACTATAACTCACTTGCGATGTATGACTTTTGATTAGCTGACCACCATCCGGTTACCAGAGTATGATTGTTGACCATCCTCGAGTCGACATGATGTCATGTTCCTGTGGTTATGTAGAATTTTCATTAATCAATTGTAAATCAATTGTAAATCAATTTATCTAGTAATTTCATAAACAGTTTTTATGTTGTTGTTTATTTCCTTCTTCTTACTTATTCATGTTATCAAACGTTTGGACAATATAAGTAAGATGTTAATCACGATGTAAATATACAAAATGTAATATAAATTTAACAAAATGTAAATGTAAGTTTCCACTAACAAAATACAAATTTTGTACAACCATATACAAATACAAGCAAATAGACTCCCTGAACAAACTAGAGAGGGCAATAATCCGAAGGCTCCTCCGGGTCCTCCTCATCATTAGACACATGCACTGGTTGGCTCCGAGATAACGATGCGGACGGTCCTGCTCTGGAGGTAGAGGGACGGCTGGTAGGTGCTGAAGGTCTAACATCTGGCCAAAGACGAGGCGGGACGACTACTCATGCGGATACTGGCTGCCCTGCTGCTGGAGCGGTTTGCTGGAACTGGACCTAGGCATACCCATCCAAGAAAGGCTGAGCACAAACCCTGAGAAACTCCAAGGTGTCTCTGACTATGCCACCCAACTCTGTAAATGCTCTCGATAGTCTTAAAATCTGATCCCAGGCCGCATCTCTGATGCCCCCGAGCCTAGTCTCCGTCTGCTTTCGGAACTCTTTGATGGAATCGGAGATAGGCGGTATGGCACCGTCCAGCACCTCTATCCTGAACTTGAGGGCGCTGACGGACTCATCTACCATCTGAACTACAGTGTCAACCCTCTGAGCTGCGGCATCATGGGAGGCAACCAAACTTTGCCTCAGCTCCTCAATGAGCCTCTCCTAGTCCTTTATGACCCTCTCCTGCTGGCCTAGCCACTCCAACATGAGCCGATCTCGCTCCTCATATCGACCAATCCGCTCTAGAAGGACTCGGTCCCTCTCTTCCTGTCTGCACTCCATGGAGGCTAGTATAGAAGTCATAACTGCTACTACATCCGGCTGGGCTGGCTGGGGCAACAGTGATGGTGCGGGAGCTACCGGCTCTATCATCTGCTCTGGAGGCAGTGCCGTGGAGGTAGATGCCCTCGGATGCCCTGCTCTACTATAAGGGTGAAACCTCTCAATATCCCGAGGCACTTGTAATGCCCATTCTCGACCACTAGATTAACTCAGCTAACGCAGTCAAGAATGGCCGCTACACAGCAAGCAAGCACACTTCACAATCATTTGCTCATGCCAAAAACCTGGAAAATTAAATTTCATTATCACACACATCTCGACATGCATCATAAGACATTCACTTCTTCTTGTTCATCAACTTACTTACATACATACTTATACATACAAACATTAAGTTTACAGTACTATGTCATAACAACTTTACATACTTCCGATTGCCCAAAAAAAATATCATACATAACTTGTACAAACACATTACTAGAAACCCCCAAAACCTACACTATAGATGTACTCCTAATGTTGACCGTTGACAATGCGGAGATGTCCCTCAAAATCACCTCGTGTCCGAACCTGCACGGATTAGGAAGAAACCCGTGCTAAGTGACAACACTTAGTGGGGAAACACATACAAAGCATATATATACACACATGAAAACAAATATCACACATGCATCATGTTATAATTCATACTTAAGCTATCAAGTCAAAAGCACGTAAATCATTATACTCATAACATCATTATTTAATCACATTTTTATATAGCATGCATATGACTGCCACATACTCATTATAGCCAACGTATTCACACACAACAAATGTATAATTTAAGATTATCATTATCTTATATGATTAGATTTGCCTGCAATTCAAAGACGCAGATAACGGGTATTGCATTGGTACCCCTGAGGTACTATAATTTCAGTATATCTGTGGATACACACACTCGCATTAGTACCCTAAGGTACAATAATTACAATAGAATCTATATTCCACATTTAAGAATCCAATAAGGATTTAACTCGCATTGTGATTCCCGATGAATCGGACGCATTGGGCTGCAGCACTTTGACCCTATAGCCATGCCTATCTATCCATTACTTTACTCACAGGCTAACATTATTCATTTTAATTAACAGTTCGCTTGATCACATGCTTCAACAAGTCATTGATAAACTAGCAATGAATTCACATGCTTAAACTCATCATGTAATTGTGCTAACTTACCTTATCGCTCTTGACATAGTTGGCTTAAGCATAGCATAATGGATCACTTTAAATTAATCATTCACTTATAAACTTCACATTTAATAATAGCATTAAGCACTCATTAAGTGTCATTGTATGTGATTAATCACTAAGTTAACATCCAAGCATCACTCCTTAATGAATAAGAATTCTTCACAAAAACAGAGTACCTCACGGTCACAACTAGTTTTGTTGTCACCGTGACATACCAAAGGTTTCAAACAGAATGTAGTCTAGGCTATCTCACGGTCACAACTAATTTGGTTTCCACCGTGACATACATTCAATACCCGGATAGAATGCAACTTTTGGGTATCTCACAGGCACTGGGCACGCAACCGACGCCCATCGCGCGTGCCGACGGGCATCGGTCACCCCTGTTCCGCCGCAAATGGCTAAATTCGCCTAAAAATCATTTTTCTCCAATTTTTTTCCACAAAATTCATTTTTTTCCCTTTTTTTAAGGGATTTTCATTTTTTTTCCATTTTTAAACTTAGATAAATTATATTATTTATTAATTAATTAGTTTTTCCCTTAACTAATTTTATTTTCTATTTTTTCTTCATATAAAAAGAAAAGGACGGAAAGAGAAAGATGGGGATTGATTTTTTTTAGGGTTTTTCTAAAGTTTCTCTTCTTCTTCTTCAACAATTCTCTCTAGGTTTTCCACTCAAATAAAATAAAAATTTCAGTTCTTCTACTTCTTTTTTTATTGCAATTTCTTCTAAAATATTTTTTAGAAGGAGTTTTGTTGTTGAAAATTTAATTTTGAGACAAAATAAAGTGGTTATTTATTCTCAAAATTCTATTTTCTTACTTTTTTTTTGTTACATATTTTTTCAATTAAGTTTTTTTGAAGATTTGATATTGAGTTTTTTGATGAAAAATGGATTTTGGGGCAAACAAAATTATTGTTTGTTCTTGAAATCTAATTTTTAATTTGATTTTCTAAAAACAAAGTTTTTCATGAATAATTCTTTTTGATACAAGCAAAATAATTGTTTTTTCTTGAGAACTTTTTTTACTTTTATATTTTTTTCTTCATCATTTTTTTCAAATTTATTTCTTGGAATAAAATTCCAATTTTTTTATTATATTCAATTCTAATCTTGCAAATAAAAAACAAGGAAATCAATCATCATTTTTACCTTTATTGAATCCAAAACTCTGAGAGTAAAGATTCTGGGCTTGATCGTTTATCTTTTATTATTTTGTTCATATTTAATTGATTAACATGTATATTTTATTATTTTCATTTATTCATTTATTATATTGTTTTTATATTTGTCTCATGTAATATGTTTATATATTATTTTTTTCATGTAAATATTGATTTCTTATTAGTTTTTAACATGTAAATAATTAATTCATTTTGGTTGATCTGTTGCCCATGGAAATTTTTTATGTTAATTGTGATAACATTAATTAATCATGTCATTTATTTAATTATTTTCATCATTCTTTTATTCATTATTTTTATCATTCTTTTTCATTGCTATTGTTATATATTTATTGTTTATTCATTTATTTGTTTATTTTCATTATTATTATTATCATGTTCATATTTTTATGTATTAATTCATTAGCATGTTTTATTTATTTCAATCATATCATTTAATTCATTTATCATTCATAATGCATTTTTCTAATTTATTTTAAATTGTTAACATTTTAATTCATTTGACATTATTTCATTTGTGTTTTATTTTTATTTCACAGCTTATTTTCTTCACTTGGGCATTTTCGTGAGCACACGGGGAGATACAGGAGGCTCGCTTGATTTGATCGTTTATTTCATTACTTGTATTATTTGCTTTATTTGTTTCTTTATTTATTTTGTCGAATGTAATTCCTAATAAAATTGTTTATTTTAGGCACGCTAAAAAGAAAATCACAAAAATATTTCTACTAATTAACTTGGAACTTTTTCTAATAAAAATGGGACCAATGTTCTAGTTTTTCCATCCAAAATAAATTGTCACATAAAAATCGTTTTCATAAATATGCATGCGAGGACCAATATCCTCATCCTTACTGTATATCCCGTTTTATGCATGTTTTGTATTTCATTTACAATGGGGGTTGTATTCCGCCCCTAGTTTTGCTGTAATCTATTTTCATGTGCTTTACTTTAATTATGCTTTATTTATCGCTTTCACTTGAATAGATAATTCACGCTTTAATTTAATTGCACTGAATCGGATGAGAAATAGGATGAAACGCTAAATTCAAAACTCAATTATAAACCTAACCAAGGTATGAATAAATGGGAAGTCCTGAACCTTCTCTGGTCTTTGGGCTCAACGAGGCGAGAGGGCCATCTCAATGTTTTATTGGAATGGGGCCCCAAAGACACCTCATATGTCCCGTAAAAAGGCTTAAACTTGCACAGTCCTAGGCGCCACGAGGCGAGAGGGCCATCCTAATGTTCTATTAGGGTGGAGGCCTCCAAGAAACCTCTGGTTTGCCCAAGCATGAGGCGAGAGGGCCATCCTACTGTTAGGATGGAAGCCTCCAAGACACCTCCGGCTTCCCCATGATGGACATAGCAGTGCTGTCTTCGGCTCACTGAGACTAGACGACCTTTCCCAATGTTCTATTGGGTGGCGACTCCATGAAACATCCTCGTTGCCCAAAATGGATGCACTTCTAATTTCTTACAAGTTTTTATGAAACTCTCTCGAAAGAACTAAAAGCGGGCGGTTCAGGGCACCACGGGGTTCGGTGCGCGTCACAGTGGCGACTCCACGGGGACTTACTTTGAGACTTCTCTTCAAAAGTACCTTAGTTAAAACTTCCAATTGAGTTTTAATATAAAAATTTCATCCATTTTCAAAACCGCATTGCATCTCATTAGAGCCTTAGATCTATGTTAGTTTGGTCCCGCTTTCAACCTCGGTGCGTTCTCGAAGCATGACTTTACATTCACTCAATGTAGGGAAGTGTTAAGGATAATCACTAGCCCAAGCCTCGTACCATCATGGTGTATGAAATGGAGACCTGATCGGTCGTTACGCTCGTGATGAGTTAGACCCGTTGGCAGGGACCATGCTCGGGTAGCCCTAAAGTACCAACACCCTGGCCAAAGCTCATGTAATGGCAATAGATACTTCCCCTAGGTGGTATGAACCATAATACCTTGCTTGCTATATAGATCATTACGTATTGGACAAACCCAAATAATTTGATTGGTCACCTAATCAAAGGCTTTCATGCCCAGATAGGCCCATGTCAATTTATTCGGACTGCCTAAATACATGATGGTCAAAATCCATGCGTATGCACATTAGTTAAGAGAGGTTATGCTGTTGGTTTTTCGACGTGCACCATACGCCTCCATCGGGTTCCCTGCTCACCCATGGGCCAATCCCACCTAGGAAAGAGTCCACATGACCTCATGTGTGGGAGAGACAAGGTTGGAAGGATCTATCTGCTTGCATGTGGTTGTGGATGATGCATTGCATATTCATGTCGTTCATACACAAAAAAAAAGTTATTTTCTCCTTTTGTGTACATTTTATTCTTTGCATATAATTCTTACATGTACATATCAACCTGTGTATAGTTCTTACATATTTAATGTGTATCACTGTAGTCTCTTTTAGCCATCGCGGACTACTTGCATAGTACAATCATGCATTACATATTATTCATGCATCATTCTAACTCCTTGCTTTTCAGCCACTGTAGACCATTTGCTTTGGTAGTTTAGGGATTCCAGTAATTGTCTAAAGAGCGATTAGAGTTCCCATGGGCTAATAAAGATTTAGTATCCTTACCAGAGCGTTTGAAGGTATAAAAAATGGCTGGCCCTTCACAATAGAATGAAGAGACTCGCGCCCTAATAGCCCAAGAGATGGATAGAAGGTTTGAAGAGCTGGAAAAAATGATGCTGGCCATGGTCAAAGAAAGAATGGATGCCATGGCACTTGTTCTCCAAGCTCAACTTATGGCAATAACTCATAACCAAGTAGAGCCGGCCATGGTTAAGAAAGCTCATACAGCGACGACTGTAGTACCTCCATTTTCTTTCGAAACCGGAGGCAAAGGGCCACTTGACTTACCAGGTGAGTAAGGAGGAAATAGGAGGCCTACTCAAGAATATAGTATTGTGCCTGAAGAGGATGGGGACCCCGCAATCACACATATTCTAAACGGTGAAAGCTTAGGAAGCCATAACATCAGTAAGGCAAATGTTAAGGTTACAGAAGTCTCAGCCACTAGAGCAGCTTGGTCCTACCTCACTGTTTCGAGTAGGCCATTATCTTGGAACTTCACCCGTCTCATCAAGAAAGGGAAGTTACAACCCTTATCGGTCGGGCCTGCCCTAAGTCAAGGACACCTTAGACATAGAGCAGATTGGTACTACGCGTATCACTAGCATTTGGGGCATAGAATAGACTTCTATTATCCTTTGAGTGATCGTATTCAAGAATTGATGCCAGACCCAGAAAAGGAAAAGATTATAGAAGCGCCAACCACTGAGGTGAAGCAAAGGCTTTTTCTAATTTGGGCAGATCATTGTCTTGGGTCCTTAAGAGGCTGATAAAGGAGGGGATGTTACAGCAATTACTGGCTAGGCCCGCTAGAAACTAGGGGCAGCCCGATCATAAAAGGGATCAGTATTGCGCCTTCCACCAGCACACCAGGCATACCACAGACGATTGCAAGACCTTGAGACATACTATTCAAGATCTTATTGACTCCCAGTAGATCTCCGACCCAGAAAAGCGAGAGGGAAAGAGTAAGATGGATTAAGTGCCTAAGTGGAAAGGCAGGACGGTTCTTAAGGATGATAATGGAGCATCAGCTACAACATCTTTATTGGCAAGAATAGAAAATGATTAGCTATTTAGAATGTTCTTTTTATTTTTGAACTATATAATAATGACATTGTATTTTCATTGATAAGACGAACATTTTTTTGCTTACTTGTGTTATACCTCTTATGATTTCTCTATGCATAATCATGATCATGGCTCATTCATATTTGACATTGATTTAGTTGATGCTACTCCATTTAATCTCAGAACTTTGGAAAGTCCAAAGAAAAACTTGATAGCATCTAATACAACTCCTGAAGAGAGATTAAAACTTGAGAGAAATTCAAGAAAATGTAAAAAAGTCTTTGCCTGGACTTATGAAGACACGCTGAGAGTTGATCGCTGAATCATCGAGCACACCATTCCAACATACCCCGATCATGTACCAATCACGCAAAAAATTGAAACATTAAAGTCAAAAGGGGTAGAAAAGGTTAAAAGGAGGAATCTATAAGCAGCTATGAAGCCAAAATTTCTAGTCAAAGTTTAATGGCAGACTCAGTTGGTCAATGTTGTCCCAATTCGAGAAGATGAGGAGTCGATGTATGTATAAACTATTAGGATTTGAACAAAGCTTATCCTAAAAAAAAGAACAGAAAAAAAAGAACAAAAGAACGAAAGAAAAGAGAATGACGAAATATAAAGAGAGGAGAAAAAGGAAGGAAAATAATCAATACGTAGATCTAGCCGAAACTGTTGATATGAAAGGCAAGAGAAGGTCATCCTGGGGGCAAGCTTTGTCTGAATCCTGTTGACCTACACATACACGCACTTTGCCATTCTTTTTGACTTTCAAGGAGGACCAAAAGATTTCTATTGACTTACAATGGATACGGGATGCTCGATCTTAGAAAAAGACATCATATGGGAGGTACACCCTATGGCCACTAATGGATAGGGTTATCAAAAAGAATCCAGTATGTTACTATATTTTCCCATGCCATATAGGGTTCGAGGACGGAAGGACAGTTTATGGTTAAGTTGTTCCAAAAGTATGGCATTGAAGACCATCAATCCTCTCTGTATTTCCCTCAAATAATGGGGCCGGAGAAGATGCTAACAAAAGATCTTGGTCAAGATTATTCAAAATCACAAGGATTGGGAAAAGTTGCTCTTTTGCACTTCAAGGCTAGAGAACCACCATCGAAACCTCTACAAGAGTCACCTTTTATTCCTCGATATAGGGGGTAGAAGCAGCATGGCCGGCCAAAGTGGAGCGCAAAACTTTAAGGATAGTCATGGAAGCCCAAATTTCGAAAGCCAACAGGGTGCAGCAATGGCAGCAGCAATCAAACACGTCAGACAAGGACTGGTCTTGGGATTATTACCATGGTCAGATCTATCAGAAGACACTCTGCTCGATCATCCTGGAAGAAAGTCAAAAAGCACCACTGAAAGAGGGAGATTTTATCTTTAAGCAAGTGAGTTCGAATGTTTCGGATGAATAAGGCAAATTCAGACCAGTGTCAGAAGGCCTATTTGCTCTTGAGAAGTTATGGTCCAAGGGAACAGCATTTTTGATAGACAGCGATGAAGATGACTTCAAAGAACCGGTCAACATCGATAGACCCAAGAAGTTCCATGGCTAAAGACTAAAAATCAAAAGAAGAGAATAAAAGCCCCACGGGTCAAAAATCGAAAAAAGGCGACCTTGCTAAAAATGGGCGCCTCGTCAGGATGAAAACCGAAAAAAGGCACCCTGGGCAAAAATTAGAGGCTTGAGAGAAAATATCCAATCGAAAAAACCCAAGAGGGCTGATTGGAGATAGGAGTTTGATGCTTATAAGATCTACTATGATATTAGATGTAATTTTGTATTTTGAATCGATGTTAGATAATGATCATATATAGAGAAATCATTCTGAAATATACACAATCTTTGCAAATACATGTGTTCATTATTTTCTAGTTCGTTTATAAAAAGAGAAATATTGTTCATTCCTGAATGCATAAAATCTAAATGCTTGCACTCTGCTTCTGCTTTCACCATCCGAATGTCTAAGTCAATGAGTTCTAGTATCGAGTGCAGGACTGAGCACCTACCTCTTGAATGCATTAGTGCGAGTGAAAGAACAACCCCCGATAGATGGCATAATAGTCTTCACCGATAGCTCACCTAGAGGCCGTGATGTTTGGAGGTAAGAGCCAAAGATAAAGGTCCACCTTGGAAAGATAGGGATACCACACTACATCATTAATCCCTCTAAACTATCGAGCATAATGGGTGGTAATGTAAAAAGCAGCCTCATAAAGCCCAAAGGAACTCGATTCTCATCTACAACCTCACCCAATCTAACAACACATTCATCAAGGGAGGCCATGGAATGCAATCGATGCCTAAGGAGAAAAAGCCTTAGAGAATAACTACTGATTACCCTAGGAAGGGGCTTTGATAGTGGCTTCGACTTTTCTTGCAGCCATACCTGAAAGGTAGGAGAGTCTCGAGAGAAAAAAGAAAAAAAAAAGAGGCCGTTAGAGATGAAAATCGTGACTGGCTCTCTAAGCAAAAGTTAGGCCAAAGGGTAGGGTAAAAACCTGGAAACAGGCAGTCTGTCCGACAAAAAAAAATGAGTAAAAGCCACTGGAATGGGTTGGGTCCATTCCAGGCAAAAAATAGGTACAGGATTATGTGAAAATCCCGAAAGGGATGCATTTCCCGCTAAGAAAAGCTAGTGTGAAAATCTGTAAGGGACGCACTACCTATAAAATAAAGACTTTTGAAGCCTAGAGCGATAAGGCAGCATTACTTTGAATAACTTCCCTTTGGGCAGATAGTGCATAATGCAGAACTTGATTCAGAGTCTTGGGGGGCAAAATGCTCATTGACCGGGGGGCAAAGATGCGCACGAGTCGGTTCTCTTTAAAAAGATTATGGGTCAGAGTCTGTAAAGCCAAGACAACGCTTTTCTAGATCCTTGGGAGCATCAAACAATGTGAGCAACCGAGCAATACCCTCAACGAATCCCTTAACCACCTGGGATATGGTCTATTCATTTTTACATATCACATGCATGTCATGTGCATTCAGTCTTTTGCATGTATAGATATGCACACACAATTCATGTACATTAATCCTTTGCTCGTGTTTCGTTTATATAGCTTTATGCATATATTTCCCACACATAGTTCCATATGGACAAACAATCTTTTATATATGTTGTTGTGTACATAACTCAGAGGGAAAGGACCCTATAGACCTCATGAGCAAGGATGGGTTCAGCTCAACATTATCGGCCACTGTATCCTGCATAAAATTAGGTGAATATGTACATAGGTGAAATGCCTAAAAGAACAAGCCTATTAGGGCACATCATGCTAAGAGCAATCTAGAATCACACAAATATACAGAAAATAAGATCTTTTGAGAAGCCCACACATACTTTAGTTGAAGACAATCAGATGCAAAAGTGGGCCGAGGTACAGTTTCAGCTCTACATTAGCGCTCATCCGTGCCAAACAGTCAGATCAAGATAAAGTCCTCACGAGAACAGAATCTCGCGGACCCGCTCCCAAGAAGACATTTAAAAGAGCAAGTCTGCTCATGCACGCCATGCCGGGAGCCACCAAGTAAGTTTCTCTATCACAAGATATATGCTTGCACACATCACACAATAAGTGTACAAAATCCAAATTCAAATGTACAAAGAATACAAATTCTCAACAACGAAAACAAAACAACACAAAACAAAAAGAAGAAGATATTTTCAAGGCCTTGAAAATCCAATATACTATAAACACATCCAAAATGTAAGAATCCCAAAAACTTACAAGAAAGAAAAAAAAAATAGAAACAAAAACAAAAAAAGGATCATTTTAAGAGACGCTAAAGACATTGAAGCCTATCTGCCTGCGGGCAAGCAACCAAAACCTCCAATCTAATTTTCCTCTGAGGAGGCCTAAATATAATTTTCCTCTAAGGAGGCTCAAACCTATTTTCCTCTCTGGAGGCTCGAAATCAAAGTCTCTCAGTGAGCATCAAAGACTCTCAGTGAGCATTTAAGCCTCTCAGTAAGCACAGATTTTTAAAGTCTCCCTGCGAACATAGAGCCCTCTCGAGAGGTATGCAGGTCTTTTCAACAAGGAGGTTCTAATTGGAGATGATAGAGGAAAATGTATCTGGCATGTCACGGTCGATAAGGGATCTCTAAGAGGGTGATACCTGAAATTTACAAGAAGATGATGTCCGCACTTTAGACGTCTAGAAAATAACTCCATTCAATCAAGGGAAGGATGTTCATATTCCATAAATCCTTCACCAGGGGACAACCAACCGTCCTTCAAGGGGCACCCATCTAACATCGACTGTCACACCCCACAAGTGGCCTAATCGGAAATTGGCAATTTTATTTGGAAATTAGAAATTTTAAATGGATATTTAAGGACAATTGAGTAATTTATAAATGAAAGAGGATTATATTGCAAGAATTAAAAGTATTTGATGGCAGATTTTATTTGAGTGAGTGAAAGGTAATTTGTCAAGGACCAATTTGATAAAAGAGGAATAAGTGGAATTGTGTAACTGTGCATGTGTGCCAAGTGGAGAGTGTGTGTGTGCACGTGGGTGAGGGAAGAGAGAAGTCTGGTTGTGTTAGTGCTGGAAACCTACAGACTGAAGTTCTTCTCTCCTTTGCTTTCTCTCACGTTAGCCATACCGTTCCTCTCCATTTGCTATTCTTTTCTCTTTTGCATGTGTGTTCAGTCATTGTGGAACTAGGGTTTGAGATTAGAAAAGAAGTTACAGAAGGTAAGTGGCTATTGGTTTCGTGTGGTTCTTCTTCTCGTATGGGTTTTTAGAGATTCTGTTCTTGGGTTTTAATTGTGGCTTTATCTGTTTGCATGCATATGAGGAAAAAAGGAAAGAGAAAGGAAAAGGGCAAGATAGTGGACTGAGAGTGCAAGTGGACATTTTTGTGCTTCGATACAGGTTTGGGAGTGTGTCTGTTCTTTTGCTCATTTTTGGATCCTAGTTACTGTGTTAAGGTGGATGTTAGTATGTGTGTTTGTTTATTTATATGCATGAAAAATATAATGTGTATACATGAATTCTGAGGAAATGAATATCGATGAGTATGTAAATAGGATGAATATGTATGAATTTGAATATAAAATTCTGAGTTGTGACTTTCTCTGTTACTTTACTGTGATTATATGATATTGTGAATTTGTGAATGAAATGGCTGTAAATGTGTTCAGAAGACTTAAAGGTACGTGTATGAATGATTTTTGCATGAAAAATGGTTTTAGACAAAGGGGGCTTTGAATTTGGAGAGTGCTCTGTTTTCTGAACTTTCTGGTTTTCACGTTTTTCTGGTTTATGAAAACTTGGCTTTGAGAAGAAGAAGAAGAAGTGTGAGAAGAAGGTCACGAGACGTGACTGATGGTCACGCCGTGACCCCCTTCTCGGTTGAAGGTCACGAGGCGCGAAGCAGCTTCACGCCGTGACTCCTTCTTTGCTGAAGGTCACGTGGCGTGAAGCGGCATCACGCCGTGACTTTTGCCTCCTCCTGCGTGTGCTTTCTTCCTCTCCTCTCACAGGCATCACGAGACGTGACTGGTGGTCACGCCGTGACTGCCTTGCCTTTTGCTTGGCTCTCGCGTGAAGCCTGCGTCACGCGATGTGATGAATGGTCACGCCGTGACCAGTCTTCCCTGCTGCCTTATTTTCTAAAACATGATTTTTAACTTCTGATTTCAAGGGTTTTACACTACATGACGATTAATTAGTTTTAAAATCTGATTGTATTTTAATAATTGCATAATATTGGGTTTTGTATACATGATTAATAATTAATATACATGATTTACATGTTTATAGTTTATTTAACAGGGACTTTCTCAATATGAGCTATTTGTTCTTATTACCTCCTGTAATTAATATTTATATGTTTAAATGTTTCTGAATTTGATCTAGTCACATGTATACGTGAAATATGTATTTGTATTTAGTTGTTTTAATATTTATAGTTACTTGTTTTAAATGTGATCTGTATACCTGTATACATGGACCATAAATTAGTATTATCTTCAATATTCATATTGATATGAGTGCTGGAATTGTTGAGTTGAGTTTTAAGCCTGAATAGTCATAGTAGTGGATAAGTAAGCGCTTACTTAGGTCAGGGTGTGTGTGCAGCTGCTATATGATAAAATGATATATGCGGGTCCATTTGGATCCTTGTTTCGACCATGTTTGGTCTATATGGAAATAAAGCGAGACCTCGGTCTCTATATGAAAATACATGTTTGAGACTCATGTCTCTATATGCTTGGGATACTGTGTTCAATCAGTATCCAAATGACCGTATCCACTTCTAGAGAGTATTTCAGACTAATCAGGCTACATATTTATATGTGATATATATGTTGAGATGTTTATTGACAAGATTAAAGGTATATGTTGTATATGAAATATAGTATAACTTTGTGTTTATATACCTTGAGTATATATATGTATTTGGAACGGTGAGAAATATGTAGATTTAATTTATATTTTAATAGTTAATTACTTGTAATATATGTTTATGTTTGGGATGAGATTGTAGTGTTGTTGTAAACATTGTATATGCATTATTTTAGGCTAGTCAGGCTATGAGTTTAATTGGGTTGCATAAGATGAGAATTATGAGTTGAATACTTGATTGCTGGTATTGTATATATATATATTTATGCATGTCAAGGAAGGAATTTGGAGATATGTTTAAAGGTGATTTGATGCCTTTGATTTTGAACCATTGGATTATTGTATTATTATATATACTGTATATGCACTTTGTTAGTTTGTTTTGTTCCTCCCCACTAAGCGTTATCGCTTAGCACGGGCTCTTTTCCCGTGCAAGTGGCAAGTCTGGATTTGGAATCGGATATCTGCAGGTCGGCCACTAGGAGTCTTTTAAAATGAAGTTATTTGAAGTCTTCCGTTGTAATTTTTGTGTATATGACTTGTGTATAGCAAAGTAATCTTTTGTAAAGGAACAGATATTATTTTTGTATATGTATTTGATTACAAGCCTCATTTTGTAAAACAGTACGGATATATGTTATATGTAAAAAGGATTTACTATTACATGATTAAAAGTTCCTTTATTTTACATTTGGTTTTTGTTTATACATGTGAATATGGATCTGTTATATGTGTTTGCCCGCGTGGCACTCCGGTATCCTTCCAACGGGGATGGCGGGGTGTTACAGCTTGGTATCAGAGCCCAGGTTTGGTGGTTCTGGGTTATGTTGTGATTGTTTGAGTGTCGAGTCGAGTCTATACATGAGAGTCAGTTTTGTATAGTGGCCTAATGCAGATGTCGTTTGTGTAAAGTATAGATGGAGTCCGACTTGCGTGAGAGTATAGACGAGGCAGTGGCAGATGTGAATTGATAAGAGTTCGAGGTGACACTCCGTATTCCTGTCAGCTATCTTCTTGAAATCGTGTGCACATAAGCATAGTGAAACATGGGGATGGGAAAAGTGCATTATAGTAGCTTACATTGCATTTTCGCATCATCTCACATACATAAATCATTACATGACCATTTCATCCGCATCACTCATTTGTATGTAAACACCATCATTGCATACACTTCACTGAGAGAAGCTGACAGGATATACATCGAGTACTTGATGATTAGAAGAGATATATGGATTAGAGTGTAGTGTATTAAGGAAAGTGTGGAGTGTACATGATGTGATAGTTGTATGGTATAAGTGATAGCGATTCAGAGATTTGTTTAAAGATTTATCTACAAGTGATTAGCGAGGAAATTTCGAGGACGAAATTTTCTTAAGGGGGAGAGAGTTGTCACACCCCACAAGTGGCCTAATCGGAAATTGGCAATTTTATTTGGAAATTAGAAATTTTAAATGGATATTTAAGGACAATTGAGTAATTTATAAATGAAAGAGGATTATATTGCAAGAATTAAAAGTATTTGATGGCAGATTTTATTTGAGTGAGTGAAAGGTAATTTGTCAAGGACCAATTTGATAAAAGAGGAATAAGTGGAATTGTATAACTGTGCATGTGTGCCAAGTGGAGAGTGTGTGTGTGCACGTGGGTGAGGGAAGAGAGAAGTCTGGTTGTGTTAGTGCTGGAAACCTACAGACTGAAGTTCTTCTCTCCTTTGCTTTCTCTCACGTTAGCCATACCGTTCCTCTCCATTTGCTATTCTTTTCTCTTTTGCATGTGTGTTCAGTCATTGTGGAACTAGGGTTTGAGATTAGAAAAGAAGTTACAGAAGGTAAGTGGCTATTGGTTTCGTGTGGTTCTTCTTCTCGTATGGGTTTTTAGAGATTCTGTTCTTGGGTTTTAATTGTGGCTTTATCTGTTTGCATGCATATGAGGAAAAAAGGAAAGAGAAAGGAAAAGGGCAAGATAGTGGACTGAGAGTGCAAGTGGACATTTTTGTGCTTCGATACAGGTTTGGGAGTGTGTCTGTTCTTTTGCTCATTTTTGGATCCTAGTTACTGTGTTAAGGTGGATGTTAGTATGTGTGTTTGTTTATTTATATGCATGAAAAATATAATGTGTATACATGAATTCTGAGGAAATGAATATCGATGAGTATGTAAATAGGATGAATATGTATGAATTTGAATATAAAATTCTGAGTTGTGACTTTCTCTGTTACTTTACTGTGATTATATGATATTGTGAATTTGTGAATGAAATGGCTGTAAATGTGTTCAGAAGACTTAAAGGTACGTGTATGAATGATTTTTGCATGAAAAATGGTTTTAGACAAATGGGGTTTTGAATTTGGAGAGTGCTCTGTTTTCTGAACTTTCTGGTTTTCACGTTTTTCTGGTTTATGAAAACTTGGCTTTGAGAAGAAGAAGAAGAAGTGTGAGAAGAAGGTCACGAGACGTGACTGATGGTCACGCCGTGACCCCCTTCTCGGTTGAAGGTCACGAGGCGCGAAGCAGCTTCACGCCGTGACTCCTTCTTTGCTGAAGGTCACGTGGCGTGAAGCGGCATCACGCCGTGACTTTTGCCTCCTCCTGCGTGTGCTTTCTTCCTCTCCTCTCACAGGCGTCACGAGACGTGACTGGTGGTCACGCCGTGACTGCCTTGCCTTTTGCTTGGCTCTCGCGTGAAGACTGCGTCACGCGATGTGATGAATGGTCACGCAGTGACCAGTCTTCCCTGCTGCCTTATTTTCTAAAACATGATTTTTAACTTCTGATTTCAAGGGTTTTACACTACATGACGATTAATTAGTTTTAAAATCTGATTGTATTTTAATAATTGCATAATATTGGGTTTTGTATACATGATTAATAATTAATATACATGATTTACATGTTTATAGTTTATTTAACAGGGACTTTCTCAATATGAGCTATTTGTTCTTATTACCTCCTGTAATTAATATTTATATGTTTAAATGTTTCTGAATTTGATCTAGTCACATGTATACGTGAAATATGTATTTGTATTTAGTTGTTTTAATATTTATAGTTACTTGTTTTAAATGTGATCTGTATACCTGTATACATGGACCATAAATTAGTATTATCTTCAATATTCATATTGATATGAGTGCTGGAATTGTTGAGTTGAGTTTTAAGCCTGAATAGTCATAGTAGTGGATAAGTAAGCGCTTACTTAGGTCAGGGTGTGTGTGCAGCTGCTATATGATAAAATGATATATGCGGGTCCATTTGGATCCTTGTTTCGACCATGTTTGGTCTATATGGAAATAAAGCGAGACCTCGGTCTCTATATGAAAATACATGTTTGAGACTCATGTCTCTATATGCTTGGGATACTGTGTTCAATTAGTATCCAAATGACCGTATCCACTTCTAGAGAGTATTTCAGACTAATCAGGCTACATATTTATATGTGATATATATGTTGAGATGTTTATTGACAAGATTAAAGGTATATGTTGTATATGAAATATAGTATAACTTTGTGTTTATATACCTTGAGTATATATATGTATTTGGAACGGTGAGAAATATGTAGATTTAATTTATATTTTAATAGTTAATTACTTGTAATATATGTTTATGTTTGGGATGAGATTGTAGTGTTGTTGTAAACATTGTATATGCATTATTTTAGGCTAGTCAGGCTATGAGTTTAATTGGGTTGCATAAGATGAGAATTATGAGTTGAATACTTGATTGCTGGTATTGTATATATATATATTTATGCATGTCAAGGAAGGAATTTGGAGATATGTTTAAAGGTGATTTGATGCCTTTGATTTTGAACCATTGGATTATTGTATTATTATATATACTGTATATGCACTTTGTTAGTTTGTTTTGTTCCTCCCCACTAAGCGTTATCGCTTAGCACGGGCTCTTTTCCCATGCAGGTGGCAAGTCTGGATTTGGAATCGGATATCTGCAGGTCGGCCACTAGGAGTCTTTTAAAATGAAGTTATTTGAAGTCTTCCGCTGTAATTTTTGTGTATATGACTTGTGTATAGCAAAGTAATCTTTTGTAAAGGAACAGATATTATTTTTGTATATGTATTTGATTACAAGCCTCATTTTGTAAAACAGTACGGATATATGTTATATGTAAAAAGGATTTACTATTACATGATTAAAAGTTCCTTTATTTTACATTTGGTTTTTGTTTATACATGTGAATATGGATCTGTTATATGTGTTTGCCCGCGTGGCACTCCGGTATCCTTCCAACGGGGATGGCAGGGTGTTACATCGACGCTAATAGGTATGTACTGCCATAAGTTCTCATCCCTTTTATATACCCTACACATTTGCTTTGTCTTTTTTGTAGAAAAAAAAGAGAGGTTCAGGATAAGAACCAGTAAAGAAAAAGACGAGTGAGTCACCATACCAACCCAAGGATTGTCAATAGTCAAATATTGTACTAGCCGGATAGGGGTTAGCAGATCAGATATTGCACTAGCCGAATGGGGATTAGCAGATCAAATATTCTACTAGCCGGATGGTGGTTAGCGGATCAGATGTTGCACTAGCCGGATGGTGGTTAGCAGATCAGATATTGCACTAGCCGAATGGGGGTTAGCAGATCAGATATGGTACTAGCCAAATGGGGGTTAGCATATCAGATATTGCACAAGCCGGATAAGGGTTAGCAGATCAGATAATGTACTAGCCGAATGGGAGTTAGCAGATCAAATATTGTACTAGCCGAATGGTTGTTAGCGTATCAAATATTGCACTAGCCGAATAGGGGTTAGCAGATTAGACACTGTACTAGCTGGATGGGGGTTAGTAGATCAGATATTGTATTAGCCGGATAGGGGTTAGCGGATCAGATATTGCACTAGCCGAATGGGGGTTAGCAGATCAAATATTGCACTAGCTGGATGGGGGTTAGTGGAGCAGACATTGCACTAGTCGAATGGGGGTTAGCAGATCAAATGTTGTACTAGCCGGATGGTGGTTAGCAGATCAGAGATTGTACTAGCCGGATGGTGGTTAGCAGATCAGATATTGTACTGACCGAAAGGTGGTTAGCAGATATTACACTAACCGGATGATGGTTAGTAGAAAAGATGTTACATGAATCGGTTAGAGGTTACCGAGGTTATGCCGTGCATGCCCGAAAGAGGCCAACAAAATAGAATATTCAGTCTAATGCCTTGCAAAACGAATATAGGTTGGCAAGGATATCACATGAGCTGAGACGAGGCCAGCAGAGAACATGCAGTAGAACAGATTGCAACGAGATTGCAGTTAGAGAACACTGCATCTCACAACGAGGTTGTAGTTAAAGAACACAGCATCTCACAGACACCATACAAGCTGAGATGAGGCCAGTGGGACACAATAATAGAATAGGTCGCAATAGGACTGTGGTTAGATAACACTGCATCTCACACCGTGCAAGCCGACATGAGGCTAGCGGGACAAAGCGATAGAACAAATCGCAGCGAGACTGTGGTTAGATAACACTGCATCTCACATCATGCAAGCCGAGATGAGGCCAGCTGAACACAGCGATAGAACAGGTTGCAACGGGACTGTGGTTAGATAACACTACATCTCACACTGTGCAAGCCGAGATGAGGCCAGCGGGACACAGCGATAGAACAAATTGCAACAGGACTGTGGTTAGATAACACTGCATCTCACACCATGCAAGCCGAGATAAGGCCAGCGGGATATAGCAATAGAACAGGTCGCAATGGGACTGTGGTTAGATAACACTACATCTCACACCGTGCAAGCCGAGATGAAGCCAGCATGACACCAGCGATAGAACATATCACAACGAGATTGTAGTTAGATAACACTGCATCTCGCAGACACCGTGCAAGCCGAGATGAGGCTAGCGAGACACATGCGATAGAATAAATCGCAAGCGGGTTGTAGTTAAAGAACACTACCTCTCGCATCACTCAGATGTCGTGCAAGTCGAGACGAGGCTTGCGGTGCACATGCAATAGAACAAATTGCGATTGCGTTGCAGTTAGGTAACACTGCCTCTCATGACAATCAGGAATCATGCGGGCCGAGACGAGGCCAGCAGGATGAAGTTGATTGAATGAATCGTCAAAGGGTTGCGATAAAATACACTACAACTCGGCAGCGAGGGGTCACCAGCTCGAACATCCCGTGGAAGGCAAAGGGCTGCCTCAGGTACGCATCTCTTTCCTTCTTTTCTGAATTTTGGCTCATCTAGGCACTAGTGCACTAGTTTCCCCAAAATTGGGGGCAACTGTAGATACCGGGTCCTGAGGTAGCCCAGATCGGAGTTACCCAATGATGATAACATGCCTGTTCACAGGCAAAAAGGTTAAAAATAATGATTTCCTTGTCAAATTTTTCATTTTAGAGTGAAAAAAATAATAATAATAAAAAATATTTTTAAAATTATATTTGAAAAATGTGGTTTAGAAATTATAGTATTTTTTAGTTAAATTTAAAAATAAAAAACAAATTCCGCGAATGTCGACGCGCAACACATATTTGCGGGCTGGGCGCGCGATCGACGCCCGTTGCGCGCGCCGACGGGCGTCGGTCTCCCCTGTTCCGCAGCAAATGGCCAAATTTGTCCAAAAATCGTTTTTTTCCGATTTTTTTCCACAAAAATCATTTTTTAAACCCTTTTTAAAGGGATTTTCAGGTTTTTTATTTTCAATTTTTAAACTTAGATAAATTATATTATTTATTAATTATTTAGTTTTTCCCTCAATTAATTTTATTTTCTATTTTTTCTTCATATAAAAAGAAAAGGATGGAAAGAGAAAGACGGGGATTGATTTTTTTTAGGGTTTTTCTAAAGTTTCTCTTCTTCTTTTTCAACAATTCTCTCTAGATTTTCCCCTCAAATAAAATAAAAATTTCAGTTCTTCTACTTCTTTTTTTAATGGAATTTCTTCTAAAATATTTTTTAGAAGGAGTTTTGTTATTGAAAAATTAATTTTGAGACAAAATAAAGTGGTTATTTGTTCTCAAAATTAAATTTTCTTACTTTTTTTTGTTACATATTTTTTGAATTAAGTTTTTTGAAAGATTTTGATATTGAATTTTTTGATGAAAAATGGATTTTGGGGCAAACAAAATTATTGTTTATTCTTGAAATCATACTTTTCATTTGATTTTTTAAAAACAAATTTTTTCATGAATAATTCTTTTTGAGACAAACAAAATAATTGTTTGTTGTTGAGAACTTTTTTACTTTTTTATTTTTTTCTTCATCATTTTTTTTTCAAATTTATTTCTTGAAATAAAATTCCAGTTTTTTTTTATTATATTCAATTCTAATCTTGCAAATAAAAAATAAGGAAATCAATCATCATTTTTACCTTCATCGAATCCGAAACTCTGAGGGTAAACATTATGGGCTTGATCTTTTATCTTTTATTATTTTGTCAATATTTAATTGATTAATGTGTATATTTTACTATTTTTATTTATTCATTTATTCTATTATTTTTATATTTGTCTCATGTAATATGTTTATATATTATTTTTGTTCATGTAAATATTGATTTCTTATTATTTTTTAATATGTAATTAATTAATTCATTTTGGTTGATCTTTTTGCCATGTAAATGTTTTATATTAATTGTGATAACATTAATCAATCATGTCATTTATTTAATTATTTTCATCATTCTTTTATTCATTCTTTTTCATTGCTATTGTTATATATTTATTGTTTATTCATTTATTTGTTTATTTTCATTATTATTATTATCATGTTCATATTTTTATGTATTAATTCATTAGCATGTTTTATTTATTTCAATCATATCATTTAATTCATTTATCATTCATAATGCTTTTTTCTAATTTATTTTAAATTGTTAACATTTTAATTCATTTGTCATTTTGATGTCATCTTATTTTATTTTATTTTATCATTTATTATATATTTAACGGATTTAATTGATTTAATTACTAACATTATTTCATTTGTGTTTTATTTTTATTTCACAACTTATTTTCTTCACTTGGGCATTTTCGCGAGCACACGGGGATATCCAGGAGGCTCACTTGATTTGATCATTTATTTCATTACTTGTATTATTTGCTTTATTTGTTTCTTTATTTATTTTGTTGAATGTAACTCCTAATAAAATTTTTTATTTTAGGCACGCTAAAAAGAAAATCATAAAAATATTTCTACTAATTAACTTGGAATTTTTTCTAATAAAAATGGGACCAATGTTCTAGTTTTTCCATCCGAAATAAATTATCACATAAAAATCATTTTCGTGAATATGCATGCCAGGACCAATGTCCTCATCCTTAGTGTAATCCCGTTTTATGCATGTTTTGTATTTCATTTACAATGGGGTTTGTATTCTGCCCCTAGTTTTGCTGTAATCTATTTTCATGCGCTTTATTTTAATTATACTTTATTTATCGCTTTCCCTTGAATGGAAAATTTGCGCTTTAATTTAATTGCACTGAATCGGATGAGAAATGGGATGTAACGCTAAATTCAAAACTCAAGTATAAACCTAACCAAGGTATGAATAAATGGAAAGTCCCGAACCTTCTCTGGTCTTTGGGCTCAACGAGTCGAGAGGGCCATCTCAATGTTTTATTGGGATGGGGCCTCCAAGACACCTCTTGTGTCCCTTAAAAAGGCTCAAACTTGCATAGTCTTAGGCGCCACGAGGCGAGAGGGCCATCCTAATGTTATATTAGGGTGGAGGCCTCCAAGGCACCTCTGGTTTGACCAAGCGTGAGGCGAGAGGCCCATCCTACTGTTAGGATGGAAGCCTCCAAGACACCTCCGGCTTGCCCATGATGGACACAGCAGCGGTGTCTTAGGCTCACTGAGGCTAGATGACCTTTCCCAATATTTTATTGGTTGGCGACTCAATGAAACCGCCTTGTTGCCCAAAATGGACGCACTTGTAATTTCTTACAAGTTTTTATGAACCTCTCTTGAAAGCCCTAAAAGCGGGCCGTTCGAGGTGCCACGGGGTTTGAGACGCATCACAGTTGTCACCGTGACATACCTCATGTGTGCAAAGGCAGATTGTAAACCTTGATACCTCACGGTGACAACCAATTGCTTGTCACCGTGACATACCAAATCCACTTCGGGCAGAATAGACTACATGATACCTCACGGTCACAACTAGTTTGGTTATCACCGTGACATATCAATCACTGTCGGTAGAATGCAAACTTTGCATATCTCACGGTGGCAATCTCTTGGTTGTCACCGTCACCTATACACAAGTTGCAAAACACATATTTCCAAATCACCTCATTTTTCATGCCAACCACAAACTTACAGTTCCATTCATTCTCGTATCGCTTACATATTAACTTATTATTTAACACATTAGAAACTCCATTCAATTATCCCAATTTAAAATGCATAGAATTAACACATACATATGGTCTGCAAACCTAGGTAAAGTTCATTGTTTAAAGACAACTCATATTCGCATGCTAAATAAGTTCCTCCAACAATCACATATCATTCAACATTTACATGCAAATCACACGACAATTTCTCAAATACCAGAATTCAACATACAAATCAACTAAACTATTTAAGACATATCAAATTAAGGCAAGTTTCCCAAACCTCGTCACCTAAGCTCCTAGCGTTCACTTGGCACTCGATTCCCCTACTGTGACGAGCGTCGAACCCCGTAGGACGCCCCAAAAACCCGCCTTTAGGGCAATCAAGAGAGGTTCATGAAAATTTGTAAGAAATTACAAGGGCATCTATTTTAGGCAACAAGGAGGTTTCATGGAGTTGCCACCGAATAAAACATTGAAAAAGTTCTTCTTGCCTCAGTTAGCCTAAGACGGCACATTTTATCCATTTTGGGCAAACCAAAGTGGTCTTGGAGGCATTCACCCTAATAGAACATTGGAATGACCCTCTAACCCTATGGAGACAAGGATTGTAAATTGAGTCTTTTGGTGGGACACAAGAGGTGTCTTAGAGATCCCATCCCAATGATACACCGGAATGGTCCTCTCGCCTTATTGAGCCCAAAGACCAGAGATGGTTCGGGACTTCTCATTTATTCATACCTTGGTTATTTTATAATTAATTTTTGAATTTTAAGTTTTCATCCCTTTTCTGATACATTTCGATGCAATAATTAGAGCGCAAGTTTGATCATTCAAGGAAAGCAATAAATGAAAGCATAATTAAAATGAAGTACATAAAAATAAAATACAACAAAACTAGAGGCGGAATACAACCCCCATTGTAAATAAAATACAATTTATACATAAGTTGGGCTATTTATTAAAGATTAGGACATTGGTCCTCGCATGCATAATTAAAGAAAATAATTTTAAAGTGACAATTTATTTGGATAAAAACTAGGACATTGGTCCCATTTTGTTAGAAAAATCCAATTTATTAATATAAAATTTTATGCGACTTTTTAACTAACGTGCATGAAAATAAATAAACTTATTACAAATTACATGATGAAACAAATAAACTAAAGATAATGGAAAATAATAAAAATGACAAATTAATTAATTAACTCCCAAATAGTATCTTTAAATCTCCATGGGCTCCCACTTGGAATTGGAAAAGCTCACACATGAAAAATAAGTATTGAAATAAAAATAAATAAAAATAATGTTAGTAATAAAAAATGGATTTAAACATATAACATGTAAAAGTGAATTAAAATAAATAAAACAACATGCATAATGTATGACAAATTAATTAGATGGCATAATAAAAAAAATATAACTTAACATATTAACATTTAACATGCATAAATAAAAACAATAAAATTTAACATGCATGAAAAACATGAAAATAATAATAATGATGATGACGACAATGATAAATTATAATAATAGACAAGACTAATAAAAATAATAATAATGATAAATAATGATAAATAATAATAATATTAATGATAACACTAATAATGATAATACTAAATACAAAAATAATTACAATACTAATGGTAATAATAATGATAATAATATCAAAGAATATGAACAATCCAATTAACAAATAATAATAATGATGATAATATCAAAGAATATGAACAATCCAATTAACAATGCAAGTAATAATAATAATAATAATAATAATAATAATAATAATAATAATAATAATAATAATAATAATAATAATAATAATAATAATAATAATAATAATAATATGAATAATAATAGTAATAATATGAACATCAAAGAATATGAACAATCAAATTAAATATGCAAGAAATGATAATGAATGAGACAATCATGCTAACACATGTTAAATGATAATACTAACAATAACAATAATATATGAACAAAAATAAAGACAATGATATGAACATGAACAATTAAATAAGAAATAAGAATAAGAATAAGAAATATGAACAATTAAATAAACAATAAGAATAAGAAATAATAATATGAACAATTAAATAGGAAATAAGAAATAAGAAATAATAATATGAACAATTAAATAAACAATAAGAATAAGAAATAATAATATGAACAATTAAATAGGAAATAAGAAATAATAATATGAACAATTAAATAAACATAAGAAATAAGAAGTAAAATAAATAATAGATCTAAAAGAACTTACATGGTAACTAACTAATTGTAAACAAAAAATAAATTGAAAATTAAAAAGTGGAGCCAAGAATGTTTACCCTCAAATTGGATGTGATGAATGAAGTTGGATGATAAATTCCTTGCTTTGATTTAAAAAAATAACATATATAATGAAATTTTATCCCAAGAACAAATAATTGATTTATTTGTCTTAAAGAAAAAATTATAATAAAGAAATAAGAAAATTCATAAGAACAAATAATTGATTTATTTGTCTCAAGAATTAAATTAAAAAAAGTCAAATTAGAACACTTGGAGAATTTTTCTTGAAGAAGAAAAAAAAATAAGAAGAAGAAAAAGAAGAAGAAGAAAAGGAGAGAAAACAATATTTTTCTTAAGGAAAATCCCCCTAAAAAATCCTCACTAAAAAACCCATTTTATAACCTCAAAATTTAGAATTTTTAATTAAATTGAATTAAATAAATTTAATTCCAATAATTACAAAAAACTCATGAATTTGAAGAGTTTGGAAAATAAAAAGGTTTTTGCATTAAATTACACAAAAAAATGAAGAAAAAAATCAATTTTTAGGCCAAAAATCGGAAAAACAGCAAAATGGGGCGATTTCGGTGAGGCTGTGCGCATTGCACACACTAGCACAGCTGTGCTTCTGAAAAAAGCACGGCTGTGCTTTCGCGTGCACTCCACGCAGTGCAGCGCAAAGCACAGTTGTGCTTTCAAAGAAGCACAGCCGTGCTTTTCAGGCAGAATTTTTTTTTTTTATTTTCTAAAAAAACTATAATTTCAAAACACACCTTTTTTGTCCTAAAATAATTTTAAAACACTTAAAATATTTTTTATTTAAAATACATATTTATTTATTTCTAATAAATCAATTTGATAAGAAAATCATCACTTTCAACTTTCATTTTTGCCTATAAATAGGCACACTTAATTTCATCATTGGGTAATCCTGATTTAGGCTGCCTCGGGAGCCGGTGTCTACACCTACCTTTGCTTTTCCCCTTATCTCTCTTTACTCCTTCCTCTACAAATTCCATCCAATTTCCAAAATTGGACACAAATCATCAATTCATCAATCCATCACATACCAAACTAGAAAGAGAAGAAGATAGAATAAGTAATTGACCACTTACTTTTCAATTTTATCACCTTAATTCTTAATCCACATAATAAAATTCATACAATGAATTTGATGAATTCTAAAGAACCACACGAAAATGAAAGGTAAAAGAAATATAGAGTTTGAAAGTGGAAATGGCTGAAGATTCATGCTAATAGTGGCCCTTTCTCTCTCCTCAATTCTATATATGTGCATGTACTTAGTGTAGGTTGCAGCACAATTAAGTGCCACCCGAATTCCACCTCCACCTTCTGCCCTGAATTAACTTATTTAATCTCCTTTTAATCTTAATTAATCCTCAATTAGCTTAATAATGCAAAATTACAACTTGGCCACTTAACTTTCCTTTAGTTTCTCAATTAGGTCCTTACTTTTATTACAATCAAGTCCACATTACACCCTTAGTTAATCCAATTATACCAATTGCAACTAGGGTTCATTTTCGGCCATTATAGCGCTAACCTCTGTACTCATGCTAGAGGAGGAGTAGGGTTCTATACTCCCTGTGCTGGAGGAGTGACCAACAACTCGTCCATACTGAACTCTATACCCATGTCAAAAGGAGTCTGCGGCTACTCCTCCTCTACTGGCTGTTGTGGAGGCTGCCCCTCCTGATACCCCTACTGCTGTGGAGGCTACTCCTCCTGATACACTGGCTGCTGTGGAGGCTGCTCCTCTGCCTGAGGCCCCTCCTCTACTGGTTGGAGCGAAGAGAGGCTGAATGCACGTCTGGTCTCGTGTATGGATAATAGCCGGTACTCCTCAGCCTGGCCTGTCACCTAGGCAATCATCCCAATGGTCAGGGCCACCGGTGCATCCACATAGATACTCTCCTCTAAGGTGGGTCCAAAAATGTTCAAAAGAGCTCCCAACTGCATTAGCAACCTTGTCACCACTCCACCTGCAAACACTATAGGGGCTGCCCCCCATGATACTCTTACCAGGTTTGCCACTGTAACACCCCCTTCCCATACGTAGGCGATCCCATCCGAGAAGGAGTGAGATGCTGTATGAGTAAAGGTGCCACCAAGCAAGTACAAAGTATAACATACAATCATTCATAACATACATTCAGAAAATACAGAATAATTAAAAACTTTACATGCAGAAAGCAAAAGCTGATCTTGCATTACTATAATTAAACTATTACAATAATGTTCTGATCAACTAGCTGAAACGAAATAATATTACATATACAAAATATAGTTACAAAAGCGGAAGCTGATACATGAGAGTTCTATACAAAAAGAATCATCACTGATACAAAAAATAGCCCTACACTAAAAACTCTTCTGTGTTGGCTTGACGACGGCGACTCTCTCAAAGCAAAACGTCTTCCGCACCTGCACGGGTAAAAACACCGTGCTAAGCGATATACGCTTAGTGGGGAAACACACATAAATTATGGACGGCCATTCACAATGGTCGTCAAAGCAGATCACATTCACAATGGCATTATGCAAAGGTTATAATATAGATGCTATAAACATGTTCATATTTTAGAACCAAACATTCAGTATCTCAATAACCATATCCATTACAGAATAATCCAACATGCATTTCATCATTAAACTCATTCAGATAATTCATTTCATAGTCAGATCAGATCAGAACAATTCCATTAACATTTAAAGAACACCTGCTGACTCTAGACAGTGGATAACGAGTGTACTGAGGGTACCTTACGGGTACGAATCGAATACTGAGGGTACCTCACAGGTACAAGTCAAATATTATATCATTTATCAAAACATGTTATTTATATACTGAGGGAATCTTAAACAAGATTCTATACTGAAGGGTTCGCGAGGAACCAAACGGGGACCTGATCGGGGTCAAAACTGAACTGAGGGCTGCAGCTAAAGACTCTATTAGGCATGCCTAACTATCCACTTACTTGACTCTAGCAGGCTATGCGATATTCAAATCATATCACAGAATATCAAATACACATCATTGGAATAATCATAGTATTACGCAAATCGAGACATATAAAATTATGACATGCATCACATAGTGATAAGATCCATTTGGAAGAAATATTAAATTCATTTTTGAGTTAAAAACTGAGAAATATCGGAAAAACGAGCTGAACGGAGAATCGGGCGAGGTTGGCTGGTCACAATACGTGACTTGCCTTCTCAACAGGCAGGTCACGGCGTGACCTAGGGTCACGTCTCGTGACCTGCTTGTTTCTCGCCAATCGCGTTGCGTGATCCTCGCGGATCACGCAATGCTTATGCAGATCACGGCGTGACCGAGGGTCACGTGACGTGACGCTGCTTCTCCCTCGCAGATCACGTTGCGTGATCTTACAGATCACGCAACGCCTCTTCTTCGCAGGTCGCACGACGTGACCGAAGATCACGTCGCGTGACTTGCTTGTTCTTCAGCTGGTCACGCGACTGGCTCCTCAGCAGGCAGGTCACGGCGTGACCGAAGGTCACGTCTCGTGACTTGCCTTCTTCCGTAGCGAGTCACGCAACATGAAGAAATTCAACAGTACTTCGACTTTTCCAGAATTTCCAGAATTTTCAGAATAACAATTTCAATCCCAATTTGATTTTAACCCATACAAACCTGTCTTTACCTTCCAGAAATCATCTCAATTCACATAATCAATATACATGCAATTCAATTTAGCATTTAAACAACCAAATCAAGACTAATTGATTCAAGCTCTTCAAGAACATATAAACCCTAGAATTCACAGTAAACATCAAAATCGCACAAATCACAATCATAAATTCCCAAACCTGAATTCTAAGCCTCTATCACTTAGCTCCACTAGGACCAGCAACTTCTTTGCCCTTTGGTTCGCGAGGAGCTTCAACTAATCTCAAATTCAACAAGAACATTCAACAAAACAAACCCTAAGTTAAACCTAATTCAAGGAAGAAGATGAAAATGAAATAAAGGGAAACTAAGATGAGAATTGCAGTGACTTACCAAGTTAGAATCAAGAGTGACTAATTTCCACTACCACAATTTGATCTACAGCAAGTAGCAATTAGGAAAGGGAAAAGAAGAAGAGGATGGAGCTAGAAAGGGAAAAACGTGAATTGATCTTCCCCTCACTCATACTTCTTTTCTTTATTCATTTCCCTAACCTAATACACATGTCAATTTCTTGGTGGTGGAATTTAATCACTCACACCCTAACTCAACACATCACACACACCAAATGCAACCTCAATTAAATGTATTCTACAATGGTATAAGCAAATGCACGCAAATGATTCCCAACTAAAAACACCCTAATATGGTATGCTCAAGTGTACACAAGTAATTCCTAATTAAATCACACTAATGCCATGTATGCACCCACACAATAATAAAACCCCAAAATCATGCATTTTACTGAAATACCCTTATGAAATACTGTACACATGCGAATGCTTACACATACAGACAGATAGATAGACGGACAGACAGGCTCATTCTACTAGGGGGCAAATGGGGTGTGACAGCCACAATCTGGTGGCTAATGTTAAGGCGACGACTCGCTGCTATTGCCCAGAGGCTCCAAATCTCTACCCCGTTCACTGACCCAGGATTACCTCCCCATCCCAGGTAAGAACCAGATAACAGCCTATGCACATACCTCAGTACCTGTGACGAGAGTATCATACTCTTCACCATATTGTGGTCATACGACACTCTCGGCAAGGCAATCATCTCCTAGTATTGCGTCCTTACGGCCCTCTGGGGAACTATAACATCAGGCCAAAGTGAGAGACCCATAGCCTCAGAGAACCTCTGGCACGTCATGCTGTAATGGTAGCCTCAGACCTAGAACTGTATAACCCCTTCCTCCGTGTCAGATCTCTGAAATCCTCCGCAGTGAAGGGTAGCTAGAAACTCCCGGATGACCTCGGGCTGAGTCTGAAACAACAGCCATAAGAACTCCATCCATCCTGCGACTGCCACCAAGGCGTCTACCTCCCCCAGGATACCCATGCTCTCCTAGAAAGGTCTGGAAATGAAGCAGCTGGCCCGAAACTATACGCGAGCCAATGCTCTGAATCTCTCTCTAGCCTCGTCGCTCATCCAGAGAGGAGCCTGAGGCTCAGGCTGGTCACGAGGAATGTTACATCGTGGAGGCATCCTAGAAAGAAAAGAAAGTTAGCTTTACATTATTATTGCAAATAACAGCTAAAAAAAAGATTATGAATTTTGAAAACTTCGACAGTATTTCGGTTGCAATTTGCCTATCTAAAAAAATTTTGGCAGCATCCCAGTAAGGATGTGCCTACCCAAAAAATTTTAAAAATCTTTGGCAGTATCCCGGCAGGGATGTGCCCAACTTCCTGCATAGAAAAATGGATAAAGGGACAGGCCTTAGGCCCTAAGCAACAATTTCATCATTTGCGAGTTATTTTCGCGTCTTATTTAATTCAGACTACTCTTAAAACTAAGTTAGTCCTGGGCAAGTTCACAAATCTCAAATTCCTTTTTTATTTATTATTTGTTCGTGCATATTTACATTCTTATGACTATGTTTCATATGCAGTCCAAAGAAACTAAGTAGACAGGAGTAGAAATTAATACTACATCTTGCTAAATTACACTAAACATGCATTTTCGATGCAAATTTATTAAAAAAAATTAAAAAATAGGAATAGAGAAACATGATGAATTAACCTTTTAGTCGATGAAAGTGTATTGAAAAAAATTGATGGGAATGCAAAAAAGATACTCCAAAGTGTACATGATAGTACAAGGGTCATTTTGGCGTAAATGGTGCACAAAACGGGCAAGAAATGAAGAAAAAAAGTGAAAAAAACGAAGGGGTGCCGCTGGTTTCACGAGGAAGAAGAAGGAAAAAAACTGAAGGGCCATCGCTGGGCACCCCTTCTATAATTTTTCATGACCGACGGGCTTCCCGTCGGAACACCGAGCGGCGAGCAGCCCATTTGTCGTTAAAAATTCCATTTTTCGTTCTCTTCATCCCTTTCATTAATGGCCTATTAATAAGTCATTAATGAAAGAAAAACACATTAAATGCCCCTTTTTTTAAGTATAACTCCCTGAATATTCTTCGATTTCCGCATCCAACGTGTGTCCGTGTCAAATTGTTAAGAAATATGCAAAAATTATTTTATGCGCGTGACATGCATGAGACATGTAGGAAATAAACCTACCCAGTGGTCAACAAGGTTGATCGACGGACTACCCCTCGGGTAAATGACAGATGGGCATCCCATCTGTCACTTCTTCCTTATAAATACACCCCTTTCTTGGATTTCGTGCACTTTCAACATTCCCAGTCTCAGTCCAATCTTCTTTCTCAGGTTCCTCCCTCTTTTCTTCTTTACTTCCCTTTACTAGCTTTTATTTTTTAGTTCCAACCTTTAGGAAATGTCCATGTCTGCCATTACTAATATGCACCGAATCCTGGACAACTCTCAAACCTGGGAGAACACCACCCTTGCTCCATTTTCTAGTCTAAGATTCCTGAGAAGGGTTAGGATAGATTACAACCTTCTTTTGGCTGCAGTCCACTTATGGGTCCCGCTCTTTCATGTCTTCAGGTTCACCTATTAGGAACTATGCCCCCTACCTGAAGAATTTGCTGCCAATATCGAGGCCTGGTATCCTCCCAGTGCCTTACGTTGCATTTCTCGCTGCGGTCTGACCCACACCCGATATATTGCATTGGCCTTAAGCATTGCTCCTTCTGACGTTGCTCGCTTAGTTCCTCAGGGTTCCAAATTTGTTTTAGAGCCATTGATTGAGGTATTGGATGAGTTCTCTGATGTTCCCCCATAACGTACGAGTATCATCTTCCTGTTTTGTCTCATGAGGTATCTGATTATGACTTCAGAGGAGTTGACTGGCGACTCTCGTCTATTTGGGATTCTGGATGACTTTCATCGTGGCTTAACCCCTTTTCCACTGGTCCTTGTGGAGACTATTCCGGGCTTGGATTCTGTCCGTACTGAGCCTTCTGCTATCTTTTATGGGAGCCCTTTATTACTCCAAGTACGTCATTATCTTCCAAGGTAGTGCGTCCCTTGTGGATTTTCACACTAACTTTTCTTAGCGAGAAGTGCATCCTTTCCGAATTTTCACACAACCCTATGCCTTACTTTTGCCTGGGGTGAACCTAACTTACTCCAGCGGCCCTTATTTTATTTTTCTTTACCCTTATATTTTTCATTCTTTTCAGATATGGCAGCAAGAGAAGTTGAAGCTGCTGTCAGAACCATCTGCCAGGGTTATCTGTCAATACTCTTCGAGGTATTTCCTTCCCCGCCAGCATCTGTACTCATTCGCAACTCTTGAGGAGGGAATCACCAGATTTGGCGAGGTAATAGACAAGGGTATTACTTTTATGAGCTCTTGGCTTCCCTTATCTGCTACGGTAGTCGATGGTTCCTCGGGGTGTGTTCCCCTATGTGGGATTCATAAAGCCACCTTTTTCATCACAGGCCACTATGCTCGACAGCTCGGGATGACTCAAGATGTGGTAAGGCTCCCTTTATCTTTTCGAGGTGGAATTCTATCCTCGGTCTTTGCTTCCTGATATCATGATCTCTGGGCTGAACTACCAGTGAAGACCGTCATATCCTCCTCCGAAAATCATTTTTTTATTTCTACCAATACATATAAAAGATGGGTGCTCAGCCTTGCAGTTGATAACAGGACTCGACGACTTAGACACTTGGCCGACGAGAGTTGTGATAGAGCCTAGTTTAGATTTGCATGCATTTTAAGTGATGTGTTTCTTTTTAAAATAGAACTAGAAAATAATGTAAATGAATAAATTCAATTTTATTTCATTTCACAAAGTTGTGTACATTTCAGCATGATTTCAGTAGACATGATCATCATTTAACACTAATTCAAAATGCAAAGCTACATTCATTCATGGAACAAATCTTGATAGCATCAAACTCCTGTTACTAATCAGCCCTCTTGGGTTTTCTTGATTGGACATTCTCTCTCAAGCCTCTAATTTTTGCTCAGGATGCCTTTTTTTGATTTTCACCCTGATGAGTCACCCAATTTTAGCAAGGCCGCCTTTTTTTTATTTTCGACCTGAGGGGCTTTTATTCTCTTCTTTTGATTTTTATTGTCTTTAGCCATGAAACCTCTTGAGTCTATCAACTTTGACTGGCTCCTTGAACTTATTGCCATCGCTGTCTGCGAGAATTGCCACCCCTTTCGATAACAGCTTATGGAGGATGAAAGGGCCTTCCCACGTTGGTCTCAATTCCCCCCTGATGTCGGGCGCCCTCAGTCTCATCTGTTTGAATACTAGATCTCCTTTCTTCAGCGGGTGTTTCTTGGCTTTCTTTCCAAATGACCTGGCTAGCCTTTTCTGATAAATCCGATTATGTTAATAGGCCCTTAATCTCTTCTCATCTAGTAGGTTCAGATGTTGCAACCGCTGCTGTGCCCACTCAGTCTCTGAAATTTGAGCTTCCATAACTACCCTCAATGACCTGAGCTCAATTTCGACTGGTAGTACCGCTTTTGTCCCAAATAGTAAAGAATACGGCGTGGCCCTTATAAAAGTTCTGATAGTCGTTCTATAACCCCAGAGTGCAAAAGGCAATTTTTTCGCCCGATCTTCATAATCCTGAACCATCTTGGCCAGGATCTTCTTAACATTCTTATTGGTGGCCTCTACTGCCCCATTGGCTTGAGGGCGATACAGAGAGGACTTGTGATGCTCAATACTGTATTTCTAAAGCAACCTATTCATTTCAGCCATGAACTGGACAACATTGTCAGATACAACGTGATGTGGGAGACCGTATCTACATATCAGGTTCTTTTCAATGAATTTGGCCATTTCCCGGGCATCAACTTTCTTGAAAGATTCAGCCTCCTCCCATTTGGTAAAATAGTCGATAGCGACTAGGATAAATCTATGTCCATTGGAGGTCATGGGGCATATCTCTCCGATGATGCCGATCCCCCAAGCTGCGAACGGCCAAGGCGACATCAAACTATGTAACTCAAAAATCGACAATTGCCTTAAATCTACATACTGCTGGCACAATTGACATTGTTTTACATGCTTTGAGCGGTCTGTGTCCATGTTGAGCTAGTAGAACTCATGTTTCATAATCTTCTTAGCCAACATTAAACCATTCATGTGACGCCCATTCCCCACTGTCAGACTAGCTCAGCTAATCTTGTCAGGAATGGCCATACACACACACGGAGCACATATGCATACTTACTATCAAGCTCTTATTGAAACCTGTACAATAAGATTTTGTCACTTCACATTCATCATGCATCTCATACCAATTATCTATAGATCAGTCATTAAGAACATACACTTCACATGCATGCATATATAGTCCATAAGTACACTTACTTAGCCATTATATTATTACATGCCTTTACATACTTATATACATATTAACTATAAAAAACTTATATATTGTTGTACAAAATTTCCACAACATCAGTCCCCAAAACCTACACCAGTAGCACTCTTAATGTTGACTGTTGCTGTGCGGGAGTGTCCTTCACTCGTCCGTACCTACATGGATTAGAGTAACCCGTGCTAAGCGATAACGCTTAGTGGAGAACACATATATAACAAGTAACATAGCAAACGAATGATAATATCACCTACTACATGCACAAGATCATGTTTAGCTTATTACCGTAACTTCGGGTATCATAATACACATAGCATAGTCCTCTAACATACTTACGAATAAGCATTATTCAAAACAATCACATAATTCCAGGTTATTGCATACATGATGATCGCTTAATTGCCAATTCCATTTATTAATTTACCTGCAGTTCAAAGACGCGGATAACGGGTTTCGCATTGGTACCACCGAGGTACTAAATCACATTGAAATCTCATTTACGCATTGGTACCCTCAGGTACATAATATCATTCCACATGTAATAGAATCTAGCAAGGATTATACGCATTGTTTTCGCATTATGATTCCCAAGGAATCAGACACATTGAATGCATTGGGCTGCAGCACTTTGACCCTATAGGTATGCCTATATATCCACAACTTGACTCGCAGGCTTCAGTTATTTGGTCATGTTATCCATTTCATATTGATCAATCTTCACATCGCATATGTCGTTCATCATCATCACATTTACTTTACATATGCTTTTTAACGCATAAAACTATTCACATCACCTGTACGAATTATGTTTCCTATATCACCCATTATTTGATAATCAATTAAACACTTGATTGAGTTCAATAACCATCCTTGCCGTAGGCATATACACATCATTTAAGTCTAACATAATGCTCATACAAAGTACCATTCATCTTGGCTTAAGGCCTCATCAAATGTAAGTTCAAACACATTAGGGTTACATTGCCAAAACAGGGTAGGTCACGGTCACAACCAATTTGGTTGCCACTGTGACATATTGAAGTCCACAAAATAGAATGTAATCTGTGGTAGGTCACGGTTACAACCAAGTTTGTTGTAACTGTGACATATCACAAACTTATGGACATAATGCAACATTGGGGTACCTCACGGTCAGAACCATTTTGCTTGCCACCGTGACATACCTCCAACTTGCAAACAGAATGTAAACTTGGGTATCTCATGGTCACAACCATTTTGGTTGTCACCGTGACATACCAATTCACTTAGGCAGAATTGAATCCATGCATACCTCACCGTCACAACCATTCTGGTTGCCTCCGTGACCTATGCAAAAACACTATAACACAGCTGTGCTTTGCCAAAAGCACAGCTGTGCTTCTCAGTCCAATTCTTCTTTCACATTTAAGACTTCAAATCTCATTTTCACTTTTAGCAATCAACCCAACTCATCCACAACATACACAATTGGCACATACCTGGTTTCCACCTTGCCATTTCCATTCATTTACACAAATCATACCCATTTTCATCACATACACATCATGCTCGTTCTTTAACATTTTCATCAATAACATAATACAACACCAATCTCTTAACCTAATATTTCACAGAATTCATGCTCAATGCCTAGAGTTCCAGATATATATATAGTTCATACCAATTTCTATTCAAGCAAGCACAAATCATACAAAATGCACTTTTAGGGTTAGTTCTTAAACCTCGTCGCCTACGCTCTTAATTTTGTTGAGCACTCGGTTCCCCGATTACAGATTTCCCTTTGTCCCTCTTCACTACTTCTTCTACAATTCAATCCAATTTCCAGAATTGGATGCCAACATCAATCCTTATTCAATTTAACCAAAACCAAGAAAGACAGTAGAAGAAGAAACCATATATTAAACTACTTACCTTCCAAATATAACAACTTAACCCTTGAGCAACTAAATTCTCGGTCTTCTTAGTCAATTAGCACACAGATGGTTTTAGGAAATTCTTGAGCTATTCTCTCGGCAAAAGAAGAAGGAAAAGTACAGAGAATGGCAGAAAGTTTTAGTTGCTCTTTTCTCTTTCTCTTTCTCAAACAAGATATTTTCATGCAATAGGTAGAGGTGGCAATTCCTTAGAATGGCACATGGATTCCACTAAAATATCCTGCCCCCTGATTAGTTTAATTAACCTTTAGTTAGTCTCCCATTTATGCTAATTAATCAGCCACTAACTCACTATTAATTCAATCATGCATAATTGCTATTTGGCCACTACACTTCCCCTCATCCATTCGGTTAAGTCCCTCTATTACTTGCATTCTAGTCCATCACTTACATTTGGTCACACATCTAACCCCTAATTAGACCAATTACAACTAGGGTACATTTCTAGCCATTACAACTCTCCCCTCCTTAAAGAATTTCATCCCCGAAATTAATACTTGTGCTAAACAAATGTGGATGCTGCTCTCGCATAGCGGCTTCTGGCTCCCATGTTGCTTCTTCAACACCATGGTGCTGCTAGAGCACTTTCACAAGTGGTATTTGCTTATTCCGAAGTTGCCTCACTTCCTTTGCTAATATCGCTTTCGGTTTCTCATCATAGGTAAAGTCTGGCTGTACTTCCACCTCTTGCACAGGTAACACATGAGATTCATCTGACCTATATCTTCTTAACATGGATACATGAAACACATCGTGAAGCTTGGCTAAAGCCGGAGGCAATGCCAATCGATATGCCATAGGGCCCACTCTTTCCAGAACTTCATATGGCCCGATAAACATTGGACTCAATTTCTCTTTCTTGCCAAATCTTAGTACCTTTCTCCAAGGAGATACCTTCAGAAACACTTTGTCACCTACTTCAAATTCAATATCCCTTCGCTTTAGATCTGCATATGACTTCTGTCTATCACTAGCTGCCTTTAATTTTTGCTGAATAAGTCTTGCTTTCTCTTCTGTATCGCTAACAAAATCTGGCCCAATGATTCTGTGCTCACTCAATTCCGTCCAATAAACTGGTGTGTGGCATTTCCTTCCATACAAAACTTCATATGGTGCCATGCCAATACTAGTCTGATAACTGTTGTTGTAAGCAAATTCCATAAGTGGAAGATACTTATCCCAACTCTTTGAGAAGTCCAAAACACATGCTCGCATCAAATCCTCCAAAATCTAAATAATTCTTTCTGACTGTCCATCTATTTGCGAGTGAAAAGCAGTACTGAAATTCAACTTCGTACCCATTGCAGATTGCAGACTTTTCCAAAACTTAGAAGTAAACCTGGGATCCCTATCAGAGACAATAGATTAGGGTACCCCATGCAACCGAATAATCTCTCTCACATACAATTCCGCTAACTAATTCATGGAGTAATCCATTCGAACCGGTATAAAATGAGCTGACTTCGAAAACCTATCCACTATAACCCACACTGCATCTTGCTATCTCGAGGTCAAAGGTAAACTAGAAACCAAATCCATTATGATGTTGTCCCATTTCCATTGTGGAATAGGGAGTGGATTCAACATTCCCTGTGGAACTTGGTGTTCCGCCTTCACTTGCTGACATATCAAGCACTTGGACACATATTCTTTCTTTATACCTGACCACCAATACAGCTGTTTCAGATCCTGATACATCTTATTTCCGCCTGGGTGCATGGTAAAAACTGTATTATGAGCCTCATGCAGCAATCTCTTTTTCATTTCTTTATCATTAGCCACACATCTTCTATTCTTATACAACAACACTCCACTTCCATTCACTGAATAGTCAGTCTTGTCATTATTACTGACTGACTGCTGAATCTGCTGCAACCTTGCATCATTCCTCTGTACAGCTATCAATTCATCTCTTAAGACCAATCTCGCTTTCAACTGTGCTAGTAAAGCTCCATCCGCAGAAAACCTCCACTTAATCTGCTTTAATTGTAATGCTGAGACTGATTTTCAGCTCAATGCATCCGCCACTACATTAGCTTTACCTGGGTGGTAATTCATAATACAATCATAATCTTTAAATAGCTCGAGCCATCTCCGCTGTCTCAAATTCAATTCCTTTTGAGTTAGCAAGTATTTCAAACTCTTGTGGTTAGTGTAAATTCTACACTTCTCACCATACAAGTAATGTCGCCAAATCTTTAGAGCGAACACTACTGCTGCCAATTCTAAATTTGGGTAATTCTGTTCATGCGGTTTCAACTGCCTTGACGCATACGCTACCACTTTTCCATCTTGCATCAATACACAACCCAACCCTATACCTGAAGCATCGGTGTACAGGACATACTCTTTACCAGACATAGGCTGTGTAAGAATCGGCGCTTCAACTAACATTCTCTTTAACTGGTCAAAACTCTGCTGACACTTCTCTGACCATTCATATTTAACTCCCTTTCGCAGTAATCTTGTCAATGGAGAAGCTATCACTGAAAATCCTTTCACAAACCTTCTATAATATCCAGCCAACCCTAAGAAACTGCGAATTTCAAGCACATTTTTAGGTGGCTTCCAATTCACAATCGCTTCTATTTTAGCCGGGTCCACCTTAATACCTTCAAAAGACATTATATGACCTAGAAAAGACACCTCTCATAACCAGTACTTGCATTTACTCAGTTTAGCATACATCTGATGTTCCCTCAATGTCTGAAGCACAATTCTTAGGTGCTGCTCATGTTCCTTCTCATTCCTTGAATAAACCAGAATGTCATTTACGAACACTATCACAAACTGATCCAAATATGGCCTGAACACTCTATTCATCAAGTCCATGAATGCAGCAGGCACATTAGTCAACCCGAATGGCCTTACCAGGAATTCATAATGCCCATAACGAGTCTGGAATGCAGTTTTGGGTATATCATCTTCCTTCACTTGCAATTGATAATACCCAGAATGCAAATCTATTTTCGAAAACACACCTTCTCCTCTTAACTGATCAAACAAGTCCTCAATCCGAGGTAGAGGATACCGATTCTTCACTGTCACTTTGTTCAATTGCCGGTAATCTATACACATTCTCATAGTGCTATCTTTCTTTTTAACAAAAAGCACGGGTGCTCCCCAAGGGGAAACACTAGGTCTTATGAAACCTCTATCTAATAATTCTTGCAACTGAGTTTTCAACTCTTTCAACTCCGTAGGAGCCATTCTGTAAGGTGTTTTAGACACTGGCACAGTTCCAGGCACAATATCAATAAACAGTTCGACTTATCTTACTGGTGGCACACCACTCAGTTCCTTAGGAAACACATCAAGGAACTCTCTTCCACAGGTATATCCTGTATCTTCACCTGTTCCCTCTTACTGTCTAGCACCAAAGCTAAGTATGCCTCGCATCCCTTCCTCAAGCATCAGTACGCTTGCATTGCTGAAACCAAAATTACAAGAGGATTCGTACAAACTCCTCTTAATGTTAATTTATCACCCTTATCATCACTAAGTACAACAATCCTCCTTTTACACTTAACCACTGCATTGTGCTTCGTCAGCCAATCCATTCCCAATATCAAATCAAACTCATCAATTGGCAACTCAATTAAATCCACTGGGAACACACTACCCTGAACCTCTAATGCACAATCCCTGTACACTTTATTCACATTCACATTACTCCCCAAAGGACTAGATACACATACATCATATTTTAAACATTCCGCTTTAGGCATCTCTTCATATATCTTTTTAGAACATGCATAAGAATGAGTTGAACCAGGATCAATAAGTGCAAACATTTCTACGCCATAAAGTAGAAAAATACCTGTTATCACCTCAAGCGCATCCTGATCCTCCCGTGCCTTCATTGTATAAGCCTGAACCGGTGCTGCACCACCGTCTCTGAATCAACTGCACCTCTGGACTGACTACCTCTGCCTCGTCCTCTACCTCTTCCTCTATTAACTGGAGGTAAGTTAGAACCACCTCTGTTATGTTCCTACTGATTTCCAGTTGCATCATATGCCTTTGGAAAATTAGCAAGAAAATGCTCAGTGCTTCCACATCTAAAGCACGCACCCGTTACTTTCCAGCATTCTCCTCTGTGTTTTTTCCCACAGTGAGGACACTCATGTACCTCACTTCTGTTACCAGATGCTCCTCTTCCAGAACCAGATACTGAAGGAGACCCACGCTTCTTACTTCTTGCTGCAGAACTGAACACTGATTCTGCAGGTGGTGCCATAAAAGAATCTCTTGACCTTTTACCCGTGTTAGATCCACCCCTGTTTACACTCCTTCTTTGTAATCTGTCCCGCTGAGCTCCTAGAGATCTTTCGGCTCTCATTGCCACCTGAACTATCTGGTAATAACTCACATTCTGCTCAATAGTCAGTGAAATCAACAATGCCTTGATTTCCTCATTCAACCCCTCTTCAAATTGTTGACATCGGAACTCTGTTGTCAGAACATCCTTCGGTGCATACTTGCTCAAACGGCAGAATTCCTTCTCATACTCTGCCACTGTCATAGTTCTCTGCCTCAGATTCAGAAATTGCTTCTAGTTAGCTTCTCTATATGCTTTAGTCAGAAACTTATTCCTAAACTCCCTTTCAAAGAATTCCCAAGTGATCGGGTTAGGAAGTGCCGGATTCTGCAGAACTAACTTCCACCAATCATATGCTGCACCCTGAAGCAGTGAGACCACACACTCCATTCGCTGATCTGGAGGACACTTAATCTCTCCCAGAATCCTTTGCACCTTCTCTAACCAGTATTCTGCCCTTTCAGATTCATCCAGGCTTGTACCATGGAACTCTTCGGCCCCATGCTTCCTTAAAGATTCTAGTGGAGCTTGTGGTGCAGTCATTCACTCCATAACTCTCGCCATATCCTGCGACATTTTCAATAGGGCTTCCATTGGTCCCATCAGAATCTCATTGCCATGACTTACCGGCCGAGACTGACCAGACCTCGTCACTTCAACTTCTCAAGGATTTACACTTTCAGCGATTTCTTCTCTTGAGTTACGTTCAGGATCCATCGTTACTACACAAGTTAAACAAGGACATCTGCATTAGGTCAACATATCTATACACATCCTAGCTACTTGATTACCCAGAAAAAACTAAACCTAGGCTCTGATACCACAACTTGTGATGCCCATTCCCCACTGTCAGACTAGCTCAGCTAATCTAGTCAGGAATGGCCGTACACACACACGGAGCACATACGCATACTTACTATCAAGCTCTTATTGAAACCTGTACAATAAGATTTCGTCACTTCACATTCATCATGCATCTCATGCCAATTATCTATAGATCAGTCATTAAGAACATACACTTCACATGCTTGCATATATAGTCCATAAGTACACTTACTTAGCCATTATATTATTACATGCCTTTACATACTTATATACATATTAACTATACAAAACTTATATATTGTTGTACAAAATTTCCACAACATCAGTCCCCAAAACCTACACCAGTAGCACTCCTAATGTTGACCGTTGCTGTGCAGGAGCATCCTTCAATTACCTCTCGTCCGTACCTACACGGATTAGAGTAACTTGTGCTAAACGATAACGCTTAGTAGAGAACACATATATAACAAGTAACATAGCAAACTAATGATAATATCACCTACTACATGCACAAGATCATGTTTAGCTTATTACCGTAACTTCGGGTATCATAATACACATAGCATAGTCCTCTAACATACTTACGAATAAGCCTTATTCAGCACAATCACATAATTCTAGGTTATAGCATACATGATGATCGCTTAATTGCCAATTCCATTTATTAATTTGCTTGCAGTTCAAAGACGCGGATAACGGGTTTCGCATTGGTACCACCGAGGTACTAAATCACATTGAAATCTCTTTTACGCATTGGTACCTTTAGGTACATAATATCATTGCACATGTAATAGAATCCAGCAAGGATTATACACATTGTTTTCGCATTATGATTCCCAAGGAATCAGACAAATTGAACGTATTGGGCTGCAGCACTTTGACCCTATAGGCATGCCTATCTATCCACAACTTGACTCGTAGGCTTAAGTTATTTAGTCATGTTATCCATTTCACATTGATCAATCTTCGCATCGCATATGTCATTTATCATCATCACATTTACTTTACACATGCTTTTTTACACATAAAACTATTCACATCACCTGTACGCATTATGTTTCCTATATCACCCATTATTTGATAATTAATTAAACACTTGATTGAGTTCAATAACCATCCTTGCCATAGGCATATACACATCATTTAAGTCTAACATAATGCTCATACAAAGTACCATTCATCTTGGCTTAAGCCCTTATCAATTGCAAGTTCAAACACATTAAGGTTACATTGCCAAAACAGCGTAGGTCACGGTCACAACAAATTTGGTTGCCACCGTGACATATTGAAGTCCACAAAACAGAATGTAATCTATGGTAGGTCACAGTCACAACCAAGTTGGTTGCCACCGTGACATATCACAAACTTATGGACAGAATGCAACATTGGGGTGCCTCACGGTCACAACCATTTTGGTTGCCACCGTGACATACCTCCAACTTGCAAACAGAATGTAAACTTGGGTATCTCACGGTCACAACCATTTTGGCTGTCATCGTGACATACCAATTCACTTCGGCAGAATTGAATCCATGCACACCTCACGGTCACAACCATTTTGGTTGCCACCGTGACCTATGCAAAAACACTATAACACAGCTGTGCTTTGCCAAAAGCACAGCTGTGCTTCTCAGTCCAATTCTTCTTTCACATTTAAGACTTCAAATCTCATTTTCACTTTTAGCAATCAACCCAACTCATCCACAACATACACAATTGGCACATACCTGGTTTCCACCTTGCCATTTCCATTCATTTACACAAATCATACCCATTTTCATCTCATACACATCATGCTCATTCTTTAAGGTTTTCATCAATAACATAATACAACACAAATCTCTAAACCTAATATTTCATAGAATTCATGCTCAATGCCTAGAGTTCCAGATATACATATAGTTCATACCAATTTCTATTCAAGCAAGCACAAATCATACAAAATGCACTTTTAGGGTTAGTTCCCAAACCTCGTCGCCTACACTCCTAATTTCGTTGAGCACTCGGTTCCCCGATTACAGCTTTCCCTTTGTCCCTCTTCACTCCTTCTTCTACAATTCAATCCAATTTCTAGAATTGGATACCAACATCAATCCTCATTCAATTTAACCAAAACAAAGAAAGACAGTAGAAGAAGAAACCATATATTAAACTACTTACCTTCCAAACTTAACAACTTAACCCTTGAGCAACTAAACTCTCGGTCTTCTTAGTCAATTAGCACATAGATGGTTTTAGGAAATTCTTGAGCTATTCTCTCGGCAAAAGAAGAAGGAAAAGTACAGAGAATGGCTGAAAGTTTTAGTTGCTCTTTTCTCTTTCCCTTTCTCAAACAAGATATTTGCATGCAATAGGTGGAGGTGGTAATTCCTTAGAATGCCACACAGATTCCACTAAAATATCCTGCCCCCTGATTAGTTTAATTAACCTTTAGTTAATCTCCCATTTATGCTAATTAATCAGCCACTAACTCACTATTAATTCAATCATGCATAATTGCTATTTGGCCACTACACTTCCCCTCTTCTTTTCAATTAAGTCCTTTTATTACTTGCATTCTAGTCCATCACTTACATTTGGTCACACATATAACCCTTAATTAGACCAATTACAACTAGGGTACATTTCCGGCCATTACAATTCATATGCGCCTCGTACACGCCAGCGTGAGTTTCCTCCATCACCTTTTCGGCCTCTTTTCCATCCGTACACCTCAACTGGATACCGTCGACTTGTCGCTTGTACAACACCCCATCTATACAGATAAAATGGGCAGATAACTTGTGAATCAACCTCCGATCTTTTTCGGTAGCTTCTTTTGGCAACGTCGCCTTTTCTAAATAATTTCTGATATCATGATACCATGGCTTCCCATCTGCTACTTCTATTTCCATGACTGGTTTATACTCAAAGCTAGGACTTTCAAAACTAGAAATCAACACAGGTTTCATAATCACCCCCTCTGCATTATCACACATCGACACCAAAGGTGCCAGCGCATCGGCTAACTGGTTTTTATCTCTTGGAATAAAGTGAAATGTGCATTGTTCAAACTGATTGCTCAATTCTTTCAAGTACTTCACATATGGCATTAGCCGCTCTTCTTTAATGGCCCACTCGCCCCTAATCTTATTAATCACTAGCAATTAATCACCAAATACTTCCACATTCCTTGCCCCCAAGGCTATCAATGCTTCTAATCCAAAAGTACAGGCTTCGTATTCGGCCTTATTGTTGGTGGCTTTATATCTTAACTTCTTAGCCAACAGAAGCTTCTCATCATCCGGGGTTGTCAAAATGACTCCTACTCCTACCCCCTTGCTGTTTACAGCCCCATCAAAGTGTAACTGCCAACCTCTTATCGTAATAGATGCTACATCCTCGTTCAAGAAATTGAACTCGTACGAATCCCCTTGGATCGGGTGCTCGGCTAGAAACTCTGCTACTGCACGACCTTAATGGTTTTTCAGGTGATGTATTCAACATCGAATTCTTACAATAGTAATAATCATCTCCCCATTTTACCAAGCAAAGACGGGGCTTCCTGGAGGTATCTGAGAGGATTCTCCTTCGCGACTGCTTGTACCTTATAAAAGTGGAAGTAGTGTCTCAGCTTCTTAGAGGCCCATATCACTGCCAGGCAAATCTTTTCTACTTTTTCATACTTGACCTCATAAGCAAGGAACTTCTTGCTAAGGTAATAAACTGCAAACTACACTCCGAACTCATCCTCCTGAGCCATCATGGTGCCCACGAAATTGTCTTCTATGGCTAAATACAAAATAAGCGGTTTGACTGGCTGTGGCGGTCTCAAGACTGGCAGATTCAGTAAATACTCCCTGATAGTGTCGAAAGCTCTCTGACAGTTTTTATTCCATACTACAGGCTAGTTTTTTCTGAGTAGCTTAAAAATTGGTTCGCAAATTGAGGTAAGTTTGGCGATAAACCTGCTGACATACTGCAATTTACCCAAAAAGCTTCTGACATCCTTTTCCTTTTGACGCACCGGCATCTCTCGGATGGCCTTGACCTTGTCCGGGTCAATCTCAATCCTCCTCTGGCTGACCACATGTCCTAACAGTTTCCCTGAGATGACACCGCAGATACATTTCTTTGGGTTCAACCGCAAGTTGTACTTTTCGATCCTTCCCTGGTGGCCGACTTGATCATCATATCATCCACGTATACCTCCACTTCTTTGTGGATCAAGTCATCTAGGATCCTCGTTGCCATTCTCTGATAGGTTGCGCCCGCATTCTTCAAACTGAAAGGCATTACTCTTTAAGCAAATGTCCCCCACTCGGTGATGAAAGTTGTCTTAATTCGAGCAACTATCTTATTGAGTATCTGATTATAGACTGCATAACCGTCCACGAAGCTATACATCATACAAGCGGCTGCACTATCTACCAACACGTCTATGTGAGGCAATGGAAAGTCATCTTTTGGACAAGCTTTATTCAAGTCTCAATAGTCCACACATACACATACTTTACCGTTCTTATTGGCTACTGGGACCACATTGGCCAACCAGGTTGGGTATTGTACTTCAATCAGGAACTTGGCCTCAATCTGTTTATGAATTTCCTCCTTGACCTTATCTGCCCATTCTAGCCTAAGCCTCCTAAGTTTCTGCTTAACAGGTCTATGGTCTGGGTATGTCGGAATGGCATGCTCTGCGACTTCACGATCTACTGCCAGCATATCTTCGTAGGTCCAGGCAAAGACTTTTTCGTGTTTTCTTAAAATTCTCTCAAATTTTCCTGACTCTTCAAGAGTTATGTTAGATGCTATCAAGATTTCCTTCTGGTTTTTCAAAGTTGCAAGATTAAATGGAGTAGCATTAGTTGAATCAATGTCAAATATGAATGGATTATGATCATGATCATGCACATTGAAATCATCAGAAATATCGCATAAATAAGCAAAATTGTTCACTTTATTAATAGAACTGTAAACGTCATTAACATTATCAAAAAGTTCAAGAGTAAAAAGAAAATCTAAATTATTCTCTTCCTCCTCTTTCGCCTGTGCAGGTGTTAAAGCCGACAGCTCTGAATCCAATAAGCACTTCGGAGGCTCTGCAGTAACCCCCTGCATGACTTCTTCATCTTTTGCCTTTCCTTTCATCTGGGCACTCACCAGCCTCTCAGTAATAACCTCTTTGGGTGCTTCACGGTCCCAAACTGTCTCTTAGGTCATGACTTCTTCATCCCAAAAGCCTTTTGCTGGCTTGACCAATCCAATGTCCCAATCGAAGATGACCTCAAATCCCGGTACAATTTTCCCATCAACCCACTGAGGCTCTGCTTCCCCTGTGTAGGCACACACTGAAGTTGCTGGCACAAAGCTCTCTCTAATGTGGGGGATCTCGTTCACTGACTTCTTGGCCCTCCTCACTGCACCTTTGTACCTAAGGCACTTCCTATCCTTCTGACATATGGTGGCCATGGCCATTGGCAACCCCTAAGAATTCTTGCCTAATCCCGTGTCACGGAGGAATGACATCCTTTTAATCATATTTAGTACTTGGGGACTTCCTTCCATATGCTTCTCCCCATTTATAATAGCAAAGTGGAACCCACTGAAAGACTGTCTTGCGATTTCCAGCACCGAGACCTGATTCTCCCTTGCAGCCCTTATGGTAATGACTTGCCCCTCATGAGGAATCTTAACCATCTGATGAAACCAAGGCCTCCCCAAGAGGGCTGAGAGGTTGGCAGGAATGGGCAGGACCACAAATTCTACTTTTATTTCCACCGGCCCCGTCTTGACTACCGTCTTGAACGTCCCGAAAGCCTGCCTCCGTTAATTATCATAAGTCGTTATCGTTAGGTCCGACTTAGCCAGCATGACCTCGGTTACTCCAAAAGCTGCCATCACCACTAACGGGCATACATTAATTGATGAACCATCATCCACCATGACACATGCCTTGTGCTTTTAATTGATTTGTGCCCGTATGTACAAGGGGCGATTATGATTTCGACCTTCTGCCGGCAAGTCAGCACTTGTGAACACCACATTTTCCCCAGCTCCCCCTTTTACTACATCCAGCAACTCTGTGGGCAAGATAGTCGTGGCCACTGTTATTTTGCACAAAACCTCCACTAGCTTCTATTTATGAGATGGAGACTTCCTCAATAGATCCCATATTAAAATCTGAGCCGATGTCTTTTTCAGCTGCCTTACTATTGGATCATCTTCTGGCTCTTTTTCTTTTTAGCCTACCACTAGATCTTGTGGCCTCTCAGCTTCTGGAACTACCCTTCCACTTCGGGTCACTACTCTTACCTTCTTCTTCTCTTTCTTCTCTTCATTAGTGGACCAGCAATTGATCACTGCCACGAGAAGCCCTTCTTCACTTACCTCATGGAGGCTCATGATAGCAGTGTTGGCATCGATACCATATAAATCTCTCAACACAAACCATTCGGGCAGACTGGATTCAATCATGAATACAGGCGGGGGTACATTATTATACCCAGACTTCTTTTGATTCCCTCTGATCTCCGGGTCGGTGATCTGCTTTGAATCAGTCAATTCCTAGATTGCATGCCTTAGTGCTTTACAATCATCAGTTACGTGCTCGGTTTGCTGATGATATGCACAATATTCATTATCCTTGTGCCCTGGCAAACCCTGAGTCCTGGCTGATCGAGGTAGCAAAGGCTGCAACTTCCCTTCCTTCATCAGCCTTCTGAGTACCCATGATAGAGATCTCCCTAAATTGGAAAAATGCCTCGGAGGGATGTTAGTAGCTGAAACTTCAGCTGTCTTCCTCGTGCCACTATTGGAGCCTATTGACCTACATGTCCCTTGGCCACTTCTACCCTTCTTAGCATAATTCTCATTACTTGCTCTTTTAGAGAAGTACTCCCCTTTTGCCTCAATAGCAATGTCTTTTAAAGACTCCCGGTCTCTCAGACCCTTCATTTTCAATCCGTCCCTCAGATATGCGCTACATTTTTTATAAACAAACGTATCTGATCTTGAGTATCTGGATTTCTTTTCATCTGCATTACCTGGTTCCTTTATTGGGTCAGATGCTTGTGGAAGGATTTACCTAACTTCTGCCGCAATAATTCTAGGTCCTCTAGGGTCACTTCCATTGTCGTGCTACAATCATATTGTCTGAGAAATTCCTCTGTGAATAAGTCCCAATCCTCCTTGGTCCTCCAGTCTAGACCATGATATTAATCAACCACCGAGTCGGTTAAACTCAGACAGAAATATTCAATTTTTTGCCTCTCCATTAAAGTAGTTCCCTTCATTACCAGCAAGTACTGCTTTATATGGGCGGTAGGATCAGAGGTATCATCAAATTTCGGGACATCTGGCATTTTAAAGTTCATTGGGATCAAATCCTCTCCCTCTAGCTCCTTGTCTTCGAGATTCATCCCTCACCCCCTCGTCAGCATCTTCATCATTGCCTCAAATTTTTCTTCCATCTTCTTCTAAATGGCCTCCTCTGCTTGGGGTGCTTTCCCTCTCAGCGACGTGCGCTCTTTAGAATCATCCTCATCCTCTAATTCCTCCATTCTATAGGCAGGCCCCCTTCTCTATCCTGCCAATACATTAGCCCTTAGGTGTATTGGTGATGGGTGAACCTCTTTTTGTGGGTCTTCTTTGACCTCCTCCTGCTCATTTTATCTCATAGGAGGAGGGACTGGGTTCTATGGTGCAGCTGGTTGGGCGATATTTGCCATCATGGCTAACATCCAATTTTCAAACTCTTTAAACCTCTTACCCACTTCCTCTACTATCAGGCTCTTGGTGGTATCAGCCCCTCTTAGTGAATTAGCCATCTCACTGTGTAGGGAGAACTGGGATGATGTAGCGTGACTAGTTTCGAAGATCATGTCCGAATACTCTACCCTTTTCGGCAATTCAAAGAATATGTAACGACCGGTGGTTCCATCCCGCGACCGGTGGTTCCATCCCCGGAACATATCCCGTCGGGAGTCGGTTCACCGCGCCGTCGAGAGTCAGTTCACCATGCCGTACTCACAGTCTTTACACCCCCCTTGTGCATTTTTGCCTTTCGTGGGATTCGAACCAAGGACCTGGGGATAAGTCCTTAATTCATATAATACCACTACCATTTTGTGACAACCCTTACCCTCACTCAGGCGATCCCATCCCTTGAGGAGTAAGATGCCGTGCGAGTTAGGGTGCAACCAAACAAAGCAGAGAACAAAGCATAAATAAACATACACAAAAGCGAGGTAATTAAAAACTTTTGCGAAGATAAGAAAGCGAAATCTGATCATGCATTAATATAACGGAGGCATTACATTACTGTTCTGATCAACTAAGAGATACAACAATTAATTACAATCCCAAATTACATAAAAAAAAGCGAAAGCTATTACAAAACCAATATAAGAGAGTTCTATACAAAAAGAATCTCAAAATACAAAATTCAGTCCTATTCTAAACCCTGCTGTACTTGCTTGGACTGCGGCGACTCTCTCAAAGCACCTCCTTCCGCACCTCCACGGGTAAACACACCGTGCTAAGCGATAAACACTTAGTGGGGAACCACACATATATTAAAGGACAACCATTCACAATAGTCGTCAAGGCAAAACACAAGCGTTCATCATAATATACCATACACTTAGCATATCAATTGCATAAGCATGCATATATACTAAAGCCATACATTCAGAAGCTCATAACAATATTCATATTCCCATAACAGATTATACTTTCATTTATGAGTTCGCACATGTGTCACATACATTTCCTCATAACACAATTCATACAAGGCACTTGCTGACTCGAGGGAGTGGATAACGAGTGTACGGACAATACTTTATGGGTACGAGCCGATACGGACAGTACCTTACTGGTACGAATTGATAAATCAAGATACTTTTACTTTCACAAAACATTTTCAAAAGGGATCTTAAATAAGACCTGAACACATAGGGTTCGCGAGGAACCAAACGAGGACCTGATCGGGGACCAAACTTATCAAAGGGCTGCAGCTATAAGACTCTATTAGGTATGCCTAACTATCCACTTTCTAGACTCTAGCAGGTCATGCATAAACCATTCAATACATTTCATAATATTCCAAAAATTATCATCAACATGTACATAGTCGTATCATGGATCCACATTCATATAATTCATAAGATATTGAGTATAAATCTCATAGACATGAAAGGAAACTAGAGTTCAAACCCGCACACAACAAAGAAAACTCATTCAGCATACAGGGAGCTATCGCGCTCGCGACAGAGACCGAAGTCTCTTCGCTGCGCGTACGCAACGGATTTCACGACCGCAAGGAGGACAGAGGGGCCAGGCTCTGTCGCGATCGCGATAGAGAATAAGTATTGCTGTCGTGGGCTTACAACGAATCGCGTGCTCGCGATAGCACTTAGCCAGCATCGCGCTCTGTCGCGATTGTGAAAGATGTCGCGCTCGCGACAGAGGGTGCTCAACACTTCGGCTATCGCGGGCTCGCGATGGAATCGCATGCTCACGACAGCGAAGCTCCGAAATGCCGATCTCTGTCGTGCTCATGACATCGTCGCGATTGCGACAGCTTCGGGTTTTCCAAAATTTGCAGAATTCTGCAGATTTTCTTCCTCCCTCACACAACCACAAGCACACAAAACTCATCCAAAAACCTCTTACCTCAAACCCAGCCATCCATTAGCATCACCAACCATAATACAACCTTAATCAACAATAAATTTCACACAATTCATTAATTTAAACCTCCAATTCCAAGAATCATCCAAAACCCCAATTTATACACAAAACCACATCAACTCCAACATTATCACAATTAACTCATGCTCTTGCAAGATCCACATTCCAAAACAAAAACCCATAACATATACATCAAAATAAAGAACATATAATAACCTAATTCTAAGAAACCATCAAATCTCATACATAAGCATATATATATATATATATAAACCAAGAAATTCCCAATCCTTAAAATCCTTAGCTCTTATTGCTTGGATCCAGTAGTTCCAGCCTTCTCTTTGCCCTTAGGCTCACGCGGAGGCTCAACTAAGCACAAACAAGCACCCAAACACCAAAAACACAAACCCTAACTTAGATGCAACCTAAGAAGAAGAAGAAGAAAATGCATGAATAACACAAGGAAAAAGCAAGAACTTACCAAGGAAGATGTAAGGGAGTAATTAATTCCACCACTTGAGCTTGAATCTAAGTAAAACACTTAGGAGAGTGCAAAGGAGGAAGAAGAAGAAGAAGGAGAAGAGAAAACGGGAAATGGGTTTCAAAAATCTGATTTTTCCCTTTTTCATTTTCTCTTTCCCATCTTTCTTTCCCCTTTACACATGTCAACCATCTAGTGGAGGAGATTACTTACTCACACCTTAACTAAATGTATCACATGCACACAATGAAATATCCTAATAATGCACCCTACACATGTATGAGCAACACACACAATGATTTCTCAAGTACACACCCTACAAATGTGCAAATGCTCACACACAATATTAACCCACTAGTGCACATCCTACTATGGTATGATCAACCACACATGATGCAACTCTCATGAACACACACTATAACGGTGCACTCATGCACACACAAAGCTGTCCCAACTAATTCACACCATAGTGCTACACATGCACACACGCACCAGAAAAACCCCAAATTATGCAATATTCCTAAAATGCCCATATGATCATGCCAAAACACATACAAATACATACACACACATGGCTCGCTCTACTAGGGGGCAAACGGGGTGTGACAGAATAGGTTTCTACGCAGGCGCCCTTGAGGACCTCTTGACCACTTGGGTAGATCTATGATGGCTGCAAAATACGTCATGTTAAAATGATGCATGAATGCTATAAGATGCATGGTGGTGCTATGCAGCATCCACAAATCACATGCATGCACGTAGGTCCTTCTAACCTTGTTACTTCCGCACACAAGGTCATAGTCTCTTTCCTAGGTGAGCTTGGTTCATGGGTTAACAGGGAACCCGATGAATGCATATGATGCACGACAGAAAACCGGCAGCATAACCTCTCCTAACTAATGCACAAACATATGGGTTGTGATCGTTGTGTATTTAGGCAGTCCGAATAATTGATATTGGCCTATCGGGGTATGACAGGCTTTGGTTAGGTGACCAATCAAATTATCTGGGTTTGTCCAATACATAATGATCCATACAGCAAGCATAGCATTAGGGCCCATACCACCTAGGGGAAGTATCTATTGCCATTACATGAGCTTTGGCCAGGGTGATGATACTTTAGGTTTACCCAAGCATGGTCCCTGCTAACGAGTCTAGCTCATCATAAGCGTAACGACCGGTCGGGTCTCCATTTAATATACCAAATGGTACAAGGCTTAGGCTGGTGATTATCTTTAACACTTCCCTACATTGAGTGAATGTAGGGTTGTGCTTCGGGAATGTACCAGGATTGAAAGAGGGACTAAACTATCATAAATCTAAGGCTCTAATGAGATGTAATGCAAATTTCGAAAAAAAAGATGAAATTTTTAAACTAAAACTCAATTATATGTTTTAATCAAGGTACTTTCAAAGTGAAGTCTCAAAGTAAGTCCCCAGCGGAGTCGTAACTGTGACATGCGCTGAACCCCGAGGTGCCCTGAACTGCCTGCTTTTAGGGCATTCGGGAGAGGTTCATGAAAACTTGTAAGAGATTTACAAGGGCATCTATTTTGGGCAACAATGAGGTATTTTGGAGTCACCACCCAATAGAACATTGGGAAAGGTCGTCTAGTCTCACTGAGCCTAAGACAGCGCGTGTGTGTCTATTTTGGATAATCAGAGATATTTTAGACACCTCCTTCCAATAGAACATTGGGAGGATCATCTAATCTAGTGAAGCCTAAGATGATGCATATATGTCTATTTTGGGCAGGCTGGAGATATTTTGGACACCTCTTTCCAATAAAACAATAGAAAGATCATCTAATCTCGTGGAGCCTCAAACAATGCAAATTGGGCCTATTTTGGGCAACAAGAGATATTTTGGAGACCCCACCCCAATAGAACAATAAGATGGTCCTCTAACCTCGTTGAGCCTAAGACCAGAGATGGTTCGGGATATTCCATTTATTCATACCTTGGTTAAATTATAATTGAGTTTTGAATTTAATATTTCATTCCTTTTCTCATTCAGTTTAATGCAATAATTAATGTAACGACCCAAAAAGGGCCTTGCCAGAATTTGTATGCTATGTCGGGAAAAATAAGGGTACTTTAGTAAATTATGCATATGGGAATTTGGATAATTAAGGACCTAATTAAAGAATTAAGCAAAGTTTTAAAGTGAAGAGCTTATTTAGTGGATTATGTGTATGGTACTAAGGATTAAAGTGTTTAATGAAGAGTTTATCTAGTGAATAATGTGTATGGTGCCAAAGATGAAGAGAAAATCAAAGATGGGACTCTTAGGTCCAATAGGAGCATGCCATGTGTCTTGGTAGGTGAGCATTTAATGAAAAAGGAAGAGAGAGGGAAGGGAGGGGCATAAAATGGGATCGCTTCCTGTGGAAGCTGTCTCTTTCTCCTCTTTCTTTACTCTTTCCTATTCTCTCTACTCTTCCCTTCTTCATTTTCTGCTCTCAACCAGTCCCTTGTGTGCTTCTTTGAGGTTTGAGTTTGGATTTCTCTTAGTTTGAGCTGGTTCAAGAGTAAGTGCTTGGGTTTTGATTTAGGTTTCTTCTTCTTCCTTCATCTCATCTTGCTTTGGTTTGAATTTCTGGGTTTGATTTAGTGTGTATTTGGCCGAGTTTTATTCAAGAATCGGAGGAAAGAAGAAAGACCAAAGGTAAAGAGAAAGTGGGATTTAGAAGTGGATGGATTGAAGCTTCATTTTGAGGTTTGGGAGCTGTCTGCCTTGTTCTTTTTGGATCATTGTGTGTGTGTTGTGTTCTAATTTCTGGAATTTTAAGTGTTTGATATGTGTATTTGCATGGGTTAGTTGAATGGCTATGATGGCTTTGCTTGTGAGTTGTTCAGAATGATTGCATGTGGGTTTTGAGGGGAGTTGCATGAGTTAGGGCAAATTTTCCAGCTTGAATGTTCTTGTGATTTAATTTGTAGTTTGAGTGAACTTTTTGATAATAATTAGTGTATGATGTTTATAATTTTATTTTAATATGTTTAATATGCATTTGAGTGATGAGGTAAGTGTTAGTGCATGTTTGAGTATGGGTTGAGTTGGGAAGAAGTGCAGTGAAGTGCAAATTCTGGGTAATTCTCATCTCTGTCGTGCGAAATGTCCTTATTGTTGCATAGGAGCCCTCTATCTCAAGCATGAGGTAAGTCGCAAGTGCGATAGAGAGCTCAATAGGCCAAGCTTTGGTAAGCCGAGCCCTAGCGCGAGCGTGCCTCCGAGCGCGAACGCGAATAGGGAGTGCCCGGTCTCTGTGGCGAGCATGACAGAGCTCGGTAAAATGAGTGTCTGACGAGCCATGCTTCATCACGAGCACACAACGGGGTACCCTGCGCTCTGTCGCGAGCGCGATCAAGATAAAGGCCCTTCCTGCTTGGCCTATTTTCTGAATTGATTCTTTTTGCCCACTTTGCATGGTTTCACATTATTGTATGGTAAATGGTTTTGCTCACGCCTTGATGACTTTTTGTTCTAGCTTTTGTATTAGTGATAATGATAATGATAGTGTTTTGATTCATGTCTTTAGATAATTAAAAGTATTATAATTGTCAGTTCGTAAGTTGAGCCTGAAGTGACATAGTAGTGGATTGATAAGCATGCTTATAAAGGGATAGTGAGTGCAGTTGCCTTTGTTGCCCTGTAACACCCCATTTCCCCCTAATAGTTTGAGCCATGTTTACCATGTGTGTGTGTGTGTGTGTGCATGTGTGAGAGTTTTGGCATGTGTCAAGGGCTTTTTGGGCAAAATGCATGTCTTATGGGTTTTTTCTAGTATGTGGATGCATGTATGTTTGTAGGACGTAAGTGTGTGGGTTGGCCTAGTGTGTGCATGCTCACATGTTGGTAGGGTGTGCATTAGTGAGGATAGTGTTGGGTGTAGTGTCTTGCATGCTTGTAGGGTGTGAGTGGTCAATTTCCACCAATGAGAGGGTGAAATTTGGCTAGAGTTTAGGAAAGGAGTTAAATAGTATGAAAGGAAAAAGAACACGGCAATTGTTGTCTCTCTTTCCCGTTGCTCCTCTTCCTCCTCTTTACCTCTTCTTCCTTTTCACTTCTTAAGTGTGCCGCCCTAGTTGGATTCAAGTGATTTTTGGTGGGAATAGATCATCTCTTCAACTCTACTTGGGTAAGTTTTGCTGTATGTTCTTCTTCTTCATCATCTTTTCTTCTTCTTTGTTGATTTGGGATTTAATCTATTGTGTTGGTTTGATTTTGTGGGTATGTTTGTTAGTTGAGCCTCCTCGCGATCCCAAGGGGAAGGAGAAGGCAAGAGGTAGTGGTGTTAAGTGATTTGGGAGCTAAGGCGTATCAGGTTTGGGAATTTATTTGAAAGTGTGCATTTTATGTTTTGGTATGTTGATTTATATTTTTGGATATTTGGATGATGAACAAGGTTGATGTTGGTATGATAATTATGGATATTGATCACTTAATGATATAAGCCTTGATTATGTTTTATTTGGTCTAAATGTGCATTTGATTAAATTGATGGTTGCAAATTACTAAGTTTCAGTTTAGAGGATTTAAATATGTTTAAAGTATGATTTCTTTGGGTTTTAAGTTGATTTTGATGAGTTCATTGTTTAACTTTGAAGTATGTTAAATTAGATTGTGAGTTGTGTGGATTTCTAGCTTATTCTGGCTTATTCCTGGGATTTGCTCATTTTACACGGCTGTATGGATTTCCATACTGCCGTGTAAATGCTCTCTGGATTGCTGGTCCATCAAGCTACATGGCAGTAAGGAATCCCATACCGCCGTGTAAATGCTCTCTTGGCACTTGAGGGAGTGTCGTCCGACTCGTATGAGACAGCACGACTCGTGCTGCCTTTGCCGTGCACGAATCGTGCAGTTCAGCTGAGCGGGCGAGCAAAGGAGCGCAGCACGACTCGTGCACGGACAGCATGACTCGTGCTGGCTGGGAAGCATTTTGTCGCGGTCGTGTTTCTAGCGATAGACCTTTGGGAAGCGACACGAGTCGTGTCCCTCAAGCACGACTCGTGCTCCCCCGTTTTACACGGCAATATGGGTAAACCATACCGCCGTGTAAAATGCTTCTGTCCTGAAATTTTTAATGTTTTGAATTCTTGTCTTTTTGCTCCACTTTAACTTATTTGCTGATCTTAATATTTATTTAGCATCATCTAAGATTTAAAATGATATTAATTGGCATTTCAATTTAGCCAAATTATATTTATGGTAAATTGTATCGCATGTTGCATGTTGAATATAATTGGATTATGTATGTCTTATTTTCTAGTGCTTGATATAAATAGTATTAGATATTTAAAGGTGATTTCTTTATGCATGACCTATGTGAGTCAGTCTAGTGGATAGTTAGACATGCCAAAAAGAGTCCTTTTGCTGCAGCCTCTGTACTGTTCTGGACCCTGATCAGGTCCCCGTTTAGTTCCTCGCAAACTTCTACGTGTTCGGATCTTGTTTAAAATCCCTCTGTAAAATGTTTTGAAAAGAGAAAATATGATATTATTTTCCCGATTCGTACCCGTAAGGTACCGCTACGTGTCGATTTGTACCCGTAAGGTACCTCTATGCGTTTACTCGTTATCCACTATTGTGAGTCAGCAGGTGTTATGATTTGTTCTGATATGATTATAAGTATGTGAATCCGTATGAGTATGATTATAAGTATTTCAATCTGAATGACTCTAATTATGAGCATTTGAATCTGTTGGCATATGAATATGTTATTGAACTTTTGAATGGTTATTTATGTAATTCTATTATGATTATATCTTATGATATTCAGTATGCCATTATCGTATGTGATTGCCTTGACGACCATTGTGAATGGCTGTCCATATATTATTATTTGTTTCCCCACTAAGCGTTATCGCTTACCACGGTGTTTTAACCCGTGCAGGTGAGAAAGGTGTATAGCTTTTAGGAGAGTCACCGCCACTCAAGCCAACACATTGGGATTAGTGTTAGGGCTTTATTTTTGTAGTATGATTCTTTTGTAATAGAACTCTCTTTTGTATATAGTTTTTGTAAGCTTTTGCTATGTATCTCTGATAGTTGTAATTATTTTGTAATATCAGTTTTTGATCAGAACATTATTGTAATGAATTTTATTATATTAATGCGTGATCATTCTGATGTTTCCAAAGTTTTTAATTTCCGCTATTTGTATGTATGTTTATATTATGTGAATGAATGTTTTGCACTGTTCTGCATGGTGACACCCTCACCCATACGAGTTCTCAATCCCTCGCGGATGGGTTCTCCTACGTATGGGAAGGGGGTGTTACAGTTTTTGGTATCAGAACTCCAGTTTAGGCATTTTCTGGGTGATTATTGTGTTTAGACATATGTTTAGGACTGTATTGGCTGATGCGGTTGTCTTTGTCTTTCTTTTAGATGGATTTTAATTCTGTTCGTGGGTCGCTTGAGGGGTCCGCTGAAAGTGTGAATCCCCAAGCTGTTAATCCTTCAGTGTCTGTTTTGGCTCAAACACCTAGAGTTTAGCCTGAGGCCACAGCCATGCCCTTCAAGGCAATGTTGAAGATTTCTCAAGACATGGCTCGAGTCTTGGATAGGGTGACTGCTACGAGAGCCCCTTTAGAGAGTATGAGGAGAGCTGGTGCAGAGGACTTCTATGGTACCAATCTGGATGATTCTGAGCTTACAGAGAAATGGATTGAGAAAGTGGAACGAGTATTTGAGGAGACTAGATGTCCTGCTGATAGGCAAGTTGAGAGTGTTTTGGCTTTGCTTCAAGGATCTGCCTATGATTGGTGGAAGTTGGTTCGTAGGCATCCTCAGTTGCCTGACCCGGTCACATGGGAGTTCTTTGAGAGAGAATTCACCAATAAGTATGTGACTAGGGAGTACAAGGATGCTAAGTGGGCACAGTTTTTGAGCTTGAAGCAAAGGGTTATATCAGTATCAGAGTTTGAGAAAGAGTTTAATCGTTTGGCCAAGTATGCTCCAGAAGGTGTTCTGACTGAAGAGTTCAGATGTAGGCATTTTGAGGCCGGTTTGAATGAGTCGCTAAGAGCTATGCCGATTTCTTTGATGAGTACTTCGGGCATTGGGTACTACCAGATTGTACAAGCAGCAGTTCAGGCTAAGAGACCTGAGATTGTTCTGAGAGAGAGAGCTCAAAGGAGGAATCTCCCTCGTAGTGAATCAGGATCGTCATCATCATTGGGTAAGAGGTATAAGAACCCGTATGAAGAGTCTTCTTCATGCCCTGCTTCGAGAGGCAGGAGGCAAGGTTCTACTAGGGTTTTGGTTCTGGCAGAGGTGGTTCTGGTTTTAGGCCTGATGTGTTACCTGAGTGTTCGCACTGCAGTAAGCACCACTGGGGTGAGTGTAGGTGCCTCACGGGTAGTTTTTTCAGATGTGGTAGCACTGATCACTACCTGGAAAATTCTTTGAGGTATAATGAGGCTTCTGGTGATCAGCGGGAGGCTAGCAGAGTTGGTTTCAATGCTCCGTAAGGTAGTCATGGTAGAGGCCGAGGTAGAGGTCGAGGTGGTCGGCATAGAGAGGGAGTTCCATCAGAGTTTGTTGATCGTCCTTTGACGGTTGCTGCTAGAGCTTATACTATAAGAGCTCGGGATGAGCAAGATGCCCCTGATGTGATTGCTGGTAAGTTCCTACTCTTTGATACTGAGTTATATGCTCTAATGGACCCTGGCTCCACACGCTCATATTTGTGCACGAGTATATTGTTTGATAAGATGCATGATGTTGACAAGTTAGATTATGAGGTTTGTGTGACTAGTCCTTTAGGGCATAGTGTCAATGTGAGTAGAGTGCATAGGAATTGTCCCCTTTTGGTTAAGGGTGTTGAGTTTCCTGCTGACTTGATTGAATTGCCATTTCGGGAATTTGATTTGATTTTTGGTATGGATTGGCTTAGTAAGCATCGGGCTGTTGTGGATTATCATAGAAAGGTAGTTGTGCTTCGGGATAGAGATCGGTCTTCTATAGTGGTTAAAGGTTTGGGTTCGAGTTCTTTAAGTAATGTGATCTCTGCCATGCAAGCTAAGCGGTTTATAAGTAAAAGATGTAATGTAATGGCTGAAAATGTACGCTAGTTGTTATTAGCTTAATTGAAGGGTCTATGTATGTGTGTGAATTGATTGTGGAGTTTAGAACCTAAATGTAATAGTTGAAGGACTAGATTGTAAGAGTAAGAGGGACTTAATTAAAAGGATAAAGGAAGTTTGGTGGACAATTAGTAACTATGCATGATTTAATTAACTAGAGATTAATTAATACTTAAAGGAAGATTAAATGAAGTGACTGGGGAATAGGAATTGGGAGTGGAATCCGAGTGGCTTCTTGAGGAGCTGCCACCTCCTCACATTGCATGCATAAGCTTGTTGAGGAAGAGAGATGATCATTCAGCTTGGGATTCAACCATTTTCTGTATTTGCTTCTTCTTTCCTTTCCGTTAGTGAGGTTCATGGGTGATCATTAAATCAATTGCATGTGAATTGTTAAGGGGATCAAGAAAATGAGATAATAAGATTGAAAGGTAAGTGGTTTAGTAGATGAATTCACTACTTTCTCCTACTCTTTCTTGATTTTGGTTTGAGTTGGGTATGAGGGTTAATGGATTGTGTTCAATTCTGGAATTTAACTTGTTTTGATAGTTGAGGAGTTGAAGAAAGACAAGGGGAAAGCTAAGGTCGGAGAGCCAAGCGCCCCGTGAACATTAGGAGCATAGGCGATAAGGTTTGGGAACTAACCTTATATGCGTTTTATCATAAATTGTGTTTGTTGAGTAAGAGGTTAAGCATGCTTCAGATGAGTATTTGAACTTTTGGTACTGTGAATGGATGTGATGATTAAGTTTAGTGAGTTGCAAGCTTAATGCTATGTTATGAACTATGGAAGAATTGATGAGTATTGAGCTTTGTATGTGTTTTATGTGTGGTATGAAATTACTTGTATTTTGTGTTCAATTGGATTGAGATAGCATTATGGGAATCAGGTATGTGTCATTTGTGAGGTTGTTGACGTGTTGGTTGAATGGCAAAAGGGAAAGATGGGTTTAAGGTCTTAATTGTGTAATGAGAATTGAATCAGGGAATACGGCTGTGTTTTGGTGAAATACAACTGTGTTTTAGTGTTTTTGCATAGGTTACGGTGGCAACCAAAATGGTTGGGACCGTGAGGTATGCAGGAACTACATTCTGTCTGGCTGAGTTTGGCATGTCACGGTGACAACCAAATTGGTTGTGACCGTGAGGTGCTAAAGTGTGCATTCTGCCCGCAAGTGTGTGTATCTCACGGTAGCAACCAAATTGGTTGTGACAATGACATACCTCATTTTACATTTTGTTTTAAGAGTGCTTACTATGTCACGGTGGCAACCAAATTGGTTGTGACCGTGAGGTACCTTGGCCTGCATTCTGTTTTGAAAGACCTCAGTATGTTACGGTGATAACCAAATTGGTTGTGACCGTGAGGTACCCGGTTTTAGCAAGTAACTCTTATGTATTTTGATTTGTCAATTGTGTGACTTTTAACCAAGCTTAAGGCTATTTTATATGAGCATGATATCAAGATTATATGAAGCAAATATACATGTAAATATGATGATTAAAGAATGCTAATACATGTTGGTTAATGACTTAGTTGCAAGATTGTCCAAGAGTTGTAAGATGAGTAAAAGAATATTGTGGATTGTTAATGTGTTATTCATATGTAAAGTGAAGAATTAGGTATGGGTTGTGTATGAATTATTGAATTTAACAATTATGAAATCAATAATGAAACTAATCAACTTTAGCCTGTGAGTCAAGTAGTGGATAGTAGGCATGCCTATAGGGTCAAGTGCTGTAGCCCAATGCGTCCGATTCCTCTGAAATCACAATGCGAAATATATCCTTGTTGGATTCTTTAATGTGGAATATTGATCATATTGAGTTACTGTACCTTAGGGTACAAATATATATACGTGTATCCACGAATACAATGAAATTATAGTACCTCAGGGGTACAAATATGATACCCGTTATCCGCGTCTTTGAACTGCAGGCAAACCTAAATATAAAGATAAAGATAAACTTAATGGTTAAGTTGACGTATGAATGCTTTGTATTTGATGAATCTATGTCTACCTATGAATGCTTTTCCAATATGTGACTAAGTAGTTGTATTTGTCAATCAATACATGCCCTATTAAAATGTGAGTTAGTGACAATGCTAAGAATATAGTGATATATAAATGCTCTAGACTTGAAAGCCTAAGCATGATTCTAGTATGATGCATGTGTAATACTAATGCTATGATTGAGCTTGTATATTATATATGTGTTCCCCCCTAAGCATTATTGCTTAGCACGGGTTCTTTTGATCCGTGTAGGTTCGGACGCGAGGTGATTTTGGAAGGACGAATCCGCGTTAACAACGTTCAACACTAGAACTGTATCTTTAGTGTAGGTTTTGGAGTTTAACTATGTGTTTGTTTAAGATATATAAAGCTGCTATAATTAAATTTTGTAAACCTAATGAAGGCCTGTATATATATGTAAGTATGTGAATACGTCGGACGACATAAGAACTTATGATTGTGATGCTTGAGAATGCGTGTTTAATGATGAAATTTTATTATTCGTATTGTTGGCATGAAATTGTGATAGAAAAGCATGCATGTGTGTCTATGTAGCAGATGTTGTAATGTGATTGTGTCTGTGTAACAGCCATTTTTTGACTGCATTAGTAGAGCTAATCTAGTAATCAGGAATGGGCGTTACAAGGTGTGGTATCAGAGCCCAGGTTTAGACTTTTCAGGGTAGCTAGGTAGTTAGGATGTGTATAGATGTGTTGACCTAATGCGGAAGTCCTTGTATAAATTGTGCAGATCAAAGGATCCTAGTGACAACCCTAGTCATCATTCGAGAGAGGAGATGGCCGAAAGTGTTAATCCCTGAGAAGTAGACATGACAGGGTCTGGTCAGTCAGGGCCAGTCAGTTTTGGAAATGAAGTTCTGATGGTTCCAATGGAGGCTCTGTTAAAGATGTCACAAGACATGGCTAGAGTGTTGGATCGAATGACAGCACCGAAGGCTCCAGTAGAATCATTAAGAAAGTATAGAGCGGAAGAGTTTTATGGTACAAGGTTGGATGAGTCTGAAAAAGCAAAATACTGGATAGAGAAGGTGCAGAGGGTTCTAGGAGAGATCAAATGTCCTCTAGATCAACGAGTAAAATGTGTAGTATCACTGTTACATGGTGCAGCATATGACTGGTGGAAATTAGTTCTGCAGCATCCTTTGCTTCCAATCACCTGGGAATTCTTTGAAAGAGAGTTCCGAAATAAGTTTGTGACCAAGGCATATAGAGAGGCCAACTGGAAGCAATTCTAGAATTTGAGGCAGAGAACCATGACTGTAGCAGAATATGAGAAAGAGTTCTGCCGATTGAGTAAGTATGCACCAAAGGGTGTATTGACTGAGGAGTTCAGGTGTCAACAGTTTGAAGAAGGCATGATTGAAGAGATTAAGGCGTTATTGATCTCGATGACTACCGAGCAAAATGTAAGCTATTGTCGGATAGTTCAAGCCGCTATGCGAGCTGAAAGGTCCTTGGGACTACAAAGGGAAAGGATGCAGAAAAGGAATTTCACTCGAGGTGGGTCTAATACTGGCAAGAGATCAAGGGATTCCCTATGGCCCCACTGACAGATTCCATGTTTAGTTAAACAGCAAGAGGTAAGAAGCAGGGAGCACCTTCTGTATCTGGGTCCGGTAGAGGTACATCTGGTACCAAGAATGAAGTGCATAAGTGTCCTCATTGTGGCAAAAGACATAGAGGGGAATGTTGGAAGGTGACTGGTGCATGTTTTAGGTGTGGTAGTACCGAGCATTTCTTAGCTAGCTATCCAAAGGCATATGATGTAATTGGAAATCAGCAGGAATAGAGTAGAGGTGGTTCTAATTTACCTCCAATTAATAGAGGAAGAGGCAGAGGACGAGGAAGAGGTGGCCAGTCCAGAGGAGCAGCTGAATCAGAAACAGTTAATAGACCTACTATGGCCCCACCTCGAGCTTATACGATGAAGGCTCGAGAGGAACAGGACGCACCTGAAGTTATAGCAGGTACTTTTCTACTCTATGATGTAGAAATGTTTGCATTAATTGACCCTAGATCAACTCATTCATATATGTGTTCTAAAAAGATATGTGATAGAATGCCTAATGTTGAATGTTTGAAATATGACATATGTGTATCAAGTCCCTTGGGGAATAATGTGAATGTGAATAAAGTGTTGTAGACACCGGGTCTTGAGGCAGTCCAGATCAGAGTTACCCGATGAAGAGATCAATATTGATTTTCGAGTAAGGGGATGAAATTCGGAGGTTTTTGTCTTTCGGTCTCACAAGGATTAAAATCTTCTTCTATAGCATAGAGTTTTGAAAGACTTAGATAAATTTTACAAAATTTGGGTAAAAATGGGAGTTTTCCTCCACAGACTGGCATACCGTCTGTGTAGGGACGCCTGTCCCTAGGCGTGGTGGGGACGGACACGCGGCAATCTAGAGATGCCCGTCCCTAGCATCGCGCCCCGTCCCTAGTCAGTTTCCCCCATATGCCCTTAGTAGGGACGGCCGTCGGTAGGTGCAGGGAAGCCCGTCGGTACGGTAACTGACCGGATCACGCCATAATGGATAAAATTTAATCTCTTTTCTTTTTAAAAATAGGGATAGAATTTATCTAAAACTTAAATTTTAAAGTCCTTTTAAAATTCAAACTTTAGATAGAGATTTATCTTAATTATCTCATAAAAACCCTATAAATAGAGGATAAAATTTCAGTTTTGGGGTTAGAAAATTTGGAGAAAATTTTGAAAAAGAGAGAGAAATTCTAGAGAGAATTTTATTTAAAAGAGGCTATCAAATATTTTTTGGAAAAAAATTGCTTTTTAGAAAAAGGTTTTTCTGTGAGCAAATTATACAAAAAGTTTATAAATCTCTATTCATCTGTAGAGTTTTATTTTGATAAAAACTTCTTCGAATTAGTTGATTTCCTCAATTATTTTTCTTACGAATTAAGTCAAGTTGAGGTGACGAAATTCAGTCATTTCCATCAATATAACTAATTCGAACACATGATCGGTATCAAATTATCAAGGAAAGAACAACATAAATTTTCTTTCTTTGATCTGATTCTTCTTTTGATCCTTGCGAGGGTCACGGGGACAAAATCATTCGACATCCACCCTAAAAGGTAAAATCCGAGGGTAAACATTCTGGATTAACGTTTGTATAATTTAATTTGATTTAAACTGATTTCTATATACACTTCATATTCTTTTTTACAAAAGATTTAAGAGGTTCTTTGATTTGTTTTCCCCTCACTAGGGACGGCCATTGGCACGATCCAGGTAGCCGTCCCTAGGCAAAATTCTCATTTTTTTATCTTATAAAATCCTATCTCTTAACTTATTGCTATTAGCATTTTCTCATTTTTATTTTTATTCACGTTTTTTGCTAACGTGTTTATCCTGGTGAGTTCTTTTCTGACCATTGAAAGTTGGAGTTGTGAGAGATGTTGGTTGCGCCATCCTGCGGATCTCGATTCGGGTTCATTTTTCTACCCTTACCTTGTATTTATGTTGTTATGGAAATGGTTTTAACGTCGTTAAGGTAAAAAGGACCAAAGGTTTTTTAAACAATTGAACCTGGAGATTTTCCCGAAAATGGTGGACCAATGTCCCGTTTCAGCCAATAAAATTGACACTTCATAAAAAATCATTTTTGTAATGAATATGCATGGTAGGACCAAAGTCCTCATTCCAATGAATATCCCGTTTTATGCACGTATCGCACTTTTATAAATGGGAGTTGTATTCCGCTCCTAGTGTTATTGTAATTTATTTCGAACACTTTATCTTGATTCTTGCTTCTATTTACCGCTTTGGATGTGAATGATTTGCGCTTTAATAAAATGCATCGTGTGGAAAGTTGGCAAAATAATAAATTCAAAATATAATTGTAAAATTAATCAAAGTACGAATAAATGAGAAGTCCCGAACTCACTCTGGTCTTTGGGACTCAAAGAGGCGAGAGGTCTAGGACTTCTAAGACACCTCTTGAGTCCCACCAAAAGGCTTAAATATACAATCCTAGGCTCTAGGGGAGTAGAGGATAAGGCCTCTAAGATCCCTCTAGCTAGCTCAAGATGGATATGTATGCGCCGTCTTAGGCTCGAAAAGGCTAGACGACCCTTCCCAATGTTCTATTGGGTGGCGACTCCAAGAAACCTCATTGTTGCCCAAAATAGATGCACTTGTAAATACCTTACAAGTTTTATGAATCTCTCCCGATCGCCCTGAAGCGGGCTTTCAGGAGGACGCGAGGTTTGACGCGCGTCACAAGTGTATAAGGGTTGTTCATTGACGGTTCAGGATAGTGTATTTTCAGTTGATTTGATTGAGTTACCTTTTGATAAGTTTGATTTAATATTGGGTATGGATTGGCTAAGTAAATATAATGCAGTAGTGGATTGTAAGTGGAAAAGAGTTGTACCCCGTGATTGTAAGGGAAGTAAAGTGTTAGTGAGGGGAATTAGTGCGAATCCTCTAGTGAATGTGGTATCGGCAATGCAAGCGTACCGATGTTTGAGGAAGGGATGCGAGGCTTACTTAGCTCTTTTGTTAGATTCTAAAAGAGAGCAAGTACAGATTCAGGATATACCCATAGTACAGGAGTTCCCTGATGTATTTCTGGAAGAACTGGGTGGTGTGCCACCAATAAGGGAGGTTGAATTGTCTATTGATGTTGTACCTGGAATAATGCCAGTGTCTAAAGCACCCTACAGAATGGCTCCTACTAAATTGAAGGAGTTAAAAGCTCAGTTGCAGGAATTGTTGGATAGGGGATTCATAAGGCCTAGTGTGTTTCCTTGGGGAGCACTAGTTTTAGTTGTCAAGAAGAAAGATGGGACTATGAGGATGTGTATTGACTATTGGCAGTTGAACAAAGTAATAGTGAAGAATTGGTATCCTCTACCTAGGATTGAGGATTTATTCGATCAGTTAAGAGGGGAAGGTGTGTTTTCTAAGATCGACCTACGGTCGGGGTATTACCAGTTGCAAGTAAAGAAAGAGGACATACCCAAGACTGCATTCAGGACTCGATATGGACATTATGAATTCTTAGTAATGCCATTCAGGTTAACTAATGCGCCTACTGCATTTATGGACTTAATGAATAGGGTGTTCAGACCATATTTGGATCAGTTTGTGGTAGTATTTATCGATGAAATTTTGGTTTATTCGAAGAATGAGAAAGAACATGTGCAACATTTGAGAATTGTGCTTCAGACATTACGGGAACATCAGTTATATGCCAAGTTGAGTAAGTGTGAGTTCTGGTTGCGAGAAGCATCTTTTCTGGGGCATGTGATATCATCTGACGGTATTAAGGTGGATCCAATGAAGATTGAAGCCATTGTGAATTGGAAACCACCTAGGAATGTGCTAGAAATTCGCAGCTTCCTAGGGTTGGTTGGGTATTATAGAAGATTTGTAAAAGGGCTTTCGGTGATAGCTTCGCCATTGACAAGGTTGCTTCGAAAAGGAGTTAAATTTGATTGGTCAGAAAAGTGTCAAGCGAGTTTTGATCAGCTGAAGAGGATGTTAGTGAAAGCACCGATCCTCACACAGCCTATCCCTAGTAAAGAATATGTTTTGTACAGTGATGCTTCTGGTATAGGGTTGGGTTGTGTGTTAATGGAAGATGGGAAGGTAGTTGCTTATGCCTCTAGGCAACTGAAATCGCATGAGCAGAGTTACCCGACTCATGATTTGGAACTGGCGGCAGTAGTGTTCGCTTTAAAGATTTAACGACATTACTTGTATGGTGAGAGATGTAAAATTTATACTGACCATAAAAGCCTGAAATATTTGTTAACCCAAAAAGAATTAAACTTGAGATAGCGTAGATGGCTTGAGTTATTTCAAGATTATGACTGCATTGTGGATTATCATTCGGGTAAAGCTAATGTAGTGGTTGATGCATTAAGTAGAAAATATGTTTCAGCATTGCTGTCACACCCCGTAAGTGGCCTAATTGGATTTAGCGATTTTAATTGGACAATTAAGGGCATTTGGGTAATTTATATGAGAAAAGAGGATTTGATTGCAAGGAAATAAAAGATTTAAACTACAGATTTTAGTTTGGTGAGTGAAAGGTAATTTGACAAGGATTAAATGGTAAAAGAAGAGTGAGTGGAACTGTGAATTCGTGCATGTGTGCCAAGTGGAGAGTGTGTGTGTGCACGTGGGTGAGGGAAGAGAGAGGTCTGGTTGTGTTAGTGCTGGAAACCTACAGACTGAAGTTTTTCTCTCTCTTTTGCTTTCTCTCACGTTAGCCATACCATTCCTCTCCATTTGCTATTCTTTTCTCTTTTGCATGCGTGTTCTTTTATTGGGAGCTAGGGTTTTAAGCTTTGAAGTTCAGAAGGTGAGTTTGGCTCTCCATCTTCTCTGTTTAAGGATTTGCATTACTGTTTTCCTTGGATTGAATTTGGATCTTATTTATTGGTTCATGTAATCTGTTGAGGAGAGGAAGGTAGATAAAGGGAAAGAGAAAGATTGAGGATTGAAAGTTCAGTGGACGTTTTTGAGCCTCGATACAGGTTTGGGAGTGTCTGCCTTTCTCAATTTTGGATCCTAGTTGTGTTATTTGTTAAAGTTATTTGTTTAATTCTGTCAATATGTATTTGCATGAGAAATAATGAGTATACATGATTTAGTTAGAAAAGAATAACGTGAGTTGGTAAATGAGATGAATATACATGAGTGGGAATGAGAAATCCTGATATGTTGACATTCTGATTTTACATCTGTTTGAATAGTAAAAATATGTTAATTGTATTATAATTGCTATAAATGTACTCTGAAGACTTGAAGGTACGTAATTCGAATCTTGATTGCATGACAAATGGTTTTAGATAAAGTGGAGTTTTGAATTTTAGAAGTACTCTGTTTTCTTGATTTTTTCTGGTTTTCACGTTTTCTGCAAATTCTGAGATTCTGAGTGGAGAAGAAGAAGAAGTGTGAGAAGAAGGTCACGAGACGTGATGCTGCATCACGCCGTGACCCCCTTCTCTGTTGAAGGTCACGTGACGCGACACAGCTTCACGCCGTGACCTCTTCTCTGAAGAGGGTCACGAGACGTGATGCTGCATCACGCCGTGACCTGCTTCACTTTCCTGCGTGTCACGGGACGGGATCTCGTGACTTCTCCCTCTCCTCTCAGAGGCGTCACGAGATGTGACTGGTGGTCACGCCGTGACTGCCTGCTCTTTTGCCTGGCGTTCGCGTGAAGCCTGCGTCACGAGACGTGATGAATGGTCACGGCGTGACCAGCCTTCCCCTGCTGCCCTGTTTTATTAAAGATAAAGTTTTAACTTCTGTTTTAAGGGTTTTTGCACTACATGACAAATGTTTGAGTTAAAATTGTATTGTATTTTGGATAATTGCATAATATTGGGTTTTGTATACATGATTAATGATTAATCTACATGATTTACATGTCTATAATTTATTTAACATGGACTTTTTCAATACGAACTATTTGTTCTTATCACCTCCTGTAATTGATATTTATACATTTAAATGTTCTGAATTGGATTAATATACGTGTATATATGAAATATAAGTTAGTATTCAATGAAATTCACATGATATGATACGTGAGTTATTGAGTCATATACTTGATTAAATAATTAATGTACATAACTTACTAGTTTATATTTTACATGAACATAAATGGTCTTGAATGTGAATTATTTGTACTTCGGCCTCCAATAATTGATACTGGATGTATTTAAATGTTTCTGAATTGGATCTAGACACATGTATATGTGAAATATGTATTTGTATTTAGTTGGATTTAATATTTATAGTTACTTGTTTTAAATGTGAACAGTATATATGTATACATGGATTATTTCTAGATGAATTATAAGTTCATATTGCATTCTGTAATTAATATTTGAATATATGTATATGTCTCTGATTTTGATCAATGTACATGAATACATGAATTATTGAGTTATATTATTTGAGCCTGAATAGTCATAGTAGTGGATAAGTAAGCGCTTACTTAGGTCAGAGTGTGTGTGCAGCTGCTATATGATAAAATGATATATGCGGGTCCGTATGGATCCTTGTTTCGACCATGTTTGGTCTATATGGAAATAAAGCGAGACCTCAGTCTCTATATGAAAAGTACATGTTCGAGACTCATGTCTCTATAAGCTTGGGATACTGTGTCCTATCAGTATCCAAATGACCGTATCCACTTCTTAGGTTTATACCAGACTAATCAGGCTACATGTTTATATATATATATATGTTGAGATGTTTATTGACAAGATTAAAGGTATATGTTGTATATGAAATATAGTATAACTTTGTGTTTATATACCTTGAGTGTATATGTATTTGCAATGGTGAGAAATATGTAGATTTTAATTATGTTTTAATAGTTAATTACTTGTAATGTATGTTTATGGTTGGGATGAGATTATAGTATTGTTGTAAATATTGTATATGCATATTGTTGGTTTGTTTTGTTCCTCCCCACTAAGCGTTATCGCTTAGCACGGGCTCTTTTCCCGTGCAGGTGGCGAGTTTGGATTTGGAGTCAGATATCTGCAGGTCGGCCACTAGGAGTCTTTTGATGAAGTTGTTTTTGAAGTCTTTCGCTGTAAACTTTTGTATATGGCTTGTGTATAGCAAAGTAAATCTTTTGGTAAAGGAACAAATAGTATTTTTGTATATGTATTTAATTACAAGCCTCATTTTGTAAAACAGTATGGATATATGTTATATGTAAGAAGGATTTACTATCACATGATCAAAAGTTTCTTTAAATCTCGTTTGGTTTTTGTTTATACATGTGTTTATGGATTCGTTTATATGTGTTTACCCGCGTGGCACTCCGGTATCCTTCCAACGGGGATGGCGGGGTGTTACAATTGCAGCTAAGATCAATGAGTTGGAGTATTACTCTTGATGGAGCATTGCTAGCTCAGCTAAAAGCAAGATCGGTAGTAAAGTATGAATTGTTAGTTGCAAAAAGAAATGATCTTAGGTTGCAACATACTTTACGGTCGGTTAGAGATGGCGACAAGACTGACTATTCAGTGGATGAGAATAGAGTGTTACTTTATAAGAATCGAGTGTGTGTGGCGGGTGACAGAGTTGAGGAAGAGATTGATGTATAAGGGCCATAATACTATTTTTACTATGAATCCAGGTGGGAATAAAATGTATCAGGATTTGAAGCAATTGTATTGGTGGCCACATATGAAGAAGGATATTGTAGACTGTGTGTCTAAGTGTTTGACATGTCAGCAGGTGATGGCAGAACACAAGGTTCCACATGGGTTATTGAATCCTCTTTCCATCCCACAATGGAAATGGGACAATATTACTATGGATTTTGTTTCTGGGTTGCCTTTGACTTCAAAGCAACAAGATACAATGTGGGTAATAGTGGATAGATTTTCAAAATCAGCTCATTTTATACCAGTTCGAATGGATTATTCAATGGATCGGTTAGCTGAATTGTATGTGAAGGAGATTGTTCGACTCCATGGGGTACCTTTATCTATTGTTTCTAATAGAGATCCAAGGTTCACCTCAAAGTTTTGGAAGAGTTTACAGGCTGCATTGGATACGAAATGGAATTTTAGTACAGCATTTCATCCACAGACTGATGGACAATCGGAAAGGGTCATTCAAGTATTGGAAGACTTAATACGAGCATGTGTTTTGGAATTTTCAAAGAGTTGGGATAAGTACCTTCCACTCATGGAGTTTACCTATAACAACAGTTATCAGACAAGTGTTGGCATGGCACCATATGAAGTTTTATATGGAAGAAAGTGTCGCACGTCGATTTGCTGGACAGAATTGGGTGAACACAGGATTGTGGGACCAAAATTGGTACGAGATACTGAAAAGAAAACAAAGCTTATATAGCAACGACTGAAAACAGCCAGTGACAGACAGAAGTCATATGCGGATTTAAAAAGAAGGGACATTGAATTTGAAGTAGCTGACGAGGTGTTTTTAAAAGTATCTCCTTGGAGGAAGGTATTGAGGTTTGGCAAGAAAGGGTAATTGAATCCAAGGTTCATTGGACCATATGAAGTGTTAGATAGAGTTAGTTCAGTGGCTTATTGCTTGGCATTGCCTCCGGCTTTATCTAAGCTTCATGATGTCTTTCATGTGTCCATGTTGAGAAGGTACCTATAGGATGAATCTCATCTTTTACCTATGCAAGAAGTGGAAATTCAGTCAGATTTTACTTATGATGAGAAACCGAAGGCAATTCTAGCAAGAGAAGTAAGGCAGCTTCTCAATAAACAAATTCCACTTGTTAAAGTGCTTTGGCAATACCATAGAATAGAAGAGGCAACATGGGAGCCTGAAGCTGCTATGCAGGATCAGCATCCTCACTTATTTAACTCAAGTATGAATTTCGCAGACGAAAGTTTTTTAAGGAGGGGAGAGTTGTAAAGACCGAAAATGTACCCTAGTTGTAATTGGCTTAATTGAAGGGTCTAAGTATGTGTGTGAATTGATTGTGGAGTTTAGAACCCGAATGTAATAGTTGAAGGACCAGATTGTAAGAGTAAGAGGGACTTAATTGAAAGGATAAAGGAAGTTTGGTGGCCAATTAGTAACTATGCATGATTTAATTAACAATAGATTAATTAATACTTAAAGGAAGATTAAATGAAGTGACTGGGGGATACGAATTGTGAGTGGAATCCTAGTGGCTTCTTGAGGAGCTGCCACCTCCTCACATTGCACGCATAAGCTTGTTGAGGAAGAGAGATGATCATTCAGCTTGGGATTCAACCATTTTCTATATTTGCTTCTTCTTTTCTTTCCGTGAGTGAGGTTCTTGAGTGATCATTAAATCAATTGCCTGTGAATTGTTAAGGGGATCAAGAAATTGAGATAATAATATTGAAAGGTAAGTGGTTTAGTAGACGAATTCACTACTTTCTCCTACTATTTCTTTATTTTGGTTTGAGTTGGGTATGAGGGATGATGGATTGTGTTCAATTCTGGAATTAAACATGTTTTGATAGTTGAGGAGTTGAAGAAAGACAAGGGGAAAGCTAAGGTCGGAGAGCCAAGTGCCCCGTGAACATTAGGAGCATAGGCGACAAGGTTTGGGAACTAACCTTATATGCATTTTATCATAAATTGTGTTTGTTGAGTAAGAGGTTAAGCATGACTTAGATGAGTATTTGAAGTTTTGGTACTGTGAATGGATGTGATGATTAAGTTTAGTGAGTTGCAAGCCTAACGCTATGTTATGAACTATGGAAGAATTGATGAGTATTGACCTTTGTATGTGTTTTATGTGTGGTATGAAATTACTTGTACTTTGTGTTTAATTTGATGGAGATGGCATTATGGGAATCAGGTATGTGTCATTTGTGCGGTTGTTGATGTGTTGGTTGAATGGCAAAAGGGAAATATGGGTTTGAGGTCTTAATTGTGTAATGAGAACTGAATCAGGGAATACGACTGTGTTTTGGTAAAACACAGCTGTGTTTTATTATTTTTGCATAGGTCACGGTGGCAACCAAAATGGTTGTGACCGTGAGGTATGCAGGAACTACATTCTATCTAGTGGAGTTTGGCATGTCAGGGTGACAACCAAAATGGTTGTGACCGTTAGGTGCCAAAGTGTGCATTTTGCCCGCAAGTGTGTAGTATCTCACGGTAGCAAACAAATGGGTTGTGACCGTGAGATACCTCATTTTGCATTCTATTTTAAGAGTTCTTGGTATGTCACGGTGGCAACCAAATTGGTTGTGACCGTGAGGTACCTTGGCCTGTATTCTGTTTTGAAAGACCTCAGTACCCGGTTTTAGCAAGTAACCCTTCTGCATTTTGATTTGTCAATTGTGTGGCTTTTAACCAAGCTTAAGGCTATTTTATATGAGCATGATATCAAGATTATATGAAGCAAATATACATGTAAATATGATGATTAAAGAATGCTAATACATGTTGGTTAATGACTTAGTTGCAAGATTATCCAAGAGTTGTAAGATGAGTAAAAGAATATTGTGGATTGTTAATGTGTTGTTCATATGTGAAGTGAAGAATTTGGTATGGGTTGTGTATGAATTATTGAATTTAACAATTATGAAATCAATAATGAAACTAATCAACTTTATCCTGCAAGTCAAGTAGTGGATAGTTAGGCATGCCTCTAGGGTTAAGTACTGCAGCCCAATGCGTCAGATTCCTCTGGAATCACAATGCGAAATATATCCTTGTTGGATTCTTTAATGTGGAATATTGATCATATTGAGTTACTGTACCTTAGGGTAAAAATGTGTATATGTGTATCCACGGATACAACGAAATTATAGTACCTCAAGGGTACCAATATGATACCCATTATCCGCATCTTTGAACTGCAGTTAAACCTGAATATAAAGATAAAGATAAACTTAATGGTTAAGTTGACGTATGAATGCTTTGTATTTGAAGAATCTATGTCTACCTACGAATGCTTTTCAGACATGTGACTAAGTAGTTGTATTTGCTAATCAATGCATGCCCTATTAAAATGTGAGTTAGCGACAATGCTAAGAATATAGTGATATATAAATGCTCTAGACTTAGTATGAAGCATGTGTAATACTAATGCTATGATTAAGCTTGTATATTATATATGTGTTCCCCTTAAGCCTTATCGCTTAGCACGGGTTCTTTTGATCCGTTCAGGTTCAGACGCGAGATGATTTTGGAAGGACGAATCCGCGTTAAGAACGGTCAACACTAGGACTATATCTTTAGTGTAGGTTTTGGGGTTTAACTATGTGTTTGTTTAAGATATGTAAAGCTGCTATAATTAAATATTGTAAACCTAATGAAGGCCTGTATATATATGTAAGTATGTGAATACGTCGGACGGCATGAGAACTTATGATATGTGATGCATGAGAATGTGTGTTTAATGATGAAATTTTATTATTCGTATTGTTGGCTTGAAATTGTGATAGAAAAGCATGCATGTTTGCCTATGTAGCAGATGCTATAATGTGATTGTGTCTGTGTAACAGCCATTTTTAACTGGATTACCGGAGCTAATCTAGCGGTCGGGAATGGGCATTACATGTGAGGCATTCTTAGCAGTTGTTTTAGATTCGAAGCGTGATCAGGTTGAGATTGAGGGTATCCTCGTTGTTCGGGAGTTTAGGGATTTGTTTTTAAGTGAATTGCTTGGTTTGCCTCCAGAGAGAGAAGTGGAGTTGTCCATAGAGATTTTGCCGGGTACTTCACCCATTTCGAGAGCACCTTATCAGATGGCTCCTGTAGAGTTGAGAGAACTCAAAACTCAGCTACAAGAGTTATTGGATAAGGGGTTTCTTCGGCCTAGCATATCTCCATGGGGAGCACCGGTTTTGTTTGTTAAGAAGAAAGATGATTCTTTGAGGATGTGTATCGACTATAGGCAAATCAGCAAGGTCACAGTGAAGAATAAGTATCCTTTGCCTAGAGTCAAGGATTTGTTTGATCAGCTTAGAGGTGCGGGTGTCTTTTCCAAGATTGACCTTCGGTCGGGTTACTATTATTTGCGAGTTCAGGATGTGGATGTGGTTAAGACTGCATTTTGGACTCGGTATGGCCACTATGAGTTTCTTGTGATGCCTTTTGGTTTGACCAATACACCTACAGCTTTCATGGATTTGATGAATCGAGTATTTAGGCCATATCTTGACCGATTTGTAGTGGTGTTCATAGATGACATTTTGGTTATCTCGAAAGATAAGGATGAGCATGAGGAGCATCTTCGGTTAGTGTTGCAAGGTTTGAGGGAGCATCGTTTGTTTGCTAAGCTTAGCAAGTGTGACTTTTGGCTTCGAGAGGTGTCTTTCTTGGGTCATATTGTGTCATCTAAGGGTATCCAAGTGGATCTAACTAAGATTGAGGCGATTGTGGATTGGAAAGCGCCTAGGAATGTTCCGGAAGTGAGAAGCTTCCTTGGTCTAGCAGGCTACTACCGTCGGTTTGTGAAGGGTTTTTTCGGTCATAGCGGCTCCTATGACTAGATTGTTGAGGAAAGGAGTTAGATTTGATTGGTTGAATAAGTGTTAGCTGTGCTTTGAGAGGTTGAAGAGTTTGTTAGTTGAAGCTCCTGTATTGACTCAATCCACCTCGGGTAAAGAGTTTGTGATGTACAGTGATGCTTCGGATATTGGACTCGAATGTGCATTAATGCAAGAGGGTAAAGTAGTGGCTTATGCATCTCGTCAGTTGAAACCTCATGAGAAAAACTATCCAACGCACGATTTGGAATTGGTGGCTGTGATCTTTTCCTTGAAGATTTGGTGGCATTATCTATATAGGGAGAAGTGTTGGATCTTTACGGACCATAAGAGTTTGAAGTACCTCCTCACGCAGAAGGAGTTGAACATGAGACAACGGCGATGGTTAGAGTTGTTCAAGGACTACGACTGCATGGTGGATTATCATCCTGGTAAAGCCAATGTGGTTGCAGATACATTAAGTCGGAAGTCGGTTTCGGCTTTGTTTTTTAGGCGATTTAGATGGACATTTGATTCAGATGGTGCTTTGGTTGCCCAATTGAGAGTGCAACCCAGTTTGAGGCAGTTGATTGTGGATGCTCAGAGGGATGATGTGAGATTGCAGCGAATTTTGCAAGACGTTCAGCAGGGTAAGCAGTTTGAGTTTTTGATTTTGGATGGGGTGCTTATGTAACACCCCTTACCCGTACGTAGTAAACCATACCATGATCCGATGGTTCACGACGACGGTCGAGGGCATTACCAACACAAACATGCCGATCTTATAAACTTACAAGCTGAAAACTGAGTTATAAAATTTCTTTCATTAACAACAACACATTTATAGCTAACCATATATTCATTACACAAACATATTACAAAAGATACTTTCTTGGAGTTTACTATAGATACATTAATTACATAACCAGTTGCGCTTTTACAAAACTTATAATTCTAGAATTACAAATCTGACATACATTCTTAAACCCAAATAAATCCTATCCTAACATTTCTTCATAACCTTGCATTGGCCAGGACTGCTGCGGGAAGACTCTCGAACGATCCAATCAATAGTACCTACATGGATTAAAGAAAATCCATGCTAAGCATAAAGTTTAGTGGGAAACACATAAATATAAACGACCACTAGAAAAAGGTCATCGCAAAAGGCTCAAACAAAGGCATAATATAGAGAATAAAATCATATCAATTATAACAATTCGGATGCTTTTAAAAAGGTTGTTAAACATAAACATTTACTTTGAAAATTGACCTTACGAAATCACTTACTCATGATCACACTTTTCCACACCTTATGCATATCACTTTGTTCACTTATTCACAATTGCTCAGATTCCCAAAACTCGTTTCACCCATCTTGCTTATGATACAATCAAATGTAGAAATTCCATAAAATAAATCAATACATGGAAGCACAATTATCACATTATGTTATATGCTCACATACTATATATCAGCCATCACAATACACATTATTTCAGAATCCTCATTTAACAATATTAAACATGCTTAACCAAAACAGTGGATAACGAGTACGCATAGATACCCGAAGGTATCAACACTATTCTCATAACACATAGATACCCAAAGGTATCAAAACAGTCTTTTAATTTTGTTTCAAAACATTTTTGCGTAGATTCAGTACATAAAGATCATGAAGATCCAGTCGGAGGGCCTGATTAGGGTCCAAATCATACACTAGCTGCAGCAACACTAACTCTATTAGGTATGCCTAACTATCCACTTATTTGACTTTAGCAGGTTATGCATCAAGTAGTCATGTTTTTCAAGTATATTACACAGCTACACGTACCATTTATATCAAGGAATCATAAATAAAACATATATAGCCCACTTGTATTCCAAGATATATAGCACGCAATACAATTCACAATAATTATCATTTGACTAGATTAAAATGCCATATAATTCCATTTACTAATTAATAATACATAGTACAAGACTAAAGAACCCAAAACAAACGAAAAAGGACTAAAAAAGACACATTTGTAATTTTTTGCAAAGTTGGGGACAGAACCATTTTACACGACGGTATGGCCAAAGCTTTACCCCCGTGTAACGTGTAACACCCCTTACCCGTACCTAGGCGATCCCATCCAATGAGGAGTGAGATGCCGTATGAGTAGAGGTGCCACCACACAGATACTGAATATACATACATCCATGCATAAACATACATACCGAAATACAGGGTAAAATAAAACTTTATAAATCCATTCATGAAAAGAGCTGATCATGTATTAATATAATGGAAATCATTACATTACTGTTTCATCAACCCAAAGATACAAAAGATAATTACATCTCCAAGATTATACATATACATATGCGGAAGCTATTACAAAACTGAAATCAGAGAGTTCTTTACAAAAAGAATCATCAAAATATAAAAAATTAGGCCCTACACTAAAGACCCAGCTATGTTTGCTCCGATGGCTGCGACTCTCCCAAACGAACTCCTTCCTCACCTGCATGGGTAAACACACCGTGCTAAGCGATAAACGCTTAGTGGGGAAACACACATATAGCATAGGGACAACCATTCACAACGGTCGTCAAGGCAAACACATACTGATGGCATAATCAAAATACGCATTAACAAGAGTACGAACACTTAGAATCATACCTTAGATTAAGTACCACAGCCTTCATAACATCTCATTATGAAACATATACGGATAATACAATTCATACTTAACAAAGCAATTAAAAATGACAAAGTGCCTGCTGACTCAAAGTAGTGGATAACGAGTGAACAAACAGTACTTTACGGGTACAAGCCGATTACAAACAGTACCTTACGGGTACGAATCGAGAAACCAATTTTTACTTTTAATTTCCACAAAACATTTTCAATAGGGACCTTAAACAAGATCCGAACACAAACGGGTTCGCGAGGAACCAAACGGGGACCTGATCGGGGTCCAAACTTAACAAAGGGCTGCAGCTAAGAGACTCTATTAGGCATGCCTAACTATCCACTAGACTGACTCTTGCAGGCTAAAATCATACAATTAACGTCCACATTTTAATTATAACAAAAAAGGAATTCATATACTTTACATAGATCAATACATGCACAATTATGGCTCATTTTAAGTGATATTGAAAGCTAAAATCAATAACATAGCATCTCTAAAACATGTGAAGAAAACAGAATTCTTTTGCAAAAACAGGGTAGGTCACGATGGTAATCAAATTGGTTGCCACCGTAACATACCAAGGATTCCCGGCAGAAAGCTAGTCTGGGGTACCTCACGGTGGTAACTAAACTAGGTTGCCACCGTGACATACCTAGACCCCAAAACAGAAAGCACCATTGGGGTACATCACGGTGCTAATTAAACTAGGTTGCCACCGTGACATACCCACTGCCCAGAATAGAAGTTAAAGTCTGAACACCTCACGGTGGTGACCAGATTGGTTGCCACCATGACATGTTCAAACTCTGGGCAGAATGCATTTGGTTCATGGCTCACGGTGGTAACTAACCTGGTTGCCACCGTGACCCACGCCCAAATGCGATTCCTGAAGGCAAAATTCCAGATTTTCAAGCCAAAAATCCTTCAATTTTGATTTCAAACAACAAACCCACACTCCCATAACAACATTAAGCCAAATAAACATCATTAAATCATGCCATAAACGAATCCTACTCATGAATTCAAGGAACAACATCAATCTACACAATCAATTGCATCACTATTCACATCACATATCCATCAATCTCATAAATGATTCCAAAATTTAGAATCAAGGTTTAAAATAGACAAAGAGAACTAAAACCCATAACATAAGAACTAAACAATAGCACCAAGAACATCAAAATTTCCAGAATTTACCAAGAACACATACATGAACATATTTACATACAAAAACAAGAATTTTTCCCAAACCTCAAAATAGAAGCTCTATCACTTGGTTCCACTAGATCCAGCAACTTCCTTGCCTTTAGGATCTCTTGGAGGCTCAGCTAAGCATCAAACCACAAAATTACACAACTCAAAACCCTAACTTTAAACTCAAAACCAGAAAATGCAAGGGAAGAAGAATAACTTGAACAAAAATAAAACCAAAAGCATAAAGCTTACCAATCAAACACAAGGAGCAATTAATTCCCACCACACCAACTTGAATCCAAGCTTAGAGCATACAAATGGAAAGCAATGGAAGAAAAGACAAGGAGAAGAGGGAAGAACGAGAATGAGGGATGAAAAATTCTGAATTCCCAATTCTTTTTCTCCTATACTTTACATTTCCCTAACTTGCCATGTGTCCTCACCCTAGTGGTGGAAGTCAATTACTCACACACTATTTGCACATGTCATACACACACAATGAAACACTCTAATAATGCACCCTACACATGTATGAGCAACACACATAATGCAATCTCATCTAACACACACACACTATGCTATGCTCACATGCATGCAATCCTAACTCCACTTATGGGCACCTTATTTCTATATGCACACCCACACCGGAATGAACCCTAAAAACATGCAATAATCTCAAAATGCACTTACGGTATGGCAAACACATGCAAATACATACTCACATAAATGGCTTATTCTACTAGGGGGCAAACGGGGTGTGACAACGCTCCCCTACCAAGAAGAATTTTGTCCTCGAAATTCTCACCTGAACTGAACAACTGCGGGTACTGAGCTCTCATCGATTCCTCTGGCTCCCATGTGGCTTCTTCGACTCCGTGGTGATACCATAAAACCATAACCAAGGGAATCTGCTTATTTCTTAACTGCCTCACTTCCCGAGCTAGGATAGCTTTTGGTTCCTCATCGTAGGAGAAATCAGACTGCACTTAAACCTCTTGAACCGACAAAACATGAGAAGGATCCGACCTATACCGACGAAGCATAGAAACATGGAACACATCATGCAACTTGGACAACTCTATCGGTAAAGCCAATCTATAGGCCACCGGACCAACTCTTGCTAACACCTCATACGGACCAATGAAACGAGGACTAAGCTTTCCTTTCTTTCCAAACCCAAGCACTTTTCTCCAAGGAGAAATTTTCAAGAAAACCTTGTCTCCGACTTCAAACTGCACATCCTTTCTCTTCAAGTTGGCATAAGACTTCTGTCGATCCTCGGCTGCTTTCAGATTTTGCTGCACAACTCTGATAGCACAACTTGTAACACCCCTTACCCGTACCTAGGCGATCACATCCAATGAGAAGTGAGATACCGTATGAGTAGAGGTGCCACCACACAGATACTGAATATACATACATCCATGCATAAAATACATACCAAAATACAGGGTAAAATAAAACTTTATAAATCCATTCATGAAAAGAGCTGATCATGCATTAATATAATGGAAATCATGACATTACTATTTAATCAACCCAAAGATACAAAAGATAATTACATCTCCAAGATTATACATATACATATGCGGAAGCTATTACAAAACTGAAATCAGAGAGTTCTTTACAAAAAGAATCATCAAAATACAAAAAATTAGGCCCTACACTAAAGACCAAGCTATGTTGGCTCCGATGGGTACGACTCTCCCAAACGAACTCCTTCCGCACCTGCACGGGTAAACACACCGTGCTAAGCGATAAACGCTTAGTGGGGAAACACACATATAGCATAGGGACAACCATTCACAACGGTCATCAAGGCAAACACATACTGATGGCATAATGTGACGCACGCCGAAACTAGCAAGGCCCTCTTTGAACCCGCTTTTAGGATTCGAGGGATTGGTTCGCGTCTTTTCCGATCTTAGGTGTTAAGAGAAATTTTTGGCACCTCCTTTCATAATAGAACATTGAAAAGGACCATCCATCGCCATAACACCTTTAGGCACTTTTGAGGTATCTTGGAGTCGCCACCCAATTTACAAGAAATTGGGAAAGTTTAACCTCTTGTCGGTCTAAACCAGAGATGGTGTCCGGAACTTCACACTTATTGGTGTCTTGGTTAATTATATATGAGTTTTTAAATTATAAAATTCCATCTCTCACTTCACACGTTTAATGCAGTTTATTTAAAGCGCACTTCAAGCATCGAGAAAGCAAATAAAAGCAATGTAAATAAAGCAATAAATAAAGCGGTAAACAAAAATAAAATTACAATAAAACTAGGGGCAGAATACAACCCCCATTGTAAATAAAACACAAATCATACATAAAACGGGGTATTTATTAAGGACGAGGACATTGGTCCTCTCATGCATAATTAAAGAAATTATTTTGAAGTGACAATTTATTTTGGACGAAAAATTAGGACCCAGTTTATTTATAGAAATATTTTTGTGTGGTTTTTTGATTAAGCGTGCATAAAATAAATGATTCAATTAATTATTACATGCCAAATAACTCAATAAAACAAAATAAAGGAAGAATAACAAATATAGTAAAATAATAATAATTCTCCGGTCTCCTCTTCCATTCGCACAGGTGCTCAAACGAAGGAACACAGAAATTTGACACAAAAACAAGCACAAGTAAAATTAATGTTAGTATCCAAATAAAATTCATTTAAACAGAAAAATAATAAACTAGGCAAAATATGCATATTAAGTGACTAGTGAATTAAATAAAACGATCAAGCTAAATTGACATATTAAAATATTACATTAAAGGATAGAAAATAGCAATTATAGTAATAACAATAATAATGATACTAGATAAGTAGTGATAACGACGACAAAGACAACAACAACAACAACAACAACAATAATAATAATAATAATAATAATAATAATAATAATAATAATAATAATAATAATAATAATAATAATAATAATAATAATAATAATAATAATAATAATGATAATACGTGATGATAAATAATGAGAATAATAATATTAATGATAATAATAGTAATAATGATAATAGTAATAATAGTAATAATGAGGAACGATTAAATGCAACGATGGCATAAATGATATTAGAAATATTAGATCTATGTACGGAAACACAGAAAATAAACAAAACCCAAACAAAAATAAAGATCTGCATGGTTAACAATTAAATATAGATGGAATGAAATGAAAGAAAAAAATAAAAAAAAATGAAGAGATCAAGTCTAGAATGTTCACCCTCAGAATTAAATGATATTGAAGCAAGAAGTCCCGATCCAATCTCTTGTCAAGATCCAAAAAATAAACGTATTCAAGAAAATTCTTGAGCTTATGTCTTACAAACTCAAGAACACTAATGTTTAAAAATGATTTCATTTTTTTTTTTTGTGTTTGATGTGTGATCTGAAAATTCAAGTCAAGGAATTAATTTTCCCTTCTCAAAGTTTTCAAGATCAATGAAAAATTTTTGAGATAAAAACTAGAATCAAGCTTTTAAGAAGAAAATTAGTAGATTTAAAAGATGAAAATTAAGAAAGTTGAAGAAAATGATTTTGATTTTTTTTTTTTTAAAATGAGAAGAGAAGAACTCCAAGAACATTCAATTCTCTATTTTTCCAGCAAAATCCCCTAACTTTTCTCTAGAAAACTCTTTTCCAAATGACATAGAAAAATGTTCCTTTCTTAGAGAATTCTCTCACCCCCCTCAAAAACCAATTTTCCCCCTCTTCAAATGAAACTCCATCCTCCGTAAAAACTCCACTCTCCCCCTCTTTGCAGCTGCCTCACAGAATTTTCAAAGATCCCTCTCCCTAATTTCAACAAAAAACACTCAAAAATTCAAAGTAAAAGACCCTAAAGTCCAATATGGACAATTAAGATTTTTATTTATTTTTAATTATTTTTTGTCATTTTTTGACTTTTAATTCCCACCCAATTTGACTAATATTTGTCAAATTTGAATGAAAAAAAAACACAAGAAAAAATTATTTTTAAGCTTAAAAAATCAAAAAAATGGATATTGGGGGTTTAGGGGAGCTGTCGGCGAGCAGCACGCAGCACTGCGCGCTGATGGGCACAGTCGCCCGCAGCTGCGCGCAGCAGTGTGCTGCCACAACCGACACTCAAAATATTTTTTTTTTATTTTTACTTTTTTTTTCAATATGTTTAAAAAACACTAAAATTAATAAAAATACTTTTAAAAATAATTTTTAAAATATTTTTATTATTCTTTTAATTTTTTTATTCAAAAATACAAAATTTGACAAGAAAATCGTCACTTCCAACTATTTTTGCCTGCGAAGGCGTTTCATCATCTTTGGGTAACTCCGATCTAGGCTGACTCAGGACCCGGTGTCTAAAGTTGCCCACAATTTTGGGAAAACTAGCACACAGGTGCCTAGTTGAGCCGAAATTCGGAAAAGAGGAAAGAAGTGCATACCTGAGGTGATGACCTTCCCGTCGCTATGAAAAGTAAATTGTTTCTCCCGAACTGCAAGCCTACTTCGGACTTATGAGATGTGGGTTCCATCCTCAAATGGTGATGCACCGAGTCCGTCCGAACTTATGAAACGCAAGAAGTGCTTTCTTGGGCTACACCGAGTCGCTGACAAGACTACAAAATGCGGATGTCTTTGGATATAACCGCGCTACCATCTAGGCTACAGTGTGGTTGCACCGAATCGCTACCAAGATTTTAAAGTGCAAAAGTTTTGAAATTACACTGAATCGCTACCAAGATTCAAAGTGTTTGCACCGAATCGCTACCAAGATTCAAGGTGCGGGAGTGTTGCGCCGAGTCTGCTCCAGACTTACGAAATGCAAGGGTTGCTCTCTCGAGCTGCATCGAGTCTGCTCCAGACATACAAAGTGCGGATGGTGATGCGCCGAGTCTGCTCCAGACTTACAAAACGCGAGGGTTGCTCTCCTGAGCTGCACCGAGTCTGCTCCAGACTTACAAAGTGCGGATGGTGATGCGCCGAGTCTGCTCCAGACTTACAAAACGCGAGGGTTGCTCTCCTGAGCTGCACTGAGTCTGCTCCAGACTTACAAAGTGCGGATGGTGATGCGCCGAGTCTGCTCCAGACTTACAAAACGCGAGGGTTGCTCTCCTGAGCTGCACCGAGTCTGCTCCAGACTTACAAAGTGCGGATGGTGATGCGCTGAGTCTGCTGCAGACTTACAAAACGCGGGGTTGCTCTCCTGAGCTGCACTGAGTCTGCTCCAAACTTACAAAGTGCGGATGGTGATGCGCCAAGTCTGCTCTAGACTTACAAAACGCGAGGGTTGCTCTCCTGAGCTGCACCGAGTCTGCTCCAGACTTACAAAGTGCGGATGGTGATGCGCCGAGTCTGCTCCAGACTTACAAAACGTGAGGGTTGCTCTCCTGAGCTGCACCGAGTCTGCTCCATACTTACAAAGTGCGGATGGTAATGCGCCGAGCCTGCTCCAGACTTACAAAACGCAAGGGTTGCTCTCCTGAGCTTCATCAAGTCTGCTCCAGACTTACAAAGTGCGGATGGTGATGCACCGAGTTTGCTCCAGACTCACAAAACGCGAGGGTTGCTCTTCTAAGCATAATTTTTTTTTGCTTCCTGAAGAAAATGAACTCTGATTAGATCGATTTATCATTGTGATCACTTCAATTATTTAACTTTTGTGATGGTTCAATTGTTCATGGTTTATCATATAATTTCCATTTTTGTCATCTTATTATCCATAGCTCACAAAAAATTTCTTTTTCTCTTTTTTTTTTTTTAATTTAAAGGGTATCCAAACATGCAAAGCACAACAAAAGATCATCCTTACAGATATTGTTTTCTTATACAAATTACATCAAAAGATCATAAATCTCCCTGAACATCGATCAAAAAAATCATGGTTGGCGTGCATCGCTTAATCCTTCGTGGCTCATATGTGTGTAGGAGGCTCTTGTGGGCTCCTCGGGTCTGTCTGGGTGCTGTCGCGTATCCGTCATGAACCGCCCTATGCATTGCAATCTCTCGTCTATGGTTTGTAGTCTTCAATCCATGCGCTGATCTATACGCTGCTCTATAGCTATCAGCCTCTCATTCATGCGCTGCTCTATAGCCATAAGTCTCTCACTCATGCGCTGCACCATAGCCATCAGTCTCTCGCCCGTTCGCTGCTCTATAGCCATCAGTCTCTCGCCCGTTCGTTGTTCCACAGCCATCAGCCTTTCATCAAAGCGCTGGGATCTGGCCTCCAATGTCGCTATAATCTCCCTCTGCATGGTTTGGATGAGGATCTCCACACCTGTCTGGCTCTGCTCCATCCCGAGCCTAGGTGGTGGTGGAGGGGCTGCTGAAGTAAATGCACCCAAAGAATCCGGACGATCATAGGGGTGATACTCCCTATATGTCTAGGAACCCGTCTCTGAAGCCTGCACATAAGGAGGAGGGTGTATCTGACCTTCCGAGGGAACTGGCTGCGACAATGAAGCGTGAAGAAGATCACTCAGGTGGATGTCAAAGTCACCCAAATTAATGTCCATATTCATATAATCTTGCGGCGAGTGAGGCCTTTCTTCTTCTGGATGTCGATAATAATATTCCCCGTCTGTCTGAGGGCAAGAAGGTTCTCCTCCCATTAGTTGTGAATGATAGTATTCCTTATCTATCTGAGGCTGTGGGAGCTCCTCCTCCACTGGTTGCGAATGATAGCGTTCCTCATCTATTTGAGGCCGTGGGAGCTCCTCCTCCACTGGTCGTGGATGACCATTCTCCTCACCTATCTGCAGTTGTGGAGACTCTTCTTCCACTGGTTGTGGGCAATAGTATTCCTCATCCGTCTTGGGTTGTGGAAGTTCTCCCTCACCCTGGAACTGATCCTCGAATGGCGTAGCAGCTGTGATAGGAGGCAAACGGTACATCTGTCGAGTTTCCACCATAGTAAGAAGTCTATATTCTCCTGCTTGTCCAGGCAATTATTCAACCATGCCCATATATTTGGCAAGGGCCCAATCGACATAAATGTCTCTATCTACAGGCTGGCCAAATGTGTCGGGGTCGTGTCCTAACTGCAGTACCAACCTGGTGACTACCCCGCTTACACATATCTGCGCTGTAGCTCTCCAACTCTGTTTAACCATGCCGGCTATAATCTCGTGACTAATGTTGAGCGGGGTCCCTGTTGCCATAGCCCATAGACTCCAAACCTCTGATGTGCTGATGGCACTAGGATTACCAGTTCTACCCAAGTAGCTGCTGGCTAAAACTCTCTGAACATACCTGTATACCTGTGAGTCCAGTAGGGTGCTCTTTGCTGTATTGCGATCATAATGATCTCCTGGCATCGTGATCATTTCCCATTGGTATGCAAGAACTACTTTGCCTTGTGCCTGTACCTGATTCCCCGTCGGAAGACCCATGACCCGTGCAAAATCCTGGCGACTCATCGTATGCTCCATATTTTGGACTCAAAAGTATATAGCCTCAGGGTATGTGTTTGATCTTGAAAGCCCTCCGTATTTAAACGTGGCCAGAAACTCCTTAGTAACCCTTGGGTAAGTGAGGAAAGCTGGTGTGAGGAAATCCATCCAACCCATAGCCGCTAACAACCTGCTAACTTCTTCCCACATGCCCATCTGCTCTAAGAATGTTTGGGATAGGAATTTACTGGACAGGAATCGCGAACCACGTAATGCCCTAAACTTTTGCCTTTGTACAGCATCCATCCATGTTGGAGGTGGAGCATCTGCTGGTTCTCTAGACGGAGCACGTCGTGGCGGCATCCTGAAAAGAGAAAAATTTACACAATTATTCATTTATATACAATCTTTTCGCATACTCCCTGAATTGCTGAGGTGTGCTTGCAGATAAGTTTCACTGTCTAATGCCTCCTAAAAAATCAAAGCCAATGCCCAAAGGCAAATTATGCGTGTGAATGTGCACATGCTCATGCAAAATGTAAGTGATGAATCCATCTGGGTGGCCTGGGTATCGAGGCTTTGAGTCGTAATACTTCTTGGCTGAGGGATTCTGATTCATAATTTTCTCAGAGTGAATGGTCAAGCGCTCATTTTTGCCCCCGGTCAATGGGCACATGGCTTGAATTTTGAATTATATCTTGAGTCAGGCTTCATCCTGTCTCAAGCAGAGTCATCAAAGTTTATGCTACCTTATCCCTCCATGAATCAAAAGTCATTATTTTGAAGGTAGTGCACCCCTTGTGGGTTTTCACACTAGCTTTTCTTCGCGGGGAATGCGTCCTTTCGAGGATTTTCACATAACCCTATGCCTTATTTTTGCCTAGGATGGACCCAACCCATCCTAGCGGTTATTCTTTTTTTTTTTTTAGGACAGACTGCCCATATCCAGGTTTTCACCCTGCCCCTTGGCCTAACTTTTGCTTAGAGAGCCAATTACGGTTTTCATCTCTAACGACCTATCTCTTTTTTTTGTATTTTTATTTTTATTTTTTTCTTTTTTCTTTTTTCTTATATATATATATATATATATATATATATATATATATATATATTAGCTAAACCCTTTGCCGGCAAAACAATGGTGGATAATCGCATACATCTAAAAATAATGTATTACTTCTCTAGAAGGGAAGATAATGGCATTACGCAAAATGAGCATATATTCGCGTACATGTAAATGTTTCCATGTGATTTCATTATACATGATCATTATTTAACATTAGGCTCAAAATACGATACCGTATCTAATCTCGAGATGGATCCTAAAAGCATCAAACTCCTGTTATCAATCAGCCCTCTCGGGTTTTCATGATTGACCATTTTCTCTCAGCCCTTAATTTTTGCCCAAGATGCCTTTTTTCAGTTTTCACCCTGACAGGGCGCCCAATTTTAACAAGGCCATTTTTTTCGGTTTTCGACCCGTGGGGCATTTATTTATTTTTTTTATTTTAGTTTTTAGCCATGGAACCTCTTTAATCTGTCGACGTTGACTGGTTCCTTGAACTCATTTCCGTCACTGTCTGTCAAGATTGCAGCCCCTCTGGATAATATCTTTTTCAGAACAAAAGGTCCTTCTCAAGTCGGTCTGAATTTACCACGAAAGTCCGGAACCCCCGGCCTCATTTGCTTGAAGACCAAATCTCCTTCTCTTAAGGGGTGCTTTTTGACTTTCTTCCCAAAAGATCGAGCTAATCTCTTCTGGTAAACCTGATTGTGATAATAGGCCCGCATCCTATCCTCATCTAGCAAGTTCAGTTGTAGCAACCGTTGCTGCATCCATCCTGTTTTCGGCAGCTGGGCCTCTGATATTACTCTCAATGATTTGAGCTCGATTTCTACTGGTAAAACTGCCACTGTCCCATAAACTAGGGGGAAGGGGTAGCTCCTGTCGAAGTCCTGATACTGGTTCTGTAGCCCAAGAGTACGAAAGGTAACTTTTCTGCCCAATCCTTATAAGTCTGTACCATTTTGGCGAATATTCTTTTGACGTTCTTATTCGCTGCCTCAACTGCTCCATTAGCCTGTGGTCGGTATGGAGAGGACTTGTGATATAGGATTCCATACTTTTGGAGCATCTGCTTGGTTTCCGCCAAGAATTGTACCCCGTTATCCGACACGACGTGGTGTGGGAGGCCATATCTGCATATTAAATTCCGCTCGATGAACTTGGCCATTTCCCTAGCGTCCACCTTTCTAAAAGATTCAGCTTCGACCCACTTAGAGAAATAATCAATATCGACCACAATAAACCTGTGCCCATTAGATGCTGTAGGATGTATCTCCCCTATTATATCTATTCCCCAAGCTGCAAATGGCCACGGAGACGTCAAATTGTGTAATTCTGAAACCGGCACGTGCCTCATGTCTGTGTATTGCTGGCATAACTGGCATTGCTTCACATACTTTGAGCAATCAGCGTCTATTGTAGTCCAATAAAATCCTTGGCGCATGATCTTCTTTGCCAAGGCTAGACTGTTCATGTGGGCTCCGCAAACACCAGCATGAATTTCTTCCATAATCCTTTCAGCTTCTTTCTCTGCTAAACACCTCAATTGAATACCATCCACTTGCCTCTTGTACAATGTCCCATCCACACTAATGAATTGAGAGGATAGCTTTCTAATCATTCTTTGATCCTTCTCAGTGGCTTTTCTAGGAAAACTGACCTCTCCAAGTAATTCTTGATATCGTAATACCAGGGTTTTCCATCGTCGACCTCAACATCCATCACTCGCTCAGATTCAAAGCATTGCTTATCCGAACTAAAGACAAGTACAGGCTTCATAACTACTCCCTTTGGGTTATCCCATATAGACACAAGGGTGGCTAGGGCATCTGCTAATTGGTTCTCATCTCAAGGCACATAGCTAAAAGTGCAAACTTCGAATTGGCTACTTAACCCCGTTAAATACTCCACGTATGGTAGCAAACGTTCCTCCTTAACGGACCATTCACCCCTGACCTGGTGGATCACTAAGGATGAGTCTCCGAAGACCTCTGCTACTCTTGCCCCCATGGCTGAGAGTGCTTCCAACCCAAAGATGCAGGCTTCATACTCGGCTTCATTATTAGTGGCTCCATATCTTAACTTCTTAGCTAAGGGGAGTTTTTCGCCTTCTGGGGTTACCAAGATTACTCCTGCCCCCGCTCCCTTGCTGTTCATTGCTCCATCAAAGTACATTTGCCACTTCTGCACTGTGATAGCCGACACATCCTCATCAGGAAACTTATATTGCAATTGGTCACCTTCGATCGAGTGGTTGGCTAAGAACTCCGCAACTGCCCGGCCCTTAATGGTCTTTCTGGTGATATACTCCACATCAAACTCTTACAGTAATAACAACCATCTTCCCATTTTTCCTAGCAAAGAGGGCGCTTCTTGAAGGTATCGGAGAGGGTTTTGTTTCGCGACCGCCTGTACCTTATAAGAATGGAAATAGTGTCTTAGTTTCTTCGAAGCCCAGATCACTGCTAAACAGATCTTTTCCACTTCAACATACTTGGCTTCATAAGGAAGAAATTTCTTACTGAGGTAATAGACCGTGAACTCAACACCAAACTCGTCTTCTTGGGCCATCATGGCACCCACAGAGTTTTCCTCTATGGCTAGGTAAAGGATCAATGGTTTAAACGGCTGTGGCGGCCGCAGGACTGGGGGGTATAGCAGGTATTCCTTGATAATATCAAAAGCTTTTTGACAGTCATCGTTCCACCTAACTGGTTGATTCTTCCTAAGGAGCTTAAAAATTGGTTCACATACCGAAGCAAGCTTGGAAATGAACCTGCTGATTTATTGCAATTTGCCCAGAAAACTCCTGACCTCCTTTTCCTTCTGAGGTGTTGGCATTTCCCTAATTGCTTTGACCTTATCTGGATCTACTTCGATTCCCCTTTGACTCACCATGTGGCCTAACAGCTTACCCGAGGTTACTCCAAAGATGCACTTCTTGGGGTTAAGGTGAAGGTTATACTTGTCAATCCTCTGAAAGAACTTTTCTAAGGCCTCGAAATGTCCCTCTCGAGTGACCAACTTGATCATCATATCATCGACATACACTTCTACCTCCTTATGGATCAAGTCATCCAGGATCTTGGTGGCCATTCTTTGGTATATTGCCCCTGAATTTTTTAGTCCGAAAGGCATTACCCGGTAGGCAAATGTACCCCATTCAGTGATGAAAGCTGTCTTAATCCGGTCTATAATCTTATTGAGGATTTGGTTGTACCCCGTATATCCATCCACGAAACTGTACATCGTGCAAGCTACCGCACTATCAACTAACATGTCAATGTGGGGTAAAAGGAAATCATCCTACGGACATGCTTTGTTTAGATCTCGGTAATCCACACATACGCGAACATTTCCATCCTTTTTTGCTACAGGGACAACATTAGCCAACCATATTGGGTATTGAACCTCTATTAGGAACTTTGCTTCGATCTGTTTGTGCATCTCCTCCTTTACCTCTTCCGCCCATTCCGGTCTGAGCCTCCTAAGCTTCTGTTTGACTGGCTTGCATTCTGGATAGGTTGGAATAGCATGTTCTGCGACCTCTTGATCAATTCCCGGCATGTCTTCATAGGTTTAGGCAAAGACTTTTTCATATTTTTTTAATATTCTCTCAAAATTTTCCCTCTCTTCAGTGGTTACATCAGATGCTATCAGGATTTCCTTTGGATTTTCCAAAGTCCCGAGATTAAACAGAGTGGTATTAGCTGAGTTAATGTCAAATATGAATGATTCATGTTCGTGATCATGCATAATGAAATCATGAGAAACGTCACATAAGTAAGCAAAGTCATTCATCTTATTGAAATATTCGAAATTACAAGCACAATTGTCAAACAGTTCAGGAATAAAAAGTACATCAGAAAAGTTATCATTGCCATCTTCTGCTGATGCCGATGCCGAAGTTGATGGTCCAATGCCTTGGTTATCTGCGATCTCCAGGTTCTTTAATTCTGGTGTTGCCTCCTTACCTTCCACTTTTTCTTTGCCCTTCACCCGTGTGGCCAGCAAACTACCAGTTACGACCTCTTCGGGAATTTCCCGATCCCATGCCAAGCTTTGATTGAGAATCTCCTCGTCCAAGAAACCCTCTACTGATTTGACCAATCCATCAGAACAGTCGAAAACATCATTAAAGATCTCAAAACCTGGCGTGATCTTGCCTCCAACCCACTGTAGCTCAGCCTCCCCACAATAGGCACATGCTGATGCAGCCGGCATAAAACTCTCTAAAATATGCGGGATCTCTGCAGGCTCCTTCACAAGCTTATTCCTTTCGATTTTAGTAGTATAGCCCAAATCTCTTCTATCCTTTTGCCCCCTTGTAGTGCTAGGCGTCTGGGGCCCTTGTGAACTCTTGCCCAGACCGGACTGGGAGAAAGTTCATCTTCTTCATCATGTTGACAACCTGAGGAGTCCCTTCTAGGCTATATTCCTCGTCCACCACGGCCATGTGGAACCCACTAAAGGGTTGATTGGAAATTCCGAGGATGGATACATGATTATTATTATTGGCTGCTTTAACTGTCACAACCTGGCCTTCATAAGGGATTTTGATCATTTGGTGGAGGATGGACGGGACCCCTCCTAGCTTGTGAAACCAAGGCCTTCCTAGCAACACTGCAAAGTTGGCCGACATAGGCAGGATAACAAATTCAGTTTCTGTCTCAACTGGCCCGATTTTTACTTGTGCCTTGAAAATCCCAGCAGCTTGTCTTCTCGAATTGTATAAGCAGTAATGGTCAGGTCAGATTTGCTCAACAGGCTCTCATCCATGCCAAAAGCAGATAATGCCACGAGTGGGTATACATTGATGGAAGACTCGTCATCCACCATGACGCAAGCTGTGTGCTTCCCATTGATTTCGGCTCTGATGTACAGGGGGCGATTATGATTGCGACCTTCGACTGGTAGGTCGGCATCAGTGTAGACTACATTCTCTCCGGATCCCCCTTTCACCATGTCGAGCAACTCAGTAGGTGAAATGGTGGTAGCAACCGTTGATTAGCATAAGGCCTCCACCAGCTTTTGTCTGTGACTCAGAGACTGCCTTAGTAGGTCCCACACCGATATCTGAGCCAGTGTCTTCTTTAACTATTTCAAAACTTGGTTTTCTTCTTGCTCCTTTTCCACAATTGAGGGCATTAATTCCGGTTGTTTCTCAACTTCTGGCACTACTCTCCCACTCCGAGTAACAGCATGCACTTCCTGCACCTCTTCATCTTCAGAATTCCACAGGTCTTCTGGCTCATCAACTTTCTCTACCTCACTCTCACTGATCGAATCCCAACAGTCAATTGTCGCCACGGGAGTTCCTTCTCTACCTGCCTCGGAGCGAGTGATAGCAACATACTCATTACCATATAAGTCCTGCACTACGTACCATTCAGGCAAGCTTGACCCAATCATGAAGACTGGTGGTGGCACGGTATTGTAGCTAGCCTTGTTCTTGCTTTCCCTCTGTTCAGGATCAATAATCTGCTTGCTGTCAATCAAATCTTGAATATGGTGCCTTAATCTTGCACATTCATCTGTTGGATGCCCAGTATGCTGGTGGAACTCACAATATTGATCGTCCCTGTGCCCGGGCTGTCCCTGGGTTCTGGTCGGCCTAGGAGGCAGGGGTTGTAGCTTCCCCACCTTTACCAATCTCTTTAACACCCAAGATAAGGGTCTACCCAAATTTGAAAACGTCGTTGATTCACTCCTGTAGCCGAAACCTCAGCCGTCTTTATGATTTTGTTACCACTGCTAGAACTCGCTAACTTACTTGCCCCATAATTAATGTAGCCTTTCCTTGCATAGGCCTCACCGCTTGCCCTTCTCGCCATGTACTCACTCTCTGCTTCAATAGCAATATCCTTTAAGGACTCCCAATCTTTTAACCCTTTCATCCTCAATCCATCCTTTAAATATGAGCTGGCATTCCTGATAAACAGTCAAATCTGGTCGGGGATGTCTGGTTTACTCTTCATTTCCATAACCCGGTTTCTCCATCTAGTGAGATATTCATTAAAAACTCCCCAAGCTCCTGTTGCAACAGCTCTAGATCTTTCAGCATGAACTCCATCCTAGTACAGCAATCATATTGCTTTAGGAACTCCTCAGTCAGCAAGTCCCAATCTTCTTTGGATCTTCTGTCTAACCCATGATACCAGTCAATCGCGGGCCCCGCAAGGCTCAAGCAGAAGTACTCAATTTTTCGCTTACTGGTTAAGGTTGTCCCCTTCATTACTAATGAATACTGTTTAATATGCGCCGTAGGGTCAGAAGTATCGTCAAACTTAGGGATATCAGGCATCTTAAAATTAAGGGGAATTAGGTCATCACTGTCTAACTCCTGATCTTCAGGGTTTATTCCTCTCCCCACAGCCATCATCCTTATCATAGCTTCGAACTTTTCTTCCATCTTTTTCCACATTGCCTCCTTGACTTTAGGTGTCTTGCCCTTTACTGAGACTGGACCCTCCAAGTTATCTTCAAAGGAATCATTTTCAAGGTCTACAACCCTTTTCGGTTCGAGTGCACCCCTATGTTCAACCACTGGTGGGCGTACAATCACCGGAGGATCTTTTTTACCCGAATCTTGCCTCTCTTGTCCCATTACAGGAGCAACCGGAGGCTGTCCAGGAAGCTGTGTCATTGTGGGAGCAGCCGATAGTTGTCCCGCAGACTGAGTCATCATAGTGGTCAAGTTCCCCATCATTATCAGCATTCTATTTTCAAATTCTTCCAATCTCTTACCCACTTCCTTAGCAACCAATACACGGGTAGCTTTTGACTCTCTGGAAATATCAGCCATGCTGGATGCCACTGAAGATAAAGTCTTTCTGCTTTCTGTGTCTAACTCCCGAACCGATGTCCCTCTAGGTAACCCGACGATAGGATTCCTGATCAGCCGCCCGCTAGGATCTCTAGACCACCCGGATGAATCTATGATGGCTGTATAACTCACTTTGTTAGAATGATGCGTGAATGACATGCATGATGCATGATTGTGAGCTATGCAGCACGTCACAACCACATACAAGCAAGTAAATCCTCCCAACTTTTTAGCTCCCACACACGAAGTCAATTGGTCTCTTCCTAGGTGGGCTTAATTCGTGGGTCAACGGGGGACTCGAGGAATGCGTTAGTGCATAGTAGCACAGCGTCTCTCAAGATGCGCACATGTATGATTGTTAGCCATTATGTATTTGGACACTTCAACCAAATTAAGGTGAAATTATCAAGGCTTAAAAGCTTTTGATAGAAGACCACTTGATTTGTTTGATTTTGTTTAATACATGATGGGCCATATAGCAAGCATTGTATTATGGTTCATTTCACCTAGTGGAAGTATCTATTGCCATTACATGGGCTTTGGTCATGGGTGGTGTTATTTTAAGGCTACCCAAGCATGGTCCCTGCCAACAGGCCTAGCTCATCACGAGCGTAACGACCGATCGGGTCACCATTTGATATACCTTGATGGTACGAGGCTTGGGCTGGTGATTATCCTTAACACTTCCCCAAATTGAGTGAAAATGAGGTCGTGCTTCAGGAACGCACCGGGGCTAATAGAGGGACCAAACTAGCATAATTCTAAGGCTCTAGCATTGATGCAATGAAATTTAGATGAGAGATGATATTTTAGTTTTAAGAACCCAATTATACATTTTAACCAAGACATTTTCAGAGCAAAGTCACAAACAGTCCCCAGCGGAGTCGCCACTGTGACGCGCGCCGGAACCAGCAAGGCCCTCTTTGAACCCGCTTTTAGGATTCGAGGGATTGGTTCGCGTCTTTTCCGATCTTAGGTGTTATGAGATATTTTTGGCACCTCCTTTCACAATAGAACATTGAAAAGGACCATCCATCGCCATAACACCTTTAGGCACTTTTGAGGTATCTTGGAGTCGCCACCCAATTTACAAGAAATTGGGAAAGTTTAACCTCTTGTCGGTTTAAACCAGAGATTGTGTCCGGAACTTCACACTTATTGGTGTCTTGGTTAATTATAAATGAGTTTTTAAATTATAAAATTCCATCTCTCACTTCACACGTTTAATGCAGTTTATTTAAAGCGCACTTCAAGCATCGAGAAAGCAAATAAAAGCAATGTAAATAAAGCAATAAATAAAGCGGTAAACAAAAATAAAATTATAATAAAACTAGGGGCAGAATATAACCCCCATTGTAAATAAAACACAAATCATACATAAAACGGGGTATTTATTAAGGACGAGGATATTGGTGGTCTCATGCATAATTAAAGAAATTATTTTGAAGCGACAATTTATTTTGGACGAAAAATTAGGACATTGGTCCCATTTTATTAGAAGACCTAGTTTATTTATAGAAATATTTTTGTGTGGTTTTTTGATTAAGCATGCATAAAATAAATGGTTCAATTAATTATTACATGCCAAATAACTCAATAAAACAAAATAAAGGAAGAATAACAAATACAGTAAAATAATAATAATTCTCCGGTCTCCTCTTCCATTCGCATAGGTGCTCAAATGAAGGAACACAGAAATTTGACACAAAAACAAGCACAAGTAAAATTAATGTTAGTATCCAAATAAAATTCATTTAAACAGAAAAATAATAAACTAGGCAAAATATGCATATTAAGTGACTAGTGAATTAAATAAAACAATCAAGCTAAATTGACATATTAAAATATTACATTAAAGGATAGAAAATAGCAATTATAGTAATAACAATAATAATGATACTAGATAAGTAGTGATAACGACGACAAAGACGACAAGAATAATAATAATAATAATAATAATAATAATAATAATAATAATAATAATGATAATGATAATACGTGATGATAAATAATGAGAATAATAATATTAATGATAATAATAGTAATAATAATAATAATAATGATAATAGTAATAATGAGGAATGATTAAATGCAACGATGGCAGAAATGATATTAGAAATATTAGATCTATGTACGGAAACACAGAAAATAAACAAAACCCAAACAAAAATAAAGATCTGCATGGTTAACAATTAAATATAGATGGAATGAAATGAAAGAAAAAAATAAAAAAATGAAGAGATCAAGTCTAGAATGTTCACCCTCAGAATTAAATGATATTGAAGCAAGAAGTCCCGATCCAATCTCTTGTCAAGATCCAAAAAATAAAAGTATTCAAGAAAATTCTTGAGCTTATGTCTTACAAACTCAAGAACACTAATGTTTAAAAATGATTTGATTTTTTTTTTGTGTTTGATGTGTGATCTGAAAATTTAAGTCAAGGAATTAATTTTCCCTTCTCAAAGTTTTGAAGATCAATGAAAAATTTTGGAGATAAAAACTAGAATCAAGCTTTTAAGAAGAAAATTAGTAGATTTAAAAGATGAAAATTAAGAAAGTTGAAGAAAATGATTTTGATTTTTTTTTTTTTAAAATGAGAAGAGAAGAACTCCAAGAACATTCAATTCTCTGTTTTTCCAGCAAAATCCCCTAACTTTTCTCCAGAAAACTCTTTTCCAAATGACATAGAAAAATGTTCCTTTCTTAGAGAATTCTCTCACCCCCCTCAAAAACCAATTTTCCCCCTCTTCAAATGAAACTCCATCCTCCGTAAAAACTCCACTCTCCCCCTCTTTCCAGCTGCCTCACAGATTTTTCAAATATCCCTCTCCCTAATTTCAACAAAAAACACTCAAAAATTCAAAGTAAAAGACCCTAAAGTCCAATAAGGACAATTAAGATTTTTATTTATTTTTAATTATTTTTTGTCATTTTTTGACTTTTAATTCCCACCCAATTTGACTAATATTTGTCAAATTTGAATGAAAGATAAAAAAAACACAAGAAAAAATTAATTTTAAGCTTAAAAAATCAAAAAAATGGAAATTGGGGGTTTAGGGGAGCTGTGGGCGAGATTCGCCCATCGGGCGAGCAGCGCGCAGCGCTGCGCGCTGATGGGTGCAGTCGCGCGCAGCTGCGTGCAGTCGTGCGCGGCTGCCGCAACCGACACTCAAAATATTTTTTTTTTTTACTTTTTTTTTTCAATATGTCTAAAAAACCCTAAAAATAATAAAAATAATTTTAAAAATAATTTTTAAAATATTTTTATTATTCTTTTAATTTTTTATTCAAAAATGCAAAATTTGACAAGAAAATCGTCACTTCCAACTATTTTTTGCCTGCGAGGGCGTTTCATCATCATTGGGTAACTCCAATCTAGGCTGACTCAGGACCCGGTGTCTACACATAATCAAAATACGCATGAACAATTGTATGAACACTTAGAATCATACCTTAGATTAAGTACCACAGCCTTCATAACATCTCATTATTAAACATATACGGATAATACAATTCATACTTAACAAAGCAATTCAAAATGACAAGGTGCCTGCTGACTCAAAGTAGTGGATAAAGAGTGAACAAATAGTACTTTACGGGTACAAGCCGATTACAAACAGTACCTTACGGGTACGAATCGAGAAACCAATTTTTACTTTTAATTTCCACAAAACATTTTTAATAGGGACCTTAAACAAGATCCGAACACAAACGGGTTCGCGATGAACCAAACGGGGACCTGATCGGGGTCCAAACTTAACAAAGGGCTGTAGCTAAGAGACTCTATTAGGCATGCCTAACTATCCACTACACTTACTCTTGCAGGCTAAAATCATACAATTAACGTCCACATTTTAATTATAACAAAAAAAGAATTCATATACTTTACATAGATCAATACATGCACAATTATGGCTCATTTTTAGTGATATTGGAAGCTAAAATCAATAACATAACATCTCTAAAACATGTGAAGAAAACAAAATTCTTTTGCAAAAACAGGGTAGGTCACGATGGTAATCAAATTGGTTGCCACCATGACATACCAAGGATTCCCGGCAGAAAGCAAGTCTGGGGTACATCACGATGGTAACTAAACTAGGTTGCCACCGTGACATACCTAGACCCCAAAACAAAAAGCACCATTGGGGTACCTCACGGTGGTAACTAAACTAGGTTGCCACCGTGACATACCCACTGCCCAGAACAGAAGTTAAAGTCTGAACACCTCACGGTGGTGACCAGATTGGTTGCCATCATGACATGTTCAAACTCTAGGCAGAATGCATTTGGTTCATGGCTCACGGTGGTAACTAACCTGGTTGCCACCGTGACCCACGCCCAGATGCGATTCCTGAAGGCAAAATTCCAGATTTTCAAGCCAAAAATCCTTCAATTTTCATTTCAAACAATAAACCCACACTCCCATAACAACATTAAGCCAAATAAACATCATTAAATCATGCCATAAACGAATCCTACTCATGAATTCAAGGAACAACATCAATCTACACAATCAATTGCATCACTATTCACATCACATATCCATCAATCTCATAAATGATTCCAAAATTCATAATCAAGGTTTAAAATAGACAAAGAGAACTAAAACCCATAACATAAGAACTAAACAATAGCACCAAGAACATCAAAATTTCCAGAATTTACCAAGAACACATACATGAACATATTTACATACAAAAACAAGAATTTTTCCCAAACCTCAAAATAGAAGCTCTATCACTTGGTTCCACTAGATCCAGCAACTTCCTTGCCTTTAGGATCTCTTGGAGGCTCAGTTAAGCATCCAACCACAAAATTACACAACTCAAAACCCTAACTTTAAACTCAAAACCAAAAAATGCAAGGGAAGAAGAATAACTTGAACAAAAATAAAACCAAAAGCATAAAGCTTACCAATCAAACACAAGGAGCAATTAATTCCCACCACACCAACTTGAATCCAAGCTTAGAGCATACAAATGGAAAGCAATGGAAGAAAAGACAAGGAGAAGAGGGAAGAACGGGAATGAGGGATGAAAAATTCTGAATTCCCAATTCTTTTTCTCCTATACTTTACATTTCCCTAACTTGCCATGTGTCCTCACCCTAGTGGTGGAAGTCAATCACTCACACACGTTTTGCACATGTCATACACACATAATGAAACACTCTAATAATGCACCCTACACATGTATGAGCAACACACACAATGCAATCTCATCTAACACACACACACTATGCTATGCTCACATGCATGCAATCCTATTTCCACTTATGGGCACCTTATTTCTATATGCACACCCACACCAGAATAAACCCTCAAAACATGCAATAATCTCAAAATGCACTTACGGTATGGCAAACACATGCAAATACATACTCACATAAATGGCTTATTCTACTAGGGGGCAAACGGGGTGTGACATAACAGGCACACGGCAGTATGGTTTTTCCCTTACCGTCGCGTAACCCAACAGACCAATGTTCCAAAATGCAATCACACGGGGGTAAGGAAGTCCTTACCGCCGTGTGACTTGACAGAATACAACCATCTTCCACTTCAAAAACCTTTACACAACTCACATTAATCTTTCATAGCAGAACACATAATTCAATCCTCAACTTGAATATTAACTTTATTACTGATTTGTGCGAATAGTTACCTCTTTAATTCAAGATTCCCTAAAACCAGAAATTCTATTAAATCTTATACCATACTCTTGTTGTAACTCAATTGCACATAACCTATCCATTTTAACATAAAGCAATCAGTAGTCACGGCAATTAGAGTAAGGACACACCCTATAACATATTAATAAACACACACATACTTACCTGATGTCTCCACTATTGTTCTCCATAAAAATAAGAAGTCATAAGTTTAACACATTACATCATGTGTATTTTTATCATATATATATTTCTATATCCATATGAGCCAATTAATTATTTGCATAACCTCTATGTTTTAATAATATCTAAATTAATTCACACCTTCATAGAACGCCAAGTCATAGTCTCATACATCTTTCTCGTTCATAAAATGACCATAGCTTCCACATGTAAAATCTAACGTTATTGTACAACTACCTAGAATTCATATCCTCATTAACAAACTTATTCCAATTGCTATATTTTTTCCTATATATACTTAATTTCAATTTATTATTACACATACCTGTTCATACTACACATACCTATATAGATTAAGGTGTCAACTCCCTAAACGTTATTAAACTTAACCTCATTCAATTCTATACCATTACACATTATCGCGTTATTAAGTTACCATTAATCTTAATCCTATTCATGGATATATCCCAAGGGATAACTATTTTTATACTCATTTAATAACCCTAAACATGCATCGGATAGATCCTAGAAAGTTTCGGTGTAATACGGGTTCAATTCGAGAAGAAAAACACATAAAATGGTCAAAACAGAAGGGGTCACGGTGGTAATGAATTGGTTGTGACCATGAGGTCCAAAAATAAGCATTCTGCCCTCTCTAGGCATTGGTCATGCTGGTAACCATTTTGGTTGCCACCGTGACATACCAAAAAATAGCAAAACAGAAGCAAAAAGTCAAGACTGCTTTCCACTTCAAACTTCAACCGCTTAAACCGACCTCTAAACCTCATTTTTAGGCAAATTTTACTTCTTAAAAAATGATCCTTAGGATGTTAAACTTCCAATAGGACAAATTACAGGTCAATTGGACATCTATAACTCCAAATATGAGCTAAACAATATATAATATTCTAGTAACCCGATCCAAACAGAGACACTTCAGTTTTGTTCATTTTCGGAGGTCTTAGAGCTAGAGTTAGCTTCTGATCCTTCTTAGACAATTTTAGATACAAGTCTTATATTTCTAATGGAACTGGTTTCATATCATTTGGAGTCCTAAAACGCCAGATAAAGTCTAATAACTAAAGAGAGGTCAAGTGTAACCTAACACAGTTCTCACCAAAATCCTATTCATATGCACTTTTTATCAAATTAAAACCAACACTCACTACCATCATCAAAGATCATCATCAACACATTCAAATTACTTAATTAACATATAAATACACTCAAAATCATAGATAAATAAAGTATTTCCAAACGTCTTTTCCTTTGCTCCTTAATTTCTTCAATGACTATACAACCTCTTTTTTCTTTCATACTCCTTCTTAAGCTTCTCCTTTTTATCCTCCAAATAAACCAAAAAAAATTCAGAAATCCACTTAAAGTTACTCATACCTCTATTTATATTTAAGGAGAAGAAGAAGGGAAGAAGAAAAAGACTCAACCACTTACCTTTCTCAACCAAAACTTGCATCCAATTACTTGAAATTTAGAAAATCCACCTTTGGCCCCCAATTGTAGATTTGGCATGAGGAAGGAAGAGAAGAGGTTGCCCCTCTCTTCTCCCCTCACTCACCCGGCCAACAATGGCCTAAAATGAAGTCAAAATAGTTTAATTAAGCCCATTAGTTAAATCTTTATCTCAAGTGCCACATGTCACCACTTCATTAGTCCTTTAAAGATATTTTGTGTCAAACTTACCTTTTAGTCCTTAATCTTACTTCCTTCCCTCCAATTAGCATTCAACTTTTCTATTACATACATTGGCCCATATAATTTAACTTATTCATTCAATTTAATCCATAATTATAAAATGACCATAATACCCTTATCCTTTACAAATAAAATCGGTCACGTCCTTTACTGCAATTAATCATTTCCATCATCCCATTGCATATTTTGATTACAAAAATAATTATTTTAACATCGTTTAAGATATAATGACATAATTGTCCAATTTGCTGACACTTGCCGAAACTTTCAAATTAATTTCGATTGTGTCCTTTTTAACACTTCCATTCATTTCTCAACCACATTCGATTTCCGTTACACCCTAAAGTTATCTTGATCCGACTAAGGTGTATTCGGGGTATTACAGCTTATGTATAAGGATCGCTTGTGTGTGCCCGAAATGATGAGTTAAGAAAGTAGCTTTTAAGTGAGGCTCACACTACAGTCTTTACTATGCATCCTGGTAGTGAGAAGATGTATCGGGATATGAAGCAGTTCTACTATTGGTCTGGCATGAAGAGAGCCATTGTGAAATTCGTGGCAAAGTGTTTGACTTGTCAACAGGTAAAGGCTGAGCATCAAGTCCCTTCGGGATTGCTCACTCCTTTGTCTGTTCCTCAATGGAAATGGGATGATATTGCCATGGATTTTGTATCGGGTTTGCCAGTGACTCAGAGGAGGCATGATTCTGTTTGGATTATTAAGGATCAGCTTATAAAGTCAGTGCACTTTGTGCCAATTAGAGTGGATTACTCGATGGATAAGTTGGCCAGTGTGTATGTGGATTAGGTAGTTGGGTTACATGGAGTGCCATTGTCAATAGTTTCAGATCGGGATCCAAGGTTCAAATCTATGTTTTAGAAGGAGTTGCAGAGAGCTTTGGGTACCAAGTTGAACTTCAGTACAGCTTTTATCCTCAGACAGATGGTCAGTCTGATCGAGTTATCTAGATTTTAGAGGATATGCTTCGGGCTTGTGCTTTAGATTTTTCTCGCAGTTGGGATCAGTATGTACGGCTTATGGAGTTTACCTACAACAACAGTTATCAGTCGAGTATTAGTATGTCACCGTTTGAGGCTTTGTATGGTCGACCATGTAGGACTCCGGTTTGTTGGACAGAGTTAACCGAACGATCTTTCATTGGGCCAAATATGATTAGAGATACCGAAGAGAAGATCAGAGTTGTGCAGCAAAATCTGAAGATGGCTAAGGATAGGCAGAGGTCCTATGCCAATCTGAAGAGAAAGGATATTCGGTTTGAAGTTCGGGACAAAGTTTTCCTTAAGGTTTCACCTTGGAGGAAAATATTACGGTTTGGTAAGAAAGGTAAACTTAGTCCTCAGTTCATTGGACCTTTTGAGATTATGGATAGAGTTGGTCCGGTAGCCTATAGGTTGGCTTTACCGATGGAGTTGGCTAACATGCATGACGTCTTCCATGTTTCCATGCTTCGTTGGTATAGATCTGATCCGTCGCATGTATTATCAGTTCAAGATGTTCGAATTCAGCCAGATTACTCCTATGATGAAGAGTCGAAAGCTATTGTAGCTCAAAAAGTGAGGCAGTTGAGAAATAAGTAAATCCCTTTGGTCAAGGTTCTTTGGCAACATCATGGAGTCGAGGAAGAGACTTGGGAACCAGAGGCGACGATGAGGATTCAGTATCCGCATTTATTCAGTTTAGGTGAGAATTTCGAGGACGAAATTCTTGTTAGCAAACCCCAAATGCTGAAGGTCTTTAATCCCTTGATCCTCCGACTCGCTTAGAAATATTACTCAAGGTAGAAGTGAATAAATTTTATGGACAACAAAACAAAGAATAAAATGAAATGTTAGTAAATTAAATCAAATCAATAAAACATAATATAAACAAATAATTAAATAAAGCAAACAAATAAAATATATTTGTAACGCGCGCTGGGCCTCGCGGAGCGCCCTTTTGACCGCCCGCTGTAGGGCGATCGGGCAAATTGGGGGTCCGTTGACATCTTGCAACGAATTGCAAGTGCATCTATTTTGGGCAACAAGGAGGTTTCATGGAGTCGCCACCCAATAAAACATTGGGAAAGTTCCTCTCGCCTCGAAGAGCCTAAGACAGCTCATGTATCCATTTTGGGCAAGCCAAAGGGGTCGTGGAGGCAATCATCCCAATAGAACATTGAGAATGACCCTCTAACCCTATGGAGCCTAGGATTATTATTTAAGTCTTTAAATGGGACACAAGAGGTGTCTTGGAGGTTCCAATGAGTGATCGGAAAGACCTCTCACCTCGTTGAGCCCGAAGACCAGAGTTGGGTACGGGACTTCTCATCTATTTCTACCTTGATTAATTTTACGATTAAGTTTTGAGTTTATTAGTTCATTCTCTCTCCACACAATGCAATTAAAGATGCAAGTATTCATGTTAAAGCATTAATAAATAAATAAAATAAAATGAGAATGGCTACATAAAAAATAAAGTACAATAACACTAGGAGCGGAATACAACTCCTATTTGTAAAAATGCAATACATACATAAATTGGGGAATTTATTTATTTTAAGGACTTTAGTCCCGCATGCATTTATTATGAAAATGATCTTTATTGTGATGTTTTTATTGGGTGGAAAATAGGACATTGGGTCCTTGAATTTATAAAAAAAAACTCAATATTAATTACTATAAAACGTTAGTCTATTTTTATTTCATGCGGGATAAAACAATTTATCACGTGTATAGAATAATGAATAAATAAATAAATATTAAATAATCAAATAAATAAATAAATGAATGAATAAATAAGGGATGAGGGATTAAACCAAACGAAGTCCTCCCAGCATGGCAAATCTCCCCTCAATCTCAAAGCATTCAAGGAATAAACAAAATCTCACAAGATAAATCAATAAATATTAATATTAACAAAATCAAAGCATGGATAAATATAATATAAATTAAAACTCAAAGCTGAGATAATAAAAAAAAACTATCGACAAAAAAGAGGAGAAAATATTTGAAAAATAAGAGAAATAAATAATAAAGAAGAATAAATAATAAAAGAAATAAGAGAATTTGGAAAACTGTAGACAGAAACCAGGGACGGCCTTACTTGACTGACCGACGGGCGTCTCTAGGGGCGACCGACGGGCTATATGCCATCGCCTAACTGAGATACGGGCTCAACAATAGTGACCAACGGGCAATAACGTCATCATTTACGCGCCGTCGGTCAATCGAGTGACGGGCGTTAGTGGCCTTATCGCCCGTCGGTCACTACTGTTCCTCAAAAGGACAGCAAAAACCAACTTTTCCTCAAACAAAGTAATTTTTCCACCTCAAAATTCAAAAATAAATGAAAATAATAATAAAAAATAAGCTAAATGAAATATATGCCAAGAATAATTACCCTCAGATTTACCTTTTAGGATGGATTTTCTGAAAATTTGAACCCCGCACGTTTCGTGAGAAATGGGTGAAAACCAAGAAAATAAAGTTTAGATTTTTTTTTTCTTCTTGACTTTCACAAAAATGGTCAACTATTGGAATTAAATTTAGTGGAAACTAATCGATTTTAGCTTCCTTGAATTAATTTGATTCCCCAAATAAAATAATAGTGAAAATAGAAATTTTGAGAGATGAGAAGAGTGCCAGAAAATGGGCTTTTTAGGTAGGAAATAGCCAAATTCGTCCAACCCCAAAAACAGGTGAAGAAAAGCTTTTTATAGTTTTTTTTTTAATGACCAACGGCCGTCGGAATCCCATCGATGGGTGTCGATTAAATCCCTTTTCCAATAGGAAATAGGATTCCACCGACGGGCATCTGAGGCTCACAAACGGGCGTCGGTGCAAGGGCCGTCCCTTATAATGAGAGACGGGCTCCCCAGGTAGCAATGAGCTGGCCGCCGGTGGAGGAAAATTCCCTTTTTTACCCCAAAGCTCCCAATTTTCTTTTTGTCATTGCCATGAATAAAAAAACCACATTTCTTGTGAATCTAGAGGGCCAAAATCTCCGAATCTCAACCATTCATTCGGACTCGGGCATCGATTTCTTCATCGGGTAATCTCTGATCTGGACCACCTCGGGACACGGTGCTTACAGTTGCCCCCAATTTTGGGGAGCCTAGTGCACAGGTGCCTAGATGAGCCAAAATTCAGAGAAAAAATGAAAACAAAAGGAAGAATAGCGTACCTGAAGCAATCCGTACCTTCTGCGTTCTTTGCTAGGTAGACCTCGTCTCAGTCTACTCAGCGGAGAGTGATAGATACCCCTACCGGTCTCGTATCGATTTGTAAGGTTTTGGTGAGATGTAGCGTTCTCTAGCTATAACCTCGTTGTGAAGAGCAGTATTCTCTAACTGCAACTTCATTTGTTTCTGCTGGCCTCATCTCGGCTCGCACAGTTTTGAGGAGATGTAGTAATCTCTGACTACAAGCTCGATTTGTGGTCTACCCCGCTAACCTCATTTCGGTCTGGACGGTGGCTGATCTGTATCGCTAGCCTCATTTCGGCCTGCACGGTCTGAGGTGTAGTGCTCTCTGACTACAACCTCAATGCGAAGAGTAGTGTTCTCTAACTGCAACTTTGACTGTAAAGTTCCCCTGCTAACCCCCATCCGATCTGCAAGGTGCGTAGCACTCTCTGACTACCGCGTGAACTGTGAGATGTAGTACTCTCTGGCTACAATCTCGGTTTGTTAAATTTTCCTTGCTAACCCCCATCCGATCTGCAAGGTACATAGTACTCTCTGACTACGACTTGTGAGATGCAGTACTCTCTGACTACAATCTCGGTTTGGTGAAGTTCCCTTGCTAACCCCCATCCGATCTGCAAGGTGCATAGTACTCTCTGACTATCGCATGAACTGTGAGATGTAGCACTCTCTGACTATAATCTCGGTTTGTTAAAGCTGTCTTGCTAACCCCCATCTAATCTGCAAGGTGCGTGCCCAGTTGAGTATGATTTTGAAGGACATAACGTTTGGTCTGTCCATCCTTTAATGTGATCGATGTCCATCCTTGGACCGATGTTAAGAAATGTTCTTGCATGGCAAAGAATTTTTTGTTAATTCTTATGGGAATTATCCCTGTTCGATAGCCTCAAAAATGATTTTGCATTACTATTTATTGTTTATCGCCATTTTCTGTGCATCATTATTTTATTTTATTAGTATTATGTTTTTTTTTTCTTTTTTTTTCTGATTATATGGTCATTTGTCTTTAATGTAAATGAAGAGAAAGTACTCAGTTATCTATAATGTAAGTAAAGTACAAATAAAGATAAAAAGAGATAAAAACACGTCAATCTGATAGTGAATGTTTTTCACTAAAACTCAATTTTGTACAATGCATATATAACTGTGATAACAATAAACAAAATACAAAAAGAATGTCACCCAAACTCCCTGAATGACTATAATGGCATATAATCTATGAGATCTACCTCGGGGTCATCATCATCATCAGACACATGGATCGGTTGAGGCTGAGGGGAGACTGAGGCTGAGGCTGAGGTTGTGAGGTAGAAGGTCCGGCCCCAGAAGTGGAAGGTCGGCTAGAAGGATCTGCTGGGCTTGGCTGCTGCGAGCCCCATAGTCTAACCATGGGCTGGAACCTAGGAGGAACTGCTACCGGCACAGATCGAGGCTGTGGTCCCTCAGAGCCCTGCTGCTGAAATTGTCCCGTCTAGGAAGGGCTGTACACATACTGTCATGAAGCCCAAGGTGTTTGTGATCATCCCCCCTAGCTCCTTGAAGGCCCTGCTCAACTAGCGAGTCTGCTCAACTGAATCGGTCCTCATACTCTCTAGCCTCTGCTCTGTCTGCTCCCTGAACCCCGGCATGGACTGAGCTAGGGGAGGAACGATCCCCTCCAATGCCTGGACTCGGGATCCGAGAGAACCGAGTGACTCATCTATCATCTAAAGAGTCATATCGATCCTCTGAGCTGCCTGGTCCTGGGACGTCCTCAACTCCTACCTGAGCTGCTTTCTGGGTCCCTCCTACTCATGCATGATATGCTCTATGAGCCTGGCCTACTCCTACCCCATGCTCTCTATAAGTTTGGCCTGCTCCCGGACCATGTGGTCAATGAGCTCGGCCTGCTCCTGGCCCAGGCGCTCAATGATCCTCGCCTGCTCCTGGATGATGGCCTGCTGCTGGTCCAACCTCTCCTGGATATGTCTGTCTCTCTCTCTGATCTACTTATGGAGGACCCTGTCCCTCTCCCCCTACCTGTGCTCAAATACTGCAAACATGGAGACCATGAGCTGGGAGATATCTGGCTATGATAGCTGAGGCTGAACTGGCTCCGGAGTCTGCTCTGGTGGCGGAGCTGTGGAGATGGATGCCCCCGGGTCGCCTTTAGAGTAAGGGTGGAACCTCTCTGATGGACTAAGGATGGTCCGCTATACCCTCGTAGCTGGAGGAGGGGTGGGGGTCGGCGCCCTCGGTGCTGGAGGAGTACCAAGCAAATCATCCATAGTGAACTCAACCTCGAAGTCTGATGGGGTCCTAGGCTGCTCCTCCTCTGGCTGTGGCTGTGGTGGCGGCCCCTCCTGATAGTCCTGATGCTGGGGAGCCTGGCCCTCTGGATACTGTGGCTGCTCGGGCTGCTGCTCTGGCGGCTGTGGTGGTGCCTGCTCCTGTACTGGTGCTAGCGGAGGAAGCGCAAAGGCTCGCCGAGTCTCGTGTATGGTAAGGAGTCTGAATGCCTCAAGCTGCCCTGCCAACTACAACACAATCCCCATCTGTACAGCAGCTGGTGCATCTACGTATATCCCCTCATCCAAGGCATACCCAAGCCTGTCCGGGGCGACTCCCAATCCCAAGAGTAATCTGGTGATGACCCCGCTGATAATCACCACTAGGGCTGTCCCCCTGGAAACCCTTACCATGTTAGCCAATAACTCATGGCTAACATTGAGATGCCGGCCGGCCACCAAGGCCCAGAGGCTCCAGATCTCCGCCGCATTAAGCAACCCTGGGTTACCAGCCCGTCCAAGGTACGAGCTAGAGAGCACTCTGTGCAAGTACCGGAGTGCCTGTGAAACCAACACGGTACTCTTTGCTGTATCATGGTCATACAGCACTCCGGGTAGGGCTATGGCCGCCCAATGGGTGCGTCCCACTGCTCGCTGGGGCACTATCACTCCATCGCCTCGCGGAAGTCCCATAGCCTCTGCAAAACGCCGATGCGTGATGCTAAACTGCTGACCATCGAACCAAAACTGTATCACTCCAGGCTCTGTCTCGGATCTCTGGTACCCTCCGTAGCGCAATGTGGCCAGGACCTGCCGCACCGCCTCTGGATATGTCTGGAAGCCCGGTGTCAAGAACTCCGTCCAGCCTGCGCCCTCCAAAAGTATGTCAGTCTCCTCGGCCATCCCCAAGGCCTCTAGGAATGGCCTAGAAATGAAACGACTGGCTCGAAACTCTACCTGAGCAAGTGCTCTATATCTCTGTGTAGCCTCGGGGTCCATCCAACCCGGAGCCTGTGGCTCAGCTGGCTCTATGGGACATGTCATCATGGAGGCATCCTGCAAGAAAGAATTTATGCAATTAATTTAACATAACGACTATAAATAGACCTATTTTCTGGTATAAGGCAAATCGGGCATCCTCCAGACAAGGATGGTCTAACCCAAAAAAAAATAAGAGAAAAATAAAAATAAAAATAAAGATAAATAATAAAAAAATAATAAAAAATTGGGCAGCATCCCGGCAGGGGTGTGCCCAACCCCCTGCATTAGGAAAGGCAAAATAACGACAGGCCTCAGGCCCCAATAATCAATCATAATAAAAATTTGGGCAGCACCCCGGCAAGGGTGTGCCCAAGCTCCTGCATGAAAAACAAGAAAACCAAAGGCCTCAGGCCCCAACAGCAGCACAATATTTATTGGTTTCACAACTAATGCATGCATAAGAATTTCTCATTTCTAAGTAAGCATGCTTTATTAGAATTCAAGGCAATAAAAATTTTCATGTAAAGTTGTCGAACATTGTAATGAGGAAAAATATATACCAAAATTAATTATTTAAACAGCACCTAAGGCTAATTATTAAGGTACAATATCTACACTGACAGCAATCCTTAGTAATAAATAAAATGGCAAAATTAAACTTATTTACTTGAAATTAAGAGGAGAAGGAGAAAAATTAAAAGGAAAAAAAAGAAGTAGTTACTAACATGTAATTAGCAGAAAAATTGACTAAAACGCAGAAAATACACTTTAGTGGGTGCCCGGTAATGTAAGGAACGTAAAAATGCAAAATAAAAATGTGAAAAGGTGAAGAAAAGTAAGAAAATCATAATGAGGGACGGTTTGGAGTAGGAAAGCAAAAAAACAAAAGCTAAAAATTGCCTGCCTGTCGGTCTCTGCCTGTTTATATAATTTTCATGACCAACGGGCCGGGCGCCTCCAGGAGCGACAGACGGGCTACCCGTCTGTCGTTCAATATTCCCCCATTAAATGCATAATTAATGCGCGTGATAAATGCAATAATGATGCATGCATCTGCCAGGTGGACGACTACCGACGGGCAAGCCACCGCTACTGAGGCACGGGCAGGCCGTCTGTGGAGCTCTTCTATAAATTTTGACACTTTTTCCTTATCTCCACTTATTTTAACCTTTTTCTATCTTCAATCTTTGACTTTCAAAGGATGACTTCTCCTCTTTTCCAAAAGATGTACTGCATCTTGGATGACACTCAAACTTGGGAAAATAATGCCCTCACTACTCTGTCCGGGCTAAAACACTTACGCAGAGCCAAAATAGACCACAACTTACTACTAGCTGCAACCCATTTTTGGAATCCTTGCTTCCATGTTTTCAAGTTTACTTATATGAAGTTGTGCCTCCTTCCTGACAAGTTTGCTGCTATCACTGGAGCATGGTATCCTCCCAATGCTCTGCCCTGCGTCCCCCGCTACGGTCTGATTCAGACTCGGGATATCGCCCTGTCTCTGGGCATAGCTCCTTCCGAGGCCGCTCGGCTAGTCGCACAGGGTCCTACTTTTCTGTTGGAGCCACTAATCGAGGCTCTAGACAGATTTTCTGATGTCCCTACATACCGAGTAAGCATTGTGTTCTTATTCTGTATGATGAGCCTCTTAACCGTAGCTCCAGGGGACTTAGTTGGCGACCCTCGCCTGTTTGGGGTTTTAGACGACTTTCACCGCAGGCTATCCCCTTTTCCCCTTATTCTAGCCGAAACCATTCTGGGCCTGGATGCTGTCTGCTCTGGATCCACCACCTCATTCACCTGAAGCCCCTTATTACTTCAGGTATGTCATTATTTTAAAAGGTAGTGCGTCCCTTGTGGATTTTCGCACTAGCTTTTCTTAGCGGGAAGTGTGTCCCTTAGGATTTTCACACAACCCTATGCCTAATTTTTGCTTGAGTAAACCCAACTTACTCCAGCGGGTTTTTTTTTTAGATATGGTTGCAAGAGAAACTAAGAATGCTGTCAGAGCCACCTCCCCGAGTCATCGCATAGTACTCACCGAGACACTTCCTCCCGCGTCGACGATTGCATTTGTTTACAACTCCTGACGAAGGCATTGCTAGATTTGGCGAGCTATCTGATGATGACATCAGTTTCATGTCTGCTTGGCTCCCTCTGTCTCATGCAGTCATTAATGGACCTTCGGGGTGCGTTCCCCTATGTGGGCTTCATCAGGCCACCTTCTGCATTACAGCTCAATGTGCTCGTCAGCTCGGGATGACCTAAGACGTGGTGAGGGTCCCGTTATCTTTTCGGGAAGGAGCCTTTTCTGCCGCTTTTGCTTCTCGCTATCATGGGTTATGGAGCCAACTCTTAGTGAAAACCGTTATACCTCGGTTCGGAGCTCATTCTGTGGCCTCCATCAGCGAGTACAAGAGATGGCTTCTCAGTCCGGCATCTGACAACAGGACACGAGGACTTAAACATTTGGCCAGCGAGAGTAGCGGTAGGACCTAGTTTATCTTACACATGTACATCCCTTTGGGTATTGACGTGACCTCAGCAAGTGTACTGAATCGGCAAGTAATATAGTGGAGTAAATTCGGACCCCAAATTATCATACCCAAGGGACTGTGTGCGCAAGCAATTAAAATCAAATGTATGCTAAAGAATTCCAAATTGTTTGAATTGATTGAGTTAATTATTGATTAAAAAAAAGAATTTAAATAACCAAAATAAACAAACAGAAATAATCAAATTTAAATTGACGTCAATAATTGCAATAAACAAAATGATGGAAAAAAATAACAAGATAAGAATTAAAAAATAGACAAACGTTGCGCAGGTTCACTCATCCACCCCATACCCAGATATGAATAAAATTAATCCAAGAATCATTTATGAAAGAAATCGGGATAACCCTCTTAACCCAGGCTTCCCAAACGGAGTCAGCCACTCTAATTATATGACATCCCAAACCGGAGTCAGCCACATAATCAGCCTATGCACGGGTCTAAAATCCTAAGTTTGGTTTATTTTCCCAATACGGAGTCAAATAACCCAGAACTTAATTATCTCACTCATCATTTTAGTCTCAAATCACAAATCCTGCACTTCTAGATTCCCAATCGGAGTCGTCCAAAAGACATAGCAAGAATGATACAAACTGAATATAGATAACCATGGTATTCAATCCATACAACTCAATAACCAACAAAGATAATGAAATAAATCATTCATCAAAACTGGAAATTAACTTGATAAAATAAATTCCATGAATCAATAATAAAAACCAGTGAAATAAACCATTCAATCATATATTTAAATTCAAAACATGTTCAGAATTCACATCATGGGTAGGGGATTCAAAGATCCCCCAAACAACTAAAAGACTACTCACAATCCATTACAAAATCAAAAGGAAAGAGGAAAGAATAAACCCAGAAATTCATTAAGGTGTAAATCCCGGTTAGTTCTTCAATCTCCTTCTTCAAATCTTCAATGGAGAAAAATTCTGGAAATTCTCTGAATATAAAAACTCTATTGAAATTAAATTATATGAATCTGATGAAATATTCTTGATTTCTAATTCAAAACTAAAGACAAAGATTGGAAAACTAAAAATTAAAATGGAAGAAAAACTTAAAAAATTGTCCAATGCAAAACTGATATGAAAACTAAACTCAAAAAAAATTCCGAACCCTAGCCAAACAAAAAAATATGCTTTTATAGTGTCAGAGTGGTCACGGTGGCAATGAAATCCATTACCACCGTGAGGTGTTGAGATCTCTAATTTTCCCTTGCGCACAAGAGATGGGTCACGGTGGCAATGAAATCTGTTGCCACTGTGAGGTCTTCAACTTAAGCTTCTGTCCAGGAACATTTATGTCACGGTGATAATGAAATAGATTGCCACCGTGAGGTACATAATGCACTGATTTTGCCTTGGGGATTATCATGTCACGGTGACAATGAAATAGATTGCCACCGTGACATGCTTCATACTTGCATTCTGTCCAATGGGCTTCTATGTCACGGTCACAATGAGTTTCATTGTGACCGTGACCCCTGTAAGACTGCTCTTGTTTTCAATTCCTCTTTATGTCACGGTCACAACCAATTTGGTTGTGACCGTGAGGTACCTAGAACCAAACCTGCAAAGACAAATCAAACTCCATCAAAAAGCTATCTATTATGCATCAAAATTCCAATTTAACTAAGATTAGCAAAATTAACCTAAAGGAAACATAATATGACCAAAAACACAACTAAACAACCAAAAATCATATAAAAACACTATCAAAACTAAGTACTATATTGAAGTTATCAAAATAGCCCACACTTAGACTTTGCTCATCCTCGAGTAAATGAATTATCCACATTCCTGAAATTTCAAACTCTAACTAGGAATACGAAAACTTAACAACAGTCTTAGCACCAAGCAGAAGGATCTTGGTTACAAATTCTCAAATCAATTTATATCAAGTAATTTCACGTGTGTGTGTGCTAGGCTCAAAACAAATTTTCTCTTTTCAAAACAAAACAGCCAATGCATTCCAACTATTGAGCAAAGAAAAAGAATATGCAAGTAAATTCACATACAGGTTTCGCACTTAAAACTCAGGATAACCATAAGCCTCTCCTTTAGCACCGGAACCACAAGGGTCATCTCCACTAAACAACTCAAATCAAGAACAGGATCAAATGGACTTATTCCAAGGTTGAAATGTTGGGTTAGGTAATTGGCTAACAAGAATAGTAAGGGAATTCAAATAAAGAGTCAGCTACTCTACCTATAATTCCACTATCCAAACTGAATAAAAATTTCCATGACTTACCTTCAATTTACTCATAGTTGCCAAAGGTCGTCTAACTTCCCCAACATGAAAAACATTAAACCTCAAGAAAACAAAGTGATGAGCTTTCTTAATGAATTTATCTTTCAAACCCAAATATCCATGAATATGAATACGTCTTCTTCCAATTAAGGGTACCCCACACTCGAATTTTTCTATAATCAACTAACTCCAAGATTAACAATAATCAACTACTCATCAACTTCTTTTCCTTTTCTTTTATATTTATTTTTATTTTTATTTCTATTTTTATTTTTATTTTTATTTTTATTTTTATATATATATTTTTTTTATGGTGAGATACCCAAAACCTTTATTTCCCTACCACAAATTTGACTCCATTAAAGGGAACTTAAACGATATAATAGACAATACCCCAAAGTTTCACAATTCTTCTCACTCCCACACTATTTTCACATTAAATACCCTAATTTAACTTTCAATATTATCCCAACCCAATCCTAGAGTGGCCAATTCTTAAAAAGGGTAGTCCAAGGCATTTAGGTTAAATGGTAAAATAATAGTGTAACAAAGAAAAATGCATAGTACGCTTTTAGCATACTAAATCAGCTCAACGGGGCTAGCAATGGAAATGAAGTAAACAGGTAGGTCAAAAGCTATTTAAAATGTTTACCAAAGAAAGAAATTGCCTAAATCATGTCCTAAACTTGCTTGAGTTGTTATGATGTTTCGAAGGGTGATGAGGAAGGTTCTAACTATCCTAAAATTCCTTCACTCAAAAACTCTTACGCACTGGATTTTTCATATTTTTACAAACAAGCCTATAGTGCAGAAAAGATTAGAAATTACAAGATATATGACTAATTTAGATTAATTTGCTTCTAAAACTTCCAACTACTCATTTGCTATGATCAATTTTTAAGATAAACCATTCTCAAATTAAAGTTCAAAACATTCACAATAGGAATAACTAAGAGCCAGCCAAGCTAAGATAGGAAAAATTCTAACAACCACAATTAAATATTCAAATAACTAAAACACAGTTAAAATAAAACATCAAACATGCAAAAACATAAAAAAAATAAAGTAATTATTTACATATTAAGCTGTTAGATGGAGTTACTCCTTCTACCCCCTACTTAATACATTGCTGTCCCCAGCAAGTTAAAAATAATTACAAACCACAGTTAACATAAAAAAAAAACAAGTCGCCCTGGTTAATTCTCTGGAGGTGGTGGCGGTGGAAACTGGGCATCAAATCGTGCAGACCAGGAGGAAAATACCAAGAGCATCTGGTCCATCTGGGACTGAATGTCGGCCTGAGACGCAGAGATAGTGTCCACAGATGCGGCTATGGTGTCCATGCGCTCCATAATCGCATCATACTGCGTGGAAGAAAACTGCTGGTGCTCATGGGCTGGGGGAGTTAGTGCCTCAGGATCCTCCTCGTTCTCGCGTGTCAAACCTCCCACACCCCGCTCGATGCCTTGCAAATACTCATCACGAGTGGACAACCGAAAGCCGTCAGCTGTTGTCACATCCTTCACTATGACCTTCATATTTGTGAGCATCTTCTGATCAATTGTAGCAATGGAAAGCAATGATTTATACTTCTTCGAGGGATGACAGACACGCTTAGCTATAGCAGCGACAAATCCACTAAGTACGATTTTTGTCACCTTTTTCGGTTTCTATTGCATCTCCTCCAATTTGTGCCAGAAATGAGTGGCGCCATTTATTTGGACACCCTGGATCATGCACGCGAGAAACAGGGCTTCCGATAAGCTGACTCGGCCCGCTAAATCTGCATGGCTTAACATAGATAATGAAAAAAATCGATGGAGGATCCGCAGAATGTGGCTGTTCAAATGATGCGCCTTAGTTTTGCCCGAGACATACTGTGTAGCAGTCACAGTGTCTCGAATTATCGCCCACGCACCTTCTTTAGAGTAATTATCATAATAATCAGGCACTAGGTGTGGAAAACCAAGATACTTTGAAAATTCATGAAAAGTGATGTTATACTCTAAAGTGTCCAAAAAGAACGAAAAAGAACCTGGATCATTGATAAGATCGCGGCCTGGTCTACAAGTGATAGTTGACATAAAGTCTTTTGTCAAAGTCGGATAAACTTTCTCATTAAGCATGAAAACCCACTCCCAGCCAATGTTAGCGATAAGCTACTGGACTTCATTTTTAATTCCTAGTTTTTCCAACAATCCAAAATCCAAATAGCTCGTTTGGATGTACGAGCATTTGGTGAATCGAGCATAAGGAACCTTTTTAGCACCTGGAACCCATGCTGGTACCTTGGAAATGTCCACTGAATCTGAGCTGGGGGGTTGGCTGCTAGAACTAGAAGCTAGAGCACAACTTTTTCGTTTTGGAGCCACTGCATGAAAATAATCAGCCAATTTCAATAACAATATAAGTTTAAACAAACAATGGCTACAACTTACTCATCAATAAACAATCCATTCTACCCAAACCTATTCATCCTCCAAATGAGCTTGTTTTTAACAAAGTGAAGCAACACATAAAGAGGTTAAGAGTGTGCAATGACAACCTTAAAGCACAATTAACATCAGGGCAAATAAAACTTTGCATTTCAAAATGTTAAAAATTGCAAAATTTGGAAAATCAATTCATAGAGACATTTGATCAATCACTTGGTAAACAGCACTTAAACGCACTGGAATTGGAAAACAAGGGCACTAACAACCCCCCAAATTGGCAATTAGCAACAATACATTGCATAACAAATAGTTTAAAATCAATAAAAGTTAAGTCCAATCCAAAATTTGAGTAAAATTATCAACCCAAGTTGTGCACAAATTACGCCCTAAAATCCTACTTCCCAACCATTCACGTTCAAAATTAATCCTACTTCCACTCCGAACTCATCTTCCTGAGCCATCATAGCACCTACAGAGCCATCTTCCATTGCCAAATACAAAATGAGCGATTTGACTGGTTGCAGTGGCCTCAGTACTGGTGGGTTCAGCAAATACTCTCTGATACTATCGAAGGCCTTCTGGTAGTCCTCGTTCCATACCACAGGCTGATTCTTTCTAAGCAGCTTGAAAATTGGCTCGCATATAGAGGTGAGCTTTGCAATGAACCGGATAACATACTGTAACTTGCCCAGGAAACTTCTCACATCCTTTTCCTTTTGTGGCACTGGCATTTCCCTGATGGCTTTCACCTTGTCTGGGTCGATTTCGATCCCTCTTTGGCTGACCACATGTCCCAACAGCTTTCCTGAAGTTACTCCAAAGATATATTTCTTGGGATTTAGCCGCAGGTTGTAAATCTATCCTGGTGAAGAACTTCTCCAATGCTTCGAAATGGCCCTCTCTAGTGGCTGACTTGACCATCATGTCATCTACGTATACCACCACTTCTTTATGGATCAAGTCACTTAGAATCTTCATTGCCATCCTTTGGTAGGTAGCCCCTGCATTCTTCAAACCAAAAGGCATCACCCTGTAAGCATATGTCCCCCACTCTGTGATAAATGTCGTTTTGATCCGATCAATTATCTTATTGAGTATCTGATTGTAGCCCGCATAGCCGTCCCCAAAGCTATACATTGCACAATTGGCAGCTGTAGACACTGAGTCCCGAGTAGCCTTGATCAGGATTACCCGATGATGAAATTTAGCTACGCTGGCTTATAGACAAAAAGATTGGAGCTCGGAAGTGATTTTCCTTGTCTTTTTTATGAGTAAAAAGTGTATTTTAAAAATATTTTTAAAATTATTGTGGAGAAGAAAAAGTGTGTTTTAGGTTGAGGGTATTTTATATAAAAATTTAAAATTTAAATTTAAAAAAAGGGGGGGGGGGGAAATTGTTCGCGACGGAATAGCGACAGCAGGGCGCCGTCGCTGTTGTACGTGCGCAGAGCGCGCGCTCAGTGCGAGCGACGCCCTTGGCGTCGGTCGCTCCGCGCGAACGACGCGCAAGGCATCGTGCGCGGAATGCACGCACTCCGTGTGGAAACGCGCGGAGTGACGCCGATTTTCTGCGGTTTTGCCCTTTTTTCGGCCCATTTTCAACCCCGACTTGATTTTTAATGATTTTTGGACGGTTTTGGGTGGTTTTTGGGTAGTTTTTGAGTGTTAAAAGTGTAGAAAAAATTCAGCAACAAGGGAGGACGAAAGAAAGATTTTAGAGAGAAAAAACTGAATTTTTGAGCTTTTTAGTTGAGAGAAAAAAATCAATCTTACACACTTGCTTCCAAGGGTGATTTTTCATGTTTCCAAGTTATTTTTCAAGCATTTTTCACAAGGAAAAGACAAGGAATTCAACACTTCTACCTTCAATTCTTCAAGATTAAATTTGAGGGTAATTATTCATGGCTTAACTCCTTAATTATCTTGTTGATTTTAATTTCTTTTGTTTCCAATTAACTTTTAAACATGTAAATTCTCTCAGTCCCCATATTCTTCTTATTATTTTATCTTCAATAGTTCATATAACAAGTAAACTCTTTTAAATCCTATTATATTTTCATGTCAAATTGTTTTTTACACATATCAATATTTTAATTTTTACCCATAGTCGTTATTATAATTATTTATTGGATATGTTGAGCATGGTTAATATTTTTTTATTCTTATGCATGTTAAATTGCATCATAATTATTTTATGAATGTTATAGTATCTTATGCATGTTATATTTTCATTATACATATTATCTTTTATGTCATATTATTTCTTTGGGTTAATTTCTAACATGAATTTCATTTTTATTTTTTGTTGTAAATTGTTATTTTATTCTTATTTGAGCATCCATGCACGTGAAGGAGGAGATGCGGGGTTCAGTATCTTCTTTATACATTTTAATTCTCATTTTGTTTATATTTTTAATTTCCTTGTATATATTCATTAAGTAAAATGGTTTTTTTATGCACGCCCAAATAAAAATCACAAAAATATTTCTACTAAATTAAACTAGGATTTTTTATAATGAATGGGACCAATGTCCTAGTTTTCATTCCAAATAAGTCACCACATCCAAAATGTTTTCTTTAAATACACATGCGGGGACCAAAGTCCTCATAGTTAATAAATTTTCCGGTTTTATGTATCTTTGCACTTTTTTAAATGGGAGTTGTATTCCGCTCCTAGTATTATTGTACTTTACTTTTAATATTTTACTGCTTTTAATGTGAATATTTGTGCCTTTTAATTAAAATTGCATCGTGTGGAGAGAGAGCGAACTAATAAACTCAAAACCAAATTGTAAAATTAATCAAGGTAGAAATAGATGAGAAGTCCCGAACCCATCTCTGGTCTTTGGGCTCAAAGAGGCTAGAGGTTTACCCTCCAAGACACCTCTTATGTCACAAGACTTAGACATCAAATCCTAGGCTCCAAGGCAGAGAGGCTCTTCCTCCAAGACCCCTTTGGCTTGCCCAAAATGGATAAAAGCACTGTCTTAGGCTCTCAGAGGTGAGAGAAACTTTCCCAATATTTTATTGGGTGGCGACTCCATGAAACCTCCTTGTTGCCCAAAATAGACACACTTGTAATTCGTTGCAAGTTGTCAACGGACCTCAAATGCCCGATCGCCCTCGGGTTGGCGGTCAGAAGGGCGACCGCGGGTCCAGTGCACGTCACAGTGGCGACTCCACTAGGGACAAATGGTTCGAGACTTCAACTTGAAAATACCTTGATTATCCTTTACAATTAAGTTTTAGTTTATGAATTTCACTTTATCTCAAAATTGCATATCATCTCATTAGAGCCTTAGATTAAGTTAGTTTGGTCCCTTCTCAATCCCGGTGCGTTCCTGAAGCACGACTCTATTTTCACTCAATCTAGGGAAGTGTTAAGGATAATCACCAGCCCAAGCCTCGTACCATCAAGGCATATCAAATGGTGACTCGATCGGTCGTTATGCTCGTGATGAGCTAGACCCGTCGGCAGGGATCATGCTTAGATAACCCAAAAATATCATCACCTTTTGACTAAAGCTCATGTAATGGCAATAGATACTTCCACTAGGTGAAATGTACCATAATACTATGCTTGCTATATGGGCCATCATATATTGGACGAAGTTAATTTAATTAAATGGTCTTCATCAAAGGCTTTCATGCTCCGATGGGCCCATCTTAGTTAAGTTGAATTGTTTAAATACATAATGGCCAAACACCCATACGTATGTACATTAGATGAGAGCTGTTATGCTGCCGGTTTTCCACCGTGCACCATACGTGTCCATTGGGTTCCCCGTTAACCCATGGATCAAGCCCACCAAGGAAAGAGACTGCACTACCACGTGTGTGGGAGATATAAGGTTGGAAGGATCTATCTGCTTGCATGTGTTTGTCAATGTTGCATCAACACGAGCATGCATTGCATTTTAATCATGCATCATCTTAACAATTTTCACATTTCAGTCATCATAGATTCTCCTGGGTGGTCTAGAGGTCCCGACGGACGGTTAAGAAGGACTCCACTTTTAGGGTTAATAGAGTTAGTGTCAGATCAGAGTTCAGATTCAATCTTAGAAGACAATGTGGGCTTTTTTTCAGAATTATCAATAGAAGTAAGCATGGCTAATCCATCAAATGAGTCCGATGCAACCCGGGCAATAATTGCTGAAGAGGTAGGAAAGAGAATAGAGGAGTTTGAAGCCCGAATGATTGTAATGATGGGCAATCTTGCCGCCACTATAGCTGGGCAACAAGCTACTGCTACCCCTATCCGGATGCGAGCTGAACAAGAGGCTGTTAGAGAAGAGCTCCCTGCTGCAGTTAACCAACCAGTGGTCGATCCACCTATTGTTGAGCAAAGAGTACCTGCACCTATTGAGTGCAGAGAGGGCCCTAGGTCTGAAGCTGAGTTTGGGGGAGATGAGCAAGAGGAGCATACAGTAACTAAAGAAAAGTCGCCGAAATTGGAGGAGGCAATGTGGAGGAAAATGGAAGAGAGGTTTGAGCCCATGGCAATAATGATGATAGTAGGGAAAGGAATGAACCCAGAATACCGAGAGCTGGAAGGGGATAACCTGATTCCCCAGAATTTCAAGATGCCTGATATCCCAAAATTTGATGGCACTTCTGACCCTGCCGCACACATCAAGCAATACTCGCTGGTCATGAAGGGCACGACCTTAATAAGAAAGCAAAAGATAAAGTATTTTTGCTTGATTCTCACAGGAGCTGCTATTGATTGGTATTATGGGCTTGACAGGAGGTCCAAGGAGGATTGGGACTTGATGACCAAAGAGTTTCTTAAGCAGTACAATTGCAGTACCCGGATGGAGGTCACTTTGAAAGATCTCGAGTTGCTACAATAGAAGGCTGGAGAGTCCTTCCACGAGTACCTTACTCGATGGAGGAACCGAGTTATGGAGATGAAACGTAAACCGGACACTTCTGATCAGATCCGATTATTCATTCAAAATGCCAGCCCGTACTTGAGAGATGGACTAAAAATAAAGGGACTGAAAGACTGGGAATCCCTGAAGGACATTGCCATAGAAGCAGAAGGTGAATATTTAGCCAAGAGGGCAAACAGTGAGTCCTATGCCAGGAAGGGATACAGCAATCAAGGGACAGCCAAGTCAGCAAGTTCAAGCAGTGGTAATAGAGGTGGGAAGACAGCCGAAGTGTCTGCAATAGGCATGAATCAGAGGTATTTCTCCAACTTGGGTAGGCCTTTATCTTGGGTGCTGAAGAGGATAGTAAAAGAAGGAAAACTGCGACCCCTATCACCTAGGCCGGCCAAGACCCAGGGACAGCCAGGGCACAAGGAAAATGAATATTGTGCATTTCACCAACATACCGGGCATTTGACTGATGATTGTATAACGCTAAGACATCGGGTCAAAGATCTAATTGATAATAAGCAGATCACCGATCCTGAGAAGAGAGAAGGCAAGAAGAAGTCCAGCTATAATGCAGTGCGACCTCCAATCTTTATGATTAGATTGAGCCTACCAAAATGGTACGTGATGCAAGATTTATAAGGAAATGAGCATGTCGCTATTACTCGCCCTGCGGTGAATAAAGAAGGGATTTCCGTGGCAGCGATAGACTGTTGGTCCACTAGTGAGAGTGGAGAAGATGAAGACGATGAGAAACATGGAGAGTTCATGGATCTGTGGGATTCGGAAGAGGAATAAAGAGTAGAAGCAGTAACAAGAAGTGGGAGGGTGGTCCAGAAGTTGAGAAGCAGCAGGACCCAGCACAAGCAATCGCAGAGAAGAGCCGGAAGAAAATTCAATAGTGAAGCAACTGAAAAAGACCATGGGTCAGATATCTATTTGGGACCTCTTGAGACAGTCCCCCTCTCACAGACAGAAGTTAGTTGAGAGTGTATCCACCATAGTAACTACAATCTCTCCATCTGTGCTGTTAGACCTAGTAAAAGGGGAATCTGGGGAGAAGCTGGTATTTTCTAATGCATACCTACTAACAGAGGGTCGCAACCACAACCGACCTTTGTACATCAAGGCATAGATCAATGGCAAACACACCACTTGCGTCATGGTTGATGACGGGTCATTAATAAATGTTTGCCCTTTGGTGGCGCTTCAGGCCTTTGGGATGGATGAGAGTATGTTAAGCAAGTCTGACCTGACCATCACAGCCTACGACAACTCCAAGAGGCAAGCATCGGGAATTTTCAAAGCTTTGGTAAAGACGGGGCCCATTGAGACAGCAACGGATTTTGTGGTTTTGCCGATCCCAGTAAACTTTTCATCTCTACTTGGTAGACTGTGGCTCCACAGGTTAGGGGGAGTACCATCCACCACACCAGATAATTAAGATACCCCATGAAGGAGAAGTAGTGACCATTAAAGCAGCAAGAGAGAACCAAGTGTCTGCCTTGGAGATCTCTAATCAGCCATTCAGTTGCTTTCATGTATCGATGATCGGAGAAGAGCAAAGCTTAGAAGGTAGCGCTCAGGTGGTGAACATGCTAAAGAAGATGCACTTTCTCCCAGGTGCTAGTTTGGGAAAAGAGTCATAAGGGCTGCAAGATGCTATCACTACACATGGTCAGAAAGACCGAAAGGGGTTGGGCTACAAAGGAGAGTATGGTAAGAAGAAAGTGTCAGAGAAGATCCCCCATATTTCAGAGAGCTTTGTGCCATCATCATCGGTTTGTGCTTACACCGGAGAAGAAGAGCCGTAGTGGATAGATGGGAAGATCACACCGAGTTTTGAAATTTTCAACGATGTCTTTGATTGGGAGATCGGAGTTGTTAAAGCTGTAGAGAACTTTTGAGACGAGGAGATTATGACCCAATGCAGCATCTGGGACAGGGATGAGCCCGAAGAGATTGTAACTGATAAGCTGTTAGCCACCAAACTCAAAGGGAAGGAGAAGATGATAGAACCAGAGCTGAAGATTGAAGATCTCAAGATTTCACCAAGTCAAGAAGCCAAAGCACAGTCGGCTGCAGCATCGGCATCGACTGAAGTTGATAGTCATTTAGATTCTCTTTTTATGCCAGAACTCTTTGAGGACAATGTTAATGTTTCTGATTATGTTAATGAGATGAACAACTTTGCTTACTTGTGTGATGTTTCTGATGATTTCATTTCGCATGATTATAAGCATGATGCATTCATTTTTTATATTAATTCAAATAGCACAACCGCATTTAATCTCGAAACTTTGGAAAATCCAAAGAAAATTTTGATAGCATCAGACACAACTCCTGAAGAGAGAATAAAATTTGAGAGAATATTTAAAAAATATAAAAAAGTCTTTGCCTGGACCTATGAGGATATGCCGGCAATAGATCGAGACGTTGCCAAGCATGCCATCCCAACTTACCCAGAGTTTAAGCCAATCAAGCAAAAGCTTCGGAGACTTAGGCTAGAATGGGCGCAGAAAGTAAAGAAGGAGATCTATAAGCAGATTGAGGCCAAATTCTTAATAGAGGTTCAATACCCGACCTGGCTCGCTAATGTGGTTCCTGTAGCCAAGAAAGATGGTAAGGTTCGAGTATGCGTTGACTATCGAGACCTGAACAAAGCTTGCCCTAAGGATGATTTCCTGCTACCCCATATTGATGTGCTAGTGGATAGTGCTGCTGCCTGTATGATGTACAACTTTGTGGATGGATACGCAGGTTACAATCAAATCCTTAACAAAATAGTGGATCGGATCAAGACAGCTTTCATCACCGAGTGGGGGACATACGCCTATCGGGTTATGGCTTTTGGGTTGAAAAATGCAGGAGCAACTTATCAGAGGATGGCCACCAAAGTTCTCAATGACCTAATTCACAAAGAAGTGGAAGTATATGTCGACGACATGATGATTAAGTCAGCTACTAGAGAAGGTCACTTTGAGGCTTTAGAAAAGTTCTTTCAAAGGATTAGTAAGTATAATTTGTGCCTCAATCCTAAGAAATGCATCTTTGGGGTTACCTCGGGTAAGCTATTAGGCCATGTGGTAAGCCAGCGAGGAATTAAAGTAGATCCCGATAAAGTCAAAGCCATAAGAGAGATGCCGGTGCCCCAGAAGGAGAAGGACGTCAGAAGTTTCCTAGGAAAGCTTCAGTATATCAGCCGATTTATTGCCAAGCTAGCTTCAGTATGTGAGCCTATTTTCAAGCTTCTTAGGAAGAATCAGCCGGTGATATGGAATGATGATTGTCAACTGGCATTTGACACCATTAAGGAGTATCTGTTAAATCCTCCAGTATTAAGACCACCACGCCGTGCCAAGCCACTAATCCTGTACCTAGCAGTGGAAGATAATTCAATAGGTGCTATGATGTCTCAAGAAGACGATTTTGGTATGGAGTTTGTGATTTGCTATCTTAGCAAGAAGTTCCTACCGTATGAAGCTAAATATGTAGAGGTGGAGAAGATTTCTTTAGCAGTTATCTGGGCTTCTAAGAAGTTGCGACACTACTTTCATTCCTTCAGGGTACAGGCAGTAGCCAAACATAATCCTCTTAGATACCTCCAAGAAGCACCCTCTCTACTAGGGAAGATGGGAAGATGGTTACTGCTGTTGCAGGAGTTTGACATTGAGTACATAACCAAGAAAACCATTAAAGGAAGAGCTGTAGCAGAATTCTTAGCCGAGCATCCTATTGAGGGAGACCAGTTTGAGTATAATTTCCCAGATGAAGATGTCACCGCCATAGCAGTGCAAGGGTGGCAGCTATTCTTTGATGGGGCAGTAAACAGTAAAGGGGCAGGAGCAGGAATTATTCTTACGACCCCAGATGGTAAAAGGCTACCATTGGCTAAGAAGGTGAGGTATAAGGTTACCAATAATGAAGCAGAATATGAAGCTTGCATCTTTGGATTGGAAGCATTACTCGCTTTGGGGGCAAAGACCGCGGATGTATTTGGAGATTCTTCCTTGGTAATTCATCAGATCAGAAGGGAGTGGTCAGTCAAGGAAGAAAGGTTGTTGCCTTACGTGAAGCACTTGAGAATGTTGAGCAGCCAGTTTGAGACTTGCACCATTCACTTCATCCCCAGAGACAAAAATCAGTTAGCTGATGCTCTAGTAACTTTAGTGTCTATGTGGGATAATCCAATAGGAGTTGCGATGAAACCCGTGTTAATCTGTAGTTCAGGAAGGCCTTGCTTTGAAGCTGAGCAGGTGATGGACGATGAGACCACCGATGGAAATCCATAGTACTATGACATTCAAAATTACTTAGAAAGGTCAGTCTTTCCAGAGGAAGCCACTGAGAAGGATCAAAGAATGATCAGGAAGTTATCCACTCAATTCATCAGTGTTAATGGCACTTTGTACAAAAGACAAGCTGATGGTATCCAGTTATGATGTCTCGTGGAGAAAGAAGCTAAAAGAGTTATGGAAGAGGTTCATGCTGGGATCTGTGGAGCTCACATGAATGGCTTAGCCTTAGCAAAGAAGATCATGCGCCAAGGGTTTTATTGCCTCACAATGGATACGGATTGTCCAAAATTTGTGAAGCAATGCCAGTTATTCCAACAGTATGCGAACTTGAGGCATGTGCCAGTTTCAGAGTTACATAACTTGACATCTCCATGGCCATTTGCAGCTTGGGGAATAGACATCATGGGCGAGATCCATCCTACAGCTTCTAACGGGCACAGGTTCATTATAGTTGCCATTGACTACTTCACTAAGTGGGTTGAAGTTGAATCTTTCAAGGAGGTTGATGCAAGGGATATGGCTAAATTCATTGAGCGGAATCTGATATGCAGATATGGTCTCCCACATCACATTGTGTCTGATAATGGGGTGCAATTTCTGGCAGAAACTAAACAAATGCTCCAGAAATACAGGATCCAACATCACAAGTCTTCTCCCTACCGTCCTCAAGCAAACGGTGCAATTGAAGCAGCGAACAAGAATGTGAAGCGGATATTGGCCAAGATGGTTCAGAGCTATGAAGACTGGGATGAAAAGTTACCCTTCGCACTTTTGGGATATAGAATTACAATCAGAACCTCTACGGGGGCAACACCATTCTCTCTGGTATATGGAACTGAAGCAGTCCTGCCGGTTGAAATTTAGTTGAAGTCTTTGAGGGTAGTCATGGAAGCCGAGATTCCAGAGACAGAATGGGCGCAACAGCGTTTGTCATAGCTAAATTTGCTAGATGAAGATAGGTTGCGGGCCTATTACCACAATCAAGCTTATCATAAAAGGTTAGCTCGGTCGTTTAGCAAGAAAGTACGAAAGCACCCGTTGAAGGAGGGGGATTTGGTCTTTAAGATGATGAGGCCGGGAGTGCCGGACATGCGCGAAAAATTCAGGCCCACCTGGGAAGGTCTGTTCGTTTTGAAGAAGCTGCTAACAAAAGGAGCAGCAATTTTGGCAGACAGTGATGGGAATGAGTTCAAGGACCCGTTCAATGTCGATAGACTTAAAAGGTTCCATGGCTAAAGACCAAAAATAATAAAAAAAAAGAGAATAAATGCCCCGCGGGTCGAAAACCGAAAAAATGCGGCCTTGCTAAAATTCGGCGCCCTGTCAGGGTGAAAACCAAAAAAAAGGCATCCTGGGCAAAAATTAAGGGCCAAGAGAAAATATTCAATCGAGAAAACCCGAGAAGGCCGATTGATAATAGGAGTTTGATGCTGACAAAATCCACTCCGAGATTAGGTGTAGTCATAAGCTTTTGAATTCTTGTCAAATGAAAATCATGTATGATGAAATCATATAGAAATGTACACAATTTTGCAATGAATAAAAGAATATATTTTCATTGATCTTTTAGTTCTGTCTTAAAAAGAGATATACCAATTGTTCATCTAATGATTATTGCTCAGTCACTTCATCGGATATGTGCTATTTGCTCTTAACAGAAGCTTTGATGATAACCTTTTCTGAATAAAAAAAAAAAAGCCATTAGAGACGAAAACCGTAACTGGATCTCTAAGAAAAAGTTAGGCCAAAGGGCAGGGTGAAAACCTGGAAACAGGCAGTCTGCCCTAAAAAAAAAAGGTAAAATGAACAAAAGACGCTGGATTGGGTTGGGTCCATTCCAGGCAAAAATTAGGCAAAGGGTTGTGTAAAAATCCCTTAAGGGACGCATTTCCCGCAAAGAAAAGCTAGTGTAAAAATTCACAAGGGAAGCACTACCTTTAAAACAATGACGTTCAATGCCTGGAGCGATAAGGCGGCGTTATTTCAGATGAGCCTCTTTCAATCAAATAACACACAACACAGAACATGAATCAGAATCCCGGGTAAATGATCATTGACCAGGGGGGGCAAAGGATGTACACTGGACGTCTCTTTCTAAAAACTTGTCGACAATCCTCAGAATTCCGGGGGCATGGTAGAGCAGACAAGCTACAACCTCAGCAAACCTTGAACCACCTAGGGCACGATCTATACATTTTTGCAAGCATTTGCATTCCATATCATATACACATGATTTCTTGTATATTCCTACGCATACAATCTTGCAGGAGAAATCGGCGGGGAACACCAACAAAAGCCGAGTGACGACACCAGTCCAAACGTCTAAAGGTGCACAGCTCCAAAATTCACAGCAGTTAGCACGATGGCGGCACTACCCACAAGAGGTTAGCACGACCTCGGCACTACCAATTCACAGCGGTTAGCACGATGGCGGCACTACCCACAATAGGTTAGCACGACCACGGCACTACCAATTCACAGCAGTTAGCACGATGGCGGCACTACCCACAAGAGGTTAGCACGACCACGGCACTACCAATTAACAGCGGTTAGCACGATGGCGGCACTACCCACAAGAGGTTAGCACGACCACGGCACTACCAATTCACAGCGGTTAGCACGATGGCGACACTACCCACAAGAGGTTAGCACGACCACGACACTACCAATTCACAGAGGTTAGCACGATGGCGGCACTACCCACAACAGGTTAGCACGACCACGGTACTACCAATTCACAGCGGTTAGCACGATGGCGGCACTACCCACAAGAGGTTAGCACGACCACGGCACTACCAATTCATAGCAGTTAGCACGATGGCGGCACTACCCACAAGAGGTTAGCACGACCACGGTACTACTAATTCACAGCGGTTAGCACGATGGCGGCATTACTCGCAAGAGGTTAGCACGACCACGACATTACCAACTCACAATGGTTAGCACGATAGCGGCGCCACCCACAAGAGGTTAGCGTACCTACAGCGTCACCAGTAACAACCAAAAGACAGCCTGCCTATAACACGGCAATAGCTATTCTCATAACTCCATCCAGCAGGAAGGTCGCTGCTTCAGGTACGCGCTTCTTTCCTTTTCCTGAATTTTGGCTCACCTAGTGTGACGCCCATTCCCTAATAACAGACTAGCTCAGCTAATCTTAGTTAGAGAAGGCCGCACACACACAACAGAACACATGCTTAACCTGAACAATAAAATTTCATCATATACAAACATAACTCATGCATCACATGCCAACCACTTTAATTCATACACCATAACCACTCATATGACATGCATACATATGGGGGTAACATTCATTGTTATCACATTATTACATGCCTTTACAAACCCGATACACATATTAACTATACAAAAATCTTATACAAAATTCCAAAGTAACAACCCCAAACCTACACTATCCACTTCCTATTGTTGACCATACAAAATGCAGGGGTGTCCTCCAGTCACCTCTCGTCCGTACCTGCACGGATTAGAGTAAATCCATGCTAAGCGATAACGCTTAGTGGGGAACACATATAACAAGTAATTCTACACACATATATAATTACTACACATTGCATGTCAACAATCATGCTAATTAAGAATCACTTCATCCAATTCTGTTTCATGCATAACATTGTTCATTACTATATTCAATCTTAAAGCACCAATCATGTATTCACATATTCACATCACCTACCATGTTGTGTCACCATCATATTCACTTATTATTTAGTTGATTAGCCTGCAATCCAAAGACGCGGATAACGGGTATCGCATTGGTACTACTCAGTTACAAGAATATCATTGAGATTATATTTACGCATTGGTACCCTCAGGTACAAAATATCAATCCACTTATAATAAAATCCAGCAAGGATTATTCGCATTGTGATTCCCATGGAATCAGACACATTAAACGCATGGGGCTGCAGCACTTGACCCTACAGGCATGCCTAACTATCCACTACTCGACTCGCAGGCTTAAGTTGTTAAACATTTTATTCATTTCACATTGAACACATTTCGCTTCACATATGTTGTTGTCCAACATCACATTCGCTTTATACATTTGCATTAGCACATAGCTATTCTCTTCACTTGCATACTCATAGCATTTCCAATCTAATTCTTTCCTAGTTAATAATCACATATTTGATTGCATTCAAAAGTCATCATGTTTATGCAAATATACATTACTTAATGCACACATAATACTTACTCATAATGTCCTTCATTACAGCTTAAAGCCTTGCCATTTAGAAGTCCAAACACATTAGGATTATATTGCCAAAACAGGGTAGGTCACAGTCACAATGAATTTCATTGTCACCGTGACATATTGAAGTTCAGAACAGAACACAAATTGGAGGCAGGTCACGGTCACAATCAATTTCATTGTCACCGTGACATGTTCCCAACTCTCGGCAGAATGCAACTTGAGGGTATGTCACGGTCACAATGAATTTCATTGTCACCGTCACATATCCACACTTTGCAAAATAGAATGCTCTCTTGGGTACCTCACGGTCACAATCAATTTGATTGTCACCGTGACATACAAAATCCATTAGGCAAAATTGAACTCAAGCATACCTCATGGTCACAATCAATTTGATTGTCACCGTGACCCATGCAAAAACACTATAACATAGCTGTGTTTTGTCACTGGCACAGCTGTGCTTTCCAGTCCAATTCTTCTTTCACATTAAGACTTCAAATCTCATTCTCACTTTTGGCAATCAACCCAAATACATCAACCACTTACTCAATTAGCACATACCTGATTTCCCTTCTTGTTTTGGCATTCATCTTTAGCACAATTTATAATCAATCCCAATTCACACATAGCATGCATGCTCTCAAGCAACTCATTCACTAAACACATCTCCACAACCAACAAATAACTAATAACACAATTTCCTGCTCAATGCCATCATTCCATATGCACATATAGCTCATATCAAGGTCTCTATTTGACCAATACAAATCATACAATTTACACATTTAGGATTTGTTCCCAAACCTTGTCGCCTTAGCTCCTAATCTCGTCGAACGCTCGGTTCTCCAACTACAGCTTTTCCTTTATCCTTCTTCAGCTAGCAAAACCAGTTCAATTCCAGAATTGAACATAATCTATCAATTCTCATTCCCAACCAATTCAAACCAAGAAGAAAGAGTAAAAGATGAGAATAAACATTCATAATCACCTACCTCTTAAGTTTAACCCTAAATTCTTGCTCTAATTGACTATATGCGTGCACTTCTTAAGGCCTCTCTAAAGCTCATTCTCACGCAAGAAAGAAAAGAGAAGAACACAGAAAATTTACTGAATTACACAAATGAATCTTTTCCCTCTCCTTAGATAACTCATGCATGCAAAGGTGGAGGTGGCATACTCACAAGGAGCCACACGGATTCCACTTTAATATCTGCCTCCCACTAACTTATTTCTTACATTATTTTATTCTTAATTAATCCATCATTAAGTGACCTAATCAGCCCTCAAACTATTCCTAACTTAATCTCATAAATATACCAATTAGCCACTAAACTATCCACTCAACTTTCAATCAAGTCCTTCCTTCATTTCAATTTAGTCCAAACCTCACATTCAATTCACACACATATACCAATTCAAGTTAATTCTTTAAGGGTACAAGTCCGGCCATGACAACTCTCCCCTCCTTAAAGAATTTTGTCCTCAAAATTCATACCTTTGATAAACAACTGCGGGTGTTGCTCTCGCATAGCAGCCTCTGGTTCCCAAGTTGCCTCTTCTAACCCATGATGCTGCCAAAGCACTTTCACAAGTGGTATCTGCTTATTCCGAAGCTGTCTCACCTCCCTTGCTAGTATTGCTTTTGGCTTCTCATCATATGTGAAGTCTGGCTGAACTTCCACCTCTTGTACAGGCAACACATGAGATTCATCTCACCTGTATTTCCTTAGCATGGACACATGAAACACATCATGAAGCTTGATTAACGCCGGAGGCAAAGCTAATCGATATGCTACAGAGCCCACTCTTTCCAGGACTTCATATGGTCCAATGAACCTCGGACTCAGTTTTCCTTTCTTGCCAAATCTCAGTACCTTCCTCTAAGGAGATACTTTCAGAAACACTTTGTCACCCACTTTAAATTCAACATCTCCTCGCTTCAAATCCGCATAGGACTTCTGTCTATCACTAGCTACCTTTAATCTTTGCTGAATAAGTCTTGCTTTCTCTTCGGTATCACGAACCAAATCTGGCCCAATGACTCTGTGTTCATTCAATTCCATCCAGCAAGTTGGTGTGCAACATTTCCTTCCGTACAAAGCTTCATACGGTGCCATGCCAATACTAGTCTGATAGCTGTTGTTATAAGCAAATTCCATAAGTGGAAGATACTTATCCCAACTCTTAGAGAAATCCAATACACACGCTCGCATCAAATCTTCTAGAACTTGGATAATTCTTTCTGATTGTCCATCAGTTTGCGGATGGAAAGCAGTACTAAAGTTCAATTTTGTACCCAGGGCAACCTGCAGACTCTTCCAAAACATAGAAGTAAACCTGGGATCCCTATCAGACACAATAAATAAGGGTACCCCGTGCAACCGAACAATCTCTCTCACATAAAATTCTGCCAACCTTTCCATAGAGTAATTCATCCGAACTGGTATAAAATGAGCTGATTTTGAGAACCTGTCCACAATAACCCATACTGCATCTTGCTGTCTTGAGGTCAGAGGCAATCCAGAAAAAAAATCCATTGTGATGTTATCCCATTTCCATTGTGGAATAGGGAGTGGATTCAACATTCCTTGCGGGACTTGATGTTCCGCCTTAACTTGCTGACATACCAAGCACTTGGATACATATTCCACTACATCCTTCTTCATACCGGGCCACCAATACAACTGTTTCAGATCCTGATACATCTTGTTTCCACCTGGATGCATAGTAAAAACTGTATTATGGGCTTCATGCATCAATCGTTTCTTCAATTCTTTATCATCTGCCACACATATCCTGTTCTTATGTAACAACACTCTATACTCATTCACTGAATATTCAGTCTTGTCATCAGTACCGACGGACTGCAAAATCTGCTGTAACCTTGCATCATTCCTCTGTGCAGCTATTAGTTCATCTCTCAAGATCGGTCTCGCTTTCAACTGTGCTAGCAATGCTCCATCTGTAGAGATTCTCCATTTAATCTGCTTTAACTATAATGCTGAAACAGATTTCCTGCTCAATGCATCTGCCACAACATTAGCTTTTCCCGGGTGATAATCCACAATACAATCATAATCTTTAAACAGCTCGAGCCATCTACGTTGTCTCAGATTCAATTCTTTCTGAGTAAGCAGATATTTCAAACTCTTGTGATCGGTGTAAATTCTACACTTCTCACCATACAAGTAATGTCACCAAATCTTTAGAGCGAACACTACTGCCGCCAATTCCAAATCATGAGTTGGATAATTCTGCTCATGCGGTTTCAATTGCCTTGATGCATACGCTACCACCTTCCCATCTTGCATCAATACACAACCCAATCCTATTCCTAAGGCATCGGTGTACAGAACATACTCTTTACCAGTCATAGGCTGTGTAAGAATCGGTGCTTCGACCAGCATCCTCTTTAACTGGTCAAAACTCTGCTGACACTTTTCTGACCACTCATACCTAACTCCCTTTCGCAGTAACCTTGTCAGTGGAGAAGCTAACACTGAGAACCCTTTCACAAACCTCCTATAGTATCCGGCCAACCCCAAAAAACTATGAATTTCAAGCACATTCTTAGGTGGCTTCCAATTCACAATCGCTTCTATCTTAGCTAAATCCACTTTAATACCTTCAGAAGATATCACATGACCCAGAAAAGATACCTCTCACAACCAAAACTCGCATTTACTCAGTTTGGCATACAGTTGATGTTCCCGCAACGTTTGAAGCACAATTCCCAAATGCTGCTCATGCTCCGTCTCATTCCTTGAATAAACCAGAATATCATCTATAAACACCACCACAAATTGATCCAAATACGGTCTAAACACCCGATTCATCAAATCCATAAATGCAGTAGGCGCATTAGTTAACCCAAAAGGCATCACTGGAAACTCATAATGCCCATATCGGGTTCTAAATGTAGTTTTGGGTATATCTTCTTTACTTGCAATTGATAGTACCCAAAACGCAAATCAATCTTTGAGAACACACCTGCTCCCATTAACTGATCAAACAAGTCCTCAATTCGCGGTAGAGGGTACCGGTTCTTTACTGTCACTTTGTTCAACTGCCGATAGTCAATACACATTCGCATTGTACCATCCTTCTTCTTTACAAATAAGACTGGTGCTCCCCAAGGAGACACACTAGGTCTAATGAACCCCCTATCTAGTAATTCTTGCAACTGAGACTTTAACTCCTTCAACTCAGTCGGGGCCATCCTGTAGGGCGCTTTAGACACCGGCGCTGATCCAGATACAACCTCGATGGAAAATTCCACCTCTCTCACGGGTGGTACACCGCTCAATTCTTCTGGGAACACATCAGAGAACTCTCTTACCACAGGTATATCCTATACTTTCATATGTTCCCTCTTGTTGTCCAATAACAAAGCCAGGTATGCTTCACACCCTTTCCTCATGCATTGATGCGCTTGCATTGCTGAAACCACATTCACGACGGAATTCGCACCGACTCCCTTTACTATCACTTTATTACCCTTACCATTACTAAGTATCACAATCTTTCTTTTAGACTTAACCACTGCATTGTACTTAGTCAACCAATCCATACCCAGGATTATATCAAATTCATCAAAAGGCAGCTCAATTAAATCCACTAGGAACACACTACCCTGAACTTCTAGTGCACAATCTCTATATACCTTGTTCACATTCACACATTTTCCTAGAGGACTAGATACACATATATCATATTTTAAACATTCCGCTTTAGGCATCCTTTCATATAACTTTTTAGCACACACATAAGAATGAGTTGAACTAGGGTCTATAAGTGCAAACATTTCCACATCATAAAGTAGAAAAGTACCTGCTATCACCTCAGGCGCATCTTGATCCTCTCGTGCCTTCATGGCATAAGCCCGCACTGGTGCCACATTAGGCCTATCCACAATCTCAGAATCTGCTGCACCTCTGGACCGGCTACCTCTGCCACGTCCTCTTCCTCTTCCTCTATTAGCAAAAAGCAAATTTGAACCACCCCTACTCTGCTCTTGCTGATTTCCTGTTGTTTCATAAGCATTCGGGCAGTTAGCAAGGAAATGCTCACTGCTTCCACATCTAAAACAAGCACCCGTCACTCTCCAGTATTCTCCTCTATGCCTCTTACCATAGTGAGAACACTTATGTACCTCACTTCTGTTACTAGATACTCCTCTCCCAGAACCAGATGCTGAGGGAGTGCCACGCTTCTTACCTCTCGCTGCAGAACTGAACACTAATTCTGCAGGTGGTACCATAGGAGACTCTCTTGATCTTTTACCCCCATGAGAACCACCTCTATTTGCATTTCTTCTTTGTAACCTGTCTCGTTGAGCTCCCAAGGATCTGTCAGCTCTCATTGCTGCCTAAACTATCCGGTAATAACTCACATTCTGCTCAGTAGTCAGTGAAACCAACAATGCCTTGATTTCCTCATTCAATCCTTCTTCAAACTGCTGACACCAAAACTCCACAGTTAAGACATCTTTCGGCGCATACTTGCTCAAACGATAGAATTCCTTCTCATAATCCGCCACTGTCATAGTTCTCTGTCTTAGATTGAAAAACTGCTTCCAGTTGGCCTCCTTATGAGCTTTTGTCACAAACTTGTTGCTGAACTCCTTTTCAAAGAACTCCCAAGTAATAGGATCAGGAAGCATCGGATTCTGCAGGACTAGCTTCCACCAGTCGTATGCTGCACCCTGAAGCAGTGACACCACACACTCCACTTATTGCCCTAAAGGACACTTAATCTCTCTGAAAATCCTCTGTACCTTTTCCAGCCAATATTCTGCCTTTTCAGACTCATCCAAACTAGTACCATGGAATTCTTCAGCCCCATGTTTTCTCAGGGTTTCCAATGGTGCTTGTGGTGCAGTCATGCGTTCCATAACCCTTGCCATATCAAGCGACATTTTCATTAGGGCTTCCATTGGACCTTCTGGAATAACATTCCCAAAGCTAGCTGGCCGAGACTGTCCAGACTCCGTTACTTCAACTTCTCGAGGATTCACACTTTCAGCGGTCCCTTCTCTAGTATTGTGATCAGGATCCATCGCTAACTACACAGATCAAACAAGGACGTCCGCATTAGGTCAACAATACTTAACACAATCTAGCCACCCAATCTCCCAGAAAAGACTAAACCTAAGGCTCTGATATCACAACTTGTGACGCCCATTCCCTAATAACATACTAGCTCAGCTAATCTTAGTTAGAAAAGGCCGCACACACACAACAGAACACATGCTTAACCTGAACAATAAAATTTCACCATCTACAAACATAACTCATGAATCACATGCCAACCACTTTAGTTCATACATCATAACCACTCATATGACATGCATACATATGGGGGTAACATTCATTGTTATCACATTATTACATGCCTTTACAAACCCGATACACATATTAACTATACAAAAAGATTATACAAAATTCCTAAGTAACAACCCCAAACATACACTATCCACTTCCTATTGTTGACCGTACAAAATGCAGGGGCGTCCTCCAGTCACCTCTCATCCGTACCTGCACGGATTAGAGTAAATCCATGCTAAGCGATAACGCTTAGTGGGGAACACATATAACAAGTAATTCTACACACATATATAATTACCACACATTGCATGTCAACAATCATACTAATTAAGAATCACTTCATCCAATTCCGTTTCATGCATAACATTGTTCATTACTATATTCAATCATAAAGCACCAATCATGTATTCACATATTCACATCACCTACCATGCTGTGTCACCATCATATTCACTTATTATTTAGTTGATTAGCCTGCAATCCAAAGACGCAGATAACGGGTATCGCATTGGTACCACTCAGGTACAAGCATCTCATTGAGATTACATTTACGCATTGGTACCCTCAGGTACAAAATATCAATCCACTTATAATAAAATCCAGCAAGGATTATTCGCATTGTGATTCCCATGGAATCAGACACATTAAACGCATGGGGCTGCAGAACTTGACCCTACAGGCATGCCTAACTATCCACTACTTGACTCGCAGGCTTAAGTTGTTAAACATTTTATTCATTTCACATTGAACACATTTCGCTTCACATATGTTGTTGTCCAACATCACATTCGCTTTATACATTTGCATTAACACATAGCTATTCTCTTCACTTGCATAGTCATAGCATTTCCAATCTCATTCTTTCCTAGTTAATAATCACATATTTGATTGCAATAAAAAGTCATCATGTTTATGCAAATATACATTACTTAATACACACATAATACTTACTCATAATGTCCTTCATTACAGCTTAAAGCCTTGCCATTTAGAAGTCCAAACACATTAGGATTATATTGCCAAAACAGGGCAGGTCACGGTCACAAAGAATTTCATTGTCACTGTGACATAATGAAGTTCAGAACAAAACGCAAACTGGGGGCAGGTCACGGTCATAATCAATTTCATTATCACCGTGACATGTTCCCAACTCTTGGCAGAATGCAACTTGAGGGTATGTCACAGTCACAATGAATTGCATTGTCACCGTGATGTATCCACACTTTGCAAAACAGAATGCTCTCTTGGGTACCTCACGGTCACAATCAATTTGATTGTCACCGTGACATACAAAATCCATTAGGCAGAATTAAACTCAAGCATACCTCACGGTCACAATCAATTTGATTGTCACCGTGACCCATGCAAAACACTATAACACAGCTGTGTTTTGTCACTAGCACAGCTGTGCTTTCCAGTCCAATTCTTCTTTCACATTAAGACTTCAAATCTCATTCTCACTTTTGGCAATCAACCCAAATACATCAACCACTTACTCAATTAGCACATACCTGATTTCCTTTCTTGTTTTGGCATTCATCTTTAGCACAATTTATAATCAATCCCAATTCTCACATAGCATGCATGCTCTCAAGAAACTCATTCACTAAACACATCTCCACAACCAACAAATAACTAATAACACAATTTCATGCTCAATGCCATCATTCCACATACACATACAGCTCATATCAAGGTCTCTATTTGACCAATACAAATCATACAATTTACACATTTAGGATTCATTCCCAAACCTTATCGCCTTAGCTCCTAATCTCGTCGAACGCTCGGTTCTCCAACTATAGCTTTTCCTTTATCCTTCTTCACTTCTTTAGCTAACAAAACCAGTTCAATTCCAGAATTGAACATAATCTATCAATTCTCATTCCAAACCAATTCAAACCAAGAAGAAAGAGTAAAAGATGAGAATAAACATTCATAATCACCTACCTCTTAAGTTTAACCCTAAATTCTTGCTCCAATTAATTATATACGTGAACTTCTTAAGGCCTCTCTAAAGCTCATTCTCACGCAAGAAAGAAAAGAGAAGAACACAGAAAATTGACTTAATTACACAAATGAATCTTTTCCCTCTCCTTAGATAACTCATGCATGCAAAGGTGGAGGTGGCATACTCACAAGGAGCCACACAGATTCCACTGCAATATCTACCTCCCACTAACTGATTTCTTATATTATTTTATTCTTAATTAATCCATCATTAAGTGACCTAATCAGCCCTCACACCATTCCTAACTTAATCTCATAAATATACTAATTAGCCACTAAACTATCCATTAAACTTTCAATCAAGTCCTGCCTTTATTTCAATTTAGTCCAAACCTCACATTCAATTCACACACACATACTAATTCAAGTTAATTCTTTTAGGGTACAAGTCCGGCAATGACACCTAGACACCCATGCACTAGCCTCCCCAAAATTAGGGGCAACTGTAGATACCAGATCCCGAAAAGCCTTGATCAGGATTACCCGATGATGAAATTTAGCCACGCCGGCTTATAAGCAAAAAGATTGGAGCTCGAAAGTGATTTTTCTTGTCTTTTTTATGAGTAAAAAGTATATTTTAAAAATATTTTTAAAATATTTTTAAAATTATTGTGGAGAAGAAAAAGTGTGTTTTAGGTTGAGGGTATTTTATATAAAAAAAAGGGATATTGTTCGCGACGGAATAGTGACGGCAGGGCATCGTCGCTGTTGTACGTACGTGGAGCGCTGCGGACCGCGCGCTCCGTGCGAGCGACGCCCTTGGTGTCAGTCGCTCCGCGCGAACGATGCCCAAGGCGTCGCTCGCTCCGCGCATGATGCCCCTGCATCGTGCGCGAAACCCACGCACTCCGCACGAAAACGGGCGGAGTGACGCCGATTTTCTGCAGTTTTGCCCTTTTTTCACCCCATTTCGCCCATTTTTGACCCCGACTTGATTTTTAACGGTTTTTGGACTGTTTTGGGTGGTTTTTGGGTAGTTTTTGAGTGTTAAAAGTGTAGAAAAAATTCAGGAGCAAGGGAGGACGAAAGAAAGATTTTAGAGAGAAAAAACTGAATTTTTGAGCTTTTTAGTTGAGAGAATAAAATCAATCTTACACACTTGCTTCCAAGGGTGATTTTTCAAGTTTCCAAGTTATTTTTCGATCATTTTTCACAAGGAAAAGACAAGGAATTCAACACTTCTACCTTCAATTCTTCAAGATTAAATTTGAGGGTAATTATTCATGGCTTAACTCCTTAATTCTCTTATTGATTTTAATTTCTTTTGTTTCCAATTAACTTTCAAACATGTAAATTCTCTTAGTCCCCATATTCTTCTTATTATTTTATCTTTAATTGTTCATATAACAAGTAAACTCTTTTAAATCCTATTATATTTTCATGTCAAATTGTTTTTTACACATATCAATATTTTAATTTTTACTCATAGTCATTATTATAATTATTTATTTGATATGTTGAGCATGGTTAATATTTTTTTATTCTTATGCATGTTAAATTGCATCATAATTATTTTATGCATGTTATAGTATCTTATGCATGTTATATTTTCATTATACATATTATCTTTTATGTCATATTATTTCTTTGGGTTAATTTCTAACATGAATTTCATTTTTATTTTTAGTTGCAAATTGTTATTTTATTCTTATTTGAGCATCCATGCACGTGAAGGAGGAGATGCGGGGTTCGGTATCTTCTTTATACATTTTAATTCTCATTTTGCTTATATTTTTAATTTCCTTGTATATATTCATTAAGTAAAATGGTTTTTTTATGCACGCCCAAATAAAAATCACAAAAATATTTCTACTAAATTAAACTAGGATTTTTTATAATGAATGGGACCAATATCCTAGTTTTCATCCCAAATAAGTCACCACATCCAAAATATTTTCTTTAAATACACATGTGAGGACCAAAGTCCTCATAGTTAATAAATTCCCCGATTTTATGTATGTTTGCACTTTTTTAAATGGGAGTTGTATTTTGCTCCTAGTATTATTGTAATTTACTTTTAATATTTTACTGCTTTCAATGTGAATATTTATGCCTTTTAATTAAAATTGCATCGTGTGGAGAGAGAGCGAACTAATAAACTCAAAACCAAATTGTAAAATTAATCAAGGTAGAAACAGATGAGAAGTCCCGAACCCATCTCTTGTCTTTGGGCTCAAAGAGGCTAGAGGTTTACCCTCCAAGACACCTCTTATGTCACGAGAATTAGACATCAAATCCTAGGCTCCAAGGGAGAGAGGTTCTTCCTCCAAGACCCCTTTGGCTTGCCCAAAATGGATAAAAGCGCTGTATTAGGCTCTCCGAGGCAAGAGAAACTTTCCCAATGTTTTATTGGGTGGCGAATCCATGAAACCTCCTTGTTGCCCAAAATAGACGCACTTGTAATTCGTTGCAAGTTGTCAACGGGCCTCAAATGCCCGATCACCCTCGGGCGGGCGGTCAGATGGGCGGCCTCGGGTCCGGCGCGCGTCACAGCGGCGCTGTCTATTAACACATTTATATTGGGCAGTGGGAAATCATCCTTCGGACAGGCCTTATTCAAATCCCGATAGTCCACGTATACCCTCACTTTTTCATTCTTTTTGGCCACAGGGACTATATTGGCTAGCCAAGTGGGATATTGCACCTCCACCAGAAACTTAGCTTCAATCTGTTGCCGAATCTCTTCTTTTACCTTATCTGCCCATTCCGGCCTAAGTCTTCTCAGCTTCTGTTTCACCGGCTTGTGGTCTGGATAAGTCAAAATGGCGTGCTCCGCGACGTTCCGATCGATTCCCGACATGTCCTCATAGGTCCAGGCAAAGACTTTTTCATATTTTTTAATTATTCTCTCAAATTTTTCTCTTTCCTCAAGAGTTATGTTTGATGCTATCAAGATTTCTTTCGGATTTTTTGAGGTTCCAAGATTAAATGGGGTAGTATCAGTAGAATCAATATCAAATAAGGATGGAATGTGATCATTATCATGCATGTTGAAATTATCAGAAACATCTCACAAGTAAGCAAAATCATTCATTTCATTAATAAAATTATAATTGTCATTTACATCATTAAAAAGTTCAGGAATGAAAATACAGTCTAAATCGGTTCTTTCCCCTTCTGCCACTGGATCTGCCATTGTCGATGGCCCTGCGTTATCCGGGTTAATCGGAGGCTCCTCATCCACCTCTTGGGCAGCTTCTTCTATCCTTGTCTTCCCTTTGACATGAGTGACCACCATAGCTTCAGTCACCACTTCCTTAGGCTCTTCCCTATCCTAGATAGCTCTATTGGTCAAGACCTCTTCATCCCAAAAGTCATCAGCTGGCTTGATCACCCCGATGTCCCAGTCATAAACATCGCTGAATACCTCAAATCCTGGCACAATCCTTGCACCGACTAACTGAGGCTCAGCCTCCCCAGTGTAAGCCAAAAGCGCTGTTGCGGGCATAAAACTTTCCCAAAGGTGGGGAATCCCCTTTGCTGGCTGCACCCCTCTCTGCACTCCTCCTTTATAGCCCAAGCCTTTTCTATCCTTCTGACCTTTAGTGGCGATGGCCTCTAGCATCCCTTGGGAGTTCGCCATCTTTGAAACATTACAGCTGGTCTCTAAATGGGTCTCTGAGAAATTCTCCCTTTCTGGCAGCTTAGACACAGGATTTCGGATCAATCGTCCTATAGGTCCTCTCGTCTACCTAGGCAGATCTATGATGGCTGTAGAGACAAGGAGTTAGAATGATGCATGAATGCAAATGAAATGCATGATCGTGATATGCAACACCCACAAATCACATGCAAGCAGCTTGGTCCTTCCACCCTTATTACTCCCACACACGCGGTTATAATCTCTTTCCTAGGCAGGATTAGCCCATGGGTTAACAGGGAACCCGATGGACACGCGGTGCACGGCAAAAAACTGGCAGCATAGCACTCCTATACTAATGCACAAGCGCATGGATAATGATCATTATGTATTTAGGTAATCCAAATATATCGACATGGCCCTACCGGGGCATGAAAGCCTTTGGCTAGGTAACCAAACAAAACATTTGGAGTCACCCAATACATAAGGATCCATACAGCAGGCACGGTATTATGGTTCACATCACCTAGGCGAAGTATCTATGGCCATTACATGAGCTTTAGTCAAGGGTGGTGTTACTTTAGGTCTACCCAAGCATAGTCCCTGCCAACGGGTCTAGCTCATCATGAGCGTAACGACCGATTGGGTCTCCATTTTATATACCAAGTGGTACGAGGCTTGGGCTGGTGATTATCCTTAACACTTCCCTACATTGGGTGAATGTAGGGTTGTGCTTCGGGAATACACCGAGGTTTTTAAAAGGACCAATCTAGCATAATCTAAGGCTTTAATGGGATGTAATGCAAATTTGAGAGAAAGCGAATTTATAAACTAAAATTTAATCATAATTTTTAATTAAGGTATTTTCAACTCAAAATCTTGAACCAGAGTTCCCAGCGGAGTCGCCACTGTGACGCGTGTCGGGCCCCGCGGAGCGCTCTTTTGACCGCCCGCTTTAGGGCGATCGGGAAAATTGGGGGTCCGTTGACATCTTGCAACGAATTACAAGTGCGTCTATTTTGGGCAACAAGGAGGTTTCATGGAGTCACCACCCAATAAAACATTGGGAAAGTTCCTCTCACCTCGGAGAGCCTAAGACAGCGCATGTATCCATTTTGGGCAAGCCAAAGGGGTCTTGGAGGCAATCATCCGAATAGAACATTGAGAATGACCCTCTAACCCTATGGAGCCTAGGATTATTATTTAAGTCTTTAAATGGGACACAAGAGGTGTCTTGGAGGTTCCAATGATTGATCGAAAAGACCTCTCACCTCGTTGAGCCCAAAGACCAGAGTTGGGTACGGGACTTCTCATCTATTTCTACCTTGATTAATTTTACGATTAAGTTTTGAGTTTATTAGTTCGCTCTCTCTCCACACAATGCAATTAAAGACGCAAGTATTCATGTTAAAGCATTAATATATAAATAAAATAAAACGAGAATGGCTACATAAAAAATATAGTACAATAACACTAGGAGCGGAATACAACTCCCATTTGTAAAAATGCAATACATACATAAATCGGGAAATTCATTTATTTTAAGGACTTTGGTCCCGCATTCATTTATTATGAAAATGATCTTTATTGTGATGTTTTCATTGGGTGGAAAATAGGACATTGAGTCCTTGAATTTATAAAAAAAAAACTCAATATTAATTAATATAAAACGTTAGTCTATTTTTATTTAACGCAGGATAAAATAATTTATCACGTGTATAGAATAATGAATAAATAAATAAATATTAAATAATCAAATAAATAAATAAATGAATAAATAAATAAATGAACGAATGAATAAGGGATGAGGGATTAAACCAAACGAAGTCCTCCCAGCATGGCAAATCTCCCCTCAAGCTCAAAGCATTCAAGGAATAAACAAAATCTCACAAGATAAATCAATAAATATTAATATTAACAAAATCAAAGCATGGATAAATATAATATAAATTACAACTCAAAGCTGAGATAATAAAAAAAAAAAACTATCGACAAAAAAGAGGAGAAAATATTTGAAAAATAAGAGAAATAAATAATAAAGAAGAATAAATAATAAAAGAAATAAGAGAATTTGGAAAACTGTAGATAGAAACCAGGGACGGCCTTACTTGACTGACCGACGGGCGTCTCTAGGGGCGACCGACGGGCTATATGCCGTCGCCCAACTGAGAGACGGGCTCAACAATAGTGACCGGCGGGCAATAACGGCGTCATTTATGCGCCGTTGCTCAACCGAGAGACGGGCATCGGTGGCCTTATCGCCCGTCGGTCAGTACTGTTCCTCAAAAGGACAGCAAAAACCAACTTTTCTTCAAACAAAGTAATTTTTCCACCTCAAAATTAAAAAATAAATGCAAATAATAATAAAAAATAAGCTAAATGAAATATATGCCCAGAATAAATACCCTCAGATTTACCTTTTAGGATGGATTTTCTGAAGATTTTAACCCCGCACGTTTCATGAGAAATGGGTGAAAACCAAGAAAATAAAGTTTAGATTTTTTTTTTCTTCTTGATTTTCACAAAAATAGTCAACTATTGGAATCAAATTTAGTGGAAACTAATCGATTTTAGCTTCCTTGAATTAATTTGATTCCCCAAATCAAATAATAGTGAAAAGATAAATTTTGAGAGATGAGAAGAGTGCTAGAAAATGGGCTTTTTAGGTAAGAAATAGCCAAATTCGTCCAACCCCAAAAACAGGTGAAGAAAAGCTTTTTATATTTTTTTTGAATGACTGACGACCGTCGGAATCCCACCGATGGGTGTCAGTTAAATCCTATTTCCTGTTGGAAACAGGATTTAACTGGCGGGCGTCTAAGCCCACCGACTGGCGTCGGTTAAATCCCTTTTCCAATAGGAAACAGGATTCCATCGACGGGCATCTGAGGCTCACAGACGGGCGTCTGTGCAAGGGCCGTCCCTTATAACGAGAGACGGGCTCCCCAAGTAGCGACGGGCTGGCCGCCGGTGGAGGAAAATTCCCTTTTTTACCCTAAAGCTCCCAATTTTCTTTTTGTCATTGCCATGAATAAAAAAACCACATTTCTCGTGAATCTAGAGGGCCAAAATCTCCGAATCTCAACCATTCATTCGAACTCGGGCATCGATTTTTTCATCGGGTAATCTCTGATCTGGACCGCCTCGGGACACGGTGCTTACAATATTATAACAGAAATAGGCAATAAATAAAGCAAATACACTAGATAATTGAAATTGAGAACAAAATTAATGATTATTACAAAAAGTAATACTATATAAAAAAAAACAGTGGATAAAAAGGCCTAGATATTATCACAAAAAATAAAATAATTGTCAAAAATATAATGTTGCTACGGAAGAAACAATAGTTAAATATAAGATTGAAAGTTAACAGAAGAAACTAAAATCAGATAAAAAGGCAGCAAAATTAGATCTATATATTTTACAGATTAAAGTTACGTTTTATGCTTCATGTGAGAAAATTAATTAAATTAATCTAAATTCAGGCTGATTACAACAAACAACAACAACATGCACTAATTATAATTTACAGCAACCTACAATTGAGAAAACAAAGAATGATAGAAAATAGAAAAAAGGATTTGGCTCTAACCCAGATATTTACCCTCAGAGGTTGAAGTTGATAGCAAAAATGAAATAATCTCCCTTATCGATTGCTTGTACAAGAAATAGAATCAAGAAAACTTTTGAATCAAAGCTTTATGTGATTCCCAAATTGAAGTAAAAACTTTGACTTTTTCAAGAAATATGATGGTTAATTGAGTCTAAAACGCAAACAATTAATTTCTTTGAATCCTGAAACAATTGTGGAATAATCTTCATTTGAATTCTTTAGGAAAGCTTACTTCCGTTCTCCTAGAGCTTTTTCTTTTCTCTTTCTATTCTAACTATTCTTTTTATATTCTCATCAAAAATTAGGTTTTTTTCTGAAAGGCTTTCATCCCGTTAAAAACTCTTAGTTATCCTTTAAAATAAAATTTATCCTTTTAAAAATTGGAAAGAGCGTTTGAATTTAAATCAAATTCAAAAACCAGAGAAAATCGAAAAAAGCAGAGTTCCAGCGAATGTAGGAGACGCAACATGCGCCCTCGTGCAGGGGGGCCGCATGTCGCTTGCGCGACATGCGCCTCCGTTCAGGGGCCGCATGTCGCCTGTGCGGCATGCGCCCTTGCACAGGGGGCTACATGCTATGCGCAGGTGTCGCGGCTCGCGGGTGCCGTCCACATGTGCGCGCTGCCGACAGGTGCCGCTTCGAATGCGCCGCACAGATCGCGTGGCGACAGGTCACCGAAAACCCGAAAAATAATAAATATATTTTTTTATTTAAAAAGAAAGGTTTCGACAAGGAAATCATCACTTCTAACCATTTTTCCCGTGAACTAGCATCATTTTCATCACCGAGTAACTTTGGTCTTGGCCGCCTCAGAGCCCGATGTCTACATCCTTATATTAGTAATGTACTCTGCATTATTCTTTTTTGGGATTAAATTCACTTAAAAAGAACATCACTTATTTATTAGTTATTTACCTACATTAAGTGCATGAATAAATTAATATATGAAGGTTTATGATTTGATTGATCATGCACCTAGACGAACTCAAAATGAAAGAATATAGAAAGCCAAAATTTATATATGCATTCATTCATTAACATATTGTAACACCCCATTTTTCCCCCTAGTAGTTTGAGCCATGTTGTGTGTATTTGTGTATGTGTGTGCGTGTTGGCATATGTTAATTAATTTGGGGTTTATGCATGTTTTGTGGGTTTTGGTAGAGTGTAGTTGCATGTATCATAGTAGGGTGTGTGTGTGTGTGTTGTGGGGTTTGTTAGAGTGTGCATGCATATAGGAAGTTAGTGTACGTGTAAGTGGGGTTAGTCTTGTGTGTGGAGTAGAGTGTGTTTGTAGGGTGTGAGTGGTCAAGTTCCACCAATTACAAGAGGACAAGTGGCAAGGACTTAGAGAGGGGTATTTAAAGCAAGGAGAGAGAAAGAGAGAGTAGAAATTCCTGCTCCTTGCTCTCCTATTCTCTCTTCCTCATGCCTCCTTCTCCTCCTCTTCTTCTTCCCACTTTACTCCATCTTGATTCCTCCTCTTTGGCTGTGATTTTTGGTGGAAATTGATCAACCCTAAGAGTTTATTGTTAAGTTTTGTTGAGTTTCTTTCCTTGCCTTTATCTTCTTCTTTTTGCTTTATTAGATGTGTTTTAATCTAGGGTTTTTGTGTTTGTGTGATTTGTGAGTATCTCGATTTAGAAGTGCCTCCTCGAGATCCCAAGGGGAAAGAGAAGGCGAGTGGGAGTGGTGCTCAGTGATTGGAGCTTAGGATTCCAGGTTTGGGAATTTATGTGTTTTGATGCATTTTCATGGTTTGTATCTCGGGTTGATTTTTTTTTTTTTTGGAATTTGATGATTAATGAGGTTCATGTTACTATAAATGTTATGATTTTTGTTTGATTTAAGTTGTGATGCTTGATTGATGATTTATTGAAGCAAAAATTTAAGTTGATGGGTTTTTACTGGAACTTTTCTGGGTTTGCAATGGTTGGGATTTTAAGTATGTTAATCAATGATTTGATTGTGTTAATTGATGTAAAAGTTGTGTTTTATGTTGTTTATAATGGATGGAAGGTTTGAGTTGAGGTAAGTTGAAGTTTGTTTTGATTTGGGTAAGTTGGGATTTGATTTTTGAATTCTGTAATTTTTTGTATTTTTGGCTGAGATTGGAAGACCCGACACTATGGCGATCGCGACGTTGTTGCAAGTGCAACAGAATTGCATATTCCAGTTCTCACTATGCAGGGACGCATGCTCCGAGTCATGAAGGGAAGCATGAGTCATGAAACTTTCGGCATGCACGACTCGTGAAGCTTCGCATGAATCGGCGTGGGAGCATGAAGCATTGACGAATCGTGAAGTTTTTCACGAGTCGTGAATGCTAGCACGACTCGTGCTCTGTTAGAGAGCCTTGTTACGAGTCGTGTATAAGGACACGACTCGTGACAGGGTCTGTTGGGCTTCGACACGAGTTGTGTCATCATGCACGACTCGTGTCCGCCTCTTCTTGCGCTTGATGTATTCGGCTACTGTCGAGAGCGCTATATCTTGTTGCGAGCACGGTATCTTGCCGTGAACGCGACAGTAACCCTCCCTGCCTGCCCTATTTTTCTGAAAATGATTTTTCATGCCTTGTTTATTTGAGTTCTCTCTACTGCATGATAAATGACTTTGCTTATGCATGTATAATAATATGGTTTCTTTATTATAAGTTATGTGTTATGTTTTGAATATGGATTGTTTTATGCATGGCCTGCAAGAGTTAATTTAGTGGATAGTTAGGCATGCCTAATAGAGTTCAGTAGCTGTAGCACCTTTGTTCTGTTTGGACCCTAATCAGGGTCTCCATTCGGATCCTCACGATCCCCAATGTGTATGGATCTTATTTAAGATCCCCAATGTGAAAATATTTTGAATGAGAAAAATATGATGTTGCTTTGCGATTAGTACCCACGGGTACCCCAATGTGTTACTCATTATCCACTATTGTGAGTCAGCAAGTGTTATGTTTTGTTGTGTTATAAGAATGTGAATTTGGAATAACTCTATTTATGAGCATATAAATCAATTAATATGTGAATATGATTATGAGCCTTTGAATGATTACGAATGTGATTCAATTATGATTATTTTTTATATGATTATCAGCATATGCCATTATGAATGTGTTTTGCCTCGACTACCATTGTGAATGGCCGTCCACTCTATTGTTTGTTTTCCCCACTAAGCGTTATCACTTAGCCCGGGTGTTTTATCCGTGCAGGTGCAAAAGGTGTTTTGCTTTTGGGAGAGTCTCCGCAAGTCCAACCAACACAGAGGGTTTGATGTTAGGACTTAGATTTTTGTATTATGATTCTTTTTGTAATAGCGAACTCTCATTGTGTTATTCTTTTGTTCAGCTTTCGCCTTGTATTTTGGGAGAAGCAATTATTTTGTAATATCAGTTTATGTTCAAAGAGATATTGTAATGAATATTATTATTACTTCTATGAATGATCTTTTGTTAAAAGTTTTATTTTCGCTGTATTTTCGTATATATATAGTATGTGGATGTATGTTTATTATATCATTTTGCTTGGTGACACCCTTGCTCATACGGGTTCTCACTACATTGCGGATGGGTTCTCCTACGTATGGGTAGGGGGTGTTACACATATATAGTCAAAATAAGCATTATCCACTATTCATTTATTCATTATCATGCCAATAAATAGCACACAACCACTCTTTTCTTATGTCCTCAACCACTTTTACCAAATAAACAACTACCTCTATTTGTATCCTTAAAATTAGGGTTAGAAAAAAAAATTAATTTTTAGTTAGACAAAAAGTCGATTTAAAATTAATCAATTTTAAGTTAATTAAACTGATAATTTAAAATCACAAGTTTTACTTTTAAAAGGTATATGATTTTTTAAAAATAAAATTTGGCAATTAACTGTTAATTAAGGTTTAACTGATTTATATAAATTTTATATTTTATATTTTAAAAACCGGCATTAATCAATTTATATAAATTTTTATTTTATATTTTAATTTTTACATTTAAATTTTTAATATATTTATATTTTATAAATATTATGATATATGACTTTCTAAAATACTATTATAATAATATATTTTAAGAAAATAAACATTAAAATTATCTTCTTATGAGTTATTACATTTATTTATTCATTATATGTGCATAATGCCACTCTATTGTTAATTTTATGTTGAATATATTTAATTCTTGCAATCAATTATAAAAATTTCATTTTTTTATTTTTTTTTAATTTTTGGGGTTTTTTTAGAAAAGAATTAGGTCTTTTGGTACTACAGGAAAAGTATTTAGAAAAATAGGGTGTTAGAAAACGACAATTGAGTTGCCATTTTCTGTTAGGTGGGGCCAACTTGGCAAAGGCTGTCTTTTGGCTTAAAAACGGCAGGTGAAACTGTCGTTTTCCACTAACCAGACAAGGTGAGTGGCCCCGGTCTGATGGAAAACGGCAGGTTCACGTGCCGTTTTCTTTTTTTTTTTTAGTCAAAGGCCTAATGTTTGTTGTGCTATTTCATTTGTCTCTTAGTCGTGTTATATTTTCTTTGAAAACAAATTTATTTGTTAGATAGTAAAGGCCATAAAGTACAAAATTTCAATTATCACTTTTAGCTTTTGAGAATATTTTTTTATGTTTAAAACCGAATTAATTTATGAATTCAATACCATTTAACTATAAAAGTTTATATTTAATACCCCAAATTTATATTTTTCTATTTATGTACATCACTTAGCACTACAGAAGAAAAATCAAAATTAGCGACGGAATTTTTCGTCGCTATTAATAGATATTTAGTCGCTAATTAAAATGAGCGATGAGATGACTAACCGTCACTATTTCGACCATCGCAAGCCTATTTGCAACGAAAACCAAATTTTATCGCTAATTTTAGCGATAAAATAATGTCTATAAAATAAAACTAACCGTCGCTAATTAATCCCTAATTTTAATTTCGACGAAATATTCCATCACGAAATTAGTCATGGGAAAATGATTCTCTTTGCGACAAAATAATTAGTTGCTAAATAAAATGATCCTACATGCAACAGACTATTTAGTCGCTAATTTAGTCTCAAAAAATTTAGCGACGAATTGTAACTGTGATTTTTTTTGCTAATTTTTTATTATGCTTTTTGTATAGCTTTAGTGACGGCTATATGTTATCGCTAATTCTTAAATTTAAACATTATTAAACATTAAAAAAATTAATTCATTATTTACATAACATTGAACAATAAATATACATATGTATAAATGCAAATTATAATCTAATTTATGAATTTATAATATAAAACATAATATCATTACATATATTATATATAATTAAAATTTCTTGAAAAAGTAAATAAATACTATACCTAGAAAAATGCAAAATTAACTCAAACAACAATGTATTTCTACAACTGATCATGTATTAATCGACAATCACTAGGATCCACAATTTCAGCTAACTGCCATGGCATTATTTTCTCAATTACATCATCAACAGCTCTAGACTTTTCCACGATTCTACTTAATGGGTCAACCCCATTCTTGAACAAAGGGGGAAAAATAAAGTGAAATTAAAATCCTTTGCTAACCAAGAACCGTAATCCTCCAAGAATTAACAAAATAAAGCTTCCTATGGTACAAAATGAGAATCATAAACAGAACACCTATGAACACAGTTGAATTACTTAAACACTTTTTTTCACTCTGCATTTAGGAACAAAAATCATAATCGATGAAATTCATGAGCTCAATAACATGTAATACAGATGGATGTTTGGAAATCCAAACAGACATTTAAATGGGATAAATAAATGATTCCCTTTTTTTCTCTAAAATGCAGGTGACCAATTTTTGTAGGACATGCTTCAAGTACAAGCAAAAAACTCCTAGCTCATAACTAATATTACATTCCTAAACAACTAAAGTAAAATAAATTCCATGCATTATTTTTGAAAAACAAAAGTGCTAAAACCCATGCATCTTTATTATGTATGTATGTATGCATGCATACTGAGTGTGTGTGTGTGTGTGTGTGCGTGTATACATATATGATATTTCTTGCTGAAGAAATTATTCTCAAAGCACATACGATTGTGTGACAGGCACCGAACCCTGAATGCCCCGAAAACTCGCTTTTAGGGTATTCCAGAGAGGTTCATAAGACTTGTAAGGATTATAAGGGCATCTATTTTGGGCAACAAGAGGTGTTTTGGAGTCGCCATCCAATAAAATATTGGAAAAGTTCATCTAGTCTCACTGAGCCTAAGACAGTGCATATATGTCCATTTTAGGCAACGAGAGATATCTTGGAATTCCCATTCTAATAGAACATTGGAAATGGTTCATCTAATCCTGTGAAGCCTAAGACGGTGCATATTAGTCTATTTTAGGCAACGAGAGATATTTTGCAATTGCCATCCCGATAGAACATTGGAAAAGGTTCATCTAATCTCACGAAGCCTAAGACGATACATGCTAGTCTATTTTGGGCAACAGGAGATATTTTGGAATTTCTTTCCCAAAAGAACATTGGAAAAGTTCATCTAACCTCATGAAGCCTAAGACCAGAGAGAGCTCGGGACTCCACTCTTATTCATACCTTTGTTAAAGTTATAATTGAATTTTAGAGAAAAAATTTCATTCATTTTCTTACTCATTTAAATGCAGTAATTAGAGCACATAAAACTAGAGGTGAAATACAACCTCCAATATAAAGGAGATGCGAATCATTCATAAAGCGGGATATTCATTAGGGATGAAGACATTGGTCCTCACATGCATGCTTAAAAAAGCGTTAAAAGTGACAACTTATTTGGATGGAAAAACTAGGATATTGGTCCCATTTTATTAGAAAAAGTTTTAAATTAATTAGTATAAATATTTTTTGGTGATTTTCTTTTTAACGTGCATAAAATAAATAATTTTATTGTAAATTACATGACAAACAAATTAAAAAGAGCAAATAAAGAAAATAATACAAATAAAAAAAATAATGAGTCAAACCAAACATATAAGGACCCAAAGAGTACCCTAAAAGGATTTGCAATGTTAATTGTATAAAAAGGGTATAAGAGTAATTGTACAAGTATAAATTATAGAATAAGTGAGGAGCTAATTAAAAAGAGAAATTAAGTTATTAAGAGAAGGAATTTAGTTGAGTGAATAAGTGGTATTTTGTCAAAGGACTAAGTGGATATTTGCCAAGGATTTATTAAAGTTGGCTAATGAGAGAGTGACACCTAGAAGGGTAGTTGGGAGCATTAAATAAAATGAATAAAGAAAGGAAGAGAGAGGGAAAGAAAAATCAGATTTTCTTTGCTTTTCTTCTTCTCCTCTTCCTGTGTGAGTTTTCTTCTTTTCTTCCTTCTCATTTTCTTGCTTCTTGCATCTTCACCTTTGGTTGATCTTCAAGGTGATTGGTTGTAAGGTGGGTAAGAATTGAAGTTGTCTTCTTCTCCTTCTTCTAACTTGTCATTCGGATGTGTTTTGAGTTATCTTTGATTATTGGATTAAGTGTCTTTTAGTTGGTTTGTGCAAGAATATGTGGACAAAAGGAAAGATAAGGGCAAAGAGAAGGTTTGAGCTTGAAGAAAAGAGAATTAAGTTGCATTCTGAGAGGTTTGGGATTTAGTTGTTTTCTTGATAGATGCATATCGGGGATTAATGTGATTTTGTAAGATTTCTTGCTTCTGAATTATTGTTAAGATTTTGAGTTATCGAGTTTGAAAATGTGTGTATCTGTACCTTTGAACTTTTATTTCAGTTTTGATGTGGAATTTGGGATTGGAGTTAAGAGTATAGAATTTAGGAATGATGTTATGTGATAAACGGGAATTTTTTGGGTTTGAAACTTTGTTGTTTCAATTTGTTCTTTTGTTTTTTTTTTTGTTAGTTAGTCATTTCCTTTATTTGTAAAAGTTGAGTAATATAATGGATAGCATGTTTTGATTACCTTGTGATGAGTGGTTGAATTTTTGAGTCCATTGCATGTTTTGGGAAAGTTGGCTTGAGAAGAGTTGTGTAGCTCGGCATCTAATTGTATAGCTCGGCTCTGTCGCTAGCGCGACAGAGCTTGGTCATTTGAGCTTCCATCGAGGAGTCCTCTGTCGCGAGTGTGACTGAGAGTTCAGTAGCCGAACTTCTATTGGGTTGATCTCTGCCGCGGGCTCGTCTGCGTATACGAGAGTGATCGAGGCCCTTCCGCCCTCTGTCGCGAGCGCAACCATGTGCGCAAGCACGATAAAAGCAATTCAGATCAATGTTGCAAGTGCAGTGGGTAGCGCGAGCACGACCCCTTTGTGTATCTTGTCTCTGTCGCGGGCACAACTATGGTCGCGAGCGCAGCCCTTCCTGGTGCTTTGATTAATCATTATTTATGATACTATGTATGGTTTTTCATTTATACTTTGCATGGTTTACTTTGTTAATACTTGAATTGAGTTGATGTATAGCGATTTAATAGATACTTAAATACATGTAGAGTATTTGGTTTAGTGTATAGAATTTATATGTATAAGCCCGAATGGTCATAGTAGTGGATAGATAAGCATACTTATAAAGTGTTAGAGTTTGCAGCTGCTAGAGTTGACCCGTATGGGTCTAGAGCTTGTTACCTTCGGGTATCTTTATGATTTAAGACTTCGGTCTCTAAATGTTGGTACTGCTAGTCGGTATTTAGAGCACCCGTATCTACCATTCATGTGAATTCAGCCTATAGTTATTGTATGTTTGAGTATGAGCAAGCAAAATTATGATCTATTATATATATTTGGAAGTACAAGAGTATAATCATATGTGGGATGTAATGATATTTGATCTCTTACCGTATATGATAAACGTTAAAGTTTAAGTATATGTATATGCTGTAGTATATGTTTATGATAAAGGCATATGATTTGCAGTGTGTACATGTACATGGCAATTATGTGCTATTGATATGTATATATATATGTAATATTTGTGACTTCGTAAGAAGTCTTTTGTATCTGTATATCCCCATTAAGCGTTATCACTTAGCATGGGTATTTTTCTGTGTAACTTGCAGGTTCATTTTGGATAGAGAGTCGTTCATCTGCTGGCCACTAGGAGTTAAGGATTGGAGCTTTTGCTTTTGTATTTAATTCTTTTTGTAATATTAAGTAAAGTATACATGTAAATAATATTTTTGAATATGAAATGTAATCGATGCTAGAGGCATGTAATAATGTGATATTGATATTTTGTATATGATATACATATATTTAGTGTTTTTAAAGAAGTTTGTTTTGATTAATGATGTTTCTCTTCTGATTGGGATGTCTGTTTTCCACTTTTGTATTTAAATGCTTATGTGTATGCGTTTATTGGTGCGTAGCGACTCCGATATCCTCCTAGGACGTATTGGGGCATTATAATTTTATTGGTATCAGAGTATAGGTTTAGACGGTTCAGGATGATAGGATGTCAATCTATAGATTAGATGCATGTAAGTTTGTCTAGAGTCATGGCCTAATGCAGATGTTGTCTTGTGTAGAGTGTAGATAGAGTCGGATCCGAGTGAGGATGTAGGGGAGATGACGGGAAGTGTTAATCCAGCAAGAGTAAATCAGCCTGCACCTGAGTGAGGGAGGCCGAAAACGTCCGATTTTTTTTTAAATAACAAATTTGACTAAAACACTATAATTTTCAAACTCCATTTTTTTTATTTTTATTTTTTATATTTTTTATTTTTTATTTATTATATCTAAAAAGCAAATTTGACATGGAAATCATCACTTACAACCTTTTTGCCTGTGAACAGGCATTAATTTTATCATTGGATAACTCTGATCTGGGCTGTTTTGGGACCCGATGTTTATAGGTTGATCAGAAAATTTGGAGAAAATAAAAATTTAAAAAAAAGACAAAATGAAACCAAAGAGAAATACAGTAAGAATACACTTATAAATTGAGATTCAAGTTGATAATAAAATCAAGCACTAGAATTGGACCCATAATTTTCAGTGAAAAGTGAACATAGTAATAAAGCACTATATCTTAGTGGTTATGCCCTAGACCAAATATTTGGACCTTAATGTAAACATTACATTTTCATTTATATAATAATTTTTTTCACATCAATGTTATTGGCATGTCACATTACTGTAATGTTTATGAATAACCATGTTATTCTTGTCATCCGTAATTATTTATCACTAAGGGCATAAAGATACATTAAGACTAGTATAGATTTTATCGATAATCATGAGATAATTATATATGGTGATATAAATCAAATCTGTAGGTACTTGTTAGAGAATAAGGTACTGGATAGACCCACTATGAGATCACTACATGGGATAGTTGCATAAGTGATCTCATAATAGTTATGTTATTGAATCCTTAGACCTGAGATTATCACAGTTTCCTACATAAGGAATATCGTGTTTTGACATAATCAAACGTTGTCTTTAATCGGATAATCATAAAGGTTATACTTGAACATGATGAGAATTCTGCAGAGGATAGTAAATAATTAAGATGGAATTTGTCCCTCTCTTATGAGAGAGATATCTATTGGGCCTCTCGATAGGTAGGACTATGAAATGCATGGCCGTGCTCAAATGAATTGATAGTATGATCAATATCATTTGAATTTATCAGTCTATTTAGCGATTGAGAAATTATATATTTGAAAAATATAAGTTTGACATGGACCATAACTTATGTTCAAACAAGATATTGTGTGACAAAAGGATAATAACATGTTCTATTGTCAGGTTAAAATCGAACTTACGATATTTATATTATTTGGATAGTCATAATGTCTTGCTAAAAAACAATTATGACTTGTGGGCTTATTATGGAATTGGGCCCACTGCCAACTTAATATAAACCTATTGGGTCAAACACCAAGACCATAATGAACAGACTGGATTTTAATTAAGGTATTTCGAAATCATATAAATATAGATATTTATCTTTAATTTTGAAATTATATATATATATATATATATCTTATTTTGAATAAGAGATAATGTCCCTAATTTATCTCTCTAGGGTTTAAGTTTATACATAAAATAAAAAAACTCTAATTTTGCTTAGAAGTGGCCGCCACTTTAGAAACCCTAGCCGCCACTTTTCTTTATGAAAGAAAACATAGAGAAATTCAGTTGCAAGAAAGGGAGCTAGCACTCTTACGATAATCTGTTCATTGGTTCATGTGTGTGGATACTGGTAGAGGGCGTTCGTGCTTGGAGCAGCACCTACAATCCGATAGAGCTAAGGTTTTAGTTCATAAGTCAGCATACCTAACATGTCAGTATTCTTTATCCCTCCTTTTGAATCAATTGGATCGCATGGATTCTGTATTTATTTTGTTGATTTTCGTTGCGCGATAATTTGAATTATTCCGTTTAAAACCCAACACTATAAACACTCAACCCATCATTGATGACAGCATAAATTACATGAATGGGCCACAAAACCATGATGCCCATCATTGTTTATGCAAGATATGTTATCACATTAGAGAGAAGCTAAAGGAAATTTAGTATTGCCTTGGAAATTGATTGAAGAAAAAGAAGAAAATTCCTTTACATGCTTTCAATTAGCAAGGAAATTGAAAGGAGGAAATAAATGATCATATAGAAATTTATTAATTAAAGAGCAACAAAGGCAAAGGTAATTTACAGATAATAAGAAGGTGGTAATCAACAATAGCTAATGGAGCTATACTTACACTGAGTACGACAACAGTCTCTTGAAAATACGCATTTTTAAAAGTGACATAAGCAGTACAAGCATACTCACTAGACGTAACGATATACTAAACTGGAAATTAAGTATCCAACATCTTTGCCTCGAAATAACATAAAAAATTGTAGAAAGCCTTTAAGTTATTATCCCCCATAATAACTTCACTTAAACAAAATGCATATCTTGTACATATGTTTTGTAGATATCTTACATTTGTATGCATGTAATAATATAACATGTAATCTACAATCTAAAAAAACCAGTTATAAAAATTTAAAAAGTTTTTACTCTAGGATTTTCCATCACAGGCAAAGGTTGAACAATATGAGTAATGCAAAAAGCAACCAAAACTGACAATAAACTATTCAGATCATATCTAAATAAATTTATTAACAACAAGTTAATAAGTAAGCCCACATAAATTTTTAAATAACACATTAACTATTATCTAAAGTTATCAAGGTTTTCAAAGATTAAAAATAATACACAGGAATCTCAAATCCACTTCACATTATTAACAATAGAATAGCAGATCCTCAAATTAGCAGATTCTGATAAATTTAAATTAAATTAATGTGTAAGTTAAATTTTGATAATTTTTTTCCTTTCATTTGTTATTTGCACAATTATAAATTAAAGGTGCATCCCACAAAAAAATCTTTTGATTTCCTTAACTAATATCAAGAATTGAAAATCAAAATCAGCATTAAGTTCTTGTAAACTCTTTATAACACCCCCAACTCCCACACATAGCATGTCGAAGGATAGAGAACTACGGTGAGCGAACGGTGCTACCGGACAAGAACACTACTTAACAATACGGAACACAGAATAATAAAATTTCTAACTTCTAGAATCGAAATCTCAAGATATGCACATCCTAAACCTATGTCATCAACACACCATTATTCGCACTATATAATATTACAACTTATCACAAAATCGCATAAATAAACTTAATTACATTCCGAAAATAATAACACTTCCTATAAACTCTACCGACTTGTTGGCCAAAACTCGACGGACCGCTATAATACCCCTTACCCATACGTAGGCGAACCCATCCGCATCGGAGTGGAAAGCCGAACGAGCAGGGGTGTCACCAAACAGGACGATGAAATATCATACATTCATACATCATAAACATACGAAAATAGAGCGAAAATTAAAACTTTTGAGAAACATCCACATGAACATGCATTAATATAACACATTCGTTACAATAATGTTCTGATCAATTGCCAATACAAAATAATTACATATCCAAAAATATACATAGTGGAAGCTTGACAAAAACTAATAGATGAGAGTTCTATTACAAAAAGAATCATCATAACTGCTACAAAAATAAACCCTACACTAATCCCTTTTATGTTGGCTTGACTAGCGGCGACTCTCCCAAAACACAGCACCTTCCGCACCTACACGGATAAAACACCGTGCTAAGCAATAAATGCTTAGTGGGAAAACACACAACAAAAGAGTGGTCGGCCATTCACAATGGTCGTCAAAGCATAACACATACTATGTGACATATGCGGATAATCATGTCAGATATAATCATACTTGCATAATAGAAGCATACATTCAGAAGCTCATATCCATATTCATATACATATCAACTGATTTCTCATACTTATCATTATACGCATTCGAATAACATATTCTTGTAATCATATCAAAGTAGAACAAAACAAACAGAGCACCTGCTGACTCACAATAGTGGATAACGAGTATACTGACAGTACCTTACGGGTACAAATTGAATACAAACGGTACCTTACGGGTATGAATCGAAAACCATTTATTTTATCACATTCAAAATAATTTTTTGGAGGGACCTTAAACAAGATCCGAAATGCATAAGGGGTTCGCGAGGAACCAAACGGGGACCTGATCGGGGTCCAAACGGAACTGAGGCTGCAGCTGAAAGACTCTATTAGGCATGCCTAACTATCCACTAGACTGACTCTTGCAGGTCATGTATAATCCAACTCATGATCCAATTCACAACATATAATTTATCATGCTTAATCCATATAATAATGGTCATATAAACAAGTTCATATAATATACAGTACGAAAAGGCAAGAAAAAGACATTTGAAATTCATTTTCGGAAAATTGGGCGCACGACAAAAACAGGGTAGACTGGGGTCTCTGTCGCGCTCGCGACAGTAGGACATCGGACACGAGTCATGCTGAAGGACACGACTCATGTCGGATGTCCCTTATCCCAGTTGTGCTCTAAAGCATGACATGCGAAGAGGCCACAACAGCACGAGTCATGTTGAACGAGCAAGAGTCGTACTGCTCAAGCATGAGTCGTGCTTCATCAGCACGAGTCGTGCTGATCCTCACCTGTTGTCGACGTCCCGCTGAGATGCACAACTCACACACGCAGAAGGAGGCACGAGTCGTGCTTCTCCAGCACTGTAACACCCCATTTGCCCCCTAGTAGAACGAGCCTGTCTGTCTGTCTGTATGTGTAAGCATTCGCATGTGTTCGGCATTTCATAAGGGTATTTTAGTAAAATGTATGTTTTTGGGGTTTTGTTAGTATGTGGGTACATACATGGTAGTAGTGTGTTAATTAATTGAGAATTAATTGTGTGCACTTGAGCATACCATATTAGGGTGTTTTAAGTTGGGACATGTTTGTGTACATTTGCTCATACCATTGTAGGGTGCATTTAAGTGAGATTACTTTGGGTGTGTGTAATGCATGTTAGTTTGGGTGTGAGTGGTTAGCTTCACCAATTAGAATTGGACACATACTTAGGGCAAAGAAAGGGAAAAGAAAAGGGAATGAAAGAAAGGAAATTCAGATTTACGTTTCTTTCTTTTCTTCTCATCACCCTCTTCTTCTTCTTCATTTTCCTTACTCTAAGCATTGTGGTGTGGATTCAAGTTGGAATTGGTGGAGTTAATCTCTCTTTGCATCTTTTGTTGGTAAGTCACTGCATTTCCTTAACTTTCTTTCCATTTATTTCATTTTCTTCATCTTCTTCTTCTTCCTTGAGCTTAGGTTTAACTTAGGGTTTTGCATGTTGGATATTTGTGTTTAGTTGAGGCTCCGCGCGATCCCAAAGGCAAGGAGGTTGCTGGGAGCAGTGGGACTAAGTGTTAGAAGCTTAGATTCCAAGTTTGGGAATAATTGATTGTGATTTGTGTGAGTTTAAGTTACTGTAAATTTTCTAGGGTTCTTGTCCTTGAGAAGTTTGAATGCTATTATTCTGGAATTGATTTAGTGTTTAAATGTTGAATTGAGTTGTATAAATGTTGCTATATTGTTTGAGATGATTTCTGGAAGGTAAGAACAGGTTTTATTGGTTTTGAATCAAATTTGGATTGATTTTTATGTTCTGGGAAAATCTGGAAATCGATACTATCAAAAATCCCGTTCTCCAGACCGTGTCGCGTGACTAGCCAAGAAGAGAGGCAAGTCATGAGACGTGACCTCAGGTCACGCCTCGTGACCTGCCAGCTTGAGGCCGGTCACGAGTTGTGGTTGCCTGCCACAGCTCGTGACCAGCTTAAATGAGGCCAGTCACGAGACGTGACTCCCCGTCACGCCTCGTGACCAGCCTGAGAGAGAAGGCCAATCGCATGACCAGCTGAAGAAGAAGCCAGTCACGGGACATGACCCTCAGTCACATCACGTGACCGGCGAGAGACGTTGCGTGATCTGCGAGATCATGCAACGTGATCTGCGAGGGACAAGCAAGTCACGAGGCGTGACCCTCGGTCACGTCGCGTGACCTGCCTGGTGAGGAGGCCAGTCACGCCTCGTGACCAGCCAACCTCGCCCGTTTCTCCGTTCAGCCCGTTTTTCCGAAATTTCCCAGTTTTTAACTCAGAAATGAATTTGGTATTTCTTCTGAATGGACTTTACTGCTGTGTGATGCATGTCATACTTTTGAATGCTTCGATATACGTAATACCATGATTTTTCTGATGTTTGTACACGATATTCTGTTATTTGATTTGAGTGACGCATAGCCTGCTAGAGTCAAGTAAGTGGATAGTTAGGCATGCCTAATAGAGTCTGTTAGCTGTAGCCCATAGTTCTGTTAGGACCCCGATCAGGTCCCCGTTTGGTTCCTCGTGAACCCTTTTCTGTATTGGATCTTATTTAAGGTCCCTTATGAAAATATCTGTGAAAGTTAAAGTATAATGGTTTAATCGATTCGTACCCGTAACGTACTGTCTGTAATCGGCTCGTACCCGGAAAGTACTGTCTGTACACTCGTTATCCACTACCTAGAGTCAGCAGGTGTTCTTTGAATGTTTATTTGAACTGCTCTGATCTGATTTGGCTATAAATGGATTATCTGAATGAGTATATCGATGTAATGTATATCGGATTATTTCTGAATGAATATGATTATGAAATACTGATTGTATGGCTTTATTACATGAGCATGTTTATACGGATTACGTTTTAGCCTTTGCATATTGTCCTTGTGAATGTGAATTGCCTTGACGACCATTTTGAATGGCCGTCCTTAAATTATGTGTGTTTTCCCCACTAAGTGTTTATCGCTTAGCACGGTGTTTTTACCCGTGCAGGTGCAGAAGGAGTTTGATTCGAGAGTCGCCGTCATCAAGCCAACACAGCAAGTTTTTAGTGTAGGGCTACTTTTGTATAGTTGATGATTCTTTTTGTATAGAACTCTCATGTATTAGCTTCCGGTTTTGTAATTATATTTTGGGACATGTAATATTATTTGTATCAGCTAGTTGACCAGATCATTATTGTAATAGTTTATTATAGTAATGCATGATCAGCTTTTGCTTTCTGCATGTAAAGTTTTTAATTATTCTGTATTTCTGAATGTATGTTATGAATGGATGTATGTTTTGCTTTGCTAGTGTTTGGTGACACCTTGACTCATACGGCATCTCACTCCTTATCGGATGGGATCGCCTACGTATGGGAAGGGGGTGTTACAGTTTGTGGTATCAGAGCCTAGGTTTAGGCATTTCTGGGTGTTGTTGATGTGTTGAAGTGTTTAGATGTGTATGTGTCTAGATCTGTGTTGGCTGATGCGGTTGTTTCTTGGTTGTTTAGATGGCTTCTAATTCTGTTCGTGGATCACTCGAGGAATCCGCCGAGAGTGTGAATCCTCCAGCTGTGGATCCGTCTGTTTCTGTTACTGTGTCGGTTCAGCATGCTAGGGTCCAGCCCGAGGCCGCAGCCATGCCCTTTGAGGCTATGTTCAGACTGCATCAGGACATGGCTAGGGTTTTGGAGAGAGTGACTGCTCCTAGAGCACCTATGGAAAATTTGAGAAGGGCAGGAGTTAAAGATTTTTATGGCACTGGTTTGAATGAATCTGAGTTGGCTGAGAGATGGTTAGATAAAGTAAAGCGTGCTTTGAGAGAGATTCGGTGTCCTCTCGATCAGCAGGTAGAGTGTGCACTAGTTCTTCTGCAAGGGTCTGCATTTGAATGGTGGGAATTGGTTTGTAGGCATCCTCAGCTACTGGATCCGATTACTTGGGAGTTCTTTGAGGGTGAGTTTATAAAGAAGTACATCACTCAGACTTATAGGGATGCGAGATGGGCACAGTTTTTGAGTTTGAAGCAGAGGACTTTGTCTGTAGCAGAGTATGAGAAAGAGTTCAATAGGTTATCTCGCTATGCCCCATGGGGAGTTATGACTGATGACTTTAGATGCAAGCATTTCGAAGCGGGGTTAAATGAGTCTTTGAAGATTGCTTTGATTTCTCTGATGTGCATACCTGGGATCAGTTATTATCAGATTGTAGAGGCTGCTGTGAGAGCTGAGTTATCAGAGATTGTGTTGAGAGAGAGAGCTCAGAGGAGGAACTCTTCTCGTGGAGGATCTTCATCGGGTAAGAGATCTAGGAACCCACAGGACGAGTTATCTTCTGGTCCGGCTTCTAGAGGCAGAAGACAGGGTTCTGCAGCTGTGTCGGGTTCTGGTAGGGGAGGTAAATCTGATGCCATACCTATTTGTGCGAATTGCAGCAAGGCTCACCGGGGTGAGTGTAGGTGGCTCACGGGTGGATGTTTTAGATGTGGGAGCACTAAGCACCGTGTGGCTAGTTGTCCCCAGTCGATTGAGGATTCGGGACCTCAGGGAGGAGCTAGTAGGGTTGGTTCGAATGCTTCTCAGGCTACCCATGGTAGAGGCCGAGGTAGAGGTCGAGGTGGTCGGCATAGAGATGGAGCTGCTTCTGAGACTGTTGAGCGTCCTCCTCAGGGTGCCGTTAGAGCCTATGCCATGAGAGCCAGAGATGAGCAGGATGCGCCTGATGTTATTGCTGGTAAGTTCCTACTCCATGACACTGAGTTATATGCTCTAATTGATCCTGGTTCCACACATTCATATTTGTGCACAGATAAAATTGTTGATAAATTGCATTCAGTTGATCTGTTAGATTATGAGATTTGTGTGACCAATCCATTAGGGCATAGTGTCAGTGTGAGTAGAGTTTTTAGGAGTTGTCCTCTGATTATTGAGGGAGCCGTGCTTCCAGTGGATCTGATTGAGTTGCCTTTCAGAGAGTTTGATCTGATTCTGGGTATGGACTGGTTGGGTAAGCATCGGGCTGTAGTTGATTGCCATAGGAAGACAGTTGTACTTCACGATCGAAGTCAGTCTCTTGTGTTTTTGAAAGGTTTGGGTGCTAGTTCTGTGAATAAAGTTATTTCTGCAATGCAAGCTAAGAGATTTATCAGGAAAGGTTGTGAGGCTTTTCTAGCAGTTGTGTTAGATTCCAAGAGAGATCAAGTACAGATTGAGGACATTCCAGTAGTGCGGGAGTTTAGTGATGTGTTCCCGAGCGAGTTGCCTGGGTTGCCTCCTGAGAGAGAGGTTGAGTTGTCCATTGAGATTATGCCAGGTACTGCACCTATTTCGAGAGCACCTTATCGGATGGCTCCTGTAGAGTTGAGGGAACTTAAATCTCAGCTACAAGAGTTATTGGATAAGGGGTTTATTAGACCGAGCATATCTCCATGGGGAGCTCCAGTTCTGTTTGTTAAGAAGAAAGATGGATCATTGCGGATGTGTATTGACTACAGGCAGATTAATAAAGTTACAGTGAAGAATAAGTATCTATTGCCTAGGATTGAAGATTTGTTTGATCAGCTTCGAGGTGCGGGTGTTTTCTCCAAGATAGATCTTCGATCAGGGTACTACCAGCTTCGAGTTCAGGATGCGGATGTGGTTAAGACTGCATTTCGGACTAGGTATGGCCACTATGAGTTTCTTGTGATGCCGTTTGGTTTGACTAATGCTCCAGCGGCTTTTATGGATCTGATGAATCGTGTGTTTAGGCCATACTTAGATCGATTTGTAGTAGTGTTCATTGATGACATCTTGGTGTATTCCAAGGATGAGAGTGAGCATGAGGAACATCTCCGATTAGTTCTACAGATGTTGAGAGAGCATCAGTTGTTTCCTAAGCTTAGCAAGTGTGATTTCTGGCTTCGAGAAGTGTCATTCTTGGGTCACATTGTTTCAGCTAGAGGTATTCAGGTAGATCCAGCCAAGATTGAGGCGATAGTTGATTGGAAAGCGCCTAGAAATGTTCAGGAAGTGAGGAGTTTCCTTGGTTTAGCAGGTTACTACCGTCGCTTTGTTAAAGGATTTTCTGTGATTGCTGCTCCGATGACTAGATTGTTGAGGAAAGGAGTTAGATTTGAGTGGTCAGACAGGTGTCAGTCTTGTTTTGATCGGTTAAAGTAGTTGCTTGTTGAGGCTCCTATTCTTACTCAACCCACTTCGGGTAAGGAGTTTGTCATTTATAGTGATGCTTCGGGTGTTGGTCTTGGATGTGTGCTGATGCAGGAAGGAAAAGTAGTGGCTTATGCTTCTCGACAGTTGAAGCCACATGAGAGGAACTATCCGACACATGATCTTGAGTTGGCAGCCGTAATCTTTGCTTTGAAGATTTGGCGTCATTATCTGTATGGGGAAAAGTGTAGGATCTTTTCGGACCACAAAAGCTTGAAGTACTTCCTTTCACAGAGAGAGTTGAACATGAGACAACGACGTTGGCTTGAGTTATTTAAGGACTACGACTGCATTGTGGATTACCATCCTGGTAAGGCTAATGTAGTCGCCGATGCTGTGAGTCGGAAATCAGTTTCAGCCTTGTTCTTGAGGCGATTCAGATGGAGATTTGGTTCTGATGGAGCTTTGCTTGCTCAGTTGCGTGTGAAGCCTACCTTGAGATAGAGTATTGTGGATGCTCAGAGAGATGACCAGAGGCTTCAGCAAATTGTGCATGAGGTTAGATCGGGTAAGCAGTCAGAGTTCTCAGTTCAGAATGAGGTACTTTTGTTCAGAGATCGCCTGTGTGTGCCAGAATCTGAGGATTTGAGGAGACAGCTTATGAGTGAGGCGCATAGTACAGTCTTTACTATGCATCCGGGCAGTGAGAAGATGTATCGAGACATGAAGCAATTCTTTTTGTGGTCTGGTATGAAGAGAGACATTGTGGATTTTGTTTCCAAGTGCTTGACTTGTCAGCAGGTAAAGGCCGAGCATCAGGTACCTTCGGGTTTGCTTACGCCTTTATCCATTCCTGAGTGGAAATGGAATGATATCGCCATGGACTTCGTTTCTGGTTTGCCTTTGACTCAGAGGAAACATGATTCAGTTTGGGTTATAGTGGATTGGCTTACGAAATCAGCTCACTTTCTGTCGGTTAGAGTGGACTACTCGATGGACAGATTGGCCAGTATCTATGTGGATGAGATAGTTCGGTTGCATGGTGTGCCTTATCCATAGTGTCAGATCGAGATCCGAGGTTTACTTCCAAGTTTTGGAAGGAGTTGTAGAGAGCTTTGGGCACTAGGTTGAACTTCAGTACCGCATTTCATCCTCAGACCGATGGTCAGTCAGAGCGAGTCATTCAGATTCTGGAGGATATGATGAGAGCTTGTGCTTTGGATTTTCCGGGTAGTTGGGACAGATATGTATCGTTGATGGAGTTTGCCTACAACAACAGTTTTCAGTCGAGCATCGGTATGGCACCATATGAGGTTTTGTATGGTCGTCAGTGTAGGACTCCGGTTTGTTGGACCGAGCTATCCGAGAGATCTGTGATTGGGCCTGACTTGGTTAGAGATACTGAAGAGAAAATCAGAATAGTGCAGCGGAATTTGAAAGCAGCCAAGGATCGACAGAAATCTTATGCTAATTTGAAGAGGAAAGACGTACATTTTGAGATCGGGGACAAGGTTTTCCTTAAGGTTTCTCCTTGGAGGAAAGTACTTCGGTTCGGAAAGAAAGGCAAGCTTAGTCCTCGTTTCATTGGACCTTATGAGATTTTGGCTAAGGTAGGACCTGTAGCCTATAGATTGGCGCTACCGATGGAGTTAGCAAAGTTGCACGATGTGTTCCATATTTCGATGCTTCGTCGGTACAGATCAGATCCTTCACATGTTCTGTCAGTTCAGGATATCCAGGTTCAGCCAGACTTCTCTTATGATGAGGAACCGCGAGCTATTCTAGCCCGAGAGGTGAGGAAGTTGAGAAATAAGCTGATTCCTTTGGTTAAAGTATTGTGGATCCATCATGGAGTCGAAGAAGCGACTTGGGAACCAGAGGATTCGATGAGAGCTCAGTATCTGCAGTTATTCAGTTCAGGTGAGAATTTCGAGGACGAAATTCTTATTTAGTAGGGGAGAGTTGTAACACCCCATTTGCCCCCTAGTAGAATGAGCCTGTCTGTCTGTTTGTATGTGTAAGCATTCGCATGTGTTCGGCATTTCATAAGGGTATTTTAGTAAAATGTATGTTTTTGGGGTTTTGTTAGTATATGGGTACATACATGGTAGTAGTGTGTTAATTAATTGAGAATTAATTGTGTGCACTTGAGCATACCATATTAGGGTGTTTTAAGTTGGGACATGTTTGTGTACATTTGCTCATACCATTGTAGGGTGCATTTAAGTGAGATTACTTTGGGTGTGTGTAATGCATGTTAGTTTGGGTGTGAGTGGTTAGCTTCACCAATTAGAATTGGACACATACTTAGGGCAAAGAAAGGGAAAAGAAAAGGGAATGAAAGAAAGGAAATTCAGATTTACGTTTCTTTCTTTTCTTCTCATCACCCTCTTCTTCTTCTTCATTTTCCTTACTCTAAGCATTGTGGTGTGGATTCAAGTTGGAATTGGTGGAGTTAATCTCTCTTTGCATCTTTTGTTGGTAAGTCACTGCATTTCCTTAACTTTCTTTCCATTTATTTCATTTTCTTCATCTTTTTCTTCTTCCTTGAGCTTAGGTTTAACTTAGGGTTTTGCATGTTGGATATTTGTGTTTAGTTGAGGCTCCGCGCGATCCCAAAGGCAAGGAGGTTGCTGGGAGCAGTGGGACTAAGTGTTAGAAGCTTAGATTCCAAGTTTGGGAATAATTGATTGTGATTTGTGTGAGTTTAAGTTACTGTAAATTTTCTAGGGTTCTTGTCCTTGAGAAGTTTGAATGCTATTATTCTGGAATTGATTTAGTGTTTAAATGTTGAATTGAGTTGTATAAATGTTGCTATATTGTTTGAGATGATTTCTGGAAGGTAAGAACAGGTTTTATTGGTTTTGAATCAAATTTGGATTGATTTTTATGTTCTGGGAAAATCTGGAAATCGATACTGTCAAAAATCCCGTTCTCCAGACCGTGTCGCGTGACTAGCCAAGAAGCGAGGCAAGTCACGAGACGTGACCTCAGGTCACGCCTCGTGACCTGCCAGCTTGAGGCCGGTCACGAGTTGTGGTTGCCTGCCACAGCTCATGACCAGCTTAAATGAGGCCAGTTACGAGACGTGACTCCCCGTCTCGCCTCGTGACCAGCCTGAGAGAGAAGGCCAGTCGCATGACCAGCTGAAGAAGAAGCTAGTCACGGGACGTGACCCTCAGTCACGTCGCGTGACCGGCGAGAGACGTTGCGTGATCTGCGAGATCATGCAACGTGATCTGCGAGGGACAAGCAAGTCACGAGGCGTGACCCTCGGTCACGTCGCGTGACCTGCCTGGTGAGGAGGCCAGTCACGCCTCGTGACCAGCCAACCTCGCCCGTTTCTCCGTTCAGCCCGTTTTTTCGAAATTTCCCAGTTTTTAACTCAGAAATGAATTTGATATTTCTTCTGAATGGACTTTACTGCTGTGTGATGCATGTCATACTTTTAAATGCTTCGATATGCGTAATACCATGATTTTTCTGATGTTTGTACACGATATTCTGTTATTTGATTTGAGTGACGCATAGCCTGCTAGAGTCAAGTAAGTGGATAGTTAGGCATGCCTAATAGAGTCTGTTAGCTGCAGCCCATAGTTCTGTTTGGACCCCGATCAGGTCCCCGTTTGGTTTCTCGCGAACCCTTTTCTGTATTGGATCTTGTTTAAGGTCCCTTATGAAAATATCTGTGAAAGTTAAAGTATAATGGTTTAATCGATTCGTACCCGTAACGTACTGTCTGTAATCGGCTCATACTCGGAAAGTACTATCTGTACACTCGTTATCCACTACCTAGAGTCAGCAGGTGTTCTTTGAATGTTTATTTGAACTGCTCTGATCTGATTTGGCTATAAATGGATTATCTGAATGAGTATATCGATGTAATGTATATCGGATTATTTCTGAATGAATATGATTATGAAATACTGATTGTATGGCTTTATTACATGAGCATGTTTATACGGATTACGTTTTAGCCTTTGCATATTGTCCTTGTGAATGTAATTGCCTTGACGACCATTGTGAATGGCCGTCCTTAAATTATGTGTGTTTTCCCCACTAAGCGTTTATCACTTAGCACGGTGTTTTTACCCGTGCAGTGCGGAAGGAGTTTGATTCGAGAGTCGCCGTCATCAAGCCAACACAGGAAGTTTTTAGTGTAGGGCTACTTTTGTATAGTTGATGATTCTTTTTGTATAGAACTCTCATGTATCAGCTTCCGGTTTTGTAATTATATTTTGGGACATGTAATATTATTTGTATCAGCTAGTTGACCAGATCATTATTGTAATAGTTTATTATAGTAATGCATGATCAGCTTTTGCTTTCTGCATGTAAAGTTTTTAATTATTCTGTATTTCTGAATGTATGTTATGAATGGATGTATGTTTTGCTTTGCTATTGTTTGGTGACACCTTGACTCATACGGCATCTCACTCCTTAACGGATGGGATCGCCTACGTATGGGAAGGGGGTGTTACAAGCACGAGTCAAACGGCCATCATCTTTAAAGCAAAACACGCGAGTGCTAGAATTCCTCCTCTGTCGCGCTCGCGACAGTAGCGGGATTTCCAGTCCTCAGCAAAACGCAGAAACCCAGAATTTTTCCAAACTCAAAACAATTTTCACCCAAATCACTCTAAACTCAATCTTACCTTAAGTTAAGCTTTCCAAACATCATAACCAACATAAAACAACATATTTCCACAATTAATTCCAACTAAATCATAAATTCACAAATCAATATCTCAATAATTAGAAAACGAGAAAATTTGCAGCAAAATTCAATCAACTTCACATTTGGTTCAAATAGCTCACTAATCATGCTTCATAACTTAACAAAACTCAAAACCCATATCATATAAACTACAATGAACATCAAGAACACCATATTTTTCTAGAAATTCCACCAATTAGCAAAAATCACAAAAGTGCATCTAACATAAAAACTCCCAAACCTGAAACTCCTTACCTCCTATTCACTTAGCGCCACTTCCCGACGCCTTCTCCTTCCCTTTGGGATCACGAGGAGGCTCCACTAAATAACAACCCATCAAGGGCACACAAACAAAAACCCTAGATTAACTCTAAACCCATAAATTATGAGGAGATGAGGAACAAAATGAAGAACAAATGCAATAAACTCACCACTAAAATGCTAAGAGATGATTAATTCCCACCAACAAAAGACTTGAATCCGAGCTAGGGCGCAGAAATGGAAAGCAAAGGAAAAGAAAGACTAAGAGAAGAGGGGAAAATGGGAAAGGAGATGAAGAATTCTGATCTCCCAATTCTCTCTCTCTTCTTTTACTTTTCTTTTCCTAACCTAGCCATGTGTCCTCTCCCTAGTGGTGGAAATTAACCACTCACACCCAACAATAATACACTACAAAAACACAAAGTCACCCCAACTTATAACACCTTACAAATGTGTGAACACAACACACAAACACAACTCACTCACTCACATCCTACAAACATGTGAGCAACACACCCAAATTCAACCCAACTAATTCACACCCTAATACCAAATGCTCAAGCACACACCGTATTAAAGCCCATAAACATGCAATTTATCCAAAATACCCTTATGATATGCCAAAACACATACAATGCACATGCATAAACATGGCTCGAACTTCTATGGGGCAAATGGGGTGTGATAACTCTCCCCTACTAACAAGAATTTCGTCCTCGAAATTCTCACCTGAACTGAACAAATGCGGATACTGAGCCCTCAAGGATGCCTCTGGTTCCTCAACTGTCTCACTTCCTGAGCTAGAATGGCTTTCGGTTCCTCATCATAAGAAAAGTCTGGCTGCACTTGCACATCTTGAACTGACAGAACATGTGAAGGATCCAATCTATACCGACGTGGCATCGAAACATGGAAAATATTGTGTAACTTCGCTAACTCCATCGGTAAAGCCAACCTATAGGCTACCGAACTAACCTTAGCTAACACTTCATACGGTCTAATAAATCGAGGACTAAGCTTACCCTTCTTTCCAAATCTCAGCACTTTTCTCTAAGTAGAAACCTTAAGGAAAACCTTATCCCCGACCTCAAACTGAACATCTTTCCTCTTAAGGTTAGCATAAGACTTCTGCCGATCCTTAGCCACCTTCAAATTCCGCTGCACAATTCTAATCTTTTCCTCGGTGTCCCTAACTAACTCTTGCCCAATAACTGAAAGCTCAGATAACTCGGTCTAACAAACTGAAGTCCTACACTGCCAACCATACAAAGCCTCATATGGTGACATACTATTGCTCGACTGATAACTGTTGTTGTAGGCAAACTCCATCAACTGCACATATCTGTCCCAACTACCTAAAAAATTCAATGCACAATCCCTCAACATATCCTCTAAAATCTGGATCACTCGCTCTGACTGACCATCTGTCTGAGGATGAAATGCCGTACTGAAATTCAACTTGGTACCCAAAGCCCTTTGCAATTCTTTCCAAAACTTCAAAGTGAACCTTGGGTCTCGATCTGACAATATGGACAATGACACTCCATCCAATCTGACTACCTCATCCACATAGATACTGGCTAACTTATCCATCGGATAATCCACTCTAACTGGCAGAAAATGAGCTGATTTCGTAAGCCGATCCACTATTACCCATATTGAGTCATGCTTCTTCTGAGTCAAAGGCAAACCAGATACAAAGTCCATGGCGATATCATCCCACTTCCACTCAGAAACGGATAAAGGTGAGAGCAATCCCGAAGGAACTTGATGCTTAGCCTTTACCTGCTGACAAGTCAAGCACTTAGATACAAAATCCATAATATCCCTCTTCATACCGAACCACCAATAGAACTGCTTCATCTCACGATACATCTTCTCACTACCGGGATGTATAGTGAAAACCGTAGTGTGCACTTCACTCAAAAGCTATTTCCTTAACTCCTCATTCTCAGCCACACACAAGCGATTTCTATACATAAGCACCCCATCCAAAATCGAGAACTCTGACTGCTTACCAGAACTGACCTCATGCAAAACCCGCTGCAACCTCTCATCAACCTTCTGAGCATCCACAATCCTCTATCTCAGGGTAGGCTTCACTCTCAACTGAGCAACCAAAGCCCCATCTGAATCAAACCTCCATCTAAATCGCCTCAAAAACAAAGCAAAAACTGATTTTCGACTCAAAGCATCTGCAACACATTGGCCTTACTAGGATGGTAATCCAATATGCAGTCGTAGTCCTTGAATAACTCTAGCCATCGGCGCTGTCTCATGTTCAACTCCTTTTCTGTGAGGAGATACTTCAAGCTCTTATGATCCGTAAAGATCCTACACTTCTCCCCATACAGATAATGCCACCAAATCTTCAAAGCAAAGATCACAGCTGCCAACTCTAAATTGTGCGTCGAATAGTTCCTTTCATGTGGCTTTAACTGACTGGAAGCATAAGCCACAACCTTTCCCTCTTGCATCAAAACACAAACAAGACCGACACCCGAAGCGTCACTATACATTATAAACTCCTTACCCGAGATAGGTTTAGTAAGTATAAGAGCTTCCACTAGCAACCTCTTCAACTGCTCAAAACAAGCCTGACACTTATCCGACCACTCAAATCTGACCCCTTTCCTTAACAATCTCATCGCCGGAGCAGCAATAACTGAAAAACCTTTCACAAACCGTTGGTAGTAACCCGCCAAACCAAGAAAACTCCTCACTTCTGGAACATTCCTACGCTCTTTCCAATCGATAATTGCCTCAATCTTAGCCGGATCAACTTGAATACCCTTAGCCGAAACAATATGCCCTAAGAATGACACTTCCTAAAGCCAAAAATCACACTTACTAAGCTTGGCAAACAACCGATGCTCTCTCAACACTTGCAAAACCAACCGAAGATGCTCTTCATGCTCACTCTCATCCTTGGAATAAACCAAAATATCATCTATGAACACGACTACAAATCGATCAAGATATGGCCTGAACACTCGGTTCATCAAATCCATGAATGACGCAGGTGTATTGGTCAAACCAAACGGCATCACTAAAAACTCATAGTGGCCATACCTAGTCCGAAATGCAGTCTTAACCACATCAGCATCCTGAACTCAAAACTGATAATAACCCAACCGAAGATCAATCTTCAAAAAGACTCCAGCACCTCTAACCTGATTAAACAAATCCTCAACCCTAGGCAATGGATACTTATTCTTCACTGTGACCTTGTTAATTTGCCTATAGTCGATGCACATCCTCAAAGAACCATCCTTCTTCTTCACAAACAAAACTGGCGCTCCCCATGGGGATATGCTGGGTTTGATAAACCCCTTATCCAATAGGTCTTGTAGCTAAGTTTTGAGCTCTCTCAACTCTATAGGAGCCATCCGATAAGGTGCTTTCAAAATAGGCAAAGTACCCGGCACTATCTCTATGGACAACTCCACTTCTCTCTCAGGAGGCAAACCAAGCAACTCACTCGGAAACACATCACCAAACTCTCAGACAACTGGGATATCCTCAATTCTGATTTGATCCCTCTTGGAATCCAACACCACTGCCAGAAAAGCCTCACATCCCTTCCTAATGAATCTCTTAGCTTGCATTGCGGAAATCACATTGCTCAAAGAGCTAGCACCCAAACCTTTAACAAACACAGGATCTCTATCCCGAAGCACAACCGTCTTCCTATGGCAATCAACCACTGCCCGATGCTTAACCAACCAGTCTATACCCAGAATCAATCAAACTCTCTAAAAGGTAACTCAATTAAATCTGCTGGAAACTCAACTCCCTCAACCAATAGGGGACAATTCCTATACATTCTACTCACATTAACACTATGCCCTAAAGGACTGGTCACACAAATCTCATAGTCTAACTGATCTACCTCATGCAACTTATCAATTATGATATCGGTGCACAAATATGAGTATGTAGAACCAGGGTCAATTAGAGCATATAATTTAATGTCATGGAGTAGGAACTTACCGGCAATCACATCTGGAGCTTCTTGCTCCTCCCGAGCTCTCACTGCATATGCTCTAGCTGGGACTGCCAAAGGACGCTCAACTGACTCTGATGCAGTGCCCTCTCTAAGTCGACCACCTCAACCTCTTCCGCGGCCTCTACCACGACTAGCTTGCATGGCATTCGAACCAACTCTGCTGGCCTCTCTCTAAGCATCCGAATCCTCATTCAACCTCAGACAGTTGGCCAAAAAGTGTTCAGTGCTCCCACATCTGAAACACCCACCTGTGAGCCACCTACACTCACCCCGATGAGGCTTACTGCAATGAGGGCACACTGGCATCGACTCGGTCCTACCACCAGCACCTCCTCTACCAGAACCAGACACCGTTGCTGAACCCTATCTTTTACCTCTACTAGTCGGGCCTGCGGATGACTTATCCTGTGGGTTCCTTGACCTCTTACCCGAGGATGAAGAAGACGAACCTCCACGAGAGGGATTCCTCCTCTGAGCCCTCTCTCACAAAATAGATTCTGACCTCTCAGCTCTAACTGCAGCTTGCACAATCTGATAATACCCCACTCCCGGAGTACCCATCAAAGAAATCAATATTGCCCTCAGCGACTCATTCAATCCGGTCTCAAAATGCCTACACCTGAACTCATCCGTAATAATACCTTCCGGTGCATACTTAGCCAACCGGTTAAACTCCTTCTCAAACTCAGACACAGACATCGCCCGCTGTTTTGAACTCAAGAACTGAGCCTACCTTGCATCCTTGTATGTCTGAGTCACATACTTACTTGTGAACTCTCTTTCGAAAAACTCCCAAGAAATCAGGTCAGGCAACTGAGGATGCCTACAAACCAACTCCCACCATTCATATACAGACCCTTGCAGCAAAGCCATTGCACACTCTACTTTCTGATCAGGAGGACACCGAACCTCCCTCAAAGCACGCTTCACCCTATTAATCCATTTCTCAGCCAAATTTGACTCATCTAGACCCGTTCCACAGAAGTCTTCTGCACCCGCTCTTCTCATACTCTCAGTATGGGCTCTAGGGGCAGTCACTCTCTCCAAGACTCAAGCCATATCATGTGACAGCTTGAACATAGCTTTGAAAGGCATGGCTGCAGCCTCGGGCTGAACCCTAGCAGGTTGAGCCGACACAGAAACCGAAGGATCAATAGCTTGAGGGTTCACACTCTCGGCGGACTCCTCAAGTGGCCCACGCAAAGAATCAAAAGCCATCTAAAATAAACAAGAGGACAACTGCATCAGCCAATACAGTCTTAGACATATACGCATCAATACACAACAATGACAATAAAACACCCAGAAAAGCCTAAACCGAGGCTCTGATACCAAATACCGTAACACCCCCTACCCATACGTAGGCGAACCCATTCGGATCGGAGTGGAAAGCCGTACGAGCAAGGGTGTCACCAAACAGGACAATACAATATCATACATTCACACATTATAAACTTACGGAAATACAGCAAAAATTAAAACTTTTGAGAAACATCCACATGAACATGCATTAATATAACACATTCGTTACAATAATGTTCTGATCAATTGCCAATACAAAATAATTACATATCCAAAAATATACATAGCAAAAGCTTGAAAAAAACTAATACATGAGAGTTCTATTACAAAAAGAATCATCATAACTGCTACAAAAATAAGCCCTACACTAATCCCTTATGTGTTGGCTTGACTGGCGGTGACTCTCCCAAAACACAGCACCTTCCGCACCTACACAGATAAAACACCGTGCCAAGCGATAAACGCTTAGTGGGGAACCACACAACAAAAGAGTGGTCGGCCATTCACAATGGTCGTCAAAGCATAACACATACTATATGACATATGCGGAAAATCATGTCAGATATAATCATACTTGCATAATAGAAGCATACATTCAGAAGCTCATATCCATATTCATATACATATCAACTGATTTCTCATACTTATCATTATACGCATTCGAATATCATATTCTTGTAATCATATCAAAGCAGAACAAAACAAATAGAGCACCTGCTAACTCACAATAGTGGATAACGAGTATACTGACAGTATCTTACGTGTACGAATCGAAAACCATTTATTTTATCACATTCAAAATAATTTTTCGGAGGGACCTTAAACAAGATCCGAAATGCATAAGGGGTTCGTGAGGAACCAAACGGGGACCTGATCGGGGTCCAAACGGAACTGAGGCTGCAGCTGAAAGACTCTATTAGGCATGCCTAACTATCCACTAGACTGACTCTTGCAGGTCATGTATAATCCAACTCATGATCCAATTCACAACATATAATTTATCATGTTTAATCCACATAATATTGGTCATATAAACAAGTTCATATAATATACAGTAGGAAAAGGCAAGAAAAAGACATTTGAAGTTCATTTTTAGAAAACTGGGCACGCGAGAAAAATAGGGCAGACTGGGGTCTCTGTCGCACTCTCGACAGTAGGACATCGGACATGAGTCGTGCTGAATGACACTACTCATGTCGGATGTCCCTCATCCCAGTCGTGCTCTAAAGCATGACATGTGAGGAGGCCATAACAGCACGAGTCGTGATGAACGAGCACGAGTCATGCTGCTCAAGCATGGGTCATACTTCATCAGCACGAGACGTGCTGATCCTCACCTGTTGCCGACGTCCCGCTAAGATGCAAAACTCGCAGACACAGAAGGAAGCACGAGTCATGCTTCTCCAGCACGAGTCGAACGGCCATCATCTTTAAAGCGAAACACGCCAGAGCTAGAATTCCTCCTCTATCGCGCTCGCGACAGTAGCGGGATTTCCAGTCCTCAGCAAAACGCAGAAACTAAGAATTTTTCCAAACTCAAAACCATTTTGACCCAAATCACTCTAAACTCAATCTTACCTCAAGTTAAGCTTTCCAAACATCATAACCAACATAAAACAACATATTTCCATAATTAATTCCAACTAAATCATCAATTCACAAATCAATATCTCAATAACTAGAAAACCAGAAAATTTGCAGCAAAATTCAATAAACTTCACATTTAGTTCAAATAGCTCACTAATCATGCTTCATAACTTATCAAAACTCAAAACCCATATCATATAAACTACAATGAACATCAACAACACCATATTTTTCTAGAAATTCCACCAATTAGCAAAAATCCCAAAATTGCATCTAACATAAAAACTCCCAAACCTAAAACTCCTTAGCTCCTATTCACTTAGCGCCACTTCTCGACGCCTTCTCCTTCCCTTTGGGATCACGAGGAGGCTCCACTAAACAACAACCCATCAAGGGCACACAAACAAAAACCCTAGATTAACTCTAAACCCAGAAATTATAAGGAGATGAGGAACAAAATGAAGAAAATGAAGAACAAATGCAATATACTCACCACTAAAATGCTAAGAGACGATTAATTCCCACCAACAAAAGACTTGAATTCAAGCTAGGGCACAGAAATGGAAAGTAAAGGAAAAGAAAGACAAAGAGAAGAGGGGAAAACGGGAAAGGAGATGAAGAATTCTGATCTCCCAATTCTCTCTCTCTTCTTCTACTTTTCTTTTCCAAACCTAGCCATGTGTCCTCTCCCTAGTGGTGGAAATTAACCACTCACACCCAACAACAATACACTACACAAACACGAAGTCACCCCAAGTTATAACACCCTACAAATGTGTGAGCACAACGTACAAACACAACTCACTCACTCACATCCTACAAATATGTGAGCAACACACCCAAATACAACCCAACTAATTCACACCATAATACCAGATGCTCAAGCACACACCATACTAAAGTCCATAAATCTGCAATTTACCCAAAATACCCTTATCATATGCCAAAACACATACAATGCACATGCACAAATATGGCTCGAACTTCTAGGGGGCAAATGGGGTGTGATAACCGCTGCACTACTTTGATCTCCTAACCTGCACGGAGAAACACCCGTACTAAGCGATAACGCTTAGGAAGGGTCTGCAAATAAATAATAACCAACCACTCACAGTGATTGGCGAAAACTAGCACATGCATTTACACATATTCATAAGCATAAAATATACCAGTTAAAACTATCACAATTTCATATTCTTTAGTTTATTATGAAAACTTAAGCCATTACACATTCATTAGCGTCTTATAAACCATAAACAAAAATACTTATTTACTTTTTAATCAAAAATATATTATATAAAACTTATCATATACTTTAAATCAATTAATGGCCCAATAGATAATTATACTTCATAAATTCCCGAAATACGTTTTAAGGTTCGAAATATAAAGTTCAGAAATTCCCATTATTATAAATATTTCAAAATCATACAAATTACAGTATTAATACTTAAATCAAAACATTTCATTTTAATCAAACCGTTACTTGCTCAAAACTAAACAAAACATTTTAATACTCAGATTTGGTTCGGGCTTGAAACAGTTATTCCAAGCTTCCTACGTATCCCTATGGTTGGGGAATCAGAACCACGTAGTTCTACAGAAAATCTTATACACTTATTCTAGGTTCAATTATAACTCATTTCCTAAATTCAGTTTTATATATCATTGTGAGGCGCTCTGAACCCCGTAAGACGCCCCGAAGACCCGCTTTAGGGCTTTCGGGAGAGATTCATGGAAACTTGTAAGGTATTTACAAGTGCGTCTATTTTAGGCAACAAGGAGGTTTCATGGAGTCGTCACCTAATAAAACATTGGGAAAGTTCGTCTCGCCTCAGTGAGCCTAAGACGTCGCTCTCGTGCTCTGCGGTGGCATTCGCGCTTTATTTTTATTTTTATTTTTTCCAAAAATATTGTAATTTCTAATCCCCATTTTTCGAATCTAATTTTTAAATTTTTTTTTTATTTTTCAAATTTTCACTCTAAAATGCAAATTTGACGAGGAAATCATCACTTTTAACCTTTTTGCCTATGACAAGGCATCTTATCATCATTGGGTAACTTCAATCTAGGCTGACTCAGGACCCGGTGTCTACAGTTGCCCCCAGTTTAGGGGAATCTAGTACACTAGTGTCTAGGTGAGCCTAAACTCAAAGAAGAAGAGGAAAGGGACACGTATCTGAGGCAGCCCTTACCTTTCCGAAGCGGGGAACCTGTGGTGGTAGTCATGGCCATGTTGTACGCGTGTTATTATTTGTTGAAGCGGTAGTGTTGTGGTTGTGCTAACCCTTCGTAGAGTGGTAGTGCCGCCATCGTGCTAACCCTTTGATTTGATGAAGTGGTAGTGCCATGGTCGTGCTAACCCTTCGTAGAGTAGTAGTGCCGCCATCGTGCTAACCCTTCTGATTTGGTGAAGTGGTAGTGCCGTGGTCGTGCTAACCTTCCATAGAGTGGTAGTGCCGCTATCGTGCTAACCCTTCAATTTGATGAAGTGGTAGTGCCGTGGTCATTCTAACCCTCCGTAGAGTGGTAGTGCCGCCATCGTGCTAACCCTTCGATTTGCTAAAGTGGTATTACCGTGGTCGTGCTAACCCTTCATAGAGTAGTAGTGCCGCCATTGTGCTAACCCTTCGATTTGATGAAGTGGTAGTGTCGTGTTCGTGCTAACCCTCCGTAGAGTGGTAGTGCTACCATCGTGCTAACCCTTCGATTTGCTGAAGTGGTAGTGTCGTGGTCGTGCTAACCCTTCGTAGAGTAGTAGTGCTGCCATCGTGCTAACCCTTCTGGTAATAGTGCCCCCTGAGAGGTCTTTGGTTGAGATCTGCCCCCGAAGAGGTCCTTGGCTGGGATCTGGATTAGTGTTTGAGAAGATGTTTGGATTGTTGTTTTTGGCTGGCTATTTGGATTGATATTTTGATTGATTGGTTACCCCCTGAGAGGTCTTTGGTTGAGATCTGCACCCGGAGAGGTCTTTGGCTTTTTTTTTTTGGTTGATGATTAAACTGAGGCTTTGATTGCTGATTGAGCTGATGTTTGGATTGATACGATTTTGGTTGGTTGTTTGGATTAATGTCGTCACTCGGCTTTGATCGGTGTCCGCATCAAATCTCTCCTTCTGTAAAATAGGGAAACTAAAATATGCAAAAAAAATAGTGAGCATGTAAGTAAAATGCATGAGTCATGCAGAAATACAGTATAAGAATTCATCTATGTGGACTTGGAGATGATAGCCGAGCTAGCTGCAGTTTACAATAGGATCGATGCCTTTTAAGCTGCTTTTGAATTTCATGCCCTTTGGGATTGCGAGATTCTCATCTGATACCTGTAGTCATTATTTAAAGGTAATGCGTCCCTTGTGGATTTTCACACTAGCTTTTCTTAGCGGGATATACGTCCTTTGCGGATTTTCACATAACTCTATGCCTTATTTTTGCCCAGAGTGGACCCAACCCAATCCGGCAGCTTTTTCTTTTTTTTTCTTTTTTTTTTAAGGACAGACTGCCTGTTTTCAGGTTTTCACCGTATTCTTTTGCCTAATTTTTGCTTAGAACGCCAGTTACGGTTTTCACTCTGACGGCCCCTTTTTTTTTTGCTGAAGCTATTGGCAAGGATCTTTCAAGAACCTTGGGACATGGTTGTATGAGTTTGATTTCGCACATTGGATGATAGGGTGAGCCGGCTGAAGCATTCGCATGCTGAGAGTAGCAGAGGGTAGGCAGATACATGACTTTGATCACACAGGGTACAATACTCTGATCACATCATTGCATAAATGCATGTGTTTCAATTTGATTTTATTAAGCATGATCATTGTTTGGCATTAATCTCAAAAAATACAGAACCTCACCTAATCTCGAGATAGATCTTGAAAGCATTAAACTCCTGTTATCAATCAGCCCTCTCGGGTTTCATGATTGAATGTTTTCTCTCATCTCTTAATTTTTTTCTTTGAATGCAAATTCTAGATGCAACTTTGGGGACGAGACTTAACTCGAATGCATGAATGCACTCGTGGCTTCTCGATTTAAGCTCAAGAAACACCATATGCCTCTTCTTACGTACCAAACCTTATTAGAAGGTCATCTCCGCTAATTAGATAAGACTGGACCAAGAATCAAGAGGTCTTACTTTGGTTGTAATATTAGGCTTAGGTAGATGGCTATCAAAGGAAGATCAGGTCGTTAGAGAAAATATGGCCGCAATATTTACTCGACTAATGGATGAACCATTTTCAGCTCAGTTGCATATACAAGGTATTCTTAAACTGGGTTCGGTAACATTTTATCTCATTAAGATCAGAATGACAGTTAAAAAGGTAATCATCGAAACTCGTCAAGTGGTTATTATTTTGAGCTCTATTTTATTTTATTTAATTTTATTTTTGAGCTCATGTCATTGGCACATGAATGAAACCCTCTTCCCAAAGTGCAAACTCATCCTTACCAAGGCAATTTTTGATAACCCAAAAAAAATATTAAAACGTACATCTATCCCTTCTAGAGCGGCCACTCTTCTAAGGGGAGGCAAAAATTATTTTAGGTGATGGGATAGTTTTAACATGTGTAACAACAAAATTGGCATGCATTTAGCATACCTCCATAAAGCTCAACGGGCTAGCAAGCGATTGCAGAATAAAGGTAGGAAATAGTCATTTAGAGAGCTATACAAAGAAAATGTTGCCTAAATCATTTTCTAGGTTCCGTCTTATCCAGGGATCGGTTTGATGGGTAATCAAAAAGGTTCTAGTGCTCTTAGTGAGTTTCCATCCAATCCCCTAATTGCAACTAGTTTTTCTTTATTATTTTTTCTCTGAATTTTCCTCTCTATATGAATTATATCAGATGCTATCAAGATTTTCTTTGGGTTCCCCAAAGTTTAAAGATTAATTGCAGTTATATTATTTAAATTAATGTCAAAGTAAATGCATTGTGATCATATTAAATGAAATCATTAGAAACACCATACAAATAAGCAAAAAATTGTTCTATTAAAATAACCAAACATTGTCATAAAAAAATTGTTCTCGAAATAATAACAAAGATTGAAAAAGAAAGAACATAATCTTCATTTCCACTCTCACTAGTGGATTAAGAGGACCCGATCATAATCATGGTGGAGGGACAGCATTGTAACCTGTCTTTTTCTTCTTTTCTCTTTTCTCAGGATCCGTGATCTGATTGGTGTCAATGAGATCCTAGATCTTATTTCTCAATGTTCGGCAGTAATCCGTCAGGTGGCCAGTGTGCTGGTGGTAGGCACAGTACTGGTCTTCTCTATGCCCTAGCTGCCCTTGATTCATAACAGGTCTACTTGCCAAAGGTTGCAGCTTACCCTCTTTCATCAATCTCTCCAGTACCCAAGATAGAGATCGGCCTAAGTTGGAGTAGTACCTCTAGCGTTGCCCCACTCCAGTAGCTGACACTTCGGTTGTCTTGCCATTCCTATTCTTGTTGCTCCCAACACCTCCCGGTCTAAGCCCAAACTGGTTCCCATAGCTTTTCCCAGCAAAGTTATTATAGCTTGCTTTCTTTGCTAGGTAGGCCGCCTCAGCCTCTACAGCGATATCCTTGAGTTACTCCCAGTCCCTGAGCCCCTTAAAACTAAGCAAATCCCTCAAATAAGGGTAGGAGTTTCTGATGAATAACCTGATCTAGTCAGTAGTGTCAGGCTTCCTCTTCATCTCCATGACCCTGTTCCTCCATCTGGTGAGGTATTCATGGAATGATTCGTCGCTCTGTTGCTGTAAGAGCTTAAGGTCTTTTAGGGTGACCTCCATCCTGATGCTGCAGTCGTACTGCTTCATGAACTCTTCGTCAAAAGGTCCCAGTCCTCCTTGGACCTCCTATCCAACCCGTGGTACCAGTAAACTGCCGGGCCCACCAGACTATGGCAGAAATATTCAACCTTCTGCTTTTTACTCAACCCTATGCCTTTCATGACCAAGGTGTACTACTTGACGTGGGCGGATGGGTCAGAGGTGCCATCAAATTTCGGCAGCTCGGGCATCTTGAATCTTTGGGGCAGCAACTCTTCATCCCCCAGATCTCTGTCTTCTGGGTTTATCCCCTTTCCAGCTGACAGCATGCGCGTGATTACCTCAATCCGTTGCCTCATCCCCTTTAAGGCTTCGTCTTCCCCCCTAGGTTCCCTGGGCCTCACAGCATGGTGGACTATTGGCTCTTCGTCTTCCTCCTCCATCAGGAAATCATCGTTGGGATTATGAATCCTTTCCCCTCTTGGCTCGATGGGTGCGGTATCTCTGTGATCATTATTGGGTTGGCGAGCAACAACTCCAATGAAGGGAGCCTCCCCACTAGCAGGTGGTTTGGCTTGCCCCCGAGGAGGGGCTGCCTGTGGTTGTAGAGCAGCAGGTGGCTGTGGGGCAGCAGGTGGATGGGCAATCCTTTCAGCCATGGTGCCTATCATATCCATCATTCTACGCTCAAAATCTTCTAGCCTCCTAGCTAGGTCCTGAGTGGTCAAAGCTTCAACTTCTTCTACCATTAGTGGTTCTAGAGAGAGTGACTCAGAATCCCAGTTGGGCACCAATTCTGATAACTCAAAAAGCGGATTTGACCTTACTAGCCGACCGTCAGAACCTCTTTTCCGCTTAGATGAATCTATGATGGCTGAAAAAAATAGATTGTTAGAATGATGCATGAATGACATATACAATGCATGATAGTGAATTATGCAATATTTACAATCACATGCAAGCAAGTAGATCCTTCCAACCTTATTACCCCCACACACGAGGTAATGCAGTCTCTCTCCTAGGTGGGCTTGATCCATGGGTTAGCAGGAAACCCAATGGACGCATATGGTGCTCGGTGGAAAATCGGCATCATAACATCTCTCATCTAATGTGCATACATATGGATTTTGGCCTTTATATATTTAAACATTTCAACTAAATTAAGATGGGCCCATCAGGGCATGAAAGCCTTTGATAAAAGCCCATTTAATTGGGTTGAATTTGTTCAATATATAATGGCCCACATAGCAAGCATTGTATTAACGTACATGTCACCTAGGGAAGTATCTATTGCCATTACATGAGCTTTGGTCATGGGTGATGATATTTTGGGGTTACCCAAGCATGGTCCCTGCCGACAGGTCTAGCTCATCATGAGCGTAATGACCGATCGGGTCACCATTTGATATACCTTGATTGTATGAGGCTTGGGCTGGTGATTATCCTTAACACTTCCCTACATTGAGTGAACGTAGGGTCATGCTTCGGGAACGCACTGGGGCTAATAAAGGGACAAAACTAGCATAGATCTAAGGCTCTAATTCTATGATATGCAACTTCGAAAAGGGATAAAAATTTTAAATTAAAACTCAATTATAAATTGTAACCAAGGTACTTTCGAATCGAAGCCACTTAGAGGTCCCCAACGGAGTCGCCACTGTGACGCACGCCGAACCCCGTAGGACGCCCTGAAGACCCGCTTTAGGGCTTTCGGGAGAGGTTCATGGAAACTTGTAAGGTATTTAAAAGTGCGTCTATTTTAGGCAATAAGGAGGTTTCATGGAGTCGCCACCTAATAAAATATTGGGAAAGTTCGTCTCACCTCAGTGAGCCTAAGACGGTGCATCTTATCCATTTTGGGCAAACCAAAGGGGTCTTGGAGGCATTCACCCCAATAGAACATTAGAATGACCCTCTAACCCTATGCAGCCTAGGATTATAAATTGAGTCTTTTGGTGGGACACAAGAGGTGTCTTGGAGATCCCATTCCAATGAAACATCGAAATGGGCCTCTCACCTCGTTGAGCCCAAAAACCAGAGATGGTTCGGGACTTCTCATTTATTCATACCTTGGTTATTTTATAATTAAGTTTTGGATTTAAGTTTTCATCCCTTTTCTCATACATTTCGATGCAATAATTAGAGCGCAAGTTTGATCATTCAAGGAAAGCGATAAATAAAAGGGTAAGTAAAATAAAGTACATGAAAATAAAATACAACAAAACTAGGGGCGGAATACAACCCCCATTGTAAATAAAGTGCAAACCATACATAAATCGGGATATTCATTAATGATGAGGATATTGGTCCTCGCATGCATATTTATTATAAAATAATTTTTATGTGATGATTTTGGATAGAGAAAATTGAGACATTGGTCCCATTTTTATTTAGGAAAAATACCAATTTAATTAATAAAAAATAGTTTGGTGATTTTCTTTCTAGCGGATCTAAATAAACAATTTTACAAGAAAATTATATGACAAAAATAAAAAAAGCCAAATAAATAAAATATTACAAATAAAAAAAATAAACATATAACCCAAACGAGCCATTCCGGATCCCCCGTGTGCTCGCAAAAAATGCCCAAGCAAAAAATGAGTTTTGACATAAAAACAAAACATAAATAAAATAATGTTAGTAATTAAAACAATTAGATCATATGCAAATTAAATAAATGACGTGATTAAAATAAAATATAATATGTTAATGAATTAATACAAGAAAATTATGAAAAAGATGAAAAATAATGAAAATAAACAATAAATTGAATAAACAATAAATATAACATGTAACAATGATAAAAGAATGATAAAAGATAATGAATAAAAGAATGATAAAAATAATTAAAACAATGACATGATTAATTATTATTATCACGATTAACATAAACCATTTATATGGCAAAAAGATTAATCAAAATTAATTAATTAATTACATGCTGAAAAATAATGACGAATCAAAATAAAATAAATTATTTACATGTTAGGAATTGATAAATCCAAAAATGTCTTTATCTATAGGAGAGAGGTTGATCCGATCGGACGAGATAATCCTGCAATAAGAAGAGCCCGGTCGGACCAGGTGCGAGCACTCCGAAGCTTAAGTTAGTAGCTTAGAGAGAGAATGTGCTTTAGAGAGATAATGGTGTCAATTCAATACCTGGTGCCATCGTTGGCTGGACTATTTATATGAGATAGTTGAGGGGCACTTGAGTGCCTGGGGAGTGATTACTGGCCGTCAGAGTAGGTATTCGGCGACATGACAGGGAGCAGGTGGTAGGCATGGGCGCTGCCTTGTGTCAGGCGGCTGATGGGACTGGCGGTCACATCAGCCGATCGGGCATGTGCGCTGCCTAGGAGCTCGTGTCTGATACCTTTAGCTGATGGGCTTTGGGCCTTGCCAGTTTGAGTGGGCCTATAGGATGGGCCTTAGAGCAAATGATATTTGCTGGGTTATCACTTGTCCCCCCTCAGCAGGTTCGATCGGGCATAGATTTGCCTTTGTTGGTCCGTTCGGATGGAATTAGTTATGGAGATTCCCGATCCGAAGATGCGTACTGGCGCGCTTTTTGAATTTGGGAGGCGCTTTTTCTGAAGCAACGCGCCTACTGAGACAGCTGTTTTCCTTTAATGTTGTGAGCGTACCGAGGGTGACGCTTCGTTCTTCGCAGAGACATAATGTCCTTTGACACGTGGCGCTTGTGGAATGGCGTGTTTTTTGGCGTTTTTGAGAAGCTTCAGTCTATAAATAGGGAACTCTATGAAGCATTCTTTCTTTACTTTCGAAATCTCTAGCGAAGCTCTGCCAAAATCTTCCTTTGATTCCCAGATTTCTGCAACTACCCTTTACTTCTTCTTCAAATCCCTTCGAGTCTTTTTCATCAAGTAAGTAACTTTTTTCCCTTTTTTGCTTTCTTTGTGATTTCGTCTTTCTTCTCACACCCATTTCATTTAGAAAAGAGAGTTGCGCCTTTCCTTCATTCTTTTTTTGTTGAAGATGGCCTCCAGTAGTGCTGAAGCATTAGACACAAGTTTTTTGGAGTGGTATGAGAACAAACCAGCCGCCGAGCCGTATTCTCGCCTAACCGCTGCGGAGGTGGCCGAACCTTCCTGATGAGATATCAGTGTTGGCCTGCCCTGATTCAATGGCGGTGACTGAAGGCCCCTTCAGCCAAGATGGCAGAGAATGGTTCGTTTGCCACCTCTGGAGCCTAGATGCAGGCCTGAGGTTCCCGTTGGGCTCCTTTGAGATGGCGGTACTGAGGGGGTATGGTCTCGCCCCTAACCAATTACATCCGAATGGCTGGAGATTGGTGGCGTGCTTCAAAATCCTTTGCCAAATAGAAGTGGTAGCACCGACCTTGGAGCTTTTCACTCACTTTTTCTATATTTCGGGTCGGAGCGACGGAACGGAGTATTTCTTTACAAGCCGCCCAAAAAAGAAGTTGATGTTCGTCCCCACCTCCATGAAAGGGTACAGAGAACGGTATTTCTTGGTGGGGAGGAAAGGTGGATTTGGGGTACGCCTCTCCCGATCGGCCAAGGTCGAGACTCTGAAGGACCTTGCCGCCGGTCAGGAATTCTACGAGAATGACATAAAAAAGTTAATGGCCGCCGTCAGCAAGAATGAAGGGCCTTATGAATCCAAATTCCTTTTACGTACACTGTTTGGCTCTCCCGGCTTCCAAGACGCTGAGAACGCAGAACGTGAGCGTTAGGATCGGAGAAAACCCACTCATCGTGCATCAAATCATTCATTGCACTTTATTTATGTTTCATGAAGAGAATTTGCGTATGAAAAAACTTATCTAGTTTATTTTCTGTTGTGCAGCTGAGATGGCTGGTGTGAACGAAGCCTCCAAACAACTTGGCGATCGGATCCGTCAAAAGCGCGAGGCAGAGAAGAAGGCCCAGGAGCAAAGAAAAAGGAGGAAATTGGTCCTCGCTTCCGAGCTTCGAGCTTCTAAGGGGGCGACCGGTACCTCTACAATGACTCCGGCCATCGCGGCCGTTCCGATCTCGTCGGCACCCCCTGCTGCCACTATTGCGCCTACCTACACCGCTGCTGGGTCAAAGAATGTGCCTCAAACTGAGACCTCTCCTCGGCCGGTGCGCCGCCGGCGCCACACTCTTCGGGATGAGTCAGACGAAGATGATAGGCCGATCTGTATCACTTTTCGAGAGGTAGAAGAGGCGGCTAAGAAGAGGGCTGACGAAGCTGCCCAGAAGAAGGCCGAGGAAGCGGCCAAGAGGAGGGCTGATGAGCTGATAGCCGAATCGGACGCTCGGGTTGCCGCAAGAGGCAAAGCTGTGCAACACGGCGAGTCTCCAAGGCACTCATCCGATCGGCGGATTGTTCCTATGAAGGACATTCTGAGAGAAAACTTTGGCGATGAATGGTCAGTGGGCCAAGTGGCTAACTTCATCTGCCGGAGTCTTCTCCGGGATGAAGATCATCGAGACGCCGGCGACACCAGCCAGCTCAGCAGAGAAAGCCAGGCTATCAGTCAGCAGTTAATAGACGTAAGTATTTGTTGTTTTGTTTTTGATGCTCATTTACACCTTTGTGTTTGATCAATTTATTCTTGATTTTGTGTAGGCTGCCAGGAGGGCACAGCGGCTGCACATGATGGCCGGTCTGTGGAGAGGGAGGGCCGAGTCAGGCGCCGTGGCCAAGGCGGAAGCAAACACACGTTGTGAAGTTGCCAAGAAAGAAGCCTCCGACCTTCGAGCTGAGGTGGCCAAGCTGGAGGAGCGGTGTGCAGCCTCGCAGTCGGAGACAGTGGCCTTGAGGAAGGAGGCCCACCAGAGTGCTCAAGATTTGAAGGCTCGGCAGAGCGAGGCTGACAGGCTGAAAGGCGAAGTTGCTCGTCTATCTGCGGAGGGTTCGCAACTGAGGCGGTTCGAGGCAGATGCAACCCGACTGGATGCCGAGTGCAGAGAGTTGGCTGCCGAGAACGCCCAATTGAAGGCAGAGGGCGAGCAGCTTCGGAAAGAAGTGGAGTCATTAAAGATATCGGAAGGGGAGAAGGAAGCTTCCATTACGAAGATTCTCGAAATGGAGCTTACCACTCAAAAGGAGCGTCTGATTGATGAGTTAGCAGACACTCAGGTGGAGCTGTTGTCTCGGCTAGTTCATGAAGCTAGGCGGCGCTTCCCCGGGGTGGATCTGACTTGGATGGACAATCCGGTATCACTGCCTGCTCCTCCAAATGATGATGAAGACAAAAGCGCTCCCGAGGGTGAAGCAACTGAGAGAACTTCTGGAGAAGGCCCTTCACTACTGGAGATTGTTCAAGAGGTTCCCTTCGAAGTGGAGCCTACGACGCCTTCAGCCCCTGAAACTGAAAAGGAGGCTCCCCCTGCGCCTGAAGCCGAGCAAGTGGCGCCTTCTTCCACAGGGCCTATGTCCGAAGGGGGGGCAAGATCTGCACCGTCTGCTGCCGACCCATCCCAAGCCACTGTCGATCCGAACGCCGGGCAAGTCGTTGATCCTTCTGGCGGAGTGGAGATTGTAACTGAGCAAATCGCTGATCCTCCTGGTGAGGTGGAAATTGTAAATATAGATAGTTAGCTTAGGAGTGTAGATCAGCTTTGCTTTTTCCTTCGTTTTCCATTCTTATAACAATTGTTTACAAATTGTATAGTGGAGACATTTTGTATTAATAAAATTGCATATTTCTGTAAATCAATGTATACATAAGTTTGTACTAAAATTTGCAATATGATCGAGCTAATTAAAACTCGTAAAATAGCATAATATTTGCATTAAATTTTGCAAGTACTTCCTGAATTCGAATAACGTCCAAGCTCAGCGACCGATCGGGTCAATCTGGCTTTTCAGATCGCATAAAATTTGCACCATTTTGCTAAGTGATGCTCATAAAGCTGCATAAGGATCGCATAGCTGAGCTAGGTGATACTCGTAGAATCGCATAGTAATTGCAAAATCAAGTTGAGTGATACTCGTAGAGCTGCATGAGAATTGCATAGCCGAGAGTACTCGTAGAATCGCATAGTAATTGCAAAATCGAGTTGAGTGATATAGAGTTGCATAAAAATTGCATAACCGAGCGAGAGAGGTGAGATCCTCTATAATACAGATAATATTTGGGGAGGTAAGATCCTCCTTCGCAAAGGATTTGCTTATTTAGCTTGGAATGGGCATCATGCCTAGCGTAGAACACTGTATTATGTATTAATTGAACAGTCATGAAAGGGAGAACCTTTTTATTAATAAGGCAATTGCCAGGTTCTGATACATTATGAGACATGGTACTTCTTGAGTACCTCAACATTCCAGCTTCTGGGGATATCCTGCCCCTCCACAGTTCGGAGCCTGTAAGTGCTCGGGCTTAAGACCTTAGAGACCTCATAGGGCCCTTCCCAATTCGGCATTAGCTTCCCCACACCGGCATTTCCCGAGCCTAATTCTGCCTTTCTGAGCACCAGATCACCTACATTGAAGGTTCTGGACCTCACTTTAGAATTATGGTATCTGGCCACTCTTTGTTTATAGGCAGCGATCTTGGTGTAGGCATCCTCCCTCTTTCCTTCTGTGAGATCCAAGTCTTGGCATCTCTCTTGGGCGTTCATCCGTTCGGAGTAGAGAGCCGATCGGTAAGAAGGGAGGCCGACCTCTACAGGAATCATTGCTTCGGAGCCGTAGACGAGGGAGAATGGCGTTTGATGAGTGCCTGTTCTGGGAGACGTTCTGTACGTCCACAGGACACTCTGCAGTTCTTCCGTCCAGTTGCCTTTGGCTTGACCCAATCGTTTCTTCAATCCCTCCAAGATGGTCCGATTGGAGACCTCAGTCATTCCGTTGCTTCGGGGATGAGCGACAGATGTGAACTTTAATTTGATGTTCAAGCCTTGGCAAAAGTTTCTGAAGACGGAGCTGTCGAACTGCTTGCCATTATCTGCAATAAAGACATTAGGTAAGCCATACCTGCAGATGATGTTCTTCCATGTAAAGCTCTTGACCCTCTCGGCTGTGATGGTGGCTACCGGTTCAGCCTCAATCCATTTGGAGAAGTGGTCTACTACTACTATGAGGAATTTCATCTGCTTTTTGCCTTGGGGAAAAGGTCCTAAGATGTCCATCCCCCACTGATCGAACGGCCATGCTACTCCGATCGGCTGTTGGTCTGCTCCATGCTACCTTATAATTCTACCATGTATTTGGCATTGCGGGCATATTCTTACTTTCTCCTGGGCATCTTTGAGCATACTAGGCCAGTAATACCCCGTTTGAAGGGCTTTTCTTACCATGGTTCTGCTTGCCTCGTGCGCCCCGCATATGCCTTCATGGAGCTCTCTGAGGATATAGTCTCCCTCCTCCTCCGTCACGCATTTGAGCCAAGGGTGGCTGAAAGCTTTTTTATACAAATCACCATTAATGATGGAGTAATTGAGAGATTTTCGAGATACCTTTCGAGCTTCATCTTTGTCCTCGGGCAGTCGTCCTGTTTGGAGGTACTGTTTGATCGGGCTCATCCAAGTTTCACTCTCTTGGCCAATCTCCATCATCTCCAGCTCGTCTAGGGAGGAGGAAGTCTGGTTGACAACGGCGATGCTTTCCTCTATAACACTTTGTGCGGAAGCAGCCATCTTTGCTAGCCGATCGGCCTCTGCAGTTTGGTCTCTTGGGACTTTCTGTAGATCAAGCCTCTTCCAGTTTTGCGAAAGCAGTTTTGACTTTAGCTAGGTACTGGATCATCGTGGCCTCTTGTGCTTCGAATGTCCCCAAAATCTGACTAGTTACCAGCTGGGAGTCGCTCCTGATGGCTACTGACTCCGGTCGGATTGCACGGAGCAATCTCAGCCCTTGCAGGAGCGCCTCATACTCTGCCACATTATTAGAAGCTTTGAAATCAAGCTTTATGGCGTACCTTATTGTGATGCCCAGAGGGCCTTTTATTACTATGCCGATGCCTCCTCGAGTGTCGTTTGCTGCCCCGTCCACCGTCATTTCCCAATTTTGAGACTTGGGCTGACTTCGTGGTTCCTCACCCGCAAATTCAGCTATGAAATCTGCTAAAGCCTGGGCCTTTATCGCTTTTCTGGGCTCATACCTGACATCCCAGGATTGTAGCTTAATCGCCCATCCCACCATTTTGCCTTCAAGATCGGGCGTCTGGAGTATCTTCCTCAGAGGATGACCCGATCGGACGACAATTGTGTGCGCTTCGAAGTAAGGTCTGAGCTTCCTTGTACACATCATCAGGGCAATAATAAGCTGCTCCACCGGCCCTTTTCTTAGGTCTGCACCTCTTAGTACTTCACTCACGTAGTACACGGGTAGCTGTTGGGTGTCTTCCTCTCGGACCAATGCACCTGCAACAGCTTCCTTAGAGGTGGCTAAATAGAGGTACAGATTTTCACCTGGTACCGGTCGGCTGAGCAGCGGCGGGTTGGTGAGGAATGTCTTCAGCTCTTTGAAGGCTTGCTGGCAGTCTTCCCCCCAGACAAAAGTTTCACTTTTCCTTAGCTTCTTGAAGAAAGGGGTGCAGCGCTTGGCTGAAGAGGAAATAAATCGTCCTAAAGCTGTAATCCTTCCATTCAGCTTCTGGACGTCTTTTATGCTCTTGGGGGGTTGCATCTCGAGGATGGCCTTTATTTTTTCTGGATTTGCCTCAATCCCTCGTTGAGAGACTAGGAATCCCAAAAATTTTCCTGACAGTACCCCGAAGACGCACTTCTCAGGGTTGAGCTTCATTTGGAATTTATTCAAAGTATCAAAAACTTTTGCCAGATCGGCTGGATGTTCCTCGGCGCTTTGGCTCTTGACGATCATGTCGTCAACATATACTTCGACATTCTGTCCGATCTGGTCTTTGAAAATCTTGTTCATCAGATGCTGATATGTGGCCCCAGCATTTTTCAGTCCGAACGGCATCATCCTGTAGCAGAACATCCCGTCGTCTGTGATAAAGCTGGTTTTCTCCTGATCCAGGAGCCACATCAGAATTTGGTGGTAGCCGGCATATGCGTCTAGAAGAGAATAAATAGCATGGCATGCTATGGCGTCTACCAACTGGTCTATGCTGGGCAAGGGATAGCTGTCTTTGGGACATGCCTTGTTAAGGCCGGTGAAGTCGACACACATCCGCAGCTTGCCAGACTTCTTCTTGACCAGCACCACGTTAGCCAGCCACTCTGGATAGTCTACCTCTCGGATGGTTCCTGTCTTGAGTAGCCTATCCACCTTTTCGGAGATGAACTTTCTCCGATCGGGTGCGTGCCTTCTTAACTTTTGGCGGATCGGGGGAAAGTTTGGGTCCACATTTAACTTGTGGGTGATTATTTTGGGGTCCACGCCAGGGATATCTTCTGGCTTCCAGGCGAAGGTCGCTTGATTGATGGTCAGGACATGCATGATGGCTTCTTCAATTGTTTTATCCATGCTTGTCCCCACTTGAACATTTTTCCCTTTATCTAGCGACCTGGCCTTTGTGGCCTCTGCTGGGTCCATCCTGGGCCTTTCCGCCTATTCTTGCTGCTCAAGGCCAGGCTCCACGACCATCGCTTCTCGCTGCTGCTTTATCATGGTGATGTAAGCTTCCCTAGATGCTTTCTGGTCACCTCTTAGGATGGCGACGCCTCCTGTGGTTGGAATCTTCATCACCATGTAGCGGATGGAGGTCACGGCTCCTATTTGGAAAAGCAATGGCCTGCCAAAAATAGCATTGTAGGCGAATGTCATGTCAATAACCATGAAAATTACCTTACAAGCGTGAGCTATCGCCTCTTGGCCGAGCTCGACAAAGAGCTCTACGGATCCCACTACGGGGATGGTGGCGTTGCCCAAGCCGATCAAAGGGGTGGCGTTCAGCTTCAGCTCTCCGATCGGGAGTCCCATGGCTCGGTAGGCCTGGAGAGTTAGGACGTTGACAGCACTGCCATTGTCTACCAGAATTCTCTTTACATTGAAATTATTTATCCGAGCTCTTACAACGAGAGAGTCCTCATGAGGGAACAGGACGTCTCGTGCGTCCTCGCTGGAAATGGTGACTGAGGCAAGCTGCTCTGCCTGGCGGGAGAGGTAGACACCTTTGCCTTTCCCTTTCTTGGGGAGATTTTCTCCATAGGATGACCCTCCGGTGATCACGTTTATCACCCCGGCATAGGGCCTGCTTGGATCGGCATTTCTGGGGTTCCTGCGCTCATCATCATCTGCGTCAGGGTCGTCCCTCCGAGGCTTCGGCTGTCTACAGGGTTCGTCCCCTGTGGCCGGGTCTATGAATCTCCTGAGGGCCCCGTGGCGTATCAGCCTTTTAATCTCCTTTTTGAGAGAGGTGCACTCGTCGGTTAAGTGACCGACATCTCTGTGGAATTCGCAAAATTTGCTTGGGTCCCTCACACCCCGGCTTTTTGCAGAGAGGTCCCTCGGCCAGTTGACTTTGCGGTGCCTCTCTTTAATCCACATCAACACCGCGGTTGGGGTAGCATTGAGAGGGGTGTAGGTCCTATCTGCCTGGTCGTCTGGACGCGGGTTCCGGTCTCTTCCCGATCCTCTAGCCTGGCCTGAATTTCTGGAACTTTGAGCTCCATCTTGGCCTTTAGCTGTCCGATCGGAAGTGGGGGCTCTTTGAGTAGAGCGATTGTCCGGATATTGAAGGCGGTCCAGAACGCTGGTCCTTCCTCTTCTGTTGGACCTAAGGGCATCATCCAACTGGATGTGTTGCCTGGCCCTCTCCATAAGTTTGGCAAAGCTGGATGGGGGTCTTGTTATAAGTGACTCGAAGAGTGGTCTGTCAGTGATGCCCCCTGATAAGGCGTTGGTCGCCATCTCAACACTGACATTTCTCACTTCAGACATGGTAGCCTGAAACCTGTCGATGTAGTCTCAAAGACTTTCATCTGTCCTTTAGTAAAGGTTGCACAGGTCGTTCACCGTCTTAGGCGCACGTGTTTGCACAATGAACCTCGTAGTGAACAGCTCCTTTAACTGTTTGAATGACATAACGGATCCCATGGGCAGCTCGTGGAACCACGTCAATGCATCCCCTCCTAGAGTGGTGGGAAAAACCCTACAGGCTATTCTTTCGTCATAAGTATAGACCTGTACCTTGCTCAAGTATTCTGCCAAGTGTGTGGTAGGATCGGTTTTGCCCGTGTACCTTTCCATAACCACATCTCGCCACCTGGGCGGGAGCTCAGCATCGGTGATTTCTCTGCAGAAGGGGGAGGCAGTATTCCCACAAGTATTTCCTTCGAAGGCGCCTCTTTTGGGCGCGAGGACACCAAACTGCTTGAGCTTCTGCATAAACCACTGGTCCTGCTTATTCAACGGGTTCTGTTTGCTCAGGGTCATGGCGGTGGACTCGCCCTTGTGCTTTCTAGTTTGGCTGCGGTTTGGGGTGCACATGTAGGACACATCATCCCTCGCGGATGGAGTGGCGGACCTGTTGCTGTAGGGAGAGGCCCTACTTGCAGACATTATCTGCTTCCCCTTGTCGCTCTTTCCTAGGGTCCTGATCGCACTTTTCCTGATTCCCTGAGCTCGGGACTCATTAATAATGATTCCCTTATTCCTGTTTCTCCTGAAGTCTTCGCCCGCGAGGTAATCCTCTTGGGCTCTTTCAGAAGCAGTTGGCATCTTACCCTTCTTAAGGGTTTGGACAATGCTTTTTGTAAAATCACTGAGAATGGCGCGCATGTCCCTCACAGTGATGGGGGTGTTCTCTGGTTGCCTAGTAGTGGCATTATCGAATTCGGGAAGGAGGTTGGTCCTCACGGGGGACCTGGTGGGCGCTGCCCTCCTTCTCGAGGTGCCTGATATGGCACGAGCGTCGTCATCATGGTCATGGACCATGGGGGTTGTATTCTCGTTGGATCTTGAGTTCGACATCTCTCAACGAAAGCACCAAATGATAAATCCAAAAATGTCTTTATCTATAGGAGAGAGGTCGATCCGATCGGATGAGATAATCCTGCAATAAGAAGAGCCCGGTCGGACCAGGCGTGAGTACTCCGAAGCTTAAGTTAGTAGCTTAGAGAGAGAATGTGCTTTAGAGAGATAATGGTGTCAATTCAATACCTGGTGCCATCGTTGGCTGGACTATTTATATGAGATAGTTGAGGGGCACTTGAGTGCCTGGGGAGTGATTACTGGCCGTCAGAGTAGGTATTCGGCGACATGACAGGGAGCAGGTGGTAGGTATGGGCGCTGCCTTGTGTCAGGCGGCTGATGGGACTGGCGGTCACATCAGCCGATCGGGCATGTGCGCTGCCTAGGAGCTCGTGTCTGATACCTTTAGCTGATGGGCTTTGGGCCTTGCCAGTTTGAGTGGGCCTATAGGATGGGCCTTAGAGCAAATGATATTTGCTGGGTTATCAGGAATTAATAGGAAATCAAAATTTACATGAATAAAAACAAAATCATATATAAACATATTAAATAAAACAAATATAACAATAATAAAATAAACAAATAAATGGAAACAATAAGTAAATTAATGAAAACAACAAAATATATATGAATAAATAAAACATAAACAAAATAAAAATAAATAAAAATCAAGCCCATAATATTTACCCTCAGAGTCGGATTCGATGAAGGTAAAAGATGATTTGATTTCCTTTGCTGTGACTTTTAAAAATTTAGAGTTGAATAATATAAATGTTGGAATTTTATTCTAATAAAAATAGACTTGAAAAAAAAATAATTTAGCAACAAAATTAATTGCTTTTGTTTATAGAGAAAACAAAAGAATTAACTTGAATGCTTAAAAATAAAACAAAAAACTGATTTTGAAAGTGAAAATTAATCTCTTATGTTTATGGAGAAAACAAAGAAATTAATTTAGAATAATCAAGAATTGAAAATCAATTTTTCAATCTCCATTAATCCTTGTTAATTGAAAGAAGAAATCTGAAATTTTTGAAAGAAAATCAAAGAAGAGAGGAAATTCTGGTGAAAAGAATAATTATGGAGGCTCCCCTTTTTAGGTTTTCATCACAATGTATTTAAAGGATGTAAAAAATGATGCCCTAATTCAATTAAGGAAAAGAATTTTTATTTTAACACAAATTCCTTTATTTTTAATGATAAAATTAAGTTTTATTAATTAATTATCTAAAAAAATGTTTTATAATTTAATTTGGACTCAAAAACCATCATTTGGAGTGAAAAAACACGTTTATAGAATGAAAAATCGGAAAAGAGAAGTTTCAAATGTTTTAGCGACGGCCAGGAAGGAACAGACGCCCGTCGCTATTGAGCATCGGGCTGCCAGCGCGCGTTTCGCGCGCTGCCTGGCGAGACAGGCGAGCGACGGCTCGCCCGTCACGCCTGCATGCCATCGACGTCTTTGCGCGTCGCTCGCGAGCTCCACGCGGAGCGCCGTGCAGCGCGCTATCGCGCGATGGCATTCGCACTTTTTTTTTAAAAAAATTTTAATTTTTTTCAAAAATATTGTAATTTCTAATCCCCATTTTTCAAATCTAATTTTTAAAATATTTTTTTATTATTTTTTAAATTTTCACTCTAAAATGCAAATTTGACGAGGAAATCATCACTTTTAACCTTTTTGACTGTGACAAGGCATCTTATTATCATTGGGTAACTTCGATCTAGGCTGACTCAGGACCCGGTGTCTACAATCATGCTTAATACTTCATTTCCCTTTAACTATAAATTAATATACCATTACCATAATCACTGAGAACCAACAAACAATACACAAGGATTCTTACCGACATACTTACATTGGTCATCCAGGCTAAGGTTCAGAAGGCAGACAATACATAACATACCTGTATTCTCGTTACAAACATATAATTGACTACATTCATAAAGCTCAGTTATTTGGTATCCAACTATAGCCAATACGCATATCAGTTTCTTCAATAATTCTTTGCAAAAACTATATAATGACATATATACTTCTAACTTTTAAACAGATTAATGACATGTATTTTTCACATACAAAATTCTTATGCAGTCAATAGTCATTCACACATCTGCATTGGTTTAAACATTATTTGTTATAATTCTTTTCATTTAACTGACATTAGGTTCAGATGCTAAGCATTAAGGTATCCAAAGATGCCGTACATTTCCAAATAGGTGTCCATAAAGGATCTAGAATAAAGGAGTGCATAGCGCACAAGTTCAAATAGCATTTCAACAAATGCATCAGATGCTTATTCACATAATCATTTGCAAATCATCACATAACTTATCAATTAGTTCACATTAATTTACTCTTTTAATTGCCTGCTAAGTTAAAGGGGCGGATAAACGAGTAACAAAACACATTGGGGGTACCCGTGGGTACAATCGAAAGCAACATCGTATTTTTCTCATTCAAAACATTTTCACATTGGGGATCTTAAACAAGATCCGTACACATTGGGGATCGCGAGGATCTAAACGGGGACCTGATCAGGGTCCAAAACAAAATAACGAACTGCATTATCAGAACTCTATAGGCATGCCTATAACAACTCGATGGCGGCCGATCGAGGGCTATCCCCGAAACATATCCTGTCGGGCCTTCCCATCGTGTCACTCACTAGACATTGTGTTGCACTCACGATCTTTACACTTCCCCTTGTGCATTTTTGCCTTTCGTGAGATTCGAACCAATGACCTAGGGAATAAGTCCTTAATTCAGAGAATCCCACTACCATTAGGCTACTAGCCTAATGGTAGTGGGATTCTCTGAATTAAGGACTTATTCCCTAGGTCCTTGGTTCGAATCTCACGAAAGGCAAAAATGCACAAGGGGAAGTGTAAAGATCATGAGTGCAACACGGTGGCTAGTGAGCGATGTGCTAGGAAGGCCCAACGGGATATGTTCCAAGGATAGCCCTCGGTCGGCCGCCATCATGTTGTTACAAAAAAGGCCGCACGAGTCGTGCTGCGCACCATAGCTTGCCAATCACACTGAGCTGCACGACTCGTGCACGCCAAAGGCTGCACGAGTCGTGCTGTCTCGCACGAGTCGGACGGCTGTCTCTCTCTAGAAAGACACGAACAAAAGACCTTGAAATAGAATGCAATCACACGTGGGTATGTGTAATGCACATCGAACCTCGGGGTACCCCGAACTGCCCGCTTTCAGGGCTTTCGAGAAGAGGTTCATAAGAACTTGTAAGAAATTAGAAGTGCATCCATTTTGGGCAACAAGGAGGTTTCTTGGAGTTGCCACCCAATAAAATATTAGAAAAGGTCGTCTGGCCTTAGTGAGCCTAAGATAGCGTTGTTATGTCCATTATAGGCAAGCCGGAGGTGTCTTGGAGGTTTTCACCCTAATAATAGGATGGTCCTCTAGCCTCACGCTTGGGCAAACCAGAGGTGTCTTGGAGGCATCCACCCTAATAGAACATTAGGATGGCCCTCTCGCCTCGTAGCGCCTAGAACTGTGCAATTTTGAGCCTTTTACGGGACACAAGAGGTGTCTTTTAGGCCCCATCCCAATAGAACATTGAGATGGCCCTCTCGCCTCGTTGAGCCCAAAGACCGAAGAAGGTTCGGGACTTTCCATTTATTTATACCTTGGTTAATTTTATAATTGAGCTTTGAATTTAACGTTTTATCCCTTTTCTCATTCAATTCGGTGCAGTTTAATTAAAGCGCAAGTTACTCATTCAAAGGAAGCGATAAATAAAAGTATAATTAAAATGAAGTTTATGAAAATAAATTACAACAAAACTAGGGGCAGAATACAACTCCCATTGTAAATAAAATACAAATCATACATAAACCGGGATATACATTAAAGATGAGGACATTGGTCCTCGCATGCATATTTATTATGAAACAATTTTGATGTGACAATTTTTATTTTGGATGGAGAAAATTGGGGCATTGGTCCCATTTTTATTAGGAAAGGTTCCAAGTTAACTAATAAAAATATTTTTGTGATTTTCTTTTTAGCGTGCCTAAAATAAATAATTTTATAAGAAAATTACATGACAAAATAAATGAAAAAGCCAAATAAATGAAATATTACAAATAAAGTAATTAAATATTTAACCCAAACGAGCCTTTTGGATCTCCTCAAGTGCTCGCAAAATTGCCCAAGTAAAAAAAAAGTTTTAACATAAAAAACAAAACAAATGAAATAATGTTAGTAATTAAATCAATAAAATCAATTAAACATATAAAATAATGAATAACAAATTAAGATAAAAAAAGATGACATGAAGGATGATAAATGAATTAACATGTTATCAAAATAAATAAAACATGTTAATAAATTAATACATAAAAATATGAACATGATAATAATAATAATAATAATAATAATAATAATAATAATAATAATAATAATAATAATGAACAATGACAATAAACAAATAAAAGAATAAACAATAAATATATAACAATAGCAATAAAAAAGAATGATAAAAAAGAATAAAAGAATGATGAAAATAATTAAATAAATGATATGATTAATTAATGTCAAAAATAATGAGAAATCAAAGCAAAAATAAATTATTTACATGTTAACAATAATAAGAAATCAATATTTACATGAACAAAAATAATATATTAACATATTAAATGAGACAAATATAAAAGCAATAAAACAAATAAATAAATAAATGAAAATAATAAAAAAATAATAATATACATGTTAATAAATTAAATATGAACAAAATAATAAAAAATTAAAAGATCGAGCCCAGAATTTTACCCTCAGAGTTTCGGATTCGATAAAAGTAAAAATGATTATTGATTTCCTTGTTTGTGATGTGCAAGATTAGAGTTGAATATGATAAAATGTTGGAATTTTATTCCAAGAAATAAATTACAAAAATGATGAAAGAAAATCAAAAATTCTTTAAGAACAAAGAATCAATTTGTTTGCCTAAAGATTGATTTTTATTGATAAAAATAAAAATGATCTCAAGAACAAGCAATCTTTTTGTTTGTCTCAAGAAAAAAATCATTTATAAAAAAAAAAACTTCTTTTTAAGAAAATCAAAAGGAAAAAATTAGATGTTAAGAACAAACAATTATCTTGTTTGTCTCAAAATTAATTTTTCATCAAAAAAAGGATTTAAATAAAAATCATTGAAAAAACTTATTTGAAAAAAATTATTTAAAGATAAAAGTATGAAAATTGAATTTTTAAGAACAAATAATCACTTTATTTGTCTCAAAAATCGATTTTCCATCAATAAAATTCCATCTAAAATGTCCTTAGAAGAAATTCTATTGGAAAAAGATAAGAAAAAAAGAATTGAACTTTTCTCTTTTTATTTTTGTTGGGGAAAATCTGAAAATTTAGAGAGAAATGTTGAAGAAGAAGAAGAGAAAACTTAAGAAAACCTAAAAGAAATTTCCCCCTTCATTTCTTCATCTTTTTCTTTTTATATGAAGAAAAAAAAAAGAAAATAAAATTAATTAAGGGAAAAACTAAATTAAACCAGATATTAATTATTTTGAATTTAAAAAATGGAAAAAAAACCATTAAAAACCATAAAAAATGGATTTTTGGGTGAAAAATCGGAAAAAAATGATTTTAGGGCGAATTTGGCCATCTGCGGCGGAACAGGGGAGACCGACGCCCGTCGGTGAGCGCGAGCGACATGCGCTGGCGCTCCGCGCGGGGCACCACGCGTCGACATTCGTAGAATTTTTTTTTAATTTAACTAAAAGATACTATAATTTCTAAACCCCATTTTTCAAATCTAATTTTAAAATCAAAAACGCAAATTTGACAAGGAAATTACCACTTTCAACCTTTTTGCCTGTGAAAAGGCATCTTATCATCATTGGGTAACTCTAATCTGGACTGTCTTAGGACCCAGTGTCTACAGTATGCCCTCCCTTACTGCCATGTAACAGACCCAGAACCCAGAATTTGCAGCAGATAACACTTGTTTACATGCCAAACTTAATTCACACTCAACAATAACTCATACAATCATGCATTCCACTTCAATTTACTAAGCACATGCACTCTAAATAGGCTCATGATCATACATAAACAGAATTTACACAATAATCATTCAATATCTCTAAATTAACACAACAATAGACAAACCCAGAAATTTATCCACATTACATGCTCATATACTTCCAACACACGTAGAAACACCAATATATCACTATCATTGAACCAAAATTCACTACTTCATTAACACATGCATAAGCCCAAACAAATCACTAAAATTCCGGAATCAAAAGACATAAAACACACTCTCAATGCAAATGAGAACTAGGGCAGACAAGCTCCCAAACCTGGCAAAAATGCAGCTTCAATCCGTCCACTTCAAGCTCCCACTTTGTCTTTTCCCTTGCTCTTTCTTCTATCCTCCGATTCTTGCACAAAACCCAGCTAAAACTCACTTAATCAAACCAACCAATAACCCCTTTTTAAACCCAGAAAAATAGAGTAGAAGAAGAAGGAGAAGAAATCCAATTCAAACCCAGGCACTTACCTTCAAAACCTAGCTCAAACTCAGAGAAATCCCACTCAACTTGAAGATTCACGTTAAGGCAACAAGGGAGAGCATAAAAAGAAAGAAGGAAGAAGGAGGAAGAAGAGGAAACGTGAATAACAAGCAGAAAATTTGCTTTCTTGCTTTCCTCACTCCTTCCCTCACTTCTCATTAATGCTCTCAACCACCCAATCCTATGTGGCAAGCTCCTATTGGACCAAAGAGTCAAAAACCTTGACTTTCTCTTTTTGTCCCCCAAAATCTCACTTAAATCCTTGGAAAGTTACACTTCACTCACTAACACAAATTCTTTTTCTCAACTTTAAATAACTCTTCAATTAAATCCTTAATTATTCCAATCCCACATTCATAATTACCGAATTACCCTTAAATTCCCGACTTAGCATGCAAATTCCGTCTAGGCCCATTTTGGGTTGTTACAATCACTCCCCCTTAAGAAATTTCGTCCTCAAAATTTCCTCGCTAACTACTTATCCAACAACCCAAACCAACAATAAACAGAACTTAACAATTAAAACTTACCAGAAGGACCTGCAGGCTCAGGGTTATCTTCTCTAATCATAGCATACACTCGCGGTCGCACGTACTCTCTTTTAGCTGGAGTCTTTTGCACTGTTTTTTATGGCGCTTGCGAAGGTCTTCCACTACTTCTACCACCTCGGTTCCCTCTTGACCTACCACCGCTTACTCTACTTTCAAGCTGATCTTTAACCTCTTATCTTTTTGGACAATTGGTTAGGAAGTGCTCCTTACTTTCGCACTTAAAGCATGCTCCAGAAATCCTCCGACACTCGCCCCAATGGCGCTTCTGACAATGCTCGCACTCCGGAATCACACTTCCCTTACTAGAGGGTAGAGCTACACTCCTAACCTCGGAATGTGCTGGAACTGAGCTCTTCACACCTTGGCCACTCGAAACTCCTCTTGATTTCTTACCACTTCCAATTCTGCTATCCGAAGCTTTCCTCTTATACTCACTTCTTTGCTTAATCATCTCAGACTCCTCTAACTTGATTGCTCCAGCCACTAGTTGATAGTAACCCACCTGTTGCATGACCGCCATTGCCGATAGCGGACCTTTAATCACCTCTCGTAATCCCTCCTGAAAGTGCCTACACTTAAACTCTTCTGTCAACAACGGTTCGGGCACATACTTGCTTAACCGGCTAAACTCCTTCTCCTACTCACTCACTGACATACCCCGCTGCTTCAAACTAATGAACTCTTTCCACTTGGCTTCTCAGTAGGCTTTCATCACATACTTCTGTTCAAACTCATGCTTAAAGAACTCCTATGTCAACTCAGCTAGTCGTTGAGGATTACGAAGCACAAGCTTCCACCAATCATACGCCGGCCCTTGAAGAAGTGACACTACACAAGATACCCTCTGATTTGCAGGACAGTTGATCTCTTACAAAACCCGAACTACCCTCTCAACCCAGACCTCAACCAAATCCGATTGGTCCAAAGCAGTCCCATGAAAATCTTCGACTCCTCTCTTCCTCAACAGCTCAATAGGAGCCTTAGGAGCAGTCAACCTCTCCACTAACTGAAGCAAACCTTGCACTAAGATCGAATTATCATAACCAAAACCCAGGAATCTCATCTTGTTGATGCTGAGGAGCAGGATGCTCACCCCTAACAGCACTAACACTGCCCGTTGTCTCACCCACGTTCTCACTTGGATCGGACTCCATCTAGACGCTACACAAGATAAGACACAACTTCATTAGGCCACAACACTAGACAGACTCGTATGCAATGACTTGACACTCCAACAAACAAAGGCAACCAGAACCGCTAACCCGGCGCTCCGATACCAAAACTTGTAACACCCCCGATTACCCCGTTGGAAGGATGCCGGGGCGATACCTGACGCTCACTCAGAAACACGCATACATCTCATACATACATAATAGCATAAGCGTACCATAACAATAATAAAACTCATAACCTTAGCATTAAATTAAAATATACATCCTTCAGAATTACAAAGGATCCTTAACAAAAATTACATATGCCACTAATCAAAAGAATACATATACAAAAAGAATACAGGAGGAGTACCAAATAAAATCAAACTCTACTCCTATGTGGCCGACCTGCAGATGCGCGACTTGAACGGAACCCCTATCCTGTCACTTATATGGGAAAAGAACCCGTGCTAAGCTATAACGCTTAGTGGGGAGGAAAACAAACAAAAGAAGCACTGAACAATATACAAGAAATACCATGCCAAACATGTAAATAAACATCACTTACTGAGATCACTAATATTGGCAGCAGACAATATGCACAATGCACAATCACTGAACATTCATAACTAACTTGTCATCACAAGGCATGATTCAGCACACTAGACAAATATGTCATGTGAATTCATGCATAGATGTGTATATACATCAACTCACTTAATCGGTACATTAACTAAGATCAGAGATATCAAGAACATATTCACAACATCTGGATCACTCAAATATATATATATATATATATATATATATATATATATATATATATATATAACACTTCACTAATCATAGATATCGAGTATCACAAGGTAGCCTGAATTTCATTTGCCGTGGATACGGGAACACTACAGGGAGACCAAAGTCTCCGCATTATCACTAATCAAAACTGGAGACTGAAGTCTCAACAGTATCACTAAGACCCTATAAGTGGGGTCATCGCTAACGCCCAAATGGGGCTAACATATGCAGCTGCACTCACTATCCCTTTATAAGCATGCTTATCTATCCACTATGATGACACTTCAGGCCAAACTCACTCATCTAAATCATAATACTTGACACTTTCGGGAACACAATTCAAAACATTATCATGTTATTCATATAGAAGAACCATAAAATTAGACATATATAGACCAATTGTATTCAAAGTGTAACATGCGATACAATTCATAATAAATACCATTTATCTAAATTAAAATGCCAATTAATATCATTTACTAATTAATAACACACAAATAAAGATTAAAAACCCAAATTAAAAGGAAAAGGATCGAAAAACACATAAGTAGAAACTTTACAAAAAAATCAGAGGCAGAAACGTTTTACACGGCAGTAAGGTTTATCCATACTGCCGTGTAAAGCTGGGGAAACACGAGTCAAGCATGGGGGACACGACTCGTGTCACCTCCCAAAACGTCTGTCGCAAGTTGTGTTCCAAAACACGACTTGCGGCAGAGCCCTCCCAGCACACACGAGTCGTGCTGCACACGCACGAGTCATGCTGCGCACCACAGCTCGCCAATCACACTAAGTTGCACGACTCGTGCACGCCAAAGGCTGCATGAGTCGTGTTGTCTCACACGTGTCGGACGGCAGTCTCTCTCCAGAAAAGATACGAACAAAAGACCTTGAAACAGAATGCAATCACACTGGGGTATGCCCTCCCTTACCGCCGTGTAACACACCCAGAACCCAGAATTTGCAGCAGATAACACTTGTTTACATGCCAAACTTAATTCACACTCAACGATAACTCATACAATCATGCATTCCACTTCAATTTACTAAGCACATGCACTCTAAACATGCTCATAATCATACATAAACAGAATTTACACAATAATCATTCAATATCTCTAAATTAACACAACAATAGACAAACCCAGAAATTTATCCACATTACATGCTCATATACTTCTAACACACATACAAACACCAATATATTACTATCATTGAACCAAAATTCACTACTTTATTAACACATGCATAAACCCAAACAAATCACTAAAATTCAGGAATTAAAAAACATAACACATACTCTAAATGCAAATGAGAACTAGGGCAGACAAGCTCCCAAACCTAGCAAAAATGCAGCTTCAATCCGTCCACTTCAAGCTCCCACTTTGTCTTTTTCCTTGCTCTTTCTTCTATCCTCCGATTCTTACACAAAACCCAGCCAAAACTCACTTAATCAAACCAACATATAACCCCTTTTTAAACCAAGAAAAATAGAGTAGAAGAAGAAGGAGAAGAAATCCAATTCAAACCCAGGCACTTACCTTCAAAACCCAGCTCAAACTCAGAGAAATCCCACTCAACTTGAAGATTCACGTTAAGGCAACAAGGGAGAGCAGAAAAAGAAAGAAGGAAGAAGGAGGAAGAAGTGGAAACGTGAATAACAAGCAGAAAATCTTCTTTCTTACTTTCCTCACTCCTTCCCTCACTCCTCATTAATGCTCTCAACCACCCAATCCTATGTGGCAAGCTACTATTGGACCAAAGAGTCAAAAACCTTAACTTTCTCTTTTGGTTCCCCAAAATCTCACTTAAATCCTTGGAAAGTTACACTTCACTCACTAACACAAATTCTTTTTCTCAACTTTAATTAACTCTTCAATTAAATCCTTAATTATTCCAATCCCACATGCATAATTACCGAATTACCCTTAAATTCCTGACTTAGCATGCAAATTCCGTCTAGGCCCAATTTGGGTTGTTACAATGCCTACCTATCCACGACCGACTCACGCATGCTAGATTCTTTTCATATTAATATTAAATTCTTCACATTTTCCACACATATATATACACATTAACTTGCAACATTCTTTTATTGTCCCAAAGGCACATGCATTCATATACTTTCACATCATTTGCACTAATCATACTAGTCATATTCCAAAACTAATCATGCATTCTTTCATGGTTAATCGATTCATATGAACATATTAAACATAACCATTTTATTAGACTATGCGTACTCATTCAGACTTAATAATAAATTGCATCTCCTTATGCATGCACATTGACAAAATAATAATGGCAAATAAGATCTCATATTTTAATCACTACCATGCATTGAGGCATTTGAATAATTCATATTTTAAGTCATCAATGCATAATACAAGTGATAAAACATGCAAATAAGAGAGATTTTCAAAACAATTTTAAGATAGAGAGGTCTGTCGCGCTCGCAACAGACAAGTCGTAGGAGGCGATCATGAGTCATGCTCACTGTCACGATTCGTGAAGGCAACCCATCAAAGCATAACAAAAGAATAGAGGAAGGCAGGAATAGGGCCGGGAGTTATCACGACTCGTGCTTCCCAGCACGACTCGTGCTCCCAAGCACGATTCGTGCTCCCCACGCCGAACGGGCTGTCAGCACGAGTCGTGCTCCCAAGCACGGGTCATGCTTCCCATGTCGAAACGTGCTCACATGCCGAGCGCTCGGACACGCAGTCCGATGCACGTATGCACGACTCGTGCACAAGTGTACGACTCGAATACTACTCCTCCGATCGGCTACCTACAAAATGCTAGATTCACTGATCTCTATCGCGATCGCGATGAGCATCGCGCTTGTGATAGAGTCGTGATTCCCAGCTCTTCGTCAAAATCTGCAAAAATTCTTTCATCCAAAATTCATACCCAAATCCCCCATTCCATCTGACTTAAACACAATACAAATCATTCATTCAAAACCTCATAATCAATACAAAACTCAACTTTTATACCATTAATGTAATGGCCTCATTACCGGATTAACCGGGAATAATATTTCTCGATAGTGAATAGTGACACCGGGGTAAATAGTACCTACCGGAGTAGAAAAATATTTTATTTGATTATTGGAAAGTATAAGTTACAAGGAGTTTGAGCTTAAAATTTGGAGTGAAATCGATGTCAGTTATTGCTTCAAAAGTCGAAAATAAGAAAAAAGTCATGGTTCGGTATGAATAGTAACTAGTTTGACTGAGTGTTTGACCGGACCGTAGAGGATTATACGGACCTCAGAAAAATAATCTAAAAAATATGGACGCGCTCGTATGAATGAGTATAATCATATGTGAATGAAAATTTAATTTTTGGTGACACTGAAAAATTAGATTATCGGACTGATAAATAATTATCGGACCAAGAAATAATTTTTGATTGACCCCAAAATATTATTGGAGTCTAATTAATATGTGTTAAGAATCATAGAGTCATTTTTATGAGGAATTAAGCTTAGAAAGTAAGGAAAAATAAATGATTTCGGTTTAAATAGTACTCAGTTGACCGAAAGTTTGACCGAAATTTTAAAAATAGCAAATGATATCCAAAATTGATGAAAATTTCCAGATTGGCTATAAATAATATTTAGGAATTTTTGGTACTAAAAAGAGAATTTTTCGTGGACGTTGAAATTTACTGATCGGACTGGTTTGAGTGAACCGGATCTAAAACGAACTCCGATTGAGGCAAAATTTGGTATTCAGCTTAGTTTTTATATGATATGAATTAGAAAATTAATTTTGGGAGTATTGGAGTTTGGAAAAAGAGAAAATTAAATTAAGAGTGCAAATTGAGCCATAAAAGTGGTTTGAGTTTGGATTGGTTGGACCAACTTGGTTGGACTTTAAACCAACCCAAAAATCCACTATAGAAGCCCTAAAAATCTGTGTAGTTGCCCAGATTTTTCCAGCAGCCCGTTCTCCTCTCTTGTCCCCCTCACCCAAAGCCATTTCTTCTTCGTCTTCAATGTATTTCTTCCATTTTTCTTCCAATTCTTCTTCAATCCAAGCTTTTAGCTTGCTTAGCAGCCCCTAATAAAGGTTATAGCAGCCCTAATTTCTGAAGTTGATGAAGATTAAGAGAGAAATCAAAATTCTAGGTTTTAGGCAAAGAAGAGGTAAGCTAGAATTGATGAATTTAATTGATTTCTTTAGTTCTTATAGCTAGATTAAGTTGTGTAGTTGCATTTCTTCTTCTCTATTGGAAAGATTTAAGATTTATATGGAAAATATGGTTAGTAGAGATGCTAACATGTAAATTTGTGGGTTTTGTTGAGGAATTTGGATGGTGATTCTTCTAAGTTAAAAGAGTGAGAAAGCAAGAAAGAAATGGCTATGAAGAAGAAGGAGCCATCAAATGAGGTTTGGGAATTGTTGTGCTAATTTTTGTGTTATTAAATAGTTACTGATAAATTGGATATTTGGAGATGTTTATATATGTGTTATGTTGATTTTGATAGAATTTTGTGAATTGATGATGTCTAATTAATTGATTATGGGTTTATTGAATTACCTAGAGCAATTCTGTCCCAAGAGGCGACCACGAGTCATACTCACTGTCATAACTCGTGAAGGCAACCCATCAAAGCATAACAAAAGAATAGAGGAAGGCAGAAATAGGGGCAGGAGTTGTCACAACTCGTGCTAGCCAGCACGAGTCGTGCTCCCCATACCGAATGGGCTCTCCTGCCGAACAGGCTCTCAACACGAGTCATGCTTACCAGCATGAGTTGTGCTCCCCACGTCGAAACGTGCTCTCATGCCAAGCGGAATCTCATACCGAGCGCTCTAACACGCGGTCGGATGCACGTATGCACGACTCATGCACAAATGTACGACTCGAATACTACTCCTCCGATCGGCTACCCACGAAATGCCAGATTCACTGATCTCTATCGCGATCGCGATGAGTGTCGCGCTCGTGATAGAGTCATGATTCCCAGCTCTTCATCAAAATCTACAAAAATTCTTTCATCCAAAATTCATACCCAAATCCCCCATTCCATCTGACTTAAACACAATACAAATCATTCATTCAAAACCTCATAATTAATATAAAACTCAACTTTTATACCATTAAACACAATTAAATCATACTATTATCATCATCAAAATCCCCAATAACAAAATACATCAAACACACAAGAATCCCTAACCTCAACTCCTTTGCTCCAATAGCTTCTTTATCTAATCTTTCTTGCTCCCAAACCCATCCAAAGTCTTTCTTAACCAAAGTTCTCATGAAAACACATACAAAGACTCAAAACATAAATCTAGGGTTTAAAAGCTAATCAAAAGAAGTCAAGAAAATCAAAACTTAAATTCACCTCTTCAAACCCAGCTCAAACCTCAACTAAAACACCCACAACCTTGCAACAACTCCAGCCAAAAGAATCAAGGAGACAAAGCAGAAAAATGAAGAAGAAAAGAGGAAGAGAAGCCGAAAGAGAGAGAAGAACGGGAAAGCAGAAATTTGCTTTCTTTTTTTCTTTCTTTTCCCTTTTCTTTCCTTTTCATTAAATACCCACACCAACAAAACCACATGTCAATCCCCTATTGGTCCTCAATAAAAATCTTGACTTATTACATCTTTGGTCCTTGACAATTACCACTTGGTCACTAAATAAAATTATTTCTTTTTCCAACTTTAATTATCTTTCAATTTAGTCCCCAATCAAATCCAATGCCACTAGCACAATTACTGAAATACCCTTAACTGTACTTACCAAAACTTTAACATTAATTCTTAAATTGTCCATTCGATACACCCAACACTATAACTTGCATAACTTTAGTCACCACTTATCTTCAGTATGCCCAAATCCTTCTAGGGTGTATTTCGGGTTGTTACAATTCTTCACTCCTAAAAGAATTTCGTCCTCGAAATTCACTTATATCAGAAAAATTCGAAGACTAAACTCTAATTCTCTATCATTTTCAATAATCATTTCTATATCATCATATAACATCTACGTCCTACACTTGTAACACATACATTTCACATATTCAAATACACTTTACTTTTGACATACTTACTTGCTATTATTTATTCTCATCAGTATACTCTGAATAGCTATACAGATCATAACTTTCTCTTGTACATAACTAAACCCAAACTCATAAAAATTGATTCAAATAAATCTCATACTTCTCGTCTCACTATCTTACATTCAAATCTTTCACATTCACTTATCCAATATTCCAAAATATTCTTTCTACTCAACTCAACTATACAGATAGTACATTTTCCTTAACAATTGCTATGCACTTAAATCACATACTTAATCTTGATATCAAATATTCAATGTACACCCTGTCAGCTTTCTCTCCGTCAGAACACATACACAAACGCTTCTCATGTGTGATCAAAGGATGATGATGCAATGAGGATGTGATGGTTCATGTATGCAATGTGATGCAGAAATGCATTAGTGCTATAATAATATACTTTTTCCATCCCCATGGTTCAATATGCTTTTATTCAAATAATTTTCTGGAGATAGCTGACAGGCATACAGAGCATTACCATAACCTTACAAAATCCAGGTACTCCTCTATCTCAAATTACCAAAACATCCATTCTCATAAGGTAACCACTTATTAATACACTTCAAGAATTTCTACCAACACTCTCTTCCTAAACCACATAGCATCAAAACAAAATTTTATCAGAACCTCTGGTACTCATCTAACAAACACATCCCAAATACGCACATACACACATAACAATACAGGACAGGTAGATCGTGACCTACCGAGACAACATTTAACTAAGCACTTAATATAATCGGGAAAATCTCATTCCCAACTCAAACCTAAAAAATAAAATCATCCGCTTTGGCCAATGCTAAACTATACAGACACACACTTCGAAACACTTAGTCAACCAGAATCGACTAAACCGGAGCTCCGATACCAAAATTGTAACACCCCCAACTCCCACACGTAGCATAACGAATGATAGAGAGCTACGGTGAGCGAAGGGTGCTACCGGACGAGAACACTGAGTAATAAAATTTTTAACTTCTAAAATCGAAATCTCAAGACATGCACATCTTAAACCTATGTCATCAACACACCATTATTCGCACTATAGAATGTTACGACTTACCACAAAACCGCATAAATAAACTTTATTACATTCTGAAAATAATAACAATTCCTATAAACTCTACCGACTTGTTGGCCAAAACTCGGCAGACCTCTGCGCTACTCTGATCTCCTAACCTGCATGGAGAAACATTCGTGCTAAGCAATAACGCTTAGTCTGCAAATAAATAAGAACCAACCACTCATAGTGATTGGCAAAAACTAGCACATGCATTTACACATATTCATAAGCATAAAATATACCGGTTAAAACTATCACAATTTCATATTCTTTAGTTTATTACGAAAACTTAAGCCATTACACATACATTAGCATCTTATAAACCATAACAGAAATACTTATTTACTTTTTAATAAAAAATATATTATACAAAAATTATCATATACTTTAAATAACTTACAGATAGTTATACTTCATAAATTCTAGAAATACATTTTAAGGTTTGAAATATAAAGCTCAGAAATTCCCATTATTACAAATATTTCAAAATCATACAAATTACAGTATCAATACTTAAATCAAAACATTTCATTTTAATCAAACCGTTACTTGCTCAAAACTAAACAAAACATTTTAATACTCAAATTTGGTTCGGGATTGAAATAGTTATTCCAAGCTTCCAACGTATCCCTATGGTTGGGGAATCAGAACTACGTAGTTCTACAAAAAATCTTATACACTTAATCCAGGTTCAATCATAACTCATTTCCTAAATTTATGTATCTATATCATGCTTAATACTTCATTTCCATTTAACTATAAATCAATATACCATTACCGTAATCACTGAGAACCAATAAACAATACACAAGGATTCTTACCGACATATTTACATATGTTATCCAGGCTAAGGTTCAGAAGGCAGATAATACATAACATACATGTATTCTCGTTACAAACATATAATTGAATACATTCATAAAGCTCATTTAATTAGTATCCAACTATAGCCAATACGCATATGTGACCTGCACCGGTTTCCAGCAAGGGCCCTTACTTTGAATCCGCCATTGGAATTCGAGGAATTGGTTTGCGTCTTTTGATCATGGGCGCCATGAGACATCATCGGTGTATTCCTCCCAATAGAACATTGGGGAGAACAACCTAGTCTAATGACACCTAAAGGCACCTTTGAGGCATTTGGAGTCGCCACCCAATTTGCGAGAAATTGGGAAAAAGTCTCTCACCTCTAATGGTCTAAACCAGAGATATGGTGTCCGGAACTTCCCTCTTATTTATGCTTTGGTTAATTATAAATGGGTTAACTTCTTAAGATTATATCTCTCATCTCACACGATCAATGCATTAAAAATAAAAGCGCATCATAAGCATTCAAAAAGCAATAAAATGAAAGCGATAAATAAAGCGATAAAAGAAAGCGATAAATGAAAGCGGTAAACACACAAGCACACAATTACGATAGAAATAGGGGTGAAATACAACCCCAATAAAAGGAGATTCAAAATGTAAACGGCGACGGAATACAATCCCCAAAATTAAATAGCATTGCCCCAAAATTAATTACAAGGGCCCAAAAAGAAATGAACTTGAATTTAAAACATTCACACAAGATCAAAATAAAAAAAGACATACATAAATCGGGGCATTATTTTAGGAACATTGGTTCCTTCGCACTTGTTCGAAACTTAGGAACATTGGTTCCTTCGCATTTATTTTGAAGAGGGTTCGAAGAGTCATTTTGATTGTTGAGTGAAAACCGGGATGAGTGATCCCATTTTTGGAGAAAATTGACTCTTCGTTTTAATTGCGATATTTTTTATTGCTTAGCTAAAATAGGGGACATTGGTCCTAATTTTATTAGTAAAAATTTAATTTAATTGTAAAAATATTTTTGTGACTTTTTATCTCACACGTGCATGAATAAAATAATTATTTACAAATAACACCAAACATATACAAAGGGAGTTGAAAGGATCTCACCAAACCGGTGTGACCCTCCACGCGTCGCGACCCATCCGAGGAGTCGCGGGGATGCTCAAACAACCCGACTCAAGTAAAATCTCAGACAAAAATTAACATCAAAAAAATTAGTAATGTGTCACACCCCGTTTGCCCCCTAATCGAATGAGCCATATATGTATGTGTATACATTTGCATAAGTTATGTGTAATAAGGGCATTTTGGTAATATTGCATGAATTGGGGTTTTTCTGGTGCGGGTGTGTGTGTTTGGCACTATGGTGCTAATTAATTGAGATAGATTTGTGTGTGCATGAGTGCACCATAGTAGGATATGCACTAGTGGATTAATTGTGTGTATGCATTTGCACTACGTTAGGGTGTGAGTGAGCAATCTCCTCCACTAGATGATTGACATGTGTAAAGTGGGAAAGAGAAAAAGGTGAAAAGGGAAAAATCAGATTTTTGAAAACCCATTCCCGTTTTTCCTTCTTCTCCTTCTTCTCCTTCCTCCTTTGCACTCTCTTAAGTGCCCTAGCTTAGATTCAAGCCTCTAGTGGTGGAAATTGATCATTGCTTAGCATTTTAAAGGTAAATCTACTGCATTTATTCTCTTTTTCTTCATTTGATTCTCCATCTTCTTCTCTTTTTCTTATTTTCGGAATTGGGTTGAAGTTTTGGGTTTTGTGTTTGTGTGTTGTGTTGTTTTGTTCCTAGTTGAGCCTTCCCGGGATCCTAAGGGCAAGGAAGTTGCTGGATCTAGTGGAACTAAGCACTAGGAGCTAAGGATTTTGAAGGTTTGGGAATTCTTGCTTTTGCATGTGAATATGTTCATATATGTGTTTTGATGATTTCATGGAATTAGGTTGTTAGATGTTCTTTATTTTGAGGTATATGAAATGGGTATTTGCTTTGAAATGTGGATCTTGCAAAGGCATGAGTTAATTAGGGTAATTTTAGAATGGATGTGGTTTGATGCTTAAATTGGGTTTTTGATTGATTCTTGGAATTGAGTGTGTAAATTAATAGATTGTATGCAATTTATTGTTAATAAATGTCGTATTATGGTTGTTGATGCTTGTGGATGGCTGGATTGGAGGTAAGTAACCTTGGATTGAGTTTTGTGTGGTTGGAGGAGGATTTGGAAGAGGAAAATCTATAGAATTTCTGCAGATTTTCGAAGTCCCGACGCTGTCGCGATCGCGATAGAGAGCGGTGTTGGGAGCTTCGCCGTCGCGAGCCCGCGACAGCCGAAGTGTTGAGTACTCTCTGTCGCGACCGCGACGACTGTCGCGATCGCGACAGAGCGTATTGTTGGCCAAGTGCTACCGTGAGCATGCGACCCATCGCGAGCCCGCGACAGCATCAATCATCCTTTGTCGCGATCACGACGAACGTCGCGAGCGCGACAGAGCCTGGCCCTTTCGTCCTCCTCGCGGTCGCGAAATTCGTCGCGCGCGTGCAGCGAAGAGACTTTGGTCTCTGTCGCGAGTGCGACAGTCCCCTGTTTGCTGAATGAGTTTTCTTTCATTCCTTGTGGCTCGAACTTCAGTTTTCTTTAGCAATTACGAGATTTATGCTTGGTATTCTATAAATAATATGCAAGTGTAACTATGATATGATTATGTTCATTTGATGATGATGATTTTGGAAGTTATGAAATGGATGGATTGGCTTATGTATGACCTGCTAGAGTCTAGTAAGTGGATAGTTAGGCATGCCTAATAGAGTCTTTGCTGCAGCTTCTGTTTTCTGTTTGGACCCGGATCAGGTCCTCGGATGGTTCCTCGCGAACCCTTATCCGAAAGGATCTTGTTTAAGATCCCCTTTCGTAATGTTTGGTAAAAGTTAAATGAAAATTTGTGTTATCGGCTCGTACCCGTAAAGTACTGTCTGTATCGGCTCTTACCCGTAAAGTACTGTCTGTATCAGCTCGTACCCGTAAAGTACTGTCCGTATACTCGTTATCCACTCCCTCGGGTCAGCAGGTGTTTTGTATGAATTATTATATGGGAAACATATGTTATCCTTATGGATTCAATGGTGAAAATGTAATCTGTTATGAGAATATGATTATTGTTATGAATCTTCTGATGAATGGCTTTATGTATATGAGCAAGAGTTTATTATTACTGTCATGCCATGAATATCGTTTGTACATGAAGTACACATGTGAATTGCCTTGACGACCGTTGTGAATGGTTGTCCTCATGTTATATGTGTGTTTCCCCACTAAGCGTTTATCGCTTAGCACGGTGTGTTTACCCGTGCAAGTGCGGAAGGAATCGCTTTTGGGAGAGTCTTCGCCATCAAAGCCAACACAGCAGGGTCTTAGTGTAGGGCTTATTTCTGTAGCTTTATGATTCTTTTTGTATAGAACTGAACTCTCTTATGATTTTGTAATAGCTTCCGCTTTTGTATATGTAATTTTGGGAATTGTAATTATCTTTTATATCTCTTAGTTGATCAGAACAGTAATGTAATGCTTCTATTATATTAATGCATGATCAGCTTTTATGAATGGTCTTGTAAAGATTTAATTTACCTTGCATTTTGTTATGTATGTTTATGGATGAGTGTATGTGTATTATGTATCTGTGTGGTGGCACCTTTACTCCTACGGCATCTCACTCCTTATCGGATGGGATCACCTGAGTATGGGTAAGGGGTGTTACAAGTTGTGGTATCAGAGCTCCGGTTTAGGCATTTCTGGGTGATTGTTTACATGATGTTATGTGTGCATATGTCTATGTTTAGGGCTGTGTTGGCTGATGCGGTTGTCCTCTTGCTTGTTAGATGAATTCTGATTCTGCTCACGGTGCGCTCGAGGAGTCCGCTGAAAGTGTGAACCCTCCAGCGGTAGATCCGTCTGTCTCTGTTTCGGTGTCGGCTCAACGTGCTAGGGTCCAGCCCAAGGCCGCTGCCATGCCTTTCGAGGCGATGTTCAGATTGCATCAAGACATGGCTCGGGTTTTGGAAAGGGTGACTGCCCCGAAAGGTCCGATAGTAAGTCTGAGAAGAGCTGGTGTGGAAGATTTTTATGGGACCGGACTTGATGAGTCTGAGATAGCGGAGAGGTGGCTTGATAAAGTTAAAAGAGCTTTGAGGGAAATCAGGTGTCCTCCTGATCAGCAAGCTGAGTGTGCTGTAGCTTTGCTTCAGGGTCCAGCATATAAATGGTGGGAGTTGGTGAGTAGGCAACCTCAGATGCCTGACCCTTTGACATGGGATTTCTTTGATGAGCAGTTTTCTAAGAAGTACGTGACTCAGGCATATAAGGACGCAAGATGGGCGCAGTTTCTGAGTTTGAGGCAAAGGGCCTTGTCGGTTGCGGATTATGAGAAGGAGTTTAACCAGTTGTCTCGTTATGCTCCGCATGGGGTTATGACGGATGATTTCAGATGCAAGCACTTTGAGGCCGGGTTGAATGATTCTTTGAAGATCGCTTTAGTTTCTTTGATGTGTATGCCGGGGGTACATTATTATCAGATTGCTGAGGCTGCTTTGAGGGCAGAGAAGGCGGAAACTTTGATTAGAGAGAGAGCTCAGCGCCGGAGTTCTGCTAGAGGTGGTGTTTCCTCCTCTTCGGGTAAGAGGTCTAGGAACCCGCAAGATGAACCATCTGCTGGTTTGGCTACCAGAGGGAGAAGGCAAGGTTCAGCTGCAGTATCTGGATCTGGTAGAGGTGGTCGGTCTGATGCTATTCCAGTTTGTGAGAATTGTGGTAAGGCTCATCGAGGTGAGTGTAGGTGGCTCACTGGTGGGTGTTTCAGGTGTGGGAGCACCGAGCACCGTGTGGCTAATTGTCCTCAGATGGGTGAAGATTCGGGTCCTCAGGGAGGAGCTAGCAGAGTTGGGTCGAATGCTTCACAGGCTACGAGAGGTAGAGGTAGAGGTAGAGGTCGAGGCGGTCGACCTAGAGATGGAGCTGGTTCTGAGACAGTTGAACGTCCTCCCCCAATGGCCGCTAGAGCTTATGCAGTTAGAGCCAGAGAGGAGCAGGATGCCCCTGATGTGATTGCTGGTAAGTTTCCACTCCATGACACTGAATTATATGCTCTAATAGATCCTGGTTCCACACACTCATATTTGTGCACGCATAAGTTTGTTGATAAGTTGCATGTGGTAGAACAGTTAGACTATGAGATATGTGTGACCAATCCATTAGGGCATAGTGTCAGTGTGAGTAGAGATTATAGGAATTGTCCGTTGATGGTTGAGGGTGTTGAGTTTCCTGTGGATTTGATAGAGTTGCCCTTCAGAGAGTATGATTTGATTTTGGGTATGGATTGGTTGAGCAAGCATCGAGCCGTGGTTGATTGTCATAGGAAAACTTTCGTGCTTCGGCATAGGAACCGAGTTCCAGTGTTTGTCAGAGGTTTGGGTGCGAGTTCCGTGCACAATGTGATTTCTGCGATTCAAGTCAAGAGGTTTATGAGAAAAGGTTGTGAGGCTTTTCTGGCTGTGGTTTTGGATTCCAGGAGGGATCAAGTTAGGATTGAGGACATCCCTATTGTCCGAGAGTCTAGTGATGTTTTTCCGAGTGACTTGCCTGGTTTGCCTCCTAAGAGGGAAGTTGAGCTAGCCATAGAGATTATGCTGGGTACCACACCGGTATCGAAAGCACCTTATCGGATGGCTCCTGTGGAGTTGAGAGAACTTAAAACTCAACTGCAAGAGCTATTGGATAAGGGGTTTATTCGACCCAGTATATCTCCTTGGGGAGCTCCAGTTCTGTTTGTTAAGAAAAAGGATGGGTCATTGAGGATGTGTATCGACTACAGGCAGATTAATAAGGTCACAGTGAAGAATAAGTATCCGTTGCCCAGAGTTGAGGATTTGTTTGATCAGCTTCAAGGTGTGGGTGTGTTTTCCAAGATAGATCTTCGATCTGGGTATTATCAGCTTCGTGTTAAGGACGAGGATGTGGTTAAGACTGCATTTCGGACTCGGTATGGCCACTATGAGTTCCTTGTTATGCCGTTTGGTTTGACTAATGCTCCCGCGGCATTCATGGATTTGATGAATAGAGTGTTTAGGCCATACTTAGACCGATTTGTAGTGGTGTTTTTAGACGACATTTTGGTGTTTTCCAAGGATGAGACCGAGCATGAAGAGCATCTTCGGTTAGTTTTGCAAATTTTGAGAGAGCATCGGCTGTTTGCTAAGTTGAGTAAGTGTGATTTTTGGCTTCGGGAAGTGTCGTTTTTGGGCCATATAGTTTCAGCTAAGGGTATCCAAGTGGATCCAGCCAAGATTGAGGCGATAGTGGATTGGAAAGCACCTAGGAATGTCCAGGAAGTGAGGAGTTTCCTTGGTCTGGCGGGTTATTACCGTCGGTTCGTTAAGGGTTTTTCAGTGATAGCTGCTCCGATGACCAGGTTATTGAGGAAAGGAATTAAGTTCGAATGGTCAGATAAGTGTCAAGCCTGTTTTGAGAAGTTGAAGCAGTTATTAGTTGAAGCTCCTATACTAACTCAACCCACTTCGGGTAAGGAGTTTGTTATGTATAGTGACGCTTCAGGTGTCGGTTTGGGATCCGTTCTGATGCAGGAAGGTAAGGTTGTAGCTTATGCTTCTCGGCAACTGAAGCCGCATGAGAGGAACTATCCGACACATGATTTGGAGTTAGCAGCGGTTGTCTTCGCTTTGAAGATTTGGCGTCATTACCTCTACGGTGAGAAGTGCAGGATCTTTACGGACCACAAGAGTTTGAAGTATTTTCTGACTCAGAAGGAATTGAATATGGGGCAACGTCGTTGGTTAGAGCTGTTTAAGGACTACGATTGCATTGTGGATTACCATCCGGGTAAGGCCAATGTAGTCGCAGATGCGTTGAGTAGGAAGTCAGTTTCTGCCCTGTTTTTGAGACGGTTCAGATGGAGGTTTGGCTCAGATGGGGCTTTGATAGCTCAGTTGAGGGTCAAGCCTACTTTGAGACAGCAGATAATTGACGCTCAGAGGGTTGATGAGAAGCTTCAGCGGATTGTGCAAGAAGTCAGTTTGGGCAAGCAGTCAGAGTTTTCGGTTCAGGATGGGGTTCTCCTGTTTGGAAACCGTTTGTGTGTACCGGATAGTGAAGAGTTAAGAAGACAGATTTTAGATGAGGCACATAGTTCAATTTTCCCATGCATCCTGGCAGTGTGAAGATGTATCGGGATTTGAAGCAGTTCTTTTGGTGGTCTGGTATGAAGAGGGACATAGTGGAATTTGTATCCAAGTGCCTGACTTGTCAGCAGGTCAAGGCTGAGCACCAGGTTCCTTCTGGATTGCTTACGCCTTTGTCCATCCCAGAGTGGAAATGGGATGACATCGCTATGGATTTTGTCTCCGGATTACCTTTGACTTAGAGGAAGCATGATTCTGTTTGGGTGATTGTGGATCGACTCACGAAGTCTGTTCACTTTTTGCCGGTTAGGATGGATTATCCAATGAATAGATTGGCCAGTATTTATGTGGATCAGATAGTGCGATTGCATGGAGTGCCTTTGTCTATAGTTTCTGATAGAGGTCCAAGGTTCACATCCAAGTTCTGGAAAGAATTGCAGCGAGCTTTGGGTACCAAGCTGAAGTTCAGTACAGCGTTCCATCCTCAGACAGATGGTCAGTCCGAGCGTGTGATTCAGATCTTAGAGGATATGATGAGGGCTTGTGTTTTGGACTTTCCGGGTAGTTGGGACAAGTATGTATCATTGATGGAATTTGCCTACAACAACAGTTTCCAGTCAAGTATTGGTATGTCGCCATATGAGGCTCTATATGGACGTCAGTGTAGGACTCCAGTTTGTTGGATAGAGTTATCTGAGAGGTCAGTGATTGGGCCAGATCTGGTTAGAGATACTGAAGAAAAGATCAGAGTTGTGCAGCGGAATCTGAAAGTGGCCAAGGATCGACAGAAGTCTTATGCCAACCTGAAGAGAAAGGATGTACAATTTGAAGTTGGGGACAAGGTTTTTCTTAAAGTGTCTCCTTGGAGAAAAGTACTTCGGTTTGGAAAGAAAGGAAAGCTTAGTCCTCGCTTTATTGGTCCGTATGAGGTGTTGGCAAGAGTGGGTCCAGTGGCTTACAGACTAGCTTTGCCGATGGAACTGTCAAAGCTTCATGATGTGTTTCACGTTTCGATGCTCCGTCGGTATAGATCGGATCCTTCCCATGTTCTGTCGGTTCAAGAAGTTCAAGTACAGTCAGATTTTTCCTATGATGAGGAGCCTAGAGCTATCCTAGAGCGGGAAGTAAGACAGCTGAGAAATAAGCAGATTCCTTTGGTCAAGGTTTTGTGGAATCACCATGGGGTTGAGGAAGCAACTTGGGAACCGGAGGAGTCGTTGAGATTGCAGTACCCGCAATTGTTCAGTTCAGGTGAGAATTTCGAGGACGAAATCCTTTTTAGTAGGGGAGAGTTGTCACACCCCGTTTGCCCCCTAGTCGAATGAGCCATATATGTATGTGTATACATTTGCATAAGGTATTTGTAATAAGGGCATTTTGGTAATATTGCATGAATTGGGGTTTTTCTGGTGCGGGTGTGTGTGTTTGGCACTATGGTGCTAATTAGTTGAGATAGATTTGTGTGTGCATGAGTGCACCATAGTAGGATATGCACTAGTGGATTAATTGTGTGTATGCATTTGCACTAGGTTAGGGTGTGAGTGAGCAATCTCCTCCACTAGATGATTGACATGTGTAAAGTGGGAAAGAGAAAAAGGTGAAAAGGGAAAAATCAGATTTTTGAAAACCCATTCCCGTTTTTCCTTCTTCTCCCTCTTCTTCTTCCTCCTTTGCACTCTCTTAAGTGCCTTAGCTTAGATTCAAGCCTCTAGTGGTGGAAATTGATCATTGCTTAGCATTTTAAAGGTAAATCTACTGCATTTATTCTTTTTTTCTTCATTTGATTCTCCATCTTCTTCTCTTTTTCTTATTTTCGGAATTGGGTTGAAGTTTTGGGTTTTGTGTTTGTGTGTTGTGTTGTTTTGTTCCTAGTTGAGCCTCCCCGGGATCCTAAGGGCAAGGAAGTTGCTGGATCTAGTGGAACTAAGCACTAGGAGCTAAGGATTTTCGAAGTCCCGACGCTGTCGCGATCGCAACAGAGAGCGGTGTTGGGAGCTTCGCCGTCGCGAGCCCGCGACAGCCGAAGTGTTGAGTACTCTCTGTCGTGACCGCGACGACTGTCGCGATCGCGACAGAGCGTATTGTTGGCCAAGTGCTACCACGAGCATGCGACCCATCGCGAGCCCACGACAGCATCAATCGTCCTCTGTCGCGATCGCGACGAACGTCGCGAGCGCGACAGAGCCTGGCCCTTTCGTCCTCCTCGCGGTCGCGAAATCCGTCGCGCGCGTGCAGCGAAGAGACTTTGGTCTCTGTCGCGAGCGCAACAGTCCCCTGTTTGCTGAATGAGTTTTCTTTCATTCCTTGTGGCTCGAACTTCAGTTTTCTTTAGCAATTATGAGATTTATGCTTGGTATTCTATAAATAATATGCAAGTGTAACTATGATATGATTATGTTCATTTGATGATGATGATTTTGGAAGTTATGAAATGGATGGATTGGCTTATGTATGACCTGCTAGAGTCTAGTAAGTGGATAGTTAGGCATGCCTAATAGAGTCTTTGCTGCAGCTTCTGTTTTCTGTTTGGACCCCGATCAGGTCCTCGAATGGTTCCTCGCGAACCCTTATCCGAAAGGATCTTGTTTAAGATCCCCTTTCGTAATGTTTGGTAAAAGTTAAATGAAAATTTGTGTTATCGGCTCGTACCCGTAAAGTACTGTCTGTATCGGCTCGTACCCGTAAAGTACTGTCCGTATGCTCGTTACCCACTCCCTCGGGTCAGCAGGTGTTTTGTATGAATTGTTATATGGGAAAAATATGTTATCCTTATGGATTCAATGGTGAAAATGTAATCTGTTATGAGAATATGATTATTGTTATGAATCTTCTGATGAATGGCTTTATGTATGTGAGCAAGAGTTTATTATTACTGTCATGCCATGAATATCGTTTGTACATGAAGTACACATGTGAATTGCCTTGACGACCGTTGTGAATGGTTGTCCTCATGTTATATGTGTGTTTCCCCACTAAGCGTTTATCGCTTAGCACGGTGTGTTTACCCGTGCAAGTGCGGAAGGAATCGCTTTTGGGAGAGTCTTCGCCATCAAAGCCAACACAGCAGGGTCTTAGTGTAAGGCTTATTTCTGTAGCTTTATGATTCTTTTTGTATAGAACTGAACTCTCTTATGATTTTGTAATAGCTTTCGCTTTTGTATATGTAATTTTGGGAATTGTAATTATCTTTTATATCTCTTAGTTGATCAGAACAGTAATGTAATGCTTCTATTATATTAATGCATGATCAGCTTTTATGAATGGTCTTGTAAAGTTTTAATTTACCTTGTATTTTGTTATGTATGTTTATGGATGAGTGTATGTGTATTATGTATCTGTGTGGTGGCACCTTTACTCCTACGGCATCTCACTGCTTATCAGATGGGATCGCCTGAGTATGGGTAAGGGGTGTTACATAATGGTTCTAAGAATTAATCAAGTAAAAATGAAATAAATATTAGGCAAGTAAATTCATAATGATAATAATAATAATGATGAGACAAACACAACAAAATAATAATAATATGAATATGATGGTAGCAATAACAATAATGTTGATGAGTGCAATAATAATAATAATAACAACAATATAGTAATATAATATGAACAACTAATAGAATAACAATAATAATAACAACATGTGATAGTAATAATAATGATAATAATAATAACAAATAATAATGATAATAATAGTGAATGAGCATAAAAATCAAATTAAAGCAAATAAATAATATATTAATAGTAATATTAACACATTAAAATGCTACAAGTAAATAATAGACATGATAATAATAGCAAAAATAATATTAACAACAATAAATAGTATACAAAAAAAAATAAATGAAAATGAGTCCAAAAGTGTTTTCCCTCAGAATTTTTTAGATTAGAGAAATGGTGTCTCGATTTGTTTTCCTTGTCGAATTTGTAGTGATGAATGTTTGAAAAAAATGTAAAAATTGATATTTTAAAATAAATTGACCCAAGAAAATATCTTGATAAAAATATTTTTGGTGGATGATTGAGCAAAAGAAATTAATTTTCCCAGCTCAAATTAACCAAGAAATGAAATATATTTTTTGAAGAAAAATAAACAAATTAAAACTTGAGAAAAAGAAAAGAAGACTTCGGAATATTTTAAAGAGCTTTGAAGAAGAAATAAGTTGCTGGAGAGGAGAAAGCTAGAGAGAAAGCTAAAGAAAAAAAATCCCTTGAATAATGTTGCCGTCCTTGAAAATGAGGGATGAAAACCCTCTTTAATTTTTGCCTTGGCCAAAAATGGGAAGAGAACAAAATAACCTTCTTTTTAGTTAATCAAAAATTTCACAAGAAGGTGAAAGAATGAAGAAAATCAGACTGGAAAAAGAAGAAAAATCAGGAAAAAAGCAGAGAAAGGGACAGCACAGGCGAAGGCCAAAGTGGCCGCGCGGAGGGAGGGCTGCGCGCGCGCGTGCTGCCTCGGCAGTGCACGCGGGGAGCTTCCTCCCCACACGCTGCTGTGCCCGCGGGGACCTTCCTCCGCGCACGCTGCTGCACGGGCGGGGACCTTCCTCCACCGCCCGGAGGCCCCTGCGTGCTGGGGCGGGCGCCCCCGAGCTACGGCAGGCCGCCCCGCGCGCTGCTGCAGGTGGCACTCGCGACCCCCCTTTTTTTTTTTATAAAAACTTTAAGGACACAAAATTAATATTTTCAACCCTATTTTAATTTTTAATTTCTAAAATATATATTTTTAATTATTTTTTGAAAAAACACAATTTTGACAAGGGAACAGTCGATTCTCACTTTTCTCGCCGAAAATCGATCTTTTATTTTTATGATCGGGTAATCCTGATCTTGGACCGCCTCAGGACCCGGTGTCTACAGTTGCCCCCAATTTTGGGGAACTTAGAACCTAGGTGCCTAAGTGAACAAAAATTCAGAAAAGAAGGGAAGAGACACGTACCTGAGGCGGTCGCTTTCCCAGGCTGGATGGTATTGTTGCAGTTTTCGGTGTGTTGGCTATTGTTGTAGCGGTAATGCCGTGATCATGCGAACCCTCCATGTAGTGGTAGTACTGTTATTGTGCAAATTGTTCTAAAGTGGTAGTACCGTTGTCCTGCAAACCTTCGGTAGAATGGTAGTGCCGCCATCGTGTAAACCTTTTGAAGTAGTAGTACCGAGATCGTACAAACCCTCCATGGAGCAATAGTACTGTCATCGCACAAACTGTTTTTGAAGTGGTAGTACCGTTGTCATGCAAACCTTCCGTAGAATGGTAGTGCCGCCATCGTGCAAACCTTTTGAAGCAGTAGTATCGAGATCTTGCAAACCCTCCGTGGAGTAGTAGTACCGTCATCGTGCAAACTGTTTTTGAAGTGGTAGTACCGTTGTCGTGTAAACCTTCCATAGAATGGTAGTGCCGCCATCGTGCAAACCCTTCTGAAACGGTAGTACCGTGGTCGTGTAAACCTTCCGTAGAATGGTAGTGCCGCCATCGTGCAAACCTTTTGAAGTAGTAGTACCGAGATCGTGCAAACCCTTCATGGAGCAGTAGTACCGTCATCGTGCAAATTGTTTTTGACGTGGTAGTACCATTGTCATGCAAACCTTCCGTAGAATGGTAGTGCCGCCATCGTGCAAGCCCTTTTGAAGCGGTAGTACCGTGGTCGTGCAAACCTTCCGTAGAATGGTAGTACCGGCATCTTGCAAACCTTTTGAAGCAGTAGTACCGAGATCGTGCAAATCCTCTGTGGAGCAGTAGTACCATCATCATGCAAACTATTTTTGAAGTGGTAGTACCGTGGTCGTGCAAACCTTCCATAGAATGGCAGTGCCGCCATCGTGCAACCCTTTTGAGATTCGAAGCAGTAGTGTCGGGATCGTGCAAACCTTCTGTAGAATGATAGTGCCGTCATCGTGCAAACCCTTATGAATTTTGAAGTGGTGCCGTCTGTGAGCCCTTTGGTTAATTGTTTGTTTGGACTGAATCGATGTTTTGATTGATGTTGTTGCTTGCCGTTTCGTTGGTGTTGGTGTTAATTCTTTTTTCTGCAAGACTTAGAAAGCAAAATATGCAGGAAAAGGGTGTGAGCATGCATGTGAGATGCATATGTATGCAGGAATGCAGGACGAGAATTCGTATAAGTGGATTTTGGAGGCGACAGCTGATTGGGTTATAATTTGCAGTAGGATCGGTGCCCTCTGCAATTGCTTTTGAGTTTCATGCCTCTGTGGGATTATGAGATTCTCTTTTGATACCTGTAGTAATTTTTTGAAGGTAGTGCGTCCCTCGTGGATTTTCACACTAGCTTTTCTTAACAGGCGATGCGTCCTTGTCAGATTCTCACATAATCCTGTGCCTTATTTTTTGCCTGGAGTGGACCCAACCCAATCCAGCAGCTTTTATTCATTTTATTTTTTATAGGACAGACCACATGTTCCCAGGTTTTCACCCTGCCCTTTGGCCTAACTTTTGCTTAGAGCGCCAGTCACGGTTTTCATCTCTAACAGCCCTTTTTTTTTTTAGCGAGAGAAGTTGGAGTTGTTGTGAAAGATCTTTCAGGTGTGATCAGCATGTGCTTATGTCTCAAATTATGGTTGTATGAGCTTGGGTTTTTATGGTGAAGGTGCTGTAGGATTGGCTTTACAATGGGTGGCAAGATGAGTTGACTGAAGTGCCTGAGTGGCGAGAGCGTTGGGGGGTAGATAATAACAATGTGCTAGTTTTATACCGGACTCAGGCAACTTTGGGTGTGCAAGATGAACTGCTCTGGTTACATCAATACATCTTTGCGTAAATGCATATATTTCAATCTGATTTCATAACACATGATCACTATTTGGTATTAACTCGAAAAATATGAGACCTCATTTAATCTCGGGATAGATCTTAAGAGCATCAAACTCCTATTATCAATCAGCCCTCGCGGGTTTTCTTGATTGAATATTTTCTATCTTCTGTTTTTTTATTCTTTATTTAGCCTCTTCCATGGACCCTCCTTCAGTTTGTAAGTATTGGTTGAATTCGCTTTCATCTTCGTTAGCCAGAGAGACTATTGCTTCTAAGAGTGGTTCCTCTTGGTATCAAAGTCTTGGTCTTAGCCCTTGTGCAGACTGGTTGAGGTGATGGGTTCCTTATTTGGAGCTTGAATGTGAAATCTCATACCTGGCCTTTATTGGCTTTGGCGGTTCAAATCCTGGAATGGCCTTTCAATGGTTGAGCTAGGGTGATAGGTTGGGTTTGGATGATCTGGGGTACTTTTATCGGTTTTGGTGGTTTAAGCTCCGAAAAGGCTTTCGACGGCTGGGCTTGGATGGATGGTTTGTGAATTAGTCTTTTAGGTCATTTTTAGTGGCAGAAGAAGAGCAGCAAAATACGGGTGTGTGCAGGTCAGCGGGATTTGAACAAAACTTGCCCCCAAATAACATTCCCTTGCCCCCTGATCAATTCTCTCTTTTCTTCTCTCTTTTTTTTTTTTTTGCATTTAAAATTTTTTTTTTTCTAAAAATTTTTTTTCTTTTCTTTAAATTTTTTTTTTAATCCCCAATTTCCTTGCTCTTAATAAGTTTTGCTCAAATCCTAAAGTTTACATATACGCGCACTTTTCTTTTTAACCATTGGGACCATCATTGTTCAATCTAGTTGGGTGTTGCATTTCAGTAAGAATTTTGGCCATAAGGGTTCTGGATAATTAAGAGTCGATCATAATTGGTTTTGGGGTACACATTTCAAATGGTTGGGAGGAAAGGGTTCTCGTTGTTCGATTCTGATGAGTTATGTTTTCCTCGTGAAGGTCTTGAGTTTTATTTGCCTAACTCCTGATGTAGCTTTCGAAGTTTGATTTTATTTGGCAGCACCATATGCATCCCAGATGTTGGGGGTGCAAAAGAATGGTTTCTAAAATTTGGTTTGCCGTCATGCTGGCACATGGAAGTGGCATGGTCTCAAGAATATCCTTGTCAATCTTCAGCATGTCATACCAAATCCGGACAAAGGCTTTTTTTTTTATTTCTCTCAAAATTATCCTCTCTTCAAGAGTTATATCAGATGCTATCAAGATTTTATTTGGATTCCCCAAAGTTTTGAGATTAGATGGAGCTGTATTAATTGGGTTAATGTCAAAATGAATGGATGCATCGTGATCATGAGAAATGAAATCATAGAAATACCATACAAATAAACAGAAATTGTTCATCATATTACAATAACCAAATTGTCATAAAGAGTTCTGAAATTGAAAGGCAATAAAACATCTAAAAAAAACATAGTCTTCCTCTTTCATTCTCTCGACGAGTGACGGCAGCGTACTCATCTTGCCAGAACCGATCGAACTCATGGCGGGGGGAACTGCATTGTAGTTCACTTTCTCCTTCTTCCTCCTCTTCTCAGGATCGATGATTTCTTTGGAGTCAATGAGGTCCCGAATCTTGCCCCTCAAGATTCGGCAATTGTCAGTTAGATGCCCAGTGTGTTAGTGCTAGGCGTAGTATTGATCACTTTTATGCCCCGGCTGTCCTTGACTTAAAGCTGGTCTAGGTGGCAATGGCTGCAATTGGCCCTCCTTCATTAATTTCTCGAAAACCCATGACAAAGGTTTGCCCAGATCAGAATAGTATCTTCGAGCTATTTTAGCCATTGGTACTTTCCCTATCCTTCTTGTACCGCTGCTTCCAGCTTCCTGACTTGTGGGGCTAGTGATAGTCCTATTGAGGGGTGCCCAGGTAGTTGCCATGATTTGAGCTTGAAGAACTAGCGCCATGGCATCCATCCTTTCCTTAATCGTGGCCAACAACCTCTTTTCAAGCTCCTCGAACCTTCTATCCATCTCTTGGGTCACTAAGGCATGAGCCTCTTCCATAATAGGCAATTCAATTTGTTCAACAGCAGAGGCCACAGGCGGTTGCCTGGCATTTGGTGCCATCTGGGCAGCGATATTTTCCATCATGGCGAATATCCTCCTTTCAAAATCCTCTAATTTCCTGGCAAGGTCTTGGGTAGTTAATGCCCCGGTCTCCATCGAAGATGATGCACTAATTGTTGAGAGTGACTCAGAATCCCAAACAGGCACTAGTTCTAGCAATCCAAAGGGCGAGTCTGTTCTCACTAGTCGGCCGTCAGACCCTCTAGTCCACTTGGGCGAATCTATGATGGCTGAAAGATCAAGATTGTTAGAATGATGCATGGATGACAGTTACAATGCATGATCGTGCCATGCAAATAGTCTTTGATGAGTACGAGATCAATGGACTACCACGATACGATGGGATGCATGGAAGAAATTACATACAGGATGGTATGTACATGCGAAAAATGATATGCAGACGAGAGGATATATACACACATAGCATGAGATTATACGCAGGATGATATGCACAAGTGAAAAAATAGCAGGCAGACAGAAAGGTATATACACACACAGCATGAGATTATACACAGGATGATGTGTACATGTGAAAAAAATAGCATGCAGACAGGAAGGTATATACACACACAGCATGAGATTATACGCAGGATGATATGTACATGTGAATGAGATATATTATGATTTATGCACTTACTTTTTTGACATGCATGCGCGGTATCCACAACCACATGCAAGCAGATAGATCCTTCCGACCTTATTTCTCACACACATGAGGTCAAGTAGTCCCTCCCTAGGTGGGCTGAGTCCATGGGTCAACAGGGGACCCTATGAACGCGCGTAGTGCGCGGTGAAAAACCGGCAGCATAACATCTCTTGATCCAATGTGCATTCACATGAGTTTTGGCCATCTCGTATTTGGACATTTCAATCTCATTAAGATAGGCCTATCGGGGTATGAAAGCCTTTGATAAAAGACCACTTAATTTGGTTGATTTTGTCTAATACGTGATGACCCATATCACAAGCGTTGTATTAAGGAGCATGCTACCTAGGGGAAGTTTCTACTTGCCATTACATGGGCTTTGGTCAAGGTGATGAAATTTTAGGGCTACCCAAGCATGGTCCCTGCCAACGGGTCTAGCTCATCACAAGCATAATGATCGATTGGGTCTCCATTTGATATACCAAAAGGTACAAGGCTTGGGCTGGTGATTATCCTTAACACTTCCCTACAATGAGTGAAAGTAGGGTCGTGCTTCGGGAACGCACCGAGGTAAAGAGGGACCAACTATCGTAAGTCTAAGGCTCTAAAATGCGATGCAATTTCGAAAAGAGATAGAATTTTAAGTTTTAAAAACCCAATTATAAATTTTAACCAAAGCAATTTCGGAGCGAAGTCTCAAACACAACTTCCCAGTGGAGTCGACACTGTGACGCGCGCCGGTGCCCAGCAAGGGCCCTCGCTTTGAATCTGCCATTAGGATTCGAGGAATTGGTTTGCATCTTTTGATCATGGGCACTATGAGACATCAACGATGTATTCCTCCAAATAGAACATTGGGAAGAACAACCTAGTCTAATGACACCTAAAGGCACCTTTGAGGCATTTGGAGTCGCCACCCAATTTGCGAGAAATTGGGAAAAAGTCTCTCACCTCTAATGGTTTAAACTAGAGATATGGTGTCCGAAACTTCCCTCTTATTTATGCTTTGGTTAATTATAAATGGGTTTTTAACTTCTTAAGATTATATCTCTCATCTCACACGATCAATGCATTAAAAATAAAAGCGCATCATAAGCATTCAAAAAGCAATAAAATGAAAGCGATAAATAAAGCGATAAAAGAAAGCGATAAATGAAAGCGGTAAACACATAAGCACACAATTACAATAGAAATAGGGGTGGAATACAACCCCAATAAAAGGAGATTTGAAATGTAAACGGGGACGGAATACAATCCCCAAAATTAAATAGCATTGCCCTAAAATTAATTACAAGGGCCCAAAAAGAAATGAACTTGAATTTAAAACATTCACACAAGATCAAAATAAGAAAAGACATACATAAATCGGGGCATTATTTTAGGAACATTGGTTCCTTCGCACTTGTTCGAAACTTAGGAACATTGGTTCCTTCGCATTTATTTTGAAGAGGGTTCGAAAAGTCATTTTGATTGTTGAGTGAAAACCGGGATGAGTGATCCCATTTTTGGAGAAAATCGACTCTTCATTTTAATTGCGATATTTTTTATTGTTTGGCTAAAATAGGGGACATTGGTCCCAATTTTATTAGTAAAAATTTAATTTAATTGTAAAAATATTTTTGTGACTTTTTATCTCACGCGTGCATGAATAAAATAATTATTTACAAATAACACCAAACACATACAAAGGGAGTTGAAAGGATCTCACCAAACCGGCGTGACCCTCCACGCGCCGCGACCCATCCGGGGAGTCGAGGGGATGCTCAAACAACACAACTCAAGTTAAATCTCAGACAAAAATTAACATAAAAAAAATTAGTAATGGTTCTAAGAATTAATCAAGTAAAAACGAAATAAATATTAGGCAAGTCAATTCATAATGATAATAATAATAATGATGAGACAAACACAACAAAATAATAATAAGATGAATATGATGGTAGCAATAACAATAATGATGATGAGTGCAATAATAATAATAATAATAATAATAATAATAATAATAATAATAACAATAATAATAGAGTAATATGAACAACTAATAGAATAACAATAATAATAACAACATGTGATAGTAATAATAATGATAATAATGATAATAACAACTAATAACGATAATAATAGTGAATGAGCATAAAAATCAAATTAAAGCAAATAAATAATATATTAATAGTAATATTAACACATTAAAATGCTAAAAGTAAATAATAGACATGATAATAATAGCAAAAATAATATTAACAACAATAAATAATATACAAAAAAAATTAAATGAAAACGAGTCCAAAAATGTTTACCCTCGGAATTTTTTAAATCGAAGAAACGGTGTCTCGATTTATTTTCCTTGTCGAATTTATAGTGATGAATGTTTGAAAAAAATGTAAAAATTGATATTTTAAAATAAATTAACCCAAGAGAATATCTTAATAAAAATATTTTTGGTGGATGATTGAGCAAAGGAAATTAATTTTCCAAGATCAAATTACCCAATAAATTAAATATACTTTTTGAAGAAAAATAAACAAATTAAAACTTGAGAAAAAGAAAAGAAGACTTGGGAATATTTTGAAGAGCTTTGAAGAAGAGAATAAATTGCTGGAGAGGAGAAAGCTAGAGAGAAAGCTAAAGAAAAAAATCCCTTGAATAATGTTGCCGTCCTTGAAAATGAGGGATGAAAACCCTATTTAATTTTTGCCTTGGCCAAAAATCGGAAGAGAACAAAATAACCTTCTTTTTAGTTAATCAAAAATTGCACAAGAAGGTGAAAGACTAAAGAAAATTAGACTGGAAAAAGAAGAAAAATCAGGAAAAAAGCAAAGAAAGGGACAGCACGGGCGAAGGCCAAAGTGGCCGCGCGGAGGGGAGGGCTGCGCGGGCGGGGAGCTTCCTCCACGCGTGCTGCTGCTGCGCGCAGGGACCTTCCTCCACGAGCGTGGAGGCCCCTGCGCGCACGGCAGGCCGCCCCGCGCGGTGCCGCAGGTGGCACTCGCGACCCCCTTTTTTTTTTATAAAAACTTTAAGGACACAAAATTAATATTTTTCACCCTATTTTAATTTTTAATTTCTAAAATATATATTTTTAATTATTTTTCGAAAAAACACAATTTTGACAAGGGAACAGTTGATTCTCATTTTTCTCGCCGAAAATCGGTCTTTTGTTTTCATCATCGGGTAATCATGATCTTGGACCGCCTCGGGACCCGGTGTCTACAGTTGCCCCCAATTTTGGGGAACTTAGAACCTAGGTGCCTAAGTGAGCCAAAATTCAGAAAAGAAGGGAAGAGACACGTACCTGAGGCGGTCGCTTTCCCAGGCTGGATGGTATTGTTGCAGTTTTTGGTTTGTTGGCTATTGCTGTAGCGGTAATGCCGTGATCGTGCAAACCCTCCGTGGAGTGGTAGTACCGTCATCGTGCAAATTGTTCTGAAGTTGTAGTACTGTTGTCGTGTAAACCTTTGGTAGAATAGTAGTGCCGCCATCGTGCAAACCTTTTGAAGCAGTAGTACCGAGATCGTGCAAACCCTACGTGGAGCAGTAGTACCGTCATCATGCAAACTATTTTTGAAGTTATAGTACCGTTGTCGTGCAAACCTTCCATAGAATGGTAGTGCCACCATCGTGCAAATCTTTTGAAGCAGTAGTACCGAGATCGTGCAAACCCTCCGTGGAGCAGTAGTACCGTCATCATGCAAACTGTTTTTGAAGTGGTAGTACCGTTGTCGTGCAAACCTTTCGTAGAATGGTAGTACCGCCATTGTGCAAACCCTTCGGAAGCGGTAGTACCGTGGTCGTGCAAACCTTCCGTAGAATGGTAGTGCCGCCATCGTGCAAACCTTTTGAGGCAGTAGTACCGAGATCGTGCAAACCCTCCGTGGAGCAATAGTACCGTCATCGTGGAAACTGTTTTTGAAGTGGTAGTACCGTTGTCGTGCAAACCTTCCGTAGAATGGTAGTGCCGCCATCGTGCAAACCCTTTTGAAGCGGTAGTACCGTGGTCGTGCAAACATTCCGCAGAATAGTAGTGCCAGCATCGATCAAACCTTTTGAAGCAGTAGTACCGAGATCGTGCAAATCCTCCGTGGATCAGTAGTACCGTCATCGTGCAAACTGTTTTTGAAGTGGTAGTACCGTGGTCGTGCAAACCTTCCATAGAATGGTAGTGCCGCCATCGTGCAACCCTTTTGAGATTCAAAGCAGTAGTGCCATGATCGTGCAAACATTCCATAGAATGATAGTGCCGTCATCGTGCAAACCCTTCTAAATTTTGAAGTGGTACCGTCTGTGAGCCCTTTGGTTAATTGTTTGTTTGGACTGAATCGATGTTGTCTCTTGCCCTTTCATTGGCGTTGGTGTTAATTCTTTTTTCTGCAAGACTTAGAAAGCAAAATATGCAGGAAAAGGGTGTGAGCATGCACGTGAGATGCATATGTATGCAGGAATGCAGGACGAGAATTCGTCTAAGTGGATTTTGGAGGCGACAGCTGATTGGGTCGTAATTTGCAGTAGGATCGGTGCCCTCTGGAATTGCTTTTGAGTTTCATGCCTCTGTGGGATTATGAGGTTCTTTTCTGATACCTGTAGTCAATTTTTGAAGGTAGCACGTCCCTCGTGGATTTTCACACTAGCTTTTCTTAGCGGGAGATGCGTCCTTGTTGGATTTTCACATAACCCCGTGCCTTATTTTTTGCCTGGAATGGACCCAATCCAATCCAGCGGCTTTTATTCATTTTATTTTTATAGGACAGACCGCCTGTTCCCAGGTTTTCACCCTGACCTTTGGCCGAACTTTTGCTTAGAGCGCCAGTCACGGTTTTTATCTCTAACGGCCGTTTTTTTTTAGCGAGAGAAGTTGGAGTTGTTGCGAAAGATCTTTCAGGTGTGATAGGCATGTGCTTATGTCTCAAAATGATTTTAAGACAGAGAGGTCTATCGCTCTCGCGATAGACAAGTCCCAGGAGGCGATCACGAGTCGTGCTCAATATCAAGACTCGTGAAGGCAACCCATCAAACCATAATAAAAGAACAGAGGAAGGTAGGAATAGGGGCGGGAGTTGTCACGCCTTGTGCTAGCCAGCACGAGTCGTGCTCCCCACACTGCATGGGCTCTCCTGCAGAACGAGCTCTCAACATGAGTCCTGCTCCCCACACCTAACAGGCTCTCCTATCGAACGGGCTCTCAGCACGAGCCGTGCTTCTCAACATGAGTCGTGCTCCCCATGCCGAAGCGTTGTAACACCCCCATCGCCGTCCCCGTTGGAAGGACGCTGATGGGCGCGCTACCAGAAGCTCACTCATACAGATATGCACAAGCACAATGCGGAAGCACACATTCACACATAACATGCATACGAAAATACGGATTAATTAAAAACTTGCTTTACCTGCAGGCACGGATTGATCATGCAATAACTCACGCACACGCAGACACTAAGCAGAAGCATACACAGAAGCATACATAAGACCAATCAACGGAAGCATAATCGAAATAATAAAACAAAGGAAAAACTTAACATAAAGACATACTAACTATTACATTCCCAAAAGAAAACTCAAGATCTAAACATAATTAATTACATATACAAAACTACAGAATTACAAAAGCTGAAATACAGAAGCTGAACAAAATACAGAACTTTTAACTCCTACGTGGCCGACCCTGCAGAAGCGCGACTCGAACAGAACCAAACCTGCCACCTGCACGGAAAGGAAATCCGTGTTAAGCGATAGACGCTTAGTGGGGAGAACACACAAGAGTATGGACGGCCATTCACAATGGTCGTCAAGGCAAAACACATTCAGATGACAAATGCAGATATTCATAACATATAAATAATCAGGCTGTATAATAAAGGCATTCATTTCAATACTCACAATCAAACCATAAACTCATGTCCAGGATAGCCCAAAACAGACATAATACAATACACATTACAAGCATCATCATGCTGAACTACTTACTATATCACATGCATAAACTTACATGGGTCGCAAAAATCAACATCTTACCGTGCGGAGTCACATGAGCTTAACACAAGCAATTGACATAACTAAGTACCCATGCATGAACTGACAATCAAACCATCATGTTAAGAATGCTAGCCATTTAACATACTTAGACATGCCAAACACATACATTAGTCAAATATCCAAAGGATAACATTTAGAGCATCACAATACCGCTGCGCAACTCTAATATATATATTCAAGCGAAAACACTCTAATAGCGGAGACTGAAAGCATAATCACATAACATTACCTTCATATCATTAGCATGTAGAAAGTACAGTAATCATCACATACTTACCATCACAACTGCTTCGGTTCACATGCTAATATATAACAAAATTATACTTAAGTCGTATACTTAAATCCATCAATCGAACCATTTCAAAGCATTCAGAAACTTATAATAAATCACATGATAAGTACGGATAATCATGTTAGATATTAAATCATGCTTACTTAAAACAGACATACATTCTGAAGCCCATAGTCACATTCATATACATATAAACTGATTTCTGAAATCCTTATCATGCTCAAGCGGATATCACATTCTGAAGGTTGTTTCAAAATAACAAAGACAATACGCAAAGGCTAAAACATAATCCATATAAACATGCTCATAATAAAGCCATACGATCAGTCTTTCCTAATCATATTCATTCAGAAATAATCTGATATACATTACATCGATATACTCATTCAGATAATCCCTTTATAGCCAAATCAGATCAGAGCAGTTCAAATAAACATTCAAAGAACACCTGCTGACTCTAGGTAGTGGATAATGAGTATACAGACAGTACTTTCCGGGTACGAGCCGATTACAGACAGTACGTTACGGGTACGAATCGATTAAACCAATATACTTTAACTTTCTCAGATATTTTCACAAGGGACCTTAAACAAGATCCAATACAGAAAAGGGTTCGCGAGGAACCAAACGGGGACCTGATCGGGGTCCAAACAAAACGATGGGCTGCAGCAACAGACTCTATTAGGCATGCCTAACTATCCACTAGACTGACTCTCGCAGGTCATGCATAAAACAATTCACGCTTCAAATCGCATAACGCATAAATATATATACATCATGTATAAACTAGAGAATGATAGACATATAAATATGCTCATAAAGTTGGTCATATATCATTCAATTGTCATTGCAAAACATAATACAATCTACACCTTTTTAACATTAAACAATATTCTAAAGCATAACAGGAATCAGGTATAGAAACATTATCTCGCCAATGATTATCAATACAAAATCCTAATCATGCGTTAGGTGAAGATAACTAAGTATAAATCATGCATAATCCAAATTACATTTAACATAACACAATGAGTTCCAAAGCTAAAACATAACAATGCATTCAGATATTAACCATATTATTCAAATAAACATAGCATAGCATAACATCAATCATACCTCATTCAAGTCATATTCTGGAGCATGCAAAAATTCCATCAATCATATTTTAACAATACTCATCATACTAATGCATGTCAGGAACACATGTGGAATCATATTATGCCAATGACCAAAGACGCATCATCTTAAACGACGAAAGTTACAACATAATCTTAAGCATGGCAAATTATCCCTAAAGAAGAAATAGACTAAAGATATGCTTAACATAATTCACATTAAGACAGAACATGTTTGGGACTAAACAATCAGAAAGTCAGCCTTCATAATTCCTTCGTATTCAAAATATGACATGCAATACATATCACAATAATAAGCATATTACAGTCCAAACCATACTGTTAAAATCCCACAATCATTTAACAGGATCACTATAATCCAAAACTTATTCCAAAATACTACATATAACTTACCATAGATAACATATTACTAATACCAAATAAATTGGGATAATTCATCATATCAGCAAGGTAACATAGCACACAGTAAAGAAAAATACCATAAAAAGCATTTGGAAATCATTTTATAAAAACTAGACGCTTGGGGAAAGAAAAACAGAAGCAAAACAGAAGAGCTGGAAGACCTGAGCAACCATCACGTAACGTGAAGGTTGCTCACATCACGTGAGCATAGCTCACGCCTCGTGAGCATTGCTCACGTCGCGTGAGCAAAGCTCACGTCTCGTGAGCATTGCTCATGTAACGTGAGCAATCTGCTCACGTTGCGTGAGCATTGCTCACGTCGCGTGAGCAATCTGCTCACGTAACGTGAGCAATTTGCGTGAGCATGGCTCACGTCACGTGAGCATAGCTCACGTCGCGTGAGCCACTCTCCTCGCCCTCTTCTTCTTCCCCGATCTCAAACTTGCAGATTCCAATGTTTTCCAGAGATTCTCTCAAAACCACTCAGGACTCATTCAATCATCAAATGGACATAAAACCCGCTTAATCTAACAATTAAAACAATCAAAACCATGCATAAACACATTTAATCCATTTAAGAACGTAAACCCTAAAAGTACAGTAAGTTCAAAACCTAAACTCAGAACTTCAAATTCAATCCTTAACATGCATTACTAACACATCTACTCATGTAATCATGCATATACACATCCTAGAACACATCAATTTCCAGAAATTAGACCACGCAAACACAATTATAAGCCTAGTGAGAAATAGGGCAGAAACGATCAACTGAGATTGAAGAACAGAGATTGAAGAACAGAGAAGTTCAAAACGTTGCATGCATTCAAACACTCCCAAACCTGGAAATGACGATCCAAAATCAGCTTAAAGATCAGTCCTCAATCCTTTCCCTGCCTTTACTTTGCTTCTTCATGCAATCCAAAGCTTGCACAACAAAACCCACAATTCCTTAGTTCAAACCCTACTTGAAGATAAAACCAGTAGATGAAGAAGAATAGGAGCACGTAGAAAACCTTAAACCAACTTACCTCTTCAAGCAAAGTACAATCCAAGCCAAACTCAACTCCAAACCAAACGTGAAAGAAAGGAGAAGTAGAGAAAGGAGAAGAGAAGAAGAAGGGCAGGCGTGAGAGGGGAGAACGGGATTGAAATCTGTGTTCCCTCTCTCTCTCTTTCCTTTCTTCTTTTCTTCATTCAATGCCCACCTAACAAGCCCACTTGGCAGATCCTAATAGGACCTCAAAACCCACTCAACTTTTCCAAATCAAAAATTGCTCTTTAGTCCTTAAACAAAATACACTTCACTCACTTACACATTCTTTCCTTACAAACTTAACTATCTTTTCAATTAGGTCCTTAACACTCCAAATTGCTCAAACATAAATTACCGAAATACCCTTCCGATCCCGGCTTCGCATGCAAATCCCGACTAGGGCCATTTTGGGGTGTGACAACTTTTCCCTCCTAAAAGAATTTCGTCCTCGAAATTCACAGCGAAACACTTACATCCACACAACCCAAACAAACAAAACTTACTTAAACAAAAGCTTGCAATATAACTTACCAGAAGAACCTGCGGTCTCCTTCGAATCCTTGCTAGATGCTACAAACTCTGTGGACACTTGAGAAGATCTGAGCAAATCCTCCACTTCCTTTCTAGCTTGCCCAGCTAGACTCTCACTCATCTTTTTAGGACAACCGGCAATCTGGTGTACCATACTGCCACACCTGAAACAAGCACCTGAGAGCTTCCGACATGAACCCCGATGTCGCTTCTGGCAGTGCTGACATACAGACGGTACCCACTTCTTACACTTATTCCCATGCTGCTTCTGACATTGTTGATACACTGAAGGTTCTCGAACCCTCTTTCTTGCTGACACTTCACTAACCGATCCTTTTCTCTTCTGAGGTGCATACTGAACAAATTCTCGAGAAGCCCGAGTAGCAGTCAATCTGTCCAAAATCCGAATCAATCCTTGTACGAGAGCCCTATCCTCGGAAACACGACCAGAATCTTCAACTGGAAGACGCTCGGAAACACTTTGATCAGCACCAACTCGGTTCACACTTTCTGTTGTCTCGCCCACATTCTCACTAGGATCAGACTCCATCTAGACGTGACACAAAACAAGACGCATCTGCATTAGGCCACGACACAAAACCAACTCTCATGTAAAGACTCAACACAAAACAAACAACATACCTAGAACCATCAAACCTGGGCTCTGATACCACTAACTGTAACACCCCCATCGCCGTCCCCGTTGGAAGGACGCTGATGGGCGCACTACCAGAAGCTCACTCATACAGATATGCACAAGCACAATGCGGAAGCACACATTCACACATAACATGCATACGAAAATACAGATTAATTAAAAACTTGCTTTACCTGCAGGCACGGATTGATCATGCAATAACTCACGCACACGCAGACACTAAGCAGAAGCATACATAAGACCAATCAACGGAAGCATAATCGAAATAAGAAAACAAAGGAAAAACTTAACATAAAGACATACTAACTATTACATTCCCAAAAGAAAACTCAAGATCTAAACATAATTAATTACATATACAAAACTACAGAATTACAAAAGCTGAAATACAGAAGCTGAACAAAATACAGAACTTTTAACTCCTACGTGGCCGACCCTGCAGAAGCGCGACTCGAACAGAACCAAACCTGCCACCTGCACGGAAAGGAAATCCGTGCTAAGCGATAGACGCTTAGTGGGGAGAACACACAAGAGTATGGACGGCCATTCACAATGGTCGTCAAGGCAAAACACATTCAGATGACAAATGCAGATATTCATAACATATAAATAATCAGGCTGTATAATAAAGGCATTCATTTCAATACTCACAATCAAACCATAAACTCATGTCCAGGATAGCCCAAAACAGACATAATACAATACACATTACAAGCATCATCATGCTGAACTACTTACTATATCACATGCATAAACTTACATGGGTCGCAAAAATCAACATCTTACCGTGCGGAGTCACATGAGCTTAACACAAGCAATTGACATAACTAAGTACCCATGCATGAACTGACAATCAAACCATCATGTTAAGAATGCTAGCCATTTAACATACTTAGACATGCCAAACACATACATTAGTCAAATATCCAAAGGATAACATTTAGAGCATCACAATACCGCTGCGCAACTCTAATATATATATTCAAGCGAAAACACTCTAATAGCGGAGACTGAAAGCATAATCACATAACATTACCTTCATATCATTAGCATGTAGAAAGTACAGTAATCATCACATACTTACCATCACAACTGCTTCGGTTCACATGCTAATATATAACAAAATTATACTTAAGTCGTATACTTAAATCCATCAATCGAACCATTTTAAAGCATTCAGAAACTTATAATAAATCACATGATAAGTACGGATAATCATGTTAGATATTAAATCATGCTTACTTAAAACAGACATACATTCTGAAGCCCATAGTCACATTCATATACATATAAACTGATTTCTGAAATCCTTATCATGCTCAAGCGGATATCACATTCTGAAGGTTGTTTCAAAATAACAAAGACAATACGCAAAGGCTAAAACATAATCCATATAAACATGCTCATAATAAAGCCATACGATCAGTCTTTCCTAATCATATTCATTCAGAAATAATCTGATATACATTACATCGATATACTCATTCAGATAATCCCTTTATAGCCAAATCAGATCAGAGCAGTTCAAATAAACATTCAAAGAACACCTGCTGACTCTAGGTAGTGGATAATGAGTATACAGACAGTACTTTTCGGGTACGAGCCGATTACAGACAGTACGTTACGGGTACGAATCGATTAAACCAATATACTTTAACTTTCTCAGATATTTTCACAAGGGACCTTAAACAAGATCCAATACAGAAAAGGGTTCGCGAGGAACCAAACGGGGACCTGATCGGGGTCCAAACAGAACGATGGGCTGCAGCAACAGACTCTATTAGGCATGCCTAACTATCCACTAGACTGACTCTCGCAGGTCATGCATAAAACAATTCACGCTTCAAATCGCATAACGCATAAATATATATACATCATGTATAAACTAGAGAATGATAGACATATAAATATGCTCATAAAGTTGGTCATATATCATTCAATTGTCATTGCAAAACATAATACAATCTACACCTTTTTAACATTAAACAATATTCTAAAGCATAACAAGAATCAGGTATAGAAACATTATCTCGCCAATGATTATCAATACAAAATCCTAATCATGCGTTAGGTGAAGATAACTAAGTATAAGTCATGCATAATCCAAATTACATTTAACATAACACAATGAGTTCCAAAGCTAAAACATAACAATGCATTCAGACATTAACCATATTATTCAAATAAACATAGCATAGCATAACATCAATCATACCTCATTCAAGTCATATTCTGGAGCATGCGAAAATTCCATCAATCATATTTTAACAATACTCATCATACTAATGCATGTCAGGAACACATGTGGAATCATATTATGCCAATGACCAAAGGCGCATCATCTTAAACGGGGAAAGTAACAACATAATCTTAAGCATGGCAAATTATCCCTAAAGAAGAAATAGACTAAAGATATGCTTAACATAATTCACATTAAGACAGAACATATTTGGGACTAAACAATCAGAAAGTCAGCCTTAATAATTCCTTCGTATTCAAAATATGACGTGCAATACATATCACAATAATAAGCATATTACAGTCCAAACCATACTGTTAAAATCCCACAATCATTTAACATGATCACTATAATCCAAAACTTATTCCAAAATACTACATATAACTTACCATAGATAACATATTACTAATACCAAATAAATTGGGATAATTCATCATATCAGCAAGGTAACATAGCACACAGTAAAGAAAAATACCATAAAAAGCGTTTGGAAATCATTTTATAAAAACTAGACGCTTGGGGAAAGAAAAACAGAAGCAAAACAGAAGAGCCGGAAGACCTGAGCAACCATCACGTAACGTGAAGGTTGCTCACGTCATGTGAGCATAGCTCATGCCTCGTGAGCATAGCTCATGCCTCGTGAGCATTGCTCACGTCGCGTGAGCAAAGCTCACGTCACGTGAGCATTGCTCACGTCGCGTGAGCATTGCTCATGTAACGTGAGCAATCTGCTCACATTGCATGAGCATTGCTCACGTCGCGTGAGCAATCTGCTCACGTAACGTGAGCAATTTGCGTGAGCATGGCTCACGTCACGTGAGCATAGCTCACGTCGCGTGAGCCACTCTTCTTCTTCCCCGATCTCAAACTTGCAGATTCCAATGTTTTCCAGAGATTCTCTCAAAACCACTCAGGACTCATTCAATCATCAAATGGACATAAAACCCGCTTAATCTAACAATTAAAACAATCAAAACCATGCATAAACACATTTAATCCATTTAAGAACGTAAACCCTAAAAGTACAGTAAGTTCAAAACCTAAACTCAGAACTTCAAATTCAATCCTTAACATGCATTACTAACACATCTACTCATGTAATCATGCATATACACATCCTAGAACACATCAATTTCCAGAAATTAGACCACGCAAACACAATTATAAGCCTAGTGAGAAATAGGGCAGAAACGATCAACTGAGATTGAAGAACAGAGATTGAAGAACAGAGAAGTTCAAAACGTTGCATGCATTCAAACACTCCCAAACCTGGAAATGACGATACAAAATCAGCTTAAAGATCAGTCCTCAATCCTTTCCCTGCCTTTACTTTGCTTCTTCATGCAATCCAAAGCTTGCACAACAAAACCCACAATTCCTTAGTTCAAACCCTACTTGAAGATAAAACCAGTAGATGAAGAAGAATAGGAGCACGTAGAAAACCTTAAACCAACTTACCTCTTCAAGCAAAGTACAATCCAAGCCAAACTCAACTCCAAACCAAACGTGAAAGAAAGGAGAAGCAGAGAAAGGAGAAGAGAAGAAGAAGGGCAGGCGTGAGAGGGGAGAACGGGATTGAAATCTGTGTTCCCTCTCTCTCTCTTTCCTTTCTTCTTTTCTTCATTCAATGCCCACCTAACAAGCCCACTTGGCAGATCCTAATAGGACCTCAAAACCCACTCAACTTTTCCAAATCAAAAATTGCTCTTTTGTCCTTAAACAAAATACACTTCACTCACTTACACATTCTTTCCTTACAAACTTAACTATCTTTTCAATTAGGTCCTTAACACTCCAAATTGCTCAAACATAAATTACCGAAATACCCTTCCGATCCCGGCTTCGCATGCAAATCCCGACTAGGGCCATTTTGGGGTGTGACAAGCGTGCTCTCATGCCGAGCAAAATCTTATGCCGAGCGCTCAGACACACGGTCGAATGCATGTATGCACGATGAATGCACAAGTGTATGACTCGAATACTACTCCTCTGATCGGCTGCCCATGAAATGCAAGATTCACTGATCTCTGTCATTATTGTGATGAGCGTCACGCTCGCAATAGATTGGTGATTCCTAACTCTTCGTCAAAATCTACAAAAATTCTTTCATCCAAAATTCATACCCAAATCCCCCATTCCATCTAACTTAAACACAATACAAATCATTCATTAAAAACTTCATAATTAATACAAAACTCAACTTTTATACCATTAAACACAATTAAATCATACTATTATCATCATCAAAATCCCAATAACAAAACACGAAAACACACAAGAATCCCTAACCTCAACTCCTTTGCTCCAATAGCTTCTTTATCGAATCTTTCTTGCTCCCAAACCCATCCAAAGTCTTTCTCAACGAAAGTTCTCATCAAAATACATACAAAGACACAAAACATAAATCTAGGGTTTAAAAGGTAATTAAAAGAAATCAAGAAAATCAAAACTTAAACTCACCAGTTCAAACCTCAACCAAAACACCCACAACCTTGCAACAACTCCAGCCAAAAGAATCAAGGAGACAAAGCAGAAAAATGAAGAAGAAAAGAGGAAGAGAAGCCGAAAGAGAGAGAAGAACGGGAAAACAGAAATCTGCTTTCTTTTTTTCTTTCTTTTCCCTTTTCTTTCCTTTTCATTAAATGCCCACACCAACCAAACCACATGTCAAGCCCCTATTGGTACTCAATAAAAATCTTGACTTATTACATCTTTGGTCCTTGAAAATTACCACTTGGTCACTAAACAAAATTATTTCTTTTTCCAACTTTAATTATCTTTCACTTTAGTCCCCAGTCAAATCCAATGCCACTAGCACAAGTACCGAAATACCCTTAACTGTACTTGCCGAAACTTTCACATTAACTCTTAAATTGTCCATTCGATACACCCAACAATACAACTTGCATAACTTTAGTCACCACTTATCCTCAGTATGCCCAAATCCTTCTAGGGTGTATTTCGGGTTGTTACAATTCTTCCCTCCTAAAAGAATTTCGTCCTTGAAATTCACTTAAATCAGAAAAGTCCGAAGACTAAACTCCAATTCACTATCATTTTCACTGATCATTTCTATATCCTCATATAACATCTACATCCTACACTTTTTACACATACATTTCACTTATTCCAATACACTTTACTTTTGACATACTTACTTGCTATTATTTATTCTCATCACTATACTTTTAAACCACTTCCTTTAAATCCGAATAGTTATACAGATCATAACTTTCTCTTGTACATAACTAAACCCAAACTCATAAAAATTGATTCAAATAAATCTCACACTTCTCGTCTCACTATCTTACATTCAAATCTTTCACATTCACTTATGTAATATTCCAAAATACTCCTTCTACTTAACTCAACTATACAGATAGTACATTTTCCTTAACAATTGCTATGCTCTTAAATCACATACTTAATCATGATGTTAAATATTCAATGTACACCCTGTCAGCTTTCTCTCCGTCAGAACACATACTCAAATGCTTCTCATGTGTGATAAAAGGATGATGATGCAATTAGGATGTGATTGTTCATGTATGCAATGTGATGCAGAAATGCGAATGGTGCTATAATAATGTGCTTTTTCCATCCCTATGGTTCAATATGCTTTTATTCAAACAATTTTCTAGAGATAGCTGACAGGCATACAGAGCATTACCATAACCTTACAAAATCCAGGTACTCCTCTATCTTAAATTACCAAAACATCCATTCTCATAAGGTAACCACTTATTAATACACTTCAAGAATTTCTACCAACACCTTCTTCCCAAACCACATAGCATCAAAATAAAATATTATCAGAACCTCTGGTACTCATCTAACTAACACATCACAATTACGCACATACACACATAACAATACAGGACAGGTAGATCGTGACCTACCGAGACAACATTTAACTAAACACTTCATCTAATCGGGAAAATCTCATTCCCAACTCAAACCTGAAAAACAAAATCATCCGCTTTGGCCGACGCTAAACTATACAGACACACACTTCGAAACACTTAGTCAACTAGAATCGACTAAACCGAAGCTCTGATACAAAAATTGTAACACCCCCAACTCCCACACGTAGCATATCGAAGGACAGAGAGCTACGGTGAGCGAAGGGTGCTACCGGATGAGAACACTACTTAACAATACGGAACATAAAGTAATAAAATTTCTAACTTCTAGAATTGAAATCTCAAGACATGCACATCCTAAACCTATGTCATCAACACACCATTATTTGCACTATAAAATATTACAACTTATCACAAAACCGCATAAAATAAACTTAATTACATTCCGAAAATAATAACACTTCCTATAAACTCTACTGACTTGTTAGCCAAAACTCAACGGACCTCTGCGCTACTCTGATCTCCTAACCTGCACGGAGAAACACCCGTGCTAAGCGGTAACGCTTAGGAAGGGTACAAATAAATAATAACCAACCACTCACAGTGCTTGGCAAAAACTAGCACATGCATTTACACATATTCATAAGCATAAAATATACCGGTTAAAACTATCACAATTTCATATTCTTTAGTTTATTACGAAAACTTAAGCCATTACACATACATTAGTGTCTTATAAACCATAAACAAAAATACTTATTTACTTTTTAATCAAAAATATATTATACAAAACTTATCATATACTTTAAATCACTTAATGGCCCTATAGATAGTTATACTTCATAAATTCCCGAAATACGTTTTTAGGTTCGAAATATAAAGTTCAGAAATTCCCATTATTACAAATATTTCAAAATCATACAAACTACAGTATCAATACTTAAATCAAAACATTTCATTTTAATCAAACCGTTACTTGCTCAAAACTAAACAAAACATTTTAATACTCAGATTTAGTTCGAGCTTGAAACAGTTATTCCAAGCTTCCTATGTATCCCTATGGTTGGGGAATAAGCTTTAAGGTATCCGAAGATACCGCACATTTCCACATAGGTGTCCATAAAGGATCTAAAATAGAGGAGTGCATAGCTGTAAGCACTGTGTCCCGGAGCGGTCCGGATCAGAGATTACCCCGTGATGAAATCGGTATCCTAGCCTGTATAAATGGTTCGGATTTGGGGGTTTTAGTCCCGCGTTCCACGAGAAATGAGTCTTTTTACCTTTCGTAGGCAGAGGGGGAGAAAACAGGTTTTCGAGTCAAAAGGGCTTTTTTTCTCTCCACAGACGGCCAGCCCGTCTATGAAGTCAGCCCGTCGCTTGGGGTCACCGACGGCTTGTGGTATTTTTCGACGCCCGTCGGAAGATCACCGCCCCTATCAGAACGCCGCCTGGTTTCCCGGAGCACGCAACCTTTTCGACGCCCGTCGGTGGATATGGCAGGGGCGTCGGACGAATCCTTGTGTCAGAAGGATTCTTCCGATGCCCGCCCCCATACACCGACGCCCGTCGGTCGTGTCTGGCTTATAAAAGCTCCGGATTTTCAATAGAAAAGGGTTCCAAAATTTTTTGAAGAGGGGAAACTCTGCCCAAATTCAAGTATATTTTCTCTCTCTTCCAGCAAACACATTTCATAAAGAAATCTTGTTCAAAAGAGGATCAAATCCATCAAAAGGGACTAAAAACTAATTAGTTTTCCTCTAGATTTTGATTCTAAAGACAATATTTTGAAGGGTTGAGAAGGAAATAAATCTGTTTTCCTCTTTTTGATCCTTCATCTTGCTTTTCGTGGAACACGCGGGGCTCTAATCAACACAAGAACTTCACCCAAAGCTATTATCTGAGGGTAAATATTCCGGATTCCTTCTCCATATCATTTCATATTTATTCTTTATTTGTTGATTTCTTTCAATTTTGCCATCATTCTTCTTTATTTTGGCTCTCTTTATATATTTTTATGAGAAAACTTCTTTTTTGGCTTTGAAAAGAGTTTTCTCCCTTCTGTTTTTTTGGAGACAGTGGTGACCGACGGGTCATCTTCTTCACCGACGCCCGTCGGTCACCTCACCTATAGACGCCTTCCTTTTGAGTGACAGACGGACATGTCGATCATCTTGACTGACGCCCGTCGGTCACCTAAAAGAGGCCGTCGGTGGGTTCTGTCTCTTCCCTTTTAAATGATTTTCTATCTTTTTCAAGTCCCTTTGAATTCCCATATATTGATTGCATGTATATTGACATCTTTTAACTTTCTATTAGTGTATATTGATTCTCTTGGACTATCCTGAGCTTGAGCGGCTACCTACCATATTCGGAGGATTTTCGTCCGGTTTAGTTTCCTAATCCTTTTGATTATTTCCTTCATTTGTTATTCATTGATTATTTTATGTATATGGATGTACTCTTTTCATATCCCGTTAATGTATAAAAACGACTCAATGTTTTATATTCAATAAAATGAGGTTTACATCAAAAGCAAGGGTCCAATGCTCTATTTTTATCCAATAAAAATCATCACAAACAACAATATCCAATTTTGATAATGATGCATGCGAGGACCAAAGTCCTCAAAATAAATAATGCCCCGATTTGTGTATGTATCGCACATTTATAAAGGGAGTTATATTCCGCTCCTTGTATTATTGTAATTTATCGGCTTTTGATATTTGCTTGCTCATTTACGGCTTTCCAAATGTGAATAAATGCGCCTTTAATAAATTGCATCGCGTGGAGAGAGAGCGAATCAATGGTAATTAAAATTTGATCATAAAATAATCGAGGTAGAAATAGATGAGAAATCCCGGACCCAGCTCTGGTCTTTGGGCTCAAAGAGGCTAGAGGTCTACCCTCCAAGACACCTTTTTGTGCCACGAGACTTTAGCGCTAATCCTAGGCTCCTTAGGGCGAGAGGTTTACCTTCAAATACCCCTCTGGCTGGCCCAAAATTGATACCAAGCGCAATCTTAGGCTCTCCGAGGCGAGAGTAACTTTCCCAATGTTCTATTGGGTGGCGACTCCATGAAACCTCATTGTTGCCCAACATAGATGCACTTGCGATTTATTGCAAGTTGTCAACGGACCCACAAATGCCCCGGTCGCCCACGTCCGGGCGGCCGAAAGGGCGGGAGCGGGGATCCGGTGATCGTCACAGTGGCGACTCCACTGGGGACGTTTATGGTTCGAGATTTCAATTTGAAAATACCTCGCTTAAAATTTGTGATTAAAATTTAATTCATAAATTTGCTTTCTCTCAAAATTGCATTCGCATATCATTAGAGCCTTAGAATATGCTAGTTTGGTCCCTCTTTTAGCCCCGGTGCATTCCTGAAGCACGACCTCATTTTCACTCAATTTGGGGAAGTTTAAGGATAATCATCAGCCCAAGCCACGTACCTCAAATGGTATATCAAAATGATAATCCGATCGGTCGCTACACTCGTGATGAGCTAGACCTGTCGGCAGGGATCATGCTTGGGTAGCCTTAAAGAAACATCTCCCTTGTCCAAAGCTCATGTAATGGCCGTAGTTACTTTCCACAGGTGAAATGAACCCTAAATTCCATGCGTGCTGTATGGATCCCCGTGTATTGGGTGAGTCCAGATATCTCGCTTGGTAACCTAGCCAAAGGCTATCATGCCCCGGTAGGGCCATGTCGAAATTTGTGGAACGTCCAAATACATGACGATCATTATCCATCCACTTGTACATTAGCGTAGGAGTGTCATGCTGCCGGTTTTTTGCCGTGCACCATGCGCGTCCATCGGGTCCCTCGTTGACCCCTGGGCTAATCCCACCTAGGAAAGAGACTGCACGACCACGTGTGTGGGAGAAATAAGGGTGGAAGGACCTACTTGCTTGCTTGTGCTCTGTGAATGTTGCATATCACGACCATGCATTATACCTGCATTTCATGCATCATGCCTAACGTCTTGTCCTTGCAGCCATCATAGATCTGCCCAGGTGGACTAGATCACCAACCGGATGACTGATCCAAGTTCCTACTCCTAAGCTGTTAGATAGAGAGGGTCTACTAGAAATCTTATCAGAAATTAGTGGTACTGTATCTCAGATGGCAAACTCGCCTAGGGGGGATGACGCCACCAGGGCCATGATTGCGGAAGAAGTGGGTCGGCGATTTGATGAATTCGAGGGCAGAATGATGAATATGTTGACCGCCTTAGCGCAGCAGAATGCTCCACAGAATCCTCCTCCTCCTCCTCCAGTGAGGCAGAATGAGCCAGAGGAAGAAAGGGCTGAAAGACGAGAGGAGCCTGTTAGGCCACCGCCAGTAGAGTTAAGGTCAGTAGCCTCGGGAGAACAGAGAAGAAGGCCTGTGCTGAGAATTGATGATGATATCAAAGATGATAGGATGAGCATTGCATCCGAGAGGGGGAAGGCACCTCAGACCGATGACTTCATTTTAAGGAAGATGGAAGAGAGGTTCGAAGCTATGGCTCGTATGTTGAGCAGGGGTTAAGGGATGAACCCAGAGGATAAGGAATTGGAGGGAGAGGACCCGATCCCTTATAACTTTAAAATGCCAGACGTGCCGAAATTTGATGGAACTTCTGACCCGACCGCTCATGTGAAACAGTATTCTCTGGTTTTGAAGGGGATCACGTTGTCTAAGAAGCAGAAGGTAGAATACTTTTGTCTGAGTCTGACCGCCCATGCCATCGACTGGTATTATAGTCTTGACCATCGCACTAAAGAAGATTGGGATCTGCTCACTGAGGAGTTTTTGAAGCAGTATGACTGCAATACCAGAATGGAGGTGACTCTAAAAGATCTTGAACTGCTCCAGCAGAAGGCCGGAGAATCTTTCCATGATTATCTCACCCGATGGCAGAACCGAGTAATGGAGATGCAGAGAAAGCCTGACACCCAGGACCAGATTCATTTATTCATCAAAAACGCAAGCCCGTACTTGAAAGATGGGTTGAAGATGAAGGGGTTGAAGGACTGGGAGTCTCTCAAGGATATAGCCATCAAGGCAGAAGGAGAGTTCTTGGCTAGGAAGGCTAACAATGATAATTTTGCCAAAAGGGCTAACCCCGGTCAAGGAACTAGTAGGCCGGCGGGTCCCAGTGGTAGCACTAGAAGAACAGGTGAGGTGTCTGCTACTGAGGTAACCACCCAGAGGAAGTTTTTGAACTTGGGGAGACCATTATCTTGGGTCTTGAGAAGGTTAATGAAGGAGGGAAAATTGCAACCCTTAGCTCCTAGACCTGCTTTGACGCTGGGAAAGCCTGGGCACAAAGACAATGAATTCTGTGCATTTCACCAGCACTCAGGCCATGTCATAGATAAGTGCAAAGCACTGCGGCATGCTATCCAAGACTTGATTGATAGCAAGCAGATTTCTGACCCCGAAAAGAGGGAAACTGAGAAGAAGCCCGGTTATAATGCCGTACCACCACCCGTGTTTATAATCGGATCTAGCTTGCCATAGTGGTACGTGCTACAAGATCTATATGGGAGCAAGAATTTTGCTGCTGATTGTTCCGAAGATAGAGAAGAGAGAGCAGTCGTGGCAACCCTTGATTGCTAGTCTAGCAGTGAGAGCGGCGGAGAAGCCGAGGAGGAGGGAGAGATGAACCTTGACTTGTGGGGGTCTGATGAAGACAAAGAAGAGATAGGGGCTGTAACGAGAAGTGGGAGAGTGGTCCCCGAGATTACAAGGCTACCTGAGCCAGTGCAGACGCCAGCAGAGAAAGAGCCAGAGGAGAATCAGATTATCAAGCAATTAAAGAAGACTGCGGCTCAAATATCCATCTGGGATCTTTTGAGACAGTCCCCCTCTCATAGGCAGAAGGTAGTAGAGGCTTTGGTTGAGGCCACGGTCGCCACCACGATTTCCCCATCAGAACTGTTGGGCTTAGTCAAAGGAGGATCCGAGGAGAGATTGGTCTTTTCTGATGCCGACCTACCGGTCGAGGGCCGTAATCATAACAGACCCCTGTACATCAAAGCGCAGATTAACGACAAGCACACTGCTTGCGTTATGGTAGATGATGGGTCTTCTATCAATGTGTGCCCCCTGATAGCTCTGCAGGCTTTTGGTTTAAACGAAGATATGCTCAGTGGATCTGATCTGACTATCACGGCCTATGATAATTCGAGGAGGCAAGCCTCGGGAACCTTTAAGACCTTGGTCAAGACAGGACCCATTGAAGTGGAGGTAGAATTTGTAGTTCTGCCCATCCCTGCTAACTTCTCAGCTCTACTTGGGAGACCCTGGTTTCACAAATTAGGAGGAGTACCATCTACGCTGCACCAAATGATAAAGTTCCCACATGAAGGGGAGGTGGTGACTATCAAGGAAGCCAGAGAGAACTAGGTCTCAGCGCTTGAAATAGCTAACCAGCCATTTAGTGGCTTCCATGTTTCCATGATAGGAGAAGGGCATGGGTCAGTGGATAACCCAGCTGTGGTTAATATGTTGAAGAAGATGCACTATCTCCCCGGGGCTGGTTTGGGGCAGAAACTCTCAGGGTTTGCAAACTGCGATCACCACTCGAGGTCAGAAGAACCAAAAAGGTTTGGGGTACAGAGGCGGCTTCGGTAAGAAGAAAGCGGCAGACAAGATCCCTCACATTTCAGAAAGCTTTGTGCCAGCGTCCTCGGTTTGCGCATATACTGGCGAAGATGAACCGCAATGGGTGAAGGGGAGAATTGTCCCTGGGTTTGAGATTTTTAATGATGTATTTGACTGGAGAGTCGGGTTTATCAAGACTACTGAGGGCTTCTGGGATGAGGAGGTCATGACTCAGGGTATCACTTGGGACAGATACGAGCTTGAAGAGGTCGTTACCGAGAAAATGATAGCTGCCAAGCTGAAAGGGAAGGAGAAGATAGCAGAATTAGAACTGAAAATGGGGCATTTGAAGATTCCCTCCGACATGCCTGAGGGGCCTCTGCTAAATCAGGAAGTCAGTGAGCAAGCTGCGACGGCATCAACCTCCGGAGTGGCAGAAGAAGACTCTAGCTTAGACTGTCTTTTTATTCCAGAACTCTTTTATGATGTAAATGACAATTATAATATTATTAATAAGGCAAATAATTTCTCTTACTTTTGCGATATTTCTAATGATTTCAACATGCATGAACATGATCATATTCCATCAATTTTTGACATTGATTCCACTGATACAATGCCTTTTAATCTTGGAACCTCGGAAAATCCGAGAGAAATTCTAATAGCATCAAATATAACTCCTGAGGAGAGAAAAAATTTTTAGAGAATAATAAGAAAACATGAAAAAGTCTTTGCCTGGACCTATGAGGACATGCCAGGAATTGACCGAGACGTGGCAGAACATGCTATCCCGACTTACCCGAATTACAAGCCTGTGAAGCAGAAGTTGAGAAGGCTCAGGCCAGAATGGGCAGACAAGGTCAAGGAGGAAATTCGTCAGCAGATCGAAGCCAAGTTCCTTGTTGAAGTGCAGTATCCTACATGGCTGGCAAATGTGGTCCCTGTAGCAAAGAAGAACGGAAAGGTCAGGGTGTGTGTAGATTATCGAGATCTGAACAAGGCCTGCCCCAAAGATGATTTTCCACTACCTCATATCGATGTATTGATAGACAGTGCCGCCAATTGCACGATGTACAGCTTTGGAGATGGTTATGTGGGCTACAACCAGATCCTGAACAAAATAGCTGACCGGGTTAAGACCGCTTTAATCACGGAGTGGGGGACCTACGCCTACCGAGTCATGTCTTTCGGCCTGAAGAATGCAGGGGCCACATACCAGAGGATGGCGACCAAGATCTTGAGTGACCTGATCCACAAAGAAGTGGAAGTGTATGTCGATGACATGATGGTCAAGTCAGCCACCCGAGAGGGACACTTTGAAGCTCTAGAGAAGTTCTTCACCAGGATCAACAAGTATAATCTGCGACTTAACCCCAATAAATGCATTTTTGGAGTAACTTCAGGAAAACTATTGGGACATGTCGTCAGTCAGAGGGGAATAGAAATTGACCCGGACAAGGTGAAGGCCATCAGAGAGATGCCTGTGCCACAAAAAGAGAAGGATGTAAGGAGTTTCCTGGGTAAGCTGCAGTATGTCAGCAGATTTATCGCCAAGCTCACTTTGATATGCGAGCCTGTTTTTAAGCTGCTTAGAAAGAATCAACCTGTGGTCTGGAACGAAGACTGCCAGAAAGCCTTTGACAGCATCAGGGAATACCTGTTGAATCCGCCAGTGCTAAGGCCGCCACAATCGATCAAGCCGCTGATCCTGTATCTGGCCGTAGAGGGCAGTTCTGTGGGCGCCATGATGGCTCAGGAGGACGAATTTGGGGTGGAATTCGCAATTTATTACCTCAGCAAGAAGTTCCTAGCTTATGAGATAAAATATGCTGAAGTAGAGAAGATCTGCCTTGCAGTGATTTGGGCGTCAAAGAAGCTGAGACATTACTTACATACAAAGTTCAGCACTCATACAAAGTTCAGGCAGTGGCCAAGCAGAATCCATTAAGATATTTGCAGGACGCGCCGTCTTTGCTTGGTAAGATGGGGAGGTGGCTGCTCTTGCTACAGGAGTTCGTTGTGCAATACATCACTCGCAAAACTATTAAGGGGCGGGTCGTAGCAGAGTTTCTTGCTGAGCATCCTATTCAAGGAGACACTCCCGAGTTTACCTTTCCTGATGAGAGCATAGTCGCGATTTCTGTCCAAGGATGGCAGTTACACTTCGACGGGGCAGTGAATAACAAGGGGGTCGGAGTCGGAATTGTCCTGACAACCCCAGACAACGAAAAACTTCCCCTAGCCAAGAAACTGAGATACAAAGCAACCAACAATGAAGTCGAATATGAAGCATGCACTTTCGGGTTGGAAGCTTTAGCGGCATTGGGGGCAAAGAATGTAGAAGTCTTCGGTGACTCAGCCTTGGTGATCAACCAGATTCGAGGAGAGTGGGCTGTAAAAGAAGAACGGCTAGTACCCTACATTGAATATTTGAAAGAAGCCTGTGGGCAGTTTGAGACTTGCACTTTCCACTTCGTGCCGAGAGATGAAAACCGTCTGGCTGATGCGTTGGCGACCTTAGTGTCAATGTGGGATAACCCTGAAGGAGTGGCTATAAAGCCAGTGCTAATTTCGAGTTCTGATAAGCCCAGCTTTGAAACCGAGCCTGTAATGGAAATAAAAGTGGCGGACGGGAAACCATGGTACTTCGACATCATGAATTATTTGGAAAACAATGAATTTCCAGAAGAAGCTACTGAGAAAGACCAAAGGATGATTCGGAAGCTATCTACTCAGTTCATATCCTTGGAAGGGGTGTTGTACAAAAGACATTCGGACGGGATTCAGCTCAGGTGCTTGAATGAAAAAGAAGCCCGCAAAGTGATAGAGGAAACCCATGCAGGTGTCTGTGGGGCCTACATGAACTGTTTGACCTTGGCTAAGAAAATCATAAGACAAGGATTCTATTGGCTTACGATAGACAATGACTGCACAAAGTATGTTAAACAATGCCAGTTGTGCCAACAATATGCAGACTTGAGACACCTGCCAGTATCAGAGTTACATAACCTGACATCACCTTGGCCTTTCGCTGCTTGGGGGATAGATATCATTGGAGAGATTCGCCCTACGGCATCCAATGGGCACAGATACATCATAGTCGCAATCGACTATTTTACCAAATGGGTAGAGGCGGAATCCTTCAAGAAATTGACGCAAGGGATATGGCCAAGTTCATAGAGAGAAATCTGATCTGCAGATATGGCCTCCCTCATCACATAGTGTCTGATAATGGGGTGCAGTTCATGGGAGAAACCAGGAAGCTCCTCGAGAAGTATGGTGTCGAGCATCATAAATCCTCTCCCTACCGACCACAAGCAAATGGAGCAGTAGAAGCCGCTAATAAGAATATGAAGAAAATCCTGTCCAAGATGGTCCAAACCTACAAAGACTGGGCTGAAAAGTTACCTTTCGCCCTGTGGGGATATAGAACAACGCTAAGGACGTCTACAGGCGCTACACCATTTTCCCTGGTGTACGGAACAAAAGCAGTATTGCCAGTTGAGATAGAGCTCAAATCACTGAGGGTGGTCATGGAAGCCCAAGTCCCGGAGGCTGAATGGGCGCAGCAGAGGCTACAGCACTTGAATTTACTGGATGAGAGTAGGCTGAAAGCTTATTATCATAATCAGATTTACCAGAAGAGATTGGCAAGAACTTTCGGAAAGAAGGTGAGAAAACATCCGCTGAAAGAAGGGGACTTGGTGTTCAAACAGATGAGGCCAGGCATACCAGATATTAGAGGGAAATTCAGACCGACCTGGGAGGGGCCGTATATCCTTAAGAAGCTGTTGTCCAAAGGAGCTGCAATCTTGTCGGATAGTGATGGGAACGAATTCAAAGAGCCGATCAACGTCGACAGACTCAAAAGGTTCCACGGCTAAAGACCAAAATAAAAAAAAGAGAATAAAATACCCTACAAGTCGAAAACCGAAAAAAGGCGGCTGTGCCAAAATTGGGCGCCTCAACAGGGTGAAAATCGAAAAAAGGCATCCTGTGTAAAAATTAGAGGCATGAGAGAAAATGTCCGATCGTGAAAACCCGAGAGGGCCGATTGGTAACAGGAGTTGATGCTGTTAAAATTTGGTTCCTTGTATTGACAGCGCGTAAGCAGCTGAGTAAATGCCAAAACTGATCATGTATGCTGAAATTATATGAAAAATGTACACAAATTCGTGAAATATAATGAATATTATTCTTTTCATTTTTGTCATTTCCCAATTATGCATTAAAAAGAAATGTAGCACTAAAAGAAATACATATGTAAGCTAAGCTAAGTCCTGCTGCTGCTCTCGCCGACCAGATGCTTGAGCCCTTAAGTCCTGTTATCAGATGCTGGACTAAGGATCCACTTCTTGTACTCGTTAGTCGAAGACACAGAATGGTTGCCGAACTTCGGGATAACAGTCTTCACTGGTAGTTTACCCCACAGCTCATGATACCGAGAGGCAAATGCGGCCGAGAGAGCTCCTCCCCGAAAAGATAAGGGAACCCTCACTACATCCTAGGTCATCCTGAGCTGACGCGTACATCGAGAGGTGATGCAGAAGGTGGCTCGGCAGAGGCCGCAGAGGGGAACACACCCCGATGACCCATCAATGACCACATGAGACAGTGGGAGCCAGGCAGACGTAAAACTGATGTCGTCATCCGACAGCTCGCCAAATCTGGTAATGCCTTCACCAGTAGTGGCACACCCTTGCAGTCGTCGACGCGGCAGAAAGTGGCTCGGCGAGTACTATCGAGGGGGTGGCTCAGACAACATCTTCAGTTTCTCTTGCAGCCAGATCTATAAAAACAATATAATAAAAAAAAGAAAAGAAAGAAAGAAAAAGAAAGAAAAAAGAGAAAAAGAAAGAAGAGAAGAAAAAGAGAAAAGAAAAAAGCCGCTGGAGTAAGTAGGGTTTACTTCAGGCAAAAATAAGGCACAGGGTTGTGTGGAAATCCGAAAGGACGCACCTCCTGCTAAGAAAAGCTAGTGTGAAAATCCATAAGGGACGCACTACCTTTAAAATAATGACGTACCTGGAGCAATAAGGGGCTGCCGGTAAAGGTTGTAGTGGATCCAGAGCTCACAGCGTCCAAGCCCAGAATGGTTTCAGCCAGAATGAGTGGTAAGGGTGATAATCCCAGATGAAAGTCGCCCAAGACTCCGAACAGGCGAGAGTCACCTGTCAAACCCCCTGGAACAACAGTGAGGAAGTTCACCATGCAAAACAAGAATATGATGCTTACCCGGTAGGTGGGGATGTCGGTGAACTGATCCAGAGCCTCTATCAATGGTCCCAGAGCGAAGGAAGAGCCCGGGTGAATCAGCTGGACGGCCTCAGAAGAAGGTATGCCGAGGGCCATGGCTATGTCCCGGATCTGTAATAGACCGCAGCGGGGGACGCAAGGCAGAGCACTAGGAGGGAACCAGGCTCCCAGAATGGTAGCTAACTCTTCAGGCAAAGGGCACAGTTCCTGGTAGGTGAAGCGGAAGACGTGAAACCGGGGGTTCCAGAAGTGGGTCGCCGCCAGAAGGAGGTTTTGGTCAACTTTGACCCGGCACAGATATTTCAGCCCAGACAGAGAGGAAAGGGCGCTTTCTCCCCAAGTGTGTTTGCCATCTAAGATACGGCGCATCCTTTGGGCCGGAGGGGAAGACATGTTGAGAAAGATGAAAGTCTCAAGATGTTGGAAAATGAAGAGACACAAGAAGGGCAAAAATTTTGAGAATTTATAGGGAAGTGTCACCAACGGCCTACCCGCCCCTACACAGAGACGGCCTGCCCGCCTATCCGAAGGGACGGCCTGCCTACCTCTCCTAAGAGACGGCCTGCCCGTCGGTATAGATCCACCTGGCAGACGTCAGCATTGCATTCATCACGCGCATTAACTTGCATTTATGGCATGACAGACGGCCAGCCCGTCGGTCACATACAGATGCCCAGCCCGTCGGTCACGAAATTCTATATAAGGGCGAGTGACAGACGGTGCAAACGCTGCTGTCCCTTTCATTTCCTCTCTCAAACCGTTTTTTTTTCGCTTTTTAGCGGTTTTTCAAGCATTTCCTCTTATTTTTTCGCGATTTCTTCATATTTTTGCATTCTCTACTCACCGAGTGCTTGGATATTTATTTTTCTTCAGTTTCTACACTTCTCGCGACTACAAGTAAATAACTACTTTCTTTTGAATTTTATTTAATTTATTTCTTCATTTCTTCTTCTTTCAACTTTAGAAATGTTTAGAAATTTTAGATGCCTTAGGAATTTAGGGAGAATGCTGCCCATTTTTCTTTATTATTTTAGTGCAATTAAACCTGAACTTTTGCATAATTGCATAGAAATAGAATTTTTCTATAATTTTGGTGCTTTAGAAAATAGACCGTTTCTAGCGCACTTTTCTGTGTATATATTGCTTGTGGGGCCTGAGGCCATTGTTTTGTGTTGTTGGGGACTCACTCTTGCCGGGGTGTGTCCCGTTTACATGCGTATATTATTGTTGAGGCCTGAGGCCTATTTTGTTGCCTTTTGTGCAGGAGGTCGGGCATACCCCTGCCGGGGTGCTGCCCAAATTTTTATTATTTATTCTAAAATTGAATATTTTCATGTATAATGCATGCCTTGGGACCTAGAAAGCCCATTTTCTTTATTCGCTTTAAATTATTTCCATGCTAATTGCATGTTGTTTTGCCTTGATATGTGTAAAGCATGTGGGCAGCCTTAGCCCTTTTCATTTATTATCAGTTTTCTTTATCTAGTTTTTGGGCCGCCATTGCCCTGGTGAGGCCCAAGTGGGCCGTCACTTTGAAAATAAGTCTAATAATACTTGTTTTATCAAATTTTCGCTATCTAATGAAAGTCTTTGCAGGATGCCTCCCAGACGTAGAGCACCGCAGGCCCAGCCCGAGATCATAGTTCCGGGTTGGATGGATGCTGAGTCAGCTCAGAGGTATAGAGCATTGGCTCAGGTAGAGCTTCGGGCCAGCCGTTTTGTATCCTGGCCGTTCCTGGAGGCCCTAGGGATGGCCCCAGAGTTTGATTTACTCGTTGAGGTTGCTGGGCGGACAGAGTTCCTTGAGCCCTCCTTCCAGACTTTTCCAGAGGCTACTCGCCAGGTCCCAGCCACTCTCCGCTATGCCGGTTTTCAGAGTGCAGATAACGACCCAAGGGTGGTTCAGTTTTGGTTCGACGGCGACCACTTCAGTATCACTAGACAGAGATTCGCTCAAGCCATGGGGCTCCCTACAGAGGAGGGGGTCGAGATCCCACGGCGAGCTGTTAGACGCGCCCATTGGGCGGCTATTGCCATACCGGGAGTGCTGTATGATCATGATACAGCAAAGAGCACCGTACTGGTGTCTCAGGCACTCCGGTATTTGCACAGAGTGCTATCCAGTTCGTACCTCGGTCGAGCTGGTAATCCAGGGTCGCTTAATGCTGCCGAGATCTGGAGCCTCTGGGCTACGGTGGCAGGCCAGCGTCTCAACATTAGCCATGAGATCTTGGCCAAGTTGACCAGAGTTGGCAGAGGGTTGACACCTATGGTGATAGTGGGAGGAGTTGTCACCCGGCTGCTTCTGAGATTGGGAGTTACCCCTGACAGGCTGAGGGCACCCTTGACGGAGGGGATTCATGTGGATGCAGCAGCGGCAGTACAGATGGGGATGATCTCCCCGATATCAGGGCAGGCAGAGGCCTACAGGGTGCTGACCATTCACGAGACCCGGCGGATGTTCTCACTTCCCCCCTCGGGTCCAGATCCAGACCACCCGGAGCACCCAGAGGATCAGCCTCTGCAGCCAGAGCTCCAGCCTCAGCCCGAGCACCAGCCTCTACATCCAGAGCCAGAGCCTCAGCCTCCTCAGCATCAGACCGTGCCACCGCCACAGCAGCAGGAGCAGCCCAGGACCCCATCGGACTTCGATATAGAGATCACGATGGATGATCTTTTTGCTGCCTCACCAGCATCCCGAGCACCGACTCCTATCCCATCGCCGGGCTTCAGAGTGCATAGGACTACCCACGGGCCCCCTGAGAGATATCATCCTTATTCTAGAGGCGACCCGGGGGCATCCACCTCTACAGCACCGCCTCCAGAGCCACCACAGCAGCAGCCAGCACAGCCCGACTTCTCTCAGCTCCTCACTTCCATGTTCGCAGCCTTAGAGCGACGATAGGATGAGAGGGACAGAGCTATTCACGAGAGGTTGGACCGCCAGCAGGCTGCTATTCAGGAGCAGTCCCAGTCAGTGGAGCGGTTAGCCCGGGAGCAGGCCGGCTACATCGAGCATACTACGTGGGAGCAGGCTCAGATCATGGATGCATTCAGGGATGAGCAGGCTCAGGTCATAGAGACCCTTAGAGGTGAGCAGTTGAGGCTGATTGAGCAGATTGCTCAGGGTCAGAGGGAGCTTAGGCAGCAGCTCGCTCATGATTTGAGGATGTCACAAGAGTAGGCGTCTCAGAGGGTTGACATGACCCTGCAGATGATTGACGAGTCACTTGACTCTCTGAGATCCCGCGTCCAGGTGATAGAGGGGATCCTCCCACCCTTGTCTCAGACCATGAGGGAGTTCAGGGAGCAGGCAGAGAAACGCTTAGAGAACATGAAGAGGGCCGCCAGTGAGCAGACCACTCAGTTGAGCCAGGCGTTCAAGAAGTTGGGAGGCACAGTATCAGAGACATTGGAGTTTATCAGGACTTGCACCCAGCATTTCTTGGATGGCCACGCTCAGGTTCGATTCAGGCAGACCCATGACGCCGAGGCAGGACCCTCCACAGCTCCACCTCCGGCACGGCCAGCTCCGCCTCCACCTCCGCCCGAGACAGTACACATATCGGATGATGAGGACCCCGATGAGCCCTCTGACTACACACCCCTGTGACATTCAGGGAGTCATGTTTTGTGTATTTATACTTTGTATATACATTATACAAAATGGATATTTTTAGTAAAAGACTTTTGTTTTCAAAAATTTATGAATTTATTCAGTCATTTATGATTCATTCATATAACAGGTAGATATATACCTTCACATTCATTCATATTCCAAAGCAAGGAAAACAAAATGATAAATAACAACTCAATAAAACAAAAAAAAGAAAGAACAAATAAAACATGGCATAGCAAATAAAGCAAAATCACGCCATTAATAAACAGGTTAAAAGATAACCACTTGAACATGGACTAATAAAATCTTTTTATCACACAGGTACAGAGAGTACTGCATCTCACGACCGAGATTGTAGCCAAAGCATGCTACATCTCACAGTTCGCGCGGCAGTCAGAGAGTGCTACGCACCTTGCAGATCGAATGGGGCTTAGCAAGGGAACTTCAGATCGAAGCTGCAGTTAAAGAAACACTGCTCTTCACCCGACCGAGATTGTAGCCAAAGCATGCTACATCTCACAGTTCGCGCTGCAGCCAGAGAGTGCTACGCACCTTGTAGATCGGATGGGGTTAGCAAGGGAACTTCAGATCGAAGCTGCAATTAAAGAAACACTGCTCTTCACCAGACCGAGACTGTAGCCAAAGCATGCTACATCTCACAGTTCGCGCAGCAGGCAGAGAGTGCTACGCACCTTGCAGATCGGATGGGCGTTAGCAAGGGAACTTCAGATTGAAGCTGCAGTTAAAGAAACACTGCTCTTCACCAGACCGAGATTGTAGCCAAAGCATGCTACATCTCACAGTTCGCGCGGCAGCCAGAGAGTGCTACGCACCTTGCAGATCGGATGGGGGTTAGCAAGGGAACTTCAGATCGAAGCTGCAGTTAAAGAAACACTGCTCTTCACCAGACCGAGACTGTAGCTAACGCATGCTACATCTCACAGTTCGCGCGTGTTAGTGGTTATGCCCTAGGCCAAACATTTGGACCTTGATGTAATCATTACTTTTTCATTTATATAATGGTTTTCTTCGCATTGATATTATTGGCATGTTACATTATTGTAATGTTTATGAATAACAATGTTATTCATGTTGTCCCTAGTCATTTATCAATAAAGGGCATAAAGATAAATTAAGACTAGTATAGATTTGCATTGATAATCATGGGATGATTATATATATTGATATAAATCAAATCTATATGTACTTGCTAGAGAACAAAGTACTGGATAGACCCACTATAAGATCACTTCATGGGTTAATGTCATAAGTGATCTTATAATAGATATATTATTGAATCCTTTGACCTGAGATTATCATAGTTTCCTACATAAGGATCATTATGTTTTGACATAATCAAACGTTATCTTTAATCGGATAATTATAAAGTTTATGATCGGACATAATGAGAATTATGCGGAGGAAAGTGAATAATCAAGATGGAATTTGTCCCTCTCTTATGAGAGAGATATCTATTGGGCCCCTCGAAAAGTAGGACTGTAAAATGCATGGCCGTGCTCAAATGAATTGATAGTGTGATCAATGTCATTTGAATTTATCAGTCTACTTGGTGATCGAGAAATTATATGTTTGAACAATTTAAGTTTGACATGGACCATGACTTATGTTCAAACAAGATATCGTGTGACAAAAGGATAATAACATGTTCTATTGCAAGGTTAAAATCGGACTAACGATATTTATATTATTTGGGTAGTCATAATGTCTTGCTAGAGACCAATTATGACTTGTGGGCTTTTATGGGATTAGGCCCACTGCCAACATAATATAAACCTATTGGGTCACACACCAAGAGCAAAATGAACAGAATGGATTTTCATGGGTTATTTCGGAATAAAATATAAATATAGGTATTTATATTTAATTTCGAAATTACATATTTATATATATATATATATATGCATATAAATATCTCTTATTTTGAATATGAGATAATAATATGTATTATTATATTATTTCTTATTATTTTGAATAATAAATAAATATATATATATATATATATATATATATAAATATATTTATATATATATATTATATCTTAATTTTAAATTAAGAGATAATATCCTCATTTATCTTTTCCTAAGAGGAAAAGGATTTGAAAGATATATACAATTATATATGGGATATATGTTAAAAAGGAGTTTAACCCTAAATAAAACACTAATCACATTCTAACGTAGAAAAGATTAGAGTGGCTGCATTCTTCATTATCAGTAAGTAAGAAAGAAAAGATAGACAGCCATCGTTCTTCTTTGTGAAAGAAAGAAAAAGAAAAACAGAGCCACCATTATTCTTTGAGAAAGAAAGAAAAGAAATCCATTCGCATTCAAGGGAGCTAGCACCCCTGCGACTTCTGTGCATTTGTTCGTGCGTGTGGATACCGATAGAGGACGTTCGTGTAAAGGCAACGTCTTCAGTCCGATCTAAAGAGTTATTTCGTTGAAAAGGTCAGTTAATCTTTATCTCTTCCTTTTTGAATCAATCGAAAATACTTGGATCCTGTTTCGGGTTTCGATTTTTTCCGTTGCGTTTAATGTTAATTATTCCGAGGAAACCCAACAGTGGTATCAGAGCCACTTGTATATTCGATTGATTCAAACTTATATGTATGTGATATATATATATTTGGTTCTGTTGAAGTGCATGTTGATACACTGATATCGATTACTGTTTTCACTGTCAAAAACGTAATCTTGTTTTCTAAGGGCTACGAATTCAATTATGTGTTAATTGATTATGTTAATGCGATTAACTTATGGTATTAACGTGTTTAATACGAAAATTTCAATGATTCTATTCTGTGTCTGTTGAACGATTGATGATTTGATCAAAAATCGTTTAATTTTATGACAGAGAATACGGTCACGAGACGGATATTGGATCACGTCGTGATCTTCATATGTGATTCTGGTAATCATACAGGCGTGCTCACGACGTGCTCATGAAGCACGACTCGTGATGCCTGTGCTGCCGTGCTTGTAAGCACGACTCGTGCTCATGAGCACGACTCGTGCAGCTATCCGTAGCCTCCTCTTTTAAATGATTATTGGATAATTATTTATTGATGGTATTCTGTATATATTAAATTGTTTAACATGATTAAATGATGGCTGATATGATTAACAGAATTGTTTTCTCATACATACAGAATAGCCGTGCTACCTCTTCGTAGCGCCTTATTTTTATTTATGATTATCAATCGGTAATTTTAATATATCAATTTATGAAATAAGGTATATTATGCATGATATGATAAAAATATGATTTATTATGTTTATGTATGATGTCTTTGCATGGTGCATAGCATGGCCAATTAAACCTTTTGTGGATGAATTTTATTTTATCTTTTAAAGGGTTTGTAATTTTAAATACGACCTGCGTGTCGTTAATTTTGTTGTAATCTTTATTTTATTCAATAGTTGTAGTAAGATATCTTTGTATTATTAATGTAATGAAGACGAAGAGCAACAATGGAGATCAATCCAAATTCATGGCGATGGAGGTGCAAGATGGAAGATTTTGATCAAGTCCATTTTTCACACCTAGGATTGACCTTTGATCTTCATATTGGCTTATGAGGATCAATATAGATTTGGCCATGCTATGACACGGTTTTATATATATTATGCATATGTTCTTAGTATGTGATGCGATGAATGTTTATATATGTGTATGAGATGGCATGTATGAATTGATGCATGATGTATATAAATAATTAGACATCATAAGTTAAAACTAAATCCCTCACCATAATTTTAAGTCATTTGCCACCCATTATTAAAACACTTGTCAAGACTAAGATCACCAAAATGTGGGTTCTGCCAAAGCGAAGTGCATTAGGTTATCCTAGTAAGGCAAGATGAGTAATGGTGCTACTCATATGTTTAAAATGGTTAGACTTAATTAGGCTATCAAAACGGTTTTGGGCCTAAGGGCATAAGATGGGATTATAACATGCCGGGACATATGATGTCAAAATCCCATAAATGATCTAAGAGTTATATAAGATATAATTGGTAAATTAGCTACCTACCTAAATAACTTAGCTTTAAGCGTCATGCCAAAGCTGACTTAGAGTTAAGTGAAATATGGATCTTAGCCCACTAAATTATTATAATTATTGTAATTATTAATGAGGGTTACTATTTTAGTGGGAGTTTATAAGAAAACCTAAAATGAAATTGGTACTAATATAATTTATCTTGCATGTTTGTAGATTAATGGCATCAAATAACACTTCTGCTATGTCACTGCGATCTGTTCTTGAGAAGGACAAACTTAAAGAAACTGGCACAAATTTCCTTGACTGGTTCAGAAACTTGAGGATTGTCCTTAAGCAAGAAAGGAAATTGTATGTGCTGGATGAGCCTATTCCCAATGAGCCACCTGCTGATGCCACAAGGGCAGTCAAAGAGAAATTCAAGAAACATGTTGATGATTCTGTGGATGTTGGCTGTCTAATGTTAGCTACCATGGCTCCAGAGCTTCAGAAGCATCTGGAAAACATGGAAGCTTATGAGTTGAGTACTCATCTGAAGCAAACATTTCAACAGCAGGCTAGGCAAGAAAGGTATGAGACTACCAAAGCTTTGCATTCTTGCAAAATGGCTGAAGGTGCTTCAGTTAGCTCTCATGTTTTGAAAATGAAGGGCTACATTGATCACCTTGAGAGGCTTGGATTTCCCCTCAGTTTGGAACTGGCAACGGATTTGATCCTTAATTCATTGCCTGATAGTTATGACCATTTTGTCATGAACTACAACATGAATAATATGGAGAAATCAATAGCTGAGCTGCATGCCATGCTCAAAACAGCTGAGCAAAGCATCAGTAAAAAGCCTGGCCATGTTCTGATGGTCAACAAAGGGAAAGGCATGAAAGTCAAGGGTAAGGGTAAGGCTAAGGCTAAGGCAAAAGTTGGTGGTAAGCCTAAGCCCAAACCTAAGCCCAAGGTTAAACCTCCAAAGGAAGGAGTTTGCTTCCACTGCAATGAACCTGGTCATTGGAAGAGGAATTGCAAACTTTACTTGGAAGAATTAAAGAAGAAGAAGAATGGTGAGACTACTTCTTCAGGTATTTATGTTATAGAAATTAACTTATCTACTTCTAATTCCTGGGTATTAGATACTGGATGTGGATCTCACATTTGTACAAATGTGCAGGGACTCAAAAGGAGTAGGCAGCTGAAAAGGGGTGAAGTGGACCTACGAGTTGGAAATGGAGCAAAAGTTGCTGCTCTAGCTGTAGGATCTTATGAGTTGACTTTGCCCAATGGGCTTTTGTTAGTTTTGAACAATTGCTATTATGTTCCTAGTTTGAGTAGGAATATTATTTCAGTTTCAAGTTTGGATGATGAAGGTTTTTCTTTTCTTATTAAGAATAAGAAATGTTCCATTTATTATGATGATATGCTTTATGGTATTGCTGATTCATATTGTGGGCTTTATGTCCTAAACCTAGAAACATCCAATAATCATGATATTTATAACATAAGTACAAAGAAATCCAAACCAAATGATTTAAATACAACATATTTATGGCATTGTCGCCTTGGTCATATAAATGAGAAATGCATAGCTAAACTCCATTCAGATGGAATTTTGCAATCATTTGATTTTGAATCATTTGAAAATTGTGAATCTTGTTTATTGGGCAAGATGACAAAGGATCCTTTTACTGGACATAGTGAAAGGGCCACCGACTTATTAGGCCTTGTACATTCTGATGTATGTGGTCCATTAAGCATAAATGCCAGGGGAGGATTTCAGTACTTCATTACATTCACTGATGATTTCAGTAGATATGGCTATGTCTATCTAATGAAACATAAACATGAATCATTTGAAATGTTTAGAACCTTTCAAAATGAAGTACAAAATCAACTTGGTAAAACTATTAAAGCACTTCGATCTGATCGAGGTGGTGAATATTTGAGCCAAGAGTTTGATAATCATCTAAGAGATTGTGGAATTGTTTCACAATTAACTCCACCAGGAACACCACAATGGAATGGTGTATCTGAAAGGAGGAATCGAACTTTATTAGATATGGTTCGATCTATGATGAGTCAAACAGATCTTCCATTATCCTTTTGGGGTTATGCATTAGAAACAGCCGCATTCACTTTGAATCGAGTTCCATCTAAAGCGGTTGAAAAGACACCATATGAGATATGGACTGGGAAAATTCCTAATTTGTCTTTTCTAAAGATTGGGGCTGTGAGGCTTACGTCAAACGACAAATCTCAGATAAATTAGCACCAAAATCTGATAAATGTCTTTTTGTGGGATATCCTAAGGAAACTAAAGGATATTACTTTTACAATCCTTCTGAGAACAAAGTGTTTGTTGCTCGAAATGGTGTCTTTCTAGAAAAAGAATTCATTTCTAAAAGAACCAGTGGGAGTAAAGTACAACTTGAAGAAATTCAAGAACCACAAGAAAACATTGAACCATTGGTGGAAACTCAACAAGTTTCACAACCTGTTGTGGAACCTGTACCTGTTACACAAGTACCACGTAGATCTGATAGGACACGACTTCAACCCGAGAGATATGGATTTCTCGTGACAGATAGTCGTGAAGTAATGCTCATGGATCAAGATGAGCCTACTACCTATCAAGATGCCGTGTCAGGTCCGGAATCTCAGAAATGGCTAGAAGCCATGAAGTCTGAGATGCAATCCATGTATGATAATCAAGTTTGGAACTTGATTGATCCACCTGAAGGAATTAAAACCATTGGGTGCAAATGGGTTTTCAAAAAGAAAACCGACATGGATGGCAAAATAAATACCTTTAAAGCAAGACTTGTTGCAAAAGGATTCAAACAAACTCATGGTATTGACTATGATGAAACCTTTTCACCAGTCGCAATGCTTAAATCTATAAGAATTCTTATTGCCATTGCTGCATATTATGACTATGAGATATGGCAAATGGATGTCAAAACAGCGTTTCTTAATGGAAACTTACTTGAGGATGTGTACATGACACAACCTGAGGGTTTTGTCCATCCTGAGAATTCTAAGAAGGTATATAAGCTGCAACGATCCATTTATGGATTGAAGCAAGCTTCTCGGAGCTGGAATCTTCGTTTTGATGAAACAGTCAAAGAGTTTGGGTTTATTAAAAATGAGGATGAACCTTGTGTATATAAGAAGGTTAGTGGGAGCGCTGTGATGTTTCTTGTGTTATATGTCGATGACATATTACTCATTGGAAATGACATCCCTATCATGCAAAAGACAAAAGAATGGTTAGGGAAATCTTTTTCAATGAAAGATTTGGGCGAAGCTGCTTATATCCTTGGGATTAAGATCTACAGGGATAGATCTAAAAGGATAATTGGTCTGAGTCAAAGCACTTATATAGATAAGGTGCTAAATAGATTCAGTATGCAAAATTCCAAGAGAGGATTTTTGCCAATGTCTCATGGCATTACTCTTAGCAAGACTCAATGTCCAATGACATCTGATGAGCGAGATCGCATGAGTATGATTCCTTATGCTTCGGCTATAGGATCAATCATGTATGCCATGTTATGCACTCGACCAGACGTTTCGTATGCTTTGAGCATGACGAGCAGATACCAGTCAGATCCCGGTGAAAGTCACTGGACAGCTGTTAAGAATATTCTTAAGTACTTAAGAAGAACTAAAGATGCATTCTTAATATATGGAGGATTGGAAGATGAGCTAGTAATAAATGGTTATACAGATGCAAGCTTCCAATCTGACAAAGATGACTTTAGATCGCAATCAGGATATGTGTTTGTGTTAAATGGAGGTGCTGTAAGCTGGAAAAGTTCTAAACAAAGCACTGTCGCTGATTCTACAACAGAAGCTGAGTATATAGCAGCATCAGATGCGGCTAAAGAAGCAGTATGGATCAAGAAATTCATTGCTGAATTGGGAGTAGTACCTAGTATCAGCAACCCAGTGGATCTTTATTGTGACAACAATGGTGCTATTGCACAGGCTAAGGAGCCTAGATCTCACCAGAGATCAAAACATATACTCAGGCGTTTTCATCTCATTCGAGAAATAATTGAGAGAAGAGACGTCAAGATATGCAGAGTACCTACTGATGATAACATCGCCGATCCACTTACCAAAGCTCTCCCACAAGCCAAACATGATGGACATACTAGATCAATGGGTATTAGATATATCTATGATTGGGCCTAGTGCAAGTGGGAGATTGTTAGTGGTTATGCCCTAGGCCAAACATTTGGACCTTGATGTAATCATTACTTTTTCATTTATATAATGGTTTTCTTCGCATTGATATTATTGGCATGTTACATTATTGTAATGTTTATGAATAACAATGTTATTCATGTTGTCCCTAGTCATTTATCAATAAAGGGCATAAAGATAAATTAAGACTAGTATAGATTTGCATTGATAATCATGGGATGATTATATATATTGATATAAATCAAATCTATATGTACTTGCTAGAGAACAAAGTACTAGATAGACCCACTATAAGATCACTTCATGGGTTAATGTCATAAGTGATCTTATAATAGATATATTATTGAATCCTTTGACCTGAGGTTATCATAGTTTCCTACATAAGGATCATTATGTTTTGACATAATCAAACGTTATCTTTAATCGGATAATTATAAAGTTTATGATCGGACATAATGAGAATTATGCGGAGGAAAGTGAATAATCAAGATGGAATTTGTCCCTCTCTTATGAGAGAGATATCTATTGGGCCCCTCGAAAAGTAGGACTGTAAAATGCATGGCCGTGCTCAAATGAATTGATAGTGTGATCAATGTCATTTGAATTTATCAGTCTACTTGGTGATCGAGAAATTATATGTTTGAACAATTTAAGTTTGACATGGACCATGACTTATGTTCAAACAAGATATCGTGTGACAAAAGGATAATAACATGTTCTATTGCAAGGTTAAAATCGGACTAACGATATTTATATTATTTGGGTAGTCATAATGTCTTGCTAGAGGTCTACCCTCCAAAACACCTTTTTGTGCCACGAGACTTTAGCGCTAATCCTAGGCTCCTTAGGGCGAGAGGTTTACCTTCAAGGACCCCTCTGGCTAGCCCAAAATGGATACCAAGCGCAGTCTTAGGCTCTCCGAGGCGAGAATAACTTTCCCAATGTTCTATTGGGTGGCGACTCCATGAAACCTCATTGTTGCCCAACATAGACGCACTTGCGATTTATTGCAAGCTGTCAACGGACCCACAAATGCCCCGGTCGCCCACGTGCGGGCGGCCGAACGGGCGGCCGCGGGGATCCGGCACGCGTCACAATAGCGCACAAGTTCAAATAGCATTTCAACAAATGCATCAGATGCTTATTCACATAATCATTTGCAAATCATCACAGAACTTATCAATTAGTTCACATTAATTTACTCTTTTAATTGCCTGCTAAGTCAAATGGGTGGATAAACGAGTAACAGAACACATTGGGGGTACCCGTGGGTACAATCGAAAAGCAACATCGTATTTTTCTCTTTCAAAATATTTTCACATTAGGGATCTTAAACAAGATCCGTACACATTGAGGATCGCGAGGATCCAAACGGGGACCAGATCAGGGTCAAGAACAGAACAAAGGGTTGCAGCATCAGAACTTTATAGTCATGCCTATCTATCCACGACCGACTCACGCAGGCTAGATTCATTTCATATCAATATTAAATTCTTCACTTTTTTCACACATATATATACACATTCCATTAAAAACTTGCAACATTCTTTTATTGTCCCAAAGGCACATGCATTCATATACTTTCACATCATTTGTACTAATCATACTAATCATATTCCAAAACTAATCATGCATTCTTTCATGGTTAATCGATTCATATGAACATATTAAACATAACCATTTTATTAGACTACGCGTACTCATTTAGACTTAATAATAAATTGCATCTCCTTATGCATGCACATTGACAAAATAATAATGGCAAATAAGATCTCATATTTCAAGCACTACCATGCATTGAGGCATTTGAATAATTCATATTTTAAGTCATCAATACATAATACAAGTGATAAATCATGCAAATAAGAGAGATTTTCAAAACAATTTTAAGATAGAGAGGTCTATCGTGCTCGCGATAGTTGTCGCGCTCGCGAAAGACAAGTCCCAGGAGGCGACCATGAGTCGTGCTCACTGTCACGACTTGTGAAGGCAAGCCATCAAAGCATAACAAAAGAACAGAGGAAGGTAGGAATAGGAGCGGGAGTTGTCACGACTCATGCTAGCCAGTACGAGTCGTGCTCCCAAGCACGGGTCGTTCACCCCACATCAAACGGGCCCTCTTGCCGAACGGGCTTTCAGCACGAGTCGTGCTTCCTAGCACGAGTCGTGCTCCCAAGCACGGGTCGTGCTCCCCACACCGAACGGGCTCTCCTACCGAACGGGCTCTCAGCACGAGCCATGCTTCCTAGCATGAGTCGTGCTCCCCACGCCGAAATGTGCTCTCATGTCGAGCAGAATCTCATACCGAGCGCTCGGACATGCGGTAGGATGCACGTATGCACGACTCGTGCACAAGTGTACGACTCGAATACTACTCCTCCGATCGGCTGACCACGAAATGCCAGATTCATTGATCTCGATCGCAATGAGCGTCGTGCTCGTGATAGAGTCATGATTCTCAGTTCTTCATCAAAATCTACAAAAATTCTTTCATCCAAAATTCATGCGCAAATCCCCCATTCCATCTTATTTAAACACAGTAAAAAACATTCATTCAAAACCTCATAATTAATATAAAACTCAACTTTTATACCATTAAACACAATTAAATCATACTATTATCATCATCAAAATCCCCAATAACAAAATACATCAAACACACAAAAATCCCTAACCTCAACTCCTTTGCTCCAATAGCTTCTTTATCGGATCTTTCTTGCTCCTAAACCCATCTAAAGTCTTTCTCAACCAGAGTTCTCATCAAAACGCATACAAAGACACAAAACATAAATCTAAGGTTTAAAAGCTAATCAAAAGAAATCAAGAAAATCAAAACTCACCTCTTCAAACCCAACTCAAACCTCAACCAAAATACCCACAACCTTGCAACAACTCTAGCCAAAAGAATCAAGGAGACAAAGCAAAAAAAATGAAGAAGAAAAGAGGAAGAGAAGCCAAATAAGAGAGAAGAACGGGAAAATAGAAATTTGCTTTCTTTTTTTCTTTCTTTTCCCTTTTCTTTTCTTTTCATTAAATGCTCACATCAACCAAACCACATGTCAAGCCCCTATTGGTCCTCAATAAAAATCTTGACTTATTACATTTTTGGTCCTTGACAATTACCACTTGGTCACTAAATAAAATTATTTCTTTTTCCAACTTTAATTATCTTTCAATTTAGTCCCCAGTCAAATCCAATGCCACTAGCACAATTACCGAAATACCCTTAACTGTATTTGCCGAAACTTTCACATTAATTCTTAAATTGTCCATTTGATACACCCAACACTACAACTTGCATAACTTTAGTCACTATTTATCCTCAGTATGCCCAAATCCTTCTAGGGTGTATTTCGGGTTGTTACACTCTTCGAGTTTTAAACTTTTAAGATCAAACATAATTTTTCCATTGGAAACACATGAAAATTTACAAGTATAAAAAGGAAATTGCAGAAAATAAAGATTCTAATAGTAACCTTGTGTGCTAGACCGCTGTAAAATAGTTTTTCAGTCACATGGATTTTCCAAGGAATTATACCCCCAGTACCAATGCAAGGCTGCTTATCTGCATCACCAATCAAAAGGTTTATTAGCAAAAACAAATAAAGTATTGAACAAATACAAGTAAATAACAAGCTTCCTTTAACACACGAAGAGATTGGAGCTTCGTCAAAGAGACCGTCACTGCAGATGGAAAGCCCAAGACACTCAAAACCCATCGCCGGTGGTCACGTGCCCTAGCTCCTTATCGTTAGGTCGAAATCGACGTCGAAAGGTCGCGGGTTCCTCAGGTCTGATCTATTTGTCGGTAGCGAGTGAGGATGATCGGTGGGTATGGGGAGACTCGCTTGATCTCTAAGAGATCGGTGATGGTGTTTATGTCGCCATCAACCACCAAAATTAGCCAAAAAATGGGAGAGATGCTTCAGCTTCTCTCTCTAGAAGATGCGGCGAGACAGCATGGGGATATAGCGGCGTTTGCTGTCGCCGGCACCAATGGGCCGATCTCCACTTCTCCGGTGGTGGATCGCCGACTCCTGTGCTCCTTCCCTTGCTCTCTCTCTCTCTCATTTTTGCTCTCTCTTTGCGTTTCCCCAATTCTGTTTTGTTTTTAATTGTAAAAAATTAGACTAAAGCAACTAATAAGGGACTAAAGAACTTATTTTTAATTTTTTTCAAATAGCGACTAAATTAGCAAGTAAAATTCACTGTCGTTAAATTTGATTAAATAATTATGCATACCTTTAGCGACAATACAAATTAGTTGCTAAAACAGTCGCAAATAAAGATGTTAAAAATTGCCTCCAAATTTAGTGACCAATATTGCCATCGCTATTTCGTCGCTAAATTTATACATCAATTAGCGACTCCAATACCGTCGCAAAATAATTTTCAGAAATACAAAAATTGAACAAGTTTTAGTGACAAATAAACCGTCGCTAATTTAGTCGCAAAAAAGGCCCCATCAATTGCCGCCAAAATTTAGCGACTGATTATTTTTTTTGTCGCTATTCCGTTACTAAATTTGCCACAAAAATAGAAAAATGAATTTTCATAACTAATTCTGAAAGTGGTCGATAATCCATCGCTAATTAGTGACAGAAATATGTCCATTGCTAATTTTAATTGCTAATCTGAATTTTTTTTGTAGTGTAGGATCAAATTAATTTATAGCAATCTACATTTCCAATATTGTACTAATATTAGTCATTATTTTTTTTTTACAATACTAATTATCAATGTTATTAAAACCGGACCGGATATAGAACCGGCAAGACTGAGGGTTCGTGGTTCGACCGGTTCGAACCGGATTTTTTTCTATTTTTTAAAATATTATTAATTAGTATAATTTTTATAAATACTACTACTCAAACAAAAAAAATCCATCAAAATATTTAGTATATATCACAAATATACTAATAATAATATTTTTTTCATCTTTTATTTTTTTTAAAAAAAAATTATTACTTGATTAATTTAAAAATTGAATAATTTAATAACTTTAGGTGAAATTAAAGAAAAGGGTAAAAAATTATTTTTAAGTTAACCAAATTTAATAATTTATTCAATTTTTATTCTATTCTATTGTATTTTATTAAATTATTAAACCATTATATTGTTTTTATTAAATCCAAAGGTAATTAAATAGTAAAAGAATATATTTCAAAAAAAAATAGTAAAAGAATCAATTATTTGCTAAATAAAACTTATTAGATTATTTATTTTTTATTTTTATGAAAATAGCACTTATTTTTATTAATTATTTTAAATTAAAAGCATTTTTTCAAAAAAATAAAATAAAATAAAAACATATAATAAAATTCTGTCCGGTTCTGGCCGGTTCTCCGATTTTTTCCAGTTTTGCCCGATTTTTTCCGATTCAATCCGGTTTTTTTAGTCCGGTTCTATACTGTTGAACCGACCGGTTCGCGGTTGAAATAATAGCCACATTCTTATTCTCATATTAGTAATTATACATGATATAAATAATAGCCACAATCTTATTCTCATATTATTATTAAAAGTTGGTCATGCAATAGCAATACTGCTACCATGCAAGGACGACTCTGTACAGTATATACCTGCCACCATTCCTGTTTGGCAATTATAATAAACCTTCGATTGGGAAAAAAATATCCAATCTTATAATTTTGAGTTTATGCATCATACAAAAGAAAAAAAAAATTGTAATTAAAAATTAAAAATGAGTTAGACAAAAAAGTGGATTATTAACGTTTTAGTTACGTGCAATCACATACTTTCTCCATACTAAAATAATAGTCACAATCTTATTTTCACATAGTTTAAAAAAAAAAATTCAGTGTTAAATCTTACTCTTTATTTATATCATGTATAATTATTATTGTAAAAAAAATAATGACTGATATTAGTACAATATTGAAAATGTAGATTGTTATAAATTAATTTGATCCCAAGTGATGTATATAAACTGCAAAAAAAAAAAATTTAGGGCATTAAATATAAACTTTTATATTTAAATGGTATTGGATTTATATATTAAATTTAGAAAAATATTTATAAATTTGTATCGGATATTTTTACCACGTTCGTTTTTAAACATGAAAAAATATTCTAAAAAGTGATAATTGAAATTTTGTACTTTATGGCCTTCACTATCTAACAAATCAATTTGTTTTCAAAAAAAAATATAACACAACTAAGAGACAAATGAAATGGCACAGCAAACATTCGGCCTTCGACTATTTAAAAAAAAAAACAAAACGGAAAACGGCAGGTTTTCCATCACTCACCCGGTCTGGCCGGTGGAAACCTGCCGTTTTTAAGGCAAAAGACAGCCTCTGCCAAGTGGGCCCCACGGACTCTACATGACAGAAAATGACAACTCAGTTGCCAAATCCTATTTTTTTAAATGCATTTCTTTTAGCAACAAAAATCTAATTATTTTCTATTTCAAAAAAAAATCTAATTATTTTCTAAAAATATTCCAAAAATAAAAAGAACATGTTATACTTCGTTCTCATTTTCCATCTTTAAAGTATTTTTAACCATTTAAAATAATCTTATAATTTCTACAATTTACTAATTTTATATGTTAGAATATTTTTAATGATTAACCAATAAATCAATTTAAAAAAATCAATTAAAAATAAAAAATTTATATATAGCGGTTAATTGAAATTAACTTACCAGTTAACAAAATTGTTAATGGACTAGTTGCCTAATCTATGCTCATCCTACTTAAAATGTTCTACATTGTTATATAATATATTATAGACAAGATGATGTTTACAATTAATATCGTTTTTTTGGAATTATTAGTTTATAATCTCCAACTTGATTCCCGGGGATCAATTTCAAACAGGAGCATGAACTTGTGATGGAATATTATATGTTTCTAGTAAATGCTAACCATCTGATCAGCATTAATATAATTAGACATTGAATAATAATATTCTCGCAACCATTATGTGTTGTAGATATATTATAATTAATTGTTTAAAAATAATGCAAATAACAATGAATGATTCTAATAGCGGAACCACAACAACAACAATATTATTAGCAATAATAACAATCTATTATTGAAATAAGAACTTAAATTATGCATTTAAATTAAAAAAAGAAAAAAGAAAAAACTTACATTATGCATCAAGATAAGCAAACTTGACAATATCCTTATTTTTTTTAATTTCTAAATAACAATAATAATAAAAATCAAACTTTAGAACCTAATCCTTTCATGAGTTGAACAGTGTCACCGCCGGTGGTACTTCCGTCGCCGAGTTGTTTGCAATAATCAGAGCAAGCTTGAGCACAGGCATCTAAGGATGAATGTGTTTGTTGCAGACATGAAGGCATACAGTTCTTTCCACAATCTGTCAGTTCTTTATCTCCACATATTGCCATTCTAATCATTAATGTCACTATTAGGATGCTCAACATTGATTTCATTTTCATTTTCATTTCTCTCTTTTTCTTTTTGCTTTTTTTTAAAATTAATTTCTGGTGCATTGTAGGTAGATTTTATATATAATGTAGTTGGAAGTGTTTGAGGACAAACAGTTGAGTTTTTTAAGGAGAAAAATGTGGCCCTCCACATATATTGTAATTATAGGATGCGCTTATATATATGTTACAGCAAATTTATTTGGTTATCTTTCCATTTTATATCCTAACGAAGGTTAAGTGCGGATTTAGTTGTGAAATGCTGTACCTAATTCCATATATATATATATATATATATATATATATATATATATATATATTAATTCTTATAAAGTTTTGAAAATCAATGTATATATTATAATAATTAGAGCGGATTGTTGAGTGTTACGTTATAAAATGAGAATGTGATACTTTAGAATTAAAAGAAACAAAATTTAAAAATTATATAGTATAAATTAAACATGAATGGCCTCCTCTTCGATTTCTAAATTTCTTTAAGTTAAACAAAATTTTGTTTTTCTACTAAATTAATTAATTCAAAATCAAAAATCGAATACTATCATATTTATAATTAAAAATGATCATTTTTATAATTAATTAATTCAAAATCGAGCACTAATAAATTCATAATTAAAATGATTTTTCAACTACTTATACTTCATATACGAAACAAAAATTAAACATGTAATTTCACTTAAAAAAATTCGAAAAAATTAAACATGTAATTTTACTTAAAAAAATTCGAGTATCTTATTTTTTGGACCATTGGTAAATTAAGAAAAATAATTGAAACCATGACACTGTACGTACTATAATCACCACAATTATGAATTGATTAGGCTTTTATAGAAATAATTTTTCAAAAGTGACAATTTTATTGAATGTAAATCAACTTATTCAATGTAGATTTACTTATTCAATGCAGTTGAATAATATTTTTAATTATCACTTGAGATAAATAATCAAACAACTTTTATTTATTTTGTGATTCTTTTGGTAAAAAATAAAAAAATTAAAAAATGAAATAATATTGTGCTCTTTCTCCTATTAACCAAGCAATGACTGTGCAACCTCAGTAACATTCTCTTCAGTGAAACCGTATTTTCTTAAAGGTGTCCAAGTATGCTCCACTAACCCCAAATTCTTCTACCCCAATCACCAAACCTAGGAGTTAGCATGTACCCATTAATCGGTCCATGAATCCAAAAAAAAATCAGTTCATTAATATCGTTTTTTTCAAAATACTAACTATTAAACAATCCGTTACTATCGGTTAATTAGTCCATCGATTTCGGATTTTCGAATCGGTTGTCCAACATTTTTCGGTTAACCACTACTATTATAAAATGTATTCATAAATAAAATTAAAATGTTCAAAATACTTAAATATAAAAAATTTTCCACTATAACATAGTATCATTTTTGTTAAAATAAAAATATTTGGTAGATATAAGCAAATTTGTTTTTAAAAATTAATATTTAATAAATAAATAAATTAACCGGTCAATAATCATTTTTAATTCGATAAATTGTTATACTTACTAATCGCCAATTAAAAAAACTTAAAAATTTCAAAATAATTAGTAAACTGAAAAAAAAAGTATATGACCACCTTTAATTAGAATAAATTGCTATATAACTTTTCGAATATATTCTAATTTTTATTATTGAAAATTTGATAAATCAAGTAATAATAAAAAATAATAAATATGGACATATTGAACAATTAATAAATTAACAAAAAATTTGATTTCGATTCGATTAATCAGTTACATGAGTTAAAACCATTAAATACTCTATTAATATCAGTTTTTCCAAAATACTAACTATTAACCAGTATATTACAATCGGTTAACTAATCTATCGGTTTGATTTCGAATTTTTTTTCGGTTAATCGAGTCCATCGATTTTTTTCTCACCCCTAACCAAACCTTCCTCTCCTACATACTTTCTCCATCCCATCGGAGATCCAGCCTCGACGCTCACCCGCTTCCCAACACTCGATGGCAATACGTCCTACTCGTATTCCTTTGGCTGACTATCAAAAATTCGCCAACACACAAGTGAAACTACCCTCAGCTTCCTCCCCTCCTTCCTTGGACTCTTAGCACTTCCTTCGCAGAGACAAAGTTATGTGCCTGTACCAATTAGGATAATCTCTGGAAAACTTTCACCCGAATTATCACTCACTATGTGTCCTCCTCTTTCAACTTCATTTGCCGATGTTCCTTCTACATTCGATTCGCTGTCACTTTTTTCCTCGACATTGCAATGAGACTAGGTACATCTCTGTTTCTAACAGCCACTTTGTATGCTCCTGCTGTTTCGTTCCCGTCTGCAAGTCTGAAAACTAGTAGCCGTGGCACTGCTCTAAGGCCAGAAAGTTGTTCAACTGGCTGGTAAGTCGGGCCATCTTCACTGAGGCCAATAGAGTCATGAGTCATATTGTAGATTACTCCGGCTTGACTCAAGGCAGAAAGGCGGATCGAATTCTTCATGTAATCGGAGAAAACAAGAAATGTCGCTGCAAATGGGATTAAACCGCTACCATGAAGTGCAATTCCATTTGAAGTTCCGGCCATTGCATGCTCTCGAACTCCATACCTTATGTTACGGCCCCATGTTGACAGTGGAGGAGAGTAGTCTTTGCAGTCATGAAGATAGACTTTGTTAGATGATGCAAGATCAGCACTCCCACCAATTAGTCATGGGAGCGCCTTGGCGAGCTGATTCAAGCACTTCTCGGAGTATCCTCGAGTGGCATCCACTTCATCTGATTCAGACCACTTCTGTTCTCACAAAAATAATATCGTGTTACTGTACTTGTCTTTTTGGTTTAGCATTCTAGTTTGCAATTTATTTATACTCTCTCTCTATATATAGCATGTAATCCGATAGAATTCATTATAGGCCATCTTGACAAGTAAACATTGTAATGTGAATCATGACGTAGCATTGAATACAAAAACAGTCATTGCGTCGCAAAGATATGTGTTTATAAATTACCGGCAAGCAGCTTTCCCAGTCGGGAGGTAGACCGCCATTTATCAGAACTTCAAACTCTGCAGCCTCCTGAGCATACTTACATTTATAATACTCTAACTTAGAAATCCACTCAGCCTCCAGATTTTGACCATGTTGTGCTTGAATCTACACTTCCCTGCAGCACATTACATGCCACTTTTAGCTTTTGTAATTTGCGCAATCGAGATGAACAGTTGCGAGGAATTTTCAATTTCAATATGCTAACATAATACAGTATAGTTGTTTAAACCAAACCTGTAAACCATAGGAATAACATGGAACGGATCTCCAATGACCCATTATACCAACTTTATACTAACGTTCGGTGATATACAAGAGTGCAATCAGGCTTATTGAATCTTGCTGCCAAGTGAGCTTCTGCTAGTGCAAGACCAACTGCGTTAGCTACACCTTGCCCAAGAGGCCCTATTTTCAGTATCCAATATATTAAATCAATGCATATATATTAGTTAATTAGGAGGAAAATATTAACAGTTTCCAATTTTATTTTTTTTGAAATTTAAAGGATATTACCTGTAGTGACTTCATTTCCATCAGTAATTAATGTTCTCCGGATAACCAGGAGTCCGACTCCCTAGCTTACAGAGGCACTTTAGGTCTTCTAGCTATATAAAAATATTGGTTACAATGATTAATAAAATATATGTTCATTTGTGCTTAGAATTTGGTAGAAAGGAATTAGTGTTCCTAAGCTAAATCCATTTTCCTTTTATTTTTTTTTACTTTTTTGGAGAAAAAAATCCATTTTCTTTTTTAGAGCAATGGTTCTAGTAAAAATGTAAAAAAAGTTTCATTGTAACACTGCAAATTAAGTAGCCAAATTGCTAGAATTAATTTCTTTTCCAGCAAGATTACAAATTTTTAAGATTCTAAATAATTTAAATCCTTACATATCATACATAGAGTATAAAAATAACATGTCATGTGTCCAAAAATTATTATATATATATATAGAATTAAGTGAAATAAGTTCGAGTACCTGAACAGATTGAAAGCCAGCAAGATGAAGGCAAACATACTGAAGCAAACAACCATGGCCAGCACTCAAAACAAATCTATCCCTATTAAACCAATTAGGGTTTTTAGGGTTATAATTCATTACATGCCTATATAAATAATACCCAACTTCAGCCATTCCCAATGCCATCCCAGGGTGACCTACTTTGGCATTTTGAACTGCATCAACTATCAACATCCTTAATCTCTTATTAACTAATCTTTGAAATGATTCATCATCATCATTAGTGAGATGATCAATATCATTAGTGCTTGTTTCCAAGTTTTGGTTATTGGGTTGTCCTTGAAATGCTTATTTAAACTCTTTCTGCCATGAACTTTTGTAGCTTTTAGATTCGGGTAATTTGCGGGGTTTGTCAGTTTTGAGGAATTTGCAAAGAATGATCTTTTTACTTTTGTTGAAAGATACTGATGGATTTGAAAATTATAACAAATACAATTTAATTGGAGGTAACATTAAATAATGGTACCTATCTCTTGTAGCGTAGAAACTCGTTGCGGAAACGTCTACAAGGATCCCATTTGTTTTTGGTTACTGGCCTGGCTTTTACCCACATGCAGGATAACAACAGCTATTCCACAATCTAAAAGCTCCTGAAAGATTAAGACAAAAAAACAAGCGTGAGTGGGAACAAGCAGCTTTACGGCATATACGTTTTCTCGTTACCAAATAATGAGGATCTCACCTCTATTTATAGAGATCCTAAAACCTAGAGACCTAACTCTAGTTTAACTCAGACTCTTTCTGAGATAGAATTTGGTAATTTTAATCAGATTCAATTACTTAATTCTATCTGAATTGGAGCTTTATCCAAATTAGAATCATGGGCATACCCAAACTCTATCATCTCCCACTAGCATATGACGGAACGCATTCCAGTCTTAATCTTCAGTTATACTGGCAGATAGATTGTGTGACCAGCATATCTCGAGAGCACTAGTGCTATACACCTGTTAGGGATATATAGCGTCTCGAAAAACAAGATCCTCTTTTCACGTATGCCTAACCATAAATTGCCTTCTCACGTTCATTATTTTAACTCATGATCTCATAAAATAATTTTCGTGATTTCTCTACTCATAGAAACTATAATAGGCATGCCGGTGAACCACGAAATATTATGAAAGTGATCAAAAGGCTATCTTCCCCTCTTACTGTATGCCATCCATCATGATTCAACTCGCTTTTCTAGTTAGATCCTCTAGGCCTAAATTTTTCTCAAACCTCTTGGAAACTAACTAAGCTAGCCACATTGAACCATACTTCAGGGATAAGTTAAGGGTTCTAAGGGTCAAAATATAAATAGGGTCTCACAATATGGAAAGTTGAGATTATTAATATTATTAAATTCTCATCCCTGTGGTCACATAAACACACACGGTATAAAATATATGTTATGGTGTTCTTTCCTTCCCTTAAAAGAGCGCATGTCTCACATTTTGATAATGTGTATATCAAACACCATATAGAAGCGTAAGGTTGCGATAGACCGAAGCAACCAATTTTAGTCCGCTTACTTAAGGACTACTTCTCGCTTTTTGGACAGAACATGGTAGTTATATATAACTAACCATCGGATTCCATACAATCCTTATTTTGGATCTCAATCCAAAGCATACAACTTTATATATGTCTTTCTCTCGCACCTTAACAAGACTCATCTTGTAATTTCTGCAAGATGACACTTTTATTTTGAATAGGCTCTCGAGCATTCTCATATGTTCAAAAATTGCCTCATCTTAGTGTTTGCTAACTCATTGACAAAACTTAAGGTAAACACCCTTGTGAGTGGGCTACTTCTCCATCTGACATGCTCAATCTCATATTAATAACAGTAAATATTTATACATAAACATTCACACTCATGTATTACCAATAATGAATTTTGGTCATTATTCACAAATAATAACGTTTAAGGGATTATATAAAATATAACAGTACTAATTAAATTCTACGCAAACCTGGAGATCTAATGTGTCTCTCAAAACACATCTCTCGTTATAGGTTTACTCAATGGATCTGCATGCGTAGAAACGTACTGTAAGTTCACTTCTCCTCGTGCAATAATATCTCCCGTATATAGATACTTAATGTTGATATGCTTAGCTCTACTATAAGCTATCAACGACTGACTGTCACTATAGACTGTCACTGATACCTCTGAGGCAGTTACTCTTAAATAGCTCACAAACTACTTTAGTCAAACTATCTCCTGTACTGCAATTGAGGAAGTGACAAATTCAACTTTAACTATTGATAGGGCTACACAGGTTTAATTCTTGTTACTCCATGAGATAGCACTCTTGCCAAACAAGAATATGAAACCCGAAATGGATTTTCTCTCATCCACATCTCCTGCCCAATCAATGTTTCTGTATTCTCTCAATACAGATCATTTTCTTGATAATAGAGAGAATAGTCTACAGTACTTTTAAGATATATAAGTATCCTTTTAATTGCTTCCAATGTGCTTTGCCTGGGTTAGATTGATATATGATTACCATGCCCACTGCGTAGCATATATCATGTCTTGTACACAACATCGTGTACATAAGACTACCCAGGGCACTATCATATATAGAACGCTCCTCATACGTTCAATTTTTCTGACTTTATAAGACACACATCTTTGCTAAGAAACTAATTCTTGGCAATGGGATAATATATGAGTTTGCAGTTTTGCACATTAAATCGCTCAAGGTCTTTGTTGATATATTTCTCTCAAGAAACAGACAACAATCTTCTCAAATGATCTCTTGAAATCTTAACTTCAAGAATGTAATATGCATGACTCATATCCTTTGTCTCAAAGTTGGAAAATAACCAATCTTTGATTTCATTTAGGTACCATTTATCATTTTCAGCTTTAAGTATGCCATCTACATACAATGCCAAAATGATAAATTCACTTTCAGTTCTTTTTCTATGAACACAATGACTTTCATCAATCATATTGAACACATTCGTTATGACTGTATGATGAAGTCTCAAGTACCATTGTGTTGAAGACTATTTAAGGCCATAGATTAAACTCATCAATCAGCAAACCTTATGTTTGCTGTCTTTTTCGATGAAACATATAGTTTGTTCTATACAATTCTCCATTGAGAAAAGCAGTCTTTCCATAAATTTGATGAAACTCTAGGTCCAAACTCGCCACTATGGCAAGAATCAACCTTATGGATGTAAATCTTACAATATATGAGAAAATCTACTCATAGCAAATATCTTCCTATTGTGTAAACCCCTTAGCGACTAGCCGAGTTTTGTATCTTTTGATACCTCTTTCAGCCTTTCGCTTTACTTTGAGAACCCATTTATTACCAATTTATGTCCTTCCAGTTGATCAACCAGTTCTCAAACATGATTTTTGATCTCATGGTTTCCATTTTTTTCTTCCATTGCTTTAGTCCATTTTTTCTTAGATGGCCATGAAAAAGCATTTTGAATATTTTATGCTCTTTCTTTATTTTGTGGGGTAACCAAAAGGGCTTCATTCAAGCCTTCAATTTTAAATCGTTGGCATGGAATACTTATCCTTTTAGATTTTTGCAGTTCTCAATCTTGATAAACATGTCTCATATATTCATCGTGAATCACAATACTCCCACTGGGACCATGTTTCATACTCCTACTAGAGTCAGGAATACCTGTGACGCGCGCCGGATGTCCACTCGGCTGCCCTTATGACCGCCCGCTTGAGGGGGATCGGGCACTTGAGGGTCCGTTAACAGCTTGCAATAAATCGCAAGTGCGTCTATGTTGGGCAACAAGGAGGTTTCATGGAGTTGCCACCCAATAGAACTTTGGAAAAGTTTCTCTCGCCTCGGAGAGCCTAAGACTGCGCTTAGTATCCATTTTGGGCCAGCCAGAGGGGTCTTGGAAGGTAAACCTCTCGCCCTAAGGAGCCTAGGATTAACGCCAAGTTTCTAACACAAGAGGTGTCTTGGAGGGTAAACCTCTCGCCTCTTTGAGCCCAAAGACCAGAGAAAGTTCGGGACTCCCCATTTATTCATATCTTGGTTAAGTTTATAATCGAGTTTTGAATTTAGTATTTCATGCCTTTTCTCATTCAATTTTAATGCAATTTAATTAAATGCATATCAATCATATAATAAAAGCGATAAATAAAGTAAATGAAAGCAAAATAAATTACAATAAAACTAGCGGCGGAATACAACCTCCATTTGTAAATAAAATGCAAATCATACATAAATCGGGCTATTTGTTAAAAATGAGAACATTGGTCCTCTCATGCATAATTTAAGAAAATAATTTTAAAGTGATAATTTATTTTGAATGATAAATATAAGACATTGGTTCCATTTTTATTCAATAAAATCCAATTTAGTTTAATAGAAATATTTTTGTGATTTTTTAATTAACGTGCATGAAAATAAATTTATTATTACAAATTACATAATAATAAATTTAACCAAAATAATAAAAAGCAACAAAAAATAATAAACAACTCCCAAGTGGAATTTCAAGTCTCCATGGGCTCCCACTTGACAAAAACTCACATATGAAAAAATAAGTATTGAAAAATAGGAAAAAACAAGTAAAAATGAAGTTAGTATAAAAATAATTAAACATATAACTTGAAAATAATTAAATTAAGGCAAATAAAATTGCATCATATATGCCAAGCCAATTAAAATTACATAATAAAAATGTGCAATTCAACAAATTAACAAAATCAACATGCGTAAAAAAACATAAAATAATGTTAATAAAATTTAACATGCATAAAAAGTATAGAATAATGATGATAGAATTTAACATGCATAAAGACATAAAATAATAACAATAATATCCAATCATGTATAAAAAGCAAAGGTAATAATAAAATCAACATGCATAAGAAATAAATAATAGTAATAATAATAAAATTAAACAAGAATAAGGATAATAATAATACTAATGATGGTAATAACTACAATAATAATAACACAATAATAACAAAGAATATGAACAATCAAATACAATAATAATAATAATAATAATAATAATAATAATAATAAAAGAAGATGAACAATATGAACAACATGAACAACATGAACAATATGAACAATTAAATAAAAATACTATGAACAAAAATAATAGCATGAACAATTAAAGAAGAAATAAGAACAAAAAAATAATAGTATGAACAATTAAATAAAAAATAAGAAATATGAACAATTAAATAATAGATCTAAAAGAATTTGCATGATGATTAATTAAATAAAATTAAAAGAATAAGAAAAGAATAAAATGATAGAACTAAAAGAATTTACATGTTAATTAATTAAATAAAAACAAAAGAATGAAATTAAAATTAATTTAAGAAATTGAGCCAAGAATAATTACCCTCAAATTTATCTTGATGAAGAGAAGGTAAGATCCAATTCCTTGTCTTGATTTGAAGAATATGATTAGAAAAATAAAATATTGAAAGATGAATTTTACTCAAGAACAAACAATTAATTTGTTTGTCTCAAAGTAGAAAATTATTTGATTGAAAATAAGAAAATTCTCAAGAACAAAAATAGTTATTTTTTGCCTTAAAAATTGCTGGAAATTTCTTTAGAAATTGAGAGAATTTGTTCTTGAAAGAAGCAAGAAGAAGAAAAATATTTTTTAAAGAAAATCCCCTCAATTCTCCCTAAAAAACTCTTTTTTTCCCCTTAAAATTCAGATTTTTTAATTAAGAAATTAAATTAATTTAATTCCCATAATTACAAAAAACCACTGAATTTATTGGGTTGGAAGATAGAAGGCTTTTTGAATTAAATTTTGCAAAAAAAATGAGTTAAAAAGCATTTAAAATGAAGAATTTATGGCCAAAAAGGCCAAAATAGGCGAAACAGACGAACAGGGGCGCGGAGGGGCGCGCGGCGCCCCGTCGGTGCGCCCGACGGCCTGCCCGCGTGTAGGCGCGTGCGACGGGGCGCCCGTCAGCGAGCGCCCGACGCTGTGCGAGCGCTCCAGGCGCTGCCGCAGCCCGACACTCGCGGAAATTTTTTTTTTTTAAAATTCCTATAAAATATAATAATTTAAAAACTCACCTTTTTCATCACAAAATAAATTTTAAAATACTTTAAAAATATTTTTGAAATACATTTTTATTTAATTTTAGAACAACAAATCGACAAGGAAATCGTCACTTCCAACTTCATTCTTTTTGCCTATAGATCGGCACACTTAATTTCATCATTGGGTAATCCTGATCAAGGCTACCCGGGACCCGGTGTCTACAGTTGCCCCCAATTTTGGGGAGGCTAGTGTGTGGGTGCCTAGGTGAGCCAAAATTCAGGAAAAGGAAAGAAGCGCGTACCTGAGGCTACCTCCTTCCCGCTGCTCCCTCAGGAACAGTGCTGTGATTCATCCTCTTGAGTTGCACTGAGTCGCTGACAAGACTACAAAGTGCCAAGGAACCATCCGAAGACGGTGATGCGCCGAGTCGCTACCAAGACTACAAAACACGAACGATAAATCGCACCGAGCCGCTGACAAGGCTACTAAAAGTGCGCTGCACGGAGTCGCTGACAAGACTACTAAACGTACAGGTGCTATCTGCAGATAGCGATGCGTCGAGCCACTGACAAGACTACTAAAAGCGCAGAACAAAAAAAGCACCGAGCCGCTAACAAGGCTACAAAAAGTGCGCTGCACTGAGTCGCTGACAAGACTACTAAACGTGCAGAGTTCCTGTAAGCACCGTGTCCTGGAACAGTCCGGATCAGAGGTTACCCTATGAAGAAATCAATGTTCGAAGGCCTGTACAGGAGGCTGAAGTTGGAGGTTTTAGTCCCGCGTTCCGTAAGAAATGATGTTTTTCTACACTTCAGGGGCAGAGGGGGAGAAAACGGGAGTTTTCTGAGTCAAAAGGGTTTTTTGTCCTCCACAGACGGCCAGCCCGTCTGTGGAAGTAGCCCGTCGCTTTGAGTCACCGACGGCTTGGGGGATTTTCCGACGCCCGTCGGAAAGTCACCGCCCCTGTCAGGAGCCGCCTGGTTTCCCGGGGCACGCAACCGTTCCGACGCCCGTCGGTGAAGGTGGCAGGGCCGTCGGAAGTGTCCTTGTGTCAGTAGGATTCTTCCGACGCCCGCCCCTACGCACCGACGCCCGTCGGTCGTGTCTGGCTATATAAAGTCCGGATTTCCACTTCAAAAGGGTTGGAAAATTTTTCAGAAGGGGAAACTCTGCCAAAATTCAAGCACGTTTTCTCTCTCTTCCAAACACACCCATTTTCCAAAGAATTTTACTTAATCAAGGATCCAATCGATCAAAGGAACTAAAAACTAATTAGTTTTCTTTAGATTTGGAGTCCTAAATCGACTTTCTGAAGGATCGGAGGTGAAATAGCTCATTTTCTCTCTCTAATCTTTCATTCTTTTACTTTCTCGTGGAACGCGCGGGGATCTAACCGACATCAAAATTCTACCCAAGGCAACTATCTGAGGGTAAATATTCCGGATTTTCTCCTTACTTTCATCTCATATTTAATTATTTGCCATTTATTTATTCATTTTGTGAAAGTTTTGAATACCTATCATTACTTTTCTTCATTTTGACTCCCTCATCTCCTTCTTGGATAAAACTTGTTTTTTTGATCTCAAAAGGCCCTTTCCTCCTTTCTGTTTTCTGGAGACAGAGGTGACCGACGGGTCAACTTTATGACCGACGCCCGTCGGTCACCCACCTACAGACACCCCTTCTTGAGTGACAAACGGGCGTGTTGAAAAAACCAAACCGACGCCCGTCGGTCAACCAAGAACAGGCCGTCGGTGGGTTCTGTCTCCATGGTTTTGATAATTTCTCATGTGTTAATTTCATGAATGTTAACATCTCTTAATTTTTGTGAGTGTATATTGGTCCTCTTGGATAATTGCGAGTGTGAGTGGCTGCCTACCATGCATGGTGGATTTCGCCCGGTTTGGTTTTCTTAAACCTCTTAATTTATCTTCTCTTGCTTTTTCATTCATTGATTATTTTATGTATATGAATAAGCTCTTTTTATCCAGTTAAATGCAAAGATGGACCAACAATTTGTACTTAAATAAAAGTGAGTTTTGTATAAAAATGCAAAAGGGTCCAACGCCCTATTTTCATCCAATAAAGATCATCACATATAAATTATCCCATTTTTGATAATGATGCATGCGAGGACCAAAGTCCTCAAGAATAAGCAATGTCCCGATTTATGTATGCCTCGCACATTTACCAGAGGGAGTTGTATTCCGCTCCTTGTATTATTGTAACTTACTGCTTTATTATCTATTTGATCATTTACCGCTTTCAAAATGTGAATAAAATGCGCTTTTCAATTAAACTGCATAGTGTGGAGAGAGAGCGAATTAATGACATTAAAAGTTGATCATAAAATAATTGAGGTAGAAATAGATGAGAAATTCCGGACCCAGCTCTGGTCTTTGGGCTCGAGAGGTTAGAGGTTATCCTTCAAGATACTTCTTGAGTCACGAGATTTTAGCGCTAATCCTAGGCCTCATGGCTCAATATGGATAAAAGCGCAGTCTTAGGCTCTCCGAGGCGAGAGAAACTTTCCCAATGTTCTATTAGGTGGCGACTCCATGAAACCTCCGTGTTGCTCAACATAGACGCACTTGTGATTTATCGCAAGATGCCAACGGACCCGCAAATGCCCCAGTCGCCCACGTGCGGGCGGTCGAACGGGCGGCGCATCGGGATCCGGCGCGCGTCACAGTTCCATCTTAAGACGGTGATGCGCCGAGCCACTGACAAGGCTACTAAAAACGCACAAGAGAGATGCACCGAGTCACTACCAAGACTACCAAAAATGCACGAAAGAACTACACCGAGCCACTACCAAAGCTACCAAAAGTGCAATGTTCCTTCTTCTGATTATGATGCGTCGAGTCGCTGACAAGACTACGAAACGCGAAACTTGCTCTTTTGAGCTGCACCGAGTCTGCTACAGACTACCAAAAGTGCACTGCACCGAGTCGCTGACAAGACTACTAAAAGTGCAGGATTCCATCTTCGAATGGTGACTATCTTCTTTTAGATATTTCCTGCAAAATTATGTGCACATAAATACATAAGAACACGTGTGTGTATGATATGAGATGCGAATGCTTGCAAGAATGTATAGACCATGCCCTAGGTGGCCCAGGGTGTGCTGAGGATATAGCTTGGTTGCTCCACCATGCCCCCGGAATCAATAGGATTGTCATCTTGGCCTTAGGGATTCCGTCCCCAATGAGTTTTCTGAAAGAGACATCCAGTGCATCTTTGCCCCCCGGTCAATGATCATATGCCCAGGATTCTGACTCATGTACTGAATTATGCCTTATTTAGCTGAAAAGAAAATCATCCGAAGTATATCGCCTTGTTACTCCAGGCATTGTTTTAAAGGTAGTGCGTCCCTTGTGGATTTTCACACTAGCTTTTCTTCGTGGGAAATATGTCCCTTTAGGGATTTTCACATAACCCTTTGCCTAATTTTTGCCTGGCATGGACCCAACCCAAACCAGAGGCTTTTTATTCTTTATTATTTTTTTTGTAGGGCAGATTGCCTGTCTCCAGGTTTTCACCCTGCCCTTTGTCCTAACTTTTGCTTAGAGAGCCAATTACGGTTTTCATCTCTAACGGCCTTCTTTTTTTATTTTTTTTTAACTGCAAGAGAAAGCTATTATTCCCTTACGGGTGATCAGCACACATCTGCTTAGATATCTTCAGATAGAATGAGTAGACAATAGTCATTAGATAAATAGATGATAAGTTTCTTTTTAAGACAGAACTAAAAGAACAATGAAAATGTAAACTTTTATTCATTGCAAAATTGAGTACATTTCTATATGATTTCATCATACATGATCCTTATTTAACAAGAATTCAAAAGCACAAGACTACACCTAATCTCGGAATAGATCTTGTAAGCATCAAACTCCTGTTATTAATCGGCCCTCTCGGGTTTTCTCGATTGAACATTTTCTCTTGGCCCTTAATTTTTGCCCAGGATGCCTTTTTTCGGTTTTCATCTTGACAGGGCGCCCAATTTTAGCAAGGCCGCCTTTTTTCGGTTTTCGACCCGCGGGGCATTTATTCTCTTCTTTTTATTTTTTTTTTTTGGTCTTTAGCCATGGAACCTTTTTAGTCTATCGACATTGACCGGGTCTTTAAACTCATTCCCATCGCTGTCTGCCAAGATTGTTGCTCCTTTTGTTAGCAACTTTTTCACAATGAACGGACCTTCCCAGGTTGGTCTGAATTTTCCTCGTATGTCCGGCACTCCCGGCCTCATCATCTTAAAGACCAAATCCCCTTCTTTTAACGGGTGCTTTCATACCTTCTTGCCAAAGGACCGAGCTAGTCTCTTCTGATAAACCTGATTGTGATAATAGGCTCTCCACCTATCTTCATCCAACAGATTCAACTGCAACAATCACCGTTGTGCCCATTTTGTCTCTGGAATCTCGGCTTCCATGACTACCCTTAAAGATTTCAGCTCAATTTTAACCGGCAGAACCGCTTCGGTTCCGTATACCAGGGAAAATGGTGTTGCTCCCGTAGAGGTTCTGACTGTGGTTCTATAACCCAAAAGTGCAAAAGGCAGCTTTTCCGCCTAATCTTTATAGCTCTGAACCATCTTGGCCAATATCCTTTTCACATTCTTGTTCGCCGCTTCAATCGCACCATTAGCTTGAGGACGGTAAGGAGAAGACTTATGATGCTGGATTCCATACTTCTGAAGCATCTGTTTAGTTTCTGCTAAGAATTGCACCCCATTATCAGATACAATATGGTGTGGGAGGCCATATCTGCATATCAAATTTCGCTCGATGAACTTAGCCATGTCCCTAGCATCAATCTTCTTGAAAGATTCAGCTTCGACCCACTTAGTGAAATAATCAATGGCGACTATGATGAATCTATGCCCATTAGACGCTGTAGGACGTATCTCGCCTATGATATCTATTCCCCAAGCTGCAAATGGCCATGTAGATGTCAAATTATGTAGCTTTGAAACTGGGACATGCCTTAAACTCGCGTACTGCTGGCATAACTGGCATTGCTTCACATATTTTGAACAATCCGTATCCATTGTGAGCCAATAGAATCCTTGGCGCATGATCTTCTTCGTTAAGGCTAAGCCATTCATGTGAGCTCCACAGACTCCAGCATAAACCTCTTCTATAACCTTTTCAGCTTCTTTCTCCGCCAAATATCTTAACTGGATACCATCAACTTGTCTCTTGTACAAAGTGCCATTTACACTGATGAACTGAGTGGACAACTTTCGAATCATCCTTTGGTCTTTCTCGATGGCTTCCTCTGGAAAAACTGACCGTTCCAAATAATTTTGAATGTCGTAGTACCAAGGGTTTCCATCGGTGGCCTCTAAATCCATCACATGCTCAGCTCCAAAGCAAGGCTTTTCCGAGCTAGAGATTAGCACGGGTTTCATAGTAACCCCTGTTGGGTTATCCCACATGGACACCAATGTCGCTAGAGCATCAGCCAATTGATTTTCATCCCCGGGGGTGAAGTGAAAAGTGCAAGTCTCAAACTGGCTGCTCAACATTCTCAAGTGCTTCACGTAAGGTAACAACCTCTCTTCCTTAACTGACCATTCCCCTCTGATCTGATGAATTACTAATGAAGAATCTCCGAAGACTTCTGCGGTCTTTGCCCCCAGAGCCAGCAATGCTTCCAATCCGAAGATGCGGGCTTCATATTTCGCTTCATTATTGGTCGTTTTGTACCTCAACTTTTTGGCTAATGGCAGCTTTTCACCATCCGGGGTTGTAAGAATGATCCCTGCTCCTGCCCCTTTACTCTTAACTGCCCCATCAAAGAACATCTGCCACCCTTGTACTGCTATGGCCATGACATCTTCATCTGGGAAATTGTATTCAAATTGGTCTCCCTTAATAGGATGCTCAGCCAAAAACTCAGCTACAGCTCTTCCTTTAATAGTTTTCTTGGTGATGTATTCGATATCGAACTCCTGCAACAGTAATAACCATCTTCCCATCTTTCCCAGCAGAGAGGGCGCTTCCTGAAGGTACCTAAGCGGGTTATGCTTGGCAACCGCTTGTACACTGAAGGAATGAAAGTAGTGCCGCAACTTCTTAGAAGCCCAAATAACTGCTAAACAAATCTTTTCCACTTCCACATATTTGGCTTCATATGTCAAGAATTTCTTGCTAAGATAGTAGACAACAAACTCTACCCCAAAATCATCTTCCTGGGCCATCATGGCACCCACTGAATTGTCTTCTATAGCCAGATACAGGATCAGTGGCTTGGCATGCCGTGGTGGTCTTAAAACTGGAGGATTCAGGAGATAATCCTTAATAGTATCAAAAGCCAATTGACAATCATTATTCTACACCACCGGCTGATTCTTCCTAAGCAGCTTGAAGATGGGCTCACATACTGAAGCCAGCTTAGCAATAAACCAGCTGATGTACTGAAGCTTTCCCAGGAAACTTCTAACCTCTTTCTCTTTCTGAGGCACTGGCATCTCTCTGATGGCCCTGACCTTGTTAGGATCTACTTCAATTCCTCTCTGGCTTACCACATGGCCTAACAGCTTACCCGAGGTAACTCCAAAAATGCACTTCTTGGGATTGAGGCGTAGATCATACTTATTAATCCTTTGAAAGAACTTTTCCAGAGCCTCGAAGTGACCTTCTCTGGTAGCTGACTTGATCATCATGTCGTCAACATACACCTCCACTTCCTTGTGGATCAAATCATTGAGAACTCTAGTGGCCATCCTCTGATAGGTCGCTCCTACGTTCTTTAGTCCGAAAGGCATAACCCGGTAAGCAAATATACCCCACTCGGTGATGAAGGCTATCTTTATTCGATCCACTATCTTGTTAAGGATTTGATTGTACCCTGCGTACCCATCTATGAAGCTGTACATCATGCAAGCAGCGGCACCATCTACCAACACATCAATATGAGGCAGAGGAAAATCATCTTTCGGGCAGGCTTTGTTCAGGTCCCGATAGTCCACACATAATCGAACTTTTCCATCCTTTTTAGCCACAAGAACTACATTAGCCAGCCACGTCAGGTATTTAACCTCCAGTAGAAACTTAGCCTCAATCTGCTTATGGATCTCCTCTTTCACCTTCTGAGCCCATTCTGGCCTAAGTCTTTTGAGCTTTTGCTTGACCGGTTTACTTTCTGGTAAGTTGGAATGGCATGTTCAGCTACATCTCGATCAATCCCCGGCATGTCCTCGTAGGTCCAGGCAAAGACTTTTTCATATTTTTTCAATATTCTCTCAAATTTTAGCCTCTCCTCAGGAGTTATATCTGATGCTATCAAAATTTCCTTTGGATTCTCCAAAGTTCCGAGATTAAATGCAGTTGTGCTAGTTGAGTTAATGTCAAAAATGAATGTATCATGTTTATGATCATGAGAAATAAAATCATCAGAAACATCACACAAGTAAGCAAAGTTATTCATCTCGTTGATGTAATCAGAAACATTAACATTGTCATTAAAAATTTCTGGCATAAAAATAGTATCTAAACAACTATTGTTTTCATCTTCTGTCGATGATGATGCTGCAGCCGATTGGGCTTTAACTTCTTGGCTTGGTGGAGGCTTTTCAACTACCTCCGATGAGATCTCCAAATCTTCAATCTCTAGCTCTGGCTCTACCATCTTTTCCTTTACTTTCAACCTGGTAGCTAACAGCTTATCAGTGACAATCTCCTCAGGCCCATCCCTGTCCTAGACACTGCACTGGGTCATGATCTCCTCATCCCAGAAGTTCTCTGCGGACTTGATAACTCCAACATCCCAGTCGAAGACATCATTAAAAATTTCAAACCCCGGAATGATCTTTCCATCCACCCACTGAGGCTCTTCTTCTCCAGTATAAGCACAGACTGAAGATGAGGGAATAAAACTCTCTGAAATGTGGGGAATCTTCCCTGACACTTTTTTCCTGCCATGCTCTCCTTTGTAACCCAGACCCTTCCGATCTTTCTGGCCTTGCGTTATGATGGCATCTTGCAACCCCTGCGAATTTTTACCCAATCTGGCCCCTGGGAGGAAGTGCATCTTCTTCATCATGCTCATCACCTGAGGGCTACCTGCCAAGCCCTGCTCCTCACCAATCACTGATACGTGAAAGCCACTAAATGGCTGATTAGAGATCCCCAAGGCAGACACTTGGTTCTCTCTTGCTGCTTTAATGGTCACCACCTCCCCTTTATGAGGTATCTTTACTATTTGATGTAGGGTGGACGGCACTCCTCCCAATTTATGGAACCACGGTCTTCCCAGTAAGGCTGAGAAATTGGCTGGGATAGGCAAAACCACAAACTCTGCATCCGTCTCAATAGGCCCAGTCCTAACTAGAGCTTTGAATGTTCTCGATGCATGTCTTTGGGAATTATCGTAGGCTATGATGGTCAGATCAGACTTACTCAACATACTCTCGTCCAGCCCAAAAGCCTGAAGTGCCACTAGGGGGCAAACATTTATGGATGACCCATCATCAACCATAACACAAGCGGCGTGCTTGCCATTAATTTGAGCCTTGATATATAGTGGTCGGTTGTGATTGCGGCCTTCAGCTGGCAAATCTGCGTCAGAAAACACCAATCTTTCCCCTGATCCCCCCTTGACGAGATCTAGCAGTTCAGATGGAGAAATTGTGGTGGCTACGGTGGACTCACTCAATGCCTCGACTAACTTTTGTCTATGAGAAGGGGACTGCCTTAGATGGTCCCAAATAGATATCTGAGCCGTGGTCTTTTTCAGCTGCTTTATTATGGAATTTTCTTCCGGCTCCTTCTCCACAGGTGCTTGCACTGAGTCCTGCTGCTTCTCAACTTCGGGGACCACTCTCCCACTTCTTGTTACAGCTCTAACTCTCTCATCCTCCTCCGAATCCCATGGATCCGCAAACTCTCCATCTTTCTCATCTTCGTCTTCGTTTCCACTCTCACTAGTGGACCAACAGTCTATTGTCGCCACGGGAATCCCTTCTTCACTTGCCTCAGGGCGAGTGATAGCGACGTATTCATTGCCATATAAATCCTGTAATACATACCATTCAGGTAGGCTCAACCCAATCATGAAGACAGGCGGTGGCACAACATTAAAATTAGATTTCTTCTTGCTCTCCCTCTTTTCAGGATCGGTGATCTGCTTACTATCGATCAGATCCTGAATCTGGTGCCTCAACCTGAAGCAATTGTCTGTCAGATGCCCAGTATGCTGGTGAAAGGCACAGTATTCATTCTCTTTATACCCCGGTTCTCCTTGGGTCCTAGCTGGCCTAGGTGGTAGGGGTTGTAGCTTCCCCTCCTTCATCAACCTCTTCAGTACCCATGACAAAGGCCTACCCAAATTCGAGAAGTACCTCTGATTCATTCCTATTGCTGACACCTCAGCTGCCTTCCCAATTCTGTTACCACCACTGAAACTAGCTGACTTGGTTGCACCTTGATTGTTGTAGCCCTTCTTGGCATAAGCCTCATTGCTTGCCCTTTTGGCCATATATTCTCCTTCTGCCTCTATAGCAATGTCCTTCAAGGACTCTCAATCTTTCAGTCCCTTCATTCTAAGTCCATCTCTCAGATATGGGCTGGCATTCCGAATGAACAACCGAATCTGATCAGGTGTATTGGGTTTGCGCTTCATCTCCATAACCCGGTTCCTCCACCGGGTGAGGTATTCATGAAAAGACTCCCCAGCCTTCTGCTGTAGCAGCTCTAAATCCTTCATCGTGACCTCTATGCAGGTACTGCAATCGTATTGCTTTAGGAACTCTTCAGTCAACAAGTCCCAATCTTCTTTAGACCTCCTGTCCAGCCCATGGTACCAGTCAATGGCAGCCCCTATAAGACTCAAGCAAAAGTACTCTATCTTCTGCTTCCTTGTTAAAGTTATCCCCTTCATGACTAGTGAATACTGCTTGATGTGTGCAGCAGGATCAGAGGTGCGGTCAAATTTTGGGATATCAGGCATCTTGAAGTTCTGGGGGACTAGATCATCCCCATCCAATTCACGATCCTCCGGGTTCATTCCCCTTCCTACCGTCATCATCCTTGTCATAGCCTCAAACTTCTCCTCCATCTTTCTCCACATTGCTTCCTCCAGCTTGAGTGACTTTCCCTTTGCTATTACCTGTTCCTCTTGCTCATCTTCCCAGAGGTTAACCTCAGATCTCGGGCCTTCTCTACGCTCAACAGGTGCTGGAGCTCTTTGCTCAACCGCAGGTGGGTCAACTATAGCAGGGGGATCCTCCCTAACAGCCCCTTGCTCATCTGGCCCCCTAATAGGAGAAATAGCAACTTGTTGCCCAGCTATGGTAGTGGCAAGATTGCCCATCATGGCCATCATTCTAGCCTCAAACTCTTCCATTTTTCTCCCCACTTCCTCGGCAATCATTGCCCTGGTTGCATCAGACCCACTGGCTGGATTAGACATGCTTGATGATTCTGAAGAGAAAGTCTCACTACCCTCTGAAAGAGAATCTGAACTCTAAACTAGCTCTGGTAACCCCAACAGTGGAATCCTTCTCAACCGACCGTCGGGACCCCTAAACCACCCGGGTGAATCTATGATGGCTGAAAAAATACACCTCGTTAGGATGATGCATGATTGAAGTGCAATGCATGGTCGTGCTGATGCATTATAGACAAACACATGCAAGCAGATAGATCCTTCCAACCTTATCTCTCCAACACATGAGGTAGCATAGTCTCTTTCCTAGGTGGGCTTTATCCAAGGGTTAACAGGGAACCCATCGGACGCGTATAGTGCACGGTGGAAAATCGGCAGCATAACAGCTCTTATCTCATGTGCATACATATGGGTGTTTGGCCATTATGTATTTAAACACCTCAATTAAATCAAGATGGGCCCACCGGGACATGAAAGCTTTTGATGGAGACCATTTAATTTAAGCGATTTTGTTCAATATATGATGGCCCACATAGCAAGCACGGTATTACGGTACATTTTACCTAGTGGAAGTATCTATTACCATTACATGAGCTTTGGTCAAAGGTAGTGATACTTTAGGGCTACCCAAGCATGGTCCTTGCCAACGGGTCTAGCTCATCACGAGCATAATGACCGATTGGGTCACCATTTGATATACCATAAGGTACGAGGCTTGGGCTGGTGATTATCCTTAACACTTCCCTAAATTGAGTGAAAATAGGATCGTGCTTCAGGAACGCACCAGGGTTAAAATAGGGACCAAACTAGCATAATCTAAGGCTCTAATATGGATGCAATGCAATTTTGAAAAGAGATGAAATTTTTAAATTAAAACTCAATTGTAAATTTTAACCAAGGTACTTTCGAAGGGAAGTATCAACGTCCCCAGCGGAGTCGCCACTGTGACGCGCGCCGGATGTCCACTCGGCCGCCCTTATGACTGCCCGCTTGAGGGCGTTCGGGCACTTGAGGGTCCGTTAACAGCTTGCAATAAATCACAAGTGCGTCTGTATTGGGCAACAAGGAGGTTTCATGGAGTCGCCACCTAATAGAACATTGGGAAAGTTTCTCTCGCCTCGGAGAGCCTAAGACTGCGCTTAGTATCCATTTTGGGCCAGCCAGAGGGGTCTTGGAAGGTAAACCTCTCGACCTAAGGAGCCTAGGATTAACGCCAAGTTTTGTAACACAAGAGGTGTCTTGGAGGGTAAACTTTTCGCCTCTTTGAGCCCAAAGACCAGATAAAGTTCGGGACTCCCCATTTATTCATACCTTGGTTAAGTTTATAATCGAGTTTTGAATTTAGTATTTCATGCCTTTTCTCATTCAATTTTAATGCAATTTAATTAAACGCATATCAATCATATAATAAAAGCGATAAATAAAGTAAATGAAAGCAAAATAAATTACAATAAAACTAGGGGCAGAATACAACCCTCATTTGTAAATAAAATGCAAATCATGCATAAATCGGGCTATTTGTTAAAAATGAGAACATTGGTCCTCTCATGCATAATTTAAGAAAATAATTTTAAAGTGATAATTTATTTTGGATGATAAATCTAGGACATTGATCCCATTTTTATTAAATAAAATCCAATTTAGTTTAATAGAAATATTTTTGTGATTTTTTAATTAACGTGCATGAAAATAAATTTATTATTACAAATTACATAATAATAAATTTAACCAAAATAATAAAAAGCAACAAAAAATAATAAACAACTCCCAAGTGGAACTTCAAGTCTCCATGGGCTCCCACTTGACAAAAACTCACATATGAAAAAATAAGTATTGAAAAATAGGAAAAAACAAATAAAAATGAAGTTAGTATAAAAATAATTAAACATATAACTTGAAAATAATTAAATTAAGGCAAACAAAATTGCATCATATATGACAAGACAATTAAAATTACTTAATAAAAATGTGCAATTCAACAAATTAACAAAATCAACATGCATAAAAAAACATAAAATAATGTTAATAAAATTTAACATGCATAAAAAGCATAGAATAATGATGATAGAATTTAACATGCATAAAGACATAAAATAATAACAATAATATCCAATCATGTATAAAAAGCAAAGGTAATAATAAAATCAACATGCATAAGAAATAAATAATAGTAATAATAATAAAATTAAATAAGAATAAGGATAATAATAATACTAATGATGGTAATAACTACAATAATAATAACATAATAATAACAAAGAATATGAACAATCAAATACAATAATAATAATAATAATAATAATAATAATAATAATAATAATAATAATAATAATAATAATAATAATAATAATAATAATAATAATAATAATAATAATAATAATAATAATAATAATAATAATAATAATAAAAATAATAAAAATAAAAGATGAACAATATGAACAACATGAACAACATGAACAATATGAACAATTAAATAAAAATACTATGAACAAAAATAATAGCATGAACAATTAAAGAAGAAATAAGAACAAAAAAATAATAGTATGAACAATTAAATAAAAAATAAGAAATATGAACAATTAAATAATAGATCTAAAAGAATTTACATGATGATTAATTAAATAAAATTAAAAGAATAAGAAAAGAATAAAATGATAGAACTAAAAGAATTTAAATGTTAATTAATTAAATAAAAACAAAAGAATGAAATTAAAATTAATTTAAGAAATTGAGCCAAGAATAATTACCCTCAAATTTATCTTGATGAAGAGAAGGTAAGATCCAATTCCTTGTCTTGATTTAAAGAATATGATTAGAAAAATAAAATATTGAAAAATGAAATTTACTCAAGAACAAACAATTAATTTGTTTGTCTCAAAGTAGAAAATTATTTGATTGAAAATAAGAAAATTTTCAAGAACAAAAATAGTTATTTTTTGCCTTAAGAATTGCTGGAAATTTCTTTAGAAATTGAGAGAATTTGTTCTTGAAAGAAGCAAGAAGAAGAAAAATATTTTTTAAAGAAAATCCCCTCAATTCTCCCTAAAAAACTCTTTTTTTCCCCTTAAAATTCAGATTTTTTAATTAAGAAATTAAATTAATTTAATTCCCATAATTACAAAAAACCACTGAATTTATTGGGTTGGAAGATAGAAGGCTTTTTGAATTAAATTTTGCAAAAAATATGAGTTAAAAAGCATTTAAAATGAAGAATTTATGGCCAAAAAGGCCGAATTAGGCAAAACGGACGAATAGGGGCGCGGAGGGGCGCACGGCGCCCCTTCGGTGCGCCCGACGGCCTGCCTGCGCACAGGCTCGTGCGACGGGGCGCCCGTCAGCCCGCGCCCGCACGTGCATGCCGCGCGCGCGACACTGCGCGAGAGCTGGCCGCTCCGCACCGCCCAGCGCGCGGGCGAGCTCGCCCTTCGGGCGCTCCGCCTGCGCGCCCAGCGCTGCCGCTGCCCGACACTCGCAGAAATTTTTTTTTTTAAATTCTTATAAAATATAATAATTTAAAAACTCACTTTTTTCATCACAAAATAAATTTTAAAATACTTTAAAAATATTTTTGAAATACATTGTTATTTAATTTTAGAACAACAAATTGACAAGGAAATCGTCACTTCCAACTTCATTCTTTTTGCCTATAGATCGGCACACTTAATTTCATCATTGGGTAATCCTGATCAAGGCTACCCGGGACCCGGTGTCTACAATACCATATTCTGTCCTCCCATTGGAGTCAAGAATGCTACGACTCGAATCAGGTCTCAAACATCCGGATCGTTTGGAGGATGAGGGTCTTAACCTTCTTCCTCTAAATCCCTCTGTGACGCGCGTCGAACCCCGTGGTGCCTCGAACCGGCCGCTTTTAGGGCGATTGCAAGAGGTTTATAAAACTTGTAAGAAATTACAAGTGCATCTATTTTGGGCAACTAGGAGGTTTTTTGGAGTCGCCACCCAATAGAACATTGGGAAAGGTCGTCTAGTCTCAGTGCACCTAAGACAACGCTGCTATGTCCATTTTGGGCAAGCTAGAGGGGTCTTGGAGGCCCCATCCTAATAGAACATTAGGATGACCCTCTTGCCTCGTGGAGTCTAGGACTATGCAAGTTCGACCTTTTTTGGAACACAAGAGGCGTCTTGGAGGCTCCACCCCAATAGAACATTGAGATGACCCTTTAGCCTCATTGAGCCCAAGACCAGAGAAGGTTCGGGACTTCCCATTTATTCATACCTTGATTAAAGTTATAATTGAGTTTTTAATTTAGTGTTTCATCCCATTTCTCATTCAATTCAAATGCAGTAATTTAACACGCATGTCAATCGCATAATGAAAGCGGTAAATAAAGTAAATAAAAGTACGATAAATTATAACAAAACTAGGGGCGGAATACAACCACAATTATAAATAAAATACAAATCATACATAAAATGGGCTATTTGTTAAAGATGAGGACATTGGTCCGCACATGCATGTTTTAAGAAAATATTTTTAATGTGACAATTTATTTTGGATGGAAGAAACTAGGACATTGGTCCCATTTTTATTAGGAAAACCCAAGTTAATTTAATAGAAATATTTTATGATTTTTTTAATTAATGTGCATAAAAAATAGATTTACTTATTACAAATTACATAATAAAATAAATAAACCCAAAATAATGAAAAACAATAAAAATGACAAACAACTCCTAAATGGTATCTTCAAATCTCCATGGGCTCCCACTTGCCATTGGAAAAAACTCACACATGAAAAATAAGTATTGAAATAAAAAAGACAAATAAAAGTGACGTTAGTAATAAAAAAAATGAATTTAAACATACAACATGAAGAAAATTAAATAAAGCAAATAAAAAAATGCATCATGTGTGACAACTTAATTAAATGACATAATAAAAATATGCAACTTAACAAATTAACAATTCAACAATTCAACATGCATGAAAAAGTATAAAATAATAATAACAATAATACTAGTAACAAGTTATAACAACAAATAAGGATAATAAAAATAATAATAATGATAGTAGTAATAATAAATAATAATAATAAAAGTAACAACAAACATAATAATAATAATAATAATAATAATAATAATAATAATAATAATAATAATAATAATAATAATAATAATACAAATAATGATAATAATGATAATAATAATACTTAGGATGATAAATCACAATAATAATAATAATAATAATAATAATAATAATAATAATAATAATAATAATAATAATAATAATAATAATAATAATAATAATAAAACACAATAACAACCAAGGAATATGAACAATCAAATAAACATGCAAGAGTAACAAGAAATAAAATAAATATAACATATTAAAATATGATAAATAATAATACCAATAAAAATAACAATACTAATATATGAACAACAATGATGATAATGATAATCATAAAAATAGAAACAAAAAATGAATAATCAAATAAAGAGCAAAAAGATAATAATAATAATAATAATAATAATAATAATAATATGAACAATTAAATAAGAACACAAGAAATAAGAAATAAAAAAAAAATAGGTCTAAAAAAATTTACATGATAACTATTTAATTGTAAATAAAAATTAAATTAAAAATTAAGCCAAAAATACTTACCCTCAAAATTTAGCTTGATGAAATGAAGGTAAATGATCCAATTCCTTGTCTTAATTTGTAGGAATAATATTAGAAAAATAAAATATTGAAAAAAAATTTAACTTAAGAGCAAACAATTAATTTATTTGTCTCAAGGTAGAATTGTTAAATAAAAAGAAAGAAAATTTCCAAGAACAAAAATTGTTCTTTTTGACTTAAGAATTATCTTGGAAAATCCTTTCAAAAATTGAGAGAATTTGCTTTTGGAAGAAAGATGAAGAAGAAAATAATTTTTTTCTAAAGAAAATCCCCCCTTAATTCTTCTCCAAAAGTGATTTTATACCTCCCCAAAAAATCAGATTTTTTAATGAAAAAATTAAATTAATTTAATTTCATAACCACAAAAAAGCTGATGAATTTGAAAGGTTTAGAATCCAAAAAGTTTTAGAATTAAATTATACCAAAAAAAAAATGAAGAAAAAACATTAAAAATGAAGAAAAAAAGGCCCAAAAGGGCCAAAATAGCTGTCGGGGACACGTGGGCGCGCATAGGGGCGACAGGCTTCACCCGCGCGCAGCATCCCGATAGTCGCGAATTTTTTTTTTTAAATTTTTGCTAAAATAATATAATTTCAAAACATACCCTTTTTGTCTCAAAATAATTTTTAAAACATTTTTAAAATACATTTTTTTAATTCTAATAAATCAATCCGATAAGAAAATCGTCACTTTCAACTTTTATTTTTGCCTATAAACAGACACACTTAATTTCATCATTGGGTAATCCTGATCTAGACTGCTCCGGGACCCAATGTCTACAGTTGCCCCCAATTTTGGGGAGGCTAGTGCATGGGTGCCTAGGTGAGCCAAAATTCAGGAAAGAGAAAGAAGCGCGTACCTGAGTGTGACGCGCGCCGGAACCAGCAAGGCCCTCATTGAGCCCGCCTTTTGGGGCTCGAGGGATTGGTTCGCGTTTTTTATGATTTTGGGTATCATGAGTCATTTTGGATGCCTCATTTCCAATAGAACATTGGAAAGGATCATCTAAATCCACAACGCCTTTAGGCACATTTTGAAATATTTTGGAGTCGCCACCCAATTTACAAGAAACTGGGAGAGGTCTCTAACCTCTATTGGTCTAAACCAGAGAAGATGTTCGGAACTTCACTCTTATTAATGACTTAAATTTTATAAATGAGTTGTTAAAAAATCCAAATTCCATCTCTCTTCTCACGCGGTAATGCAATAAATTAAAGCGCATTCATTCACATTAAAAGCGATAAATAAAGTGGCAAATAAATAAATTACCAAATAGAAAATGGGACAGAACAATCCCCCAATATAAATAATAGAAATAAATAAAAATGGGACAGAACAATCCCCCAAAATGAATAAAAGAAATAAATAAAGGAAAATGGGACAGAACAATCCCCCAAATAAAAATATAAATAAACAAAATAAGTAAATAAATAAACACATAAAAAATTTAAGATGCAACATACATAAATCGGGTCATGAATTAAATTTTAGGAACATTGGTTCCTTTTATTAAAAAATTGGAGGAGTATGTTTAGGGCATTGATTGGAAAAAAAACCGGGATGAGTGATCCTATTTTATGAAAATTTAGTTCTCCATTTGAAAGTGTGATTTTTATTGTCTAAAATAGGACATCGGTCCAATTTGTTAATAAAAATCCCAAATTATTAATTATCTAAAAGACGTTATTTTCTATAACGCGGATAATTAAAACATATATTTTATGTACAAAATAATAATAATATAATAAAAAGAAATAAAATAATTAATATGCAAACCCTAAGTTTGGATGGTCTCTAATTCCCACGGTTGCTGAGACCCAAGCGCGCGTGTAACTCGCACAATTCCTTAGATATTTAATCTTTGATATGCAAATGAAGCTTCTGATTTCCTCGTTGCTTTTCTTGAAAATGAAGTTAAAACCAAGATTTGAAAACTTCCAGCAAGAACGTCAAAGAAAAAGAAACAAGATGATGAACCTTCTCACGCTAAACTCCTTCCTTTTTCACTCAAAACAAACTCAGAATCCTCCAACTCAAGAATTGGTTTCCTGAGCTTAAAAGACAAACTGAGAATGCCTATTGAGAAAACAAGAATTATTTTCTTGCTCTCAAAGTTTTTTTTTCTGTTCTTTTTTTTTTCTCTCTGTGTTCTCCCTTTCTTTTTCTTTTTTTTTTTCGTTCCTCTCCCCTCCTCTCTCTTTTTTCAACTCTTTAAATGTTATTTAACAAATTCGCTCACTTCCTTACCAAATCCATCATAAAACTCCATTTTCAAACCAAATCCGCGGAAAACATGGAGAAAAGACATTGACGAGGAAGAACGCACGTGAGGCAGGTGAGAGCTCACCTCTCCTGTGAGCTGGACCTCACGTGGTGAGGCAGCATCTCACCAAAGTGAGATGGGCCTCACAAACATGAGGCTCCATCTCACATGGGTGAGATGGGCCTCACCCACAGGCCCCTAAAACCCAATCCATCTCCTACTTCTCTTTTTTTTTTTAAAATAAAAATGAAGAAAGAAAAATATTTTTAGAATACGGGAAACGGAAAAAATATTTTTTTCGAGGAAACCATCACTTCCATTTGTCTATTGCCTGTGACCAGGTATCACTCTCATCATTGGGTAACTTCGGTCTGGACTGCCTCAGGACCCGATGTCTACAGTTGCCCCCAGTTTTGGGGAACGTAGTGTCTGGGTGCTTAGGTGAGCCAAAACTCAAAGAAAATATAAAAGACACATACCTGAGGCAGCTGTCCTTATCGAACCGGGTAATGCGCGGAGTCTGTTACAGACCAACGAAATGCGAGGTTTGCTCTTCTGAGCGAGGTTGTTGTTCTTCCGAACTGCTCTTCTGAGCAAGGCATTCTTCTAAACTGGGTGTCCTTCTGGACTGCTGTAACACCCCCATACCCCCGGTAAGGAATATCGGGGCGCTACGCGGTCACTTACGTATACTTGCACATGCATTAGCGGAAGCGGTAACAATAAATCAGAAATAAGTTGGGCCCAAACAAAATTACATTTATTATACATATAAACTATACATATACAAAAGTTATATAGTTATTACATATTCATTTACGTTACATATACAAATACATTTAACGATTATATGTCGAGACTAAACTCTCTATATACATAATGATGTTACTCAAAACATCAGAAACTCTAATTCTATCTTATACAAAAAGGGTATATCAAAAAGCTCCTAGTGACCCTCACTTGCAGATGAACGCTTTCACTGGTCACACCTGTCAACCTACACGGAAACAAACATCCGTGCTAAGCGATAACGCTTAGTGGGGATGAAAACAATGCAAGGGACTTCTTTCGAAGTCTCAAAATAATTTACATATACATCACATATATTAGTCAAAGCACACATGCATATATTTTCACACTCATGTAAATCATAGATTCTAATTCATATAAACATGTACTTGTATACTAGTCATCATGTAACATTATTCTCATGTTCATTATACTCTAACAATAACAAGAAGCCTGAATTCCTTTCACGGTGGATACGGGTAACTCTGGATACTGTTTACAGTATCTTACATGTGGAGAATTAACTCAAACTCCATGGAATACATGAGGCATTCCGAACTCTGGGCACAATTAAGGCCAACTCTAGCAGCTGCACTCTAGCCCTTTATAAGCATGCTTATCTATCCACTATAACGGTAATCAGGCTCTAACAACTCATATACTGTGCACTGATATCAATTTATTTACTATAATTCAAATACATTTAATTACATGTATAACTTTTACAAATCATGTACATTTAATTACTACTAATCATATAAGAGGTTTAAAAGATAATTTAAAACCAAATACAAGCTAAATGATAACATACAAGACCCATTTAAACCTTTAACAATTCAAAACAGGAACAAAATGCCAAAACAAGACAAAACAGGCGGAAAAAGCTCACTGTCGCGATCGCGACTTGTGTCGCGCTCGCGACAGTAGCCCAAGGAAACAGGACCGTTGCGAGGCGCTCACGTGATTGCGGCTCGCGACGATCTGCTTCGCTTCACGCCCACCAGGAAGAAAGGGGTCACGGCGTGACTACCCATCACGCCTCGTGACAGGCTCTTCACAGAGAGAGGGGCATCACGTGGCGTGATGCCATCTCACGCCTCACCAAGGAAGGGGTCACGGCGTGACTGAACATCACGTCGCGTGACTCTCTCCTCACCGAAGTAGAAGGACATCACGTGGCGTGATGCCTTCTCACGCCTCACCAAGGGAAAGGGTCACGGCGTGACTGCTTGTCACGTCTCGTGACTCTCTCCTCCCATCTCTGAAAACCAAAATTTTCCAACTCGCTTCTTACGGAAATGAAAGACGCGATTCTGTCGCGACCTCAACTGGTGACGCGCCCGCGACAAAAGCGTTTTCCCCAATTCCAAAGGCAAAATCCACATACCGATAAACTTAAACAAAACCCAAACCGACTCTTTTATTTTCACATGCAACCACTCATCTTTTTAACATGTAATTGCCCTATAAATCATGCTCATAACTAGATTTTCACTCAAATTACACAATCACTCTAGTTATTGAAACACTACAAGCAATCAAAATGATTTCACACACTTAAACAAACAATTGAGCTAATTAAGCTCCAAATACATTTCTTTATACAACTAAATCTCTATTGAGACATTCAAAGTCATAACACATGCAAAATAGGAAAAACCGCACACGATCCCTACCTCTAGGATGTTGGACCGCGCTCTCTACTCGGCTCCGACCTTCTCTTTGCCTTTATTGGGCCTCTTGTCCACAGCTTCCATACACAAACCATTCAAAATACCAAAGTTACTCTTCTCTCTTACTTTAAATCAAAAACAGAAATAAGATAGAAGAAGAAGACCAATACTAACTAAATAGCATTACTTACCTTCTTAGGAGACCTAATCAAGCTCTACTAACCCCTCTCAAAGTTAATCCAAATGAATCACTCAAAACATGTAAAGAAGAAGAATAAGGAAAGGGCAAAGCAAGTGGACGGCAGAAACTTTAGGAAAAGGAAAAGCAAAGAAGCATATGGCCAAAGCAAAGAGACCAACGTGAAAAGAAGAAGGAAAAGAGCAGATAGTCTAAGCCAATCCAAAATTAATTACACTAATAAATGCTACCTATTCCATTAATTACATAATTATCTTCTTTTCCCTTTTTAAATAATCCTAATCTCTTATTAGCTAATATAATGCTAATTAAGCTCTTGCCACATGTCACCTCCCTACAGTGCCATGTGTCGCTCTCCTACAAGCCACAACTTAAAAATTCCAATTTACATACCCTAACACCGGAGTGGTTCTGTCGCGCCCGCGACGCTTGTCGCGCTCGCGACAGGACTCACACTCCCAACACTAATCTTTCTTGAACCAAAATTCTATAATTCTTCTAGGGCTATTTCGGGGTGTTACAACTGCTCTTCTGAGCTGGGCGTTCTTCTGAACTAGGTGTCCTTCTGGACTGCTCTTTTGAGCTGGGTGTTCTTCTGAACTGGATGTCCTTCTGGACTGCTCTTCTGACCGGGGCATTCTTCTGAACTGGGTGTCCTTCTGGACTGCTCTTCTGAGCGGGGCGTTCTTCTGAACTGGGTGTCCTTCTGGACTACTCTTCTGAACGGGATGTTCTTCTGAACTAGGTGTCCTTCTGGACAGCTCTTTTGAGCGGGGTATTCTTCTGAACTGGGTGTCCTTCTGGACTGCTCTTCTGAGCGAAACGTTCTTCTTGGATATTTCCTGCAAAGCTATGTGCATGGAAGTATATACAAAAAAATTGTATGCATGATATGAGATGTAGATGTTTGTAAAAATGGATGACTATGTCGTAGGTGGTCAAGGGTCCGCTAGGGATACAACTTGGCTGCTCCATCATGCCCCCAAGGATCCATAAGTGCGCTGTCTTGGCTTCAGGGGCTCCGACCCAAAACTGGTTCTGACAGATTCGCTAGGCGTGCATCTTTCCTCCGTCGACAATCATATATCCGAGGTTCGGACTCACATCCCTACCTCTGAAGTAATGCCGCCTTATCGCTCCGGGCATCGAAAGTCATTATTTTAAAGGTAGTGCGTCTCTTGTGGATTTTCACACTAGCTTTTCTTAGAGGGAAATGCGTCCTTTTGGATTTTCACATGACCCTGTGCCTTATTATTATTTTATTTTATTTTTTTTCCTGGAATGGACCCAAACCAATCTAGCGGCTTTTATTTTATTTTATTTTTTATAGGACTGACTGCCTGTTCCCAGGTTTTCACCCTGTCCCTCGGCCTAACTTTTGCTTAGAGCGCCAATTACGGTTTTCATCTCTAACGGACTTCTCTTTTTTTTTTTTTCTTTTTCTTTTTTTTTTTGAATTCTCAAACAATAGTCATCAGATAGATCAATGATATATTATTTAAAAAATAGAATTACAAGACCAATGAAAATGCAAACATAATTCTTTTATTCATTGCAAAATTGTGTACAGTTCTATATGATTTCATCATGCATGATCTTCTTTTGACAAGAATTCAAAAGCACAAGACTACATCTAATCTCGGAATAGATCTTGTAAGCATCAAACTCCTGTTATCAATCGGCCCTCTCGGATTTTCTCGATTGAACATTTTCTCTTGGCCTTTAATTTTTGCCCAGGATGCCTTTTTTCGGTTTTCACCCTGACAGGGCGCCCAATTTTAGCAAGGCCGCCTTTTTTCGATTTTCGACCCGCGGGGCATTTATTCTCTTCTTTTTATTTTAGCCTTTAGCCATGGAATCTTTTTAATCTGTCGATATTGACCGATTCTCTAAATTCATTCCCATCACTGTCTGCTAAAATTGCTGCTCCCTTTGTCAGTAACTTCTTCAGCACAAATAGACCTTCCTAGGTTGGTCTGAATTTTCCACGTATATCTGGTACTCCTGGTCTCATCATCTTAAAGACCAAATCCCCTTCTTTTAATGGGTGCTTCCGTACCTTCTTGCCAAAGGACCAAGCTAGCCTCTTCTGATAGACTTGATTGTGATAGTATGCTCGCAACCTGTCTTCATCCAACAGGTTCAACTGCAATAGTCGCTGCCGTGCCCATTCTGTCTCTGGAATCTTAGCTTCCATGACTACCCTCAAAGATCTCAGTTCGATTTTGACTGGCAAAATGGCTTCAGTTCCGTACACTAGAGAGAAAGGTGTTGTTTCCGTAGAGGTTCTGACTGTAGTTCTATAACCCCAGAGTGCAAATGGTAGCTTTTCTGCCCTGTCTTTATAAGTCTGAACCATCTTGGCTAATATTCTCTTAACATTCTTGTTTGCCGCTTCAACTGTGCCATTAGCCTGAGGTCGGTAAGGAGAAGACTTGTGATGCTAGATTCCATACTTCTGGAGCATCTGTTTAGTCTCTGCTAAGAATTGTACCCCATTATCAGACACAATGTGGTGCGGGAGGCCATATCTACATATCAAATTCCGCTCAATGAACTTAGCCATGTCCCTAGCATCAACCTTTTTGAAAGATTCAGCTTCAACCCACTTAGTAAAGTAATTGATGGCGACCACAATAAATCTATGCCCATTAGAAGCTGTGGGACGTATCTCGCCTATGATGTCTATTCCCCAAGCTGCGAATGGCCATAGAGATGTCAGACTATGTAGCTCTGAAACTGGCACATGCCTCAAATTCGCATACTGTTGGCATAATTGGCATTGCTTCACATATTTTGAACAATCTGTGTCCATTGTGAGCCAATAAAATCCCTGGCGCATGATCTTCTTTGCTAAGGCCAGACCATTCATGTGAGTTCCACAAACACCGGCAAGAATCTCTTTTATAACCCTTTCGGCTTCTTTCTCCACTAAACATCTCAACTGGATACCATCCGCTTGCCTCTTATACAAAGTTCCATCCACACTGATGAATTGAGAGGATAAGTTTCTAATCATTCTTTGGTCTTTCTTAGTGGCTTCCTCTGGAAAGATTGACCTTTCTAAGTAGTTTTGAATATCATAATACCAAGGCTTCCCATCAGTGGCTTCAATATCCATTATCTGCTCAGATTCAAAACAAGGCTTTTTCGTACTAGAGATCAACACAGGTCTCATAGCAACCCCTATTGGATTATCCCACATAGACACTAACGTCGCAAGAGCATCAGCTAACTGATTTTCATCCCTGGGAACGAAGTGAAAAGTGTAGGTCTCAAACTGGCTACTCAACATTTTCAAGTGCTTCACATAAGGCAACAACCTCTCTTCCTTGACTGACCATTCCTCTCTAATCTAATGAATCACTAAAGATGAATCTCCGAAGACTTCGGCGGTCTTTGCCCCTAGAGCAAGCAATGTTTCCAATCCGAAGCTGCAAGCTTCATATTTTGCTTCATTATTGGTCGCTTTATAGCTCAACTTTTTGTCTAATGGTAGCTTTTCCCTTTCTGTTAACTGCCCCATCAAAGAACATCTGCCACCCTTGTACTGTTATGGCCGCGACCTCTTCATCTGGGAAATTATATTCGAACTGGTCTCCCTCAGTAGGGTGTTCAGCCAAGAATTCAGCCACAGCTCTACCTTTAATGGTTTTCCTGGTAATGTACCCAATATCGAACTCCTACAATAGTAATAACCATCTTCCCATCTTTCCTAGTAGAGAGGGTGTCACACCCCAAAATAGCCCTGGTCGGATTGTGCATGCTAAGTCGGGATCGGAAAGGGTATTTCAGTAATTTATGCTTGAGAAATTTGGAGTGTTAAGGACCTAATTGAAAAGATAATTAAGTTTGTAAAGAAGAAATGTGCAAGTGAGTGAAGTGTTATTTGTCTAAGGACTTAAGAGCATTAATTGATTTGGAATAGTCTTAGTGGAGTTTGTGGTCTAATTAGGATCTGCCATGTGGGCTTGTTAGGTGGGCATTGAATAAAGAAAAGAAGAAAGGAAAGAGGAAGAGAGGGAGAACACAGATAGCATTCCCGTTCGTTCTCTCCTCTCACGCCTCCCCTTCTTCTTCTCTTCTCCTTTCTCTGCTTTTCCTTTCTTTGTCATTTGGCTTGGAGTTGTGTTTTGCTTGGTGGAGTTTGTACTTTGCTTGAAGAGGTAAGTTGGGTTAAGGTTTCTACTGTTCTTCTTCATCTTTTCCTGGTTTTGGTTGAGTTAGGGTTTTGAAGAGTAATTGTGGGTTTTGTTTGTGCAAGTGTTTGATGATAAGAAGAAGCAAAATAAAGGCAAGGACAAGTTGAGATTTGAGGATTGAGCAGTGATCTTGAAGCGTGATTTTGGGATCGTCATTTCCAGGTTTGGGAGTGTTTTGAATGCATGCAATGTTTGGAAGTTTCTGTGTTCTTCAATTTCAGCATGTCTCTGCCCTATTTCTCACTAGGCTTATAATTGTATTTGCATGGTCTAATTTCGGGAACTTGGTGTGTTTTGGAATGTGTATATGCATGATTACGTGAGTAGATGTGTTAGTATGCATGTTATGGATTGAATTGAAGTTACTGAGCTTTGGGTTTTGAACTTACTGTATTTTTTTTAGGGTTTATGCTCTAGAATGGATTAAATGTGTTTAAGCATGGTTTTGATTGTTCGATTGTTGAATTAACTGCAATCATCTTGTTTATGCTGTTTGGAAGATCGATTGAAAGGTAAGATGAATTTGGTGGTGTTTGAATTAGTTTGAAAATGATTTTATCGAGTTCTTTGAATTCTGGGTAAGCTGGGAATGGAAAATCGCGTCTCTGTAGAATTTCCATTTCCAGTATGTGTCGAGACTTCCTGAGAGAGACAAGTCACGAGACGTGACTCCCAGTCACGCCACGTGACTCTGTCTCCCAGTCACAATGCGTGACTTCTCGGCAGGCTGGACGAAGCCGTGAGGCGTGACCCCCAGTCGCGAAGCGTGACTGCCTTGGGAGGGGCAAGTCACGTCTCGTGACTTAGAGTCACGTCCCATGACTCTTGTGAGGAGGCGTGACTTAGAGTCACGTCCCGTGACTCCCTTGGAGGCATGTCACGAGACGTGACATAGAGTCACGACTCGTGACTCTTGTGAAGAGCCAGGCGTGACATAGAGTCACGTCCCGTGACTCTCTTGTAGGTCACGACTCGTGACCTTCCTTTGAGGCCAGTCACGAGTCGTGACATGGCTCGTGACCGACCCCTCTTCAGCACCATTTTTTGATTTCGCCCAGTTTTAACCAAAATGAATTTCCTATCTCTTCTGTATGGTGATGTACTACTGTATTACTCTTGTCATACCTTTATGTGCTCTTGTATGACCTTGTATGATCTTTTCTGTTCCGATTTGTTCCCCCGTGACTAGTTTATTATAAAATGACTTTCAAATGCTTTTATGACTTTTTCCTCTACTGTGTGCTATCTTATCTGATTGGTTAGCTCATTTTAGTTGTGATTAGCATTATGTTATGCATATCCTTGATTGGATTCTTCTCTTAGAATAATCTGCCATGTTTATGAGTACATTGTATCAGTCCGCGATTAGATTGATGCGTTTTTAATCATTGGCATAATATGATTTCACATGTGTTCCTGACATGCTTTAGTATGATGAGTAGTGCTAGAATGTTATTGATTAAATTGTTGCATGCTTTTGAATATGAATTGTATGAAGTATAATTGATATTATGCTATGCTAAACTTATATGAATAATATGGTTGATGTCCGAATGCATTACTATGCTTTAGCCTTTGAACTCAATGTGTTATGTTTAAATGTAATTTGGAATATGCATGATTTTATTTAGTTATCTTCACCTAACGCATGATTAGGATTTTGTATTGATAACCATTGGCATGGTAGTGCTTCTGTACCTGATTCTTGGCATGCTTTAGAGCATTGTTTAAATGTTAAAGTATATTGATTGTATTATGTTTTGCAATGGGAATTGTATGAGATATGACCAACTTTATGAGGATATTTATATATCTATTGTGCTCTGGTTTATGCATGATGTATATATATTTATGCGTTATGTGATTCGAAGCGTGAATTGTTTTATGCATGACCTGCGAGAGTCAGTCTAGTGGATAGTTAGGCATGCCTAATAGAGTCTTATGTAGCTGCAGCGCCCTTTGAACGTTTGGACCCTGATCAGGTCCCCCGACTGGTTCCTCGCGAACCCCCCATCAGTACGGATCCTCGTGATCCTTTTTAATGTATTTGGATCGGGTTAAGATCCCCCTTCAGTAAAATGCTTTTGTGACAAAATAAAATGGTTTTCGATTCGTACCCGTAAGGTATCCTTTGGCCGACTTGTACCCGTAAGGTACTAATCAGTACACTCGTTATCCACTATTATGAGTCAGAAGGGTGCTTTACTGGTTTATGTTACCTTAAAATAACTATCAGAATGTGATATCCGTTTGAGCATGATAAGGATTTCAGGAATCAGTTTATATGTATATGGATGTGTCTATGGGCTTTAGAATGTATGTCTGTTTTATGTAAGCATGTTTTTATATCTAACATGATTATCCGTACTTGTCATGTAATTTGTTATAAGTTTCTGAATGCTTTGAAATGATTCGATTGATGTTTAAGCGTGGTTTTGTTAAATATTAACATGTGAACCGAAGCAGTTGTGATGGTAAGTATGTAATGATTAACTGTACTTTCTGCATGACAATGATATGAATGTAATGCTATGTGGTTATGCCTTCAGTCTCCGCTATCAGAGTGTTTTTGCATGATACTTAATATTTAGAGTTGCGCAGCGGTATTGTGATGCTCTAAATGTTGTACCTTGGATTTTTGACTAGTGTGTGTGTTTAGTATGTCAAAGTATGTTGTTTAGCTAGCATTTTCAACATGATGATTGGGTCATCAGTTCAGGCGTGGGTACTTAGTTTTGTCAATTGCATGTGTAAAGCTTATGTGACTTCGCACGGTAAGATGCTGATATTTGTTACCATTGTAGGTTTATGAATGTAATATAGTATGTAGTTCTGCATGATAATACTTGTATCGTGTATTATTTTATGTCGGATTTGACCTATTCTGGACATGAGTATATGTTATGGTTGTGAGTTATCGAATGAATGCCTTTACTATGCTAGCATGATCATATTTGTTATGAATATCTGCATTTGTCATTTGAATGTGTTATGCTTCGGCGACCATTGTGAATGGCCGTCCATATTCTTGTGTGTTCTCCCCACTAAGCGTTTATCGCTTAGCACGGATTTCTTTTCCGTGCAGGTGGCAGGTTTGGTTCTGTTCGAGTCGCGCTTCTGCAAGGTCGGCCACGTAGGAGTTAGAAGTTCTGTATTTTGTTCAGCTCCTATACTTCAGCTTTTGTATTTCTTTAGTATTGTATTTACGTACTTGGTTATGTAAGGATCTTTTTGTAATTAAGTTTTATGTTACTCCTTCGTTTTATCATTTCGCTTATGCTTCCGTTGAATGGTCATTATGTATGCTTCTGTGTATGCTTCAGCTTAGTGTCTGCGTGTGCATAAGTTATTGCATGTTCAGTCCGTGCCCGCAAGGTAAGGTAAATTTTTAATTAACCCGTATTTTTCTGTATGTATGTTATGTATTAAAGTATGCTTCCGGGTTGTGCATGTGCATATCTGTATGTGTGAGCGTCGGGTAGCGCGTCCATCGGCGTCCTTCCAATGGGGACGACGATGGGGGTGTTACAGTTAGTGGTATCAGAGCCCAGGTTTGATGGTTCTGGGTGTGTTGTTTGTTATGTGTTGAGTCTTTGCATGAGAGTCGGTTTTGTGTCGTGGCCTAATGCAGATGCATCTTGTTTTGTGTCATGTCTAGATGGAGTTTGATCCTAGTGAGAATGTGGGCGAGACAACAGAAAGTGTGAATCGAGTTGGTGCTGATCAGAGTGTTTCCGAGCGTTCTCCAGTTGAAGATTCTGGTCGTAATTCTGAGGATAGGGCTTTAGTGCAAGGATTGATTCGGATTTTGGACAGATTGACTGCTCCTCGGGTTTCTCAAGAATTTGTTCGGCATGTACCTCAGAAGAGAAAAGGATCGGTTAGTGAAGTGCCAGCAGGAAAAAGGGTTCGAGAACCTTCGATGTGTCAGCAATGTCAGAAGCAACATGGGAACAAGTGTAAGAAGTGGGTACCGTCAGTATGTCAACACTGTCAGAAGCGACATCGGGGCCCATGTCGGAAGCTTTCAGGTGCTTATTTCAGATGTGGCAGTATGGAACATCAGATAATCGATTGTCCTAAGAAGATGAGTGAGAGTCTAGCTGGGCAAGCTAGAAAGGAAGTGGAGGATTTGTTCAGATCTTCGCAAGTGCCTACAGAGTTTGTAGCGTCTAGCAAGGATTCGAAGGAGACCGCAGGTTTTTCTGGTAAGTTACATTGCAAGCTTTAGTTTAAGTAAGTTTTGTTTGTTTGGGTTGTGTGGATGTAAGTGTTTCGCTGGGAATTTCGAGGACGAAATTCTTTTAGGAGGGAAGAGTTGTCACACCCCAAAATAGCCCTGGTCGGATTGTGCATGCTAAGTCGGGATCGGAAAGGGTATTTCAGTAATTTGTGCTTGAGAAATTTGGAGTGTTAAGGACCTAATTGAAAAGATAATTAAGTTTGTAAAGAAGAAATGTGCAAGTGAGTGAAGTGTTATTTGTCTAAGGACTTAAGAGCATTAATTGATTTGGAATAGTCTTAGTGGAGTTTGTGGTCTAATTAGGATCTGCCATGTGGGCTTGTTAGGTGGGCATTGAATAAAGAAAAGAAGAAAGGAAAGAGGAAGAGAGGGAGAACACAGATAGCATTCCCGTTCGTTCTCTCCTCTCACGCCTCCCCTTCTTCTTCTCTTCTCCTTTCTCTTCTTTTCCTTTCTTTCTCATTTGGCTTGGAGTTGTGTTTGGCTTGGTGGAGTTTGTACTTTGCTTGAAGAGGTAAGTTGGGTTAAGGTTTCTACTGTTCTTCTTCATCTTTTCCTGGTTTTGGTTGAGTTAGGGTTTTGAAGAGTAATTGTGGGTTTTGTTTGTGCAAGTGTTTGATGATAAGAAGAAGCAAAATAAAGGCAAGGACAAGTTGAGATTTGAGGATTGAGCAGTGATCTTGAAGCGTGATTTTGGGATCGTCATTTCCAGGTTTGGGAGTGTTTTGAATGCATGCAATGTTTGGAAGTTTCTGTGTTCTTCAATTTCAGCATGTCTCTGCCCTATTTCTCACTAGGCTTATAATTGTATTTGCATGGTCTAATTTTGGGAACTTGGTGTGTTTTGGAATGTGTATATGCATGATTACGTGAGTAGATGTGTTAGTATGCATGTTATGGATTGAATTGAAGTTACTGAGCTTTGGGTTTTGAACTTACTGTATTTTTTTTAGGGTTTATGCTCTAGAATGGATTAAATGTGTTTAAGCATGGTTTTGATTGTTCGATTGTTGAATTAACTGCAATCATCTTGTTTATGCTGTTTGGAAGATCGATTGAAAGGTAAGATGAATTTGGTGGTGTTTGAATTAGTTTGAAAATGATTTTATCGAGTTCTTTGAATTCTGGGTAAGCTGGGAATGGAAAATCGCGTCTCTGTAGAATTTCCATTTCCAGTATGTGTCGAGACTTCCTGAGAGAGACAAGTCACGAGACATGACTCCCAGTCACGCCACGTGACTCTGTCTCCCAGTCACAATGCGTGACTTCTCGGCAGGCTGGACGAAGCCGTGAGGCGTGACCCCCAGTCGCGAAGCGTGACTGCCTTGGGAGGGGCAAGTCACGTCTCGTGACTTAGAGTCACGTCCCATGACTCTTGTGAGGAGGCGTGACTTAGAGTCACGTCCCGTGACTCCCTTGGAGGCATGTCACGAGACGTGACATAGAGTCACGACTCGTGACTCTTGTGAAGAGCCAGGCGTGACATAGAGTCACGTCCCGTGACTCTCTTGTAGGTCACGACTCGTGACCTTCCTTTGAGGCCAGTCACGAGTCGTGACATGGCTCGTGACTGACCCCTCTTCAGCCCCATTTTTTGATTTCGCCCAGTTTTAACCAAAATGAATTTCCTATCTCTTCTGTATGGTGATGTACTACTGTATTACTCTTGTCATACCTTTATGTGCTCTTGTATGACCTTGTATGATCTTTTCTGTTCCGATTTGTTCCCCCATGACTAGTTTATTATAAAATGACTTTCAAATGCTTTTATGACTTTTTCCTCTATTGTGTGCTATCTTATCTGATTGGTTAGCTCATTTTAGTTGTGATTAGCATTATGTTATGCATATCCTTGATTGGATTCTTCTCTTAGAATAATCTGCCATGTTTATGAGTACATTGTATCAGTCCGCGATTAGATTGATGCGTTTTTAATCATTGGCATAATATGATTTCACATGTGTTCCTGACATGCTTTAGTATGATGAGTAGTGCTAGAATGTTATTGATTAAATTGTTGCATGCTTTTGAATATGAATTGTATGAAGTATAATTGATATTATGCTATGCTAAACTTATATGAATAATATGGTTAAAGTCCGAATGCATTACTATGCTTTAGCCTTTGAACTCAATGTGTTATGTTTAAATGTAATTTGGAATATGCATGATTTTATTTAGTTATCTTCACCTAACGCATGATTAGGATTTTGTATTGATAACCATTGGCATGGTAGTGCTTCTTTACCTGATTCTTGGCATGCTTTAGAGCATTGTTTAAATGTTAAAGTATATTGATTGTATTATGTTTTGCAATGGGAATTGTATGAGATATGACCAACTTTATGAGGATATTTATATGTCTATTGTGCTCTGGTTTATGCATGATGTATATATATTTATGCGTTATGTGATTCGAAGCGTGAATTGTTTTAAGCATGACCTGCGAGAGTCAGTCTAGTGGATAGTTAGGCATGGCTAATAGAGTCTTATGTAGCTGCAGCGCCCTTTGAACGTTTGGACCCTGATCAGGTCCCCCGACTGGTTCCTCGCGAACCCCCCATCAGTACGGATCCTCGTGATCCTTTTTAATGTATTTGGATCGGGTTAAGATCCCCCTTCAGTAAAATGCTTTTGTGACAAAATAAAATGGTTTTCGATTCGTACCCGTAAGGTACCCTTTGGCCTACTTGTACCCGTAAGGTACTAATCAGTACACTCGTTATCCACTATTATGAGTCAGCAGGTGCTTTACTGGTTTATGTTACCTTAAAATAACTATCAGAATTTGATATCCGTTTGAGCATGATAAGGATTTCAGGAATCAGTTTATATGTATATGGATGTGTCTATGGGCTTTAGAATGTATGTCCGTTTTATGTAAGAATGTTTTTATATCTAACATGATTATCCGTACTTGTCATGTAATTTGTTATAAGTTTCTGAATGCTTTGAAATGATTCGATTGATGTTTAAGCGTGGTTTTGTTAAATATTAACATGTGAACCGAAGCAGTTGTGATGGTAAGTATGTAATGATTAACTGTACTTTCTGCATGACGATGATATGAATGTAATGCTATGTGGTTATGCCTTTAGTCTCCGCTATCAGAGTGTTTTTGCATGATACTTAATATTTAGAGTTGTGCAGCGGTATTGTGATGCTCTAAATGTTGTACCTTGGATTTTTGACTAGTGTGTGTGTTTAGTATGTCAAAGTATGTTGTTTAGCTAGCATTTTCAACATGATGATTGGGTCATCAGTTCAGGCGTGGGTAATTAGTTATGTCAATTGCATGTGTAAAGCTTATGTGACTTCGCACGGTAAGATGCTGATATTTGTTACCATTGTAGGTTTATGAATGTAATATAGTATGTAGTTCTGCATGATGATACTTGTATCGTGTATTGTTTTATGTCGGATTTGGCCTATTCTGGACATGAGTATATGTTATGGTTGTGAGTTATCGAATGAATGCCTTTACTATGCCAGCATGATCATATTTGTTATGAATATCTGCATTTGTCATTTGAATGTGTTATGCTTCGGCGACCATTGTGAATGGCCGTCCATATTCTTGTGTGTTCTCTCCACTAAGCGTTTATCGCTTAGCACGGATTTCTTTTCCGTGCAGGTGGCAGGTTTGGTTCTATTCGAGTTGCGCTTCTGCAAGGTCGGCCACGTAGGAGTTAGAAGTTCTGTATTTTGTTCAGCTCCTGTACTTCAGCTTTTGTATTTCTTTAGTATTGTATTTACGTATTTGGTTATGTAAGGATCTTTTTGTAATTAAGTTTTATGTTACTCCTTCGTTTTATCATTTCGCTTATGCTTCCGTTGAATGGTCATTATGTATGCTTCTGTGTATGCTTCAGCTTAGTGTCTGCGTGTGCGTAAGTTATTGCATGTTCAGTCCGTGCCCGCAAGGTAAGGTAAATTTTTAATTAACCCGTATTTTTCTGTATGTATGTTATGTATTAAAGTATGCTTCCGGGTTGTGCATGTGCATATCTGTATGTGTGAGCGTCGGGTAGCGCGTCCATCGGCGTCCTTCCAACGGGGACGGCGATGGGGGTGTTACAGAGGGTGCCTATTGAAGGTACCTAAGCGGGTTATGCTTAGCAACTGCTTGCACGCTGAAACAGTGAAAGTAGTGTCGCAACTTCTTAGAAGCCTAGATTACGGCTAAGCAAATCTTTTCCACTTTAACATATTTGGCTTCATATGGCAAGAATTTCTTGCTAAGGTTATAAACCGCAAACTCCACTCTAAATTCATCCTCCTAGGCCATCATAGCACCCACTGAGCTGTCCTCTATTTCTAAGTACAGGATTAGCGGCTTGGCACGACATGGTGGTCTTAAGACAGGTGGATTTAAAAGATAGTTCTTTATGGTATCAAAGGCCAGTTGGCAATCATCATTCCACACCACCGGCTGGTTCTTCCTAAGAAGCTTAAAGATGGGCTCACATACTGAAGCTAGCTTTGCGATAAACTGACCGATGTACTGAAGTTTTCCCAGGAAACTCCTAACCTCTTTCTCTTTTTGGGGCACTGGCATTTCTCTAATGGCCTTGACCTTATCAGGATCTACTTCTATTCCTCTTTGACTTACCACATGGCCCAATAGCTTGCCTGAGGTAACTCCAAAAATGCACTTCTTAGGGTTAAGGCACATGTTGTACTTACTGATCCTTTGAAAGAACTTTTCCAGAGCTTCAAAGTGACCTTCTCTAGTGGCTGACTTAATCATCATGTCATCTACATATACCTCTACCTCCTTATGAACCAAGTCATCCAGGATTCTTGTTGCCATTCTCGGATAAGTTGCACCCGCGTTCTTTAAACCAAAAGGCATAACCCGATAGGCAAATGTTCCCCATTCTGTGATGAAAGCTGTCTTGATTCGATCAATTATCTTATTATAACCTACATAACCATCCACGAAGCTATACATCATGCATGCAGCTGCACTATCTACCAGTACATTTATGTGAGGCAGTGGAAAGTTATCTTTTGGATATGGCTTGTTCAAGTCCCGATAATCCACACATACTCGGACCTTTCCATCCTTCTTAGCCACAGGAACTACATTAGCTAACCAAGTCGGGTACTGAACTTCCACTAGAAACTTAGCCTAAATCTGCCTATGGATCTCTTCTTTCACCTTTTGCGCCCATTCTGGCCTAAGTCTTCTAAGCTTTTGCTTGACAGGTTTAGACTCTGGGTAAGTTGGAATAGCATGTTCGGCGACCTCTCGATCGATCCCTGGCATGTCCTCATAAGTCTAGGCAAAGACTTTTCATATTTTCTTAAAATTCTCTCAAATTTTATTCTCTCCTCAGGAGTAATATCTGATGCTATCAAAATCTCCTTTGGGTTTTCCAAAGTTCCAAGATTAAACGCAGTTGTGCTAGTTGAATTAATATAAAAAATAAATGCATCATGTTTATGATCATGAGAAATGAAATCATCAGAAAGATCACACAAATAAGCAAAGTTGTTCATATTATTAATATAATCAGAAACATTAACATTATCTTCATAAAAAAGTTCTGGCATAACCAAACTATCTAAATGATTATGGTCTTCATCTTCTGTTGATGCTGATGTTGTCACAGACTGTGCTTTGGCCTCTTGGCTTGATGAAGGCTTTTCAGCTATCTTCGGTGAAATTCTCAGATCTTCCATCTTTAAAGCTAGCTCTACCATCTTCTCTTTCCCTTTCAATCGGGTGGCTAACAGCTTCTCAGTAACGATCTCCTCAAGTTCTTCTCTATCCCAAATACTGCACTGTGTCATAATCTCCTCATCCCAGAAATCCTCTGCAAATTTGATTACTCCAACATCCCAGTCAAAGACATCACTAAAGATTTCAAATCCTGGAACAACCTTTCAATTCACCCATTGAAGCTCTTCTTCTCCGGTATAAGCACATACTGAGGATGCAGGAACAAAAGTTTTCGAAATATGGGGAATCTTTTCTGACTTCTTCTTCTCACTATGTTCACCTTTATACCCCAAACCCTTTCGATCTTTCTGGCCTCGAGTTGTGATAACAGATTGCAGCCCTTTTAAGTTCTTCCCCAAACCAGCTCCTGAGAGAAAGTGCATCTTTTTCATCATATTCACCATCTGAGGGGTACCCGTTGAACTTTGCTCTTCTCCTATCATTGACACATGAAAGCCACTAAATGGCTGGTTAGAAATCCCCAAAGTAGACACCTGATTTTCTCTTGCCGCCCTAATAGTTACCACCTCTCCTTCGTGTGGTATTTTAATCATCTGGTGTAGGGTAGATGGCACTCCTCCTAATTTATGGAACCACGGCCTTCCAAGTAAGACTGAAAAATTGGCTGGGATAGGCAAAACCACAAAATCTGCTTCCGCCTCAATAGGTCCCGTGTTAACCAGAGCCCTAAATGTTCCCGAGGCTTGTCTTCTAGAATTATCATAAGCTGTGATGGTCAAATCAGACTTGCTAAGCTTGCTTTCATCTAACCCAAAAGCCTGAAGTGCCACCAGAGGGCAAACATTTATAGATGATCCGTCATCCACCATGACACAAGTGGTGTGCTTACCATCAATTTATGCCTTGATGTACAGCAGTTGGTTGTGATTACGGCCCTCAGTTGGCAAGTCTGCATCAGAATAAACCAATCTCTCCCCTGATCCCCCTTTTACCATCTCTAGCAGTTTGGATGAAGAAATTGTAGTGGCCATGGTAGACTCACTTAAAGCCTCGACCAACTTTTGTCTGTGTGAAGGAGACTGTCTTAAAAGGTCCCATATGGATATCTGAGCCGTTGTCTTCTTCAACTGCTTCACTATTTGATTCTCTTCTGGCTCTTTCTCTGCTGGTGTTTGCACTTGTGACGCCCGTTCCCTAACGACAAACTAGCTCAGCTAATCTTAGTTAGAGAAGGTCGCACACACACACAGAAACACATGCGGAAACTGAATAATAAAATTTCATCACACACTGTTTTAATTCATGCATCACATGCCAATTACTATTAGCCACACGCCTTAGCCATTCACATGACACACATACATGTGGGAGGTTACATCCGTGATTACTACATTATTACATGCCTTTACATATTCAAAATACATATTAACCATATAAAATTTATACAAAAGTCCCAAATAACAAACCCCCAAACCTACACTATATACTTCCTATTGTTGACCGTACCAAAATGCGGGGGACGTCCTTCAGTCACCTCTCGTCCGTACCTGCACGGATTAGAGTAAATCCATGCTAAGCGATAACGCTTAGTGGGGAACTCATACATATAGCATATAATTTATCACACATCAGAATCACCATACAGAACATGCTAATAATCATGCCAGATCAACCATTACTATATTCAATCATAAGGCATCAATTACTTATTCACATTTCCATACTTCCTTATATCACAGTCACTTCTGTTTATATTTAATTAACTTTTAGCCGATTAACCAATTAGCCTTTTTGCCACTTTGCCTGCAATTCAATGACGCGGATAACGGGTATCGCATCGGTATCTCTCAGATACCAGTAATCTCATCGAGACTACTTTTTCACATTTAGCACCTTCTGGTGCTTCATATCACATTAGTACCTTCTGGTACTTTTCATCATTCCACATATAACACAATCCAGTAAGGATAATCGCATTGTGATTCCCATGGAATCAGACACATTTAACGCGTGGGGCTGCAGCACTTGACCCTATAGGCATGCCTAACTATCCACTACTTGACTCGCAGGCTTAAGTTGTTTAAACACGTTATTCAGTTCACTTTTCACTTTACACATTTGTATTAGCACACAGCCATACATTTCATTTGCATATTCAATATGCTTTCAAATTCAGTCTTCACATTTAATATTCACATAACTTATCACATTCAGAAGTCATCATAGTTGTATGCATTTGTAGATAACTTAACACATATACATTACTTACTCATGCTGTCCTTCATTTCAGCTTAAAGCCATGCCATTTGAATGACCAAACACATTAGGATTATATTGCCAAAACAGGGTGGGTCACGGTCACAATGGATTTCATTGTCACCGTGACATATTGAAGTCCAAAACAGAATGCAAATTGGGGACATGTCACGGTCACAACCAATATCATTGTCACCGTGATGTGTTCCCAACTCTCGGCAGAATGCAACCTGAGGGTATGTCACGGTCACAATGAATCCCATTGCCACCGTGACATATTCTCACTTTGCAAAACAGAATGCTCCCTTGGGTACCTCACGGTCACAATGAAGTTCATTGTCACCGTGACATACCACAATCCCTTAGGCAGAATTGAACTCAAGCATACCTCACGGTCACAATGGATTTCATTGTCACCGTGACCTATGCAAAAACACCATAACATGGTTATGTTTTTCAGTCCATTTCTTCCTTCTCATTAAGACTTCAAATCTCATTCTCACTTTTGGCAATTAACCCAAATACATCAACCACACAATCAATAACACATACCTGATTTTCCCTTCTTGTTTGGCATTCAATAATAGTACAAATCATAATCACTTTCAAGCACTTTATCACAATCATATTGCTACTATACTCATACAATTTAGCATCACATAACTCATGCTCAACCTTCAATTTCACATATCATGCAATTCAGTTCAAAACCCTATTTAACCAACACTAATCACATATTCATACAGTTAGGGTTTGTTCCCAAACCTCGTCGCCTTAGCTCCTAATTACGACGGACGCTCGGCTCGCCGATTACAGCCTTTCCCTTATCTCTCTTCACTTCTTCAGCTAACAAAACAACACAGATGCTCAAGCTCAAACTCAAACCAATAATATCCCATCCAAACCAGCTCAACCAAGAAGAAAGAGTAGAAGATGAGAATATGCACTTATTCACTTACCTCTTAGGTTTAACCCTCAATTCTTGATCCAATTAGCTATATGCACACAATTACCATTAGCCACTAAACCACTCTCTCATCCTCACTCACGGGAACAAGAAGGAAGCCAAAGCCAAAATACAGAAAATAGCTAGGTTACCAAATGAAACTCTTTCATCTTAACCCACACTTGCATGCAAAGGAAGAGGTGGAAACCTCTCAAGAAGCCACACGGAAACCACTTCCTCAAGTCTGCCTCCACTTCCAATAAATCAAAGTTATTATATTCTTAATTAATCCTTCCATTAACTAATTAACTAGCCTTTAACTCATGCTTAGCACAAACATTCATAATTACCATTTAACTCCCTTAACTAAACTTCTTTCTTTCAATTAAGTCCAATCCTACACACACATGCCAAATTAGGTTAATTCTCTTAGGGTACAAATCCGGCCATGACAACTCTCCCCTCCTTAAAGAATTTCGTCCTCGAAATTCATACCTGAGTGGAATAGTTGTGGATGCTGTTCTCGCATAGCCGCTTCTGGTTCCCAAGTTGCTTCTTCAACACCATGGTGCTGCCAGAGTACTTTCACAAGTGGTATCTGCTTGTTCCGAAGTTGTCTGACTTCTTTTGCTAAGATCACTATTGGCTTTTCATCATAAGTGAAATCTGACTGCACTTCCACTTCTGGTATAGATAGCACATGGGAATCATCTGACCTATATCTTCTTAACATAGACACATGGAACACATCATGTAGCTTAGCCAAAGTCGGAGGCAAAGCCAACCGATAAGCTACAAAACCTACTCTTTCAAGCACTTCATATGGCCCAATAAACCTTGGACTCAGCTTCCCCTTTTTACCAAATCGCAGTACCTTCCTCCAAGGAGACACTTTCAGAAACACTTTATCACCTACACTGAACTCAATGTCTCTTCTCTTCAAATCAGCATACGACTTTTGTCTGTCACTTGCTGCTTTCAATCTTTGCTGTATGATTTTAGCTTTCTCTTCTGTATCACGGACCAAATCTGGCCCTATGACTCTGCTTTCATTCAATTCTGTCCAGCAAATCGGTGAACGACATTTCCTTCCATACAAAACTTCATACGGTGCCATACCAATACTGGTCTGATAACTGTTGTTATAAGCAAATTCCATAAGTGGAAGATACCTATCCCAACTCTTAGAGAAATCCAAAACACACGCTCGCATCAAATCTTCCAAAACCTGAATAATTCTTTCCGACTGTCCATCGGTTTGTGGATGGAAAGCAGTACTGAAATTCAATTTCGTACCCAACGCTGCCTGTAAACTCCTCCAAAATTTAGAAGTAAATCTGGGATCCCTATCAGAAACAATAGACAAAGGTATCCCATGCAATCGGACAATTTCCCTTACATACAATTCAGCCAACTTTTCCATAGAATAATCCATCCGAACAGGTATAAAGTGAGCTGATTTCGAAAACCTGTCCACAATAACCCATACTGCGTCTTGCTGTCTTGAGGTCAGAGGCAATCCAGTAACAAAATCCATCGTGATATTATCCCATTTCCATTGGGGAATAGGGAGTGGATGCAACATCCCCTGGGGCACTTGATGCTCCGCTTTAACTTGTTGACAGACAAGGCACTTGGACACATATTCCACTACATCCTTCTTCATCCCTGGCCACCAATACAACTGTTTCATATCTTGATACATCTTGTTTCCACCTGGATGCATAGTGAAAACTGTATTATGAGCCTCGTGCATCAATCTCTTTCTTAATTCTTTATCGTTGGCCACACACATTCTATTCTTATACAGCAGTATTCCATCTTCATTCACTGAATAGCCAGTCTTATCCATAACACCAACTGACTGCAGAACTTGTTGCAATCTCCCATCACTTCTCTGAGCAACTATTAACTCATCTTTCAGAACCGGTCTTGCTTTCAACTGTGCTAATAAAGCTCCATCTGCAGAAAACCTCCACTCAATCCGCTTTAACTGTAATGCTGAAATTGACTTCCTACTCAAAGCATCGGCCACTACGTTAGCTTTTCCCGGATGATAATCCACAATACAATCATAATCTTGAAACAACTCGAGCCACCTTCGCTGTCTCAGATTCAGTTCCTTCTGTAACCTCTATTGGTCTAAACCAGAGAAGGTGTTCGAAACTTCACTCTTATTAATGACTTAAATTTTATAAATGAGTTGTTAAGAAATCCAAATTCCATCTCTCATCTCACGCGATAATGCAATAAATTAAAGCGCATTCATTCACATTAAAAGCTATAAATAAAGCGGCAAATAAATAAATTACCAAATAGAAAATGGGACAGAACAATCCCCTAATATAAATAAAAGAAATAAATAAAGGAAAATGGGACAGAACAATCCCCTAAATAAAAATATAAATAAATAAAATAAGTAAATAAATAAATAAATAAACACATAAAAAATTTAAGATGCAACATACATAAATCGGGTCATGAATTAAATTTTAGGAACATTGGTTCCTTTTATTAAAAAATTGGAGGACTATTTTTAGGGCATTGATTGGGAAAAAAAACCGGGATGAGTGATCCCATTTTATGAAAATTTAGTTCTCCATTTGAAAGTGTGATTTTTATTGGCTAAAATAGGACATTGGTCCAATTTGTTAATAAAAATCCTAAATTATTAATTATCTAAAAGACGTTATTTTCTATAACGCGGATAATTAAAACATATATTTTACGTACAAAATAATAATAACATAATAAAAAGAAATAAAATAATTAATATGCAAACCCTAAGTTTGGATGGTCTCTAATTCCCCCGGTTGCTGAGACCCAAGCGCGCGTGTAACTCGCACAATTCCTCAGATATTTAATCTTTGATATGCAAATGAAGCTTCTGATTTCCTCGTTGCTTTTCTTGAAAATGAAGTTAAAACCAAGATTTGAAAACTTCCAGCAAGAACGTCAAAGAAAAAGAAACAAGATGATGAACTTTCTCACGCTAAACTCCTTCCTTTTTCACTCAAAACAAATTCAGAATCCTCCAACTCAAGAATTGGTTTCCTGAGCTTAAAAGACAAATTGAGAATGCCTATTAAGAAAACAAGAATTATTTTCTTGCTCTCAAAGTTTTTTTTTTCTGTGCTTTTTTTTTTTTCTCTCTGTGTTCTCCCTTTCTTTTTCTTTTTCTTCGTTCCTCTCCCCTCCTCTCTCTTTTTTCAACTCTTTAAATGTTATTTGACAGATTCGCTCACTTCCTTACCAAATCCATCATAAAACTCCATTTTCAAACCAAATCTGCGAAAAACATGGAGAAAAGACGTTGAAGAGGAAGAACGAACGTGAGGCAGGTGAGAGCTCTCCTCTCCTGTGAGCTGGGCCTCACGTGGTGAGGCAGCATCTCACCAAAGTGAGATGGGACTCACAAACGTGAGGCTCCATCTCACATGGGTGAGATGGGCCTCACCCACAGGCCCCCAAAACCCAATCCATCTCCTACCTCTCTTTTTTTCTTTTTCTTTTTTTTTTTAAATAAAAATAAAGAAAGAAAAATATTTTTAGAATACGGGAAACGGAAAAAAATATTTTTTTCGAGGAAACCATCACTTCCATTTGTCTATTGCCTATGACCAGGTATCACTCTCATCATCGGGTAACTTCGGTCTGGACTGCCTCAGGACTTGGTGTCTACACTGAGGCTGCCTCCTTCTTGCTACCACGAGAATGAAATCATCTCTTTGAGTCACCATCTAAATTGTGGAGCGATTATCATCCTTCTGGGCTGCTACAAAGTTACAAAGTGCGGAAATTGCTCTCCTGAGCTGCACCGAGCTTGCTCCAAGCTTACAAAGTGCGGATGCCATCCTCAAATGATGATGTGCCGAGTTTGCTCCAGACTGACGAAACGCGAGGAGTGTCCTCCTCAAAAGACCGCACCGAGTCCGACTACTAAAAGCGTAGGTGCCATCTGCGGATAGCGATGCGCCGAGTCACTGACAAGACTATAAAACACAGGAAATATCCTCCTCAGAGGACTACACCGAGTCTGCTACAGACTACTAAAAGTGCAGGTGCCATCCGCAGATAGTGATGCGCCGAGTTGCTGACAAGACTACAAAACGCAGGAACTGTCCTCCTCAGAGGACTGCACCGAGTCTACTACAGACTACTAAAAGTGCAGGTGCCATCCTCAGATAGCGATGCGTCGAGTCGCTGACAAGACTACAAAATACAAAAAAATATCCTCCTTAGAGGACCGTACTGAGTCTGCTCAAGACTACTAAAAGTGCAGGTGCCATCCGCAGATAGCGATGCGCCGAGTCGCTGATAAGACTGCAAAATGCAGGAAATGACCTCCTCAGAGGACTGCACCGAGTCTGCTACAGACTACTAAAAGTGCAGGTGCCATCCACAGATAGCGATGCGCCGAGTCACTGACAAGACTACAAAACGCAGGAAATGTCCTCCTCAGAGGAATGAAAAGAAAGAACTTGAGTAGACTTCATCTTGCTCGGGTGAATGTTAATGTTGAGTGCGTGACCTTCATTTGGACCTTTCCTGTAAAGTTGTGTGCACAGGGAAATATACAATAGATTGTGCATGCAAGTGTAAATGGCCATATGCAGATGTTTGCTAAAGAATGGTATAAAATGCATGCAAAAATGGATAGACCATGTCCTGAGTGGTTAAGGATCCATTGAGGATATGGCTTGGCCGCTCCACCATGCCCCCTGAGGAACTAGAAATGGCATCTTGGCTTAAGGACTTTGACCCATAAACTTTTCAAAGAGAACTGTCAGGTGTGCATCTTTGCCCCCCGGTCAATGAGCATATGCCCAGGACTCTGACTCATATTTTGAATTATGCCTTATCTGGATGAAGGGAATTCATCCAAAGTAATGCCACCTAATCGCTCCAGGCATCGGAAGTCATTATTTTAAAGGTAGTGCGTCCCTTGTGGATTTTCACACTAGCTTTTCTTTGTGGGAATGCATCCCCTTAGGGATTTTCACATAACCCTGTGCCTAACATTTGCTTGGAATGGACCCAACCCAATCCAGTGGCTTTTATTTTTTCATTTTTTTGTAGGGCAGACTGCCTGTTTTCAGGTTTTCACCCTGCCCTTTGGCCTAACTTTTGCTTAGAGAGCCAGTCACGGTATTCAAGTCTAACGGCCTTCTTTTTTTTTGTTTTTTTTTTTAAAATCTAAAAAGGCTACAAGAGAAGTGAAGGCTATTATCAGAACCTCCCTTAAGGATGACCAGCACAATTTGCTTAGACATCTTCTGACGAAAAACAATTAGAGAATAGTTCAGATGGAATTCAAGATGCTGTGAGGCCCCTCCCATTCTTTCCAGATGGCATCTTATCTTCGAATTTTACCTCCAAGTACCATGGCCTCTGGACCCAACTGCCTGTGAAGGCTGTTATACAACTAATCGAAGGATGCCCCCATGAATCTAGAAAATTAGTGCATACAAGATACGGGTGCCCAGTCCAGCGATTGATAATAGGACCCATTAGCTTAAGAGCCTGGCCGGCAAGAGCAGAGCATAGTTATTTAGATTAGATGCATTCAATAATGAATGATGCTTTTCTTTTTATAAAAGAACTAGAAGATAATGAACACATGAGTTTAATTGCCTTTGTTTCATCTCTTTTTTTTTTTGCAAAATTGTGTACATTTCAGCATGATTTCTCTATACATGATCATTATCTAACATAGATTCAAAATGCAAAATTACATTTAATCTCAAAATGGATCTTGAAAGTATCAAAACTCCTGTTTCCAATCAGCCCTCTTGGGTTTTCTTTATTGGACATTTTCTCTCAAACCTCTAATTTTTGCCCAGGACGCCTTTTTTCGATTTTTATCCTGACGAGGTGCCAAATTTTAGCAAGGCCGCCTTTTTTCGGTTTTCAACCCGCCGGGCTTTTATTCTCTTCTTTTGATTCCGTGGAACCTTTTGCATCTTTCGGTGCTTACTGGTTTTTCATATTTGCTTCCATCACTGTCTGTCAAAAATGATGCTCCCTTGGACAATAACTTCTCAAGAACAAATGGGCCTTCCTACATTGGTCTGAATTTGCCTCATCCGTCTGGAACATTTGGACTCATTTACTTAAAGATTAAATCTTCCTCTTTCAATAGGTGCTTTCTGACTTCCTTCTTGAATGATGGAATAGAGTTTTTCTGATAGATCTGACTGTGATAGTAATCCCACAATCTGTCCTTGTCTGATGTGTTTAACTGCTGCAACCGTTACCGCGCCCAGTCAGCTTCCAGAATCCAGGCTTTCACGACTGTCCTTAAATATTTGAGCTCTACTTCGACTGGCCGTACTGCTTTCGGCCCATGTATTGAGGAATAAAAGGTGACTCCTGTAGAGGTTCCGTCAGTGATTCTTTAGCCCTGAAGTGTAAAAGGCCATTTCTCTGCCCAATCCTTGTAATTTCGAAATATCTTGACCAATATCTTCTTATTAGCAGCCTCTCATGCCCCATTGGTTTGAGGGCAATACAGAGAGGACTTGTGTTCTTTAATGCCATACCTCTGGAGCAACTCCCTAGCCTTAGCCATAAACTGCCCTTCCGTCCTTGGACATAACGTGGTGAGGGAGACCATATCGAGAAATCTGATTTCTTTCGATGAACTTGTCCGCTGGAGGCCATAGGGCGCACCTCCCTTATGATGTCTATTCCCAAGCTCGAACAATCCATATCCATTGTAAGTCAAAAAAACCCTTTTGGTCCTTTTCAAAAGTTAAGAAAAATGTCAAAGTACGGGTATGTGTATATCAACGGGATTTGAATAAAGCTTGCCCCCAGGATTACTTTCCTTTGCCTCCATATCAACAGTTTTCGGTCGGATCTACATATTGATTCTTTTCCTTCTTCTCTTTCTTTTCTTTTGTTTTGTTTTTTTTTTATTTGACTTTTTTTTCATTTTTTTTAAACAAGCCTGGTTCAAATCCTGATAGTTCACACATGCACACACCTCCTTTCTTAACTATTGGGATAACGTTGGCCAACAAAGTCGGGTGTCTCCAATAAAATTTAACCTCGCTTCTGCTTGTGGATTTCTTCTTTTCACCTTTTTTAACCATTCTAGCTTGAGTTTTCTGAGCTTCTATTTGACTGATCCATGATTGGAATATATTGGCATTGTGTGTTTGGCGACTTCATGATCATCTTCCGGCCTGTCTTCATAGGTCCAGGTAAAGACTTTTTCATATATTTTTTCTTACTTTCTCACTTTTAATCTCTCTGTAGACACCGAGTCCTAAGTCAGCTTAGATCGAAGTTATCCAATGATGATAAGATGCCTTGTCACAGGCAAAAAGGTTAAAAGTAGTGATTTTCTTGTAAAATTTGCATTATAGAGTAAAAAAATTAAAAATAATAAAAAATATTTTAAAAATTAATTTTCAAAAATGGGGGCTTAAAATTATAGTATTTTTAGTCAATTTAAAAAAAAAAATGGATCGCGATTGTCGGGCGCGGCGGCACGCAGGCTTGCTGGTGCCCAGCGCGCTGTGCGCGCAAAGGCGACGCGGAGCATCACCAATGCTGCGCTTCGCTAAAAGAGCGCACGCAGCATTGTGTGCTGTACGCCGCACAGCGCGCTGGCGTGCGCGCCGACACCCATCGCTCAATAGCGATGGGCGTCCCTCCTCCCTGGCTGTCGCTAAAGGGTCTAATGTGCATTTTTCCAATTTTTTTACCCCTTTTTCCGATTTTTTTCACCCTAAATCAAGGTTTTTGAGTCCAAATACAATTCTAAAAAATTCTTTTTCATAATTAATTAATAAAACTTGATTTTATCCCCAAAAATAGAGGAAATTGAATTAAATTAGAATTTCTTTCCCTAATTAAATTAGGGCAGCACTTTTACTAGATCCTATAAATTCTTTATGATAAAAACCTAAAAGGGTGAGCCTCCACTTTATTTTTGAGACCTGAAATTTCAGATTTCTTCCTTCTTTTTCTATTTTTTCTCTTCAACAAAAATTTCAGATTTTCTCTTTTAATTAATAAGGTTTAATTGAGATTGAAAAAATCAATTTTCAATTCTTAATTACTCCAATTAATCCTTTTGGCTCCAAAAAATTAATCATTCACTTCCAAATCAATTTCTTTTCAATTTTATGCATTTAAATTAATATCTTTGTTTCCTCCATAAGCAAAGATAATTAATTTCATTGCCAAATCACTTTTTTTAAGCAAATTTCCGGAAATTAAATCATCACTTCACTTTCATCGAATCCAAAACTCTGAGGGTAAATATTCTAGGCTCGATTTCTATTTTCTTTTATTTTATTTATATTTAATCTATTTATGTATATTTTGTTGTTTGTATTGATTTATTTATTGTTTTCATTTATTTACTTGTTGTATTGAATTTATATTTGTTCTATTTAATTGTTTATGTATGATTTTATTTTTATTCATGTGAATACTGATTCCTTTTGATTCTTAACATGTAAATAATATATTTTATTTTGATTCCTCATTATTTTTAACATGTAATTAATTAATTAATTTTTGTTAATCATTTTTACCATGTAAATAGTTTATATTAATTATGAACACGTCAATTAACCTTGTCATATATCATTATTATTTTCATCATTCTTTTATTTACTAACTTTTATCATTCTTTTGTCACTGTTACATGTTATATTTATTGTTTATTCAATTATTTGTTTATTCTCATTATTTTTCATCATGTTCATAATTTTCATGTATTAATTCATTAATATGTTATATTTTATTTTAATCACATCATTTATTTAATTTGTCATAAAAATGCATTTTTCACATTTATTTTAATTGTTAACATATTAATTCAATCGTCATTTTCATATCATGCTATTTTATCTTATTTCATTCCATTTTATCTTTTTATTATTGATTTAATTGTTTTAATTACTAACATTATTTTTTATGCTTTGTTTTTTATGTCAAAACTCATTTTTTGTTTGGGCATTTTTGCGAGCACACGAGGGATCCAGAATGGCTCGTTTGGATTACATGTTTATTTTTTTATTTCTAATATTTTATTTATTTAGTTTTTTTTTATTTTTACCATATAATTTTCTTATAGAATTGTTTATTTAGATCCACTAGAAAGAAAATCACAAATGTTTTTTTTATTAATTAAATTGGTATTTTTCCTAAATAAAAATGGGACCAATGTCTCAATTTTCTCCATCCAAAATCATCACATAAAAATTGTTTTATAATAAATATGCATGCAAGGACCAATGTCCTCATCATTAATGAATATCCCGATTTATGCATGATTTGTATTTTATTTACAAAGGGGGTTGTATTCCGCCCCTAGTTTTATTGTATTTATTTTCATATGCTTCATTTTTAATTCTGCTTTATTTATCGCTTTCCATAACTGAATAACTTGCACTCTAATAATTGCATCGAAATGTATGAGAAAAGGGATGAAAACTTAAACTCAAAACTTAATTATAAAATAACTAAGGTATGAATAAATGAGAAGTCCCGAACCATGTCTGGTCTTTGGGCTCAATGAGGCGAGAGGACCATCTCCAAGATACCTCTTGTGTCCCACCAAAAGACTCAATTTACAATCTTAGGCTCCATAGGATTAGAGGGTCATTCCAATGTTCTATTGGGGTGAATGCCTCCAAGACCCCTTTGGTTTGCCCAAAATGGATAAGATGCGCCGTCTTAGGCTCACTGAGGCGAGACGAACTTTCCCAATATTTTATTGGGTGGTGACTCCAAGAAACCTCCTTGTTGCCCAAAATAGACGCACTTGTAAATACCTTACAAGTTTTTATGAACCTCTCTCGAAAGCCCTAAGAGTGGGCCTTCGGGGCGTCCTACGGATGTAGGGAAGTGTTAAGGATAATCACCAGCCCAAGCCTCGTATCATCAAGGTATATCAAATGGTGACCCGATCGGTCGTTACACTCGTGATGAGCTAGACCCGTCGACAGAGACCATGCTTGGGTAACCCCACGATATCATCATCCATGACCAAAGCTCATATAATGGTAATAGATACTTCCCCTAGGTGACATGTACCTTAATACAATGCTTGCTATGTGGTCCATTATATATTGAACAAATTCAACCCAATTAAATAGGCTTTTATCAAGGGCTTTCATGCCCCGATGGGCCCATCTTAATTTAGTTGAAATGTTTAAATACATAAAGGCCAAAATCCATATGTATCCGCATTAGATAAGAGATGTTAGGATGCCGATTTTCCACCGAGCAACATATGTGTCCATTGGGTTCCCCGCTAACCCATGGATCAAGCCCACCTAGGAGAGAGACCACATTACCTCGTGTGTGGGAGTAATAAGGTTGGAAGGATCTACTTGCTTGCATGTGATTGTAAATATAGCATAGCACACTATCATGCATTGTATATGTCATTCATGCATCATTCTAACAATTTAAATTTTTCAGCCATCATAGATTCATCTAAGTGGACTAGAGGTTCCGACGGTCGGCTAGTAAGGACAAATCTGCTCTTTGAGTTGCCGAAACTAGTGTCTAATTGGGATTCTGAGTCATTCTCATCAATCAGTGAATCCTCTCTTGAATCATCAATGGCAGAAGAAGCTGGAGCTTTGACCACTCAGGACCTAGCTAGGAGGTTAGAGGATTTTAAATGGAGAATGATGGATATGATGGGTGCCATGGCTGAAAGGATGGCCCATCCGCCTGCTGCCCCACAGCCACCTGCTGCTCTACAACCACAGGTAGCCCCTCCTCGGGGGCAAGCCGAACCACCTGCTGGTGGGGAGGCTCCCTTTGTTGGAGTTGCTGCTTGCCAACACAACAATGATCACAGAGCTGCCGCACCCATCTAGCCAAGAGGGGAAAGGATTCATAATCCCAATGATGATTTCCTGATGGAGGAGGAAGATAAAGAGCAAATAGTCCACCATGCTGTGAGGCCCAGGGCACCCAGGGGGGCAACTGTAGACACCGAGGCTAATAAAGGGACAAAACTAGCATAGATCTAAGGCTCTAATGCTATGATATGCAAATTTCGAAAAGGGATAAAAATTTTAAATTAAAACTCAATTATAAATTTTAACCAAGGTACTTTCGAATCGAAGCCACTTAGAGGTCCCCGGTGGAGTTGCCACTGTGACGCGCGCCGAACCCCACAGGACGCCCCGAAGGCCCGCTCTTAGGGCTTTCGAGAGAGGTTCATGAAAACTTGTAGGGTATTTACAAGTGCGTCTATTTTGGGCAACAAGGAGGTTTCTTGGAGTCGCCACCCAATAAAACATTGGAAAAGTTTATCTCGCCTCAGTGAGCCTAAGACGGCGCATCTTATCCATTTTGGGCAAACCAAAGGGGTCTTGGAGGCATTCACCCCAATCGAACATTGGAATGACCCTCTAACCCTATGGAGCCTAGGATTATAAATTGAGTCTTTTGGTGGGACATAAGAGGTGTCTTGGAGATACCATTCCAATGAAACATCGGAATGGTCCTCTCGCCTCATTGAGCCCAAAGACCAGAGATGGTTCGGGACTTCTCATTTATTCATACCTTGGTTATTTTATAATTAAGTTTTGAATTTAAGTTTTCATCCCTTTTCTCATACATTTCGATGCAATAATTAGAGCGCAAGTTATTTAGTTAGGGAAAGCAGTAAATAAAGCAGAATTAAAAATGAAGCATATGAAAGTAAATACAATAAAACTAGGGGCGGAATACAACCCCCATTGTAAATAAAATACAAATCATGCATAAATCGGGATATTCATTAATGATGAGGACATTGGTCCTCGCATGCATATTTATTATAAAACAATTTTTATGTGAAGATTTTGGATGGAGAAAATTGAGACATTGGTCCCATTTTTATTTAGGAAAAATACCAATTTAATTAATAAAAAAAACTTTTGTGATTTTCTTTCTAGCGGATCTAAATAAACAATTCTATAAGAAAATTATATGGCAAAAATAAAAAAACCAAATAAATAAAATATTAGAAATAAAAAAATAAACATGTAATCCAAACGAGCCATTCTGGATCCCCCATGTGCTCGCAAGAATGCCCAAGCAAAAAATGAGTTTTGACATAAAAAACAAAGCATAAAAAATAATGTTAGTAATTAAAACAATTAAATCAATAATAAAAGAAAAAATGAAATGAAATAAGATAAAATAGCATGATATCAAAATGATGATTGAATTAATATGTTAACAATTAAAATAAATGTGAAAAATGCATTTTTATGACAAATTAAATAAATGATGTGATTAAAATAAAATATAACATATTAATGAATTAATACATGAAAATTATGAACATGATGAAAAATAATGAGAATAAATAAATAATTGAATAAACAATAAATATAACATGTAACAATGACAAAAGAATGATAAAAGTTAGAAAATAAAAGAATGATGAAAATAATAATGATATATGACAAGGTTAATTGATGTGTTCATAATTAATATAAACTATTTACATGGTAAAAATGATTAAGAAAAATTAATTAATTAATTACATGTTAAAAATAATGAGGAATCAAAATAAAATAAATTATTTACATGTTAAGAATCAAAAGAAATCAGTATTCACATGAATAAAAATAAAACCATACATAAACAATTAAATAGAACAAATATAAATTCAATACAACAAGTAAATAAATGAAAACAATAAATAAATCAATACAAACAACAAAATATACATGAATAGATTAAATATAAATAAAATAAAAGAAAATAGAATTTGAGCCTAGAATATTTACCCTCAGAGTTTTGGATTCGATGAAAGTGAAGTGATGATTTAATTTCCGGAAATTTGCTTAAAAAAAGGGATTTAGCAATGAAATTAATTATCTTTGCTTATGGAGGAAACAAAAAAATTAATTTAAATGCATAAAATTGAAAAGAAATTGATTTGGAAGTGAATGAATAATTTTTTGGAGCCAAAAGGATTAATTAGAGTAATTAAGAATTGAAAATTGATTTTTTCAATCTCAATTAAGCCTTATTAATTAAAAGAGAAAATCTGAAATTTTTGTTGAAGAGAAAAAATAGAAGAAGAAGGAAGAAATCTGAAATTTCAGGTCTCAAAAATAAAGTGGAGGCTCACCCTTTTAGGTTTTCATCATAAAGAATTTATAGGATCTAGTAAAAGTGTTGCCCTAATTTAATTAGGGAAAGAAATTCTAATTTAATTCAATTTCCTCTATTTTTGGGGATAAAATCAAGTTTTATTAATTAATTATCAAAAAGAATATTTTATAATTTTATTTGGACTCAAAAACCTTGATTTAGGGTGAAAAAAATCGAAAAAAGGGGTAAAAAAATCGGAAAAATGCACATCAAACCCTTTAGCGACAGCCAAGGAGGAGGGACGCCCGTCGCTATTGAGCGACGGGCGTTGGCACGCGGACGCTGCCCGATTCCGCGCGCGCTAGCGCGCTGTACGGCGTACAGTATTGGCGATGCTCCGCGGCACCTTTGAGCCCGCCGCGCCCGACACTCGCGATCCGATTATTTTTTTTAAATTGACTAAAAATAATATAATTTTAAGCCCCTATTTTTCAAAATTAATTTTTAAAATATTTTTTGTTATTTTTAATTTTTTTTACTCTAAAATGCAAATTTTACAAGAAAATCACCACTTTTAACCTTTTTGCCTGTGACAAGGCATCTTATCATCATTAGGTAACTTCGATCTAAGCTGACTCAGGACCTGGTGTCTACACTCTCTTCAGGAGGCACATTAGATGCTATCAAGATTTTCTTTGGGTTTCCAAAGTTCCGAGATTAAATGGAATGGCATCATTTGAATCATTATTAAATATGAATGTGTCATGATCATGCATGGTGAAATCACAAGAAAATATCACACAGATAAGTGAAATCAACAACTAGATAAACAATGTCATTATCAAATAGTTCAAGAATAAAAAGAGCTTCTAAATAGCTATCTTTTTTCTGCTTCCACCAATACAGATGTTGTGGCCAATGGCTCATTATCATCCTCAGGAACCATCTTCTTTTCCCACTTAGACCCTTAATCTGTCTTGTTCTTCATCTTTCGCCTTTTTGGGTTTAGTGATCTGTTTGGAGTCAATCAGATCCTGAATAGCATGTCTCAAGGTCTTGCAGTCGTTTGTGGTATGCCCAGTGTGCTGGTGGAAGGCACAATACTGATCCGCCTTGTGATTGGGCTGTCCCTGAGTTCTGGCGGGCTTAGCAGGTAGTGGCTGTAGCTTGCCTTCTTTCATCAACCTCTTAAGAACCCAGGACAATGATCTGCTCAAATTAGAATAATGCCTTTGATCCATCTTCGTGGTTGGCACTTCTATCCTCTTAATCTTGACCTTACTATTGTTGTGGATACTTGAGCCTTCTCTTTTCAGAACATGTGTCCTCACTAGATCTTCACCCACTTTAGGCACAATGTGACATTCTAAAGTAGGCCTCGCCTTCCTTCCTTGCTTAACTAGTGCATTAAGTGGCTCTTTGCCTTTGGCCTCAAAAGGACATGGAAGCACTGCAGCCGTCATTGTATGAGCCTTCTGGGCCGGGGTCGAGTTAACTTGGCTAATAGCAGTCGTCATGAGTTGGGCTTGAAGAACAAGTGCCATGGCATTCATCCTCTCCTTAATCACGGCCAATAGCTTCTTTTCTAGCTCTTCAAATCTCTCATCTATCTCTTGGGCAATTAGGGTACGAACCTCTTCAATCTGTTGTGAAGGATCAACCATTTCTAATGCCTGTGGATATTCTGATAAAGACACTAGATCTCTACCAACCAATTTGAACTCCGTTTTCTCTTCAAGCAACTACGGGGACCCTAAAACCTCCCAGGTAAATGGCCTATAGTGGCTGAAAAAAACAAGGGGTTAGAATGATGCATGAATGGCATGTAATGTATGATCGTGCTGTGCAGATGGTCCTCGATGAGTGAAAGATCAATAGTTTACAATGAGATGCAATGCATGGAAAAAAATTGTACGTAGGATGATATGTACATGTGAAAAATAATATGCAGACAAAAGGGTATACACACACAAAAATGAAATGCATATATTTTTTATTTTTTATTAACACGCATGAATGACACGCGATGCATGAGCATGCTGTGCAGCATCCACAACCACATGCGAGTAGATAGATCCTTCCAACCTTATCACTCCCACACATGAGGTCGTGCGGTCTCTTTCCTAGGTGGGCTTGATCCATGGATTAACAGGGAACCCAATGGATGCATATGGTACACGATCAAAAATCGGCAGCATAACATCTCTTGCCTAATGTACATATGTATGGGTGTTTGGCCATTATGTATTTAAACAATTCAACTAAATTAAAATGGGCGCACCGGGGCATGAAAGCCTTTGATGAAGACCATTTAATTTAGCTGATTTTGTTCAATATATGATGGCCCAAATAGCAAGCACAGTATCACGGTACATTTCACCTAGTGGAAGTATCTATTGCCATTACATGAGCTTTGGTCAAAGGTAGTGATACTTTAGGGCTACCCAAGCATGGTCCTTGCTAATGGGTCTAGCTCATCACGAGCATAACGACCGATTAGGTCTCCATTTGATATACCATTATGTACGAGGCTTGGACTGGTGATTATCCTTAACACTTCCCCACATTGAGTGAACATAGGGTCGTTCTTCGGGAATGCATCGGGGTTAAGATAGGGACAAAACTAGTATATATCTAAGGCTCTAATAATATACAATGCAATTTTGGAAAGAGACGAAAATTTTTAAATTAAAACTCAATTGTAAATTTTAACCAAGATACTTTCGAAGGGAAGTCTCTAGATCCCTAGCGGAGTCACCACTGTGACGCGCACCGAATCCCATGGCGCCCCGAACAGCTCTCTTTTAGGGCGATCGAGAGAGGTTCATAAAACTTGTAAGAAATTACAAGTGTGTCTATTTTGGGCAACAAGGAGGTTTCTTCGAGTTGCCACCCAATAGAACATTGGGAAAGGTCGTCTAGCCTCAGTGAGCCTAAGTGTAGACACCGGGTCCCGAGGCGGTCCAAGATCGGAATTACCCGATGATGAAAGTGATACTTGCCAGTAAAGGTGTCGAAAATAATGCTTGCCTTGTCGAAAATATCCTTGGTTACTTTAAAAATATTAATTCAAAATTTTGCGTTTTTACTCTTTTTTTTATTCCTTTTTATTTTTATTTTTATTTTTTTATTTTCTTTTTTTGCCTGCCACGCGCGCGGGCCGGGCCCGTCGCGAAGGCTGCGCGCGCCCGCAGGCTCATGCATGGCGGAGGCTGCACGCGGCAGCGGGCTGCAGGGTACTCCTCGCCGAGGCGCGCGCCCCGTGTGCCGCATCTTGCCTACGCGAGGCGCGCGCTTCGTGGGGCGTGTCTCGCCTGAGAGGCATGCGGGCCGCATCTCGCCTGCTCCTGCGCGCCCCGTCACCTGTCCTTCTAGCGGCCATGGGGGGGCACATCACCCCTTCTCCACGCGGCCACTTTTGGCCCCCTTCGCGCGGTCGTTTTCGCCTGATTTTTTTGCATTTTTTAGTCTGATTTTTTCGTTTCTTTCACACTTTCATTCTTGTTTTGATTAACTAAAAATGAAAGAATTTTGTCCTCTTCCCATTTTTGGCCAAAGCAAAAATTAAAGGGGGTTTTTGGGGCTCATTTCCTAAGGGAGGCTGCATTTGATTAAAAAGAAAATACCTGGTTTTCTCTCAACCAAGAACAGCAGCCAACGTTTTCTTTAGAGCAAAAATCAAAGTTTTAATTTTTCTTTTTCACTTTCTCTTCAAGAGCAATTCATTTGTTGGGTGATTTGAGTTTGGAAAATTAATTTCCTTTACTCAATCATCCACCAAAAATATTCTTTATCTAAATATTCTCTTGTGTTAATTTATTTAAAGTATCAATTTTTACATTTTCTTCAAGCGTTCATCACCACGAATTCGATAAGGAAAACAAATCGAGACACCGTTTCTCCGATCTATAAATTCTGAGGGTAAACATTTTTGGGCCCATTCTCACTTATTTTGTTCATTATTTGTTATTGTTAATATTATTATTTTTGCAATTATTACCATGTATATTATTTATTTTTAGCATTTTAATGTGTTAATATCATTGTTAATATATTATTTGCTTGCTTTACTTTGATCTTTTTTGTGACTCTCTTGTTATTATCATTACTACTACTATTATTATTATCATTATCACTATCATTATATTTATTATTATTATCATGCTTATTTGCGTTATACTCATTATTGTGTATTATCCTTGCACACTATTATTATTATTATCACTATTATTATTATTATTGTTATTATATTATTATTACTAGTATTATTTTGTTGTGTTACATCATTATTATTATCGTTATTATCATTATTTATTATTGTGCCCAATATTCCTTTTATCTTCATTTGATTAATTTTTTAGAATTGGTACTAACATCTTTAATATTATTTTCCTGTCTGAGATTTAAATTTGAATCGGGTTATGTGAGCATCCCCGTGACTCCCCGGATGGGTCGCGACATGCGGACCAACACTTCGGTTTGATGAGACCTTTTCAACCCTCTTTCTATATGTTTTGTGTTTATTTGCAAATATTTATTTATGCATGCGTGGGATAAAAAATCAAAAAAATATTTTTATAATTAAATTGAAATTTTTACTAATAAAATTGGGACCAATGTCCCTTGTTTTAGCCCAATAATAAAAACGAAGAGTCAATTTTCTCCAAAAATGGGATCACTCATCCTCGTTTTCATTAAACAACCAAAACGACTCTTCGAACCCTCTTTAAATAAACGCCAAAATGACTCTTCGAACCCTCTTTAAATAAACGCGAAGGAGCCAATGTTCCTAAACTTTGAACAAATGCGAAGGAACCAATGTTCCTAAAATTAACGAATGCCCCGATTTATGTAAGTCTTTCTTTACGTTTGTCGTGTTTGATTGTTTCTTAATTCATTTCTTTTGGGGCCCTTGTAATTAATTTTGGGGCAAATTCTATTTAATCTCCTTTCATTGGGGTTGTATTCCGCCCCTATTTCCCTTGTAATTATGTGCTTGTGTGTTTATCGCTTTCATTTACCGCTTTTCTTTATCGCTTTCCTTTTACCGCTTTTGAATGCTTGCGATGCGCCTTTAAATCTAAATGCGTTGATCGTGTGAGATAAGAGATATAATTTTAAGAGGTTAACAACTCATTTATAATTAATCAAAGCATAAATAAGAGTGAAGTTTCGAACACCAATCTCTAGTCTAGACCATTAAGAAGTTAGAATCTTTTTCCCAATTTCTTGTAAATTGGGTGACGGCTCCATGATACCTCAAAGGTGCCTATAGGCATCGTGAGGCTAGGTGGTTCTTCTCAATGTTCTATTGGGAGGAATACACCCATGATGTCTCATGGCACCCATGATCAAAATACGTAAACCAATCCCTCGAATCCCAAAGGCGAATTCAACAGCGAGGGCCCTTGCTGGGTTCCGGGGCGCGTCATACTAAGATAGCGCTGTTATGTCCATTTTGGGCAAGCTAGAGGGGTCTTGGAGGCTCCATCTTAATAGAACATTAAGATGGCCCTCTCGCCTCGTGGAGCCTAGGACTATGCAAGTTCGGCCTTTTTCGAGACACAAAAGGTGTCTTGGAGGCCCCACTCCAATAGAACATTGAGATGGCCCTCTCACCTCGTTGAGCCTAAGACCAGAGAAGGTTCGGGACTTCCCATTTATTCATACCTTGATTAAAGTTATAATTGAATTTTTAATTTAGCGTTTCATCCCATTTCTCATTCAATTCAAATGCAGTAATTTAACGCGCATGTCAATCACATAATGAAAGCAGTAAATAAAATAAATAAAAGTACGATAAATTACAACAAAATTAGGAGCGAAATACAACACCCATTGTAAATAAAATACAAATCATACATAAAATGGGCTATTTGTTAAAGATGAGGACATTGGTCCTCACATGCATGTTTTAAGAAAATAATTTTAATGTGACAATTTATTTTGGATGGAAGAAACTAGGACATTGGTCCCATTTTTATTAGGAAAACCCAAGTTAATTTAATAGATATATTTTATGATTTTTTTAATTAACGTGCATAAAAAATAGATTTACTTATTACAAATTACATAATAAAATAAATAAACACAAAATAATGAAAAACAATAAAAATGACAAACAACTCCTAAATGGTATCTTCAAATATCCATGGGCTCCCACTTGCCATTGAAAAAAATTCACATATGAAAAATAAGTTTTGAAATAAAAAAGACAAATAAAAGTGACGTTAGTAATAAAAAAATGAATTTAAACATACAACATGAAAAAAATTAAATAAAGCAAATAAAAAATGCATCATGTGTGACAAGTTAATTAAATAACATAATAAAAATATGCAACTTAACAAATTAACAATTCAACAATTCAACATGCATGAAAAATTATAAAATAATAATAACAATAATACTAGTAACAAGTTATAACAACAAACAAGGATAATAAAAATAATAATAATGATAGTAGTAATAATAAATAATAATAATAAAAGTAACAACAAACATAATAATAATAATAATAATACAAATAATGATAATAATAATACTTAGGATGATAATAATAATACTTAGGATGATAATAATAATAATAATAATAATAATAATAATAATAATAATAATAATAATAATAATAATAATAATAATAATAATAATAATAATAATAATAATAATAAAACACAATAACAACCAAGGAATATGAACTATCAAATAAACATCCAAGAGTAACAAAAAATAAAATAAATATAACATATTAAAACATGATAAATAATAATACCAATAAAAATAACAATAATAATATATGAACAACAATGATGATAATCATAATCATAAAAATAGAAACAAAAAATGAATAATCAAATAAAGAGCAAAAAGATAATAATAATAATAATAATAATAATAATAATAATAATAATAATAATAATAATAATAATAATAATAATATGAACAATTAAATAAGAACACAAGAAATAAGAAATAACAAAAATAATAGATCTAAAAGAATTTACATGATAACTATTTAATTGTACATAAAAATTGAATTAAAAATTAAGCCAAAAATGCTTACCCTCAAAATTTAGCTTGATGAAATGAAGGTAAATGATCCAATTCCTTGTCTTGATTTATAGGAATAATATTAGAAAAATAAAATATTGAAAAAAAATGTAACTTAAAAGCAAACAATTAATTTATTTGTTTTAAGGTAAAATTGTTAAATAAAAAGGAAGAAAATTCCCAAGAACAAAAATTGTTCTTTTTGACTTAAGAATTATCTTGGAAAATCCTTTAGAAAATTAAGAGAATTTGCTTTTAGAAGAAAGATGAAGAAGAAAAATATTTTTTTCCTAAAGAAAATCCCCCTTAATTCTCTCTCCAAAAGTGATTTTATACCTCCCCAAAAAATCAGATTTTTTAATGAAAAAATTAAATTAATTTAATTTTCATAACCACAAAAAACTGATGAATTTGAAAGGTTTAGAATCCAAAAAGTTTTAGAATTAAATTATACCAAAAAAAAATGAAGAAAACCCAATAAAAATGAAGAAAGAAAAGGCCCAAAAGGGCCAAAATAGCTGTCGGGGGCGTGCACAGGGGCGAGCGACGCCCGTCGGAGCGCACTAAACTGCGTACGCGACGCCCAGGGTGTCGCTCGTGCAAGTGGGTGATGCCCAGTGCAGGCGAGCGCGCCCCGCCTGGGCGCTGCCGCAGGCCGACAGTCGCGATTTTTTTTTTTAAAGTTTTACTAAAATAATATAATTTCAAAACATACCCTTTTTGTCTCAAAATAATTTTATAAAATATTTTTAAAATACATATTTATTTTTTCTAATAAATCAATCCGACAAGGAAATCGTTACTTCCAACTTTCATTTTTGCCTATAAATAGGCACACTTAATTTCATCATTGGGTAATTCGGATCTAGGCTGCTCCGGGACCCGGTGTCTACACCCTCCCACTCGGATGGAATGATCCTAATGGTTCTTCTTCTTGAGATTAATAGAAAGTGAAATCTTAATTCACTTCGCCCAACTTTGAAAATTTATTCTCTAAGAATATAATGACTTGTGATCTGAATTCTGTCACAGTGCCATTTTCTTGCTCACCCACGAAAATGTATCATTTTGATACTTTAGAATATCTCACATAGATACTCTTTTTATCTCTTGGTCTCAAATTTACCAAATTGAGGTATCATGGACGTAAGCATTGCAACCCAAAAGTTGTAAATGGCTTAGGTCAGCTTGTCGACCAGTTCACAACTCATAAGTTGTGGTAATGACATATTTAGAGGGCATACAGTTCAGAACATATACGGCAGTCAATAAAGCATCTCCCTAATAGGAGATAGGCAAATTTGCCTCTGCCATCATAAATCTAACCATATATAGGAGAGTCTTATTTCTCCTTTTCGCAACACTGTTTTGTTGTGGATTTTTAGGAATGAACAACTTATGTTCAGTCCTTTTTCATCACTTAAAGCTTTAAATTTATCTGTAAGATATCACCGACCTCTGTCGGTTCTTGAAGCTTTTATCATTTTGTCTAATTGATTCTCAACTAAACTCATATAAGTCTTGAAGCAACTCAAAACTTCTGACTTGTGAGAAATCAAATAGACATGACAATACCAAGTACAGTCATATATATATATGATGAAATTATAGGCCCCATGCCTTACATTCATTTGACCACATACGTCAGAATGGACTAACTGCAATGGAAATTTGGCTTTAGTTCCTTATTCGAATGATTTTCTAACTAGTTTTTCCTTTTAGGCAATACTTTCATGTAGGTAATTCAACCTTATTTAAATCGCCTACTAAACCTTCTTTGACTAACTGAATCATTTGGTTTTGTCCAATATGGTTTATTGTAGCATGCCATAATTTCACATTGTTCTCATAACTATGTGAAAAATAATAAATTAAAGGAAAATAGTCATGGTCCACATCCATAACCAGAACCATAATAGAAAACATTCAAGCATAAGCATATACTGTCATCCTTAAAATATAAATTGAAAACAAATTTAAATAAAAGAAGAACAGAACCTAAATTTCATAACAAAGGTATCTCTATCCCTTGTTACATAGTCCATTGTTCTAAATCTATCACCCTCAAATGATGAAATTCAGAACTAGATACATAAATTTTACTCACTCTTGAGTCAAAATAGTGTATCTTTATAGGCATAATGTAGTCTCTTTGCATAGTGTCCTTTTAGGAAATTAAAACATTTCACTCTTGAATTATTTACCTCATTTTTGCCTTAGGACCTTTTGTGATTCTATTCCTTTTGCTTTCAGGCTCTTGAGCCTTTTCCTTATCCCTACTTTTGAAGCTTCTCTTGTTGTTCTAGTTAGAACTCATTCTACCAGAATGGGACTGTGCCATATGCACTATGACATTGACCTTAATCATTGATAGACGGTCCCTTTTAAGCTTCAGATGACAAGCGACATCCTCAAATGTCTTTGTGCTTATCCATATGAGTTAGTTGCATCTTCACATGCTACCAACTCTCTTGGGTAAGGATTTGATAACAGTTTGGACCTACTATTTGTCAGTCAACTTATGACTAAGTTCACTAAGCTTACTTATTATTTTCCACCTCTCTTAGACGTTTTCGCATCGAATAATCAGACTTTTATGATATGTATCAAATTTGATCGTTAATGATCGGAGGTTATTCATAGTCATATTTCTGAACTTCTCCTGCAAAGCGATCCACAGATCTATTGCATTTTGATCGACATTGGCATCTCGGTCCCGCCTATGCTGGGCTATAGTGCCATCCTCAGGTTCAGTCATAACCGAACTTGAGGATTTAAGAGCCTCTTGCTCTTCAAGCAGATATTGGATCTTTGTACTCAAGATTTCATAATTGTCAGCATTTAGCTTCATATCTTTATTAAGCTTGGTGACAATTAACTTGGAAGCAGCATCCATTAGGATCCTCTGATTTCAAATGGAACAATATTGCACATTTTTAAGGGAGATAAGGCAACACATGCAATTTATTATGCACCTGAAATAATAACCTAGTAAAATTTTCTATTAGGCTCAAATTCGAAAAGGTTACTTATAGTTTCCAATTACCCTCTAAGTCCTAATTTCTAACCTTATAGGTCAAAATTTAATGCATAATAAAAATGAATTATTGGATTATCAAGTTCTCAAACTTATGATGGGACTTTTATTAAGCCTTTACTTAATAAGCATGCAATCATTTTACTCATAAAATATCGCAAGGCAATTAACAATTAAAATAAACTCATTTATTATAAAGTTAAATGCCATCATAATAAGTAAATAAACACATTTATTTAACCAATAAATAAAATCCAATAATCACAAAAAAATAAGACACTCGTGTCAAATATTAATAGGAAACATAAATCCTATTTAACAAAAATAAACGCCAACTCAAATTGACACTTATGTCAACTATTCTAGAAGTCCAAATTTCATAAAATCTTTTTAGTTATTAGAATTATTTATTTGACCGATTTTATCAATTCATCAAACAACTCATAAGTCAAATGATGAAGCCATGGACGACGCATGCTCCGTCCATTTCTCAATACCATCACAGATTTTAGTGTTGCTTCTCAACACTTGCCTTTTTGGCAACTTTGACCAAAATTTTATTTTCATACTCAGACCACCAGTCCAAATGTACTCTTCCATTTGTTCGCACACATTTACTTTATGATGCACTATTGCATCAATATCATCAGCTCAAATCTTCCTTCGTATTCTCATGTTGCTTATTAATTGCACTTTTGCATTTCTCAAAGCAACCTATGCGTAATTTAAGAAAGAACTGGTGTCCTTATTTAACATTTCTGTAACATATTTACAGAAAAAAAAATTTATACACTCATGTATAAATACACATGATTGAAACACATTTCAATTAATAAGTAAGGACAAAACATCAAAAATTCTTCAAAATATTTTAAAAAATAATCGAATGCAGAAAACACTTTTTCTACATTTTTTTTAATATTTTATTTTAAAATTAAACACATTTAAATATAAAGAAATACACAATTTATTTTTTGATCATTAAAAAATTTCAAAAAATTGACCAAAAAATCAGAAATAATTTGAAAAATCAATTTGCAAAAAATTAGAGATGATTTGGTGGTTGGAGAACACCGCACGCGCCGACGAGGGGGAGGAAGACGCGCTCACGCGCCACATGCGTGCCGTCCCTTGGATCGGCCACGTGGCAACATCGTATAGAGCCACATGTCCCAATCCAGTCACGCCACATGTCTGAATGCTATTGGTCTACCTGGTGCCCCCGTGGCACAATCACCGCCACGTGGTGGTGTCTCATTAGTCCACGTGTCACGTGCACTGACACGTGGCAGACCTCTGTCTGACACGTGTCGATCCCTGATTGGGCCACGTGGCGCCCGTGATAGATGTGATCCACGTGGTGCGACCACGGTTAGCCACGTGGCTAATGACTATTGGGCCACGTGTCAACCTCTGATTAGGACACGTGTCACCCTCTGGTTTGTCCACGTGTTCACCCTGCCGTATGCCACGTAGCATGGCCTCTATCGTCCACATGGCGATCAGTCATTGGGCCACGTGTTAGCGTGATGCATCACTACTGACACGTGGCGGAGCGCGTGTGAGCCACCGTCCATGCGTACGCGCCATGCGTATGGTGGCACATGTAGTCCACGCGCCGCCTTCCCGATGGATTATGACGCTCCGATTTCGACCAGTGGGGGATTTTCAGGGTCTGTGAATCCAATGGTGAGGTCAAAAATTAAAAATCCCGACTTCTAGTTAGTTGTTTTTAACACTCATGTTCATCCCCTCGGGTTTCGGTGTACACATACACGAAATTGAGCCAAAATATACACGCATATATATTTTTCACACAAAAATTAAATTTTTGTTGTGTTCATTGCATCCCAGATCTAATAATTTTACACATAAAATTTTAGATCTATTTAGCCACATGCCAAGATGCAAAAACAATGGCTTTGATACCAATGATGGATTTAAAAATTATAACAAATATAATTTAATTGGAGGTAACATTAAATAATGGTACCTACCTTTTGTAGCGCAGAAACTCGTTGCGAAAGCGTCTACAAGGATCCCGTTTGTTTTCGGTCACTGGCCTGGCTTTTACCCACATGCGGGATAACAGCAGCTATTCCACAATCTAAAAACCCCCGAAAGATTAAGAAAAAAAAAACAAGCGTGAGTGGGAACGAGCAGCCTTGTAGCATATACGTTTTATCGTTACCAAATAATGAGGATCTCACCTCTATTTATAGAGATCCTAAAAGCTAAAGACCTATCTCTAGTTTAACTCAGACTCTTTTTGAGATAGGATTTGGTAATTTTAATCAGATTGAATTACTTAATTCTATCTGAATTGGACGTTTATCCAAATTAGAGTTATGGGCGTACCCAAACTCTATCAGATACTTTGGTGGGAACTAGAGGAGAAGTGGGATCGAAAAAAAACAAAGAGATTGCCATTAAACAATTAAAGTAATGGTTGCTGTGATGGTGGTGGGGGTGCAATAGGTGAAGCTGATCAAGTGAAAGAAGGTTGAAGAAGGTAGATCCACGTGGCAATATGATAAAGTGTTTCATTGACGTGGATGCTTGAGGGTTTGACAGGTGGATTTGGAATTTGATTGAAGAACAGGTAATTGAGTGTTTTTGGCTGTACAAGTGGCTATGCAGAGACTACTGAATTCAATTGATTGTTTTGGATGCTTCAAGAAAACTTCACTATATGTACATGTATCTAAATTTAGTTAAGTAATTTATTTGAATATTTAAATTTTAATAGTAATTTATTCGACATTTATATTTTTTAATTTTGTAAATAATAAATATATTTATTTAAATTTTACCAATTTAAGTGAAATTTGTAATTGAATTTTACCAAGTTAAATAAAAATGTTTTTGGACAAAAATATTACAGGCACATATACTTAAAAAAAAATTATTCTATTTTATAAAAAAATTAAAATATTTATTTTGTATAAAATTTAAAAACTTGTTCGCTTATTAAAAGTGAAAAAAGTTTTCTAAAATAGAAATTAGAAAATGTGTTAATTTATAAAAAAAAATGAAAAATACTTTTTTATTTTAAAAAAGTGGAAAATGTATTTACTTAAAAAAAATAAATTCTCTGATTATATATTAGACAATGAATGATTTCTTCATTTTTAAAATTTAGCACATATATTTGTAAATGATATTTCACTTAAAAAATAATTTAAATAAAAAATCCTTGATCAAGTAACAAATAAAATGTTAAAAATCAATTTTCTAATTCCAATTATTATTATAATTGTTCCACAATTGACCATTTATAGTATCTCTAACTATTCCTATTTGTGTATGCTATGTAATGGCCCAAATAGTAGCTTAGTAGTATTCAATAAGTTTTATAGAGTCTGAAATGTGATTTTCGTATAGAGGGATGATTTGAATACTGGTATAGTATTGATCAGTGAATTCTACAGAATGTATAATATGGTTTGGGTATGAAAATACCTATAATTATACTTTGAAATTCAATGGACTTATAAGGTTAAACGTGCTGAGACTAGAGAACCCCCTGATGGCTGACCTCCCAGGAAACCAGCAGTGAAAAATATTTTATTGGACGATTGTAAAGTACAGATTATGTGGAGTCTGGTTGTGACGCGTGCCGAACCCGCGGCCGCCCCTTTGACCGCTCGCTCGAGGGCGATTGGGCATTTGAGGTCCGTTGACAACTTGCAACGAATTACAAGTGCGTCTATTTTGGGCAACAAGAAGGTTTCATGGAGTCGCCACCCAATAAAACATTGGGAAAGTTTCTCTCGCATTAGAGAGCCTAACACTGCGCTTATTATCCATTTTGGGCCAACCAAAGGGGTCTTGGAGGGTAAACCTCTCTCCCAAAGGAGCCTAGGATTAATGTCTAAGTCTCGTGACACAAGAGTTGTCTTGGAGGGTAAACCTCTAGCCTCTTTGAGCCCAAAGACCGGAGATGGGTTCGGAACTTCTCATCTATTTCTACCTTGATTAGTTTTACAATTTGGTTTTGAGTTTATTAGTTCGCTCTCTCTCCACACGATGCAATTTTAATTTAAAAGCGCAAGTATTCACATCGAAAGCGATAAAATATTGAAAATAACGCCAAAATAACTTACAACAACACTAGGAGCGGAATACAACTCCCATTAAAAATGCGAACATACATAAAACCGGGGAATTTATTAATTATGAGGACTTTGGTCCCCGCATGTGTATTTAAAGAAAACATTTTGAACGTAGTGATTTTATTTGGGATGAAAACTAGGACATTGGTCCCATTTATTATAAAAAAAATCCAAGTTAATTTAGTAGAAATATTTGTGTGATTTTTATTTAGGCGTGCATAAAAAAACCACTTTATTTATTGAATATATACAAGGAAATTAAAAAATATAAACAAAATGAGAATTAAAATGTGCAATGAAAATACCAAACCCCGCATCTCCTCCTTCGCGTGCATGGATGCTCAAATGACAATAAAATAATGATTTGCAACCAAAAATAAAAAAGAAATTCATGTTAGAAATTAAGCCAAAGAAATAATATGACATAAAGGATAATATGTGTAATGAAAATATAACATGCATAAAATATTATAAAATGCATAAGAATAATTATGATGCAATTTAACATGTATAAAGTGAGATAACATCATAGCAAATGCAACTTATTAATAATAAAGGTTTACGTGCATGAAAAATTAGTGACAACCAATTTTATTATAGTTAAGACATGCATAAAAATGTAACCTAAGAATAATACGACTTAACATGCATAACTAGCATAAAATAATGATTATAACACCCAAACATGCAAAAGAAGCATAATGATGAACATAATATAACATAATGAGATCAAAGATATTAACAACCTAAATTAAACATGCATAATAACATGAACAAAAAAATAATTTGACATGAAAATAAGATAACAAGTTTAAAAGAATTTACTTGTTATATAAACAATTAAAGATAAAACAAGAAGAAAATTATGAGGACTAAAAGGATTTACATTTTTAAAAGTTAATTGGAAACAAGAGAAATTAAAATCAACAAGAGAATTAAGGAGTTAAGCCATGAATAATTACCCTCAAATTTAATCTTGAAGAATTGAAGGTAGAAGTATTGAATTCCTTGTCTTTCTCTTGTGAAAATGCTTGAAAAATAGCTTGGAAACTTAAAAAATCACCCTTGCAAGCAAGTGTGTAAGATTGATTTTTTTCTCTCAACTAAAAAGCTCAAAATTTAGTTTTTTGTCTCTAAAGTCTCTCTAATTCGTCCTCTCCTTTTTCTGAAATTTTTCTACACTTTTAACACTCAAAAACTACCAAAACACCACCCAAAACCGTCCAAAAACCGTTAAAAATCGAGTGGGGGTCGAAAATGGGCGAAATCTCGGCGAAATAGGGCAAGAGTGGGCGACTGCGCGCGAGAAATGAGCGCAGTGCGCGCATGAAGCGAGCGACGCCCTAGGCATCGCTCGCGCAGGCGAACGCTCGTCGAGCGCTTGCTTGCGCGCGCGCTGGGCGCTGTGTACCGCCCGGCGCCCGGGCAGGCACTCCTGCCACGCCCAGCGCGCTGCCGCGCCCCGGCCTTCGCGAAAAAACTTTTTTTTTTCTAGTAATTTTATATAAAATACCCTCAACCTAAAACACACTTTTTCTTCTCCAAAATAATTTTAAAAATATTTTTAAAATACACTTTTTACTCATAAAAAAGACAAGGAAAATCACTTCCGAGCTCCAATCTTTTTGCCTATAAGCTGGCTTAGCTAAATTTCATCATCGGGTAATCCTGATCAAGGCTACTCGGGACCCGGTGTCTATACTGGTCCTATAATTTTGAGTGAAAATGAGGTCAAATAAGTTCCCGAAAGTTAGATTGAATGAAAGCATTTGGTTCGGATCAATAGTAACTAGGGTTACTGAACTTTGACCCAATTTTTAAAAATAGTAAATGAGCTCTAAGTGGTGTAATATGGGTTTTGTAAAGGCTTAAAATAGTTTTTATGAATTTTTGACAATAATAGATTAGTGAATTACGGCAGAACCGAACAATATTGAATCAGACTGATTTAAGTGAACCGGACCCCAAACGGACTCCGATTGATCTAAAATTTTGCGGAGAGTCTAATTTTCATATTTTAAGAATGATGTAATTTTTTGGGAGTAAAAATAAGTTTAGAAACTTATAGTTACCATTAGAAAGTAGAAAATGGCTTAAAAATTAAAAATTAGTTCAAACCAGTTCGACTACTTTGGTTGGACCTGGTTTGGTTCAAATTACACCTATAAATACCCCCAAGACTATATTTCTCTAGATAAATCCCTAGAGAAACCGAACTTCTCCTCTCCTCCTTTGGCCTAAGTGAATCTCTTCCTTTCTTCTCTATTTTTCTTCCATTTTCTCTCCATCTCACCCCAAATACAAGCCTCTTAAGCAAAGTATAGCTTCTCTAGAATCTGGTGGTGGTGATCTCATTTGAAGTGGAAGAAATGGGAGAAAATAAGTGGAAAAGTTTATGTGTCAAATTGAGGTATGTAAAATTGATGTTTTTAAATTAGTTAAAAGGTTCAAATAGGTACTTTAAGATGTATAGAATATGTTTATGTAATTATATTGCATAAAATAAGCAAATTTATGGTGATTTCTTTGATGATTGTATTTGGCCACTTAAGGAAGATACAGGAGATAATGGTGTTTCAAGGAGCTAAGGTATGGAAAGAATGTTTAAAATGTGGAGAACAAGAAAATTAGGTTAGTGGATACAATATACTTCTTTTTCCATTGAAAAAGTATGACTTTAGGTTATGTTCATATTGTATATGTGTGATTTAATGTTCATATTGTATGTATGTGATTTATGAATGTTTAATTGAAATAAATTTGATAGACATGTTTAGGAAGGCTAAAAGTGAGATTTTGAATGATTAAAATGGAAAGAAATAAATCATATACCATAGACACCATGTAGGTCGAATGGTATACCGTAGTATACAAGGGTATACTTTAGTGATTAATGCAAATAAATGGTATATTTGTGATAAATAACATGTTATCTAGATAAATTAATGATTAATTGTAGAAAAATGAATATTGATAAAGAATTAAGTATATGGCCGAATTGTTAAGTTTATATTCTTAAGGTATAAATGGATATTTAAGGCATAATAACTATGTATTCATGATGAACATATGAAATGGAAGTGAATTTTAAGTGATAAGTAAATTTTAAAGTGAAGTGTATTTGATGACCGAATGGTATATATTGATATATTAAGTGATATAAGTGAAATTTTGATATTATTTGCCCTTAGTAATAGTCTGGTAGTAAAATCTAGTTTAGGATATAATTGGCTTGCCATAGGAATTACACACCGCGGTTCGAATCATGATGACTCACTATCGATAGGCCAATGATGGTCTATCTTAGTGTACAGTATTTAAAGTGATCAGTGTAGTGTAGTGCCAGTGTTGAATGGTTCCTTTGGGATCATTCTATAGTGTAGTGGATCTGTGGAATCCATGTCCCGCATATTCGGTTCGAAGATTTCTACCGGGTGTATACTAGAGGCAATATGGTAAAAATGCATTTAAATTAATTAAAATATTGATAAATAAGAAAATAAGTGAAAATGAGACTAAGTTGAAAGAAATAGAAAGTTTAGAGGCAAAATGGTAATTTTACAGTCAAGAGTGAAAATAAGTGATAATTAAGTGAGAAGTGTAAATAAAATGATAATAGTGTAATGAATTTAAAGTTTAGGGATTAAAAAGTAATTTAGCATAAAAGTGGAAATTTAGGGGCCAAAATATAATTTTTTTAAGTTAAATAATGACATAAATGAAAGATAAGTGTAAATGAGGATATTTTAGTAAATAAGGTAAATTTGGGGACATAACCGTAATTTTTGTAGTGGTTGTGGACCTAAATGTAATTTTACTAATGAATAGCTAATTAAAGGATTTAGGTGTAATTATTGACTAATGTAAGTATCTAAATGGATAAACGATTTAAATGAGTGGTTTGAGAACTAACTTAAAAGAAATGAAAAGTGTAGGGGTAAGACAGTAATTTTAGTGTACAGTTGAGATAATAAGAGTTATTAAATAGAAAAGTGCAATTAAATGATTAATAATGTAATTTGATTTCGTGCTAGGGACTAAAATGAGAATTGATATGAAAATATTATCGGAAAGACTAAAATGTAGATTTGCATGTTAATAATAAATTAAAAGTGAAATTAAGAATAACTAGTGGCATAATTGTAATTATAGTGAAATTGAATGGCAAAATCGAAATTTAAGGAAACTATAAGGATTAAAGTGTAAATTGGTTTAAAGATGATATTGTAAGGACTAAATGGTAATTTGTAGGCCAAATAATGAATAAATGTAAGAATAATATTATTCAGTGGCATTTTTGTAAATATGAGACAATTATGGGTAAAATCGTAAATTGATAAAAGTTTAGGGACCTAATTGTAAATTTATACTATGTGATGCGTGCTGAACCGGAAAGGCCCCCGATTGGCCCGCTTTTAGGACTCGAGAGATTGGTTCACGTCATTTGATCATGGGTAACATGAGAGATTTCGGAGTCCCCACCCAATAGAACATTGGGGAAGTTCATCTAAACTCATGAAACTTTTAGGCACCTTTGATATATTTTGGAGTAGCAATCCAATTTACAAGAAATTGGGAAAAGTCATCTAACCTCTATGGTCTAAACCAGAGAGTAGTTCGGAACTCCACTCTTATTTATGCCTTGATTAATTATAAATGAGTTTTTAGATTTAGGAAATTATATCTCTCTTCTCACACGATTAATGCAATTTATTTAAAGGCGCAATTCATTCATCGAGAAAAGCGGTAAATGAAAGTTATAAAGAAAATCAATAAATAAATAGATAAACACACAAAACACATCATTACAAAATAAAAATTGGAACAAATACAATCCTCTAAATGAAAAGAAAAGCTAAATAAAATTGGCCCAAAAAATAATTAATTATAAGGTGTGATGCGCGCAGAACCTCGTGGCCTCCCGAAAGCCCACTTTAGGGCAATCAGGAAAGGTTCATAAAACTTGTAAGGTATTTACAAGTGCGTCTATTTTGGGCAACAATGAGGTTTCTTGGAGTTGCCACCCAATAGAACATTGGGAATGGTCATCTAGCCTCAGCGAGCCTAAGACGACGCATACATATCCATCTTGGGCTAGCCAGAGAGATCTTGGAGGCCTCAGCCTCTATCCCCTGGAGCCTAGGATTTGTAAATTTAAGTCTTTTGATGAGACTCAAGAGGTGTCTTAGAAGTCCTAGACCTCTCGCCTCATTGAGCCCCAAAGACCAGAGTGAGTTCGGGACTTCTCATTTATTTATACCTTGATCAATATTATAATTAAGTTTTGAATTCATTGTTTCACCAACTTTCCACGCGATGCATTTAATTAAAGCGCAATCATTCACATCAAAAGCGATAAGTAAAACATTATTAAAACAAACATTCTCAAAATAAATTACAATAAAACTAGGGGCGGAATACAACCCCCATTGTAAATAAAATACAAATCATGCATAAATCGGGGTATTCATTAATGATGAGGACATTGGTCCTCGCATGCATATTTTTTTATAAAACTTTTGAAGCGATGATTTTATTTTGGATAGAGAAAATTGAGACATTGGTCCCATTTTTATTTAGAAAAATTCCAAATTAATTACTATAAAGTGTTTTGGCCCCTTTTTACTTTAACGACATTGAAATAATCTTAATGATAACATGAATAAAAAGCAAGAGTGAAGAAAGAACCCGTATGGAAATCCACAGATTGGCTCGACCATCATTGTTTACAACTCCAAATCCAAATGGTCAGAAAATAACTCATAGGAATAAACATGTTAGTGTCAAAATTGATGAATAAAATAAAGAAAAGAAAATATTAGGAAATTTTAAAAGAAATAAGTTAAAAGATAAAAAAGAAAAATGAAAACGATTAATATAAGTCAACTAAAATCATACAAATGCTAATCCAGAATGTTTACCCTCGGATTTTACCTTTTAGGGTGAATATCGAATGGTTTAAGTCCCCACACGCTCCACAAGGATCAAATAAAACGGATCAAAAATAAGAAAATATGTATTTTCCCTTCTGGAAAATTTAATAGCGATCGAGTGTTTGAATTAGCTATATTGATGGAAACGAATGAATTTCGTTACCTCAATTGGCTTAATTCACAAGAAGAATTTGAGTAAATCAATTAATTGGAAGAATTTTTTATTAAATAAAATTCTGAAAATAAAGATTTATAGCTTTTTGGTAAATTGATCACAAAGAAAACTTCTCTAAAAATTCCAATCTCTCAAAAAGTGTTTAATTTTCTCCACCAAGAATTTTTTTATCAAATTTTTCTAACCCCAAATAATGAATTTTACCGCTCAATTTATAGAATTTTGGAGATAAAATTAGATAAGCATCAGTTTTGAGTTTGAATTTTAAAAGGAGTTTTTAAAATTCAATTTTTTTTTTAAACCAAAACTTATCCTATTTCAAGGATAAGAGATAAAATTTTATCAAATCCGGCGATAACTGATCAGATCCACTACCGACGGGAATCCCTGCAACTACCGACGGGCGTCTCTACTAAGGGCACGCGTGGAAATTCGGCTACAGACGGGCCATAACGCGGGACTAGGGACGGGCGTCCCTACTTAGACACGTGTCCGTCCCTAGCTACAGATGAGCTGTATCGCGGGACTAGGGACGAGCGTCCCTATTCAGACACGTGTCCGTCCCTAGCTACAGACGGGCCTTCCCTACTATGCATAGAGACGGGGATCACCCCAAGTAGGGACGGGCATCCCTACTTCAGACGGCCATCCCGTCTGTGGAGCAAAAATTCCTTTTTCAACCAAAATTCCCCAAACTCTTTTAAAACCTCACGCTATAGCGAAAAAGATTTTAATCCTTGTGAAACCGAAAGATGAAAACCTCCGAATTCCATCCATTTATCCGGAAATCAACATGGATCTCTTCATCGGGTAACTCTGACCTGGACTGCCTCAAGACCCGGTGTCTACACAAGGGCCCACAAGATATATAACATAAATCTAAGTAATTAAGCAAAATTAATTAAAAGAGGAGACATGCATAAATCGGGATATTTATCCGGTTTAGGAACATTAGTCCTTTCATGATCAGGATGTATTCTTTAAAAAGGGATCGAAGAGTTATTTCGGCTATTATCTTGAAAAACCGGGATGAGTGATCCCATTTTTTAGAAAGTTTAACTCTTCATTTTAATTCATGACATTTTGCATTTCTTAGTTAAAATTAAGGACATTGGTCCTAATTTGTTAATAAAATCCCAATTTAGTAATAAAAATATTTTTGTGATTATTTATCTTGCATGCGTATAAAATAAAAATACTTTATTTATAAAAAAACACAGTCACGAATAAAGGGTTGGTAAGGTCTCACCCAAGCGGTGTAATCTCCTACGCGTCGTGATCCTTCAACTTAGTCATGAAGGCGCTCACACAAACAAGATCACATTTTAACCCCAAACAAGAAAAACAACAATAAAAAATGTTAGTAATAATTTTAAAATTAACCATATAAACAAAAAAACAAGATAAATACAAAAGATGCTTAATACACACGTAGGAAATGAAATAGGTTAAATTAGACGTGTGAGTTTAAAGTACAAATCATACATATACAAAAAGATTTAATGAATCACGCAAAATTAACCATACAAATGACATAATAATAATAATAATAATAATAATAATAATAATGATGATGATGATGATGATGATGATGATGATGATGATGATGATGATGATGATGATGACGTTGATAAATAATAATAATAATAATAATAATAATAATAATAATGAGAATAATAATAATAATGAGAATAATAAAAGTAATAATAGCGATACTAATAATATTAACAGTAAAAACAAACAACATTAACAATAATAATAAGGATAATAAATAATAATAATGATAATAATAATAATAAAGATAATATCAGCATGTAGTGATAATAATATTAACAATAATAACGGCAAACAAAATGAAATGAGATGATGAAAATGGATCTAAAAATTTTTACCCTCAGATTTGATGATATGCAAGCAAAATGTTTGAATTCGACTCCACTTGTCAAAGTTCAAAACAGATTCAAAATAACTCAAAGACTCAAAAAAACTAAAACGAAAACCAAATGATTTCTTATTTTTCTTTGATAATAAACCCAAGGTAAGGGAATTGATTTCCCTATCTCAAGCTAAGCTTAAACTCCAAACGTTCCTTCTGGGTTCCAAAAAATCAAAGGAAGAAATTCAACTTTTTGAAAGATTTTTCTTTTTTAGAACACTCTCTTGTTTCTTTCTTTTTCTGGCCCCCTCTCTCGAGCTCTCTCTCTCTAGCTCTTCTGCCCCCTTTTTTTTTCTCTCCTTCTTTCCCCTTTATTTCCCTCTTCTTCTCAAAAGAGAAAAGGACAAAAGCCCGTTTCTATTTCTCTTCCCCCAAAAATCCTTGAAACTTGAAAGAAAACCCCTTTTTGACAGTCCCAAAATCCGTCAAAAATCAGATTTTCGCAGGTGGGAAAGGGACAGGAGGGAGGCTACCCATGAGGGGGGTAGCCGCGCCTTACCCACCCAATTGCAGGCGCACCCCGCATGCGTGTGGTGCAGCCTCGTGCAGGAGGCCGCGCCTCTCGTGCACGAGGTGCGGGTTTGCGCAGGAGGCCGCAACGCTACATGAGTCAAGGCCTAGTGTGTGGTACCTCGCGTGTGCTTCTAGCAAGCACTGTGCCTCACGTAGGTCACTTCGGCGGTAGGCATCCGAAAACCGCAAAAACCAAAAATAAATTTTTTTTACGTAAAAAGAAGGGTTTCGATAAGGAAATCATCGGTTCTAACTTTTTTGCCTGTGAACAAGCATCATTTTCATCATTGGGTTATCCTAATCTTGGTCCACCTCGAGACCCGGTGTCTACAGTTGCTGCCAATTTTGGGGAAACTAGCATGTAGGTGCCTAGGTGAGCCAAAATTCAGAAAAAAAGAAAGAAGCGCATACCTGAGGCGGCAACCTTCTTACTGCACTGTTATCTATGATCGCGGTGTGATTAGTTTTTGCCAGCTCGTCGGCGTGCGAAACGATGCTCAAGTTGCGTGATTGATAAACGCCATCTTATCGACATGTGAAACCACTATAGAGTTATGTGATTGATAAATGTCAGCTTGTCGACGTGCGAAACCACGGTTGATTTGTGTGATTGATAAACATCAGCTTGTCGGCATGTGAAACCACAGTTGAGTTGCGTGATTGGTAAACATCGGCTTGTTGATGTGTGAAGCCATGGTTAAACGATTGATAAACACCTGCTATTAGGTGTGTAAAACTGCCAGACTTTGAAGAACGTGATTGACAAATACCAATTTATAGGCATGTGAAATCATGGCTGAACAATTAATAAATACTAGCTATATATGTGTGAAACTAGCAGACTTTGAAGAACGTTATTGATAAACACCAATTTGTAGGCATGTGAAATCACAACCGAATGATTGATAAACACCAGCTAGTAGGTGTGTGACACCGCCAGAATTTGAAGAACGTGGTTGATAAACACCAACTTAAAGGCACATGAAACCACTATTGAGATTTTGTGACTGAGGTGGCGACCTTCCTGCTACTATAAGAAGGAAAATGTCTCTTCTAGTCACCACCTAGACTGTGGAGGGGTTATCATCCTTCTGAGTTGTATAGAGTCTGCTTTAGACTTACAAAGTACGGACTTGTTTTATATCATAGCCTCAGCTATTCGCTGAATAAAACATACACTGTTAGATCAGTTTATCATGATAATCATTTTGATCATTCAGCTTTCGTGAAGGTTTAATTGTTATTATCTCATTTTCTCATTTTCTCATTTATGGTTTGTCATCTCATGTATATTACTTTCATTTTTGCCACGTCAAAAGTGTGCCAAAGGAAAATAAATACATAAAGGAAGCAAATGATCATCATTATACAAAATATATCTGTTTTGTACAAAACAAACAAATCTACAAATCATGACAGATGGTGTCCCTAAATGTTCGGTTGCGCTTTTTCGACTAATTCTCATTGTCTAATATTCCCTGCAAAATTAAGCGAAAAGCGTGCTAAAGGAATAAAGAAATAGGGATAATAAAGGATCATCTATATATAATGTATCTGTTTGGCATAAAAATATGAACTAAGGTAGAGATCATAATAGGCGGTCTATTTGAAAATCAGTTAAACGGATCATAGTCAGTGGTCTTTAATTTGACCGATCAAGTCTATAAATCTTGTGTCCACACCCTCCTGCAGAGGCTTCACTAATCGGGATGTGCCTTGTGCCGACCCCTTGACCATTTCCTCCATAAGTCGCTCCATGCACTGCAATCTTCCGTCCATGGCCTGTAGCCTCCCCTCGATACGAAGCTCCATGGCAATCAGCCTCTCATTAGAATGCCGCTTCGCGGTCATCAGCCTCTCATCCACATGTAGCTTGATAGCCATCCGCCTCTCATGCATGGCCTAGACTAGGGCCTCTGTTCTCATTTGGCTCCGTTCTATCCCTAGCCCAGGTGGCGGTGGTGGAGCTGTTGAAGTAGATGCCCCCGGAGGATCTGGACGGCTGTGGGGATGATACCCCTCAGATGCCTAAGAATCTAGCCCCCAAGTATGTATATGAGGAGGAAAGTGCATCTGATCCCTCGGAGGTGACAGCGATGATAGAGTGCAAAAAAGGTCCTCCAAATTTATATCTATATCCATACCATCTAGCGGCGAGTGAGGCTCTCCTCCCCCTGGCTATGGATAATAACACCCCTCATCTTGCTGAGGCAGTGGAGACTCCTCCTCGGCTTGAGGCTGATCCACGGGTGGCGCCGCCGTTGCGAGCGAAGGTAAACGGTATATCTGCCGAGTCTCTGCCATGCTAAGTAGTCTATATCCTCCTGCTTACCCAGGCAACTGCTCCACCATGCCCATATTACTAGTAAGAACTTAGACGACGTAAATGTCTCCATCCATGGGGGGACCGAACGTGATGGGGTCATGACGCAGATGCAGTGGCAGTCTAGTGACTGCTACACCTATACATAGCTGTGCTATGACCCTATGACCATGTTTGATTATATCGACCATAATCTCTTGACTGATATTAAGTGGTGTCCCTATAGCCATAGCCCATAGGCTCCAAATCTCTACATCACTGACAGCGATGGGGCTACCTGTTCTACCCAAATAGCTGCTAACTAAGACCTTTTGAACATACTTGTACACCTGTGAGGCCAACAGAGTACTCTTGGCTGTGTTATGATCATAACGAGCCCCTGGCGCTGTGATCACCTCCCATCGATGTGTCAAATCAGCCTTGTCCGGCACCTGCGTATGGTCTCCAATTGGGAGAACCATAATCTCTACAAATTTACGACGACTCATAGTGTAACACCCCAAAAAGGGCCTAGTCGGAATTTTGCGCGCTAAGTCGGGGTATTAAGGGTATTTCCGTAATTTGTGTAAGAGGAAAATTTGGATATTAAGGATTTTGTGCAAGGAAATTAATTAAGTATGTTAAGAGGAGAAATATTACGGTGTGTAGGGGTGTATGGATGTAGGGTATGTTATTTGGGACTAATCTAGTGTGTGCTTGTAATGTATGGGAGTAGGATGTAAGTGAATTTTTAAGAAAAGTTATAGTGTGAGTTGAGTATGGTACCTTGGAGATATTATTGTAAGAGAGTGTTAATGTGTGGATGGTGTATGGTGCAAGGAGGAATAAGTCAAAAGTGGGTTTTGTTGGTCCATTAGGAGGATGCCATGTGGACTTGGTAGGTGTGTGTGCATTAAATGAAAAGAAAGAGGAAAAAGGGAAATAGAAGAGAGAGGAAGAAAAGGGCAGATTTTGCCTTGCCTTTCCCGTTCTCCTCTCTTCTTTGGTTCTTCTTTCTCATTTCTTTTCTATTTTCTGCTCTCTCTCTTTCTTTGCATGTGGGTTTTCCTCAAGTTTTAAGCTAGGGTTTGTGTTGTGAAGGATTTGAAGAGGTAAGTTGGAGTTTTGGGATTTCTTGTGTTTGGATTTCGTTTCCTCTTCTTCTTTGGTTTTGTTTAAGTTAAGGATTGTGGAAGTAATTGTGGGTTTTGATTTTGTGCAAGTTTTGAGTATCAAGAGTAAGATTAAAGGATAAGAGAAAGTGGGCTCTTGAAGGTTGAAGATTACATCGGCAATTTGAGGTTTGGGAGCTTTGATTTCTTCATTTGTGTTTGAGTTGTCATTTGCCTAATTCTCCTTGGATCATGAGTTGGTATTGTTGTTTGTTTTCTAGAACTTTGAGTGCTTGATATGAGTTTATGCATGAATTAATTTGAGGAAATGTGTTAGTAATCCATGTATTTGTTTGAGATAAATGCATATGTGGGTTGGTATTGAAAGGCATGAGTTTGGTGATTTTAGTAATCCTGTTCAGTTCTCTTTTGACTTCCGTTCATTGTTTCTGTCCTAGGTGTCGTTATAGAGCTCTAAATCGTGTGATTCTTGAGTCCGTAGAACCATGACTTCCATGTCTTTAAATGTCCTAGAAATATCCTTGGGCTAATTCTTGCTCTAAGACCATGAAATCTGATTAAAACCGTAAAGTCTCTTTTTGTGTCGGGTTGTCTGACCAGTTTGGGTTTTGGAGATCATATTTAGAGTTCTAGATGTCCTTTTGATCTGAAATTTGTTGCATTTGAACGTTAACATCCTAGGGAACATTTGTTAAGAAGGAAGTTTTGGCTAACAATGGGGTTTAGAGGTTGTTTTAGGCAATGTAAATCTGGGGCGTTAAACAGTCTTTTGCGGGTTCTGAGTTGAGCCTCTGTCGCGATCGCGACTAGGGTCGCGACCTCGCGACAGAAAAACCTATATTAGCCTTTATTTCTTCATTTTTGAGCCCTTGATTGATTCGGATCAATCCCGTACCTTCCCCTCAGCTTTTTATGCATGTTTAGGGTAATTAATGGCTGTATAAGCAATTGTCTTTGGGAGAAACTTAGGAGTATGATTAAGGTTGGTGATTTAGCTAGTAAATAATGATAGATATAACTTTGTGAAGGATGAGGATTAATATGTGTTAATCTTATGAGTAACCTAAGCATGATGTATCACATGTTTGAATGCATTTAACTTGGGTGCGATTGAGACGAATGACGAATAATGTTGTTGCTATAAATTGTGTATATGGATATTGTTAGTGGTATGTTTTATCAAAATTCTTGATACGGATGTTGTGTTTATGTTGTCAATGATGTGTGGCTTGCTGGAGATGAGGTAAGAGACCTTTGGTTATGTTTCGTGTGTGTGTAGGTGAGTATGAGGAAGGAAAGATTCTGCAGAATTCTGTAGATTTTCGGAATCATGACTCTGTCGCGATCGCGACACTGTCGCGAGCGCGACAGAGACCGGTGATTCTGATGCTGTGCCATCGCGAGCACGCGACGTTGTCGCGATCCCGCGATAGCAATAGCTTGTGTGTTCTCTGTCGCGAGCGCGACAACCGTCGCGATCGCGACAGAGCACATTGTTGGCCTGTGCTATCGCGAGCACGCGACTTGTCGCGACCCCGCGATAGCAATGCTTGCCCTCTGTCGCGATCGCGATAACGTCGCGAGCGCGACAGAGCCGGGCCCTTCTCTCCTTCTCGCGATCGTGAAGTCCGTCGCGCGCGCGCAGCGAAGAGACTATGGTCTCTGTCGCGAACGCGACAGGCATCGCGAGCGCGACAGATGTGTTCTGCCGAATGAGTTTTCTGTGGTGATTCCAATGTTTGAATTCCGAACTTGTGGTACCTTTTGGTTTATAATTGGACTATTTTATGAAGTATGTTAATATAATTGGATGTATTATGCATATCTATACTTATGATCTCTCTCTGAGATTAATATGTTATGCTTAAAGAGTAAATTGTGTGATTTGAAATATGATTTGTATTATGCACGACCTGCGAGAGTCAGTCTAGTGGATAGTTAGGCATGCCTAAAAGAGTCTTCCGCTGCAGCTTCCGTTATCGTTTGGATCCCGATCAGGTCCCCGTTTGGTTCCTCGCGAACCCCTTTATTGTGTTTGGATCTTGTTTAAGGTCCTTCCGAAAAATGTTTGTGAATGAAAATAGAAATGGTTTTCGATTTGTACCCGTAAGGTACTTTCCGTAATCGATTTGTACCCGTAAGGTACTTTCTGTAATCGGCTTGTACACGTAAAGTACTTTCTGTATACTCGTTATCCACTATTTTGAGTCAGCAGGTATTCTGTTTGTTTTGCCTAATATGAACAAGAGAATGTGACCTCCGAATGAACATGATAATGATTTGAGGAATCAGTTTCTATGTATAAGAACGTGACTCTTGGCTTGGGAATGTATGTCTGTATTATGTAAGTATGATTTTTATATCTGACACCATTATCCGCACTTGCCATGTGATGTGTTATAAGTTTTAGAATGCTTTGAATGTAATTTGACTTTTGTATATACGTATGTGAATCAGATCAGTTGTAATGTTAAGTATGTAAATTGACATGTTTGAGATTGTAATCTTGACCTCTTGATTACTTTGAAACTATGCTATGATATATGCTTCCTGAGTTTATGCCAGTGTAGTGACTGCGGAATATTGGCATGTTCTTTTATGTATTAGAGTTGCGCAGCTGAAGTGTGGTGCTTTGGATGTTGTCCCTTGGGTTTTGGCTAGTGTGTGTATGACATGACAAAAATATGTTTAGGTAGATAATGTTCTCGGCATGATAGTTGGGTGCGTTACTATATGATAATTGTATTGCATGTGAAAGGGGTTTTCCGTTAAATGCATGAGTCCTTGGCATGATAGTCGTATGTGTATATGAACTTCCGAATGCCTGGCTTTCCTATACAGACTTATTTATCCATCTATTGTGATTATTTGTATATGCCATTTGTGTATGTAATTTGTTCTGGCGACCATTGTGAATGGTCATCCATATTGCTTGTGTGTTCTCCCCACTAAGCGTTTATCGCTTAGCACGGGCTCTTTTCCCGTGCAGGTGGCAGGTTTGGTTCGGTTCGAGTCGTGCATCTGCAAGGTCGGCTACATAGGAGTTAGAAGCGTTTTGTTATTCTGTTCAACTTCTGTATTTTGATTTCTGTAATTTGTAGCCTTTTGATTATGTAAGGATCTTATTGTAATTAAGTTTTCAGTTATTTCTCCGCTTTATGCTACCGTTGAATGATCATATGTATGCATGTGTATATGTTTAGGCTTAGTGCCTGCGTGTGTGTGAGTTAATGTATGTCCAGTTTTGCTTCTCAAGATAAGTTTTTAATTTCCCGTGTTTTTGTATGAACGTATGCTTTTGCTTAGCGTATGTGTGCATGTATGTGAGTGAGCGTCGGTAGCGCACCCGCGTCCTTCCAACGGGGACGTAGGGGGTGCTACACATAGTGTGCCCTATACTTGGACCTGGAACGATATGGCATCAGGGTCTGTATCCAACCTTGAGAACCCCCCATACTTAAGTGTAGCCAGGAACTCTCTTGTAATCTCTGGGTATGTGAGAAAAGCTAGTGTGAGGAAATCCATCCAGCCCACGGCTGCTAACAACATGCGGACGTCCTCCCACATGCCCATCTATTTCAAGAACACCCGAGACAGAAACTTACTGGACAAAAACTGTGGGCGACATAATGCCTTAAACTTCCATCTTTGTGCATCAGTCATCCATACTGGGGGTGGAATATCTATTGGTTCCCTAGGCTGGCCGCATTGCGGAGGCATCCATAAAAAAAGGAAACTTGATCAGTCATTTATTTATTATTTTTTGAATACTCCTTGAATGCCTTGGGGATACTTTTCCGAGTAACCTTCACCGCCAATATTTCTTGCAAAATTAAAATCCATATGCAAGGGTAAGTTATGCGTGTGAATATGCTATGCAAAGTGCGAGTGACACCATTCATCCGAGCGGCCCAGGTGTCGGGGCGCAATAACCTCGACTGAAATGATTCATGGCTCGGGTTTCCTCCATGCCAACCCCTCAACTCGCAACTGGAAGCCTCTGATTACTCTCGGTGCCATTTGTCATTATTTTGAAGGTAGTGCGCCCCTCGTGGATTTTCACGATAGCTTTTCTTAATGGGAAATGCGTCCCTTTAGGGATTCTCATATGACCCTTTGCCTAACTTTTGCCCAGAATGGACCCAACGTAATCCAGCGGCTTTTATTCAATTTATTTTATTATTATTTTTTGTAGGACAGACTACCTGCTTTAAGGTTTTCACCCTGCCTTGTGGCCTAATTTTTGCTTAGAGAGCCAATCATGGTTTTCATCTCTAACGGCCCCCTTTTTTTGTGATGTTTGATGTTCCTTAAAGTAAGACGGCTAAAGCCCCTCGCCCGACAAAAGCGACAACGGATAAATTGCATGCATCCGATGGAAAATGATGTACCATCTTTTCACAAGGGAACTAGATGACATTAATTATACAACGTGAGTTATTTTGAGCATATAATTGCATATATGTATATGTTTCCATGTGATTTCATTACACATGATCACTATTTAACATTAGGCTCAAAAAATACAAGACCACATCTAATCTCGGGATGGATCCTGAAAGCATCAAAACTCCTGTCATCAATTAGCCCTCTCGGGTTTTCGTGATTAAACATTTTCTCTCAGCCCTTAATTTTTGCCCAAGGTGCCTTCTCGGTTTTCACCTTGGCAGGGCGCCCAATTTTAGCAAGGCCGCCTTTTCTGGTTTTCGACTCGTAGGGCATTTATTTTTTCTTTTAATTTTTGAGCCTTTAGCCATGGAACCTTTTCAATCTGTCCACATTGATCGGTTCCCTGAACTCATTTCCATCGCTGTCTATTAAGATTGCAGCCCCTTTGGACAATATCTTCTTTAAAACAAAAGGTCCTTCCCAAGTCGATCTGAATTTGCCTCGGAAGTCCAAAACCCCCGACCTCATTTGCTTGAAGACTAAATTCCCTTCTTTTAGGGGGTGTTTCCTAACTTTCTTCCTGAACGACCGAGCCTGTCTTTTTTGGTAAACCTGATTGTGGTAATAGGCTCGCATCCTATCTTCTTCCAACAAATTCAATTGTAGCAATCGCTGTTGCGCCCATTCTGCTTCTAGTAGCTTGGCTTCTGATATCACCCTTAAGGATTGGAGCTCAATTTCCACTGGTAAAACTGCTTCCGTCCCATAAACCAAAGAGAAGGGGGTAGCTCCTGTTAAAGTTTTAACAGTGGTCCTGTAGCCCCACAGTGCGAAAGGTAGATTTTCTGCCCAGTCCTTATAGGTATGCACCATCTTAGTCAGTATCCTCTTTACATTCTTATTGGCTGCCTCGACTGCCCCGTTGGCCTATGGTCGATAGGGAGGGGACTTGTGGTGTTGGATGGCATACTTCTTGAGCATCCGTTTGGTCTCAGCTTGGAATTGTATCCCGTTATCTGACACAATGTGATGCGGGAGTCCAGATCTACAAATCAGGTGTCATTCAATGAACCTGGCCTTCTCTCGGGCACCCAGTTTCTTGAAGGATTCAGCCTCTACCCACTTAGTGAAGTAATCGATAGCGACTACGATAAATCTATTCTTGTTAGAGGCTATCGGATGTATTTATCCCATGATGTCAATCCCCCAAGCTGCGAACGACCATGGAGATGTAAGATTGCATAACTCTAAAACTGGCAGGTGCCTTAGATTGGCATACTGCTAGCATAGTTGACACTGCTTCACATATTTAGAGCAATCTGTAGCCAAAAGAATGGCGCATGATTTTCTTTGCTAGAGCTAGACCATTCATATGAGCTCCACAGACCCCAACATGGGTCTCCTCCATAACCTTCTTGGCCTTCTTCTCGTCTAAGCATCTTAGCTGTATGCCATCAGCTTGCCTCTTATATAGCATAACATCTACACTGATAAATTGGGTGGATAGTGTTGAGCATTTTTTATATATGCTTATTGACCGCAAGTATACGGTGTACCGCAATAGTACTTAAGATGTTTATCCCACGAGGAACGTTTTTTACACACTATTACTAATCAATTTTAATCTTGTTTACAATGGTAATAAATTTGATGGTTAAATTTGAACTACTTTATTATAATAATTAATTAAACCTAATTTATGTTTATCAGAAGAAGATAAAGGATATATGAATGAAGAACTAAAAATAATGAATTTGATCCATCATTTTGATTAACATTTATTCATCTTTCATGTAAGCAAAGTTGAGCTAAAGTTCTAATTTACTCTCTCGACATAAATTAAAATGCCTAAAACATGCAATTAAAATTCTAACTCACAACTTTCATTAATGAATTAGAGGTTTCTAATGACATATTTTAAGAATAATCACCAACCTATAGCAATTATCTCAATATACCGATTTCTCAAAATATACCTTGATAATGAAACTCTATTAGATGTCAGATAAAGCAAACTCTCGAATTACTTTAACTTGTAAAGATCATGCAAAATATACTAATAGAGAATCTACATTGAAAGACCATGAAAGTAGATGGAAATAGAAAGAATTATAACATGCAAATTCATTGAAATGATATTCATAGAAATATTAGAGAAGAATTAAAAATAATAGAATAAGCTCAATCTCTTGAAATAGATTTTCTTCTCCTTGATTTTCTTCTTCAAAACATAAAACTAAATAAGAAAATAAAACTAAAGAAAACTGTCTACAAAATACAGAAAATCACTTAACTAAAATTCCATATCATCTATCATCTATATCATCCCCTCAATTTACAATTAAACTAATATTTATAGATGTTAATTTGAAAGTTGTGTCCCTTGAGAATAGTTGCAACTTTTGGTGAAAGAAGGTGGCTTTTCAAGTGACTTTTGGCTCAAAAACTGTCCAACGGTACTCTCTATCGCGCTCGCGATGGTGCCACGATCGCGACAGAACACGCTGCCCTTTTTCCCTCCTCCTTTTTCTCTTTTCGGTTTCCTCTCTGCTTTAGCACGACTCGTGCTCTTCTATCTGAATCAAACGCATCATCCTGGTCATGTTCCACTTCGGTCCTAGTCGTGCCCTCCTTCCCTTCTTCTCTTCTTTCTTTTTTTTCCTTTGCACCAGCACTCCCCTGTCCTAGTCGGATGCAACATCCTAGTCGGATGCTCCTCCTTTTCCACTCGTGCTCTTCTTCATTCTGCTATACCCATCCAACCCATGCTCCACAATCCTAGTGGATGAATTGTCCTACTTGGATGCTTACTTGCTCTTCCCTTTTCTTCTTCTTTCTTTTTCTACTCAAAGCCTGTCTGACTCGTGCTTTCCTATCCTAGTCGGATCCTGCTCTGCTCTTCTCATGCTCCACCTCCAGTACCTCCTGTTTTGTCACACCCCAAAATGGCCCTGGTCGGATTTTGCATGCGAAGTCGGGATCGGAAGGGTATTTCGGTATTTTATGCTTGAGAAAGTTGGAGTGTTTAGGACCTAATTGAAAAGATAATTAAGTTTGTAAGGAAAGAAATGTGTAAGTGAGTGAAGTGTATTTTGTTTAAGGACTAAAGAGCAATTTTTGATTTGGAAAAGTTGAGTGGGTTTTGAGGTCCTATTAGGATCTGCCAAGTGGGCTTGTTAGGTGGGCATTGAATGAAGAAAAGAAGAAAGGAAAGAGAGTGAGAGAGGGAACACAGATTGCAATCCCGTTCTCCCCTCTCACGCCTGCCCTTCTTCTTCTCTTCTCCTTTCTCTGCTTCTCCTTTCTTTCACGTTTGGCTTGGAGTTGAATTTGGCTTGGATTGTTCTTTGTTTGAAGAGGTAAGTTGGTTTAAGGTGTTCTACGTGTTGTATTTCTTCTTCTTCTTCATCTACTGTTTTTGTCTTCAAGTAGGGTTTGAACTAAGGATTTGTGGGTTTCTTGTTTGTGCAAGTTTTGGATTGTAAGAAGAAGCAAAGTAAAGGCAAGGAAAGGATTGAGGACTGATCTTGAAGCTGATTTTGGATCTTCGATTCCAGGTTTGGGAGTGTTTTGGATTGCATGCCATGTTTGAACTTCTGTGTTCTTCAATCTCAGTAGAATGTCTCTGCCCTATTTCTCACCAAGGTTATAAATGAGTTGCATTGTCTAATTCCTGGAATTTGTTGTGTTTTGGAATGTGTATGCATGATTACGTGTTAGCAATGCATGAACATAACTGAATTGGAAGTTCTGAGTTTGGGTTCTTAACTTACTTAACTTTTAGGGTTCATGTTCTTAAATAGATTAAATGTGTTTATGCATGGTTTTGATTGTTTTAATTGATGGATTAAGCTGGTTTTATGTCAGTTTGATGTTTGGATGATCGATTGAAAGGTAAGATGAGTTGGGTAGTGTGTTGAATCAGTTTGAAAATGATTTTTATCGAGTGCTTGATTTCTGGGTAAACTGGAAATGGAAAATCGCGTCTCTGTAGAATCTCCATTTCCAGTATGTGTCGGGACGTTCTGAGAGAGAGAAGTCACGAGGCGAGACTCCCAGTCACGCCACGTGACTCCGTCTCCTAGTCACGACGTGTGACTTCTCGGCGGGCTGGACGTGATCGCGCGACGTGACTCCCAGTTGCGAAGCGTGACTGCCTTGAGGGAGGCAAGTCACATCTCGTGACTTAGAGTCACGACGTGACTCTGGTAAAGGTAAGGCGTGACTCCAGTCGCGAAGCGTGACTCCTCTCTCTGTGAGAGGGAAATCACGTCTCGTGACTTAGAGTCACGGCGTGACTCCTGTGAGGCCAGGCGTGATATAGAGTCACGTCCCGTGACTCTCTAGTAGGTCACGAGACGTGACACTAGGTCACGTCTCGTGACCCCTTTGAGGTCAGTCACGAGTCGTGACACGACTCGACCGACCCCTTTTCAGCTCCTTTTTCCGATTTTGCCCAGTTTTAACCAAAACGAATTTCTTATTTCTTCTGTATGGGTCTTCACTGCTGTATAAATTATGTCATACTGTTATATGCTCCTGTATGGCTTTTCTGTTTTGATTTGTTCCCCCGTGACTAGTTTGTTATAAAATGACTTTCAAATGCTTCTATGACTCTTTGCTCTACTGTGTGCTATCTTATCTGATTGGTTAGCCTATTTTAGTTGTGTTCAGCATTATGTTATGCCTGTCCTTAATCGGATTTTTACCTAGAATAACATACCATGTTTAAGAATGTTGTATCATTCCATGATTCAGATTATACGTTATTGATCATTGGCATAATATGATTCCACATGTGTTCCTGACATGCTTTAGTATGATGAGTATCGCTAAAAATATGATTGAAGGAATTTTCACATGATCCAGAATATGACTTGTATAAGGTGTGCTTGATATTATGCTATGCTATATTTATTTGAATAATGTGGTTAATGTCTGAATGCATTATTATGATTTAGCCTTGGAGCTCATTGTGTTATGTTAAATGTAAATTGGACTATGCGTGGTTTATGCTTAGTATCTGCACCTAATGCATGATTAGGATTTTGTATTGATAATCATTGGCACGGTAGTGCTTCTTTACCTGATTCTTGGCATGCTTTAGGACATTGTTTAATGTTAAAATGTATGGATTGTAATATGTTTTGCAATGCGAATTGCATGATATATGACCGACTTTATGAGCATATTTATATGTCTATTGTACTCTGGTTTATGCATGATGTATATATAATTATGCGTTATGCGATTCGAAGCGTGAATTGTTTTATGCATGACCTGCGAGAGTCAGTCTAGTGGATAGTTAGGCATGCCTAATAGAGTCATCAGTAGCTGCAGCGCCCTTTGAACGTTTGGACCCTGATCAGGTCCCCCGACTGGTTCCTCGCGAACCCCCATCAGTACGGATCCTCGTGATCCTTTTTAATGTATTTGGATTGGGTTAAGATCCCCCATCAGTAAAATGCTTTTGTGATAAATAAAATGGTTTTCGATTCGTACCCGTAAGGTACCCTTTGGCCGACTTGTACCCGTAAGGTACTAATCAGTTCAGTACACTCGTTATCCACTATTGTGAGTCAGCAGGTGCTTTGATGGTTTGTTTTATGCTGATTTGATATAGCTATCAGAATGTGATATCCGATGGATTGTGATAAGGATTTCAGAAATCAGTTTATATGTATATGAATGTGACTATGGGCTTCAGAATGTATGTCTGTATTAAGTAAGCATGACTTTATATTTAATATGATTATCCGTACTTGTCATGTGATTTGTTATAAGTTTCTGAATGCTTTGAATATGATTCGACTAGAGTATTTATGTATGTGACTTAAACATGTTTGTTAGTTATAAGCATGTGAACCGAAACAGTTGTGACGGTAAGTATGTGATGTTTAACTGTACTTTCTGCATGACGATGATATGAATGTAATACTAAGTGGTCATGCCTTCAGTCTCCGCTATCAGAGTGTTTTTGCATGATGCTTAATACATATTAGAGTTACGCAGCAGTATTGTGATGCTCTAAATGTTATCCTGTGGATATTTGACTAGTGTATGTGTCTGGCATGTCTAAGTATGTTAAATAACTAGCACTCTCAACATGATGATCGGGTTGTCAGTTCCTGCATAGGTACTTAGTTATGTCAATTTGCATGTGCAAAGCTCTTGTGACTCCGCACGGTAAGATGTTATTGTTGGATACCCTTGTAGGTTTATGCATGTGATATAGTATGTAGTACAGCATGATGATGCTTGTAACGTGTATTGTATTATGTCTGTTTTGGTCTATCCTGGACATGAGGTTATGGTTTGATTGTGAGTTATTGAATGAATGCCTTTATTATGCCAACATGATCATATTTGTTCTGAATATCCGCACTTGCCATTTGAATGTGTTCTGCCTTGGCGACCATTGTGAATGGCCGTCCATACTCTTGTCTGTTCTCCCCACTAAGCGTTTATCGCTTAGCACGGATTTCCTTTCCGTGCAGGTGGCAGGTTTGGTTCTGTTCGAGTCGCGCTTCTGCAAGGTCGGCCACGTAGGAGTTAGAAGTCCTGTATTTGGTTCAGCTTCTGTATTTCAGCTTTTGTAATTCTGTAGTATTGTATATGTAATTAATTATGTTTTGATCTTGAGACTTCTTTTGGGAATGTAATAGTTAGCATGTTTTATGTTTAGTTATTCCTTTGCTTTATTATTTCGCTTATGATTCCGCTGTATGGTCATATGTATGCTTCTGTGTATGCTTCAGCTTAGTGTCTGCATGTGCGTAAGTTATTGCATGATCTATCCGTGCCTGCAGGTAAGGTAAGTTTTTAATTAATCCGTATTTTCGTATGCATGTTATGTATGAATGCATGCTTCCGCATCTTACATGTGCATACCTGTATGTCTGAGCGTCTGGTAGCGCGCCCGTCGGTGTCCTTCCAACGGGGATGGCGATGGGGGTGTTACATGTTTTCTCACCATCACAGCTTGTTTGCTCAATTTAATGCTCAAAAAGACCTGTAAACACAACAATCACACATACAAACAGATATACACATACTCTAACACACATGACATCTAATATACAGATAATTGCACAATTAATATCCTAATCTCATACAAAACATATACTCAATTATACATTAACTAAGCTCCTATCAAATTCCCCCACACTTAAACCTTGCTTGTCCCCAAGCAAGACAAAAGTCATGAGCAAATTTAACAGCTAGTAAACATAATTACAAAGCAATGTCCATTCAGCATATACACTAGAGTTGCAAAGATCAACTATCCCAAATACTCACAAATGCCAATAAATCAAAGTTCAACATATGCATTAAAAATTCAACAAGTTACTCAACTTTACTAACTCCAACATAAAGAATACTAAGTCTCAAAAAAACTAATCATGAACTAAAGAGAGAAATTTTATCATAAAGTTAAAAATTTTAAGTTCTCTAGTTGCTTTTTAAGACCAATGTAAGCTCACTCACCCTTATTCTAATCTCATGGCATTTTTAGACTTTACTTTTTCTTTTTATTTTTCTTTTCAATATTTTTTTTTTCACATGGGTATAGCTTTTTATTGAATCCCATGTATAGCAAGAGAAGGTAATATGGGTGCGTTTTACGCTCCATCCCATATTTTTGCAAATTTAGATGTACATCTTGCTATTTATTGTTGAACTTAGTGGGTGCATTTTATGCTCCATCCCACTTTTGACTTTTCTTTTTATTTTTCTAAGTCCTCATCCATTATTGAAAAGAAATAAGGGCAAGTATTATGCTTATAGTTTCCATAGGCAACTCGAAACCTAAAACTTTAACTAAATGAGCAAATTCTAACTTTAAAAACATTGTTAGTAAAAAGACTAAATAATCTATAATGTTGAAATAAGTAAAAGAAATTAACTTGAAAAACTTAAAAGACATACCAAAAATGTTGAAAAATTGGTAAAAATGAGCATAAAAAATAAATGACTTCACAACCTATATAACATGCCAAAAGAACAATACTTTATAATAAAGCTTACACAAAAGCCTAATTAAAACATACACACAACCTATAAGCATACTCACAAAACAATCATACAATTAACATGCACAATATATATATATACATAATTAGAACACATACACAAACACAAACCAATAAATACACTCCCCCACACTTAAAACACACATTGTCCTCAATGTGAAGGAATGACACACAATAAACAAATAATTAAATAAAAAGTAAGAAAAGAGAACTCCCCTATCATGGTGATGGTGGAGGTGATGGCACACGAAACCCAACTTGATTCAAGAAGTTATCAAATTTGTACTCCAACCTTCTTTGTCTTCTAGCTAAAACGGTTTGTTGATCTTGTATGTGGTGCAAGTTACTAAGAATCTGATCAAACATGGCTGGAATATTGGAGCTTGATGATCCAACTTCAGGTGCAGTAGGAACCTCATGCATTGATGCATCACCACTAGGTTCCTCCTCACCCTCTTCTTCTTGTTGTGCAGAGGGACCTGCAAAATCCCTCCAACAAGATCTCAAGCGAGGTGGAATTTCCTGAAAATCATTATTAACAACACCTCCTCGCACAAATAAATGCTTAGTAAAATATTTACAAGGAAGCATATTAGCAAAGACACGAACAGAAACATGTAAATGTTTAGCAATAGCAGCAATGATATGCCCATGGGTAAGAGGTGAGTTTTTCTTGTTAACACATTGCAACAATTCATTGAATATCCAATATGACCAACAAATAGGCTTAGCTTTATGCACACACCACATGAGAAATAATTCATTCAAAGAAACCCGATTAAACTCCATCCGATTAAAAACATAGGAAGCTAAAATTTTGTGCAAAATCCAAAATCTTAAATCTTTAATAAACATGGATTTAGCATCCCTAGTTTTGAAAGGAGTTTGTATATCAGTCAAATAAGTCCAAAACTCATTCGGGTTAAAAGATCTAGGAAATTCTGTTAATCCATTTTGTGAATAGCCATAAATCCTATGCATAATAAAATATGTAAGTGTGTATGGCCTACCTTCTAGGCAAAAATCTAATAGCCTATCATTTTGTTCATTTTGTTGCAAGGTAGTGTAAAATTCAAACACAACATCAGGATAAAAGGGTTCATGCATATCAGCAAATCTAGACAAGCCACAACCAGCAAGCATTTCATTCACAACATTAAGCAAACCAGATTGTTCAAGCAAATTTGAAGGAAAAAACATACATTGCAGTGCACCTCTATTTGTAAGAGCAAGGAATCGATTACCTTCATCAGCAGAGTAAATGGGGAAGTTGGTACCAAGTTGGGAAGCCAAATCTGCCAGTGGTTCTTCCACATGCTCCTGGTTGTCGCTTGAAGGTGTTGGATTCTTAGTTCTCACCATGGTTGTATGAGTATGCTTAAAGATAAAGTGAAACCAACGAGAAAGAAAATGAAAACGGGTAGGAAGATAGAAATTGAAGAGGAACAAGCGTACAATATCTTAATGACATTTAGGAAACAGAAAAGAAAAGAAATGGAAATGATGAACTGTTAGAAAACGTGATGCATAAATGAGAAAGGAAATGAGTGAAGAAGAGGAAGATACGAAAGAACAAGAAGGGGAAAGGATGTGCGACTCGTATAGAAGAAAAAGAAAGAAAGAAAATGAAAAGAACTTATCTGTGTGCGACTCGAACAGAACAACACGCGAAGAATAACAGCAAAAGGAAAGAGTGATGTAGAAAGTTAGGGTTTTAAAATACCAATTCCCAAATCTGATTTCTAATTAAGGATTTTAGGGTTAGGGGTGATCAATCTAAGTTAATTAAACTTAAATCACGTGCTTAACAACAAATAGAATCAGGTCAGAAAGAATCTGTAAGTAAATAAAATAATTGAGGGAAAAGAAAACTTACAGCGATTAAAAAGAGAACAACGTGACTATAGGCATTCTAAACAGCCAGCACGAGTCGGAAGTGGGGGGACACATCTATAAAAGTGTGGGGGAATTTTCAAACATCGCCTTGAACAACTCTAATCTTACTAAATTAGCTGTAAAATGAAAACAAATATGTTAGTAGCATGAAAATCTAGAATACAAAAAGTAATAAATAAATCTACATAAACTAATCTAAAACAACGTACAATACATTTTAAAAAAAATAAAACAATCAAACAAATTAAAACAAAAGAAAATATTGTAATCCAAAATCATAAATCAAGTTTCATAATGGCAAAATAAATGTTCCCCGGCAACGGCGCAAAAAAACTTGTTGAGCATTTTTTATATATGTGTACCGCAATAGTACTTAAGATGTCGATCCCACGAGGAACATTTTTTACACACTATTACTAATCAATTTTAATCTTGTTTACAATGGTAATAAATTTGATGGTTAAATTTGAACTACTTTATTATAATAATTAATTAAACCTAATTTATGTTTATCAGAAGAAGATAAAGGATATATGAATGAAGACCTAAAAATAATGAATTTGGTCCATCATTTTGATTAACATTTATTCATCTTTCATGCAAGCCAAGTTGAGCTAAAGTTCTAATTTACTATCTGGACATAAATTAAAATGCCTAAAACATGCAATTAAAATTCTAACTCACAACTTTCATTAATGAATTAGAGGTTTCTAATGACATATTTTAAGAATAATCACCAACCTATAGCAATTATCTCAATATACCGATTTCTCAAAATATACCTTGATAATGAAACTCTATTAGATGTCAGATAAAGCAAACTCTCGAATTACTTTAACTTGTAAAGATCATGCAAAATATACTAATAGAGAATCTACATTGAAAGACCATGAAAGTAGATGGAAATAGAAAGAATTATAACATGCAAATTCATTGAAATGATATTCATAGAAATATTAGAGAAGAATTAAAAATAAGAGAATAAGATAGAAGCCTTTCAACCCTTTTCTTAATCTCTTGAAATAGATTTTCTTCTCCTTGATTTTCTTCTTCAAAACATAAAACTAAATAAGAAAATAAAACTAAAGAAAACTGTCTACAAAATACAGAAAATCACTTAACTAAAATTCCATATCATCTATCATCTATATCATCCCCTCAATTTACAATTAAATTAATATTTATAGATGTTAATTTGAAAGTTGTGTCCCTTGAGAATAGTTGCAACTTTTGATGAAAGAAGGTGGATTTTCAAGTGACTTTTGGCTCAAAAACTGTCCAACGGTACCCTCTGTCGCGCTCATGACGGTGCCACGATCGCGACAGAACACGCTGCCCTTTTTCCCTCCTCCTTTTTCTCTTTCCGATTTCCTCTCTGCTTTAGAACGACTCGTTCTCTTCTATCCGAATCGGACGCATCATCCTGGTCGTGTTCCACTTCGGTCCTAGTCGTGCCCTCCTTCCCTTCTTCTCTTCTTTCTTTTTTTTCCTTTGCACCAGCACTCCCCTGTCCTAGTCTGATGCAACATCCTAGTCGGATGCTCCTCCTTTTCCACTCGTGCTCTTCTTCATTCTGCTATACCCATCCAACCCATGCTCCACAATCCTAGTAGGACGAATTGTCCTACTCGGTGCTTACTTGCTCTTCCCTTTTCTTCTTCTTTCTTTTTCTACTCAAAGCCTGTCCAACTCGTGCTTTCCCATCCTAGTCGGATCCTACTCTGCTCTTCTCGTGCTCCACCTCCAGTACCTCCTGTTTTCTCACCATCACAGCTTGTTTGCTCAATTTAATGCTCAAAAAGACCTGTAAACACAACAATCACACATACAAACAGATATACACATAATCTAACACACATGACATCTAATATACAGATAATTGCACAATTAATATCCTAATCTCATACAAAACATATACTCAATTATACATTAACTAAGCTCCTATCAGATAGCTTGCGAATCATCCATTGGTCCTTTTCAGTGGCCTCTTCTAGGAATATTGACTTTTCTAAATAATTTTGGACATTATAGTACCACGGCCTTCCATCAGTAACCTTGACATCCCCAACCTGCTTTGTTTCAAAGTATGGCTTGTCTGAACTAGAATTGAGTACGGGCTTCATGACTACTGCTTCTGGGTTATCCCACACAGATACCAGGGTGGCTAGAGCATCTGCTAATTAGTTCTCATCTCGGGCGATATAGCTAAAAGTGCAGATTTCAAACTGACCACTTAGTTCCTTCAAGCACTTCACGTATGGTAATAGTCATTTTTCCTTGATGGACCATTCACCCCTGACCTGATGGACTACTAAGGATGAGTCTCTGAAGACCTTTGCTACTTTTTCCCCCACGGCTGAGAGTGCTTCCAACCCAAAAATGCAAGCCTCGTACTCAGCTTCGTTGTTGGTGGCTTTATATCTTAGTTTCTTAGCTAAGGGAAGCTTCTCACCCTCTGGGGTTACCAAAATTACTCTTACTCCAGCTCCTTTGCTATTCACTGCTCCATCAAAGTACATCTGCAACTTTTACACTGTAATAGCTACCACGTTTTGGTCCGGGGAAATCATATTCAAAATGATTGCCTTCGATCGGATGATCGGTTAGAAACTTTGCAACTGTCCGGCCCTTAATGGTATTTTTGGTAATGTATTCCACGTCAAATTCTTGTAGCAATATCAACCATCTTACCATCTTTCATAGCAAGGAGGGTGCTTCCTGAAGATATCAAAGAGGGTTTTATTTAGCAACTGCCTGCACCTTATAAGAATGGAAGTAGTGTCTTAGTTTTTTTGAAGCCCAGATTACTGTTAGACAGATCTTTTCCACCTCAACATACCTGGCTTCATAAGGAAGGAATTTCTTACTAAGGTAGTAAACTGCAAATTCAACCCCAAATTCATCTTCTTGGGCCATCATAGCACCTACAAAATTTTCCTCTATTGCTAGGTAAAGGATTAATGGATTAACTGGCCGTGGCGGTCATAGAACTGGGGGGTGTAGAAGATATTCTTTTATGGTATCAAAAGATTTCTGGCAACTATCGTTCCACTAGGCCGGTTGATTCTCCCTGAGAAGCTTAAAGATTGGTTCGCACACTGAAGTGAGCTTGGAGATAAACCTGCTGATGTACTGCAGTTTGCCTAAAAAACTCCTGATCTCTTTTTCCTTTCGAGGTATTGGCATTTCTCTGATAGCTTTGGCCTTATCAAGATCTACCTCGATTCCCTTTTGAGTTATTACATGGCCCAATAGTTTACCTGAGGTGACTCCGAATATGCACTTCTTGGAGTCGAGGCAAAGATTGTACTTGTCGATCCTCTGAAAGAACTTCTCTAAAGCCTCGATGTGGCCCTCTCGAGTAACTGATTTGATCATCATATCATCAACATACACCTCTACCTCCTTATGGATTAGGTCATCAAGAACTTTGGTGGCCATTCTTTGATAGGTCGCTCTGGCATTTTTTAACCCAAAAGGCATAACCCTATAGGAAAAAGTACCTCATTCTGTGATGAAAGCCATCTTGATCCGATCTGCTATCTTGTTGAGGATCTGATTGTACCCAGCGTATCCGTCCATGAAACTATACATACTATAGGCAGCAGCACTATCTACTAGGACATCTATGTGAGGCAAAGGAAAGTCATACTTCGAGCAAACTTTGTTCAGGTCTTGATAGTTAACACACACTCGAACCTTTCCGTCTTTTTTGGCTATGGGAACAACGTTAGCTAACCACATTGGGTATATAATCTCCACCAAGAACTTAGGCTCAATCTATTTTTGCACCTCCTCTTTTACCTTCTCTGCCCACTCTAGTCTGAGCCTTCTGAGCTTCTGTTTGACTGGCTTGCATTCTGGATAGGTTGGAATGGTGTGTTTAGCAACTTCTCGATCAATTCCCAACATGTTTTCATAGGTCCAGGCAAAGACTTTTTCATACTTTTTTAATATTCTCTCAAAATTTTTCCTCTCTTTAGGAGTTATATTGGATGCTATCAAGATTTCCTTTGGGTTTTCCAAAGTTCCAAGATTAAATGAGGTAGTATTAGTTGAGTTAATGTTAAATATGAATGACTCATGTTCGTGATCATGCATAATGAAATCATGAGAAATATCACACAAGTAAGCAAAGTTGTTCACCTTATTGAAATACTCAAAATTACAAACATCATTGTCAAATAGTTCGGGAATGAAAAGTACATTTGAAAAGTTCTCATTAACATCTTCTGCTGATGCTAGCACTGAAGCCGATGGTTCGCCGTCTTGATTGTTTGCAATCTTTAGGTCTTCAAATTCTGGCATTGTTACCTCAACTTCCACCTTTTCCTTGCCCTTCGCCCGAGTGGCCAACAAGCTGCCAGTGATGCCTTCTTTAGGGACTTCTCGATCCCATGTGAAACTTTTGTTGAGAATCTCCTCGTCCTATAAACCCTCTACAGACTTGACCATTCCATTAGACCAATCAAAGACATCATTGAAGATTTCAAAGCTCGGGGTGACCTTATCATCAATCCACTGTGGATCGACCTCTTCGCAATAAGCACATGTCGATACGGCTAGCACGAAACTCTCCAAAATTTGAGAGATCTCTGTAGACTTCTTCTTAGGTTTGTTCTTTCCAAGTTCAACCGTATAACCTAACCCCCTTCTGTCTTTTTACCCCGTTGTGGTGATAGGTGTCTAAGGCCCTTTTGAATTCTTACCTAAACCATCCCCTGGGAGGAAGTTCATCCTTTTCATTATATTAACAACCTAAGGGCTCTCCACTGAACCAACCTCTTCATTCATCATGGCCACATGGAATCCGTTATAGGGCTGGTTAGAAATCCCAAGAACCGATACTTGATTATCGCTGGCCGCCTTAATGGTCACAACTTGTCCCTCATAGGGGATTTTGATCATTTGGTGAAGGGTAGATGGGACGCCTCCCAACTTATGAAACTATGGCCTCCCTAGTGACACAGTAAAGTTGGTCGGAATAGGCTGGACAATGAATTCCGCTTCTGTCTCAACTGGCCCAGTTTTTACTGTTGCCTTGAAGGTCCCAGCAGCTTGCCTCCTTGAACTATCATAGGCGGTGATGGTCAGGTCAGATCTGCTCAACATGCTCTCATTCATCCCAAAAGCACGTAGCGCTATGAGCGAACATACATTAATGGAAGACCCGTCATCAACCATGATTCAGGCTGTGTGCTTGCCATTGATTTGGGCTCTAATATACAAGGGGAGATTGTGATTACGACCCTCAATTGGTAGGTCGGCATCAGTGTAGACTACATTCTCTCTAGACCCCCCCCTTTTACCATATCCAGCAACTCGGTAGGTGAAATGGTGGTAGCTACTGTTAATTCGTATAAGACTTCCACTAACTTTTATCTATGAATCGAAGACTGGCTCAGCAAGTCCCATACCGATATCATAGGCAGTATCTTATTTAACTATTTTAAGACTTGGTTCTCTTCTGGCTCTTGCTCCACAGTTGGGTGTATTGGGTCCTGATGTTTATCAATTTCAGGTGCCACTCTCCCACTCCGAGTGATAGCTTGCACTTTATTCTCTCTAAAGTTGGGGGTATTGGGTTTGACTGGCCATGATGCTTAGTTGGCCTAGCTGGCAACTGCTGAAGTTTCCCTTCTTTCATTAATCTCTCTAAAACCCAGGATAATGATCTTCCTAGATTTGAGTACTGTCTTTGACTCGCATCAGTGGCTAAAACTTTCGCTATCTTGCCAACTCTATTACTGCTGCTTCCAGCACCACTCAACTTATTTCCTCCTTGAAGCTCATAGTTTTTTCGAGTGAAATTGTCAATGCTGGTCTTCTTTGCCATGTATTCTCCTTCTGCTTCTATGGCTATATCTTTCAAGGACTCCAAATCCTTAATCCCTTTCATCTTAAGCCCTTCCCTTAAGTACGGGCTTGCGTTCCTAATGATCAGCCTAATTTGATCTGACGTATTAGGCTTCTTTTTCATCTCCATGACCCGATTTCTCCATCGAGCAAGGTAATCATGGAAGGACACACCATGCTTCTACTGCAAAAGCTCAATGTATTTCAACATTATATTCATCCTAGTGCTACAGTCATACTGCCTTACGAACTCCTTTGTTAGTAGATCCCAGTCTTCCCTAGACCTCCTATCTAACCCATGGTACCAATCGACTGTCCGGCCCGTCAGACTAAGGCAAAAATACTCCACTTTTTATTTCTTTATCTGGCCCGTGCCCTTTATGATCAGGGCATATTGCTTAATGTGTGCAAAAGGGTCCGAAGTACCGTTGAATTTTGGCAGGTCTGACATCTTAAATCTCTAGGCCAATAGCTCTTTATTACCCAACTCCATATCTTTGGGGCTAATCCCTTTCCCAGTTGACAATAAACGCGTAATTGCCTCAATCTTTTCTTCCATTTTCTTCACCACATCATCCTCTACCTTGGGAACTTTATTTCTCGCAGTCTGAGGGATTACTAGTTCATCCTCCTCCTTCCCTACGAAGTCATCTCTTGTGTAACACCCCCACCGCCGCCCCCGTTGGAAGGGCGCCGGTGGGCGCGCTACCCGACGCTCACTCACAACATACATACAAATATACATAAACTGAGCGGAAGCGTTCACTAACAATAATAACGAAGGCAAAACATAAATCTGATATAATCAAAATATAGAGTTATTTACAATATCCAAAATATTACATCATAACTATACAAAAAGTTACATGAGCCACTATACAAAAATACTACATGCAAAAAAAATTAGAGGAGGAGACAAAAATAAATAACTCTACTCCTATGTGGCCAGCGTGCAGATGGGCGACTCAAAACTCGAACAGGAACTCAAAACCTTGCCACCTACACGGGAAAAGAACCCGTGCTAAGCGATAATGCTTAGTGGGGAGGAACAAAACACAACAGAACACTGTACAAGATATTAAGCACTAACATACAGAATTTACTAACTACCATAGAACAGAAATATATGCACAGATCAAGAGTCACTATATGAAATCAGAATTGAAACAGAAAGCATGAAGCAATAATCATAATCAGAATCACGCAATAATCAGAACATTCCACTACACCAATACCAGACAACTCACACAATAGCCTAAATTCAATGGTGGAGGATACGGGAACACGGCATGGGAGATCGAAGGGTCAAAAACAGTTTTAATACCTGAAGGTAGCGCGGGAGATCGGAGTCTCAAAACATTTTATCACTACACGGAAGATGGCCATCTCGGAGGTCAACCGCTTCGCCCAAACGAGGCGGACACGGGCAGTTGCACTCACAAACCCTTCTTAAGCATGCTTAATTTTGCACTACCTTGACACTTCAGGCTCGACAACTCGCACTCTCAAACACAACACTTACTACTCAAGTCTCGAATCAAAACTCCAACATCAAAATAATAATTCACTGCAACAACACTAGTATAAAAAAAATCAACAAGTCACAAACTCAATCATGTACTATGCAATAGTGAGAAACCATGCAAAGTGGAACAAAAGAATCACAATTAGAAAATAGGGCAAGCAGAAAGGGCCTGCGATCACGATAGGTGTTGCGCTCGCGACAGAGCATGGGGTACCCCATCGAGAGCTTGCGCCAGGAGGCATGCTCGCGACGAAGCACGCACGGCAGACTCACACAACCGAGCTCTGTCGCGCTCGCGATAGAGACCAGCTCCTTCCTCCTTATGCGCACGCTCAGCAGCATGCTCGCGCAGAGGACTCGACTACCAAGCTCTCTGTCGCACTCGCAAAAATGTCGCGGTCCCGACAGATGGCTCTCCAGCCACGAGGGACCAATCTGTATTCTGTCGCGATTGCGACAGAACCCAGAATTGCCCAGATCTGCACTTTTCCTACTCTCTTCATAACACAACCCTTCATACATTCATTCAACCATGCACAAACACTTACCTCAAGCCTCTAGTACAACACCGCATCATTCTCAAGGCCACGTAAACACATTCTTATACAAAAATCAACCACCACTCATCAAGAATTCACTCAAACCAAACTCAAAATTCATTCTTCTTAAATGCTCATGTTCTTCAAATACACATCCAAACACTAATTTATCACTAACAATTAACTCAGAATCACTACTTAATCTAAACATCCATTCATCCAAACAAAACACTCAAGGTTACGAATGACATGCAATCACAAAATAGAATTGATCGAAGGAGGAATTAGGGGAAAAACATAATCCACAAACACGGCTCCCAAACCTGAAATTGCAGCTTCAACTTGGCCCTCTCACGATCTCACCTTCTCTTTCCCTTTTCTCTTTCGTCCTTCTTCCGATTCTTGTACAAAACCCAGCCAAAACACAAAATCAAACCATGTAAACGCCATTCAAAATCCAGAAAACACGGGAGAAAAAGAAGAAAAAGAAGAAGCCACAAAAACCCATGATCTTACCTCTTAAACTCAGCTCAAAACTCAGAATTCCAACTCAAGCTCAAGGAGAACACAAGAGAAAGGAGATGAGAGCAGAAAATGGAAGCAAGAGAGAGAGAAGGGACAGGAAAATGGAATAGCAAGGGAAGAGGGCAGCTTCCACGGGAAGCTTCATCCAATTCTATCCTCCCTACCTCTCTCTTCCTTTTCATTTAATGTTCACCAACCCAAAGCCATGTGTCACTCTGCCATTGGACCAAAATCCACTATCTTGCCTTACTCATTCATTGCACCATACACAAAATACACACAAGCATCTCTTACAAAAATATCTCCAAGGCACCAAACTTGACTCACACCATATAATTTCTAATATACCACTTACATCCAAGGCACCATACACACATAAACCGCACAATAAAATCCCTTAACCCACATACATCCTAACACCATACACTACAAGCACACTTAATAATTCCTCTTCTTCACTTAATTAATTAATTTCTTTGCAATAAATCCTTATTATCCAAATTCTTCTCTTGCTCAATTTACTGAAATACCCCTAATTTACCGACTTACCGCACAGATTCCGACTAGGCCCTTTTTGGGTTGTTATAATCACTCCTCCTTAAAGAAATTTCATCCTCGAAATTTCCCCGCTTATCACTTATATCCAAACAACCCAAAAGTCAAACCGAGCTTAACCAAAAGCTAATAACACAACTTACCGGAAGGTCCTGCTCGATCCGCTGCATCCTCTCCCAGCATGGCATATACTCGCGGGCGCGCATACACTTCTCTGGTTGGCGGCTTTTGCACTATCTCTGACGGCGCTTGCGAAGGACGTCCACTGCCTCTACCACTCTGATTTCCTCTCGCTCTTTGACCACTTGCTCTACTCTTAGGTTGACCCTGAAGCTCTCTTCGATCCGAACAATTTGCCACCATATGCTCTTGACTCCCACATCTAAAGCATGCTCTGGAGATCCTTCTGCGCTCGCCCCAGTTGCGCTTATGACAATGCTCACACTCCGGGATCACACTTCCCTTACTAGAGGGTGGCGCTACACTACCGACTTCCGAACGTACCGGAGTTGAATTCTTCGCACCTAGACCACTCGGGACACCTCTTGCTTTCTTGCCACTACCAATCCCACCATCCGGTGCTTTCCTCTTGTTCTCGATTCTCTATTTGATCAATTCGGATTCCTCCGACTTGATTGCCGCTGCCACAAGCTGATAAAACCCCATTGGTTGCATGACTGACATTGCTGACAAGGGACCTCTGATCACCTCACACAATCCCTCTTGAAAGTGTCTACATCTAAACTCATCCGTCAACAACTGCTCAGGCACATACTTACTCAACTTGCTGAATTCCTTCTCGTAATCACTTACGATCATACCCCGCTGCTTCAGACTAATGAACTCTCTCCACTTAGCTTCTCGGTATGCCTTCGTCACATACTTCTGCTCAAATTCTTGCTTGAAGAATTCCCATGTTAACTCGGTTGGTCGCTGAGGATTACGCATCACAAGTTCCCACCAATCGTACGCTAACCCTTATAGCAATGACACTGTGCAAAGCACCCTCTGATATGCGGGACATCTAATCACTTGCAAAATCCGGCCTACCCTCTTAAGCCAAAACTCGGCCACATCAGATTGGTCTAAAGCAGTCCCATGAAAGTCTTCTGCTCCTCTCTTTCTTAACAACTCAGTCGGAGCCTTAGGAGCAATCAACCTCTCTACCAACTGAAGCAAACCTTGCACTAGAACTGGATTCTCATGACCAAAACCCATACCAAGAACCTCTTCTTGCTGACGCTGTGGAGCAGGTTGCTCGCCTCTCACTACACTCGCACTACCAGCCGTCTCACCCACATTCTCACTTAGATCAGACTCCATCTAGACATTACACAAGACAAGACACATATGCATTAGGCCACGACACAAAACTGACTCGCATGCTAAGACTCGACACATAACAATCAAATGCAACTAGAACCGCCTAAACCGGTGCTCTGATACCACAAACTGTAACACCCCCACCGCCGCCCCCGTTTGAAGGGTGCCGGCGAGCGCTCTACCCGACGCTCACTCACAACATACATACAGAGATACATACACTGAGTGGAAGCATTCACTAACAATAATAGCAAAGGCAAAACATAAATCTCATATAATTAAAATATAGAGTTATTTACAATATCCAAAATACAATATCCAAAATATTACATCATAACTATACAAAAAGTTACATGAGCCACTATACAAAAATACTACATACAAAAAGAATTACAGGAGGAGACAAAAATAAATAACTCTACTCCTATGTGGCCAGCCTGCAGATGCGCGACTCGAAACTCGAACAGGAACTCAAAACCTTGCCACTTACACGGGAAAAGAACCCGTGCTAGGCGATAACGCTTAGTGGGGAGGAACAAAACACAACAGAACACTATACAAGATATTAAGCACTAACATACAAAATTTACTAACTACCAGAGAACAGAAATATATGCACAGATCAAGAGTCACTATATGAAATTAGAATTGAAATAGAAAATATGAAGCAATAATCATAATCAGAATCACACAATAATCAGAACATTCCACTACACCAATAGCAGACAACTCACACAATAGCCTGAATTCAATGGTGGAGGATACGGGAACACGGCACGGGAGACCGAAGCCTCAAAAATAGTTTTAATACCCGAAGGTAGCGCGGGAGACCGGAGTCTCAAAACATTTTATCACTACACGGAAGATGACCATCTCGGAGGTCGACCGCTTCGCCCAAATGGGGTGGATACGGGCAGCTGCACTCACAAACCCTTCTTAAGCATGCTTAATTATCCACTACCTTGACACTTCAGGCTCGACAACTCGCACTCTCAAACACATCACTTACTACACAAGTCTTGAATCAAAACTCCAACATCAAAATAATAATTCACTGCAACGACACTAGTATAAAAAAAATCAACAAGTCACAAACTCAATCATGTACTATGCAATAGTGAGAAACCGTGCAAAGTAGAACAAAAGAATCACAATTAGAAAACAGGGCAAGCAAAAAGGGCCTCTATCACGATCGCGACAGGTGTCACGCTCGCGACAGAGCATGGGGTACCCCATCGCGAGCTCGCGCTAGGAGGCGTGCTCGCGACGAAGCACGCACGGCAGACTCACACAACCGAACTCTGTCGCGCTAGCGACAACATCGCGGTCATGACAGAGACCAGTTCCTTCCTCCTCGCATGCACGCTCGGCAGTATACTTGCGCGGAGGACTCAACTACCAAGATCTCTATCGCGCTCGCAACAGAGGGCTCTCCAGCCACGAGGGACCAGTTTGCATTCTGTCGCGATCACGACAAAACCCAGAATTGCCCAGATCAGTACTTTTCCTACTCTCTTCATAACACGACCCTTCATACATTCATTCAACCATGCACAAACACTTACCTCAAACCTCTAGTATAACACCGCATCATTCTCAAGGCCACTTAAACACATTCTTATACAAAAATCAGCCACCACTCATCAAGAATTCACTCAAACCAAACTCAAAATTCATTCTTCTTAAATGCTCATGTTCTTCAAATACACATGCAAACACCAATTTATCACTAACAATTAACTCAGAATCACTACTTAATCTAAATATGCATTAATCCAAACAAAACACTCAAGGTTACTAATGGTATGCAATCACAAAATAGAATTGATCCAAGGAGGAATTAGGGGAAAAACATAATCCACAAACACAGCTCCCAAACCTGAAATTGCAGCTTCAACTTGGCCCTCTCACGATCTCACCTTCTCTTTCCCTTTTCTCTTTCTTCCTTCTTCCGATTCTTGTACAAAACCCAGCCAAAACACAAAATCAAACCATGTAAACCCCATTCAAAATCCAGAAAATGCGGGAGAAAAAGAAGAAGAAGAAGAAGCCACAAAAACCCATGATCTTACCTCTTGAACTCAGCTCAAAACTCAGAATTCCAACTGAAGCTCAAGGAGAACACAAGAGAAAGGAGATGAGAGCAGAAAATGGAAGTAAGAGAGAGAGAAGGGACGGGAAAATGGAATAGCAAGGGAAGAGGGCAGCTTCTACGAGAAGCTTCATCCAATTCTGCCCTCCCTACCTCTCTCTTCCTTTTCATTTAATGTTCACCAACCCAAAGCCATGTGTCACTCTCCCATTGGACCAAAATCCACTATCTTGACTTACTCATACATTGCACCATACATAAAACACACACAAGCATCTCTTACAAAAATATCTCCAAGGCACCAAACTTGACTCACACCATATAATTTCTAATATACCACTTACATCCAAGGCACCATACACACATAAACCGCACAATAAAATCCCTTAACCCACTTACATCCTAACACCATACACTACAAGCACACTTAATAATTCCTCTTCTTCACTTAATTAATTAATTCCTTTGCAATAAATCCTTATTATCCAAATTCTTCTTTTGCTCAATTTACTAAAATACCCCTAATTTACCGACTTACCACACAGATTCCGACTAGGCCCTTTTTGGGTTGTTACATCTTGGATCTGAAATCCTCACTCTTCTTTGCTTAGTTGGTGCAACTGCTCTAGGATCGACGATTGGTTATTGCACAATAACAATTGCCATAGGAGCCTCCCCCATAATAGGCATTTCGAACTGCTCTACAGCGGGAGCTACAGGTGGCTGCTCGATATTTGGTGCCATTTGAGCAGCAATGTTTCCCATCATGTCTAGTATCCTCCTCTCAAAATCCTCAAGTCTCCTTGGTAAATCTGCCATTTCGGACCCTGAAGATTATTTTGTAGAGAGTTCTGAACTTTCGTCTTCTAATACCCAATCTGGATCCGATGCAGGCACTAATTCTGGTGATAGATTTCTAATGAGTCATCCATCAGATCCCCTAAACCCCCCGGATGACTCAATAATGGCTATAAAAACTCGAAGTTTTAGGATAAAGCATGAATAGAGTGCAATACATGGCCGTAAGTCGTGCAACATTTATAACCACATGCAAATAAGTAGATCCTTCCAACCTTTTAACTCCCGCACATGAGGTCACGCGGTCTCTTTCCTAGGTGGGCTTAATACATGGGTTAACGGAGAACCCAATGGATGCGTATAGTGTATGGCGAGAAACCGGCAGCACAATGTCTCTCAGAATGTGCATACATATGAGTTTCAGCCATTGTGTATTTAAACACTTTAATCAAATTAAGGTGACCCCACCGGGGCATGAACGCCTTTGATGGAAGACCACTCAATTTGTTTGATTTTGTTCAATACATGATGGCCCACATGACAAGCATTATGTTATGGTTCATCTCACCTAGGGGAAGTATCTATTGCCATTACATGAACTTTAGTCAAGGTGATGTTACTTTAGGCCTACCCAAGCATGGTCCCTGCCAATGGGTCTAGCTCATCAGAAGTATGATGACCGATCGGGTCTCCATATGATATACCAAAAGGTACTAGGCTTAGGCTGGTGATTATCCTTAACACTTCTCCAAATTGAGTGAACATAAGGTCGTGCTTCGGGAATGCACCGTGTTAAGATAAGGGTCTAAACTAGCATCATTCTACGACTCTAAAATGATGCAATTTAATTTTTGAAAAGAGATAAAATTTTAGGTTTTAAAAACTCAATTATACATTTTAACCAAGGAACTTTCAGAGCAAAGTCACAAAGTCCCCAGTGGAGTTGCCACTGTGACATGCGCCGAATTAGAAAGGCCCCCGAATGGCCCTCTTTTAGGGCTCGAAGGATTGGTTCGCATCATTTGATTTTGGGTAACATGAGACATTTTGGAATCCCCACCTAATATAACATTGGGTAAGTTCTTCTAGTCTCATGAAACCTTTAGGCACCTTTGAGGTATTTTAGAGTCGCCGCCTAATTTACAAGAAATTGGGAAATGTTATCTAACCTCTATGGTCTAAACCAGAGAGTAGTTCGGAACTCTATTCTTATTTATGCCTTGATTAATTATAAATGAGTTTTTAGATTTAGAAAATTCCATCTCTCTTCTCACACGATTAATGCAATTTATTTAAAGGCGCAATTCAATCATCGAGAAAAGCGGTGAATGAAAGCTATAAAGAAAAGCGATAAACAAAGAGATAAACACACAAAATATATCATTACAAAATAGAAATTGGGACAAATACAATCCCCTAAATGAAAAGAAAAGCTAAATAAAATTGGCCCAAAAAATAATTAATTACAAGGGCCCATAAGATATATAACATAAATCTAAACAATTAAGCAAAATTAATCAAAAGAGGAGACATGCATAAATCAGGATATTTATTCGGTTTAGGAACATTGGTTCCTTCATGATCAGGGTGTATTGTTTAAAGAGGGATCGAAGAGTTATTTTGTCTATTGGCTTGAAAAACCGGGATGACTGATCCCATTTTTTAGAAAGTTTAACTCTTCATTTTAATTCATGACATTTTTCATTCCTTGGCTAAAATTAAGGACATTGGTCCTAATTTGTTAATAAAATCCCAATTTAGTCATAAAAATATTTTTGTGATTCTTTATCTTACACGCTTATAAAATAAAAATACTTTATTTATAAAAAAAACACAATCACATGAATAAAGAGTTGGTAAGGTCACACCCAATCGGTGTAGTCTCCTACGCGTCGTGACCCTTCAACTTGGTCATGAAGGCGCTCACACAAACAAAATCACATTTTAACCCCAAACAAGAAAAACAACAACAAAAAAATGTTAGTAATAATTCTAAAATTAACCATATAAGGATAAAGACAAAATAAATACAAAAGATGCTTAATATACATGTAGGAGATAAAATAGGTTAAATTAGACATGTGAGTTTAAAGTACAAATCATACACATGCAAAAAGATTTAATGAATCATGCAAAATTAACCATACAAATGACATAATAATAATAATAATAATAATAATAATAATAATGATGATGATGATGATGATGATGATGATGATGATGATGATGATGATAGCGACGTTGATAATAATAATAATAATAATAATAACAATGATTATAATAATGAGAATAATAAAAGTAATAATAGCAATAATAATAATATTAATAGTAAAAGCAAACAATATTAACAATAATAATAAGGATAATAAATAATAATAATGATAATAATAAAGATAACATTAGCATGTAATGATAATAATATTAACAATAATAATGGCAAACAAAATAAAATGAGATGATGAAAATGGATCCAAAAATTTTTACCCTCAGATTTGATGATATGAAAGCAAGATGTTTGAATCCGACTCCCCTAGTCAAAGTTCAAAACAGATTCAAAATAACTTAAAAACTCAAAAAAACTAAAACGAAAACCAAATTTTTTCTTTGATAATATGCCCAAGCTAAGGGAATTGATTTCCCTATCTTAAGCTAAGCTCAAACTCCAAAGGTTCCTTCTGGGTTCCAAAAAATCAAAGGAAAAAATTCCACTTTCTGAAAGATTTTCCTTTTTTAGAATACTCTCTCATTTATTTCTTTTCCTTTCCAGCCCCCTCTCTCCAGCTCTCTCTCTCTCTAGCTCTTTTTGCTTTTTTTTCTCTCTCCTTCTTTCCCCTTTATTTCCATTTTCTTCTCAAAAGAGGAAAGGACAAAAGCCTCTTTCTGTTCCTCTTCCCCCAAAAATCCCTGAAACTTGAAAAAACCCCTTTTTGACAGTCCCAAAATCTGTTAAAAATTAGATTTTTGCATGTGGCAAAGGGACAGGAGGGAGGCTGTCCATGCCTCGTGTGCCCAGGCTGCGCCTCGTGTGCACGAGGCGAGGACTTGCGTGAGGTGCCTCGATCTTGCCATGCAGGCCTTTTTAGCGGCAGGCTACCAAAAACCCCAAAAACCCAAAATAAATTTTTTTACTTAAAAAGAAGGGTTTCGATAAGGAAATCATCGGTTCTAACCTTTTTTCCTATGAACAAGCATTATTTTCATAATTGGGTAATCCTGATCTTGGACCGCCTTGGGACCCAGTGTCTACATAATAGTGAGGCTAATTAAAGGATTAAAGTGTAATTAATCAATGATTTAGGTAATAAACGCATAATTGATAATTAGTGAGTGAATAATCAAGGATTATAGAATATTGTTGTATGAATAATTATTAGATGTATAATGGTTTTAATTGATTTATATATATAATGATTATGGGTGTGTATGTAACTTAATTAAGTTTAAGATAGTGATGTAATTCTAAATAAGTGATGATAAAGGGCAAAAAGGTAAATTAGTGGCATTATGTGTAGAATATGTTTATGTAATTATACTGCATAAAAGAAGCAAATTTATGGTGATTTCTTTGATGATTGTATTCGGCCACTTAAGGAAGATAAAGGAGATGATGGTGTTTCAAGGAGCTAAGGTATGGAAAGCATTCTTAAGATGTGGAGAACAAGAAAATAAGGTTAGTGGATGCAATATAGTTCTCTTTCCATTGAAGAAGTATGATTTTAGGTTATGTTCATATTATATGTATGTGATTTATGCATGTTTAATTGAAACAAATTCGATAGACATGTTTAGGAAGGCTAAAAGTGAGATTTTGAATGATTAAAATGGAAAGAAATAAATCATATACCATAGACACCATGTAGGCCGAATGGTATACCGCAGTATAAAAGGGTATACTTTTGTGATTAATGCAAATAAATGGTATATTTGTCATAAATAACATGTTATCTAGATAAGTTAATGATTAATTATAGAAAAATGAATATTGATAAAGAATTAAGTATATGGCCGAATTGTTAAGTTTTTATTCTTAAGGTATAAATGTATATTTAAGGCATAATAACTATGTATTCATGGTGAATAATATGTAATCTAGTCAAATGAATGAATAAAGGAAAGAAATTAATTATGGATGAAGAAATGATTTCTTGGCCGAATTGAAAAATAAGGAAAATATTGAACTTCTTTAGTGATTTAAGCATGTAAATGGTATATTTGAAGTGTATAACATGTAATTTAGTTAATTAAGTTATTAATGGAATGGAAAATAATCTTAGTGAATAATTTATGGTTAGGCCGAATGGTAATCAAGGGATATCTAAGTGTATTTTGATAAATTGATAAGTGTAATGGCATGAAATGACTATTTAATGACAATTGTGTGTATATTGGCTTTATTAGAATTAATGGATTTAATTTGAACATATTTTTACATGTTAACCTATTATGTGAAAAGTGAAAATATTGTTACATGTCATGAAAATTATGAAGTATGTTATAACTAGTGTTAAAATGCTTAAATATATGAAATGAAAGTGAATTATAAGTGATAAGTAAATTTTAAAGTGAAGTGTTGTAATACCCCAAAGTGTACCCTAGAAGGATTAGTAGTGTTAATTGCATAATAGGGTACAAATGTGATTGGAATAAGTATGAGATTAATGCATGCAAGGGAGTAATTGAATAAGAGAGATTTGACATTTAAAAGGCAGAATTTAAAGAGGGAATGATTGGCTATTTGCCATGGAGTGAGGTGGAAGTTTGGCGGAAGAGGTGATTGCACTCCACGTGTGGACTACACCTCTTGCCAACCAACTCCCCTCATGCAATATATAGTGAAAGTTGAGAGGCAGGAAGGGGGACTGAGATTCATTTGATCTGGCCATTCCTTCTTTCCCTATTTCTGTATTTCTTCTTCATTTCATTAAGTTAAGCTTCATTTCCTTTCTATTGAATCCGGAAACCTGAATTGGATTGGTGTGAAGCAGTAAACCAAGAAGGTAAGTTATAGTTGCTAGTTGTGTATATATCTCCTTCCTCTTCATTTCTGTTTTGGATTTGGATTGGTTGGAGTAGGGCTAAGAGGATGTTTTGAATGATTGTGTAAGAATTGTTGGATCAAAGAAAGGCTAAAGGCAAGGAAAAGGTCTGAGTTAGTGAGAGAGTTCATCAAGCTACTCATTTTGAGGTTAGGGATTATGTGCTATATTTGGTTAAATTGCATATATTGTTAGTTTAAAATTTATGTGTTTGTATGTGATACTTGATAGATGATATAAGTTGTAGTAAACAATTCAATAGTATGTTAATGAGATTGCTTTGATTGCCATGAATACATTGACCCATGAATAGAACCCTAATTTCGGAGATGAGACTATTGGTTGTGTAATTTATAGATAATGGCATGTATGGAGAATTTGACTGTGTCTAAATGTTCACATATGTGTATAGGAACTATAATTTGAATTGGGTGTATTGTTTTGGCCAAGTTGGCTATTTTCAAGTTTGATAAGCTTAATAGTGTCAACCAGTCTTTGAAGCCTATATTGACCCACGTGAACTGTTTATAGTGTAAAATGCGTTTTTTAACTCCAAAAGGGATGACACTAATTGAGTTGGAACCATAAGCTCTGTGACTATAAATGTTGTGTAAATATCTCTGTTTATTTGAGGACATTAAGGTTTTCAAAATTCACCGTAAGCGTTGTTAAAATTCTGTAGGAGGGCTTTTGGAACCAGTTGTGTTCCCTTAGCCATAAGTCTTTCATTTTAACTCCAAATGACCTGAAACTTGTTCCATATAACACTTAACATCCTAGGGAACAAATGTTAATAGGGAATTTTGCCTAAAATGAAGTTCTAGACATCGTTATAGACTGTACAAAATTGAGGAGTGAAGCAGTCCCGAGATTCTACTTCTGTTTTGCTTATTCTGGTATGTCACGGTCATAACCAAATAGTTGCCACCGTGACCAATGCCGAGAGAAGGCAGAATTGCCTATTTTTGGACCTCACGGTCACAACCAAATGGTTTCCACCATGGGGTATGCCTGTTTTCAGTTCTGTTTTGTATTTTCTTATGTCACGATCACAATCAAAAGGTTACCACCGTGAGGTACCTTCAACTTGCATAATTCTTTGTCTAACATTATCAAATGTTATATATGTATGCCAAATGGAATCTAAATTAGTTTAAATACATTATTTGAGGATTCTAATGTGTTAAACTTATGAATACATATATATAATATGCAAATGAATAATGAATTGGGTACTTGTACGTTGAACTATATATATGTGTTTATAGTTATGTATAGTTAATATATATATTTATTGAGCTGTATGAGTAATGGAATAACATCATAATTGTATAAGAGTATGGTATATGGAAATGTACTTGAAGTTTATTATTAAGCCTGAGTTGTTCATAGAAGTGGATAGATGGGCATGCCTATAAAGGGTTAGATGATATGCAGCTGCTAGATGTTTGGCACCGATGGGTGTCTAGATGTTTGGTACCTATTGGTATCTAGATGAATTGAGACTTCGGTCTCCAGATGATTTGAGACTCCTGTCCTAAATGTTTGATATTGTCTATCAGTATCCATATGTTTACCCGTATCCAATTATAGTATGAAGTCAGGCAATTAAATACTTGCTAAATGTATATAAGATGTTAATATATGTTAAAGAGCTATAGAGAACGCTAATAGAGGTACATGACTATTGCATTAGAGATGCTTATATGAGCTTATAAGTGCATATGTAAAGTTATAATTGTACATGAATAGGCTAGAAGTATATTGTTAAGCTTAAATGTATATAAATGTCCATGAGATGCTATGATATGAAATACATGTTATATGAGCTGATAGATAGAGCTAGAAGAATATGAACATGATATAGGTTACATGAGATTAGTAGATAAGTTATAAAGGGTGTTGATAAAATGTTTGGTATATTATAAAAATGATGAATGCTTATTACTTTTATATGCTCTTAATTAATTGGCATATCCACTATTGGTATGCTTCGATGATTGATGCTTGTGACTTCGTTAGAAGTCTTGTATTTGCTAAAGCCCCACTAAGTGTTATCACTTAGCACGGGTGTTTTCCCGTGTAGGTTTACAAGTTCAGTGAGGGTTGGACATCTGCAGGCTGAGGCCACTAGGAGTATAAGTTGGAGTCTTTTGTATATGGCACAGCTTTTTGTGTACATGTTATAGAACTTTTGTATAGCTTTGTAAATGTTCAGCTTTTATATATGTAAAGCGATTTTGTATATGTTATGTAAATGATAAAGGGAAAGATTGCTTTTGAAATCGATATGTAAAGACTTATGTAAGAGAATGTTTGTAATGTATAAAGAACAGCTATTTTATGCAATGTAACTAACTATAAGGTTTTGTTTAAGGGATGTTCTATAGCTTGTGTTTAAAAGATATTCCTCTGCATGTGTATTATGGATGTTTACTATTCTGCTTTCGCATGTCTGTTTGTATGTGTATGCATGTGTGGAGACCTAATATCCTCCCAAGTGGTATTGGGGTGCTACATGTTGTGGTATCAGAGCATAGGTAGATGGTTTAGGACAATAAGATGTTAGAGTATTGATTAGATGTATGTGAGTTTTCTAGAGTTGTGGCCTAACGCAGATTTTGTCTTGTGTAGGGTATAGATGGAGTCAGATCTGAGTGAGAATGTAGGAGAGATGACAGGAAGTGTAAATCCATTGAGAGCGAATCAGCCTACACCTGCGCGACCTCCAGCTGAGGGTCCGGGACTAGCTCCAGACAATCTGATGTTAGTGCAAGGGTTGATGCAGTGTATAGACAGATTGACTGCTCCTAAGGCTCCTTCAGACCTTGTTAGAAAGAGTGGAGCAGAAGAGTTTTGTGGGACTACCTTGGATCAGTCGGATGTGGCTGAGTTTTGGTTGGAAAAGACGGAAAGGATATTGCAAGAAATCAATTGTCAACAAAATCAGTAGGTGACTTATGCAGTATCATTATTTCAAGGTCCAGTCTATGACTAGTGGAAACTGGTGCTTTGAAATCCCCAGCAACCGGATGAGTTGACATGGAACTTCTTTACCCAAGAATTTGAGAAAAAGTATGTCACCAAAGCCTATAGAGAAGTGAAATGGAGGGAGTTTGTAAGTTTGAAATAAAGGAGTATGACAATAGGAGAATATGAGAAAGAATTCAGTCGACTGAGTAAGTATGTGCTAAATGCATTGTTAACAGAAGACTTCAGATGTCAATAGTTTAAGGATGGATTGAGAGATTCTATTAGAGGACCTCTATCAGGGATGGCTATTATGCAGTCGACAAATGATTATCAGTTAGTTTTGGCTGCTATGAAATTGGAAGATGTTGAATTGGTAAAGCAAAGGAAAGAGCAGAAGAGGAAAGTATCAGGAAATGATATAGTCAGTAGCAAGAAGGCTCGAGGAGTTATAAGTGGACAAGAGACTAGAGGTTCGATTCGAGAGCTTGCATCGAAGGGTAGTGTTGTGCCACCTTCGAATAGAGGTAGCACAATACCTAAGTGTGAACATTATAAAAGGAATCATTGGGGAACATGTCACATCCCAACCTATATCATGGAGACTTCTCCTCGGATTAGAGGGAGAAGGATCCAGATAGGTAGGAGTGTCACATCCCACTAGTACAAGTAAGGAAAACATCGCATACAAGTAACATATCAGAGTTAAAGTAAAACTTTGAAAGAAAGAAGAGTGGTACTGAACAAAATGAATACTTTTATTAATATACATAAAAGAGGTCTTTACATTTTACAACAGATATAAACAAAACAAATATATAAAAGCCCAAGGTACACTGTTCCAAAGGGCCAACAAAACATTATATCTATTACAAAAGAAAGGAAAGCCTATACTACAAAATTTAAATCTCTAGTTGCGTTGGCCTTCCCGATACAACACGCCCAAACCATGCGTACCAAAATCTTCCACACTTGCACGGATAAACACCCGTGCTAAGCGAAATCGCTTAGTGGGGAAACACAAATGCATAACCGCCACTCACAGTGACGACAACAGAAAGCACATGATAACGATACAATTATAGTTATAGAATCATACATAATTAATTCAAATATTTATATTATCATCCAATGTTCTTGTACAAAGACACACTAACACCTGCTTAATCATAAAGAGTGGATAACGAGTACACATAGATACTTGAGAGTATAAATATCACATTATAAACACATAGATACCCGAAGGTATCTAAACATTCTTTTTACTTTTGTTCCAAATCGTTTTCACATAGAATCTTAAGAAAGATTCAAACAGAAGGATCACGAGGATCCAATCGGGGGACCTGATCAGGGTCCAAAATCGTACACAAAGCTGCAGCAACACATAACTCTATTAGGCATGCCTAACTATCCACTTATCCGACATTAACAGGTTATACGAAATCTTTTCAAATTAATATACATACTATTCATTTAAGTAGGTATTCAAGGCTTTAATGAAAGAATGCATGCAAAAAGAAATCAAGTCATTAAGCAAAAAGGAGAAGAAATCAAAGTTGGAAGTCACGTCTGTTGCGCTCGCGACAGAAGCCAAACTACACCTCCCCGCCTCGTCTCGCGATCGCGAGAGGACGTAGGTGCTGCTCTCTGTCGCGCTCGCGAGGGTTGTCTCGCTCGCGACAGAAGAGAACCTTGCACATGTTCGGAGCTCGAGCACTCTGTCGCGCTCGCAATAGATGTCGCGCTCGCGACAGAGAGCTCCCTTCGAACCCCTCGGCACGACACCTCTCGCGCCGGCGCGAGGGCTGAAACCTCCGCGCTCTGTCGCGCTCGCGACAGTGTCGCGATCGCGATAGATACGGGGTTTTCAGCTCTTACGCCCAAAATCTGCAAAATTCTCACACTAAACACATTCAAACTTCCAAAATTGATTCTAAACCTCAAAATTAAGCAACACAAGCATCAACAACTCCTAATATAATTAAAACCCAGCTTTATCACCATTTATTTCAATTAAATCAAGCCAAATACATGCTCAATTCCAAGAAATCCCAAAACAGCACATTTAACAACAATTGCAACCATTCACATGATTTCTTGCAAATCCTTCAACAATATTCATTCTCTAGCATCACATATCATGCTAATTTCAATTTAAGCCATACATATTCAATTCATAACTCCAATCGCAGCTAAAAGTGCCAAAACCCAACTTAAATCACAAATACACATATAAAACAAATGTTCCCAAACCTTATCTCCTTTGCTCCTACTCGTGAGCTCTACTCCCGCTAGCGATTTCTTTCCCTTTTTCCAGTCTAGGAGACTCCTCTGAACCACAAACCCACAACAACCAAGATCAATTTTACAACTACCCATACATATACATATATAATTATATAAAACCTAGAGAAGAGGAAGAAGAAAATCTAAGACATCCATAACCCCTACTCACCTTTGAGCTTCAAATTCACAAGCCAAACAACTCTAATTACTCAAATAAAGGAGAGGAAGCAAGATTGTGCAAAGAAAAGGAAGAAGGAAGAAGAAGAAAAAGAAAAGAAGAGAGTGGCGTGAGGAAGAGAGGAAGAACGGGAATCAAAAGGGAAGGCTGCCTTCTTTCTCTCTCTCTCTCTCTCACCAAACCCATTAAATGCTAACTTATCCCTTATGCCACATGTCACTCTCCCCATAAGACACTTGCCCCATAACACACCCTACTCCCATACACTTCTATACACACTAATCTATCCCTTGCTCACATCTTACTCCCATACATTAAATCATATACTAATCTATCTCCTCTTCTCAAACTAACACACACACACATACATAAATTACATAAATAATCCAAATTAACACATACATGCAACACCTAAAAATACACACATACAGACACGGACAGGCTCAAACTACTGGGGTGGTTTTGGGGTGTTACAATACTCCCCCACTTAACAGAATTTCGTCCTCGAAATTCTTACCTGCTTCAAACAATTGAGGGTATTGCAATCTCATAGCTTCCTCTGGTTCCCATGTGGCTTCTTCAATACCGTGATACTGCCATAAGACCTTAACTAACGATATTTGTTTATTCGGGAGCTGTCTGATTTCCCTATCCAAAATCCTTTTCGGTTCTTCATCATAAGAAAAGTCTGGCTGAATTCGGACGTCTTGTACCGGTAACACATGCGAAGGGTCTGACCGATATTTCCGAAGCATAGATACGTGAAAAACATCATGTAATCTAGCTAACTCCATCGGCAAAGCTAACTGATACGCTACTGGACCTACTTTTCTTAGGATCTCATATGGTACAATAAAGCGTGGACTTAGTTTGCCTTTCTTTCCAAAACGGAGAACCTTTCGCCATGGTGACACTTTTAAGAAAACCTTATCACCCACTTCGTACTGAATATCTCTGCGCTTCAGGTTAGCATAAGAACGTTGTCGGTCCTTGGCTGCTTTCAAGTTCTGTTGCACAATCCTCACTTTCTCTTCGGTATCCCGCACTATATCCGGACCTATCATAGCCTTTTCTGACAGTTCAGTCCAACATATTGGCGTTCTACATTTTCGTCCATATAATGCTTCGTAAGGGGCCATACCAATGCTCACTTGATAGCTGTTATTATACGCGAATTCCATCAAGGACACATACCGATCCCAGCTTCCTGAAAACTCCAAAGCACAACCCCGGAGCATATCTTCCAAAACCTGAATAACTCTCTCTGATTGACCATCGGTCTGCGGATGAAAAGCGGTGCTGAAATTTAACCGAGTTCCCAAAGCCGCCTGAAGCTCTTTCCAAAACTTGGATGTAAAACGCGGATCTCGGTCAGACACAATAGATAACGGAATTCCATGTAGTCGAACTATCTCACCTACATAAAGTTCTGCCAACTTGTCCATCGAATAATCCAACCGTACTGGCAGAAAATGCGCGGACTTTGATAATCGATCTACTATAACCCATACTGAATCATGCTTACGCTGAGTCATAGGCAGGCCAGATACAAAATCCATCGTGATGTCATCCCACTTCCATTGAGGAATGGGTAAGGGATGAAGCAATCCTGATGGCACTTGATGCTCGGTTTTTACTTGCTGACAGGTGAGACACCTAGAAACAAATTCTGTTATATCTCTTTTCATGCCTGGCCACCAATAAAATTTCTTCAGATCTTGATACATTTTGTCCCCACCAGGATGCATAGTAAAGACTGATGAGTGAGCTTCTTGCAACAGCTTCCTTCTTAACTCGCCCACATTAGGTACACATAACCGATTACCGTGTCTAAGCACTCCTTCTTCGTCTATCAAATATTCAGTCCGTTTGCCCTCTTTCACTACTTGACAAACACGCTGTAGCACATGGTCATCTAACTGGGCCTTTGTAATTTTTGATCTCAAACTTGGCTTAACTTAAAGTCGAGCAATCAGAGCACCTTCAGAATCAAATCTCCATCTGCCTCGGCTGGCTAGTAACACAGACATAAACTTCCTACTGAGAGCATCTGCCACTACATTAGCCTTACCCGGATGATAGTCAATAATACAATCATAATCCTTGAATAGCTCTAACCATCTCCGTTGCCTCAAATTCAACTCCTTTTGCGTTAACAAATATTTGAGACTCTTGTGATCAGTAAAAATCCTACACGTCTCCCTATATAAGTAGTGCCGCCATACTTTAAGCGCAAACACTACCGCTGCTAACTCCAAATCATGGGTCGGATAGTTCTGCTCATGAGGCTTTAACTGTCTCGATGCATAAGCTATAACTTTGTTCCCTTACATCAGAACACAACCTAAGCCAACTCCCGAAGCATCACTGTATATAGTGTACTCTTTACCCGAAACCGGTTGTGTGAGCACAGGAGCTTTAACGAATAACTCTTTTAAACGATCAAAACTGGCTTGACACTTCTCAGTCCATACAAACTTAACATCCTTCCAAAGTAGCTTGGTTAGAGGAGAGGCTAGCACTGAAAACCCCTGAACAAACCGTCTATAATACCCTGCTAAACCCAGAAAACTTCTCACCTCTGGCACACTCTTCGGAGGCATCCAATTTACAATTGCTTCAATCTTGCTTGGATCAACACGTACACCCTCTGCTGACACTACATGTCCAAGAAAGGCCACTTCTTTCAACCAAAACTCACATTTACTGAGTTTCGCATACAGTTGATGATCTCTTAGCATTTGCAACACCAACCTAAGATGTTCCTTATGTTCTTTTCGATCTCTGGAGTATACCAAAATGTCATCAATAAATACCACAACAAACTTGTCCAGATACGGTCGGAAAACTCGGTTCATCAGATCCATAAAGGCTGCAGGCGCGTTGGTCAAACCGAAAGGCATCACTGGAAATTTGTAGTGACTATAACGCGTCCGAAAAGCCGTCTTCGCCACATCTGCTTCTTTAACCCCCAACTGGTAATAGCCTGATCTCAGGTCTATCTTAGAGAATACCCCAGCTCCTCTAAACTGATCAAAAAGGTCTTCAATCCTCGGCAATGGATACTTATTCTTGATAGTCACTTTGTTAAGCTGTCGATAATCAATGCACATCCGTAGAGTTCCATCCTTCTTCTTAACAAATAGCACTGGAGCGCCCCACGGTGACACAACATGTCATATGTAAAGCATAAGTAAAAACCCATGCCAAATAGCTCGACAACATACATTTATAGCATAGAGAAGAGTCGTGCTCGGGACCGCGACAGAAAGCTAGATTGCCTCTGTCGCGCTCGCGACAGAGCCAAGCATCATATTCCGGTCAATTCTCAATTGTATACAACTTCACATAAAAACATACCTAAAATAATCATTTAATTCAATCTTAACATCACATACAACTCTTATCTAGAAATAAGCCTACTCGAGACTTGAATCACTAATGTCTCAACAAATGTTTATAAATCTTACACATACGTGCCACATTTATTCTTCTAAAAGACTCTCAACATGATGATGGATAAGTTTTAGAAAATTTTAGGCAAGTTCGGATGCATTTCGGGAGGAAAAACATATCAAAATACACAACCTAGGGGAGGGTAAAGAAGGGCAAGAGTCCCTATCAACCATGAGGTTTAAAAAAAGAGGAAAAACCTTCAACAATCAGGTTCTTTCGCACTTGCGACAAGGGTCGCGCTCGCGACAGAAGCCTCTCCCAAGTGCCCTACGAAAAATGGGCTAACGAGACTGCTTCTCACCCCTGACTTTGTACTGCCTAAAACAACCTCTAAAACTCATTTTTGGCCAAAATGTCCACTTAACAAATGATCCTTAAGATGTTAGCTTTCAAATGCAACAACTATCAGATCAATTGGACTTCGAGAACGTCAGATATAAGCGATAAAACCTACACTGCTCCAGTGAACCCATCTAAGCAAAGACACCACGGTTTTACCATTTTCAAGGCTCTTAGATCAAGAATTGGCTTCCAGTCCTTCAGAGAAAATTTCAGGTATATGATTCCAATGGCACTGGTCTCACACAATTTGGATATCTATAACTCAACTTATATCTAAAACAAGCAGTAAAGGTCCAATGTAATTTGGGCAGGTGTGACGGGCGCGAGCCGGATCTGCCGCGGCCGCCCGTGCAACCGCCCACTCGAGGGCGATTGGGGCTTTTGAGGGTCCGCTGATAGCTTGCAACGAATTGCAAGTGCGTCCATTTTGGGCAACAAGGAGGTGTCATGGAGTCGCCACCCAATAGAACATTGGGAAAGTTTCTCTCGCCTCGGAGTCTATTAGTCCGCTCTCTCTCCACACGATGCAATTGAATCAAAGCGCATTTATTAATATTTGGAAAGCAGTAAATGAACGAGTAAATTACAATAACACAAGGAGCGGAATACAACTCCCTTTTTATGAATATGCAATACATACACAAATCGGGGCGTTGCTTATTTTGAGGACTTTAGTCCTCGCATGCATCATTATTAAAATGGATATTTCTATTGTGAGGATTTTATTGGATAAAAATAGGACATTGGGTCCTTGATTTTGTGAAGAATTCAGTTTATTAAATATAAAACGTTTGGCCGATTTTTACATTAGCGAGAAATACAACAATTTTGTCATATACAGGAGAAATAATAAATACATGAAATACAAAAGAGAGGAAGATAGGGAACTAAACCAGGCAAACTTTCCATATGCGGGAGAACTCCCTCAGGCTCCAGCCAGTCCAGGAAACAAAAACATACTCTCACAAAACAAGCCAAAAGGATGTTAAAATACAGAAGAAAAACTATAAATAGACATAAAAATTTGAGTGAACAAAAGAGGAAAAGAAAAAGATTTGAAAATGTGGGACAGAACCCACCGATGGGCTATGCTCAATGACCGGCGGGTGTCGGTCAAGGTGACCAATACAGCCCGTCACTCACTCGAAGGGAGCCGTATGTGAGGGTGACCGACGGGCTATGCTTAAAGGTGACCGACGGGCATCGGTCAAAGCAGATGACCCATCGGTCACCACTGTCCCAGAAAAATAGAAACTTTTCAAAAAGCAAAAAGACAAATTTTGCACAGACCCAAGAAGAATAGAAGCAAGAAATACAAAAAGGGGACAAGAGCAAAGATAATATCGAAAATGAAGGTAAAAAAGGGACAGAAAAGGGTCAAGAATATTTACCCTCAGAACAACCTTTTGGTTGGATTCCTTGTTGTTGCCTGGCTTCCCGCACACTGCACGAGAAGGTTCGAACAAAAAGATCAAATGTAGGAGATAGAGTGTGTCCTCAATAGCTCGACGGAAATTGAGTTTCGGAAATTAAAAACCCGTGAAAAAATCAACTAGATCCTCTTTCTTTTGAAGATTTGATTCTTAAATTAGTTAGATCTTTTTTTTAGAAATCTATTTGTTGGAAGAGAGAGAAAATGTGCATGAATTTTGGCAGAGTTTCCCCTATTTTTGCAAATTTTCCAACCCCTTTTTATGAGAAAAATCAAAGCTTTTAAAGGCCAGGGGTGACCGATGGGCGTCGGTGGTTCACCGACGGGCATCAGAAGAATCCTACTGATAAAAGGATTCATCTGACGGCCCTGTAACCTGACCGACGAGCCTGCCATTTTGACCGACGGGCGTCAGAAGAATCCTTCTGACACAAGGATTCATCCGATGGTCATGGCACCGAACGACGGGCTGGCCTCCGACCGACGGGCTGGCCATCCGTCGAGGAAAACATACTTTTTTGGACTTTAAAAACTCCCCATTTTCTCCCCTTCTGCCTACGAAAGGTAAAAAGACCCGTTTCTCATGGAGCATGGGACTAAAGCCTCCGAATCCAAACCGTTTGTACAGGCTTGGATGCCGATTTCATCATAGGGTAATCTCTGATCCGGACTGCTCTGGGACATGGTGCTTACAGTTGCCCCCAGTTTTGGGGAAACTAGTGCACGAACGCCTGGATGAGCTAAAACTCAGAGAAAGGATAGAAAGGAAGAAAGCGTACCTATGGCAGTTCTTACCTTCCATGCCTTTTACCGGGTAGACCTCGTCTCTGTCTGTTTGGGGGGTGAAGATATCCTTATCGGTCTCGTCTCGACCTGTAGGTGTTGGTGAGATGTAGCATTCTCTAGCCACGACCTCAATATGAAGAGCAGTGTTTCTTTAACCACAACTTCGATTGTTTCTGCTGGCCTCGTTTCGGCTCGCGCAGTGTTGAGGAGATGTCGCACTCTCTGACTACAAACCCGGTGTGAAGAGCAGTGTTTCTCTAACCGCAGCTTCTGCTTCTGCTGGCCTCATCTCGGCTCGCGCAGTGTTGAGGAGATGTAGCACTCTCTGACTACCAACCCGATGTGAAGAGCAGTATTTCTCTAACCGCAGCTTCGATTAGTGAGAAGCGGTACTCTCTGACCACAGTCTCGAGGTGAAGAGTAGCATTCTCTAACTAGAACTTCGATTGTTGAGAAGCGGTACTCTCTGACCACAATCTCTGCTCGTCGGCATTCTCTTGCTAACCCCCCATCCGGTCAGTATAAAGTCTGATCTGCTAACCCCCATCCGGTCAGTACGGTTTTCTGATCTGCTAACCTCCATTCGACTGCAAGGTGTGTAGTACTCTCTTACTTCCACGTGAACTGTGAGACAAGGTACTCTCTGATCGTAATCTTGATTTTGTGGAGGAGGAGACCTCGCTGGGTTCCCTTTCCAAGAAGATATGAATCTTAGGCTCTCATGTTCGGACTTTTGATCGATGCTTATGTCCGGATCAATGTTTCTCTGTACTTGTGTGATAAAAGGTTTTGTTAATTCATGTTTGAGTTATTATCTTTTTAACATGTCCATAAATGATATGGTTTTGTTTTATTTACCATGTCATGTTTCATTTATATTCTTTTTTTTTCTTTCTTTTTATTAAGTTGTCATTTTTCAAATCTTGGTTATCTTTTGTTATTATTTTCCTTTTCGTTTGTTATGTCGTCATCATTTTGGAATATGAGTAAATGTGAAAGCATACACTTATCTGTGATATGAATGAATCATAAATAACTGAATGAATGTACAAAACTGAAAATAAAAGTTTTACACTAGGAATTTCCACTTTTGTACAATGTATATACAAGTGAAAATGTATAAAAATACAAAAAATGACTCCCCGAACATCAAAGGGGCACGTAGTCGGAGGGCTCCTCGTCAGGATCCTCATCGTTTGAGATATGCACCGTCCCTGGCTGAGGTGGAGGTGGAGCTGACTGTGTCAGAGGTGGAGGCTGAGCCGTGGAAGATCCTGCCCCAGTATCGTGGGCCTGTCTAAACCTGATCTGAGCATAGCCATCCAAGAAGGGCTGGGTGCACGTCCTCATGAACTCCAAAGTCTCTGAGACTGTACCTCCTAACTTCTTGAATGCCTGGCTCATCTGAATAGTCTGCTCACTGGCGGTCCTCCTCATCTGATCTAGGCGCAGCTCCGTCTGCTCCCTAAACTCCCTCATGGTCTGGGACAAGGGAGGAAGGATCCCCTCTATCGCTTGGACCAGGGATCTCAGGGAGTCGAGTGACTCATCGATCATCTGTAGAGTCATATCAACTCTCTGAGACGCCTGGTCCTGGGACGTCCTCAGATCATGAGTGAGCTGCTGTCTAAGCTCCCTCTGGCCCTGGGCAATCTGCTCTACCAGCCTTGCCTACTCGTCCCTGAAGGTCTCCACGACCTGAGCCTGCTCTCGTACTGTGTGCTCAATAAAACCGGCCTGCTCCTGGGTCAACCGCTCTATCATCCAGGATTGCTCCTAGACAGCAGCCTGCTGATGGTCTAACCTCTCCTGTAGAGCTCTGTCTCTCTCATCCAGTCATCGCTTGAAGGCTGCGAACATAGAAGTGAGGAGCTGGGAGAAATCAGGCTGTGCTGGCTGCTACTGTGCTGGCTCTGGCGGTGGGGCTGTGGAGAAAGATGCCCCCGGGTTGCTCCGAAAGTATGGGTGATACCTCTCGGGGGGCCTGAAGGTAGACCTCTACACCCTGGTGCTCGGTGATGGAGTAGGAGTCGGTGCCCTGGATGTCGGTGGGGTACTGAACAGCTCGTCTATGGTGAACTCCACGTCAAAATCCGATGGAGTCCAGGGCGGCTCCTGCTTGGGCTACGGCTGAGTCTGTGGCTGAGGTTCCAACTGCGGCTCTGGCTGAGGAGGCTAAGGAGGCTGCTGCTCTGGCTCTGACTGAGGAGGCTGCTGCTCTGGGTCTGGATCCAAGGGTGGAAGGGAGAAGACCCGCCTGGTCTCGTGGATAGATAACAACCTGAAAGCCTCTGCCTGCCCTGACAGCTATAAAATCATCCCTATCTGTACTGCTGCGGAGGCATCCACATGTATCCCCTCGTCCAGGGGTGCTCCCAGCCTACCCGGGGCGACTCCTAACCCCAAAAACAAGCGAGTGATGACTCCCCCTACTATCACCACGGGCGTCGCTCCTTTGCCAACCCTGGTCAGGTTAGCCAAGATCTTATGGCTAATGCTGAGGAGCTGGCCTGCCACCATAGCCCAGAGGCTCCAGATCTCGGTAGCATTAAGCGACCCTGGATTACCAGCTCGACCGAGGTACGAGCTGGATAGCACTCTGTGCAGGTACCGGAGTGCCTGAGACACCAGTACGGTGCTCTTTGCTGTATCGTGGTTATACAACACTCCTGGTAAGGCAATGGCCGCCCAGTGGGCGCGACTCACCACTCGCCGTGGGATCTCGATCCCCTCCTCTCTGGGGAGCCCCATGGCCTCCGCGAACCTCTGCCTGGTGATGCTGAAATGCTGGCCATCGAACCAGAACTGTGCCACCCCCGGCTTTGTATCTGGTCTCTGAAAATCGCCATAGCGTAGGGTGGCTAGCACCTGTCGGGTAGCCTCAGGGAAGGTCTGGAAAGCAGGTTCAAGGAACTCTATCCATCCGGCGCCCTCGATAAGTACGTCGACCTCCGGGGCTATCCCTAGGGCCTCTAGGAACGGCCGAGACACAAAGCGGCTAGCCCGAATCTCCACCAGAGCCAGCGCCCTGTATCTCTGGGCTGACTCACCGTCCATCCATCCCGAAATCTCGACCTCGGGCTAGGCCTGTGGTGCTCTGTGCCTAGGAGGCATCCTGCGAAAGAAATGTTAGATAACGAAAATTTGATGAAACGGGCGTTATTAGGCTCATTTTCGAGGTGATAGCCCATTGGGGCCTCACCTAGGCAATAGCGGCCCGAGTATGAGGTGAAACAAAACAGATAAAAAAAATGGGTAATATCCCATCAAGGGATGTTGCCCAGCATGCTTCGCACATATCAAAAGCAGAAAAACATGCAATTGGCATAAAAAGAATTAAAGATTAATAAAAATGGGCAGCACCCCGACAAGGGTGTGCCCCACTTTGGCGTAGAAAAAGATATTCTGAAAGCGATTGAAAATGGGCATTTTAGACCCCAATACATGCATCATACACAAAAATAATCAATTTTAGAATAAAAATTCAAAATTTGGGCAGCACCCCGGCAAGGGTGTGCCCAACCTCCTGCATAAAAAAGGCATCAATACAGGCCTCAGGCCCCAACCACAATATATATAAAAAAATGGACCGCACCCCGGCAAAGGTGTGCCCCCAATCCTGCACAAAAGAACGGCCTCAGGCCCCAACAACACACATATGTGCAAGAAAGCCTATTTCTAAGGCGACAAAGGTATAGAAAAGTCCTATTTCTATGTGATCATGCAAAGGCTTAGATTAATTGCACTAAAAATTACCAAAAAAACGGGCAGCATTCTCCCTAGATATTTAAAGCATCTAAAGCATCCTAACCATTTTTAAGGCTAAAAGAAGAAAAAAAGAAGAAATAAATTAAATTAAGAAGTAAAGTAGTTATTTTACTTACTTGTAGTCACGAAAAGTGTAGAAAAACTGAAGAAAAATGAGTGTCCGAGCATCTGGTGAGTGGAGAACGCGAAAAGATAAAGAAATTGCAAGAAAGACGAGAAGAAATACTTGAAAATGCAGAAAAAATGGAAAAAAAAAACTATTTTGAGAGGGAAAGTGAAAATGACAGCAGCTGCTTGCCCGTCCGTCACTCACCCTTATATAGAGTTTCGTGACCGACTGGCTGGGCGTCGCTAGGAACGACCGATGGGCTGCCCGTCTATCGTTCCCCATTCCCCAATAATGCGAATTTAATGCTCGTGATTAATGCTATGCTGACGTATGCATCTGCCAGGTGGATTTTTACCGACAGGCAGGCCATCTCTTGTGAGAGACGGGTAGGCCGTCGGTGGCGCTTCTCTATAAATTCCTCCAAAAATTTTGCTTTTTTGTGTCTCTTCATTTTCCCAACACCTTGAGCCCCTCATTCTTCTCAAAATGTCTTCCCCTCTCCTCCAAAGAATGCACCGCAACCTAGATGACAAGCACACTTGGGAAAAAGGCGCCCTTTCCTCTCTGTCTGGGCTAAAATATCTGCGTCGGGTCAAAGTTGACTAGAACCTTCTTCTGGCGGCGACTCACTTCTGGAACCCCCAGTTTCACATCTTCCGGTTCACTTATTAGGAGTTATGTCCCCTGCCTGAGGAGTTAACTGCCATTCTTGGAGCCTGGTATCCCCCTAACCGCGTCCCCTGTTACGGTCTACTCCAGACTCGGGATATAGCTATGGCTCTCGGCATACCCCCTTCCGAGGCCGTTCGGCTGGTTTCTTTGGGCTCTTCCTTTACTTTTGAGTCACTAATCGAGGCTTTAGATCGGTTCACTGATGTCCCCACTTACTGGGTAAGCATCATATTTCTGTTTTGCATGACGAACTTTCTCACTCCAGGGGGTTTGACAGGCGACCCTCGCCTGTTCGGGGTTCTGAGCGACTTTCATCTGGGATCATCACCCTTCCCACTTATTTTAGCTGAAACCATCCTGGGTTTGGACTCTGTGAGCTCTGGATCCACCACTACTTTCACCGGCAGCCCCTTATTGCTCCAGGTACGTCATTATTTTAAAGGTAGTGCGTCCCTTGTGGATTTTCACACTAGCTTTTCTTAGTCGGAGGTGCGTCCTTTCGGATTTTCACACAACCCTATGCCTTATTTTTGCCTGAAGTAAACCCTACTTACTCCAGTGGCTTTGTTTTTTTTAGATCTGGCTGCAAGAGAAACTGAGGATGCTGTCTGAGCCACCTCCTCGGGTCATTCCACAGTACTCGCCGAGCCATTTTCTTCCGCGTCGACGGCTGTATGAGTGTGCCACTGCTGGTGAGGGCATTACTAGATTTGGTGAACTGTCAGATGATGATATCAGTTTCACATCTGCCTAGCTCCCACTGTCTCATGTGGTCATTGATGGGCTATCGGGGTGTGTTCCCCTCTATGGGCTCCATCAAGCCACTTTCTGCATCATTTCTCGATGTGCACGTCAGCTTGGGATGACCCAGGATGTGGTGAGGGTTCCCTTATCTTTTCGGGGAGGGGCTCTTTCGACTGCCTTCACCTCTAGGTATCATGAGCTGTGGAGCAAACTACCAGTGAAGACTGTTATTCCGAGGTTCGGCGATCATTCTGTGGCTTCAACCAGCGAGTACAAGAAATGGGTCCTTAGTCCAGCATCTGATAATAGGACACGAGGGCTCAAGCATCTGGTTGACGAGAGCAGTGGCAGGACTTAGCTTAGCTTACATATGTATTTCTTTTGGTGTTACATTTCTTTTTAATGCAGAACTAGAAAATGATGAAAATGAAAAGAATAATATTTGTTTTATTTCACGAAATTGTGTACATTTCCATGTAATTTCAGCATACATGATCAGTTTTGACATCAACTCGACAGTGTACGCCCCATTAATACATGAAACCAAATTTTAACATCATCAACTCCTATTACCAATCGGCCCTCTCTGGTTTTCACGATTGGACATTTTCTCTCGTGCCTCTTATTTTTGCACAGGATGCCTTTTTTCAGTTTTCACCCTGTCGAGGCACCCAATTTTAGCACGGCCGCCTTTTTTTGGTTTTCAACCTGCAGGGCATTTTATTCTCTTCTTTTTATTTTGGTCTTTAGCCATGGAACCTTTTGAGTCTGTCGACATTGATCTATTCTTTGAATTCATTTCCATCGCTATCCGACAAGATTGCAGCTCCTTTGGACAACAGCTTTTTAAGGATATACGGCCCCTCCCATGTTGGTTTGAATTTTCCTCTGATATTCGGTATACCTGGTCTCATCTGCTTGAAAACTAAGTCCCCTTCCTTCAGCGGATGCTTTCTCACCTTCTTCCCGAATGTCCTGGCCAACCTCTTCTGGTAGATCTGGTTGTGATAATAAGCCTTCAGCCTACTCTCATCCAGTAAGTTTAAGTGCTGTAGCCTCTGTCGTGCCCATTCAGCCTCCGAAATTTGGGCTTCCATAATCACCCTCAATGATCGGAGCTCTATCTCAACTGGCAATACTGCCTCCATCCCGTATACCAGAGAATATGGCGTAGCGCCCGTAGATGTCCTTACCGTTGTCCTGTATCCCCACAGTGCGAAGGGTAGCTTCTCTGCCCAGTCTTTGTAAGTTTGGACCTTCTTGGATAGGATCCTCTTCACATTTTTATTGGTGGCCTCTACTGCCCTGTTAGCTTGTGGTCTGTAGGGAGAGGATCTATGGTGCTTGATACCATATTTCTCAAGGAGCTTCCTAGTTTCCCCCATGAACTGCGCCCCGTTGTCAGACACTATGTGGTGAGGGAGGCCATATCTGCAGATCAGATTTCTCTCTATGAACTTAGCCATATCCCTTGCGTCAATATTTTTGAAGGATTCTGCCTCTACCCATTTGGTAAAATAGTCAATTGCAACTATGATGTATCTGTGTCCGTTAGATGCCGTAGGGCGAATCTCTCCAATGATATCTATCCCCCAAGCAGCGAAAGGCCAAGGCGATGTCAGGTTGTGTAGCTCTGATACTAGCAGATGTCTCAAATCTGCATACTGTTGGCATAACTGGCATTGCTTGACATACTTTGAGCAGTAATTGTCCATCGTAAGCCAATAGAAGCCTTGCCTCATGATCTTCTTTGCCAGAGTTAAACCATTCATGTGAGCCCCACAGACGCCTGCATGGGTCTCCTCCATTACCTTGCGGGCTTCTTTTTCATTTAAGCACCTGAGCTAAATCCCATCTGCCTGTCTTTTGTACAACACTCCTTCCAAGGATATGAACTGAGTAGATAGCTTCTGGATCATTCTCTGGTCTTTCTCGGTAGCTTCCTCTGGAAACCTAGCATTTTCCAAATAATTCATAATGTCAAAGTACCATGGTTTTCCATCTGCCACTTCTACTTCCATTACTGGCTTGATCTCAAAGCTAGGCTTCTCAGAACTCGAAATCAGCACTGGTTTCATAGCTACCCCTTCAGGATTATCCCACATCGACACTAGGGTTGCCAACGCATCAGCTAGACGGTTCTCATCTCTTGGCACGAAGTGGAGAGTGCAGGTTTCAAACTGCCCACATATCTCTTTCAAATATTCAACATAGGGTACCAGCCGCTCTTCTTTTATAGCCCACTCACCTCGGATTTGGTTAATCACCAAGGAGGAGTCACCAAAGACTTCTATGTTTTTTGCCCCCAAAGCAGCTAAAGCTTCTAACCCGAAAGTGCATGCTTTATATTCGGCTTCAATATTGGTTGCTTTATACCTCAACTTCTTGGCTAGAGGGAGTTTCTCATTATCTGGGGTTGTCAAAATAATTCCAACTCCAGCCCCCTTGTTATTCATTGCGCCGTCGAAGTGTAACTGCCATCCTTGGACAGAAATTGCGACTATGCTCTCATCAGGAAAGGTGAACTCGGGGGTGTCCCCTTGAATAGGATGCTCAGCGAGAAATTCAGCTATGGCTCACCCTTTAATAGTTTTGCGAGTGATGTATTCAACATCAAACTCCTGTAGCAAAAGCAGCCACCTCCCCATCTTACCAAGCAAAGACAACGCTTCTTGCAAATATCTCAACGGATTCGGCTTGGCCACTGCCTGAACTTTGTACGAATGGAAATAATGCCTCAGCTTCTTTGATGCCCAAATCACTGCAAGGCGGATCTTCTCTACCTCAGCATATTTTATCTCATAAGCCAGGAACTTCTTGCTGAGGTAATAAACTGCGAATTCCACTCCAAATTCATCCTCTTGAGCCATCATGGCACCCACAGAACTGCCTTCCACTGCCAAATACAGGATAAGCGGTTTGACTGGTTGCGGTGGCCTTAATACTGGCGAATTCAATAGATATTCCCTGATGCTGTCAAAGGCTTTATGGCAGTCTTTGTTCCAGACCACAGGCTGATTCTTTCTGAGCAGCTTAAAAATGGGCTCGCATATCGAAGTGAGATTGGCAATGAATCGGCTGACGTACTGCAGCTTGCCCAGGAAGCTCCTTACATCCTTCTCCTTTTGCAGCACGGGCATCTCTCTGATGGCCTTTACCTTGTCCGGGTCAATTTCTATTCCCCTCTGGCTGACGACATGTCCCAACAGTTTCCCTGAAGTTACTCCAAAGATACACTTCTTGGGGTTAAGTCGCGGACTGTACTTATCAATCCTGGTGAAGAACTTCTCTAGAGCTTCAAAATGGCCCTCTCGGGTGGCTGACTTGACCATCATGTCATCGACATACACCTCCACCTCCTTGTGGATCAGGTCGCTCAGGATCTTGGTCGCCATCCTCTGGTATGTGGCCCCTGCATTTTTCAGGCCACAAGACATAACTCGGTAGGCATAGGTCCCCCACTCTGTGATGAAAGCAGTCTTAACCCGGTCTGCTATCTTATTTAGGATCTGGTTATAGCCCACATAACCATCCCCAAAGCTGTACATCGCGCAGTTGGCAGCACTGTCTATCAACACATCAATGTGGGGTAGTGGAAAATCATCTTTAGGGCAGGCCTTGTTCAGATCTCGACAATCCACGCATACCCTGACCTTCCCATTTTTCTTCGCTACAGGGACTACGTTTGCCAACCATGTAGGATACTGCACTTCAACAAGGAACTTGGCCTCAATCTGCTGCCGAATCTCCTCCTTGACCTTGTCTGCCCATTCTGGCTTGAGCCTTCTCAACTTCTGTTTTACAGGCTTATGGTCTGGATAAGTCGGGATAGCATGTTCTGCTACTTTCCAATCGATCCCTGGCATGTCTTCATAGGTCAAGGCAAAGACTTTTTCATATTTTCTTATTATTCTCTCAAATTTTTCTCTCTCATCAGGAGTTATATTTGATGCTATTAGAATTTTCTTCGGATTTTCTGAGGTTCCAAGATTAAAAGGCATTGTATCAGTGGAATCAATATCAAAAATTGATGGAATATGATCATGTTCATGCATGTTGAAATTATTGGAAACATCGCACAAGTAAGAGAAATCATTTGCCTTATTAATAATATTATAATTGTCATTTACATCATAAAAAAGTTCTGGAATAAAAAGACAATCTAAGCTAGAGTCTTCTTCTGCCTCCCTAGAGGTTGATGCTGCTGCAGCTTGCTCGTCGGCTTCTTGATTCAGCAGAGGCCCTTCAGGTATGTCTCAGGAAATCTTTAGATCCCCAATTTTCAATTCTGTTCCTGCCATCTTTTCTTTCCCCTTCTGCCTAACAATCAACATCCGTTCTGTGACTACCTCTTCGAGCTCACCTCTGTCCCAAGTAATGCACTGAGTCATGACCTCTTCATCCCAGAAGCTCTCAGCGGTCTTAATAACCTCGACATCCCAGTCAAATACATCGTTGAAGATCTCAAATCCGGGGACAATCCTCCCATTCACCCACTATGGCTCGTTTTCACCCGTATAAGCACATGCTGAGGATGCTGGTATGAAATTTTCCGAGATACGAGGGATCTTATCTGCCGTCTTCTTCTTGCCAAAACTGCCTCTGTACCCCAGACCCTTCCGGCTCTTCTGACCTTGAGTGGTGATCGCAGTCTGCAACCCCTGAGAGTTTCTACCCAAACCAGCCCCAGGGAGATAGTGCATCTTTTTCATCATGTTAACAACTGCTGGGTTATCCACTGGTCCGTGCTCTTCTCCTATCATTGACACGTGGAAGTCACTAAATGGCTGATTAGCAATTTCAAGAGCCGATACCTGATTCTCCCTGGCTGCCTTAATAGTTACCACCTCCCCTTCATGTGGGAACTTTATCATTTAATGCAGCGTGGATGGTACTCCTCCTAGTTTGTGAAACCAAGGCCTCCCGAGCAGGGCCGAGATGGGCAGAACCACAAACTCTACCTCAATGGGTCCTGTTTTGACCAGGGTCTTGAATGTTCCCGAGGCTTGTCTTCTTGAAGTATCATAGGCTGTAATCATCAAATCTAATTCACTGAGCATATGCTCACTCAATCCAAAAGCCTGAAGAGCTATCAGAGGGCAAACATTGATAGAAGATCCATCATCTACCATAACGCAAGCGGTGTGCTTCCCGTTAATCTGTGCTTTGATATATAGGGGTCGGTTATGATCGCAGCCTTCGACTGGCAGGTCGGCATCAGAAAAAACTAATCTCTCCCCCGATCCTCCTTTAATTAGACCTAAAAGCTCTGATGGGGAAATTGTGGTGGCAACAGTGGACTCAGTCAAGGGCTCTATCACTTTCTGCCTATGAGAAGGGGACTGTCTTAAGAGATCCCAGATGGATATCTGAGCCGCGGTCTTTTTCAACTGCTTAACAATCTGGTTCTCCTCCTGCTCCTTTTCGGTCGATGGCTGCGCTGGTTCTGGTACCCTTGTAATCTCAGGGACCACTCTCCCACTTCTTGTCACAGCCCCTATCTCTTCTTCCTCCTCATCAGATCTCAACAGATCTAAGTTCGTCTCTCCTTCCTCTTCGGCCTCTTCACCGCTCTCACTGCTCGACCAACAATCAATGGTCGCTACAACTGCTCTTCCTTCTCTATCCTCAGAACAAACAACAGCAATACTCTCGCTCCCATATAAGTCCTACAGTACGTACCACTCTGGCAAGCTAGATCCGATCATAAAAACTGGTGGCGGCACGGCATTGTAACCAGACTTCTTCTTGGATTCCCTCTTCTCAGGGTCGGAAATCTGCTTGTCATCAATCAGATCTTGAATAAAGTGTCTCAGCGCCTTACAATTGTCTGTTAGATGGCCTGTGTGCTGATGAAATGCACAGTATTCATTGTCCTTGTGACCTGGCTTCCCTTGCGTTTTAGCTGGCCTAGGAGCCAAAGGTTGCAACTTTCCTTCCTTCATCAAGCGCCTCAAAACCCAAGATAAGGGTTTCCCTAGGTTCGAAAATCTCCTCGCGGGCTGGATGTCAGTAGCCGACACCTCAACAGATCTTCTGGTGCTGCTACTGGGACCAGTTGGCCCACTGGTTCCCTGACCGGTGTTAGCCCTTTTTGCAAAACTATCATCGCTAGCTTTCCGGGCCAAGAATTCTCCCTCCGCCTCAATGGCTATGTCTTTTAGAGACTCCCAATCCTTCATCCCTTTCATCTTCAAACCATCCTTCAAATACGGGCTTGCATTCTTGATAAACAGGCGGATCTGTTATTGGGTGTCTGGCTTTCTTCGCATTTCCATTACCCTATTCCGCCAGCGGGTGAGATAGTCGTGAAAAGATTCCCCGGCCTTCTGCTGGAGCAATTCAAGGTCCTTAAGAGTCACCTCCATCCTGGTGTTGCAATCATATTGCCTCAAGAACTCCTCCATGAGTAGATCCCAATCTTCCTTAGTTCGACGATCGAGGCTATGATACCAGTCGATGGCAGGGCCAGTTAGACTCAAACAAAAGTACTCCACCTTCTGCCTCTTAGACAAAGTGGTCCCTTTCATGATCAGAGAGTACTGCTTCACATGGGCAGTCGGGTCAGAGGTACCGTCAAATTTTGGCACATCAGGCATCTTGAAATTGTAAGGAATCGGGTCTTGTCCCTCCAATTCTTTGTCCTCCGGGTTCATCCCTTGACCCCTACTCAGCATACGGGCCGTGGCTTCAAACCTCTCCTCCATCTTCTTCAGAATGAACTCATCAGTTTGGGGTGCCTTCCCTCTCTCAGATACAATACTCATTTTGTCTTCTTCGTCATCCCTGTCATCATCTATCCTCAGCACTGGTCTTCTCCTCTGACCTCCCTAAGCTACTGACCTTAGCTCTATTGGTGGAGGCCGAATAGGCTCTTCTTATCTCTCAACTCTTTCCTCTTCTCGCTCATTTTGTCTCATGGGAGGAGGAGGTGGTGGTGGATTCTGCGGAGCATTCTGTTGTGCCAAAGCAGTTAGCATGTTCATCATTCTGCCCTCAAACTCTTCAAACCATCGACCCACTTCTTCTGCAATCATGGCCCTGGTGGCATCATTACCCCTAGGTGAGTTTGCCATCTCAGATACGGTATAGCTGACTTCCGGTAAGATCTCTGGAAGGCCTTCTCTATCTAGCAGTTCAGATGTAGGAACTCGGATCAACCGTCCGGTAGGCGCTCTAGTCCACCTAGGCATATCTATGATGGCTGCAGGGATAAGGTGTTAGATGTGATGCATGGAATGCAGATGCAATGCATGATCGTGATATGCAACACCCACAAAACACAAGCAAGCAGGTAGGTCCTTCCGTCCTTATTTCTCCCACACACGTGGTCATGCGGTCTCTTTCCTAGGCGGGATTAGCCCAAGGGTCAGCGGGGGACCCAATGGATGCGCATGGTGCACGGCAAAAAATCGGCAGCATGACACTCCTATGCTAATGTACAAGCGAATGGATAATGATCATTATGTATTTAGACATTCCAAAAATTTGGACATGGCCCTACCGGGGCATGAAAGCCTTTGGCTAGGTTACCAAGCAAGACATCTGAACTCACCCAATACATAAGGATCCATACAGCAAGCATGGAATTACCGTTCATATCACCTATGGAAAGTAGCTACGGCCATTACATGAGCTTTAGACAAGGGAGATGTTACTTTAGGGCTACCCAAGCATGACCCCTGCCGACGGGTCTAGCTTATCACGAGCATAACGATCGATCGGGTCATCATTTGATATACCATTAATGGCATGAGACTTGGGCTGATGATTATCCCTAACACTTCCCCACATTGAGTGAACGTAGGGTCGTGCTTCGAGAACGCACCGAAGTTTAGAAGGGACCGAACTAGCATAGATCTAAAGCTCTAATGAGATGTAATGCAATTTTGAAAGGAGAGAGAATTTTATAAACTAAAACTTAATTGTAAATTTTAATCAAGGTACTTTCGAATCGAAGTCTCAAATATGTTCCCCAGTGGAGTCGCCACTGTGATGCCCGCGAGCCGGATCCCCCGCGGCCGCCTGTGCGATCGCGATCGGGGCTTTTGAGGGTCCGCTGACAGCTTGCAACGAATTGCAAGTGCATCCATTTTGGGCAACAAGGAGGTGTCATGGAGTCGCCACCCAATAGAACATTGGGAAAGTTTCTCTCGCCTTGGAGAGCCTAAGACTGCGCTTAGTATCCATTTTGGGCCAACCAGAGGGGTCTTGGAGGGTAAACCTCTCGTCCTAAGGAGCCTAGGATTAACATTAAAGTCTCATGACACAAGAGGTGTCTTGGAGGTCATAGTTCCAATGTGTGATCGGATAGAGCTCTCGCCTCTTTGAGCCCAAAGACCAGAGATGGGTTCGGGACTTCTCATTTATTCGTACCTTGATTGATTTTACAATTCGGTTTTGAGTCTATTAGTCCGCTCTCTCTCCACACGATGCAATTGAATCAAAGCGCATTTATTCATATTTGGAAAGCAGTAAATGAACGAGTAAATTACAATAACACAAGGAGCGGAATACAACTCCCTTTTTATGAATATGCAATACATACACAAATCGGGGCGTTGCTTATTTTGAGGACTTTGGTCCTCGCATGCATCATTATTAAAATGGATATTTCTATTGTGAGGATTTTATTGTATAAAAATAGGACATTGGGTCCTTGATTTTATGAAGAATTTAGTTTATTAAATATAAAAAGTTTGGCCGATTTTTACATTAGCGAGAAATACAACAATTTTGTCATATACAGGAGAAACAATAAATACATGAAATACAAAAGAGAGGAAGATAGGGAACTAAATCAGGCGAACTTTCCATATGCGGGAGAACTCCCTCAGGCTCCAGCCAGTCCAGGAAATAAAAACATACTCTCACAAAACAAGCCAAAAGGATGTTAAAATACAGAAGAAAAACTATAAATAGACATAAAAATTTGAGTGAACAAAAGAGGAAAAGAAAAAGATTTGAAAATGTGGGACAGAACCCACCGATGGGCTATGCTGAATGACCGGTGGGCGTCGGTCAAGGTGACCAATACAGCCCGTTGCTCACTTGAAGGGAGCCGTCTGTGAGGGTGACCAACGAGCTATGCTTAAAGGTGACCGACGGGCGTCGGTCAAAGCAGATGACCCATCGATCACCACTGTCCCAGAAAAATAGGAACTTTTCAAAAAGCAAAAAGATAAATTTTACATAGACCCAAGAAGAATAGAAGCAAGAAATACAAAAAGGGGACAAGAGCAAAGATAATATCGAAAATGAAGGTAAAAAAGGGACAGAAAAGGGTCCAGAATATTTACCCTCAAAACAACCTTTTGGTTGGATTCCTTGTTGTTGCCTGGCTTCCCGCACGTTCCACGAGAAGGTCCGAACAAAAAGATCAAATGTAGGAGATAGAGTGTGTCCTCAACAGCTCGACGAAAATTGAGTTTCGGAAATCAAAAACCCGTGAAAAAATCAACTAGATCCTCTTTATTTTGAAGATTTGATTCTTGAATTAGTTAGATCTTTTTTTTAGAAATCTGTTTGTTGGAAGAGAGAGAAAATGCGCATGAATTTTGGCAGAGTTTCCCCTATTTTTGCAAATTTTCCAACCCCTTTTTATGAGAAAAATCAAAGCTTTTATAGGCCAGGGGTGACCGACGGCCGTCGGAAGAATCCTACTGACACAAGGATTCATCTGACGGCCCTGCAACCTGACCGACGGGCCTGCCATTTTGACCGATGGGTGTCGAAAGAATCCTTCTGACACAAGGATTCATCCGACGGTCCTGCCACCTGACCGACGGGCTGGCCGTCCGTCGAGGAAAGCATACTTTTTTGGACTTTAAAAACTCCCCGTTTTCTCCACTACTTCCTACGAAAGGTAAAAAGACCCGTTTCTCGTGGAGCATGGGACTAAAGCCTCCGATTCCAAACCGTTTGTACAGGCTTGGATGCCGATTTCATCATAGGGTAATCTCTGATCCGGACCGCTCCGGGACACAGTGCTTACAGCAGGGTTTCCCCTGAAAAATCAACCCCACGAAAACTTAGCAAACCCACACAACAAAATAACACAAACAACCCTAATTTGACTAATAAGTATCAAACATCAAAAAAATCCAATCATCCATACACACATACACATATATATCAAAAGATAGATTTCCCAAACCTGAACATCCTATGCTTCAATTAGCTTCAATAGTTGCACTTCCTTGCTTCCATACTCTTTCTATAATTTTATTACTCCAATTTCCTCATAAAAAACACAGAACATTACTTAATATTTTTAATTGAACAAAGAGGAAATTTCAGAAATTAGAACTCAAAACTTACCCCTTTAACTCAAATCTTTCATTAAGAACACTTAAGCTGTAAATTCCATTGTTCAAATCTTGGGGCTTGCAAAGAAAGAGAGAGACGATGGGGTGAGAAGAAGAAGAAGAGGAAGAAAAGAAGAAAAAGAGGGGAAACGTGAGGGAGGAGAGAGGGATGAGCAGAAATCTGCTCTCTATCACATTCTCTCTGTCCTTAATTACCCCAACCACCACCATCTTATCTCTAATGCCACATGTCCTTTTCCTATTGGCCCCCACTAGATTTTTATATCCAATTATCCCTTTAAGTCCACATCCTCTCCTTTAATCTTACAATAACCTAATACATAAATATAATTCTTATATTGGCCCATAATTAAATCCTTACCCCCTTTAATTAAGTCCCAAATTAATACTTTATAATTTTGGAATTGGCCACACTTGCCGAAACTTTTGCATTAATACCAAATTCATCCTTTTGGCACACCTGACACCACAACTCACATACATTTGGCATATAACCAATCCATTCTAAAAATTTAGCGCTCAAAGTTAACTATTCCATTCTATTAAATTTGTATATGCAAAATGACAAAATTACCCTTTTTCTTAATTCTAATCATATCCTTTCTCTTATATAATCACTCTGACCATCAAATCATACAATTTCGATCATCAATATCCCTAGACATATACAAATCCTTCTAGGGTATATTTTGGGGTGTTACAATTCTTCCCTCCTAAAAGAATTTCGTCTTCGAAATTCACAAATATCGGATTATTCCCATATCGCATCCCTCATCACTACCACACTCAGGCGTTAACATTCCACTTTTAAATAACTTATACACTTTTGTCATAACTTATCATTCTTAACTGAGCCTGCAAAATAATCTTTCCATATCAGTTACTTATTCACTTTCTACACTAATGGTAGCCTACACTTTCCATTTCTCAACATCTCCACCCAACCATCTTGTACTCAATGCACAAACTATCAGCCACTTTTAATTGAGTTAAATTAGAATGCTTATCATGTACGTATGAGGGATGCGAGTGAAATGAATGTATAATGATTTATGTATGCAAAATGATGCAGATGTAATTTATGCACTGGCAATGTACTTTCCCATTCCATGCTAACACATGCTTATGTTCAAAAATCTCAATTATGATCGCTGACAGATGCACAGAGTGCCACCAATATTCTCAAATCAAAACCATTTACGTCTTTACTCTGCATTCGAAAAAAAATAGGAATTTCTTTTCAAAATTCCAACCATACTAGGAGAAACTCCCTAATAAGATTTCTTATAACACTAGTAATGCACAACTTTCATATCTTTCAACTATAAATAATCCAAAACAAACAGATTGTGATCTATCAGCTCTAAGCTATCACACCCCAAACTGGGCCTAGTCGCAATATGCTTGCTCAGTCAGAGTGAGTGAGGGTAATTCGGTAATTTATACATGAGTAATATAGATAATAAGGATTTATTTGCTAAGAAATTAATTAAATGAGTTAAGTGAAGGAATTATTATGGTGTGCTTGTAGTGTACGGAGGTAGGATATAAGTGGGTTAAGAGGCTTTATAGTGTGGGTTGTAGGTATGGTACCTTGGAGATATTTACATAAGAGAAATAATTATCAAGTGGATTATGGGTATGGAATTAAAGATGTAGGATATTTTTATGAGAAGTGATTTAGTATGTGGGTGTGTATGGTGACTTGAATAGAGAAGTCAAAGTGAATTAGTTGGACCAATGGGAAAAGTGGGTTATAAGGAAATGTTAGGGTGTGACTTAAGTTTAGTACTATGAAGATATTATTGTAAGAGGTACTAGTGTGTGTGCATAAGATAGGGAATTAGGGTATCAGTAAGGGAAATGAATTATGTGTAGGTGAGAGTATGGAAGTTGAGGTGAGCTTAGGTTGACCTACCTTTGGGAAAGTGACATGTGGCTTAAGGGATAAGTGGGAATTAAATGGGTAAAGAGAGAGAAACCAGCTGTAAGTCACTTCCTCTTCCCGTTCTCCTCTTCCTCCTCATGCCATTCATCTTCTTTTTCCTCTTCTTCTTCCTTTCCTCATTCTTTGCTCTTCCTCCTTGCTTCTCTTTTGGCTGGATGTGGTGCTTGTTTAGAGGTGGTTTTGGGTGAGTATTAGAGCAAGATTGGAGAGGTAAGAGTTAGTTTGGCTTGTGTGTGTGTGTGTGGTTCTTCTCCTCCTTTATTTGCTTTTGATTGGGATATGTTAGAGTTTAGATTGAGTGATTTTCTGGGTTTTGGTTTGTGCAAGTTGGTGGTAACAAGAGGAAGCTCAAGGGAAAGGAAAAGATAGTAGACAGAAGCTAGAAAGTGACTTTGGATCTTCGATTTCCAGGTTTGGAAAACTCTCCATTTTATGTATGAATTTTAGTATATTTATGTGTATTATAAGTTTCTTGAATGTGTTATTGATGGTATATGAAGATGGTATTGAGTGTTGGTTTAATTTATTTATTGGTGCATGTGAATAGGTTTTTGGGTGAAAACTGGGTTAGAATGCACTTGACCTTTCTTCGGTTATTAGGCTGTATTGTGAGTTTTAGAACTCCAATGGATATGAGATTAGTGCCGTTTGAAGGATAATATATATCCCTACAAATGTCTTGGAAATAGGTTTGAGCTAATTGTACCTGTAAGGATCTCAAATGTGGTCATGAAGTAGAGCTATCTTCTCTGGCCGGGTTCAGGGGATCACTATAGGTTGTTTAGAACCTATCTGAATCTGTAGATGTCCAATTGATCTGAAATTTGTTGCATTGGAACGTTAACATCCTAGGGAACATTTGTTAAGAAGGAAGTTTTGGATAAAAATGAGGTGTAGAGGTTGGTTTAGGCAACACAAGTCAGGGGCATAAAGCAGTCTGTTTGGGTAGCTGAGGTGAGTCTCTGTCTCGAGCGCGACAAGGGTCGCGACCTCGTGATAGAAAAACCTGTATTAGCCTTTATTTCTTTATTTTTGGGCCCTTGGTTGGTCTAGTTCCATCCCCTACCCTCCCCCTCAGCTTATTATGCCTGTTTAGGGTAATTAAATGGTTATGTAAGTAGTTGCCTTTGGGAAAACTTATGAGTACGGTTAGGATTGGTGATCTAACTAGTGAATAACAATAGATATAACTCTGTGAATGATGGTTTATGGATGAGTGTTGATATGTACTGATCTCATAAGTAACCTAGGCATGTTGTACCGTATATATGAATGCATAATGTGGGTGCGATTCAAATGAATGACGAATATTGCTGATATTGTAGATGTGTAAATGGATATTGTTTGTAATAGCCCCAATACCTGGTTAGTCATAAATAGTATTTTTCTAGAGTGAATAGTATTTTCGGGGTGAATAGTATTTTTCCGAATCGAAAAATATTTTATTAGACCATTAGATAGAGCTCGTCAATACGAGTCCGTAGGCGCAAATTTCGTGTCAATCGGAGGTCAAACGAGTCCAGAATGGTTGAAACAATAAACAAAAGTATTTATTTCGGATGAAAAGTGGGCCCAAGTGGGACCCACTTAAAAGTAAAATGGGGCCCAAGCGGGACCCACTAAATAGTAAAAGTGGGTCCAGGTAGGACTCACTGAACAGTAAAAGTGGGCCCAGGTGGGGTCCACTGAATAGTAAATGTGGGACCATGATGACATCAGCAATATCATGATGATGAATAGTAACTATGTCCCCTAAAGTGGAACATCATCATTGGTTGGAAACATAATCATTTGGTTAGAAACATCATCATTTGGTTGGGTCCCATTGAATAGTAATAGCATCTTTGACTGGTCTTTGAATAGTAACTGTAGGTCCGTGAATAGTAACTGTGGGGCCCACAAAATAGTGACTCCGGGATGAATAGTATCTGAAAATATTTTTTTCACCATCAGAAAGAGAATGAAAAATGTAGTTTGATGGTATAATTTTGGTCTAAAAATGAGATCATATAGGCTTCCGAAATTCAGTCTGAAGTTTCTCTGGTTCGGTTCAATTGAACCAAGGTTTGACTGAACTTTGACCGAATTTTTATAAATAGTTAGAGTGGATAAAATGGTCTACTATAAGAGGATAAAAGTCTTAGAATAATTTTTAGAAACTTTTCACAGTATTAGAATTGTATTTTACGGCAGAACCGGATTGAACCGAATTAGACCGGTTTAAGTGAACCGGACCCAAAACGGACTCCGATTGAGCTAAAATTTTGAAGGGAGACTAATTATAATATTATAAGAATTATGGAAGTGGTTTGGAGTGAAAATGAATTCGGGAACATTAAATTTCATCAAAACAGTGGAAAATGACCCGAAAAGTGAAAATCGAACCAAATCGGCTCAACCACTTTGGTTGGACCTGGTTGGGTCCGATTTGACCCAATTAAATAGACTTAAAATTCTGGAAATCCCTTGGATTCCCTTTTATTTCAGCCTCCCTCTTCTTCCTCTCTTGGCCGAATACACTCTCCTCTCTTTCTCACCATTTTTCTTTCAATTTTTCTTCATCTCACCTCAAGATCAAGCCTCTCTAACATAATAAAGCCCCTCTAGAATCCATTGGTGGTCTCAGAATTTCATTTGGAGAAGTGAAAGTTGGTTAAATCTAGAGTTGAAGTTTAGGTGTAAAATTGAGGTAAGTGATTTAAGTGATTTTAATTTGGTTTTAAGGTTCCTAAGGGTACTCTAGGATGTTAATAAGACGTTTATGAAGTTTGATTTTTGAAAGGAACTTTGGATTTGATTAAATCTTAATTTTTGTGTTTGGACATAATTATGTCCAATAGGTGAAGGAACTTCTAAGCAAGCCAAGGGCAAGGAAAAGGTTAATTGAGAAGTATAATACACGGATTTGAGGTTTGTGATTGCAAATTCCATTTAATTCCATGGTAAAAGCATGAATTTAAGTTATATTTGTGAAGAAAGTATGTGTGACGCGCCCGAACCCCGCTCGCGATCCGGATAGCCCTCGGAAATCCGCTTTTAGGACCCGAGACCGGATGGAGGTTCATTAAAACTCGTGAAAGCTGATCGCTTCGCAATGGACAAAAATATATCCAAACCCATTGTTGGCAATCAACTTACGAGAGCGTCTATTGGGTTATCATAAGGCAGGATCACGGAGTCGCCACCCGATAGAACATCGGGAAATAAATCTAACCTTATGAGGCCAAAACCAGAGAGAGTTCGGGACCTCACTCTTATTCATACCTTTGGTTAATATTATGTAAAAGGGTTTTTGGGATCAATTATTTTATCTCTCTTCTCACACGAGTTATGCCATAAATTAAAGCGCATTCAAACAAGTAAAAAATAATAAAATAACAAATAAAGCGATAAATAAAATATATTTACAGTTATCCAGAAATAAGTATGAAATCATAAAAGGAAGATATAATAATAAGAATACATACATAAATCGGGTTATCCTTTTAGGCGGGAACGTTGATTCCCAATTACTTTTTATGAAAAGTATAAAATTCTTGAATCAATTTAAATTTTTTGGTTTTGGAATGAAAACGTGGACATTGGTCCAGTTTTATTGACAAATTTCATTTTGTAGAAAACATTTGTGTGGTGATTCTTTTTAATGCGGTCGAAAAATCATTTGTTATTACAGACCACAAGCGAATAAAATAAAACAAAATAATAATTACATATTTCATAATAATAAATAAATCCTAATCTACTCACCTCGACCGTGCTCCGCCTAACTCCGTGAGCGAGTCACATGCCACTCGCATCGCGGTAAAGACAGAAAACAATATTGGTTAATAATGAATAAATAATTGAACAAATAAATAAACAAATAAATAATTAATTGAATCAAACAAATTGAGAGGATTAATCAATGTAAAACACAATGGCAATTATAATGATCAAATGCAATAAAAATGATGATGCTAATAATAATACCATAAAATGATAATAATGATAATAATAAATAATAAATAAACATAAAATGACAATAATAGATAGGTAAAATAATAATAATAATATAAAATAACTAATGATATTAATAGAAATGATATAATATAATAATAATAATAATAATGCTGTAAAATAATATAATAATAATGACCATGACAATATTAATTAAAGCAATAAAATAATAACATCAACAATAATAAACATAGTAATAATATTAACACAATCCTAATAATAATAATAATGACATTAAAATAATAATAACTAACCACAATAATAATAATAATAATAATAATAATAATAATAATAACAATAATAACAACAATATGACATCAACAAACATAAAATAAACATATAATACTAATAATGGTAAAAACAGAATAATAATAATACTAATAAACATATAATAATAATAATAATAATAAAAATAATAAAAATAAACAGAATGTTAAATAATTACAAATAATAATAATAATAATAATAATAATAATAATAATAATAACAACGGAATATTAATAATAATGAATAAGTAATAATAATAATAATAATAATAATAATAATAAAATAATAATAGTAATAAGATGAACACAGAATAATAATTAATAATAATTAATAATAAATAAGTATAATAATATTAATAATAATATACATAAAATGCATAAATATATAATAATAACAAATAATAATGATAATAATAATAATAATAACAACAAATATAAAAACAGAAAATAAATAAATAATAATAATAATAATAATAATAATAATAATAATACAGAAATTAATAACAATAATAATAACAGAAATTAATTAAATATATAATAATAATAATAATAATAATAATAATAATAATAATAACAGAAATTAATTAAATATATAATAATAATAATAATAATAATAATAATAATAATAGGGACTTACCTCGCCGGAGCCGCCGTCGGAGGGGGGTGGTCGACAACACCAACGCCGTCGGATGGATCGTCGCCCGGGGAAGACGGCGGACTGGTCCACGCGCCGGAAGGGGGTTTGACGGAGCCGGAAATCGCCAAAAACCGTGAATGATGCCTCGCCGGAGATCGCCTACACGCGCCGCCTACCTGGGTCCGTTAGAGGATCGGCCGGTGCCATCGGAAGCGTCTGGGGGTGCTGATGCCGGCGGTGGGGTGCGTGTCATCGCCGGTGACCGCGGTTGGGCGGCGGAGCCTCCGCCTCTCTCCCCTCTTTTTTCTTCTTTTTCTTTCTTTCTCCCTGGTCCGGCGGTCTGGTTTGGTTTCTTGGTCTCCGTTGGCCACTCTCCTCTCTTCCCTCATTTATTTCTTTTCCTTATTTCCTTTGATTTAGTTCTTTGGTATTTTTCTTACCCTCTTCTTGCTCTCTATTGTTCTCTATTTTCTTTCTATTTGGCCCTCAGCTCCGGTGTCTTCTCTTCTTGCTCTCTCTGTATTCTCTTTTCTTTGTTTTCTTTTTTCTTTTGTTTCATTTGTGTGTTCTTCATTTCCTTGTTCCAGCCGACCCCCTGCTCTCTCTTTCCTTATTTTTTCTTTCAATTTTTCATTTGCTTGTTTCTAATCCCAGCCGAGAGAGAGCCCCCCTTTCAATTTTGCTCATCCTTTTCTTTTTATAGCCCCACAAATTAGGGCTAAGGGTGCACATGGTAATTTCCTCCATTTTTCTATTTCTTAATTTCACTTAATTCAAATTAATACACACATACTAATTTAATCAAACATGCACATTACATATTAATACATCAATTAATCTACTTAATATATAATTTATCTAATTAATTAAACATTACACCATTTAATCCATTTAAATTATCACATATATATATATTTATCCAATTAATTAATCACACAATAATATTAATTACTCAAGTAACTAACTACATTAACTAATTAATTTTTTTTAATTTCACACACACATATTTATATTTATTATTTATTTTATTTTTTATTTTTTTTTATTTTTGGAGGGAATTATCAAGGATCAAAAAATCACTATTTTCATTTTATGCCGGACTCAGGACCCGGTGTCTACAGTTGCCCCCAATTTTGGAGAAGCTAGAGACACCTAGGTGAGCCAAAATTCAAAGAGGAAGAGAGAAGGGATTACATACTTGTGGCGGAGACCGAGAGTCGGATAAAGAGATGCCTCCTCAGAGGGCTTCGAGATTTTGCCTCCTCAGAGGATTTAAAGATTTAAAACGTAATACTTCGAAAAGACTGAGAATGCCTTTAAAGAAGGACTTAAGGATAATGCTCCGAAGAGACTGAGAGTGCCTTTAAATAAGGACTTAAGGATAATGCCGCCTTTAACGAAGGACTTACAGATAATGCTCCGAAGAGACTGAGAGTGCCTTTAAAGAAGGACTTAAAGATAATGCTGCCTTTAACGAAGGACTTACAGATAATGCTGCCTTTAACGAAGGACTTACAGATAATGCTCCGAAGAGACTGAGAGTGCCTTTAAAGAAGGACTTAAAAGATAATGCTGCCTTTAACGAAGGACTTACAGATAATGCTCCGAAGAGACTGAGAGTGCCTTTAAAGAAGGACTTACAGATAATGCTCCGAAGAGACTGAGAGTGCCTTTAAAGAAGGACTTAAAAGATAATGCTGCCTTTAACGAAGGACTTACAGATAATGCTCCGAAGAGACTGAGAGTGCCTTTAAAGAAGGACTTAAAGGATAATGCTGCCTTTAACGAAGGACTTACAGATAATGCTCCGAAGAGACTGAGAGTGCCTTTAAAGAAGGACTTACAGATAATGCTCCGAAGAGACTGAGAGTGCCTTTAAAGAAGGACTTAAAGATAATGCTGCCTTTAACGAAGGACTTACAGATAATGCTGCCTTTAATGAAGGACTTACAGATAATGCTCCGAAGAGACTGAGAGTGCCTTTAAAGAAGGACTTAAAGATAATGCTCCCTTCTTCGGCTGAGAATGCCTTTAAAGAAGGACTTACGGATAATGCTCCGAAGAGACTGAGAATGCCTTTAAAGAAGGACTTACAGATAATGCTCCGAAGAGACTGAGAGTGCCTTTAAAGAAGGACTTACAGATAATGCTGCCTTTAACGAAGGACTTACAGATAATGCTCCGAAGAGACTGAGAGTGCCTTTAAAGAAGGACTTACAGATAATGCTCCCTTCTTCGGCTGAGAATGCCTTTAAAGAAGGACTTACGGATAATGCTCCCTTCTTCGGCTGAGAATGCCTTTAAAGAAGGACTTACGGATAATGCTCCCTTCTTCGGCTGAGAATGCCTTTAAAGAAGGACTGACGGATAACGCTCCCTTCTTCGGCTGAGAATGCCTTTAAAGAAGGACTTAAAGATGATGCTCAAAGATGATGCTCTCTTCTTCGGCTGAGAATGCCTTTAAAGAAGGACTGACGGATAACGCTCCCTTCTTCGGCTGAGAATGCCTTTAAAGAAGGACTTAAAGATGATGCTCTCTTCTTCGGCTGAGAATGCCTTTAAAGAAGGACTTACGGATAATGCTCCGAAGAGACTGAGAATGCCTTTAAAGAAGGACTTACAGATAATGCTCCGAAGAGACTGAGAGTGCCTTTAAAGAAGGACTTACAGATAATGCTGCCTTTAACGAAGGACTTACAGATAATGCTCCGAAGAGACTGAGAGTGCCTTTAAAGAAGGACTTACAGATAATGCTCCCTTCTTCGGCTGAGAATGCCTTTAAAGAAGGACTTACGGATAATGCTCCCTTCTTCGGCTGAGAATGCCTTTAAAGAAGGACTTACGGATAATGCTCCCTTCTTCGGCTGAGAATGCCTTTAAAGAAGGACTGACGGATAACGCTCCCTTCTTCGGCTGAGAATGCCTTTAAAGAAGGACTTAAAGATGATGCTCTCTTCTTCGGCTGAGAATGCCTTTAAAGAAGGACTGACGGATAACGCTCCCTTCTTCGGCTGAGAATGCTTTTAAAGAAGGACTTAAAGATGATGCTCTCTTCTTCGGCTGAGAATGCCTTTAAAGAAGGACTGACGGATAACGCTCCCTTCTTCGGCTGAGAATGCCTTTAAAGAAGGACTTAAAGATGATGCTCTCTTCTTCGGCTGAGAATGCCTTTAAAGAAGGACTGACGGATAACGCTCCCTTCTTCGGCTGAGAATGCCTTTAAAGAAGAACTTAAGGATAATACTCCCTTCTTCGGCTGAGAATGCCTTTAAAGAAGGACTGACGGATAACGCTCCCTTCTTCGGCTGAGAATGCCTTTAAAGAAGGACTTACGGATAATGCTGAGAATGCCTTTAACGAAGGACTTAAAGATAATGCTCTCTTCTTCGGCTGAGAATGCCTTTAAAGAAGGACTGACGGATAACACTCCCTTCTTCGGCTGAGAATGCCTTTAAAGAAGGACTTACGGATAATGTTTTGAAGATATCGATGATGCCTGTTGGATAAGGACTTAGAGATAATGCTCTGAAGAGACTGGGAATGCCTGTGAGATGAGCATGCTTTGGCTACAATCTCGATTTGGTGAAGTGCGGCATTCTCTGGCCACAGCTTCGATTGGTGAGATGCAGCATGCTTTGGCTACAAGCTCGATTTGGTGAAGTGCGGCATTCTCTGGCCACAGCTTCGATTGGTGAGATGCAGCATGCTTTGGCTACAAGCTCGATTTGGTGAAGTGCGGCATTCTCTGGCCACAGCTTCGATTGGTGAGATGCAGCATGCTTTGGCTACAAGCTCGATTTGGTGAAGTGCGGCATTCTCTGGCCACAGTTTCGATTGGTGAGATGCAGCATGCTTTGGATACAAGCTCGATTTGGTGAAGTGCGGTATTCTCTGGCCACAGCTTCGATTGGAGAGATGCAGCATGCTTTGGCTACAAGCTCGATTTGGTGAAGTGCGGCACTCTCTGACCACAGCTTCGATTGGTGAGATGCAGCATGCTTTGGCTACAATCTCGATCTATGAGATGCAGTGTTCTCCAACTGCAGTCCAGGTTGCGATCTGCTCTATCGCTGATGTTTTTCTTGAACTTTCTTTTTTTTCTGCAAAAAAAGGAAAACGCAAATTTGTAGGGTAAATTATAAAAGAAACACGTACCTGTAACGGCACCTGCCTGTTGGGGTCATTGTCAGTTGACGCTCACTGGGAGACTTTGATGCTTACTGGGAGGTTTTGATCGAGAGGCTTTGATGCTCACTGGGAGACTTTTGATCAAGAGGCTTTGATGCTCACTAATTGCCCCCCGGCACCGCGTGGATAGGCTTGCTTTTCTAGGTAGTGTCTGACAACGTTGAGCTGGACCCATCATTTGGATCACCTGCTTGCCCCCGGTATGGCATGCATGAATAGGCTTGCTTTCCTGCTCAGAGGACTTTGAGTAGGACTTTGAGATTGTGCCTTCTCAAAGGACTTTGATATGTTATATACATGAAAGCTATGTAGGGAATTGGGTGTGTGCGATGTGTGCACTTACGACTATGTATATGAAACACGTGTAGAAAAAAATTATATACATGTATGTACTGCATGCGAAAAATGTGGATGCTACCATAAAGAGCCATGTGCGTCAAAAGCATTTATGAAATATATTGGCTAAAACTCTTATGACAAAAGACATGCACCAAGAATTGTACATGTAAAACTGTTTATTGAGAATATTTGCTACAATTATGTGTAAAAACATTTGAAGAAAGCATATTTACAAAGAATATTGCTGAGAGTGTACGCAAAGTATTATTTTCGTGGGTAGTGATAAGAAATACCCCAAGATTGTAAAATGAGTGCAACCTATCAGGTACCTCAAACTCAAGTTCCTAACTGCCTTTGAGCATACTGAATGAACCACATTCTCAACTGATTCAATCTTAGCAAAAGAATTCGGGAGTCATTCCTAATGAAGTGTAAGAAAGGAAACACGTAAGTATCGATGTTTACTAAATCAGCATGTGAATACGAGACATACCATGCGATCTCTGTGTGTATGTGCAAAGGCCAAAACAGAATTTTTCATTTTTTTTTTTTTTAAAAGCAAATTCTAGATGCAATATCGAGGACAAGACTCAACTCGAATGCAAATGCACTCGTGGCTTCCCGCTTGAAGCTCAAGAGACACCATACGCCTCTTCCTACGTACCAAACCTTACTAGAAGGTCATCTCCGCTAGTTAGATAAGGCCCAACCAAGAATCAATAGGTCTTACTTTGGTCGTAACGTTAGGCTTAGGTAATTGGCTATCAAAGGAGGATCAGGTCGCTAGAGAAAAACGGCCGCAACGTTCATTTGGATGATGGAATCATTTTCGGACTAATTGTATACTGTCCAGATACTCTTGAATTTGGATTCGATAATGCTCTGAATCATCAAGCTCAGCATAAAAATTTAGTTAAAAAGATAACCACCGAACTCGTCAAGGGGTACTATCTTGGACCCTACCATATTTCTTCTTTTTTTTTTTTCTTTTTTCTTCTTTGCTTTCTCTTTTTTTTTTTTCGTTTTCGCAAGCTCATGTCTCTAACTACACAAAAAGTTTATCGATGATTCAAACCCCTTTCCAGAAGTGTAGACCAAAAATTATCGATGATTGAAAATTTCGTTTCCCAAGGGGTAAACCCATTCTTGTCAGGGTGATTATTGATAGCTCAAAAAATTGTCAATGATCAAAATTCCCTTCTCGACGTGCAGACCCATTCTTATCAGGGTGATTTCAACCCACAACATTATCGATGACTGAGATTCTCTTCTCGAAATGTAGACCCATTTTCATCGGGGCAATTTTTGATAGCTCAAGAGAATATCGTAGTGTGCATCCATCTTTACTTGAGCGGCAATTCTTCTAAAGGGGAAGCCAAAATCATTTTAGGCGAAAGGTAGTTTTAATGTGTGTAACAACAAAACTGGCACGCATTTAGCATACCAAAATAAAGGCTCAAGGGGTTATCAAGCGATTGTAAAATAAGGGTAGGAAATGGTCATTTAGAGAGCTATACAAAGAAAAGGTGCCTAAATCATTTTCTAGATTCAGCCTTATCCAGGAGTCGCTTTGACGGGTAATCGGAAAGGTTCTAGTGCTCTTAGTGAGTTTTCATCCAATCCCCTAATTGCAACTAGTTTTTTTTTTTTCAGTTTATTTTCAAAACGGGCCAAAAGTGCTCGAAATTTAGACATTACGTGGTATAGTCAAATATTTTCATGTGATCTAGCTCTTAAAGACCGAACATATACACCTCTTACTTAATTCAAAGTGGAATGAAACTCAGATTTCTAGAGTTAAGATCAAATCCATTCATAGTTGAGAACTACTTAGGCAGAGTCAAACTGTGAGTCAGAGGTACCTTAATGAGGTGCAAACACATCAGCATTTTAGGATACAGCTTAACACAAATACTTTTACTCTATCAAAAATGTATATGCACAAAAAATCATGTAGGCACAAAAGCTCTTTTTATTTTTTTATTCTTTTTCTTTTGAATATGCACAAACTATGCGTTAAAAATCATGTATATTGAATGGCATATGCAATAGGGTCATGTATATTAGCAATGCGTGTAAGGAACTGTATGTGCGAAACATGTGTAAAAATATTTGTATAAAAACGCGTACATGAAATATGTGCAAGATGTGTGTGTGTAAAACACCAACAAAAAAATGTGTGTAAACACTGCATGATAAATGACGTGCATGCATAAGTTTGCAGTGTACATGTAAGCAGTATACAATGAAGGTAAAGGTGCAAGATATGACACAACGTGAGAATGAATGTTCATAATACAGGGTGTATGCGCATATGGTGTGATTTATACATGATAGAGATATGTATGTAAGATGAAGATGCGATGTAGAATGAAGATGATCTGGCACGAAAATGTGCGCCAATGAGTTGCAAGGAGTGGAAAAACTCACATATATAGAAGTGCAAAACATATACAGATAATACACATGAGATGGGACACAGCTTAAGAATGATTGTGTACAGTGAGCGGAGTATGCGTGCAATACGAGGTATGCAATGAAAGTGTCTGCACGAAACAAATAGTGTTCACAAAGTATGCGTATTTACATGGTATGAGCATGCAAGACATGCATTGATATATACAATGACTAACATGTGTGATAAAAAAATTATATGTACATTCGATGATGTATGCTGTATGTACAGATTATGGTGCATGATGTATGTTATGGATGTCATAATGTTAGTGTGAGTTGTGACAGGCACTGCTATGTATGTATATGCAAGATAAATACATGTTACATTCATATTCACAAATCATGATACAAGCAATTTTATATACAGAGTGCACATGTTCTATTATTGTATGGAAAGAATTATTATACATGAGACATGTGAAGAAACTATACACAGAGTAATAGGTACATGTAATGATTTTATGCACAGAAAATGATGTATACATGAGGAGGAGATACAAAAAATTTATTTGTGTATGAATGATACATTGAAATTCGTGAAAAACTATGCACACGATTATATGTACATGTAATAATTTTATGCACAGGAAAAGATGTATATATATGGGAAATGATAAGAAAGTTATGTGTATGAATGACATGAATATACAATACATCAATAATAACCACATGCAAGTAGTAAATCCTTCCAACCTTATTGCCCCCACACACGAGGTAAATTGGTTTCTTCCTAGGTGGGCTTAATCCGTGGGTCAACGGGGGACCCAAGGAGCGTGTTAGAGCATGACGTCTCTCAAGATGCGCACACGTATGATTTTCGGCCATCGTATATTTGGACACTTCAACCAAATTAAGGTGAGGTTATCGAAGCTTTAAAGCTTTTCATAGAAGACCACTTAATTTGTTTGATGTTGTTTAATACACGATGACCCACATAGCAAGCACTGTATTAAGGTACATACCACCTAGGGAAAGTATCTATTGCCATTATATGAGCTTTGGTCAAGGTGGTGTTGCTTTAAGGCTACCCAAGCATGATCCCTGCACGACGGGTCTATCTCATCACGAGCATAACGACCGATCGGGTCACCATTTGATATACCATTGAGGTACGAGGCTTGGGCTGGTGATTATCCTTAACACTTCCCCAAATTGAGTGAAAATGAGGTCGTGCTTCAGGAACGCACCGGGGCTGATAGAGGGACCAAACTAACATAATTCTAAGGCTCTAGCATGATGCAATGCAATTTTTCAAAAAGGGATAAAATTTCTTGATCCTACACCTATTTACATTATATTAACCAAAGGTACTTTCGGAGCAAAATCTCATGATATTCCCCAGCGGAGTCGCCACTGTGACGCGCCCGAACCCCGCTCGCGATCCGGATAGCCCTCGGAAATCCGCTTTTAGGACCCGAGACCGGATGGAGGTTCATTAAAACTCGTGAAAGCTGATCGCTTCGCAATGGACAAAAATATATCCAAACCCATTGTTGGCAATCAACTTACGAGAGCGTCTATTGGGTTATCATAAGGCAGGATCACGGAGTCGCCACCCGATAGAACATCGGGAAATAAATCTAACCTTATGAGGCCAAAACCAGAGAGAGTTCGGGACCTCACTCTTATTCATACCTTTGGTTAATATTATGTAAAAGGGTTTTTGGGATCAATTATTTTATCTCTCTTCTCACACGAGTTATGCCATAAATTAAAGCGCATTCAAACAAGTAAAAAATAATAAAATAACAAATAAAGCGATAAATAAAATATATTTACAGTTATCCAGAAATAAGTATGAAATCATAAAAGGAAGATATAATAATAAGAATACATACATAAATCGGGTTATCCTTTTAGGCGGGAACGTTGATTCCCAATTACTTTTTATGAAAAGTATAAAATTCTTGAATCAATTTAAATTTTTTGGTTTTGGAATGAAAACGTGGACATTGGTCCAGTTTTATTGACAAATTTCATTTTGTAGAAAACATTTGTGTGGTGATTCTTTTTAATGCGGTCGAAAAATCATTTGTTATTACAGACCACAAGCGAATAAAATAAAACAAAATAATAATTACATATTTCATAATAATAAATAAATCCTAATCTACTCACCTCGACCGTGCTCCGCCTAACTCCGTGAGCGAGTCACATGCCACTCGCATCGCGGTAAAGACAGAAAACAATATTGGTTAATAATGAATAAATAATTGAACAAATAAATAAACAAATAAATAATTAATTGAATCAAACAAATTGAGAGGATTAATCAATGTAAAACACAATGGCAATTATAATGATCAAATGCAATAAAAATGATGATGCTAATAATAATACCATAAAATGATAATAATGATAATAATAAATAATAAATAAACATAAAATGACAATAATAGATAGGTAAAATAATAATAATAATATAAAATAACTAATGATATTAATAGAAATGATATAATATAATAATAATAATAATAATGCTGTAAAATAATATAATAATAATGACCATGACAATATTAATTAAAGCAATAAAATAATAACATCAACAATAATAAACATAGTAATAATATTAACACAATCCTAATAATAATAATAATGACATTAAAATAATAATAACTAACCACAATAATAATAATAATAATAATAATAATAATAATAATAACAATAATAACAACAATATGACATCAACAAACATAAAATAAACATATAATACTAATAATGGTAAAAACAGAATAATAATAATACTAATAAACATATAATAATAATAATAATAATAAAAATAATAAAAATAAACAGAATGTTAAATAATTACAAATAATAATAATAATAATAATAATAATAATAATAATAATAACAACGGAATATTAATAATAATGAATAAGTAATAATAATAATAATAATAATAATAATAATAAAATAATAATAGTAATAAGATGAACACAGAATAATAATTAATAATAATTAATAATAAATAAGTATAATAATATTAATAATAATATACATAAAATGCATAAATATATAATAATAACAAATAATAATGATAATAATAATAATAATAACAACAAATATAAAAACAGAAAATAAATAAATAATAATAATAATAATAATAATAATAATAATAATACAGAAATTAATAACAATAATAATAACAGAAATTAATTAAATATATAATAATAATAATAATAATAATAATAATAATAATAATAACAGAAATTAATTAAATATATAATAATAATAATAATAATAATAATAATAATAATAGGGACTTACCTCGCCGGAGCCGCCGTCGGAGGGGGGTGGTCGACAACACCAACGCCGTCGGATGGATCGTCGCCCGGGGAAGACGGCGGACTGGTCCACGCGCCGGAAGGGGGTTTGACGGAGCCGGAAATCGCCAAAAACCGTGAATGATGCCTCGCCGGAGATCGCCTACACGCGCCGCCTACCTGGGTCCGTTAGAGGATCGGCCGGTGCCATCGGAAGCGTCTGGGGGTGCTGATGCCGGCGGTGGGGTGCGTGTCATCGCCGGTGACCGCGGTTGGGCGGCGGAGCCTCCGCCTCTCTCCCCTCTTTTTTCTTCTTTTTCTTTCTTTCTCCCTGGTCCGGCGGTCTGGTTTGGTTTCTTGGTCTCCGTTGGCCACTCTCCTCTCTTCCCTCATTTATTTCTTTTCCTTATTTCCTTTGATTTAGTTCTTTGGTATTTTTCTTACCCTCTTCTTGCTCTCTATTGTTCTCTATTTTCTTTCTATTTGGCCCTCAGCTCCGGTGTCTTCTCTTCTTGCTCTCTCTGTATTCTCTTTTCTTTGTTTTCTTTTTTCTTTTGTTTCATTTGTGTGTTCTTCATTTCCTTGTTCCAGCCGACCCCCTGCTCTCTCTTTCCTTATTTTTCTTTCAATTTTTCATTTGCTTGTTTCTAATCCCAGCCGAGAGAGAGCCCCCCTTTCAATTTTGCTCATCCTTTTCTTTTTATAGCCCCACAAATTAGGGCTAAGGGTGCACATGGTAATTTCCTCCATTTTTCTATTTCTTAATTTCACTTAATTCAAATTAATACACACATACTAATTTAATCAAACATGCACATTACATATTAATACATCAATTAATCTACTTAATATATAATTTATCTAATTAATTAAACATTACACCATTTAATCCATTTAAATTATCACATATATATATATTTATCCAATTAATTAATCACACAATAATATTAATTACTCAAGTAACTAACTACATTAACTAATTAATTTTTTTTAATTTCACACACACATATTTATATTTATTATTTATTTTATTTTTTATTTTTTTTTATTTTTGGAGGGAATTATCAAGGATCAAAAAATCACTATTTTCATTTTATGCCGGACTCAGGACCCGGTGTCTACAGTATGTGATTTATGCATGTTTAATTAAAATTAACTTGATATTCATGCTTAGGGATGTTAAGAATGATGGTATGGGTGATTAAATTGAAGAAATGAATTTTGTGTGAAAAGTTCTTTCTTTGGCCGAATGGTATTCATGTGAATTTTATGTGTTTACATGATGTTTTATGCATAATTATGATGGATCTATGGTATTTGGCATGTGAACTAATGAATGGTATGTGTTGGAGTATGTGAAAACATCATATGGTATGTGATGTATGTATGGCGGAATGTATATCATGTGTAAAGTCATGATTTTAATGTGTTTTCATGGTAATTGATGGTATAGTGATGTTATACATCATGAAATTGGCCTAAATAAATGATAAAATTGATAAAAAGAATTAATATGAATAAATTGGTATGTGGGCTGTATGCATGCATGTATTTATGCATGTGTACCATGATGAAATAATAAGTCTACATGACATGTGATGATGTAATGATGATAATCACATGTGAAATGATGAAATGGTATGAAAAAGAATAATATATTATGATGATATACCATGAAAAATATGTATATCATATTAATAATGTGAAAAATAATAATAATAAAATAATAAATAAAATAATATTGCCCTGTGTAGTAATCTGGTAGTCAAGTCTAGTTCAGGATATGTTGGCATGCCATAGGGACATAAGACCGCGGGTGTGAGCATGGCGACTCACTTTTTAGTAGGCCAATGATGGTCCTACTTCTGTATCTGAATATCTGTATCTGAAAATCTGAAGTGTACTGTTCTGTATTAAAAGACAGTGTTGGTCCCACAGGACTCCGCTAGTATTTCTGTGTGAACTTCTGGAGTTCACGTCTCGTTTATCCTGTATTCAAAGTCTGCCAGTATGTTACAGGGGCATAATTGTAAAAATAAGATTAAAATGGTTAAAATGTGATTAAAATAATATTTATGTGAAAAAATGGCATAAATATTATTAAATAAAAGGTTTGAGGGCAAAATTGTAATTTTGTGTATATGTTTGTTAAAAATAATTAATAAGGGTAAAAATATAAATAATTGGTTAAATATGAAAATTGGCCACTTTTTATGGGTAAAAATGTAATTTGGCATGAAAATAATAATTGGAGGGTAAAACTATAATTTGGCATGTAAATTAATAATAAAATTGTAAGGTTAGTAAAATTAATTAAGATAGTGGCATAATTGTAATATTATTGAAATTAGAATGAACTAGTGGCATAATGGTAATATAATGAAGTTAAAATGAACTAATGGCATAAATGTAATTTTGGTGAAGTATAATTGAACTAATGGCACTTTTGTTATTTTGAAAAAGTTTAAGGGTATAAATGAATTATTACCATAAGTTAAGGGTAAAATGGTAATAAGATTATTTATGTGAATTAATTGTGTAATTGCCCAATTATGAAGTTGAAAAATAATTACATGTAATATTGCATGCCTAGTTGGAAATTTAAATAAAAATGTTTATTTATGAATATTAATTGATATTATTTATGTGAATATTATTATGCATGAAAAATTAAATTAAGTGGAAATTTATTGAATTGCAATCACCACTGGGCATATTTAATGCTCAGCACGTAGTTTTATTTGACTGCGTGTAGGTACTCCGTAAGAGTTTTGGGAGCAGTGCATACCTCACACTTGGAAAAGTGGTATTGAAGAGTATTATTTGGAATAATTAAATATGTTAAGATTTTGGCATGTATGTGTCTTATAATATTACTACTTTTGGGTTTTGGTCTGTAATAAACTATTAAAACAGTTTCTAGTATATTGTGATTGGCATGCCTAATAATTGGTAGAAATTAAGTTAATACCATTGGTAAAATAAAAATATAGATTTTCAAGTTAAAGGAATATTGACTAAATAAATAGTAATTTAGACAGTTTTAGGTCAATCGGCATAGTTAAAAAAAAATAGTAAATATTAAGTTTGATAATTAATTAATAAGTATTAATAGACTTAAGTAAATTGAATATTCATATAGTACTCTTCATACAGTATTATACATACGGTACTATTCGTACATACGATACTATTCACGTATACGGTACTATTCACGTATACGGTACTATTAAAAAAAAATAATTTACCGGTTTTAATTAATGGTCTATTTAATAACCTGAATAGTTTAATTAGATTAACCGGATTAAAAGAAACAGTTATTTAATCAGATAACAAAGTATTAGAGTTTATGTTAGTTCAGTGTTGTAGCATCCGGTATCCGTATCACATACGGGTATAGGGCGCTACATTGTTAGTGGCATGATTTATTTGGAATTCTTGGTATGGATGTTGTGTTTATGTTGTCAATGATGTGTGGCTTGCTGGAGATGAGATAAGTTGGTGTTTTGATGTTTGGTTTGAGATTGGGTATTGTGAAGTGGAGTTTTCTGCAGATTTTTGTGCAAGGGTTGGAATTCACGACTCTGTCACGAGCGCGACATTGTCGGGAGGTCGCGACAAAGCCCAGTGAAAGCAGCCCTCGCACGCGTCCGAGCTCGCTGCCGAGCCATGCAGCAGAGCGCCTGTCGCGAGTTCGACGTGTGTCGCGAGCGCGACAGAGCGCTTGGCTGCCGATTTGAATTGGGCGATCCACTGTCGTGAGCGCGATAAATCGGGCTAGCACCTCACTGTCGCGAGCGCGACAGGGAGATGTGTGTAGTTTTCTTCGCGAGATCGCGAAGGTTGCCGTGATCGCGACTTGGGCCGTTGCGACACCCATCGCGATTGCGACACTCCTGGTTTTCAAATTGAGTTTTCTTTTATGATTCCAATGTTTGAATTCCGAAATTGTGATGCCTTTAGGTTTATACTTGGACTATTTTATTATATAATTGGATGTATTATGCATGGATAATGTTATTAATTATGTGAATGTGATATGTTAATTTATGCATCATGATATGAGGCATGATTTGTATTACGCATGACCTGCGAGAGTCAGTCTAGTGGATAGTTAGGCATGCCTAATAGAGTCTATATAAGTGTAGCTGCAGCGCCCTTTGAACGAATGGACCCCGATCAGGTCCCTGGCTGGTTCCTCGCGAACCCTTTTATGTGAAATGTTTTCGAAATGTGGAAAAAGATAATGTTGCTTTTCAACTCGTGCCTGAAAGGTACAATATATTATGTGTTCGATTAGTACCCGTAAGGTACCTTATGTGTTCGATTTGTATCCGTAAGGTACAACTCAGTTATTCGATATCCACTATTGTGAGTCAGCAGATGTATGATTTGTTATGTTGTGTTTATAAGCATGCGATTCTGATCAGTTATGATTATAGTTATGTGAATTAATAAGTGCAGACTTATTGGCTCTCTGAAATATTGTGATTTGAATGAAATATTGTATAGTTGCTTATGTTAAAGATTAATATTGTGCCGCAGAAGTGTAATGTATAGGTAATTGCACACATGTAAAGTATATATGTAGTTGCATGAACATACTTACATCTTGTGTGGTGATGTTTGATTTGGTTTGTGTCACACATATGAATATATGAAGATGATTAGAAACAATTGAATGCATAGCAGTTATATGTAAGCATGTATATATTTCTCGGTAAGAACTAAGTGTGTATGACATTCGTGTGTGTTATGCCTTGGCGACCATTGTGAATGGCCGTCCATATTATTATTATGTTTGTTCTCCCCACTAAGCGTTATCGCTTAGCACGGGTTCTTTTTCCCGTGCAGGATGCAGGTCTGGTCCGGTTCGAGTCGCACATCTGCAAGGGTTGGCCACATAGGAGCTAGGAGTTTTGGGATTTTGTTCAGCTTCTTTATTTTGGATTTTGTAATTCTGTATAAAATGTATATGTAATAACATGTAAAGATACTTATGTAATATTCTGGACCACGTAAATATTTGCTGCTAAGAATTTCCTCTATTTTATCTTCTGTTTGTAACTTCTGTTGTATGGTAGTAAACTTTCACATCTGTATGTTTCTGCTTAGTGTACATGCGTTTGTGAAGTATGTATGTTCTGTTGTACTCCTCAAGTTTTAAATTTTTTGCATTTTTATACGCTTTGTATCGCTTCTGTCTGGTAACACACCTGCTCGTACGGCTTCCTACTCCCTCATGGATGGGTTTGTCTACGTATGGGTTGGGGTGTTACATAAGCTCTCTAACTTTACACCTAACTTGTACAAAACTTGCAATTTCTAACACCAATACAGAACAAGGAAATTCGCTTTGGCCAACACAAAAATATACTGACACACTTCAAACTCCTAGTCATCCAGAACCGACTAAACCTATGCTCTGATACCACTAAATGTAACACCCCCAACACCCACACATAGCGTATCGAAGGAAGAAGAGCTAAGGTGAGTGCAAGGTGCTACCAAACAATGACATACATGGCAATACAGAAATTAGAACAATAAAATTTTTTAAAGCAAACCTCGAGACATGCACATCCTAGATCTATGACATCCACATACCATTGTTTGCATTATAAGATTTTACAACTTATTACAAATACTTATGAATAGAACTTATATACAAGCTAAAATCAAAACACTTCCTATACCAATCTACCGACTCGTTGGCCAAAGACTCAGCGGACCGCGGCGCTACTCTGACCTCTTATCCTGCATGAAAAAAAATCGTGCTAAGCGATAACGCTTAGTCAGGCAAACAAATAATGGGCAGCCACTCACAGTGGTTGCCGAGGTAAACACATGCAAATCAACATATAAATACATAAACATAAAGGAATACCGGCTAAAGCTATTACCAACAAATATCTTTTTTCAGATATTAAACTTAAGCAATTGCACACGTATGAGCTTCTTATAAATAGAAAACCAAAACACTTCTTTACTTTTTAATTCAAAATCCACTATACAAAACTTATCATATACTTAAAAATCGCTTAATAGCCTTGTAGATAGTTAAACTTCAGAAGTAATTAAAATACGTTTTAACAATTGAATATAATGCTTACGGAATCCCATTTTATAAACATTTCCAAGTTTTACAGATTACAGTCTTAGTGTTTATGTCATGACATTTCCCCTTATTCAAAACATTACTTGTTCAAAATCAAGCAAAACATTTACTTTCAGATTTAGTTCGGGCTCAAAATGCTATTCCAAGCTTCCTACGTATCCCCATGGTTGGGGAATCAAAACAACGTAGTTCTACCAAACACTTCATTCACACAAGTTCTAGAATTATTCCTAACATCTTTCTTAAATCCGATTATCTATCTCATCTTACAAGTCGATACGAACTCAATATATTCATTAATAGTCATCGAACAATGCACATCAATCTCTTACCAATACTTACCCATGCTTACATCCCGAAGGTAGACAGAACATTACTTACCTATATTCTCATTTAAACATATAAACACACACACACACACACACACACATATATATATACATTCACAAGGTACATTTACTATGCTTTTCAACTATAACAATCATACATATCAAATATTCTAATAGTTCTCTCCAAAGACATCATATGAACAAGCATACTCATAAATCTTTAATAGATTAATAACATGCATTGTCCCAATACAATTTCTTATGCAAATAAGATCTTTACATACATGCCTATTAGAACAACCTTACTTGATACCTTTCTTTCCATTTAACAGATATCGCCTTAAAATAAAAAACACATGGGTATCTAAAGATGCTACACCTTTTCGCATAAGTGTCCATAAAGGATCCAGAACAGAGGAGTGCGTAAAGCACTAGTTCACATGGTATCTAACATTAAACACATCCAATATACATTCACATAACCATTTGGCATGTAACCACAGAACTTATCAATTAATTCATATTCTTTTATTCATTTTATTGCCTGCTAAGTCAAAAGGGGTTGATAATGAGTATACAGTGACGGTACCTTATGGGTACGAATCGAACAGTGACGGTACCTTACGGGTACAAATCGAAAACCATTTTATTTATCACATTCAAAACATTTTACAGAGGGGACCTTAAACAAGATCCAAATACTTCCAGGGATCGCGAGGATCCGAACGGGGACCTGATCAGGGTCCAAACAGAACAGAGGGCGGCAGCTAACAGAACTCTATAGGCATGCCTATCTATCCACGACTCGACTAACGCAGGCTAACACATACTTATTTCCTTTAATGATGTACATGTTATTTTTAATACTATTTTTGAGGTGCATACTTTTATTATAGTCACATAATAATCATGTACATAATTCATTTATAATGAAAGCAATGGCTCATATACAATATAACAAACCATAACCTTTTTATTTCAATCCCATCATAATTTTAACATATTCCTAAACATTCATTTTAACTATAGCTTATATGGTGTAACATATCCAAGTTTACACAACATGTTATATGTAAAGCATAAGTAAAAACCCATGCCAAATAGCTCGACAACATACATTCATAGCATAGAGAAGGGTCGTGCTCGCGACCGCGATAGAAAGCTAGATGGCCTTTGTCGTGCTCACGACAGAGACAAGCATCATACTCCTATCAATTCTCAATTAAATACAACTTCACATAAAAATATACCTAAAACAATCATTTAATTCAATCTTAAAATCACATACAACTCTTATCTAGAAATAAGCCTACTCGAGACTTGAATCACTAATGGCTCAACAAACTTTAATAAATCTTACACATACATGCCACATTTATTCTTCTAAAAGACTCTCAACATGATGATGGATAAGGTTTAGATAATTCTAGGGAAGTTCGAATGCATTTCAGGAGGAAAAACATATCAAAATACACAACCTAGGGGAGGGTAAAGAAGGGCAAGAGTCCCTACCAACCATGAGGTTCAAAAGAAGAGGAAAAACCTTCAATAATCAGGTTCTGTCGCGCTCGGAACAGAAGCCTCTCACAAGTACCCTACGAAAAACGGGCTAACGAGACTGCTTCTCACCCCTGACTTTGTACTGCCTAAAACAACCTCTAAAACTCATTTTTGGCCAAAATGTCCACTTAACAAATGATCCTTAGGATGTTAGCTTTCAAATACAATAACTATCAGATCAATTGGACTTCGATAATGTCAGATATAAGCTACACAACCTACACTGCTCCAATGAACCCGTCTAAGCAAAGACACCACGGTTTTTACCACTTACAAGGCTCTTAAAGCAAGAAATGGCTTCCAGTCCTTCAGAGAAAATTTCAGGTATATGAATTATCTTTTCAATGGCACTGGTCTCACACAATTTGGATATCTATAACTCAACTTATAGCTAAAACAAGCAGTAAAGGTCCAATGAAATCTGGGCAGGGTTTCCCCTGAAAACTCAACCCCACCAAAACTTAGCAAACCCACACAACAAAATAGAACAAACAACCCAAATTTGACTAATAAGTATCAAACATCGGAAAAATCCAATCATCCATGCACACATATACATATAAGTCAAAAGATAGATTTCCCAATCCTGAACATCCTATTCTCCAATTAGCTTCAATAGTTGCACTTCCTTACTTCCATACTCTTTCTACAGTTTTATTACTCCAATTTCCTCATCAAAAACACAGAATATTACTTAATATTTCTAATTGAACAAAGAGGAAATTTCAGAAATTAGAACTCAAAACTTACCCTTTTAACTCAAATCTTTCATTAAGAACACTTAAGCTATAAATACCATTGTTCAAATCTTGGGGCTTGCAAAGAAAGAGAGAGAGGATGGGGTGAGAAGAAGAAGAATAGGAAGAAAAAAAGAAAAAGAGGGGAAACGTGAGGGAGGAGAGAGGGATGAGCAGAAATCTGCTCTCTATCACATTCTCTCTCTCTTTGATTACCCCATCCACCACCATCTTATCTCTAATGCCACATGTCCTTTTCCTATTGGCCCCCACTAGATTTTTATATCCAATTATCCCTTTAAGTCCACATCCTCTCCTTTAATCTTGCAATAACCTAATACATAAATATAATTCTTTCATTGGCCCATAATTAAGTCCTTACCCCCTTCAATTAAGTCCCAAATTAATACTTTACAATTTTGGAATTGGCCGCACTTGCCGAAACTTTTGCATTAATACCAAATTCGTCCTTTTGGCACACCTGACACCACAACTCACATACATTTGGCATATAACCGATCCATTCTAAAAATTTAGCCCTCAAAGTGAACTATTCCATTCTATTAAATTTGTATATGCAAAATGACAAAATTACCCTTTTTCTTAATTCTAATTATATCCTTTCTCCAATATAATCACTCTGACCATCAAATCGTACAATTTTGATCACCAATATCCCTAGACATGTACAAATCCTTCTAAGGTATATTTTGGGGTGTTACATAAAGGCTTATGTAAGAGAATGTTTGTAATTTATAAAGAACAACTATTTTATGCAATGTAACTAACTATAAGGTTTTGTTTAAGGCATGTTCTATAGCTTGTGTTTAAAAGATATTCCGATGTGTGTGTATTATGGATGTTTATTATTTCCGCTTTTGCATATCTGTTTGTATGTGTATGCGTGCGTGGTGACCTAATATCCTTGCAAGGGGTATTGGGGTGCTACAAGTGTATTTGATGACCGAATGGTATATGTTTATATATTAAGTGATATAAGTGAAATTTTGATATTATTTGAGCTTAGTAATAGTCTGGTAGTAAAATCTAGTAAAGGATATAATTGGCTAGCCATAGGGATTCCGCACTACGGTCCGAGTCATGATGACTCGCTATCGATAGGTCAATGATGGTCTATCTCAGTGTACAGTGTTTAAAGTGATCAGTGTAGTGTAGTGCTAGTGTTGAATGGTTCCTTTGGTATCATTCTATACTGTAGTGGATCTGTGCGATCCATGTCCCGTATATCCGGTTCGCAGATTTGTACCAGGTGTATACTAGGGGTAATATGGTAAAAATGTATTTAAATTAATTAAAATATTGATAAATAAGAAAATAAGGGAAAATAGGACTAAATTGAAAGAAATAGAAAGTTTAGGGGAAAAACGGTAATTTTACACTCAAGAGTAAAAATAAGTGATAATTAAGTGAGAAGTGTAAATAAAATGATAATAGTGTAATGAATTTATAGTTGAGGGATTAAAAAGTAATTTGGCATAAAAGTGGAAATTTAGGGACCAAAATATAATTTTGTAAGTTAAATAATGACATAAATGAAAGATAAGTGTAAATGAGGATATTTTAGTAAATAAGCTAAAATTTAATAACATAACCGTAATTTTTGTAGAGGTTGAGGACCTAAATGTAATTTTGCCAATGAATAGCTAATTAAAGGATTTAATTGTAATTATTGACTAATGTAAGTATTTAAGTGGATAAATAATTTAAATGAGTGGTTTGAGGACTAAGTTAAAAGAAATGAAAAGTGTAGGGGCAAGATAGTAATTTTAGTGTACAATTGAGATAATGTGAGTTACTAAAAAGAAAAATGTAATTAAATGATTAATAATGTAATTTGATTTCGTGCTAGGGACTAAAATGAGAATTGATATGAAAATATTATCGGAAAGACTAAAATGTAGATTTGCATGTTAATAATAAATTAAAAGTGAAATTAAGAATAACTAGTGGCATAATTGTAATTATAGTGAAATTGAATGGCAAAATCGAAATTTAAGGAAAATATAAGGATTAAAGTGTAAATTGGTTTAAAGATGATAGTGTAAAGACTAAATGGTAATTTGTAGGCGAAATGATAAATAAAAGGAAGAATAAAATTATTTAGTGGCATTTTTGTAAATATGAGACAATTATGGTTAAAATCGTAAATTGATAAAAGTTTAGGGACCTAATTGTAAATTTACAATAGTGAGGCTAATTAAGAAATTAAAGTGTAATTAATCAATGATTTAGGTAATAAACGCGTAATTGATAATTAGTGAGTGAATAATCAAGGATTATAGAATATTGTTGTATGAATAATTATTAGATGTATAATGGTTTTAATTGATTTATATATAAAATGATTATGGGTGTGTATGTAACTTCATTAAGTTTAAGATAATGATGTAATTCTAAATAAGTGACAATAAAGGGCAAAAAGGTAAATTAGTGGCATTATTGTAAATAAGTAAGAGAGAGAAAGGACTTAAAAGAAATTGACCATAATAAGGCTAATGTTAGAACTTAAATATAAATTGAAAAGGAAATGGACTATGGAGTGAAATTATGAGAACATTGAATTTGTTATATGTTTGTAATTAAGAAATGATGATGGTGATAATAATAATAATAATAATAATAATAATAATAATAATAATAATAATAATAATAATAATAATAATAATAAAGTGAAATAGAAGGATAAATTTGTAATTATGGCAAATGTAGAGGACTAAATTGTAAATTAATTATAGTAAGGTTCTTAAAAGGACTTTAGTGAATCAAATTATAGTGCATGGTTATTGAATGAAATCTAAAAAGGACTAATAAAATTAATTGCGTAACTTGTTGAATTAGAATGTTAAAAGTATTTAATTAAGTATAGTGGAGAAATAATAAATATAATGGTAATAGTAATTGTAACACCCATATACCCGTAAAATATACAGATATCGGATGTCACAACACTGCACTAAAACACACTGTAATGCACTCAATAGATTCAGTCGAAAATTTTTTTTGGGCAACAATCACAATTATACATACACAATAACACAACGGTTGCACTAACACACAATTCAAATACTTATACCATACATCTTTGCTTTCATCCACTGCGGTCGTATACATGCCATGCAAATCCATCTATCCTTGCTGCCAAATACTTCATCCGGTCATCACTAAATCTTCGGCCACATCAAAATCTTCTATAACCTGCGCGCAGTAACACTCTACGCGCTGAGCATTAAAAATGCCCAGTGGTTGATACATATCCTAAATTCTCCACTATACTAATTAAATACATACATGCATGATCACACAAGCATCTTTTCATTTAAACTATATGTACATCAATTCTTTTAACTATTACCTGTCAATTACCTTTTAATCCTTTAATTTACATTATTATTGACAAATTACATTTTAGTCTCTAGACTTCCAATAATTTACCGTTTTGTTCTTCACTTCTCATTTATTTACCATAATGCCATTGATTAACCCTTTTTTTTTATTTAACGTATAATTTACCATTTAACCAAAGTAAAATGAACTAATATATATTTCATTTAACCATATACATGTAATAATATTCATTATCACCATTAAATCCTTTATTTAAAATCATATATGCAAATAGTACACATGAAAATCTCTATTTGCGTTTTGGTCCTTCAAATATGGCATATTTATAATTTAGTCCCTAAACTATAGCATATTTACACTTAGGTCCTTAAACTTTCCCATATTTACACAAATGCCACCAATTTAGTTCATTTACTTATTTAACCCATCATTTTATTATCTAAAATATTCGCATTACACTATCATTATTTTCTTTAATCAATATTTCCATAATTAATTATCAAATTGAAATTCTAATTCATCTTGAATTCAAATCCAATTAGAGTTCTAATCCATATTGACTTCTAATTCATTTATAGTTCTACTCCAAATTGACTTATAATTCATTTAAAGTTCTAATCCAATTAGACTTCATTAATTACATCTAAGTCCTTTAACTTACCATACTTTTGTAAAATTACAATTGGGTCCTCATGTTTTTCAATAATTATGATTATGTCCCTTACTTTTTTTTAATTACCAAAATGCCCTTATCTACACTTATTTTCCATCTTCTTTCTTTTCTAACTTACAAAATTACATTTTAGTCCCTAATTTTTATTTCTTCTCACTATTATCATTTTAATTACACTTTCCATTTAAGTTACTCCATTTTTATCTATTAAGTATACAATTACTGTTTTACCCCTAACTTTCTATTTCTTTCATTTTACTTCATCTTCACTTACTTTCTTATTTATCATTATTTTAATCAATTTAATTAAATATTTACCATAATACCACTAATCTTTTACATAATTACCATTTAGTCCTTAAGGTACCTTTTTTAAGTAAAATTTCATTTTATTCCTTATCTTATCTTATGTTACCTTTATCCTCATCTGATCTCATACTTATCTTTATCTTATTTTAACACTTATCTTATCTTATCTTATCACTTAATTACATATATAATCATTTAATTATTCATCTCTTTTTCACTGCATTTCTCAAACAATTTTATTTTAATCCATTTTTCTTACTTTGCCCTTAGTACCATCTGGTAGGATTCACTAGACTGGATATACGGGACTGAGCTTTAAAACCCTAACCTACCGAAGTGGCCACTTGGGGGCCAAATTACACTTCGACAGTGTCGGAGTGGCACTAGGGTGCCAAATTACACTTCGACGTCACTACACTCGGAGTGGCCACTAGGGGCCCAAATTACACTCCGACGTCACTACACTTACACTTTACGCTACACTCACATTTGTAAGTAGACCGTCACTGGTCTACAATTGCATGTCGCTATAACTTGCTACCGCGGTATACACTGACATCCCTATGGCTAGCCATCTATATCCTGAACTAGATTTACTACCAGATCACTAAGGGCAACACATAATCATTATTCAATACACTTTTCACTTATTATACAATATGGAACAAATCAATAATAATAGTCAATATAGTACACTTCCACTTTTAATTCGTTCTTTTTCCATCAGTTCCATTCCAATTCACTCAATATTCAATATAAACTTCATTTATACCAGAAGTTCACTTAAATGTACACATATTCTATAATTTTCATGGTAAATATAATACAATCTCACAATTTAATATATACAATTATACTCCAATAATTTTCAAATGAACTCTCATAAACTTATTTTTCATTCTTTATTCATTTTATACTATTAAAATCATTATACCATCATATTATACCATGATACATGCATGCATACCATTCGGCCATCATGCTACACATCCACCACAAATTGTTTTTATCACCTTTATCATTTGTTTAGTTAATTTACATATCTATTAACAGAGTCATACCATTAAATCACATCAAAACACATCAAAATCACATTTTTACATACTTATACCATTCGGCCTATGTGTTCAACATCCATTATGATTATTTTTCTTTCCCTAATTCATTCTATTAACTAAATCTCATATCAAACATCATATATGCGTCATTATAATGACATAAACATCATGATTTACCATGGAAAACCATGGACATAACATTTGGCCAAACTATACCTACGTCATCAAAGTTTTATCTTTTAATTTTAATCATTCAAAATTCAATTTTTGACCTTCCTAACCATGACTATATGGTTTGATTCAATTAAACCTGCATATTTCACATACTTTATGTTTAGATATAATTGAAAATCCTACTTTTAACATCGAAAAAGGAGGATATTGTATCCACTAACCTTATTTTCTTATTCTCCACATCTTAAACATCCTTTCATAGCCATGTCTCCTTAAAATACCATCACTTTCCTTATGCTCTAATAGTGGCCGAATATAAACATCAAAGAAATCATCATAAATTTGCTCTCTTTATGCAATTTACATAAACATATTCTAGACATCCTAAAATACCTATTTGAACCTTTAAACAGATTTAAAAATGTCAACTTTACATACCTCAATTTGACACTTAAAACTTTTTCACTTATTTTCTTCCACTTCTAGCACTCCAAATGGACTCCAATCACCATCACCAGATTCTAGAGAGGTTTAACTTTGTTCAGGAGGCTTAGATGCGAGGAGAGATTGGAAGAGAAATAAAGAAAATGGAGGAAGAATGGAGAAACGTCACTTTGGCCAAAGGGAGGAGGATAGAGGTCGGTTTCTCTAGGAATTTCTCTAGAGAAATCTGGTCTTAAGGGGTATTTATAGGTGTAATTTGAACCGAACTGGTCCAACCAAAGTGGTCCAACCAGTTTGACCTAAAATTTCTGTTTTTCTGCTAATTTCCACTGTTTAGGGGCATCTATGTGTTTCTCAAATTATTTTCACTCCCAATCAATTCCATCATTCTTAAAACATATAAATTAGCCTACCTACAAAATTTTATCTCAATCGGAGTCCGTTTGGGGCCCGGTTCACTTAAATCGGTCCGGTTCAACCCTTTTCAGTTCTGCCGTAAAACACCAATCTAATATTGTCAAAAATTACTAAAAATTATTTTATTCCTTTACACTTCCCACATTACATCCTTTTGAGATCAATAACTATTTTTAAAAATTCAGTCAAAATTCGGTCAAAACTTGGTTCAATTGAACCGAACTAGAGGCTAACTTCTATTTGAATTTCGGAGCCCTATATAACCTCATTTTCACTCCAAATTATACCACCAGACTCCTTATAACTTGTACTTTCCAATAATCTAATAAAATATTTTCCACTACTGGCTTTCCGAGAGGTCACCCATCATAGGATTTTTATGCCTCGAGTACGTTCAACTTTTTAACTCCTCTGTAATTCAGGATACTAGAACTGTTGTTTTCACACCAAAATCCCACAACAAACTCTACAGAATTCATGGATCAATACTATACTAGTTTCAGGCCATTACAATTCTCCCCCACTTATAAAAATTTCGTCTTCGAAATTTTTCTTATGTACCACAATCATATATCACAGCCACTATACGGTGATGACATTCAGTTCAAAAGATCTATTCACATTCCATCAGTCATCATATCTTACATTCACTTACAATTCTACGAACTTATATTATCCTTATGTATCCTCGATACCTTTACTCACTTCTATCATTAATACCTATTCATGGCATGTATACATATCACTTTGTCCTCATTACACTATCTCTGATTTTAGGACCGCCTAAACCTTTTCTCTGATACCAAAATAAATATAACACCCATATCCCTGTAAAAAATACGAATATCGGATGTCACAACACCACACTAAAACACACTGTAATGCACTCAATAGATTCAGTAGAATTTTTCTGTTTTAGGCAACAATCACAATTATACATACACAATAACATAATGGTTGCACTAACACACAATTCAAATACTTATGCCATACAACCTTGCTTTCATCCACTGCGGTCGTATACATGCCATGCAAATCAATCTATCCTTGATGCCAAATACTTCATCCGGTCATCACTACATCTTCAGCCACATCAAAATCTTCTATAACCTGCACGCAGTAACACTCTACGCGCTGAGCATTAAAAATGCCCAGTGGTGGACACATATCCTAAATTTTCCACTATACTAATTAAATACATACATGCATGAGCACACAAACATCTTTTCATTTAACTATATGTACATTAATTCTTTTAACTATTACCTGTCAATTACCTTTTAATCTTTTATTTTACATTATTATTGACAAATTACATTTTAGTCTCTAGACTTCCACTAATTTACAGTTTTGTTCTTCACCTTTCATTTATTTACCATAATGCCATTGATTAACCTATTTTTCTTATTTAACATACAATTTACCATTTAGCCCTTAGTAAAATAAACTAATATATATTTCATTTAACCATATACATGTAATAATATTCATTATCATTAAATCCTTTATTTAAAATCATATATGCAAATAGTACACATGAAAATCTATATTTGCGATTTGGTCCTTTAAATATGGTATATTTATAATTTAGTCCCTAAACTATAGATATTTAAATTAGGGTCCTTAAACTTTTCCATATTTACACAAATGCCACCAATTTAGTTCATTTACTTATTTAACCCATTATTTTATTATCTAAAATATTCGCATTATACTATCATTATTTTCCTTAATCATTATTTCCATAAATAATTTAATTAATTATCAAATTTAAATTCTAATTCATCTTGAATTGTAATCCAATTAGAGTTCTAATCCATATTGACTTCTAATTCATTTAGAATTCTATTCCAAATTGACTTCTAATTCATTTAAAGTTCTAATCCAATTAGACTTCATTAATTACATCTAAGTCCTTTAACTTACCATACTTTTGTAAATTTACAATTGGGTCCTCATGTTTTTCAATAATTATGATTATGTCCCTTTCTTTTAATTACCAAAATGCCCTTATCTACACTCATTTTCCATCTTCTTTCTTTTCTAACCTACAAAATTACATTCTAGTCCCAAATTTCGATTTCTTCTCACTATTATGATTTTAATTACGCTTTCCATTTAAGTTACTCCATTTTTATCTATTAGTATACAATTACTGTTTCACCCCTAACTTTCTATTTCTTTCATTTTACTTCATCTTCACTTATTTTCTTATTTATTATTATTTTAATCAATTTAAGTAAATATTTACCATAATACCCCTAATCTTTTACATAATTTCCATTTAGTCCTTAGGGTACCTTTTTCAAGTCAAATTTAATTTTAGTCCTTATCTTGTCTTATGTTACCCTTGTCCTCGTCTTATCTCATACTTATCTTTATCTTATTTTAACACTTATCTTATCACTTTATCTTATCTTATCACTTACTTACACATATAATCATTTAATTATTCATCCCTTTTTCACTGCATTTCTCAAACAATCTTATTTTAATCCATTTTTCTTACTTTGCCCCTAGTACCATCCAGTAGGATTCACTAGACTGGATATGCGGGACTGAGCTTTATAACCCTAACCTACCGAAGTGGCCACTTGGGGGCCAAATTATATTTCGGTAGTGTCGGAGTGGCACTATGGTGCTAAATTACACTCCGACGTCACTACACTCGGAGTGGCCACTAGGGGGCCAAATTACAATTTGACGTCACGACACTCGGTGTAGCCACTAGGGAGCCAAATTAAACTTCGACGTCAGTACACTTACACTTTACACTACACTGACATTGGTTTACAATTGCAAGTCGCCATGACTTGCTACCATGGCATACACTTACATCACTATGGCTAGCAATCTATATCTTAAACTAGATTTACTACCAGATCACTAAGGGTAACACATAATCATTATTCAATACACTTTTCACTTATGATACAATATGGAATAAATCCATAATATTAGTCAATACAGTACACTTTCACTTTCAATTAGTTCTTTTTCCATCATTTTCATTCCAATTCACTCAATATTCAATATAAACTTCATTCATACCACAAGTTCACTTAAATGTACACATATTCTATAATTTTCATGGTAAATATAATACAATGTCACACTTTATTATATACAATTATACTCCAATAATTTTCAAATGAACTCTTATACACTTATTTTTTATTCTTTATTCATTTTATACTATTAAAATCATTACACCATCATAGTATACCATGATACATGCATGCATACCATTCGGCCATCATGCTACACATCCACCATAAATTATTTTTATCACCTTTATCATTTGTTTAGTTAATTTACATATCTATTAACATAGTCATACCATTAAATCACATCAAAATCACATTTTTACATACTTATACCATTCGGCCTATGTGTTCAACATCCATTATGATTATTTTTCTTTCTCTTATTCATTATATTAACTAAATCTCATGTCAAACATCATATATGCATCAATAAAATGACCTAAACATCATGATATACCATGGAAAACCATGGACATACCATTCGGCCAAACTATACCCACGTCATCAAAGTTTTATATTTTAATTTTAAACATTCAAAATCCCATTTTTGACCTTACTAACCATGACTATATGGTTTGATTCAATTAAACATGAATATTTCGCATACTTTATATTTAAACATAACTAAAAATCATACTTTTAACATGGAAAAAGGAGGATATTGTATCCACTAACCTTATTTTCTTGTTCTCCACATCTTAAACATCCTTCCATAGCCATAGCTCTTTAAAACACCATCACTTTCCTTATGCTCCAATAGTGGTCGAATATAAATATCAAAGAAATCACCATAAATTTGCTTCCTTTATGCAATAGAATTACATAAATATACTCTAAACATCCTAAAATACCTATTTAAATCATTAAACCAATTTTAAAATGTCAGCTTTACATACCTCAATTTGACATAAACTTTTCCACTTATTTTCTTCCACTTTTAGCACTCCAAATGGACTCCAATCACCATCACCAGATTCTAGAGAGGTTAACTTTGTTTAGGAGGCTTAGATGTGAGGAGAGATTGGAAGAGAATGAAGAAAATGGAGGAAGAATGGAGAAACATCACTTTGGCCAAAGGGAGGAGGAGGGAGGTCGATTTCTCTAGGGATTTTTCAAAATAAATCTGGTCTTAAGGAGTATTTATAGGTGTAATTTGAACCAAATTGGTCCAACCAAAGTGGTCCAACTGGTTTGAACTAAAATTTCTATTTTTCGGCTAATTTCCACTGTTTGAGGGAATCGATGTGTTCCTCAACTTATTTTCACTCCCAATCAATTCCATCATTCTTAGAACATATAAATTAGCCTCCCTACAAAATTCTAGCATAATCGGAGTCCGTTTGGTTCCCGTTCACTTAAACCTTTTCAATTCAACCCTTTTCGGTTCCGCCGTAAAACACCAATCTAACACTTTCAAAAATTACTAAAAAATATTTTATGCCTTTACATTTCCCACATTACATCCTTTCAAGATCAATAACTATTTTTATAAATTCAGTCAAAGTTCGGTAAAACCTTAGTTCAATTGAACCGAACTAGAGGCTAACTTCTGTTTGAATTTCGAAGCCCTATATAACCTCATTTTCACTTCAAATTATACCACCAGACTCCTTATAACTTGTATTTTCCAATGATCCAATAAAATATTTTCCACTACTGGCTTCCCGGGAGGTCACACATCATAGGATTTCTATGCCTCGAGCACATTCAACCTTTTAACTCCTCTATAATTCAGGATACTAGAACTGTTGTTTTCACACAAAAATCACACTACAAACTCTACAGAATTCACGTATCGATACTATACTAGTTTCAGGCCACTACAGTAATAGATTGTAATGTGACTAATAAGATAGTTTTAATATAAAAGAAAATAATGGACACATTATAATGTTAATTATATAATTGAATGAAATTGAGAAAGAATTTACGTATTAATAATGAAACTACAAGAATAACATTAATGTAAAATGTGGATTAAAGTAATTATTAAGGTTATTGTTAAAATTAATATTATTATAAATGTGTATGGAATTGTTAGTGTAAATGTTAGGATGAATGATAATATCATTAATAATGGTAATAACATTAACCGAAAGAAATAAAATAAAAGAATAATAATAGAACTGATAAATGTCCAAATAAGTCAGTAAATTGTATTCTAATATAATTTGAAGTGCAATTAATTGAAATTCAGTAAACTATGTAAGGTTCGTATAAGGTGGAAAATACTAATGCAATTGTATAAAATGAAAAAGAGTTAGTGTAATTAAAAGAAAAAGTAAAGGAAGAGTTAAGGACTTAAAGAAAATTAAAACATTAAATTGGGGCTGCAAAAGTAACATTAACGACTATTTTCATAAGTGATTAAGAGATTAATGATGTACCCAAATATAGATTGTAAATAAGTTGTAAGCAAAAAGAAAGAGATCAAAGATTATAAATATAGATAAAGTAATATCAAGGATTATTAATGTAATTGATTGTTAATTGACAGGCTGATTGTAGTATTACAATTGTTAAAAGTATTAATATAAAGTGTAATGACACTGATAGTAGAATTGAAATTGATAAGGTATAGTGACATAAAAGACAACAAACGATATAAGAGTGATAATTCACCAAAGTAAATAACTAATGTTCAAAAGATGTGATTAGGGAAATAAGCTTGTGTGTGCATGCATTTATATTTGTTTATGTTAAATTTAGTGTGAAAGTGAGAATCCATTCACCTTATTCAATTTGGAAAATATACAGGTATTTATACAAGTATACTAGAGTTGAAAATAGGAAAGAACAAATCCTTAAAATTACGCTAACTTACAGCTATACAATTTAACAAATATCATAGCACTCCCCCTCAAGCTGTAGCATAGATATTGATCATGCCCAGCTTGTTATAAATGTAATCAATCCGATCCCCAGGTAATGCTTTAGTGAATACATCAGCTAATTGGTTCACTGTTCTGACATGTGGAGTTGAGATTGAACCATCTTCTACCTTTTCTTGAGTAAAATGACAATCGACTTCTATATGTTTGGTCTTCTCATGAAACACAGGATTATTTACACCATAAATTCATTGGTTTAGACTGAACAAATCCAATCTCCTTAAGGAAATGACGTAGCCATATAAGTTCACAGGTAGTCTGTGCTATAGCTCTAGATTCACATTCTGCACTTGACTGGGATACAACACTATGTTTCTTACTTTTCCAAGAAACAAGATTACCCCCAACAAAAACACAGTAACCGGTGGTAGAATGCCTGTCTGAAAGATCTCCTACATAGTTTGCATCTGTGAAACTTTCTATAGTGTGATGACTATGATTTCGATATAAAATTCCATGTCCTGACGCACCTTTTAGATATCTCAAAACATGTACAACAGCATCCCAGTGTGAGGTTTTAGGAGATGACATAAACTGAGTAACAATACTTATTGAAAAAGCAATGTCAGGACGAATGATGGTAAGGTAGTTTAATTTTCCCACCACTTTCCTATACTTCTCAAGATTCTCAAGCAAGTCTCCATCTTTAGTTTTTAGCTTCACATTTGGTATCATAGCCGTATCACATGCTTTTGCCTCAATAAAACCAACATCACTTAATAAATCCAAGCAATATTTTCTTTGAGATAGATAGATCCCTTTATGACTGCAAGAAACTTCAATTCTTAAGAAATATTTCAATGGTCCTAAATCTTTGTTTTAAAAGTGAGTTCCAAGAAATGCTTTCAACCTCACGATCCTAACTTCATCACTCCCAGTTATCACTATATCATCCACATACACAACTAATAAAATGCACCCAAAACTAGATGATACAAAGAACACTAAGTGATCATATGTACTTCTTTGTAGGCCAAACTCAATCACAACTGTACTAAATCTCCCAAACCAAGCATGAGGAGATTGTTTTAAATTCTTGAGGTCAAACATTCTTGTGTTTTGCAACTTTATGATTTTCCAAAATGTGCATGATTGTTCAAGTTTGATGGATAATGATATTGATTGAGATTTTGCATATTTAGACTAATTTGTTAGGAGATAAAAGCTTATGCATGTTATTTCCAAATGTTTATCAAATATAGAAGTAAGCTCCAAAATTGTGTGCATATTATTATGTGTTATGAGTTTGTGTGGGTTGATTGTTTGCTATGTTTTGCTTGTGGACAAGCAAATGTTTAAGTGTGGGGGTTTGGTATGAGCCTAAATAGCTCATATTTAATCTATGTTTTGGGGTTGAAATAATGTTTATGTGTAGTTAATCGTGTTAGAATTAGGTATGTTTTATGTTTTTGTTTAAGTTTTGTGTGTGTAGGAGAAAATGGAGAAAAAAGGAGAAAGGAGCAAACATGAGATAGAGAAGAGAAGGATCTGTCGCGAGCGCGACAGAAAGCACTAAAGAAGGAAGGGAGGAAAAGAGGAAGAAGAGAAAGGAGGAAAAATCCACTGTCAAGAGCAAGAAGCCCGTCATGAGGTCGCGATATGACGCGGAGAAGAGCCAGCGCGAGGAAGGTGGAGCGAAGAAGCAGGTGTGCTCTGTCACGAGCGCGACAGACGTAGCGATCACAATAGAGAGGAACGTTGGGCAGTTGACTTCATGTTTTGCCTTGAAAAATCATGTCTTTCCACCAAGTCTTGCAACCCTTTGAAGAGACACTTGAAAGAACACATCTTTAGAACATTATAAATATTAGTTTCAATTGTAAGTTATTTTTGTTGAATTTTTAACTAAGAATTTCTGTAAGCTGGGAGAGTACATTTCTTTAGTTAAAGTTCTTAAGTTAGATTTTATGTTGTGAAGAGAAGATTTCTTGTAAGGAAGAAGAGCATACTTTGTGAAAGGGAAAAGGGTTGAGAAGCCTCCTTCTTCATTTCTTATCTTTTAATTCTTCTTTGTAACTATTGAATGATGCAAATTATGAATTTTGAATCTTTTATGTTATGTTTTATTATTCATATCAATTAGGTATTTTTGTTTGTAGAATTTTCTATTAGAATTTGATGCATGATGATTATAAGTAAGAGTTTAGTTGAAAGATGAATTCTTACTTAAATATAGTAGAAGTTCATCATTGAAGTATTATTTGAGAAATCATAATGTTAGATGATTGCTATAGATTGTTTCTTATTCCTGAAATTTTCATGTATAACCCTCTAATTCATTAATGAAAATTGTGAGTTAGAATTATAAATGCATATTTTAGGCACTCTAGTTTATGTCGAGAGAGTAAATTGAAATCTGATTCAACTTGGCTTGCATGACAAGAATATACTTATAATCAAGAATAATCACTTCAAGTTCTATTTATTATTACTTTATCATCATTAATCATTTGTCTTATTCGATAATCAATAATTAGGTTAGATAGTATTAGACATAGTATTTTCACTTTCTTTCATAAAATTTATGATCATTGTAAACAAGATTAAAATTGAGTAGTAATAGTGTGTAATATTTATCACATTCCTCGTGGGATCGACATCTTTTGTACTATAATCGGTATACCGTATACTTGCGGAATTAGCACTTAAAAAGAAGCTAACATTTACTAAACCTTCAATTTACATTTCTTCCCCCTTTCTACAGTTTAGTTTCTAAACTTTTATTAAATTTATAGTATTGCTCTCCATTCCTACTTATTTAATAATTTATCGAATATCTATTCATTTTACCTTTTGCTCCTTTTGTGAACACTAACATAGTTATTTTTTCATTTAATTCCTTCAGTTATATTTACATTCCAATTTTTATCCTTTTAACGTCATTTTACCATTACTTGATCATTTTTTTTTCATTCTTAGTCCGATCCTTGACATGTAAATTATCATTTAGTCTAAACTATCAATTTATGACTATATATATAATTTAAATTCTCATTTTCTCAACTTCTACATGCCTTATTAATATCACCTCTACTGTTGTTATTATTATTATTATTATTATTAGTATTATTATTAAGTCATTAATTTCTCCATCTTCAATTATTTATTCAATTAATATTCATAATACTTGGCAATTATATTTTACCCTTTAAACTATATTACCCATATCAATTTACCGTTTAATCTCTAACTTTTCACTAAATTACAATATTACCCATTTTTCTACTTATTTACAATAATGTCATTAAATAACTTCATTATCATTTTTATTCCACTATTTGGCTTTCAATTTACTAATTAGTCCTTATAATATTATTTTGATACTAATTTACACTTAAGTCCTCTTATTTGCATCCAAATTATAATTTTACCCCTTTATTTTTACTATATTTACAAATATGCCATTAAAGTTATTTCTTTCTTACTTTCAACATTAATTTCATTTCTTACCAAGTAAAATTTTCGTTTAATCCCTACATGTCATTTTTATGTCAAATTACCTTTATAGTCCTTAATTCATTACTATTTTACTTAGTTTAACATTTAGTCACATATAACTTCATATTTTCTCTTTTTAATTCAATCTTTTACATAATTACTATTTTTCCCCTATTACTTTAAAATCCTTACATTTTGGTCTTTTTTCACTCAATTTTTCCTTTACTAGTTCATTTACTCGTTCTAATTCATTCTCCAGTATTGACATACAATTTGCTGTTTAATCCTTAAATATTATTTTTATGTCAATTTACGTTTTAGTCCTTATATAATTATAAATCTACTTACTTTACCAATACATTTCCTAATTTCTCTTATTAACTATATTAATTATAAATTTTACTCTTTTACCACTTAATCCCTTAATCTTATTAATTTATTACAATTAAGTCCTTTACTACTCTATTTCTCATTTTAATTTTCATTTACTTACTTTAATTAGTTTCTTTACCATTTTAAAATCCATTTTCATAATTTTGCCCCTAGTATCAATCCGTTAGAAATCTCTGAACCAGATACCCAGGACGTGAACCCCACAGATCCACTACATTTTAGAGTGACCCCGAAGGACCACCCATACATTCCATTCCATTCCATTCCATTCCATATTTTGACAATTGAATATTCCAACATATAGTAGACCGTCATTAGCCTACTTAAGCGAGTTGTCATGACTCGTACCGCGGTGTGAAATCTCTATGGCTAACCAACTATATCCTGAACTAGATTAACTACCAGACCACTACTAAGGGTAATTAAATCACTCATTCAATTTAATTTCCATTATAACAATAACTTAAAATAAATTACACTATTAATCGATTAATAGAAAAATGCTCTTTAACAAAGGAAAATCCAGTCGTTAAAAGTTAAAACTTGGTGGGTAAAAGCCCCTTCGTTAAAGGTATAGACGACCGGATGTTGCATCCGATCGTTAATGTCTTTAACAACCGAAATGTTTTCGGTCGTTGAAAAGTGATTTTTAGCGATCGAATTTTTCCTTCGCTAATTATATTCACTTTTAATGAAGGGATTTTCAATCGTTAAAAATATATTTTAGGGACCGAATTTTCCCTTCGCTAATTGTATTTAATTTCAATAAAGGAATTTTCGGTCGTTAAAGATACCTTTTAGAGATCGGATTTTCTCTTTCCTAATGTTATTTTCTTTCAATGAAGGAATTTTTGGTAGTTGAAGATACTTTTTTATCGACAAGTTTTTTCTTTCGCTGTATTCACTATAAATAAATATTTTATTTGACTATTACCTGTACACATTATTCACGCACACATATATATCCAAAATTATAATAAATAGTTTATTTATAAATTGTAAAATACCAGATACAAAATATATCGATATTTCAAAATTGGTTGACATTGTATCATATACAAGTATAAAATATAAAAATAGCCCCTATTTATATCATTCTCTATTCGCCTAAAAAATTCTAGAAGAATGCATAATGAACCTTATATCTTCATTGTCCATTGTTTTGTAAAACCTGTAGAATTTAAAACATAAATTTATAATTACAATTCATGCATAAAGGCAATAAATCAAAAGGCCAAATAATTTAATATTTTTAATTTAAAATATAATTTAACTTAAATATTCAAAATCTCTCAACAAGCTAGTGTAATTATATATACACTTCAAAATATCCAAAATCCATCAAGTGTAATTGTATATACACTTCAAAATATCCAAAAATGAAAAGGGCTACAAAGAAAAAGTAAAAAATAATCATACATTTAATAGCATTATAATTATAACATCCCAAAAATCACTCTAGTAGAATGGAGTGTCAATAGTGAAATTGTGTGCATGTTAATTAGGGTTTACAGAATTGGACCTAATTGAAAATGTGAAATAAGGGACCTAATTGAAAAGAAATAAAATATTCTAGTGGCTGAAGTGTAAATTGCAAGATTAGTGATAAGTGGAGATTAATTAGTGCAGTGATGATTAACTTAAGTTAATGACATGAGAGTGGAATCCAAGTGGGTTATGAGGAGCCGACCACCTTGCATAAGGAGAGTTAGGAGTTGGACAGCTCATATTTGCATGCAAACATGAGGTGGAAGTGTAGGTAAAATCTGCATTTTGTTTCCTTCAGCCGGCCTTCCTCTCAAAAGCTCACTTTCCTTCTTGTTCCTCTTTCATTTGTTCTCATTTGCTATGGAGTCCTAAGAGTGGATAGTGATAGTTTAGAAGATTGTGTGAAAAGGACTAGAAAGGTATGTTAGCATATAGTTATCTTCTTTATCTCCTTCTAATTCTGATTTTGATGGTTAAGATATGGATATAGCCTCATGAATTTGTATGTGTTGTATGTGCATGTGAGTTGACGAAGGGAGAAGGGCTGCCAAGGGCAAAGAAAAAGTGGTATATAAGTGAAAAGAAGGAGTGCTCCAAGAGGTTAGGGATTATGTGTGAATTGTGTGATTGATATGCTAATATGTGTGAAATATTGCTAATGATTGAATTGGATAGTGAACTAGTGTAAAGTGGTTATCGAAATGGAATTAGTGTTAATGGCATGTAGTAATTTGTGAAACCTATTGGCATGCTCAAATTGGTTAGTGTGATTGTAGTGCCTTGAATGTTTGTGAGTCAAAGTGAATAGTGGATATGGAATGAAGTATGTAAGAGTTTGATTGTGTATCATGGCATGTAAATGAAGAGGTAAAGTATGCTTGTGTAGTGAAAAGGGTTGCCAAAGCATGAGAATGCAAGATTGCAAAGTGTGAAAAAAAGCACAGCTGTGTCTTGGTAAAACACAGCTGTGTAATGGAAATTTGGCATGGGTCACGGTGACAACCAGATTGGTTGTGATTGTGGGGTGTCAAATTGAGCATTTTATTTCATGTTGAGTGTATGTCACGGTGGCAACCAAAGTGGTTGTGACCGTGACCTACCCCAGAAATGCATTATGTCTGTGAGTTAGTGATATGTCACGGTGACAACCAGATTGGTTGTGACCGTGACCCCTCTATATTGGCAATGCAACCCTATTGTATTTGGATGTGTATTTGATGAAACTATATCCATAATTGAGGACCTTATTGTATGAGCATTAAATCAGTGTTAAATGAAGTTTATATGCATACAATTAGAATGAATATACGAATGCAAATTAGAGATACATGATAGCCTGACTAAGCTTGAGTGCATCATTATGCGAATATATATATATATATATATATATATATATATATATATATATATATATATGTATTACTATGCGAATGCGAACTAGAGATGCATGATTAGCCTAACTAAGCTTCATTGCATCATAATGAGAAATAATTACAAGAGGTAAGTAACTCATGTGCCACGACACAAAACTGACTCTCAAACAAAGACTCGACACATAACAAGTAACATACAAAGACCCAATACCCAAACAAATAAGGCAACCAGAATCTTATGCTCTGATACCACTAAATGTAACACCCCAACTCATACGTGGACGAACCCATCCGCAATGGAGTAGGAGGCCGTACGAGTAGGTGTGTTACCGGACTGAAGCGAGACAAAGCATACTAAAATACGGAAGAATTTAAAACTTGAGGAGTAGATTTGGACATGCATATTTCGCAATTGCGCATACACTAATCAAAAGCATACAGTTGTGAAAACTTACAAGCATACAATAGAAGTTATTCTCCAAACATCGTTATACAAATATTTACATGGCCCAGAATATTATATAAATATCTTTACATATTATTACATATACATATTCATCAGAATTACAAAATCCAGGCTACAGAAATTACACAAAATACATCACTTCTAACTCCTATGTGGCCGACTCTGTAGATGCGCGACTCGAACAGAAGCAAACCTGCCACCTGCACGGGAAAAGAACCCGTGCTAAGCGATAACGCTTAGTGGGGAAAACAAACATAATAATATGGACGGCCATTCACAATGGTCGTCAAGGAAAAATACATTCAAATGGCAATTGCGAATATTCAAAACATATATCTAAATAAACTTGCATAATAAAGGCATTCATTCGAAAACTCACACATATAATCATATGCACAGATCAGGAATGGACCAAAACAGTCCTAACCCAAAACACGACACCAATGTTATCATGCTGAACCATATATCCAAGAAAACATCCAAAACACCACACTTCTGCTGCACAACTCTAATACATAGTATACCATGCTGTAAACACTCCCATAACAGAAACTGAAGGCATAATCACATCACTTCACATTCATATCAAAACCATGCAGAAAGTACGATTACATCTTATATACCTACTTTCACAACCGATCTGATTCACATGCTTGTACACAATAAAACCACGCTTAACTCATATACATAAATACATCAATCGTATAATTTCAAAGTATTCAGAAACTAATAACAAATCACATGCCAAGTACGGATAGTCATGTTAACTGAAAAGTCATGTTTACTAAATACAGATTTATCTTCTGAAGCCCGTAGTCATATTCATATACACATAAACGGATTCTTGTTCATTCAGATATCACATTCTGATGACTGTTTCAAAACAGAATAAAACAAACCATCAAAACACCTGCTGACTCATAATAGTGGATAACGAGTACTGAGGAGGAGACCTCATGAGGGAACACATAGCCCGATCTCTGACCGGGTGAACCTCAGAGGGAACATATAACTCATGAGGGAACACATAGCCCGATCTCTGACCGGGTGAACCTCAGAGGGAACATATAATATAATGTACCATACAGGTACAAGTCGAAAAGCAACATCATCTTTTTCCACATTCCAAAAACATTTCACATCAAAGGGTTCGCGAGGAACCAGTCGTGGGACCTGATCAGGGTCCAAATCGTTCAAAGGGCGCTGCAGCTACAAAGACTCTATTAGGCATGCCTAACTATCCACTAGACTGACTCTCGCAGGTCATGCATCATACAAATCATATTTCACATCGCATAATTTATATCACTTTACGAAATCAGCAATAGATGAGACATATGAATAAAATCATAAAGTCAGTAATGCATCATACAATTTACACTTAAGCATATCATGATAATCTTAGAGAAAGATCATAAGTATAGGTATGCATAGTACATCCAATTATAAACCTAAAAGTGCCACAAGTTCGGAATTCAGACATTGAAATTACCAAAGAAAACTCATTCAACACAACACATCTGTCGCGCTCGCGACAGAGACCATAGTCTCTTCGCTGCATGCGCGCGATGGGATTCGCGATCGCGGGAAGGAAAGAGGGGCCCGGCCCTGTCGCGCTCGCGATATTGTCGCGATCGCGACAGAGGGCAAGCATTGCTATCGCGGGGTCGCGACAAGTCGCGTGCTCGCGATAGCACAGGCCAACAATGTGCTCTGTCGCGATCGCGACGGTTGTCGCGCTCGCGACAGGGAGCAGACAAGCTATTGCTATCGCGACTCGCGACGGTGTCGCGTGCTCGCGACGGCACATGCATCGACATCACCTGTCTCTGTCGCGCTCGCGACAGTGTCGCGATCGCGACAGAGTCATGATTCCGAAAATCTGCAGAATTTTGCAAGATCTTTCCTTCCTCAAACTCATTCACAAACACACGAAACACATCCCAAGGTCTCTTACCTCATCTCCAGCCAGTCACACATTATTGATAACATAATCCAACATTCGTATCAAGTATTTCAATCAAACACGCCATTAACAATATCCATATTCACAATCTATAATAATAACATTATTCGTCAATCATATCAATCGCACTCACATTAATTGCATTCGTACATATGGTACGTCATTCTAAGGTTACTCATGAGACCATCACAATATAGCACTCATCAATAAACAGACCTTCATGAAGTTTTATCTATTCTTAATTACTAGTTAAATCACCAATCTTAATCATATTCATAGGTTTTTCCCAACAATCATTACTTATATAGTCAATTAATTACCCTAAACATGCATAATAACTAATGGGAAAGATACGGGATTGATCTGGGTCATCCCTAGACTCAAAAATAAAGAAGAAAAGGCTCAAAACATATTTTTCAGTCGCGAGGTCGCGACCATTGTCGCGCTCGCGACAGAGGCTCGCCTCAGCTACCAAAACGGACTGCTTTCTACTATAAACTAGTATCGCGAAAACCGACCTCTAAACCTCATTTTTAGGAAAAGTGGTCTTCTTAACAAATGTTCTCCTACGTCTTAGCTTTCAAATGAAAGAAGTTTCACATCAATTGGATGTCTACAACTCCAGATATGAACTACACAACCTATACTGGTCAAACAACCCGACACAACAGGGATACTACATTTGTAATCAATTTTTCGATGTCTTAGAGCGAGAATTTATCCAAGGCTATTTCTGAGACATTTAAAGTAATGGCATTCATGGTTCTAATGGTTCAAGAATCGCATGATTTGGAGTTCTAAAACTCCCAAAACAGTGTAATAACCTAAGAAAGGTCCAGTGTATTCTAAACCAGTTTTTCACCTAAAAACCTATTCACATGCACCAATAAGTCATTTGAGTCAACACTCACTACCATCATCACAAATCATCACAACACACTCAAGAAACTCATATCATACATGAATATATATAAAAATTCATATATATAAAAATAAAATTTCCCAAACCTGGGAATCAAAAATCCACAGTCCCTTTTCTAGCTTCTATCTACAATCGTTTCCTTGCCCTTGAGCCTCCTCTTGTTACCACCAACTTGCACAGACCAAAAACCCAGAAATTACTTTTAATTGAAAACTCTAACTTACACAAAATCAAAAGAAAAGGAGAAGAAAGAGAACCCTAACCGCAGGAACCCTAAAGCTCCAACTTACCTTAACAATCTTGCTTCTCAAGCTCCACCAACTCACTTCTAATTCACTCAAAACCAAGAGATGGAGCAAAGAAAGGGAAAGAAAGGAAAAGAAATGAAAAATCGGGAAGATGAAAGGCAAAAACGTGGACTCCTCTCTCTTAAGCTTTGTCTTCCTTTTCACACTTAATGCACACCTACCACATCCATTTGTCCACTTCCTATTGGTCCACATTACTTACTTTGACTTCTCAATTCAAGTTACCATACACATACACACACTAAATCACTTCTCATAAAATATCTTACATCATTAGTTCCATACCCACAATCCACTTGATACTTATTTCTCACATACACCATACACCAAACACACACAAGTACCTCTTACAAGAATATCCCCATAGTACCACACTTGAATCACACCAAATCATTTCCTAAGATCCATTTATACCCTACTTCCATACACAATAAGCACACCATAATATTTCCTTCACTTAACTCATTTAATTAATTTCTTTGCAATTAAATCCTTATTATCCATATTATTCATGTACAAATTACCGAATTACCCTCACTCATTCCGATCGAGCAAGCATATTCCGACTAGGCCCAGTTCGGGGTGTGACAAATCTTCCCTCCTAAAAGAATTTCGTCCTCGAAATTCACATACACCAGAAGAAACTCCAAAACTACACTTCAACTCACCTTCAGACTCATACATTGCATTTTAAAACTATTCACTTACTTACACTTATTACTATTGCGGTGCTCTTAATTACCTCCTACTCAACTTACACCAAACGTAGAATACTTTCTTATATTCGCATCAAACACATTCATCAGAACAATCATTACTCAAATGACCGATTGAAATCAAAACCCGAATACTTTACACATAAACCAACTAACTTCGCCAATTGATACATAAATCCTTCACTACTTAAAAGATGTCCATCATACTTACGTTTCTCTTTACCATTAACACTCCTATCAAACTTTAAAATCCTTTTTACGGTCCCAAAATACTCTTTCTGTTCAATCTTTAATCAAACACAAAACTCTTTCCTAAACGATTGCTGAGCGCGTCATTTTTACCTTTAATCTTAATATCAAATAGTACATATATACCCTGCCAGCTTTCTCTCAATTAAAACATACATGCATATGCTTATCATGTATTGTCAAAGGGATGATGATGATGTAATGAGATTGAGATGATTCATGTATGCAGAGTGATGCAATTGATGCTATAATGATGCATTTTGTCCCATCCCCATGATTCAATATGCTTTCATTTAAACACTTTTCTGGAGATAGCTGACAGGCATATAGAGTACTACCAAAACCTTATAAGATCCAAATACTCATCCACTTACTCGATACCTTTCTTTACTGAGATACACTCTGAACAAAACCTTGAGAAATTCTAGGAGCAGTCAGTCTATCCAAAATTTGAATTAATCCTTTCACTAATGTTCTATTATTAGAAACAAGACCGGAATTCTAACCATAAAGGTGCACAGAAACGAAACACTTTGATCAGTACTAACTGGGTTCACACTTTCTGTCATCTCATTCACCTTCTCATTCGGTTCAGGTTCCATCTAACGTAACACACATAGGACAAGACGCATCTGCATTAGGCCACGACACAAAACTGACTCTCAAACAAAGACTCGACACATAACAAGTAACATACAAAGACCCAATACCCAAACAAATAAGGCAACCAGAATCTTATGCTCTGATACCACTAAATGTAACACCCCAACTCATACGTGGACGAACCCATCCGCAATGGAGTAGGAGGCCGTACGAGTAGGTGTGTTACCGGACTGAAGCGAGACAAAGCATACTAAAATACGGAAGAATTTAAAACTTGAGGAGTAGATTTGGACATGCATATTTCGCAATTGCGCATACACTAATCAAAAGCATACAGTTGTGAAAACTTACAAGCATACAATAGAAGTTATTCTCCAAACATCGTTATACAAATATTTACATGGCCCAGAATATTATATAAATATCTTTACATATTATTACATATACATATTCATCAGAATTACAAAATCCAGGCTACAGAAATTACACAAAATACATCACTTCTAACTCCTATGTGGCCGACTCTGTAGATGCGCGACTCGAACAGAAGCAAACCTGCCACCTGCACGGGAAAAGAACCCGTGCTAAGCGATAACGCTTAGTGGGGAAAACAAACATAATAATATGGACGGCCATTCACAATGGTCGTCAAGGAAAAATACATTCAAATGGCAATTGCGAATATTCAAAACATATATCTAAATAAACTTGCATAATAAAGGCATTCATTCGAAAACTCACACATATAATCATATGCACAGATCAGGAATGGACCAAAACAGTCCTAACCCAAAACACGACACCAATGTTATCATGCTGAACCATATATCCAAGAAAACATCCAAAACACCACACTTCTGCTGCACAACTCTAATACATAGTATACCATGCTGTAAACACTCCCATAACAGAAACTGAAGGCATAATCACATCACTTCACATTCATATCAAAACCATGCAGAAAGTACGATTACATCTTATATACCTACTTTCACAACCGATCTGATTCACATGCTTGTACACAATAAAACCACGCTTAACTCATATACATAAATACATCAATCGTATAATTTCAAAGTATTCAGAAACTAATAACAAATCACATGCCAAGTACGGATAGTCATGTTAACTGAAAAGTCATGTTTACTAAATACAGATTTATCTTCTGAAGCCCGTAGTCATATTCATATACACATAAACGGATTCTTGTTCATTCAGATATCACATTCTGATGACTGTTTCAAAACAGAATAAAACAAACCATCAAAACACCTGCTGACTCATAATAGTGGATAACGAGTACTGAGGAGGAGACCTCATGAGGGAACACATAGCCCGATCTCTGACCGGGTGAACCTCAGAGGGAACATATAACTCATGAGGGAACACATAGCCCGATCTCTGACCGGGTGAACCTCAGAGGGAACATATAATATAATGTACCATACAGGTACAAGTCGAAAAGCAACATCATCTTTTTCCACATTCCAAAAACATTTCACATCAAAGGGTTCGCGAGGAACCAGTCGTGGGACCTGATCAGGGTCCAAATCGTTCAAAGGGCGCTGCAGCTACAAAGACTCTATTAGGCATGCCTAACTATCCACTAGACTGACTCTCGCAGGTCATGCATCATACAAATCATATTTCACATCGCATAATTTATATCACTTTACGAAATCAGCAATAGATGAGACATATGAATAAAATCATAAAGTCAGTAATGCATCATACAATTTACACTTAAGCATATCATGATAATCTTAGAGAAAGATCATAAGTATAGGTATGCATAGTACATCCAATTATAAACCTAAAAGTGCCACAAGTTCGGAATTCAGACATTGAAATTACCAAAGAAAACTCATTCAACACAACACATCTGTCGCGCTCGCGATGCCTGTCGCGCTCGCGACAGAGACCATAGTCTCTTCGCTGCATGCGCGCGACGGGATTCGCGATCGCGGGAAGGAAAGAGGGGCCCGGCCCTGTCGCGCTCGCGATATTGTCGCGATCGCGACAGAGGGCAAGCATTGCTATCGCGGGGTCGCGACAAGTCGCGTGCTCGCGATAGCACAGGCCAACAATGTGCTCTGTCGCGATCGCGACGGTTGTCGCGCTCGCGACAGGGAGCAGACAAGCTATTGCTATCGCGACTCGCGACGGTGTCGCGTGCTCGCGACGGCACATGCATCGACATCACCTGTCTCTGTCGCGCTCGCGACAGTGTCGCGATCGCGACAGAGTCATGATTCCGAAAATCTGCAGAATTTTGCAAGATCTTTCCTTCCTCAAACTCATTCACAAACACACGAAACACATCCCAAGGTCTCTTACCTCATCTCCAGCCAGTCACACATTATTGATAACATAATCCAACATTCGTATCAAGTATTTCAATCAAACACGCCATTAACAATATCCATATTCACAATCTATAATAATAACATTATTCGTCAATCATATCAATCGCACTCACATTAATTGCATTCGTACATATGGTACGTCATTCTAAGGTTACTCATGAGACCATCACAATATAGCACTCATCAATAAACAGACCTTCATGAAGTTTTATCTATTCTTAATTACTAGTTAAATCACCAATCTTAATCATATTCATAGGTTTTTCCCAACAATCATTACTTATATAGTCAATTAATTACCCTAAACATGCATAATAACTAATGGGAAAGATACGGGATTGATCTGGGTCATCCCTAGACTCAAAAATAAAGAAGAAAAGGCTCAAAACATATTTTTCAGTCGCGAGGTCGCGACCATTGTCGCGCTCGCGACAGAGGCTCGCCTCAGCTACCAAAACGGACTGCTTTCTACTATAAACTAGTATCGCGAAAACCGACCTCTAAACCTCATTTTTAGGAAAAGTGGTCTTCTTAACAAATGTTCTCCTACGTCTTAGCTTTCAAATGAAAGAAGTTTCACATCAATTGGATGTCTACAACTCCAGATATGAACTACACAACCTATACTGGTCAAACAACCCGACACAACAGGGATACTACATTTGTAATCAATTTTTCGATGTCTTAGAGCGAGAATTTGTCCAAGGCTATTTCTGAGACATTTAAATTAATGGCATTCATGGTTCTAATGGTTCAAGAATCGCATGATTTGGAGTTCTAAAACTCCCAAAACAGTGTAATAACCTAAGAAAGGTCCAGTGTATTCTAAACCAGTTTTTCACCTAAAAACCTATTCACATGCACCAATAAGTCATTTGAGTCAACACTCACTACCATCATCACAAATCATCACAACACACTCAAGAAACTCATATCATACATGAATATATATAAAAATTCATATATATAAAAATAAAATTTCCCAAACCTGGGAATCAAAAATCCACAGTCCCTTTTCTAGCTTCTATCTACAATCGTTTCCTTGCCCTTGAGCCTCCTCTTGTTACCACCAACTTGCACAGACCAAAAACCTAGAAATTACTTTTAATTGAAAACTCTAACTTACACAAAATCAAAAGAAAAGGAGAAGAAAGAGAACCCTAACCGCAGGAACCCTAAAGCTCCAACTTACCTTAACAATCTTGCTTCTCAAGCTCCACCAACTCACTTCTAATTCACTCAAAACCAAGAGATGGAGCAAAGAAAGGGAAAGAAAGGAAAAGAAATGAAAAATCGGGAAGATGAAAGGCAAAAACGTGGACTCCTCTCTCTTAAGCTTTGTCTTCCTTTTCACACTTAATGCACACCTACCACATCCATTTGTCCACTTCCTATTGGTCCACATTACTTACTTTGACTTCTCAATTCAAGTTACCATACACATACACACACTAAATCACTTCTCATAAAATATCTTACATCATTAGTTCCATACCCACAATCCACTTGATACTTATTTCTCACATACACCATACACCAAACACACACAAGTACCTCTTACAAGAATATCCCCATAGTACCACACTTGAATCACACCAAATCATTTCCTAAGATCCATTTATACCCTACTTCCATACACAATAAGCACACCATAATATTTCCTTCACTTAACTCATTTAATTAATTTCTTTGCAATTAAATCCTTATTATCCATATTATTCATGTACAAATTACCGAATTACCCTCACTCATTCCGATCGAGCAAGCATATTCCGACTAGGCCCAGTTCGGGGTGTGACAGTTCGAGACCTCGGTCTCTAGTGTTTATTGAATAGTGTACCCGTATCCACCTCTAGGACTATACAGGCTATTAGTAATTGACAAATGTATAGTATATGATTGTGATATATATGTGTATTGCTATTATTGATCTTAATGATGGTGTAATATCCATGCCATGTTAGTGAACTAGTGATAGTGTAGTGAGCCTATCATTGGCTTAGTGTAGTGACTAGTGAGTATGTTACATGACTATTGATTTATAGCAACTTATTATTATTTATTGGCATAGTGAAGTGATTATCAAGCCTAGTAAGTGAATAGTGATTTATAGCATATTATAAACAACATATGATTTTGTGATTATCATGAACTATGGTATATTGACATGCTAATGTAATATTGATCTAGTCATTGTACGTGATATATCGTATGTCCTAAGCATGTCCTTTATTGTATAGTGCCTTGTGAATATTGTATTAGTGCTTGTTTCTACATCCCCACTAAGCGTTATCGCTTAGCACGGGTGCTTGTCTCCCGTGTAGGTTGTGGATTGGGTCGTGTTTTGGAAGGTTTCTGCAGGCCACCATAGGAGTGGGAAGGGTCGCTTTTAAGTGTAAAGATTTTGTATATCAAGCTCCAGTGTTGTAATAGTTATTCTTTTTATACATGTATAGTGTTATATGTAACTTATTGTAGTAAAGCTTGTAATCTGTAATTGTGAATAGTGAATAACTAGTGATGGTGTATAACCTAGTGGAATGCATGACCCGTGGTCATTATTGCACGTTAATATGAATAGTGATGATAATAGGGATTAATTAATATCAGCTATATGATAATTGCATGCTTAGTGTAGTGTAGCGCTCCCTTGTCCTTCCAAGGTGCATTAGGCCGTTACAATAATGTCATTATAACAATAAAATATAGAATAGAACTTAAATTAAAATGGGGAGACAACTGTATGAGCAAAGAGTTTGACTTTGAATCCAATTACAGATACTAAATTGAAGCCACACTTTATTAGAAATTAAATCCATGATTCTTTGTCTTAACTAGGGACCAGATTCATTAATTTAGTCACATAAGAGAGAATGAGGCAAAGGGGAAAAAAGACTGAAAAAATTCTAGTATTCCTAGGTTTATGTCAGCCAAACAATTTCTTGCAACAAACCAAAAATTAAGTATACCATTTCATAAGATTAAACAATCAAACAAATCAACTTGTGAAAACTGGATTAGTTGGCTACTAGCACAAATTTAGTAAATCAAATGGTAAAATAATTTAGTATTTATTCAACTATATATGACTCTTCAGACATATCAGGCAATTTCTTAAGTCAATTGTCAAATAATAAGAGCTCAGCCTTTTACCTTTATTTCCTAATTATATTGAAACATAGCAGGTGACATATTAGGGGCAACTGAACTACTGCGAGGCCCTATGAATTTCAATTACAAAGACTTGAAATCTGCAACCAAGAATTTCAAAGAAGAAAACAAACTAGGAAAAGGAGGTTTTGGTGAATTATACAAGGAACCCTACAACTTATGTTAGAATAAAATCCACATTTATTGCAGTAAAGAAACTATCTGTAAACCAATCAAAAAGGGCAAAGGCAGATTTTATAAGTGAAGTTACACTAATTAGTAATGTTCATCACCGTAATCTTGTAAAATTACTAGGTTGTTGCAGCGAAGGACCAGAATTATTTCTTGTTTATGAATACATGGTGAAAACCAGCTTGAATAGATTCTTATTTGGTAACTTCTTTCTTGCATAATGAGTAAATAGTTGGTCGAAATACAATTGTGAAGTTAAACTATGCATGCTTATCTCCTGACTGCTTTTATTGACAACCTATTCCTTTAAGTACACCGCAATAATTGAAATTCCCATAACACCCATTATTGTAATTAAATCTCTAATTTTCTAATCAAATATATCACTTCTAGTTCTGGATACAAGTAACATTATGTCATTGAGAATTTCTGACACATTTTTCCAGCCTTTCAATTGACTGATACCCTTTCCAGACTCAATGCAACCAACCCATAATGATCAAGGGCAAAGAAATTTAATCAAAAACCAAGATGTATGTTCAAAACACACAAAAAAATAGGGGAAGAATAAACACACCTTCCCTTGGTAGTTAACACATTAGTGATTGAACAAAGCATTAATATCTGAAACAAGAATGTACAGCACATTAATTAACCACTTACATAATCAATTTAAGTAGAAAAGGAGTGCACATGTTAGCTGTGTCTTAAGATGCATAATGGATTATTCATGAGAAAAAGTAAATGCAGAAATCTAAAATCCACTTCACAAAAAAAAAAAAGAAAAAGAAAAAAATAAAAAATATAGCAGTATACTCCTACAAAAAGCAATACATCAACACAAAAGCATCACAGGATAACTAAAAAAATTGATTTGAAGCAAATTTTCATCTTTAGCTAAATAGAAGCTAGAGTTAAGGCATAAGCAATTACAATACTGGTATGAACCACTGATTTGCCTTTATGATTAATTATGTAAGACTATCAAAACCTGCACGTAGTAGGAGATTAAAATGGCAAGAGTACCAATGACCGAAAATAATTGTTTCCTGAATAAATCTTGCATTTCCATCCAAATACCTGAACACAAAATAGTTTTAAATTGACATATCAAGCATATGTGGAAAACATTGTAGTTAAAAAGAGGTTAAAACTCTCTCATCATTTTAACAAAGAATCATAAAACTGCTGCAATAGATAATTACATTATTGCAGCAATAAAAGACCCAAAAAATTATTAAATCTATAGGAAAAGTCAACATACCACTTTCTTATGCGCATGATATAAGTTCCATGTTGTTTAAAGGGAATACAGTTCAAATGTTCAAGAACATCATTTAGGAAGGCCCAATTCTGCATATTAATCACCATAGCAGGAAGATGGGTAAAAGAAGAAATGAAAATCAACACAATATACCATAAAAATATACAAATGAATCAAAAATCTGTTTCGTCTACCTGCATTGCTATTACATCAGCATGATCGATAACAAGAACCTGTTCAACCCATTGAAACATAATGTTTCCAATAGCTTTTAGGATACAAAAAATAGATAACACAAGAAACAAGATGAGACAAAATCTGAAGAGGTAATAACAATTCCCAGTAAGTAAATCTGAGCAAGAACATTCAACCTAGAAAATAGAAAGGAAAATATTCAAATGAGAAAATAGAAAACAGAAACTAAAATAGATGTTCATCAATCCAGAAAATGCAGCCAAAAAAATAGTAAGAAAAGGAAAGAAATTAATCAAATTCCAGCTTTTAATACAGAACCATGATAGTTCAAAATAAAAAATCTTTAAATTGAAGCTTTCTTTTCTTTTCCTGAGTTTTATTAGGAAACAAATAGAGTAAAGTGAGCTCCTTTCAAGTTTAGAAGATCTTCAAACCAATACATCAACCCATAACACATGCATTAGGAATTTATACAATCAAAGAAACACACAAAACACAGCCAAAAGAAGGGACAAAACTGAAAGAAAGAGTCATTTTTAAAATCCACAAAAATGGCCAACAAAACAAAAGAGTACCTCTGATCATAGCAAGTTTCAAACTTTAAGGATCAGAAATTCAGAACAACAAAAACCCATAAAGAGAAAGAGACAGAAGTTGAAGAAGAAGAAGGAGGTGTGATTATAATAGTAGCTTCAGCAACCAGCAATTCAAAAAGCATTGAGAAAGAAATTAACAAAAAATTCATAGAGAAAGCAATAAGCAATTCAGAAAGCATTGAAAAAGAAATTCACAAAAAATTCATAGAGGAACCAATCAGCAATTCACAAAAAATTCATAGAGAAAAAATCAGCAATTCAGCAATAAAAACAAATCAAAGAAATCAAAGGTAAGTAAAAATAAAATACTGAGAAGGAGAGAGCTTACCTGGAATGTAAACTAAAAAAAAAAGCAGACCAAGATAAGGAGAATTATCTGTCCCTTCAAGATGCATTCATGTTAATTTCTCAATTAGATATTCAAATCACTATCAAGTTCCAATAAAAAAGTATAATCGATTCTTTCAAAAAAAGTTACGAAACTTAAGGAACAGAAAATTGCCAAACCTGGAGCAGATTAGGAAAAGAGAGTGACCGGAGGATTAGGAAAATGCCTAGATTGGGATAATCCTCTCAATCGTTTAGAAATTCTATGAATACCGGGGTGTTTGGGTCTATAATACCCAAAAGAACGGACTCAAAGAGCTCAAGGACACCATTCCCAATGAGAGCCAAAACGACTGCCCTAACATCTATTTCATCAGGGTTATAGTCTAACAAAAGGGTGAGAATTTGCTTCCCGCAGTGAAAAGGAGAACAGGGTGAGAATTAATAAATATAATTTATGAGAGGGCGAGAATCTTAGAATCTCAAACAAAAGGATGCAGAGCACGAAAGGGATTTGGGGGTTTTGAGAATTTTTGAACAAAAGAAAAATATGAAAGTTTAATGATGAAGTGGAGAATAGAGAGGGACGAAGGAAGATGAAGGTGGGGCTAGTGGGGTGGCTTCCGGCGAGCGGTTGAGCAGGGGACGGATTAGGGCTCCTGTGGGCAAGCATTTTACAGAAATTGGGTTTTGTGGGTGTGCTTTCCGATTTGAGTTTTTCTTACATTTTATATTTTTTGTTTTATTTTAATAAAATACTTGAGAATTATTTTAGGAGGCAAATAATGAAGTCCTGTCATTTTATTTTAATCTAATAACGACCGGATTTTATACTTTTTAACCACCGAAAATAATTTCCTCGTTAAATAATAATAAAATTTAATTTTTAATGACCGGATTAATTTCCCTTCGTTGTTTGTATGTTTTTACGACCGGAATTTTATCCCTTCGCTAAATTTTGGTCGTTAAAACTCAATTTTCTTGAAATTCCAATCAACCAACATTTCCCATTGACCTGTAATTCATTCTTTTTCCACTAATGCACCTTCATTTCACTAATTTAGTTATTTTGACATTATCCATGCCATATTTTCACTAAAACACCACATAAACTATAATTTCAATTATTAACATAATGCATTATTATATTCTAAAATATTCATTTATATTCAATTAATTCCAAATAAATTAACATACACTCATGTTGCATTATATATTTATTTTATATCAAAATCTTTAACCATTTTCCACTTTACACTATAATAACCCTAAGGTTACCATTCGGCCTACATCTTTACTTCATATTCCATTTTACTTTTCGCTCAATTATGATTCATATAACTATATTATACCCAAATTAACATGTAAATACACTTAGTTTACATTAAATCATCAAGTTTACTTAGGTTATCTCTAAGAAAACCATTCGGCCGAAATATTTTTTTCTTATTTTTATTTCATTCATTCTTCTTTTATTTACTTATATTTCATTTCATTTAGCCTAAGTATACACTTTAATTACATTATATCATAACATATATTCAATTTAATTTAGACAATCTATTCGGCCTACATTATGTCTACCCTGTCACACCCCATTAGTGGCCTAATCGGAAATTGGCAATTTTAATTGGACAATTAAGGGTAATTGAGTAATTTTACTTGTGATTGAGGATTAAATTGCAAGGAAACAAAAGTATTTTAAATGGTAGATTATATTTGAGTGAGTGAAAGGTAATTTGTCAAGGACCATTTGGTAAAAGAGGAATAAGTGATTTGTGTCTTTGTGCATGTGTGCCAAGTGGAAGGTGGATGTGCACGTGGTAAAGGAAAAGAGAAAACTAAGGGAAACTCAGTTGGCTGGAAACAGAAGACGAGAGGTTCTCTCTTTCTTGCTCTCTCTCTCTCATAATGCACATTCTGTTCCTTCCATTTGCATGTGTGTTCTTCCTGTTGTGAAGCTTGAGTTGGGTCTGTTAGAATCTTCTGAAGGTAAGTGGCTACTGGTTTCGTGTGGTTCCTCTCGTCTTTGGTTATTTAGAGATTCTGTTATTGGGTTTTGATTGTGATTTTACTTGTTTGCAAGCCTCTGTGGATAAAAGAAAAGAAAAGGAAAAAGGAAAAGTAGTGGATTGAAAGAGCAGTGGACGTTGTTTTGGACTTCAACAGGTTTGGGACTGTTTGTTTTCCTCAGTTTGGATCCTGCTTTCATTATTGGTATTAATGCGTTTGTGTATGTTTGTGTATTGAAATGCATGAAATATGTACTGTATATATATGATTCCTGTAGAAAAGGTTAATGTGAGTGTTATAAGAAGATGAATATGTATGAGTTGAAGGTGGATTCCTGGGAAGTTGAATTTCTGACATTGCCTCTGTTTTAATTGTGAAAATGTACTATTTGTGTTATAATAGTTGTGAATGTGCTCTGGAGACTTGGAGGTATGTATTCGAATCATGATTGCATGAAAAATGGTTTTTGATAAAGTGGAGTTTGAATTTTTGAATTACTCTGTTTTCTGAACTTTCTGGTTTTTCACGTTTTCCTTCTGGGAAATTCTGGAAATCTGTTGGAGAAGAAGAAGTTGTGTGAGAGGAGGATCACGTGACGTGATGGAGCATCACGCCGTGACCCTCTTCCCTGTAGAGGGTCACGCGACGTGATGGGGCATCACGCCGTGATCCCCTTATCTGAGAAGTTGGGAGAAGGAGAAGTCTGTGAGAGGAGGATCATGAGACGTGATGAAGCATCACGCCGTGACCTTCCTCCCTGTGGGAAGTCGCGACGTGATGAAGCATCACGCCTCGCGACCTCGCCTGTCTCCTTCTCGTGATTTTTCTTCTGTTGCCCTCTCTCCTCACAGGCGTCACGAGACGTGACCGATGGTCACGCCGTGACCGCCTGTTCTTGCTTGCTGTTTTGCGTGGAGCTCGCGTGAAGCCAGCATCACGGGACGTGACCAGTGGTCACGACGTGACTGGCTTCTGCTTGCTGTCCAGTTTTCCTAAAAGCATGATTTTTAACTTCTGGTTTAAAGGGTTTTCAACACCTATTAAATGTTTGAGTTTTTAAGATTTGAACTACAGTTTTAAGGGTTTTTGCACTACATGACAAATATTTGATTTTAAATCTGTATTGTGTTTTAATAATTGCTTAATATTGGGTTTTGTATACTTGAATAAATAATTAATGTACATAACTTACTAGTTTATATGTTACATGAACATAAATGGTCTTGAATATGAATTGTTTGTACGTCGGCCTCTAATAATTGATACTGGATGTATTTAAAATGTTTCTGAATTTGATCTAGTCACATGTATACGTGAAATATGTATTTGCATTTAGTTGTTTTAATATTTATAGTTACTTGTTTTAAATGTGATCTGTATACCTGTATACATGGACCATAAATTAGTATTATCTTCAATATTCATATTGATATGAGTGTTGGAATTGTTGAGTTGAGTTTTAAGCCTGAATAGTCATAGTAGTGGATAAGTAAGCGCTTACTTAGGTCAGAGTGTGTGTGCAGCTGCTATATGATAAAACGATATATGCGGGTCCATTTGGATCCTTGTTTCGACCATGTTTGGTCTATATGAAAATTAAGCGAGACTCCGGTCTCTATATGGAAAATACATGTTTGAGACTCATGTCTCTATATGCTTGGGATACTGTGTTCAATCAGTATCCAAATGACCGTATCCACTTCTAGAGAGTATTTCGGATTAATCAGGCTACATGTTTATAGGTGATATACATGTTTATATGTTGAGATGTTTATCGACAAGATTAAAGGTATATGTTGTATATGAATTATAGTATAACTTTGTGTTTATACACCTTGAGTGTATATGTATTTGCATTGATGAGAAATATGTAGATTTTAATTATGTTTTTATAGTTAATTACTTGTAATGTACGATTATGATTGGGATGAGATTATAGTATTGTTGTAAATATTGTATATGCATATTGTTAGTTGTTTTGTTCCTCCCCACTAAGCGTTATCGCTTAGCACGGGCTCTTTTCCCGTGCAGGTGGCGAGTCTGGATTTGGAGTCGGATATCTGCAGGTCGGCCACTAGGAGTCTTTTTGGATGAAGTTGTTGTACTTTTGAAGTCTTCCGCTGTTATATTTTTGTACATGGTTTATGTTTAGCAAAAATGAATCTTTTGTAAAGAAACAAGTATATTTTTTTGTATATGTATATGCTTACGAGCCATTCTGTAAAACAGTATGGATATATGTTATATGTAAAAAGGATTTACTAGTACATGATTAAAAGTTTCTTTAAATCTTACTTGGTTTTTATTTATACATGTGTATATGGTTTCGTTATATGTGTTTGCTCGCGTGGCACTCCGGCATCCTTCCAACGGGGATGTCGGGGTGTTACAGCTTGGTATCAGAGCCCAGGTTTGGTGGTTCTGGGTTATGTTGTGATTGTTTTGGTGTGAGTTAAGTCTATACATGAGAGTCAGTTTTGTATAGTGGCCTAATGCAGATGTCGTTTGTGTAAAGTATAGATGGAGTCCGACTCGCGTGAGAGCATAGACGAGGCAGTGGCAAATGTGAATTGATAAGAGTTCGAGGTGACACTCTGTATTCCTGTCAGCTATCTTCTTGAAATCGTGTGCACATAAGCATAGTGAAACATGGGGATGGGAAAAGTGCTTTATAGTAGCTTACATTGCATTTTCGCATCATCTCGCATACATAAATCATTACATGACCATTTCATCCGCATCCCTCATTTGTATGTAAACAGCATCATTGTATGCACTTCACTGAGAGAAGCTGACAGGATATACATCGAGTACTTGATGATTAGAAGAGGTATATGGATTAGAGTGTAGTGTATTAAGGAGAGTGTGGAGTGTACATGATTTGATAGTTATATGGTATAAGTAATAACGATTCAGAGATTTGTTTATAGATTTATCTACAAGTGATTAGCGAGGAAATTTCGATGACGAAATTTTCTTAAGGGGGAGAGAGTTGTCACACCCCATTAGTGGCCTAATCGGAAATTGGCAATTTTAATTGGACAATTAAGGGTAATTGAGTAATTTTACTTGTGATTGAGGATTAAATTGCAAGGAAACAAAAGTATTTTAAATGGTAGATTATATTTGAGTGAGTGAAAGGTAATTTGTCAAGGACCATTTGGTAAAAGAGGAATAAGTGATTTGTGTCTTTGTGCATGTGTGCCAAGTGGAAGGTGGATGTGCACGTGGTAAAGGAAAAGAGAAAACTAAGGGAAACTCAGTTGGCTGGAAACAGAAGACGAGAGGTTCTCTCTTTCTTGCTCTCTCTCTCTCATAATGCACATTCTGTTCCTTCCATTTGCATGTGTGTTCTTCCTGTTGTGAAGCTTGAGTTGGGTCTGTTAGAATCTTCTGAAGGTAAGTGGCTACTGGTTTCGTGTGGTTCCTCTCGTCTTTGGTTATTTAGAGATTCTGTTATTGGGTTTTGATTGTGATTTTACTTGTTTGCAAGCCTCTGTGGATAAAAGAAAAGAAAAGGAAAAAGGAAAAGTAGTGGATTGAAAGAGCAGTGGACGTTGTTTTGGACTTCAACAGGTTTGGGACTGTTTGTTTTCCTCAGTTTGGATCCTGCTTTCATTATTGGTATTAATGCGTTTGTGTATGTTTGTGTATTGAAATGCATGAAATATGTACTGTATATATATGATTCCTGTAGAAAAGGTTAATGTGAGTGTTATAAGAAGATGAATATGTATGAGTTGAAGGTGGATTCCTGGGAAGTTGAATTTCTGACATTGCCTCTGTTTTAATTGTGAAAATGTACTATTTGTGTTATAATAGTTGTGAATGTGCTCTGGAGACTTGGAGGTATGTATTCGAATCATGATTGCATGAAAAATGGTTTTTGATAAAGTGGAGTTTGAATTTTTGAATTACTCTGTTTTCTGAACTTTCTGGTTTTTCACGTTTTCCTTCTGGGAAATTCTGGAAATCTGTTGGAGAAGAAGAAGTTGTGTGAGAGGAGGATCACGTGACGTGATGGAGCATCACGCCGTGACCCTCTTCCCTGTAGAGGGTCACGCGACGTGATGGGGCATCACGCCGTGATCCCCTTATCTGAGAAGTTGGGAGAAGGAGAAGTCTGTGAGAGGAGGATCATGAGACGTGATGAAGCATCACGCCGTGACCTTCCTCCCTGTGGGAAGTCGCGACGTGATGAAGCATCACGCCTCGCGACCTCGCCTGTCTCCTTCTCGTGATTTTTCTTCTGTTGCCCTCTCTCCTCACAGGCGTCACGAGACGTGACCGATGGTCACGCCGTGACCGCCTGTTCTTGCTTGCTGTTTTGCGTGGAGCTCGCGTGAAGCCAGCATCACGGGACGTGACCAGTGGTCACGACGTGACTGGCTTCTGCTTGCTGTCCAGTTTTCCTAAAAGCATGATTTTTAACTTCTGGTTTAAAGGGTTTTCAACACCTATTAAATGTTTGAGTTTTTAAGATTTGAACTACAGTTTTAAGGGTTTTTGCACTACATGACAAATATTTGATTTTAAATCTGTATTGTGTTTTAATAATTGCTTAATATTGGGTTTTGTATACTTGAATAAATAATTAATGTACATAACTTACTAGTTTATATGTTACATGAACATAAATGGTCTTGAATATGAATTGTTTGTACGTCGGCCTCTAATAATTGATACTGGATGTATTTAAAATGTTTCTGAATTTGATCTAGTCACATGTATACGTGAAATATGTATTTGCATTTAGTTGTTTTAATATTTATAGTTACTTGTTTTAAATGTGATCTGTATACCTGTATACATGGACCATAAATTAGTATTATCTTCAATATTCATATTGATATGAGTGTTGGAATTGTTGAGTTGAGTTTTAAGCCTGAATAGTCATAGTAGTGGATAAGTAAGCGCTTACTTAGGTCAGAGTGTGTGTGCAGCTGCTATATGATAAAACGATATATGCGGGTCCATTTGGATCCTTGTTTCGACCATGTTTGGTCTATATGAAAATTAAGCGAGACTCCGGTCTCTATATGGAAAATACATGTTTGAGACTCATGTCTCTATATGCTTGGGATACTGTGTTCAATCAGTATCCAAATGACCGTATCCACTTCTAGAGAGTATTTCGGATTAATCAGGCTACATGTTTATAGGTGATATACATGTTTATATGTTGAGATGTTTATCGACAAGATTAAAGGTATATGTTGTATATGAATTATAGTATAACTTTGTGTTTATACACCTTGAGTGTATATGTATTTGCATTGATGAGAAATATGTAGATTTTAATTATGTTTTTATAGTTAATTACTTGTAATGTACGATTATGATTGGGATGAGATTATAGTATTGTTGTAAATATTGTATATGCATATTGTTAGTTGTTTTGTTCCTCCCCACTAAGCGTTATCGCTTAGCACGGGCTCTTTTCCCGTGCAGGTGGCGAGTCTGGATTTGGAGTCGGATATCTGCAGGTCGGCCACTAGGAGTCTTTTTGGATGAAGTTGTTGTACTTTTGAAGTCTTCCGCTGTTATATTTTTGTACATGGTTTATGTTTAGCAAAAATGAATCTTTTGTAAAGAAACAAGTATATTTTTTTGTATATGTATATGCTTACGAGCCATTCTGTAAAACAGTATGGATATATGTTATATGTAAAAAGGATTTACTAGTACATGATTAAAAGTTTCTTTAAATCTTACTTGGTTTTTATTTATACATGTGTATATGGTTTCGTTATATGTGTTTGCTCGCGTGGCACTCCGGCATCCTTCCAACGGGGATGTCGGGGTGTTACAGCTTGGTATCAGAGCCCAGGTTTGGTGGTTCTGGGTTATGTTGTGATTGTTTTGGTGTGAGTTAAGTCTATACATGAGAGTCAGTTTTGTATAGTGGCCTAATGCAGATGTCGTTTGTGTAAAGTATAGATGGAGTCCGACTCGCGTGAGAGCATAGACGAGGCAGTGGCAAATGTGAATTGATAAGAGTTCGAGGTGACACTCTGTATTCCTGTCAGCTATCTTCTTGAAATCGTGTGCACATAAGCATAGTGAAACATGGGGATGGGAAAAGTGCTTTATAGTAGCTTACATTGCATTTTCGCATCATCTCGCATACATAAATCATTACATGACCATTTCATCCGCATCCCTCATTTGTATGTAAACAGCATCATTGTATGCACTTCACTGAGAGAAGCTGACAGGATATACATCGAGTACTTGATGATTAGAAGAGGTATATGGATTAGAGTGTAGTGTATTAAGGAGAGTGTGGAGTGTACATGATTTGATAGTTATATGGTATAAGTAATAACGATTCAGAGATTTGTTTATAGATTTATCTACAAGTGATTAGCGAGGAAATTTCGATGACGAAATTTTCTTAAGGGGGAGAGAGTTGTCACACCCCATTAGTGGCCTAATCGGAAATTGGCAATTTTAATTGGACAATTAAGGGTAATTGAGTAATTTTACTTGTGATTGAGGATTAAATTGCAAGGAAACAAAAGTATTTTAAATGGTAGATTATATTTGAGTGAGTGAAAGGTAATTTGTCAAGGACCATTTGGTAAAAGAGGAATAAGTGATTTGTGTCTTTGTGCATGTGTGCCAAGTGGAAGGTGGATGTGCACGTGGTAAAGGAAAAGAGAAAACTAAGGGAAACTCAGTTGGCTGGAAACAGAAGACGAGAGGTTCTCTCTTTCTTGCTCTCTCTCTCTCATAATGCACATTCTGTTCCTTCCATTTGCATGTGTGTTCTTCCTGTTGTGAAGCTTGAGTTGGGTCTGTTAGAATCTTCTGAAGGTAAGTGGCTACTGGTTTCGTGTGGTTCCTCTCGTCTTTGGTTATTTAGAGATTCTGTTATTGGGTTTTGATTGTGATTTTACTTGTTTGCAAGCCTCTGTGGATAAAAGAAAAGAAAAGGAAAAAGGAAAAGTAGTGGATTGAAAGAGCAGTGGACGTTGTTTTGGACTTCAACAGGTTTGGGACTGTTTGTTTTCCTCAGTTTGGATCCTGCTTTCATTATTGGTATTAATGCGTTTGTGTATGTTTGTGTATTGAAATGCATGAAATATGTACTGTATATATATGATTCCTGTAGAAAAGGTTAATGTGAGTGTTATAAGAAGATGAATATGTATGAGTTGAAGGTGGATTCCTGGGAAGTTGAATTTCTGACATTGCCTCTGTTTTAATTGTGAAAATGTACTATTTGTGTTATAATAGTTGTGAATGTGCTCTGGAGACTTGGAGGTATGTATTCGAATCATGATTGCATGAAAAATGGTTTTTGATAAAGTGGAGTTTGAATTTTTGAATTACTCTGTTTTCTGAACTTTCTGGTTTTTCACGTTTTCCTTCTGGGAAATTCTGGAAATCTGTTGGAGAAGAAGAAGTTGTGTGAGAGGAGGATCACGTGACGTGATGGAGCATCACGCCGTGACCCTCTTCCCTGTAGAGGGTCACGCGACGTGATGGGGCATCACGCCGTGATCCCCTTATCTGAGAAGTTGGGAGAAGGAGAAGTCTGTGAGAGGAGGATCACGAGACGTGATGAAGCATCACGCCGTGACCTTCCTCCCTGTGGGAAGTCGCGACGTGATGAAGCATCACGCCTCGCGACCTCGCCTGTCTCCTTCTCGTGATTTTTCTTCTGTTGCCCTCTCTCCTCACAGGCGTCACGAGACGTGACCGATGGTCACGCCGTGACCGCCTGTTCTTGCTTGCTGTTTTGCGTGGAGCTCGCGTGAAGCCAGCATCACGGGACGTGACCAGTGGTCACGACGTGACTGGCTTCTGCTTGCTGTCCAGTTTTCCTAAAAGCATGATTTTTAACTTCTGGTTTAAAGGGTTTTCAACACCTATTAAATGTTTGAGTTTTTAAGATTTGAACTACAGTTTTAAGGGTTTTTGCACTACATGACAAATATTTGATTTTAAATCTGTATTGTGTTTTAATAATTGCTTAATATTGGGTTTTGTATACTTGAATAAATAATTAATGTACATAACTTACTAGTTTATATGTTACATGAACATAAATGGTCTTGAATATGAATTGTTTGTACGTCGGCCTCTAATAATTGATACTGGATGTATTTAAAATGTTTCTGAATTTGATCTAGTCACATGTATACGTGAAATATGTATTTGCATTTAGTTGTTTTAATATTTATAGTTACTTGTTTTAAATGTGATCTGTATACCTGTATACATGGACCATAAATTAGTATTATCTTCAATATTCATATTGATATGAGTGTTGGAATTGTTGAGTTGAGTTTTAAGCCTGAATAGTCATAGTAGTGGATAAGTAAGCGCTTACTTAGGTCAGAGTGTGTGTGCAGCTGCTATATGATAAAACGATATATGCGGGTCCATTTGGATCCTTGTTTCGACCATGTTTGGTCTATATGAAAATTAAGCGAGACTCCGGTCTCTATATGGAAAATACATGTTTGAGACTCATGTCTCTATATGCTTGGGATACTGTGTTCAATCAGTATCCAAATGACCGTATCCACTTCTAGAGAGTATTTCGGATTAATCAGGCTACATGTTTATAGGTGATATACATGTTTATATGTTGAGATGTTTATCGACAAGATTAAAGGTATATGTTGTATATGAATTATAGTATAACTTTGTGTTTATACACCTTGAGTGTATATGTATTTGCATTGATGAGAAATATGTAGATTTTAATTATGTTTTTATAGTTAATTACTTGTAATGTACGATTATGATTGGGATGAGATTATAGTATTGTTGTAAATATTGTATATGCATATTGTTAGTTGTTTTGTTCCTCCCCACTAAGCGTTATCGCTTAGCACGGGCTCTTTTCCCGTGCAGGTGGCGAGTCTGGATTTGGAGTCGGATATCTGCAGGTCGGCCACTAGGAGTCTTTTTGGATGAAGTTGTTGTACTTTTGAAGTCTTCCGCTGTTATATTTTTGTACATGGTTTATGTTTAGCAAAAATGAATCTTTTGTAAAGAAACAAGTATATTTTTTTGTATATGTATATGCTTACGAGCCATTCTGTAAAACAGTATGGATATATGTTATATGTAAAAAGGATTTACTAGTACATGATTAAAAGTTTCTTTAAATCTTACTTGGTTTTTATTTATACATGTGTATATGGTTTCGTTATATGTGTTTGCTCGCGTGGCACTCCGGCATCCTTCCAACGGGGATGTCGGGGTGTTACAGCTTGGTATCAGAGCCCAGGTTTGGTGGTTCTGGGTTATGTTGTGATTGTTTTGGTGTGAGTTAAGTCTATACATGAGAGTCAGTTTTGTATAGTGGCCTAATGCAGATGTCGTTTGTGTAAAGTATAGATGGAGTCCGACTCGCGTGAGAGCATAGACGAGGCAGTGGCAAATGTGAATTGATAAGAGTTCGAGGTGACACTCTGTATTCCTGTCAGCTATCTTCTTGAAATCGTGTGCACATAAGCATAGTGAAACATGGGGATGGGAAAAGTGCTTTATAGTAGCTTACATTGCATTTTCGCATCATCTCGCATACATAAATCATTACATGACCATTTCATCCGCATCCCTCATTTGTATGTAAACAGCATCATTGTATGCACTTCACTGAGAGAAGCTGACAGGATATACATCGAGTACTTGATGATTAGAAGAGGTATATGGATTAGAGTGTAGTGTATTAAGGAGAGTGTGGAGTGTACATGATTTGATAGTTATATGGTATAAGTAATAACGATTCAGAGATTTGTTTATAGATTTATCTACAAGTGATTAGCGAGGAAATTTCGATGACGAAATTTTCTTAAGGGGGAGAGAGTTGTCACACCCCATTAGTGGCCTAATCGGAAATTGGCAATTTTAATTGGACAATTAAGGGTAATTGAGTAATTTTACTTGTGATTGAGGATTAAATTGCAAGGAAACAAAAGTATTTTAAATGGTAGATTATATTTGAGTGAGTGAAAGGTAATTTGTCAAGGACCATTTGGTAAAAGAGGAATAAGTGATTTGTGTCTTTGTGCATGTGTGCCAAGTGGAAGGTGGATGTGCACGTGGTAAAGGAAAAGAGAAAACTAAGGGAAACTCAGTTGGCTGGAAACAGAAGACGAGAGGTTCTCTCTTTCTTGCTCTCTCTCTCTCATAATGCACATTCTGTTCCTTCCATTTGCATGTGTGTTCTTCCTGTTGTGAAGCTTGAGTTGGGTCTGTTAGAATCTTCTGAAGGTAAGTGGCTACTGGTTTCGTGTGGTTCCTCTCGTCTTTGGTTATTTAGAGATTCTGTTATTGGGTTTTGATTGTGATTTTACTTGTTTGCAAGCCTCTGTGGATAAAAGAAAAGAAAAGGAAAAAGGAAAAGTAGTGGATTGAAAGAGCAGTGGACGTTGTTTTGGACTTCAACAGGTTTGGGACTGTTTGTTTTCCTCAGTTTGGATCCTGCTTTCATTATTGGTATTAATGCGTTTGTGTATGTTTGTGTATTGAAATGCATGAAATATGTACTGTATATATATGATTCCTGTAGAAAAGGTTAATGTGAGTGTTATAAGAAGATGAATATGTATGAGTTGAAGGTGGATTCCTGGGAAGTTGAATTTCTGACATTGCCTCTGTTTTAATTGTGAAAATGTACTATTTGTGTTATAATAGTTGTGAATGTGCTCTGGAGACTTGGAGGTATGTATTCGAATCATGATTGCATGAAAAATGGTTTTTGATAAAGTGGAGTTTGAATTTTTGAATTACTCTGTTTTCTGAACTTTCTGGTTTTTCACGTTTTCCTTCTGGGAAATTCTGGAAATCTGTTGGAGAAGAAGAAGTTGTGTGAGAGGAGGATCACGTGACGTGATGGAGCATCACGCCGTGACCCTCTTCCCTGTAGAGGGTCACGCGACGTGATGGGGCATCACGCCGTGATCCCCTTATCTGAGAAGTTGGGAGAAGGAGAAGTCTGTGAGAGGAGGATCACGAGACGTGATGAAGCATCACGCCGTGACCTTCCTCCCTGTGGGAAGTCGCGACGTGATGAAGCATCACGCCTCGCGACCTCGCCTGTCTCCTTCTCGTGATTTTTCTTCTGTTGCCCTCTCTCCTCACAGGCGTCACGAGACGTGACCGATGGTCACGCCGTGACCGCCTGTTCTTGCTTGCTGTTTTGCGTGGAGCTCGCGTGAAGCCAGCATCACGGGACGTGACCAGTGGTCACGACGTGACTGGCTTCTGCTTGCTGTCCAGTTTTCCTAAAAGCATGATTTTTAACTTCTGGTTTAAAGGGTTTTCAACACCTATTAAATGTTTGAGTTTTTAAGATTTGAACTACAGTTTTAAGGGTTTTTGCACTACATGACAAATATTTGATTTTAAATCTGTATTGTGTTTTAATAATTGCTTAATATTGGGTTTTGTATACTTGAATAAATAATTAATGTACATAACTTACTAGTTTATATGTTACATGAACATAAATGGTCTTGAATATGAATTGTTTGTACGTCGGCCTCTAATAATTGATACTGGATGTATTTAAAATGTTTCTGAATTTGATCTAGTCACATGTATACGTGAAATATGTATTTGCATTTAGTTGTTTTAATATTTATAGTTACTTGTTTTAAATGTGATCTGTATACCTGTATACATGGACCATAAATTAGTATTATCTTCAATATTCATATTGATATGAGTGTTGGAATTGTTGAGTTGAGTTTTAAGCCTGAATAGTCATAGTAGTGGATAAGTAAGCGCTTACTTAGGTCAGAGTGTGTGTGCAGCTGCTATATGATAAAACGATATATGCGGGTCCATTTGGATCCTTGTTTCGACCATGTTTGGTCTATATGAAAATTAAGCGAGACTCCGGTCTCTATATGGAAAATACATGTTTGAGACTCATGTCTCTATATGCTTGGGATACTGTGTTCAATCAGTATCCAAATGACCGTATCCACTTCTAGAGAGTATTTCGGATTAATCAGGCTACATGTTTATAGGTGATATACATGTTTATATGTTGAGATGTTTATCGACAAGATTAAAGGTATATGTTGTATATGAATTATAGTATAACTTTGTGTTTATACACCTTGAGTGTATATGTATTTGCATTGATGAGAAATATGTAGATTTTAATTATGTTTTTATAGTTAATTACTTGTAATGTACGATTATGATTGGGATGAGATTATAGTATTGTTGTAAATATTGTATATGCATATTGTTAGTTGTTTTGTTCCTCCCCACTAAGCGTTATCGCTTAGCACGGGCTCTTTTCCCGTGCAGGTGGCGAGTCTGGATTTGGAGTCGGATATCTGCAGGTCGGCCACTAGGAGTCTTTTTGGATGAAGTTGTTGTACTTTTGAAGTCTTCCGCTGTTATATTTTTGTACATGGTTTATGTTTAGCAAAAATGAATCTTTTGTAAAGAAACAAGTATATTTTTTTGTATATGTATATGCTTACGAGCCATTCTGTAAAACAGTATGGATATATGTTATATGTAAAAAGGATTTACTAGTACATGATTAAAAGTTTCTTTAAATCTTACTTGGTTTTTATTTATACATGTGTATATGGTTTCGTTATATGTGTTTGCTCGCGTGGCACTCCGGCATCCTTCCAACGGGGATGTCGGGGTGTTACATACCCACTAAACATTATTTTTCATTCCTTTAAATATTAATTTAGCCATATTACATATATTTTATTATGAATATGCCATTAATTCATCTAAAACATCATGTATACCTTAATATACCTAATGTATTCAATTCGGCCTACTTTGTATCCTTGGTATACGATTTATTTTTCTTCATTTTAATTACACTAAATCTTATATTTAACCTCCCAAAACATGTCTATTAAGTTTGTTTCATTTAAACATGCATAAATCACACACATACAATATAAACATAAGATAAAACCATATATAATTAATGGAAAGGATGGGATATTGTATCAACTAACCTTATATCCTTATCTCGACCCCTTAATCTCCATTTCCTTTGCCTTAGACCTTGAAACCCCATCATCTCTTCATACTTCCTTAAGTGGCCGAAATTCCTCATCAAAGAATTACCATTAATTATGCTTTCTTAATTCAATTTAACAACATAAATACACTCTATATACCTTAATCTACCTATTAGAACCCTTGAATTAATTAGAACCCATGAATTTCACTCACCTCAATTTTGAGAAAAAATCTTGAATACTTGATTTTTCCCACTTTAATCACCTCAAATGGAGATTAAAAGCTGTTACCATTAGCTAGAGGAGCTGAACTTTATTTACGGGACTTGGATTTGGAGAGAGAATTGAAGAGAAAGTGAAAAAATCAAATAAGAATAAAGAACTTCAATTTAGCCAAAGGAGGAAAACGGGAGAGGAGGAGAAGGCTAAAGTAAATTCTAGAAATCTAAATTTTTTTTCCTTTTATAGTGATCCTAATGGGTTGGGTTTGGTCCAACCAAGTGGTCCAACCAAGGTCTTGGTCCAAATCCATTATTTAACCGATTTTATGACCTTAATATTTTTGTTTTGTTTCCCATATTCAATTCCTTCCAAAATCAATTCCATAATTCATAAAATAATAAATTAAGCCTCCACATAAATTTTTAGCCCAATCGGAATCCATTTTTGGGATTGGTTCACTTTAACTGGTCCAATTCGATAATTTTCAATGTTACCAAAAAATAAATTTTTCACTATCAAAAATTCCTAAATATTATTTAGGACAAATCTGGAAATTGCTACAATTTTTGGAGATCATTTACTATTTTTAAAGCCTTGGTCAAACTAGTTAGACTAAAGCCAAATTGGTCCAATCGATCCTGTTCACTAGTTGAACCGGTTTGGTTCATTTCATTCTTAACATTCCTTTTTACACTAAATAGCTCATTTAATCTTGGTTTCATCTCAATCGGGGTCCATAGCTGGTTCGGCTCAATTGAATCGGTTCGGTTCACTAATTTTTCATTGCCATCATAAAATTTCTTTTTTACCACCAAATTGTTCTACACATCATTCTGAGTCCATCCGTTCCTTTAGATAAATTTTAACAGGTCATTTACTATTTTTTAGAAGCCCAGTTAAACCTAAAGTCAACCCTATTACTATTTAAATCGAGTCGGGACTTTTTCTTATTTTTTACTTTTAATGACCTATTTGACCTCATTTTCACTCCAAATTACATTATTGGACTTCATATAACTTGTATTTTCTAATAATCCAAGAAAATATTTTTTGACCCCGGGTGATACTATTCACCCCGGTGTCACTATTCACGGCCCAAAAATCACTATTCATGAAAATAACTATTTTGGGCCATTACACTCTTCATTTGAATCAAGAAGCAATTATGTGGAAGCAAGGTGGAGGTGTTCACCACTCGTAGGTTTAATAAAAATGACCTAAAAGGTCATAATTTTTACACCTATTCTTTTTAAATAATTTATAAATCTTGTGTTTTTTGCAAGTTTAAATAAACAATATATTAGTTATTGATAAAATTAAAAGCAAAAATAATTAATCAAAATAATTACCTTATAAAAAAATCTGCCAAACATCTTCCGTTGCAGAAATGATATTTGAGTTTGAATCATAAGTGACATCAGTATGCTCTAATAATTTAGAAAACTATAGATCCTTTTGTTGAAGAAGATGGTATTTTTCCTTCAGCTTATTTTCACCATATTTTTCTCCTATTGCTACAAATAATTTACCATTCATTTCTTTCTAATCAGATGTTTTAAAAGATGGAGTTCTATTTGGATTTTTTTTGACTCTCTCACAGAATATGTTTAAAAAAGTGAGTTCATTTGTTATGACCCAAAACGTACCCTATGTAACGCTCCAATACCCCCTGGAAGGATATCGGGTCGCTAGCACGCATACACACCAAACTGTGCATACATTTCACATCAATAAAACATTATCATTATCTTTAAGTGGAATATCATACAGTTCACTTCCAATAAATATTTATCAGATAAATATAATCAAGATATCATATATACCAATTTTAATTATAAACAATACATAATAATATTATCCTTATATTACTTAAACATATATCGTTAAAAACATTTACACTTGTTACATGTAACTTAATTACAAAATATCTTTACATATCACTATATTATCCAATACAAAAAGAACCACATACAAAAGGACACTCCAAACTTCAACTCCTAAAGCCTGCAGATGTATAACTCTCTATACCGAACTTGCATACCTACACAGGAAAACTCCCGTGCTGAGAGAAGGCTCAGTGAGGATACAAAAGCACTAGACTTCTAACGAAGTCACAAATATCACACCATAAGCATATTCAATATCCAGCATACTAATCACTCGATGGCATTCACTCATGTAAACATTCAATGAACATAATATCATCATGTCTTAATCAATTATATTCATCTCAAGCATATCCAAATTCTCTAACTTTAACCATATCGTATATATAGGCAATAACCTTTCATTACATCTAATATGTATTCATATGAGTATAAACATGTCATAACATTTCTTATATAGCCATAAACATATGTCAACTTTCATAGCTTGAATTCACATCAATGGTGGATACGAGTACTCTGAATACTAACGAACAGTACCAAACATTTTGAGACCTAAATCTCAAACATCTGGATACCAAAAGGTACTAAACTTTTAGACACAATTGGTGCCACTCTAGCAGCTACAACTCTAACCTTTTATAGGTATGCCCATTTATCCACTATTATGTCTTATTCAAGCTTACTTGTACACTCTATTCACTATACCATATACTTTACATTTACTCAACTATATATATACAAACCACTGAATAACAAACTCTACTCATATACTAACTAAGCAAACCATAATCATGCATACATATTTAATGATCAGTCATGCCAAAGCAATATCAATTTAACATGCCCATATAGTATGTACAAAGCCTTAAATTCATATTACACATTAAATATACCAAATTGTCAAGTATATGATTCATATACTCACTTATGTCATCACATAATAATTTCCATATGCATAATCCAATGCATTATTCCATCTAATATAAGTCAACTATTAAACATATATAACTCAACTATGTCGCTCTCGTGATAGACTATAGATAACCCTTCTATCGCATTCTTGGCAGAGCTCGTGCACGCGACAGAACACCAAAACAACTCTGTTGTGCTCGCGACAGAGTACGATCTAGCAAACCTTTGCCTATGGAGCACTTGTCGTGCTTGCGACCCTTGTCGCACTCACGACAGAGCCTAAATTTTGAGTTTAAACTCCCAACTCCGCATATTTCTAACACATACTTTCCTATATTTACATGCATGACTTCTATCATCATTCAATTACCAATCTAGTCGAAAAGGCCTTCTAAATAAGTAATCACATGCAAATAACTTTCTCTTACATAAATTGTAACAAACATATAATCAACATGCACATAGTCAAAATTAACTTTATACCACTTTAAATTATTAATAAGCATTATGCAACTCATCAATATTAACATATACACATATTTGCAACTAAAAGAGCTGTTGAACTCTTTCAGAGCCCACAAGTTCCCAAATCTAATCATGCATGCATTCATTGAAAGAAATTACATATAATCCCAAACCTCAAAATGAAGCATGACAACTCTCTTTCTCTTCTAGCTCAAACCTTGTCTTTGCCCTTGTCCCTTCTCTTGTCCAAAGCTTCTTGTACAACCAACCAAATACAAATACTTAATTCATAACTCAACAAATCTCAAAATAAAAATAGAACTAGATGGAAGAAGAAGATCCTTAATTACCAAATCCACACTTACCTTTCCAATTTATCTCTTAATCTCTTCAAACAAATCCAAAACTCTTAAATTTCAAATGGTAAAGAAGAAGAAACACAAAATGAAGAAGAGAGAAAAACGGAAAGAAGAACAAAGATGTCACACCCCAAGTCAGGCCTGGTCGGAATTGGCGCGTTAAGTTGGGAATTCAAGGGTCTTTCAGTAATTTGTGCTTGAGGAAGATTGGATAATAAGGATTTAATGGCAAAGTAATTAATTAAGTATGTTAAGAAGAGAAATGTTAGAATGTGCTTGTAGTGTATGGAAGTAGGATATAAGTGGGATAAGAGGTTTTATAGTGTGGGTTTGTATGTATGGTGCCTTAGATGTAAGTGGGTTTATAAGGAAATGTTAGGGTGTGACTTAAGTTTGGTGCCTTGAAGATATTATTGTAAGAGGTGTTAGTGTGTGTATTGTGTATGGTGAAAGGAGGAATAAGTCAAAAGTGGGATTTTTGGTCCTATAGGAAGTTGACAAGTGGATTGGTGGGTGAGCAATTAATGAGAAAGGAGATAAAGGAAAAGAAGAAAGAGAGGGAGAGCAGAAATTCACGTTGGGCTCTCTTCTCTCTCTCCCGTTCTTTCTCTTCTTCTCTTCTTTCCCATTGCTTGTTCTTCCTCTCTTGGCTGGGTGTGAGTTGGAGCTGATTTGGAAGTGTTTGGGAGCAAGATTGAGAAGGTAAGTGGTTAGATTTTGGATATTTGTGTTTGGATCTTCTTCTTCTTCTTCTTCTAGTTGCTTTTGATTTTAGGAATTTAAGGTTTGGAAGAGTAATTTGTGAGTTTTTGGTTTGTGCAAGTTTTGGGTGACAAGAGAAAGCTCAAGGGTAAAGAGAAGGTGAAGATTGGGTTTTAAAGCTACAAAGAAATCAGGTTTGGGAGCTTTGATTTATGAATTTGACTTTGTGAGTTATTTTGCCTAATTCTCATTTAGGTTGTGAATGTGTTTGCATTGTTTAAATTTCTGAAATTTTTGAGTGTTTTGGCATGTGTAGATGCATGATTGATGTGGATAAATGTGTTAGTAATGCATGATTAGGATTGAATGGAAGGTATGCGAGTTTGGGAAATTTATTGTTTTGTATGTAAATGTGTTTATGCATGTGTTCTTAATAATTTCCAGAATTTTGGTTGTGATATGTTCTTGATGAGGCATGTATGTTATGGGTTTTTGTTTGGGTAAAGTAATTTTGCATGAGCATGGGATTATTGTAGTGATTTTGTGGATTGATGTGGTTTTTGCTGCAATTTAGTGGGTATTAGAAATTTATTGGTATTGTAAGTTTGAATTGATATTTGGTGTGAAATTAATTGTTGATAAATATTATAATGTGGTTATTGATGTTGATGGGTGGCCGGATTTGAGGTAAGAGACCATTTGAAAGTGATTTGTGTGTTATGGGTGTGTTTTAGAAGAGGGAGAAATCTGCAGAATTCTGCAGATTTTGTGAATCCCGACTCTATTGCGATCACGACACTGTCGCGGGGGCGACAGAGACCGGTGATCTTGGCCTGTGCTGCTGCGAGCACGTGACTCTGTCGTGAGCCCGTGACAGCAAAAGTTGATGTGCTCTCTGTCGCGAGTGCAATGCTGGCCTGTGCTGTCGCGAGCCCGCGATGGCAAAACTTAGACTCTCTATCGCGATCGCGATATAGTCGCGAGCGCGACAGAGCCCGACTTTCCCCTCCTTCCCACGATCGCAAAGCCCGTCGCGCGCACGCTGTGAAGAGACTATGGTCTCTGTCGCGAGCTCGACAGACATCGTGAGCGCGATAGTTCAGTTGTGCTGAATGAGTTTCCTTTGGCATACGTGTGTGGTTTTGAACTCCAAGTTTCTTTTGAGTGCCCTTAAGCCTCATATCTGTTAATTTATGAGTTATGCGAATGCGAATCTATGATATGAATATGGCTATATGTATGTATATATATATATATGTATGCAATTTAGAATATTATGGGATGGATGGATTGGATTATGCATGGTTTATACTTAGTTATCCTCATCTATCGCATGATTAGGATTTTGTATTGATAATCACGGGCATGATAGTGTTTCTATGCTTGACTTTGATATGCTTTGGAATTTAGGGATAATGTTAAAGTGTATTGACTGTATTATATTATATGCTTTGCAATATGAATTATATGAGGCATGATTGACATTATGAACTTATGTATATGTCTACTATACTCTGGTTTATGCATGTTGAATTATATTATGTGACTCGAAACATGATTTGTATTACGCATGACCTGCTAGAGTCAGTTCAGTGGATAGTTAGGCATGCCTAATAGAGTCTCTTAGCTGCAGCACCTGTGAATGTTTGGACCCTGATCAGGTCCCCGTTTGGTTCCTCGCGAACCCTTTATGTCTTCGGATCCTCACGATCCTTTTTAATGTGTTTGGATCTTGTTTAAGATCCCCCTCTCAGTGAAATGTTTTAAAAAGCAAAAAGGTTTTCGATTTGTACCCGTAAGGTACCCTTGTGGCCGGCTGGTACCCGTAAAGTACTGTTCGCATACTCGATATCCACTATTTTGAGTCAGCAGGTATTCTGTTCGCTTTGTCTGATATGAATATGAGAATATGATGACCGTTTGGGTAAGATTTCAATAATGTGAACTAGCTATTTTTGGAATGTGATCATGAAAGTCTGAGTGGTCTGAATGTGACTCAAGTATGTATTTGTATATGCTTTTCTGCCTATATGGTATTGTGAATGGATTTAATTGATCAGTTGGGAGTGTAAGCATGCGAACTAATATGTATAAGTACGCTGGCTTGCATCATTGAATACTATGGTTAAATGTGTGAACGAGTATTTGTCCTATTGTGATGCAATGCATGTGGATCGACGTCCGGTAAGTGCATGTGCCATAATGTAATGATATGCTATATGTTTCTTTGAACTCAGTTATCGCAGTGTTTTTGGTACGTTGTTGTGTGTTTGCAATTCATGGCATGATATTGTATGGATTAGAGTTGCGCAGATGAAGTGTGGTAGTTTGATGCTATACACTGGGTTTTTATTTAGTGTATGAGTCTTGTGACATGATAAAAGTATGTTTTAGTACCTCTTAATGGTGCATGATGGTTGGGTGTAGTATTGCTTGGTAATTGTGTTGCATGTGAACGGGTTTCGCTAAGGTAAGGGTACCTTGGTATGATATGTGCATGTGTAAATTTTCAAGAGATTATGCATGGTGAAGAGTTGCTATCTGATACCTCGGCGAAACCAGTAAGTGTATGCCTGAGAGATTGTATGTAGTTTTGCATGATGATATTTGTATTATGTATGGTATTGCTTTTGCTTTGGCTTATTTTAACACAAGTATATGGATATGAATGTGGGTTCTCGAATGAATACCTTTACTATGCAAGTCTGATTATATATGTGTTATGAATATCCGCATTTGCTATTTGAATGTGTTATGCCTTGGCGACCATTGTGAATGGCCGTCCATTTTTCTGGTGTGTTCTCCCCACTAAGCGTTATCGCTTAGCACGGGCTCTCTTCCCGTGCAGGTGGCAGGTTGTGTTCGGATCGAGTTGCGCATCTGCAGGGTCGGCCACATAGGAGTTAGAAGTTTTGTATTTTGTTCAGCTTATGTATTTCAGCTTTTGTATTTCTGTATTATTGTATATATGTAATTACATATATCGATCTAGAGATTTTATTGGGATATGTAAACGTTGGTATTTTTTTATATTAAGTTATTCTTTCGCTTTATGCTTCCGATGTACTATCATATGTATGCATGTGTTTATGCTTCCGCTTAGTGCCTGCGTGTGTGTGAGTTATTGCATGATCAGTCTGTGCCCGCAAGGTAAGTCAAGTTTTTAATTACCCTGTATTTATGTATGTATGATTATGTATGAATGTATGCTTCCGCATAATACATGTGCATATCCGTGTGAGTGAGCGTCGGGTAGCGCGCCCGCCGGCGTCCTTCTAATGGGGGCGACGGTGGGGGTGTTACAAAAGAGATATTGGAGAGGTGGCCGGTCAATATGCAAAAATGAGACAACTTGTCTCCACTCATCCTTTATATTGCATGTAGAATCTTATGTGGCAAGCTCTCAATAAGCCACTTGGCGAGTCTTTTGCCACATGTCCAACTCATAGCAATAACCCAATTAATCCTTTGGCGAACTGTGATGTGTGCCGAACCCCGATAGGCCCCGAAGACCCGCTTTTTTCGGGAGAGGTTCATGAAAACTTGCAAGAGATTGCAAGGGCGTCTATTTTGGGCAACAAGGAGGTTTCTTGGACTTGCAACCCATTAAAATATTGGGAAAGGTCGTCTCGCCTCAATGAGCCTAAGACAACGCATATGCATCCATTTTGGGCAAGTCAGAGATATTTTGGAGATCCCACCCTAATAGAACATTGGGATGGTCCTCTAACCTCGTGGAGTCTAGGACCATGCAAATTGGGCCTATTTTGGCAACAAGAGATATTTTGGAGACCCCACCCCAATGAGACATTGAGATGGTCCTCTAATCTCGTTGAGCCTAAAACCAGAGATGGTTTGGTACTTTCCATTTATTCATACCTTGGTTAAAGTTACAATTGAGTTTTGACTTTAAGATTTCATCCCTTTTCTCATTTATTTAAATGCAGGAATTAGAGCGCATATCAATCACATAATAAGACGATAAATAAAAACAAGATGAAAAAAGGTACATAAAAATACAATAAATTACAACAAAACTAGGGGCGGAATACAACTCCCAATGTAAATGAAATATAAATCATACATAAAATGGGGTATTTATTAAGAATAAGGACATTGGTCCTTGCGTGCATAGTTAAAAAAAATAATTTTAAAGTGACAATTTATTTGGATGGAAAAACTAGGACATTGGTCCCATTTTATTAAAAAAAATCCTATTTATTTATAAAAATATTTTTGTGTGATTTTTAATTAAATATGCATAAAATAAATGATTTTATTATTAGTTACATGACAAATAAATTAAAAATACAAATAAAAGAAAAATAATAAATACAATAAAAAGATAAGTCCCCAAATCTCCTCCTTCGTTTGCATAGATGCTCAAACATGACAAAAATAAGTATTAAAGCAAAAAGACACAAATAAATTGATGTTAGTAATTAAATCAAAAAATCAATTAAATATATAAAATAATAAATAACAAATTAAAATAGATAAGTTATGCATTATGGATGACAAATAAATTAACTAACATAATAAAACAAATAAATTAACATATTAACAAATTAACACAAATAAAATAATAATAATAATAACGACAACAATTATAATGATAATAATAATAATAAAATGATAATGACAATGAAAAATAATAATAATAATAATAATAATAATAATAATAATAATAATAATAATAATAATAATAATAATAATAAAAAGGAAGAATAAACAAATAAATAAGATAAAGCAAAAAGAATATTAAAAATGTTAAATCTATATTCTAAATCATATAAAATAAATAAATAAATGATAAATTAAAAGATCTACATGATTACTAATTAAATATGAAAAAAATAAATAAAAGAAAAATAAAATTAAGAGATCGAGTCTAAAATGTTTACCCTCAGATTTCGGATTCGATGGAAGAAAAATATGATTGATTTTCCATATTTTGATTCACATAGTAGAAATAAAAAAATAATAAAAATTTTATTCCATGATAAAATTGCTTAAAAAAATATAAGAAAAGAAATTAATTTTCAAGAACAAAGAATTGATTTGTTTGTCTCAAAAATGATTATTGATTAAAATTGTAAAAAAATGGAAGAAAAGAAATTTAATTTCCAAGAACAAAAAATTATTTTCTTTGTTTCAAGAAATTATAATTGATAACAAAAAAAACAAATGTCAAGAACAAAAAATGATTTTCTTTGTCTCAAGAAAAATTCTTGATTAAAAATTGAATTTTTAACCTTAAAAATTTTTTATTTGGAGAAAAAAAATAAAAGAAATGTGGAGAGAATTCTTGGAGAAGAAGAAAAAAAGAAAAATGAAGATTTTTTTGATCAAAAGAGAATTCCCCCTAATTCTCTTTCATCTTTTCCCATTTAAATAAGTAAAAATGGAAAAACTCATTAATTAAGGAAGAAAATATGATTTTAATCAAATTCCCCTTAATTTGGGCGCAAAAAAGGAAATTATCATTAAAAATCCAGAAAAAGGTGAAAAAGTCAAAGAAAATCAAGAAAAACGGAAAAAATGGGGGAAAACCGCGTTTCGGCCAGCTGGGGGGCGACTGACGCCAGTCGGTGCGTGCGACGGGCATTGGCGCGCTAGCTCACCCACCACGCAGAGCGATGCCTTGCACGCGGGCGACGCTCCGTGAGTTGCTTGCGCGCGGACGCTACGCACTGGCGCCCCGCAGTGCGCTCCGGTCTGCCGCAGGGCACCGACGCGGTCGAATATTTTTTTTTAATTTTTAAATCTAACTAAAAACACAATAATTTTCAAACTCCATTTTTCAAATTTAATTTTTAATACATTTTTATTATTTTTTATTTTTAATTCTAAAAAGCAAATTTAAGAAGCAAATCATTACTTTTAATCTTTTTGCCTGTGAACAGGCATCTAATCATCATTGGATAACTCTAATTTAGGCTAACTCAGGACTCGGTGTCTACAGTTCCCCCAGTTTTGGGAAAGCTAGTGCATAGGTGCCTAGGTGAGGCCAAAACTCAGAGAAAAAAGGAAAGAGACATGTACCTAAGGCATGTATCTTTCTGAACTGAGTGATGCTGTTAGCGTGGTTATTTGTTTGCTTGTCGGAATGTTATTCTTTGCTAAAGCGAGTTACTGTGATCGTGTAAATCCTCGTTGAAGTGGTATTTACTATTAGCGTGTAAGTCTTTGTTCAAGTGGTAGTGCCGTGGTCATGCTAACCTTCCATGGAATGGTAGAGCCGCCATTGTGCTAACCCTTGTGAGATGTGAAGAGGTAGTGCCGTGGTCGTGCTAACCTTCCGTAGAATGGTAGTCCTGCCATCGTGCTAACCCTCCTGGGATTTGAAGTGGTAGTGTCGTGATCATGCTAACCCTCTGTGGAGTGGTAGTGCCGTCATCATGCTAACCCTTCTGAAATGGTAGTGTCGTGGTCATGCTAATCTTTTGTAAAATGGTAGTGCCGCAATTATGCTAACTGAGATGTGAAGTGGTAGTGTCGTGATCGTGCTAACCCTCCTTGGAGTGGTGGTGCCGTCATCTTGCTAACCCTTCTGAAGTGGTAGTGCCATAGTCATGCTAACCTTCCGTAGAATGGTAGTGCCACCATCGTGCTAACCGTTCGAGATGTGAAGTGGTAGTGCCGTGATCGTGCTATTGGAGTGGTAGTGTTGTCATCGTGCTAACCCTTCTGAAGTGGTAGTGCCGTGGTCGTGCTAACCTTCCATAGAATGGTAGTGCCGCCATCGTGCTAACCCTTATGAGATTTGAAGTGGTAGTGCCGTGATCATGCTAACCCCCTCTGTGGAGTGGTAGTCCCGTCATCGTGCTAACCCTTCTGAAGTGGTAGTGTCGTGGTTGTGCTAACCATCCATAGAATGGTAGTGCTGCCATCGTGCTAACCCTTCCGAGATGTGAAGTGGTAGTGCCGTGGTCGTGCTAACCCTCCGTGGAGTGGTAGTGCCGCTATCGTGCTAACCCTTCTTAGATTTGAAGTGGTGCCCTAGGTGAGCCCTTTGGTTGATTGCACCCTGAGAGGTCTTTGGTTGATTGTTGGATTGGTATTTGATCTAATATTTGGACTAATGTCGTTTCTTTGCTTTTGTCGGTGTCCACATTGAATCTCTCTTACTGCAAAACTGGGAAACCAAATATGTAGGAAAAAATGGTGAGCATGCAAGTGAAATGCATGGGTTATGCAGGAATGCAGGACGAGAATTCATCTAAGTGAGTTTGGAGGCGACAACCGAGCTAGGCTCAACTTGCTGTAGGATCGATGCCCTTTGGAATTGCTTTTGAATTTCGTGCCTTTGGGGTTGCGAGGTTCTCATCTGATACCTATAGTCATTTTTTTTGAAGATAGTGCGTCCCTTGTGGATTTTCATACTAGCTTTTCTTAGCGGGAAATGCATCCTTTTAGAATTTTCACATGACCCTGCGCCTTATTTTTGCCTGGAATGGACCCAACCTAATCCAGCGGCTTTTTTTTCTTCTATTTTTTTGAAGGACAGACTGCCTATTTCTAGGTTTTCACCCTATCCTTTTGCCTAACTTTTGCTTAGAGAGCCAATTACGGTTTTCATCTCTAATGGCTTTTCTTTTCTTTTCTTTTCTTTTTCTTTTTTTTTTGCAGAGAGGTTGAAGCTATTGCCAAAGATCCTTCTAAGGTGATCAGCATGTACTTATGCCCATGTCATAGCTGCATGAGCTTGATTTTTCTCATGATGGTGCTGTAGAATTACCTTCGCAGTTGATAGTAAAATGAGTCAGCTGAAGGACCCGAGTGGTGAGAGTAGCGGAGGGTAGACTGTAACAACATGCTAGACAACTTTGAGTATGCACAATGAATAGCTCTGATCATATCAACATATTATGGTGTAAATGCATATGTTTCAGTTTGATTTCATTACACATGATCATTATTTGGCATTAATCTCAAAAATACAAAACCTCATCTAATCTCGGGATGGATCTTGAAAGCATCAAATTCCTGTTATTAATCAGCCCTCTCGCGTTTTCATGATTGAAGATTTTCTCTCAGCCCTCATTTTCCCTTTTTTTTTAGCCTTTGCCATGAACCCTCCTTCAGTCCGTTGGTGTTGATTGAATTTGCTTTCATCTCCGTTAGTTGGGGAGGCTGTTCATTCTGACTGTGGTTCTTTTTAGCATCAAAGTCTTATTCTTAGGTAGTGAGTTTCTTCACTTGGATCTTGGCCATGAAAGTCTGTATCTTCCTTTTGTTAGCTTTGGTAGCTCGATTTCTGAAGTAACCTTTAATGGTTGAGATGGAGTTGCACGTTGGCCTCAAATGTAACGTCCCGTTATCCCCGTTGGAAGGATACCGGAGCGCCACGCGAGCAAACACATAAACGAATCCCAAATACATACTAGAAATTAAAAACCAAATCAGATGTAAAGAAACTTTTAATCATAAAATAGCAAGTCCTTGAACATACATCAAGTCAATATCGTTTTAAAAAAGGGCTCGTAAGCAAATACATATATATACCAAAATATTTGTTCCTTTACAAAAGATTCATTTTGCTATTAACAAGCCATGTACAAAATAACAGCGGAAGACTCAAAACAACTTCATCCAAAAAGACTTCTAGTGGCCGACCTGCAGATATCTGACTCCAAACCGAACTCGCCACCTGCACGGGAAAAGAACCCGTGCTAAGCGATAACGCTTAGTGGGGAGGAACAAAACAAATGAACAATATGCATATACAATATATCCAACAAAAATATAATTTCATCGCAACATAAACGTGCAATAAGGCTATGATTCACAAACAAAGTCATCATAATTTCATATAAACATATTTCCATGTTCTCTATTTGGCATGCATAAACATTCATTACAAGCTATTAACTACTCAAATCATACTTAGGATATACATACTTCTCACCATTCAAAGTATACAGATACAAGGTGCATAATATAAAGTTATACAAAAATTCATGTGCATCATATACTTTTAATCCTGTCAATAAGCATCTCAACATATGCAACACATATAATATATAGCCTGATTAGTCTGAAAATACTCTCTAGAAGTGGATGCGGTCATTTGGATACTGATAGAACACAATATCCCAAGCATATAGAGACATGAGTCTCAAACATGTGATTTTCATATAGAGACCGAAGTCTCGCATTAATTTCCATATAGACCCAAACGAGATCAAAACAAGGATCCCAACGGGACCCGCATATAACATTTTATCATATAGCAGCTGCACACACACCCCGACCTAAGTAAGCGCTTACTTATCCACCACTATGACTATTCAGGCTTAAAAATAACACAACTTAGAAAGAAACTCAAGCAATAGTCATATCATGAGAATTGCATTAAATACAAACTTATAACTCATGTATACATGTATATTGTTCTAATTCAGAAACATATAAATATATATATATCAAATACAGGAGATAATACGAACATATAACTCACATTGAAATATCCATTTTCATGTAAATTTATTAACATTTACATTATGTACATTAATTATTAATCATGTACACAAATCTCATAATCAAACAATTATTAAATTATAACTCAAATTTAAACCGGTTCTTGAGTCAAATAGTGAAAACCCCATGCAACGGAAGCTTAAACCTTTGCTTTTTAAAACTGGGCATCAGGGAGGGAGGCCAGTCACGAGTCACCCAGGCAATGGTGACTCGTGACGCTGGCTTCTCGCAAGCGCCACGCCAAAAACAGAGGTAGTCACGAGTCGTGACCCTCCGTCATGCCTCGTGATGCTAGAGAAGAGAGGGGATGTCACAAGTCACTCGGGCAGTGGTGACTCGTGACACGCAGGGAATGGGAGGTCACGAGCCGTGACTCTCCATCACGTCTCGTGACTTCCCCAGGGAAGCAGGTCACGACGTGATGCTGCATCACGTCACGTGATCCTCTTCAGAGAAGAGGGTCACGGCGTGATTCTTCATCACGTCACGTGATCTTCTTCTCTCACTTCTGCTTCTCCTTCTCAAAACTTCAGAATTTCCAGAAAACGTAAAAACCAGAAAATCGTGAAAACAGAGTACAACCAAAACTCAAAACCCCACTTTGTCTAAAACCATTTTTCATGCAATAATGATTCGAATACATACCTTCAAGTTTCCAGAGCACATTTACAGCAATTTTTATACAAATAACATATTTCTACTATTCGAACAGAGGCAATACCAGAACGTCAACATCCGAGGGTTCCACATTCAAACTCATGCATGTTCATCTCATTTGCATATTTAACATCATTCTTTTCTACAGGAATCATGTATACATAGTACATATCTCATGCATTTTGATATACAAACACACAGAACAACGTTCATATCAAAACAGCAAACAGGATCCAAACATAAGAAAGGACAGACACTCCCAAACCTGGTAATGAAGTTCAAAAATGACCACTGCAACTTTTAATCAACAACCTTCCCTTTTCCCTTCTCTTTTCTCTTATCTTCAGATGCTTGCAAACAGACAAAGGCCATATTCCATTAACCCAAGAAAAAAAAATAATCTTTATAACCCAAAGGAGGAGAAGAAGGAGATTCAACCATAAAAACGTAAAGAACTTCTGCCACTTACCTCTTGAAATCTCTTCAAAGCTCAAAATCTTAACTCAAAACGGATGAACACACATGCAAATGAGAAAAGAACAGAAAATGAAGAGGGAAAGAGTGGCTAACGTGAGAGAGAGCAAGAGAGAAGGGAAGTCTCCCTTCTGATAGTTTCCAGAAAATTAAAATTTCTGAATCCCTCTTTTCTCTCTCCCACATGCACGCACTCACCTTCCCACTTGGCACACATGCACTGGTTCACTTAATTCCCATAATTAAATAATTACCAACAGCTCCTCACAATCTTCTAATAGGTCCTTATTAATTACTTTTTACTCACCAATAAAAATCTGCAATTTAAATACTTTTATTTCCTTGCAATTAAATCCTCTTTCACTTGTAAATTACCCAATTGCCTTTAATTACTCTTGTAACAATTACCAATATATCCATATTTTCCAATTAAAGTTGCCAAATCCAATTAGGCCACTTTTGGAATGTGACATCAAATGGTTCAGGACAACACTATGGTTTAAGACAGGACTTTGGTTTTTTTTTCTTTCTTTTTGCTCTTTTTTTTTTTTTGCTTTTTTTTGTTTGTTTTTTTTTTCTTGTTTTGTTTTTTTTAAAGATAACGAGCTGTCCTCCTAAGTTTGGTTATAAGGGTCCCTGCTTTACTTATATTTGTCTCATATGATTAAAGGTCGGTCTTGATTGCCTTTGGGTTAAACATCTCAAATGGTTGGAGGAAATGACTCCTAAGAGCTTGGTTCTAATGAGCTATATACTTCTTGCGAAGGCCCAAAGTTTCATCTGTCTAACTTCTAATGTAGCCCATTAATGATCGGAGTTTGATTTTGCTTGGCTGCACTATATGCATCTTGGATGTTGAGGAGGCAAAGGAATGACTTTTAAAACTTCGCTCGTCGTCATGTGTGCATATTGAGATAGCATTGTCCCAACAATATCCTTGTCAATTTTCAACATAACATTCCAGGTCCAGGCAAAGGCTCTTTCATTTTTTTCTCTTTTTGTTTTGTTTTTTTGACATTATCTCTCAGAATTTTCCTCCCTTTAGGAGTTATATCAAATGCTATCAAGATTTTCTTTTGATTTTCCAAAGTTCCAAGATTAAATGCAGTTGTATTAGTTGAATTATTTCAAAATGTATGTATCATGATCATGGGAAATGAAATCATTAGAAACATCATACAAATAAGCAAAATTGTTCATCTTATTGAAATAACCAATCATTGCAAATATTGTCATAAAAAGACGGTTCTTGGAATAATAACAAAAACTGAAAAAAAGAACATAATCTTCATTGTTTTCATCTCCACCCTCATTAGTGGATTAATCTATTGCCACCATGGGAATCCCTTCTTCACTTGTCTTCCGACTGGTGATAGTGACGTACTCAGCTTCATATAGCTCTTGCAAAACATGCCACTCAGGTGGACCAAACCCGATCATATTCATGGTGGGGGGACTGCATTATAGCCCGCCTTCTTCTTCTTCTCTCTCTTTTAAGGATCCGTGATCTGTTTGGTGTCGATAAGATTTTGGATCTTGTTCCTCAAAGTCCAATAGTAATCTATCAGGTGCCCAGTGTGCTGATGGTAGGCGCAGTACTGGTCATCTCTGTACCCTGGTTGTCCTTGATTCATGGCTGGCCTAGGCATTAAAGGTGTTAGTGGTTATGTGCTAGGCCAAATATTTGGACCTTGATGTAATCACTAAATTTTCATTTGTATGATGGTTTTCTTCACGTTAATATTATTGGCATGTTACATTATTGTAATGTTTATGAATAACAATGTTATTCATGTCGTCCCTAGTCATTTATCACTAAAGGGCATAAAGATAAATTAAGACTAGTATAGATTTGCATTGATAATCATGGGATGATTATATATGATGATATAAATCAAATTTATAGGTACTTATTAGAGAATAAAGTACTTGATAGACCTACTGTGAGATCACTACATGGGATAGTGTCATAAGTGATCTTATGATAGATATGTTATTGAATCCTTTGACCTGAGGTTATCACATTATGTTTTGACATAATCAAACATTATCTTTAATCGAATAATTATAAAGTTTATGATCGAACGTGATGAGAATTATGCAGAGCAAAGTGAATAATCAAGATGAAATTTGTCCCTCTCTTATGAGAGAGATATCTATTGGGCCTCTCGATAAGTAGGACTGTAAAAATGCATGGTCATGCTCGAATGAATTGATAGTGTGATAATTGTTATTTGAATTTATCAGTTTACTTAGTTATCAGGAAATTATATGTTTAAACAATATAAGTTTGGCATGGACCATGACTTATGTTCAAACAAGATATCGTGTGATAAAAGGATAATAGCATGTTCTATTATCAGGTTAAAATCGGACTAACGATATTTATATTATTTGGGTAGTCATAATGTCTTGCTAGAGACCAATTATGACTTGTGGGCCTATTATGGCATTGGGCCCACTGCCAACTTAATATAAACCTATTGGGTCACACACTAAGACCACAATGAATGGATTGGACTTTAATTACGGTATTATGAAATTATATAAATATGGGTATTTATATTTAAATTTCGTAATGATTTATAAATATATATTTACATATGATATTTCTTATTTTGAATAAGAAATATATATATATATATATATATATATATATATATATATATATATATATATATCTTATTTTGAATACGAGATAATATCCCTAATTTATCTCTCTAGGGTTTACATATATAAATATATATATGTTTAAGGAAAAGGATTCACATTTTCTCCTAATTACGTTTCCTAAGACAGGTTATTTTGAGAAACCCTAGCCGCAACTTAAAAAACCCTAGCCGCCACTCTAGCTGCCATTTTCTTTTAGAGAGAAAAACACAAAAAAATCCAGTCGCACGTGAAGGGAGCTAGCACCCCTGCGATAATCTGTTCGTCAGTTCATACGTGTGGATACCGATAGAGGGCGTTTGTGATTGTAGCAGCGCCTGTAGTCCAAATTAAGGAGTTAATTTTGATTTTTCTTCATTAAAAGGTCGGTAAATCTTAATCCCTCATTTTGAATCAATTGAAAATACTTGGATCCTATTTGGGTTTTGATTTATATTCCGCTGCGTTTAATTTGAATTATTGCGATGAAACACAACAAAAGGTCGTAGCTTGCTCTCCTTTATCAGTCTCTCCAATACCCAGGATAGAGAGTGGCCTAAGTTAGAGTAGTACCTCTGACCCTGTCTAACCTCAGTAGCTGTAATCTCGGCCGTCTTCCCATTTTTGCTATTACTGCTCCCGACACCACCTGATTTATACCATGACTGGTTCCCATAACCTTTCCCAGCAAAGTTATTTTTGCTTGCTTTCTTTGCTAGGTACCCTTCAGCCTCTAGAGCAATGTCTTTAAGTGACTCCCAATCTTTGAGCCCCTTAAAGTTGAGCACATCCCTCAAGTAAGGGTAGGAGTTCCTGATAAATAACCTGATCTGGTCAGTGGTGTCAGGCTTTGTCTTCATCTCCACGACCCTGTTCCTCCATCTAGTGAGGTATTCGTGGAATGACTCGTCACTCCTTTGCTATAAGAGCTCAAGGTCTTTCAAGGTGACCTCCATTCTGGTGTTGCAGTCGTACTGCTTCATGAACTCTTCGGTCAAAAGGTCCCAGTCCTCCTTATAGCTCCTATCTAACCCGTGGTACCAGTCTACTACCTGACCCACCAGACTAAGGCAGAAATATTCCACCTTCTGCTTCTTGCTCAACCCCGTGCCTTTCATTATCAGGGTATACTGCTTGATGTGTGCGGATGGGTCCAAAGTACCATCAAACTTTGGCAGCTCAGGCATCTTAAACCTTTGGGGTAGTAGCTCTTCATCCCCCAGATCTCTATCTTCAGGGTTGATCCCCTTTCCAGCTGACAACATACGGGTGATCGCCTCAATTTGCTATCTCATCCCTATCATACCCTCATCCTCCACCCTGGGTGCTCTACCCCTTACAGCTTGATAGACTATTGGCTCCTCCTCTCCTCCTCCATCATGAAATCCTCATTGGGATTAGGGATCCTTTCCCTTCTTGGCTCAACAGGCACAGCAGCTCTATGCTCATTGACAGGTTGACGGGCAACAACTCTAACGAGTGGAGCCTTCCTACCAGTAGGCAGTTCGACTTGCCCCCGAGGAGGGACTACCGATGGTTGTGGAGCAACAGGTGCTTGTGGAGTAGGAGGATGAGCAATCCTTTCGGATATGGCCCCTATCATATCTAACATCCTCCATTCAAAGTCCTCTAATCTCCTAGCAAGGTCTTGAGTGGTCAGTGCCCCAGTCTCTTCTACCATTGATGATTCTAAAGATGATTCACTAATCGATGAGAGTGACTCAGAATGCCAGTCAAACACTAATTTTGGCAATTTAAAGAGCGGATTTGTCCTTACTAGCCGACTGTCAGTACCTCTAGTCTACTTAGATGAATCTATGATGGCTAAAAAATTTAAATTGTTAGAATGATGCATGAATGACATATACAATGCATGATCGTGTGTTATGCAACATTTATAGCCACATACAAGCAAGTAGTAGATCCTTCCAACCTTATTACTCCTACACACGAGGTAATACAATCTCTTTCCTAGGTGGGCTTGATCCATGGGTTAATAGGGAACCCAATGGATGCGTATGGTGCATGGTGGGAAATCGGCAATACAACATCTCTTATCTAATGTGCATACATATGAATTTTGGCCTTTATGTATTTAAACATTTCAACTAAATTAAGATGGGCTCACCGGGCATGAAAGCCTTTGATAATAGACCATTTAATTTGGTTGATTATGTTCAATATATAATGGCCACATAGCAAGTATCATGTTAAGGTACATTTCACCTAGGGAAAGTATCTATTGCAATTACATGAGATTTGGTCAAAGGTGATGATACTTTAGGGCTACCCAAGCAGGGTCCCTGCCAATGGGTCTAACTCATCATGAGCATAACGACCGATCGAGTCTCCATTTAATATACCATGATGGTACGAGGCTTTGGCTGGTGATTATCCTTAACACTTTTCGACATTGAGTGAACGTAGTGTTGTGCTTTGGGAACGTACAGGGGTAAGAATAGGGATCAAACTAGCATAGTTCTAAGGTTATAATGAAATGCTATGCAATTTTGAAAAGGGATAAAATATTTAAATTAAAAATCAATTATATGTTTTAACCAAGGTACTTTCGAAATGAAGTCTCTTATGTCCCCAGTGGAGTCACCACTGTGACGCGCATCGAACCCCGGGAGGCCCCGAAGACCCGCTTTTAGGGCTTTTGGGAGAGGTTTATGAAAACTTGCAAGAGATTGCAAGGGAGTCTATTTTGGGCAACAAGAAGGTTTCTTAGAGTCGCCACCCAATAAAACATTGGGAAAGGTCATCTAGCCTCAATGAGCTTAAGATAACGCATATGCATCCATTTTGTGCAAGCCAGAGATATTTTGGAGATCCCACCCCAATAGAACATTGGGATGGTCCTCTAACCTTGTGGAGCCTAGGACTATGCAAATTGGGCCTATTTTGTCAACAAGAGATATTTTGGAGACCCCACCCCAATGAGAAATTGAGATGGTCCTCTAACCTCGTTGAGCCTAAGACCAGAGATGGTCCGGGACTTCCCATTTATTCATACCTTGGTTAAAGTTACAATTGAGTTTTGAATTTAAGATTTCATCCCTTTTCTCATTCATTTAAATGCAGGATTTAGAGCGCATATTAATCACATAATAAGACGATAAATAAAAAAAAAAGATAAAAAAAGGTAAATAAAAATACAATAAATTACAACAAAACTAGGGGCAGAATACAACCTCCAATGTAAATGAAATGTAAATCAAACATAAAATGGGGTATTTATTAAGAATGAGAACATTGGTCCTCGCATGCATAGTTAAATAAAATAATTTTAAAGTGACAATTTATTTAGATGGAAAAACTAGGATATTAGTCCCATTTTATTAAAAAAAAACCCAATTTATTTATAAAAATATTTTTGTGTGATTTTTAATTAAAAGTGCATAAAATAAATGATTTTATTATTAGTTACATGACAAATAAATTAAAAATAAAAATAAAAATAAAGGAAAAATAATAAATACAATAAAAGATAAGTCCCCGAATCTCCTCCTTCGTTTGCATGGATGCTCAAACATGACAAAAATAAGTATTAAAGCAAAAAGACACAAATCAATTGACGTTAGTAATTAAATCAAAAAATCAATTAAATATATAAAATAATAAATAACAAATTAAAATAGATAAGATATGCATTATATATGACAAATAAATTAACTAACATAATAAAATAAATAAATTAACATATTAACAAATTAACACAAATAATAATAATAATAATAATAATAATGATAATAATAATAATAATAATAATAATAATAATAATAATAATAAACAAATAAATAAATAAGATAAAGTAAAAAGAATAGTAAAAATGTTAAATCTATATCTAAAATCATATAAAATAAATAAATAAACGATAAATTAAAAGATCTACATGATTAATAATTAAATATGAAAAAAAATAAATAAAAGAAAAATAAAATTAAGAGATCGAATTTAGGATATTTACCCTCAGATTTCGGATTCGATGGAGGAAAAATATGATTGACTTTCCTTGTTTTGATTCACAAAGTAAAAATAAAAAAAATAATAAAAATTTAATTCCAAGAGAAAATTGCTTAAAAAAATAAAAGAAAAGAAATTAATTTTCAAGAACAAAAAATTGATTTATTTGTCTCAAAGATGATTATTGATTAAAATTGTTGAAAAATGGAAGAAAATAAGTTTAATTCCCAAGAACAAAAAAATATTTTCTTTGTTTCAAGAAATTATAATTGATAACAAAAAAACAAATGTCAAGAATAAAGAATAATTTTTTTTTGTCTCAAGAAAAATTCTTGATTAAAAATTGAATTTTTAACCTTAAGAATTTTTTATTTGGAGAAAAAAAAATAAAAAAAAATGTAGAGAGAATTCTTGGAGAAGAAGAAGAAAAGAAAAATGAAGATTTTTTTGATCAAAAGAGAATTCCCCCTAATTCTCTTTCATCTTTTCCTATTTCAATGAGTAAAAATGGAAAAAATCATTAATTAAGGAAGAAAATAAGATTTTTATCAAATTCCCCTTAATTTGGTTGTAAAAATGGAAATTATCATTAAAAATCTCGAAAAAAGGTGAAAAAGTCAAAGAAAATCAAGAAAAAAGGGCGAAAACCACGTTTCGGCTGGCTGGGGGGGCGACCGACACCCGTCGGTGCGCACGACGGGCGTCAGCACGCGCACGCAGGCGCTACGCGCTGCCGCAGCACGGCCGGATTTTATTTATTTATTTATTTTTAATTTTTAAATCTAACTAAAAACACAATAATTTTCAAACTCCATTTTCAAATCTAATTTTTAATATATTTTTTATTATTTTTTAATTTTTATTCTAAAAAGAAAATTTAAAAAGGAAATCATCACTTTTAATATTTTTGCCTGTGAATAGGCATCTAATCATCATTGGGTAACTCTGGTTTAGGGTGACTCAGGATCCAGTGTCTACACCTACTCTATTTTTGGTCAATCTTTAAATCCTTTCTTTCAAATACTTTAATTTCTTTTCAATTACATCCTCAATTACCCATAAACTCATACTTACACAATTACTCTTGTACCCTCACAATATAATTAACACTATAATTTCTTCTAGGGTACACTTCGGGTCATTACACCCTAGACGGATTCATGCATGTCTAGGGTATAATGGTGGCCGAAAATGTGTAATTGAGTAATGGAAGTGGTTAATTGTAATAAGGGATGTAATTGGTATTAAACGAAAAGGCTAAGGGTACTTTGGTAAATTGATCTTTAAGGATTTAAATGAATCAATTGAAAATAAGTGCATGCTAATTTGTAAGAAATAAGTAGTTAAATGTTACATGTATAAGGATATAATAATTGAAGGATCGAATTGGAAGATTGCCATAAAAATCAAGGAAGAACAAATGGAAACTTGACATGTTGAATTCATGATAATCACGAATTGAATGGCCATATTTAAGGCCAAAGTTAGCCAGCCAAATGAAAAATAAAGACGTGAGTAAGGCAACAAATTTCTTTCCCAAATCATCTTAAAAATTCTGCTTTTCTCTCCATGCTCAAGCTTCTCAAATGGGCACCTTAGATGGCAAGTGCAAGAATTAAGTAAAAAGGGGTAAGTTTTGTATAATTGTATATCTTTGTTCTTTATTTCTTGAGCTAAAATTTATGAATTGATGATGGTCAAATTTTATGATGAGATGATTTGATGAATTTGGCCAAGAGAAGGAAAGAAAGGAGAAAGTGGAGCAAAGGAAGTTGGAAGCAAAGGGAAAGGAGTTCTGGTTTTCAAATATGGTTTGGGATTTTCTTATCTCTTTTGTGTATGAATTGAATGGTGTGAGGTGATATTTGATGTTATTTTGCTCTTTGAAGATGATTTGACTTGTTTCGTGAGTGTGAAATTGATTGAAAGTGTGTATTTGGGCATATAGAATGTGTATGTGAAATTATGTCAAAAGAGTCACTTGAACCCGACTCAGTGTTTAGTCCATAAATAAGTTGAAGAATGTCCGAATTGGATGATTCTAGTGGAATTTTAACCGTGAATTCCATATCTACAAATGTCCTAGAAATGACGATGAGGTAATTTTGGCTTTAAGGGCTTCAAAACTGAGCAAAATTTAAGGGTATCTGTTCTGTTCGAGTCATAGGAGCAGGTTGCATTTTTTTAATCATATATGGAGTTCTATGAGTCTAAATAGTGTGTAATTGGTACCATTGGAAATTTCAAACATAGGGGAACAAATGTCTAGAATACCATTTTTCTTAAAAATGATTTTTACTAGGTGAAAAACCTTGTGCAAAACTAGACTTAGAATCTGCCCTGTGCAGAGTGGGGTAGAATGGATTTACATGGCTGTAAGGAATTCCTAACCGCCGTGCAAAAGCATTTGGATACTGTAGCTATGTTTTTGCCACCCCACAAAGTGGGAAAGAACTCCTGACTACCGTATGACTTTTGTTTTGGCTTATAACATGCATTTTTCTTTCCGAATTGAACCCAAACTCTACCGAAAGTTCCCAAAACTTATCCTACACATGTTTAGGGCTTTGTAATGAATATATGCATGGTTACCATTTGAGTATATATGTCACTAAGGGTATGAACATAATTAATAACAACGAATTTGCATGTATTTAAGTAATAAAATCATTAATAATAATAAAAATGATATGGTATGTAATATTGATCATTAATGATAAGCATATGTGAATGAAAATGAGATGATAGAAGCTTGTATAATATAAGTGAATGCATGATAATATTTATATAAATGTGATTAATACATTGATACTATGATTGATAATTTGTAATAAGGATTTGATATGAACTCCAAATTATGTGTAATTGGATATGACTAGAGTTTGCTATTACACATTCAATAATGTGCAGTGATTATACAAGTATCAAATAACAATACATGAGCTTATGTTATATGAAGTTTCATGAAAATAGATATATGATTAAAACAAAGTAAAACTTTATTATGTTCGTAAAAGAATGTCTGTTTGACAATATTAAAAGATATTTGTTCACAATTTGCATTATTAAGTATGAGTTTACATGGTCTATTATCTGATATGTTATTTGATTATATGTACCGTGTATTTACATAGTATAATAAAATATGTAGAACTACGTGCTTCTGATTCCCACCACTTGGAATGTGTATAAAGGTTGGAATATTTATTCCAAGTCCGAACCAAATTACGAAAGCTTGATATATACTTAGAAATTCTAAAGGGCTCTATGAATTGAATTTAGTTTGGAGATTATATTAATAATGAATGTAATGTGTATGTTCCAATTCAATATGGAAGTTATTATAATTATTTCGTGTACGGGCAATGTTGGTCTGATATGACATAACTGCTTTACTCTGTATTTTTATAATGTAATCTTCTGAACCAAATTATAGAAATTTACGTATGCTTGCAAGACTATAAATATACTATAATTTAGATATAATTCTTGTAACATCCCTTACCTATACGTAGGGGAACTCACCCGCATAGAGGAGTGAGTGCCCGCATAGGCAAGAATTGTCACCAAGCAGAATAAAGCATGCATAATGGAACAACATTCATACACAATAATAGAAACAGAGGTAATAAAATTCTTTTTACCAACTATACAATTAGAGTAATAACACATTCGAATTCAAAAAGGAACTTGCCAATCCCATCCATTGATTTACAAAAATATTCATTACAAGCTGAAGTGCAAAATGATTATTTACATAACTACAACATACAAAAACTAAGCCTCTAACAAAAGCCCTCCTATTGTGTTGGCCTAGGCTGCTGCGAATCGAACCTCTCAAAAACTTCCACCTCTTTCACACCTACACTGATGAAACCCGTGCTAAGCGGTAACGCTTAGTGGGGAAAAACAAAAGATGAATGACCACTCATAGTGGCCGTTAAATGCAATTCACGTACACATGGAACATATGCAATAATAAGCATCATAATATTAAACCATAACTTGCATTAATCAGATAACTTCCTATAATATCATATAACATCTTATAACAATCGCATTATTTCACATCAATATCAAATTCATAGATTTGCATGCAAACTCAGAGTGGTGGATAACGAGTGAATACATTGGTACTCGTAGGTACAACAAAAGCAATTTCTTTCCTTTTTATTCAAAAACATTTTCACATTGGGGGATCTTAAACAAGATCTAACTTATAAGGATCACGAGGATCCAAACAGGGACCTGATCAGGGTCCAGAACGCATTGGATTGCAGCTAATAAAATTCTATGGGCATGCCTATCTATCCACTTACTTGACTATTGCAGGCCAGGCAATAATTCAATTAATGATCACATAAAGAAGCATATAATAATTCACACATTGATATTTTTATATATCATAAGTGAGAAACCATGCAAAGAGAAATCGAAAATAAACATTTGAAAAATAGGGGAAGTCGCACTCACGATAGAAGCAACTTGCACACACAGGCGAGCCCACGACACCCAGTCGCTCTCACGACAGAAGAAGTAGATTGGCCTCTATCGTACTCGCGATAGAGGCCAGGTAGGCCACTGTCGCGCTCGCACATGAAGACGCGCTCGCGACAGTAGTCAGCCTGGTAGAAGCTCGGCTTACCAAGCTCTCTGTTGCGCTCGCTACAGAAACACCCCTCGATAGAAGCCCGGATGACCAAGTTCTGTCGCGCTCGCGATAGAGTCGAGCTTCCTACTCCTGATGCCAATCTGCACAATACCTTCGACATAAAAACCATCTCAAATCATGCAATTAAACCACCAAACTTGCACATAATCAACAAAAAGTATCCAAAACACATAATTCGTTATACAACCAAAGTTTTATTGTAATTAAAAGTGAGTAAAAGTGGCAAAATAATCAATTTAAGCAATCAATCACCAAACCCAGAAAATTACCCAAAATTCATAACAAAAACTCAAAAGATAAAACATGCACAATCATACAATTCCCAAACCTTTAATTCCTAAGCTCCATAAAAATCAGTCCGCGGCACTACCAGTTGCTTTCTCCTTTCCCTTAGGATTTCTATCAGGAAATTCTAATCAACCATACACAAAACACATAAATTACTCAAAACCCAAACACAACCATTAAAGAAAACAAAGAGGAGAAGAGAAGAAGAATGAGAAGAAGATTATGACTTACCCAAAATCTGGAATTTGCCAACACCAAATCAGAATTTTAGTAGCTTGAGGGGATAACAAAGAGCAAGAAAGGAGGAGAAGAAGAATATGCAGAGGAAGACAGAGCTGGAACAGGAAAGAGGGCAGATAGCTATCCTCATGTTTTCTCTCTCCCTTTTCCCTTAGTCAACTCTTTTTTTTCTCTTTCCTTCATCCCCACCATCCACTTGTTAAACATGAGTGGTGGATTTGGCAAACTCCACCTTTAATCCTCATTTTTTCCTCAAAACAAGCTTAATTCACACAATTAAAACTATCATGCAAATATACCCATAAACTTACTAATTCACGCACATCCAAATAAATAAAACACACTACGACCACACTAAAACCACACACACATAAGCTCAAAACTACTAGGGTGAAAATCGGGGTGTCACAATTCTTTATACCTGTTTATATTGAATGTGTTACATTAATATACGTGGAAATTTGATGAGTTAATGCGTTTAGTATGTGACAATGTGCTTGAAATATGTTAGTGTGTTGGGCAATATAATGTGTTGTTATTTTCAGCTGGTAATATATCATTTACCTTCAGGTACCTCTATATTATACCTTCGGGTACCCCTATAATCACCCCTGTACTTATACCTTCAGGTACCTTTGTATTGTACCTTTGGGTATCCCTGTAATTGTACCTTCGAGTACCCTTGTACTTTTACCTTTGGGTGCCTCTGTATTGTACCTTCGGATACTATGATGTGCACCAAACCCCGGTGGCCCCGAAGACCCGCTTTTAGGGTATTCGAAAGAGGTTCATAAAACTTGCAAAAGATTGCAAGGGCATCTATTTTTGGTAACAAGGAGGTATTTTGGAGTCGCCACCCAATAAAATATTGGGAAAGGTCGTCTAACCTCACCAAGCCTAAGACAGCGCATGTGTGTCTATTTTGGGCAATCCGAGATATTTTGGAATCCTCCTTCCAATAGAACATTGGAAAGGTTCATCTAACCTCGTAGAGCCTAAGGCAATGCAACTTGGCCCTATTTTGGACAACAAGAGATATTTTAGAGTTCCCTTCCCAATAGAACATTGGAATGGTTTATCTAACCTCATTGAGCCTAAGACCAGAGAGAGTTTGGGACTTTCTATTTATTCATACCTTGGTTAAAGTTATGATTGAGTTTTGAATTTAAACTTTCATTCATTTTCTCATTCGATTAAATGCAATAATTAGAGTGCATATCAATCACGTAATGAAAGCGGTAAATGAACCAATATTAAAATAAAGCAAACAAAAAGGATATTAATTAAGAATAAAACTAGGGGCGGAATACAACCCCCACTATAAATGAAATGTAAATCAAGCATAAAATGGGCTATTTATTAAGGATAAGGACATTGATCCTCACATGCATACATAAAAGAAAAAGTGTTAAAAGTGGCAGTTTATTTGGATGGAAAACTAGGACATTGGTGTCATTTTTATTAGAAAAAATTCCAAATTAATTAATATAAATATTTTTGTGATTTTCTTTTAAATGTGCAGAAAATAAATAATTTTATTGGAAATTACATGACAAAATAAATGAAAAAGCCAAATAAAGAAAATAATACAAATAATAAAAATAATGAGTTAAGCCAAACGAGTCTCCTGGATCTCTTAATTTCCAAGCAAGGAAAATAAGTATTGGAATCAAAACAAATACAAATGAGATCATTGTTAGTAATTAAATCATTTATCAATTAAACATAAAAAAATGAATAAAATACACCATAAAATGACAAATAAAATTAAATAAAATGATGAAATAAATAAAATAACATATTAATGAATTAATACATAAAAATATAAAATAATAATAATAATAATAATAATAGTAAATAATAACAATAATAGTAATAATAATAAAAAAAGAATAAAAAATTGTAAAAAAAAAGTTAAATATATACCTAAAATCACATAAAATAAATAAATGAATAATAAATCTAAAGATCTACATGATAACTAATTAAATATGAATAAAAAATAAATAAAAGAAAATAAAAAAATGAGGGCTTGAGCCTAGAATGTTTACCCTCATAATTCAGATTCGATAGAGCGAAAAATATGATTAATTTTCTTACTTTGATCCACAAAATTAGAATTGAAAATAATAAAAATTGCAATTTTATTCCAAGAGATAAAATTTGATTTAAAAAGAAATGATGAAAGAAAATAAAAATTCTCAAGAACAAATAATTAATTTTTTTAGTCTCAAAAATTAATATTAATTAAAGAAAAATAAACAATTCTCAAGAATAAAGAATTTTTTTTGTCTCAAGAAAAATTATTGATTAAAAAAAATAATGGAACAAAAGAAAAAATTCTTGAGAACAAAGAATTATTTTCTTTGTCTCAAGAAATTATTGATTGGAAATTGAATTCTAAAAGCTTAAGAAATTTATTTGAAAAAGAAAACTCAAAAAAAATTGCAGAGAGAATTCCCTTTAAGAAGAAGAGAAGAAAACAAAATTTTTTAGCCTAAAAAGAATTCCCCCTTTTATCTCTCTAAATTTTTCTATTTATATGAATAAAAATGGAAAACCTAATTAATTAAGGAAAAATCCTTAATTAAAATAAAATATTCCTTATCTATATTTTAAAAATGGAAAAAATCATGAAAATCCTTAAAAAATGGGATAAAAAAGCAAATTTGGGGAAAAAATCTCGAAAATTGCAAAAAATTGCATTTTCGGCGGAAATTGGCGACCTACAGCGACCGACGGGCGTGCCTAGTGAGGGACGCCCATCGGTGGGCTCGTGGATCGCGCACTGGGAGCACGCACGGGGGCGCCGACGGCCAAATTTTTTTTTTAAAATAAATTTGACTAAAACACTATAATTTTCAAACGCTATTTTTTATTTTTATTTTTATTTTTGGTTCTAAAAAGCAATCTTGACAAGGAAATCATCACTTCCAACCTTTTTGCCTGTGAACGGGTATTGCTTTCATCATTGGGTAACCCTGATCTGGACTGCCTCAAGATCCGGTATCTATAGTTGCCCCCAATTTTGGGGAAACTAGTGCACTAGTGCCTAGATGAGCTAAAATTCAAAGAAAAAGAAAAGAAGCGCGTACCTGAGGTAGTCCTTACCTTTTTGTTATGTTGAAGATTATGGTGGGTTTGATTAACGCCCATTTGCTGACGTGCTGAGCCACTCTCTTGGTGGTCGATTGACGTTGTCTTATTGGCACTTCAAATCCCTTTTAATTTGGTGTTGAATGGATGCCCCCTGAAGGGCTGGTAATTCCCTGGAGAACTGTTTGCAGAATATGAATATCATCCTTGAGTCGCACCGAGTGCGGACATCCTTAAAACTCATCGAGTCGTTATCTAGACTACAAAGTGCGGACATCCTTGAATCTCACCGAGTCGTTATCTAGACTAAAAAGTGCGGACATTCTTAAAACTCACCGAGTCGTTATCTAGACTACAAAGTGCGGACATCCTCGAAACTCACCGAGTCGTTATCTAGACTATAAAGTGCGGACATCCTTGAAACTCATTGAGTTGTTTTCTAGGCTACAAAGTGCGGACATCCTTGAAACTCACCGAGTTGTTTTCTAGGCTACAAAGTGCGGACATCCTTGAAACTCATCGAGTTGTTATCTAGACTACAAAGTGCTGACATCCTTGAAACTTACCGAGTTATTATCTAGACTACAAAGTGAGGACATCCTCTTGGATTGAAAGGATTTGGAATATTTTGGAAAAAACTTAATGCTCTAAAGAGACTGAGAATGTCTTGGAAAAAGAACTTAAAGATAATGCTTCGAAGAGATTGAGAATGCTCGAAAGAGACTTGAAATGTCTTGAAAAAGGACTTAAAGATAATTCTTCGAAAAGACTGAGAATGCCTTAAAAAAGGAATTAAAGATAATGCTCCGAAGAGGTTGAGAATGTCTTTGAAAAATGACTTAAAGATAATGCTCCGAAGAGACCGAGAATGCTCCCAAGAGACTAGAGGCTTTGATTGCTCATTAAGAGGCTTTGATTGGTCACTGAGAGGCTTTGATTGCTCATTGAGAGGCTTTGATTGCTCACTAAGAGGCTTTGATTTTGAGCCTCTTGAGAGGAAATTAGATTTGACCCTCCTGAGAGGAAATTAAATTTAGATGATGGCCCATAGGCAAATGGATTTCAATGTCTTTGGTGTCTCTTAAAATGATTTTTTTTCGCCTCTCAAGGGATCTTTGTATTTGTTTTGATTTGATTTTTTTTTTTTAATTTTTGGGATTTTCACATTTAAAATGTGTTTGAATCCTCCAACTAAAGTACGTGTGGGTAGTCTAGCTTCCCAAAAGATCTTCTTTTCTGTAGATTTGTGTGATTCTGGATTGCCCTCAGCATGGTGTGGCCGGGTAGGCTTGTTTCTCTTGGTGTTCCCCCTCTGTACAGGTACATATGATTTTATGCCGAATGCCGTGACCGATAATGTTGAGCTGAATCCATCTCTTGGATTGCTTTTTCCCATGAGATCTATTCGGACATTTCCCTCAGAGTTATGTACACAGCAATGTATACAAAAGATTGTGTGTGCGTATGGAATTATGTGTGTGAAATATATACACAAAGCTATATACAGGAAACACATGCAAAGGATTAATGTACAAAAATTATATGTACACAACTATAAGTGTAAAGGATTGAATGCATGTGATATATGCTAATGATATGCATGCAAAACATGTGCAAAGAATTATGTGTTACATGTATGCAGAAATTATGTACACGAAATGTGTGAGAAGAATTGCATATACAAGATATATACAAAGTTCATAAATATGTGAAAATATGTTAGGCATCGTGAAAGGCTATGCACGTGTAAAGTTGTGCAAAGAGATATGCAAAAGATTGTACATGTGAGATGAACGTGAGATGCAAAAATGGATAGACCACATCCTAGGTGGCTAAGGGATTCGTTGAGGGTACAACTCATACTATTTGATGCCCCCAGTGATCTAGAAGAATATCATCTTGACTTAGGAACTCTGACCCATAAGCATTTCAGAGAGAACTATCTCGTGTGCATCTTTGCCCCCACCCCCTCGGTCAACGAGCATACGCCTTTTGCCATGAGTTGTACGATGTTTTGCCCCCAGGACTCTCACTCGTGTCCTGAATTATGCACTATCTATCTAAAGGGAAGTTATTCAGATCGCCTTATAGTTCCAGGCATTGAAAGTCATTGTTTAAAGGTAGTGCGCCCCTTGTGGATTTTCACACTAGCTTTTTTTTTGCGGGAAATGCGTCCCTTTGGGGATTTTCACATAACCTTGTGCCTTATTTTTACCTGGAATGAACCCAACCCATTCCAGTGGCTTTTATTTATTTTATTTTTTTGTAGGACACACTGCCTATTTTTAGGTTTTCACCCTACTCTGTGGCCTAACTTTTGCTTAGAGAGCCAGTTATGGTTTTCATCTCTAACGACCTCTTTTTTTTTGAAGGGTATGGCTGCAGAAAAAGTTGAAGCTACTATCAGAGCCCCCTTCTAGAGTGATCAGTAGTTATTCATTGAGGCACTTCCTTCTTAGATAGCGGTTGTATTCCTTTGCCTCTCCTGACGAAGGTATTTGTTGAGCATTTTTTATATATGCTTATTGACCGCAAGTATACGGTGTACCGCAATAGTCCTTAAGATGTCAATCCCACGAGGAACGTTTTTTACACACTATTACTAATCAATTTTAATCTTGTTTACAATGGTAATAAATTTGATGGTTAAATTTGAACTACTTTATTATAATAATTAGTTAAACCTAATTTATGTTTATCAGAAGAAGATAACGGATATATGAATGAAGAACTAAAAATAATGAATTTGATCCATCATTTTAATTAACATTTATTCATCTTTCATGCAAGCCAAGTTGAACTAAAGTTCTAATTTACTCTCTCGACATAAATTAAAATGCCTAAAATATGCAATTAAAATTCTAACTCACAACTTTCATTAATGAATTTGATGTTTCTAATGACATATTTTAAGAATAATCACCAACCTATAGCAATTATCTCAATATATCGATTTCTCAAAATATACCTTGATAATGAAACTCTATTAGATATCAGATAAAGCAAACTCTTGAATTACTTTAACTTATAAAGATCATGCAAAATATACTAATAGAGAATCTACATTGAAAGACCATGAAAGTAGATGGAAATAGAAAGAATTATAACATGCAAATTCATTGAAATGATATTCATAGAAATATTGGAGAAGAATTAAAAATAAGAGAATAAGATAGAAGCCTTTCAACCATTTTCTCAATCTCTTGAAATAGATTTTCTTCTCCTTAATCTTCTTCTTCAAAACATAAAACTAAAAAAGAAAATAAAACTAAAGAAAACTGTCTACAAAATACAGAAAATCACTTAACTAAAATTCCATATCATCTATCATCTATCATCCTCTCAATTTACAATTAAACTAATATTTATAGATGTTAATTTGAAAGTTGTGACCCTTGAAAATGTCCCTTGAGAATAGTTGCAACTTTTGGTGAAAGAAGGTGGCTTTCCAAGTGACTTTTGGCTCAAAAACTGTCCAACGGTACTCTCTGTCACGCTCGCGACAGTGTTGCAATCGCGACAGATCACGCTTATCCTTTTTCCTTCTTTCTTTCCTCTCGGTTTATCTCTGCTTTAGCACGACTCGTGCTACTCTGTCCGAGTCGAACGCATCATCCTGGTCGTGTTCCACTTCGGTCCCAGTCGTGCCCTCCTTCCCTTCTTCTCTTCTTTTTTTTTTCCTTTGCACCAGCACTCCCCTGTCCTAGTCAGATGCAACATCCTAGTCGGATGCTCCTCCTTTTCCACTCGTGCTCTTCTTCGTTCTGCTATACCCATCCGACCCGTGCTCCACAATCCTAGTAGGATGAATTGTCCTACTCGGATGCTTACTTCCTCTTCCCTTTTCTTCTTCTTTCTTTTTCTACTCAAGGCCTGTCCGACTCGTGTTATCCCATCCTAGTCGGATCCTGCTCTGCTCTTCTCGTGCTCCACCTCCAGTACCTCCTGTTTTCTCACCATCACAGCTTGTTTGCTCAATTTAATGCTCAAAAAGACATGTAAACACAACAATCACACATACAAACAGATATACACATAATCTAACACACATGACATCTAATATACAGATAATTGCACAATTAATATCTTAATCTCATACAAAACATATACTCAATTATACATTAACTAAGCTCCTATCAGTGTTGCTAAATTGGGCGAGGTGGTGGATGAGGACATCAGTTTCATGTGCTCATAGCTCCCCCTTTCTGCTGTGATTCTGGATGGTTCTTTGAGATGCGTAACCCTTGTACGGATTCCATAAGGTCACTTTCTATATTACCGCTCGCTTTGAAGGGATTCAAGATGTTGTGAGGCATCCTTTATCCTTTCAAGGTGGCCCTTTATCGCCGGCTTTTACCTCTAGATACCATAGCCTCTGGGCACAGCTGCCGGTGAAGACTATTATACCACCTATTGGGGATTGTTCCTCTGCTTCCACTAGTACATACGAGAGATGGTTGCTTAGCTCTGCAATTGACAACAGGACCTATCGACTTAGGCATCAGGCCGGCGAGAGAAGTAGATCATAGTTTTTTAGATTGCATGTATTCAATAATGGACGATGTTATCTCTTTTTATAAAAGAACTAGAAAATAATGAACATATGAATTGAATTTGCCTTTGTTTTATATATTTTCCAAGATTGTGTACATTTTAGTATAATTTCCCCATACATGATCATTATCTAATCATAGATTCAAAATGCGAAATTACATCTAATCTCAAAGAAAATCTTGTAAGCTTCGAACTCCTATTTCCAATCAGCCCTCTTGTGTTTTCTTGATTGGACATTTTCTCTCGAGCCTCTAATTTTTGCCCAGGATACCTTTTTTTGGTTTTCACCCTGATGAGGCGCCTATTTTGAGCAAGGCCGCCTTTTTTCGATTTTTGACCCGCGGGGCCTTTATTGTCTTCTTTTGATCTTTTTAGTCTTTCCCACGGAACCTCTTGCGTCTATCGATGTTGATCGGCTCCTTGAACTCATCACCATCACAATTTGTCAGAATCGCTGCCCCCTTAGATATAACTTCTTAAGAACAAATGGACCTTCCCATGTTGGCCTGAATTTATCCCGTATGTCTGGGACACCCGGTCTCATTTGCTTAAAGACTAAATCTCCCTCTTTCAGCGGTTGCCTTCTAACTTTCTTCCCGATTGACCTAGCAAGTCTTTTTTAATAGATCTAGTTATGATAGTAAGCTTGCAACCTGTTCATATTCAGCTGCTGTAATCGTTGCTATACCCAATCGACTTCTAGAATCGGGGCTTCCATGACCACCCTTAAAGACTTGAGCCCTACTTCAACTAGCAATGCTGCTTTCGTCCCACATACAAAGGAATAAAGCGTGGCTCCTATAGAGGATCGGACTACGATTCTCTAGCCCCAAAGTGCAAAAGGCAACTTCTCTACCCAATCCTTGTAGTTCTGCACCATTTTAGCTAGGATCTTATTGATGTTTTTGATAGCCGCTTCGACTGCCCCATCAACTTTTGGGCGATATGAAAAAGACTTGTGATGCTTAAAGCCATACTTCTAGAGTAGTGTGACGCGCACCGAACTTAGCAAAGGCCCTCGTGATGAGACCCGCTTTTAGGGCTCGAGGGATGGGTTCGCGTCTTTTTGATCTTGGGTGCCATGAGACATTTTGGATGCCTCCTTTCCAATAGAACATTAGAAAGGATCATCTAGCCTCACGACGCCTTTAGGCACCTTTGAGGTATTTTGGAGTCGTCACCCAATTTACGAGAAATTGGAAAAGGTTTTTAACCTCTATTTATCTAAACCATAGATGGTGTCCGGAACTTCACTCTTATTTATATTTTGGTTAATTATAAGTGAGGTTTTAATTTCCTAAAATTCTACCTCTTATCTCACACGATTAATGCATTTGAATTAAAGGCGCATTGCAAGCATTAAGAAAGCAATAAATAAAAGACTGTAAAGAAAGCAGTAAAATAAAGCGATAACGAAAGCGGTAAACACGCTAAGCACACAATTACAAGAGAAATTGGGGCAAAATACAACCCCAAATAAAAGAAGATTAAAATATGTAAATTGGGACGGAATACAATTCAAAATGAAAACTAAATAATATTGCCCCAAAATTAATTACAAGGGCCCAAAATGTATGACTATAAATTTAAACAAACAAACAAAATCAAACATAAGAAAAACATACATAAATCGGGGCATTCGTTTAGGTTTGGAACATTGGTTCCTTCACGCTCACTTAAAAGGGGATCGAAGAGTTGTTTTGATTATTCCATTGAAAATCGGGATGAGTGATCACATTTGTGGAGAAAATTAACTCTTCATTTTAATCATGACGTTCTACATTCCTTGGCTAAAACAAGGGACATCGGTCGTAACTTTATTAATGAAATCCCAATTTAATTGTAAAATTATTTTTGTGATTTTTTATCCGACGCGTGCATAAAATAAAATATTTTGATCACGAGAAACACAAAACACATAAGCGAGATAGGGAAGATCTCACCCAAATGATGCAGTATCCTATGTGGTATGACCCCTCCGCGTGATCGCAGGAATGCTCAAATAATGCAAACCACATTTTAATCTCAAACAGAAAATAATGTTAAAAATATTAGTAATAATTCTAAAAAAATTAATCAAATAAAGACAAAATAAATATAGGACATGTTAACTTAACATACAAACAATTTACATGCAAAGAAAATTAAAAAGACAAGTCATGCCATAAATAAGAATTATGACAAAACAATGAGAACAATAAAATTATGATGATAATAACAATAAATAATTATGGCATAATAGCAACAATCAAATAATAATAATAATAATAATAATAATAATAATAAAAATAATAATAGTAGTAGTAGTAGGAGTAGTAGTAGTAGTAGTAGTGATCATAATAGCAAAATTCATAATAATAAATAATGATAGATCACAATAGCAAAAATCATAATAATAAATAATGATAGTACAAAATAAACATGAAATGATGATAATAACAATAATAATAATAATAATAATAATAATAATAATAATAATAATAATAATAACAACAACAACAACACAACAAGGATAATAATAATAATAATAATAATAATAATAATAATAATAATAATAATAATAATAATAATAATAATAATACAATAAGATAAACATAAAAAAAATAATACTAACAATAATAATAACACACAATAACAATAATACTAACTATAATAATAATAATAGTAATAAAAATAGCATGAGTGAAAATAATAGTAATATTACTAGTAATAATAATGGTAGAGATGACATAATAATAGTAATAATAATATTGATAACAGCAGGATAATCATAATGATAATAGTAGTGATAATGCTAGCATAAATGAAAGTCGTGTTAACAAATGGTAATGGAATGACAATCATGCAAGGGTAGCAGTAGACACACACATAAGAGCACCACTCAAATGTAGGAAATGGGATTATTACGAAAGAACACACACAAAAGGGAATAGGAAATATAAGGACATGCTACGGGAGTATAAATTAAACATAACATAACAATACTAACAATAACACCATAATATAAGATATTAATAAAGATAAAAAATGAAACGAAATAAAATAATGAGAATGGATCCAATAATATTTACCCTCAAAATTTATGGATCGAAGAAAACGGTGTCTTGATCCGTCTTCCTTGTCAAATTTACGGTGATAAACGCCTGAAGAAAATGTAAAAAAATCTATGTTTTTAAATAAATTAGCTCAAGAAAATCATTTTGGTAGGATGATTAAGTAAAGAAAATTAATTTTTCTTGCTCCGATCAATCCCCAAATGAAAAAAAAATATTCCAAAGAAAAAGAAGAAGAGAAAAGTTAGAAACTTGAAAATCCTAAAAACTTTCTTCAAAAAACACTCGTCTGCCCCTTTCCAGTTGAGAGAAAACCTTTCTTTTTTTCTTTTTTGAAAATTCAGCCCCCCCTTCAAAATGAAGATCAAAGTCTTCATTTTGTGTTCTCTGGATTGTCCCAAAATGGGAACAAACAAAATGTTCTTTTATTTTGTGTTAACCAAAAATGACATTAAAAGATGAAACAAACTTAACAGACTGAAATATTGATTGAAAAAAATGTAGGTGAAAATGACAGCATGGGGGAGCAGGAGCCGAAATGCCCCCTCCCCTCTTCAAAAATTAGGTGAAGACCAAGGGGGCCGGAAAGCCCAAGGGGAAACCTTTCACCACGCCACACGATTCTTTCGCGAAGCGCTCTCCATGTGTTGAAGGAAAGGCATCTTCACGAATAGGAGGTTCGAGATGGGGATAAACAATTGTATGGGATTGGAGCTATGAGTGGAATTTGAATGATGCCCCAAAACACGGGGGGAGAGTCCAAATGTCTGATTGAAATGTCACTTATTAAGGGAAAATGCAGTGATGCGATTTTTCACGGGGTAGACTTAAACTAGCACGATTTCAATGTCACTATGAATCAATTTCTTGCGACACCCGACAGACTGGCAGACAATTGCTTCAGCAATGCTCGAGCCTTAGCCTTCTTCTCCTAATTAGGTAAGTCTAGCTACTAATTAGAAAATAAGAGTTGAAGAAAGAAAGGCCTTCAAAACTACTACAACTATTTCTCGACTCCACTGCATGCGGGTTAGCAGCTCTGCGAGCTTTATCTACAGAGCAAGCATAATTGATCTAAGATCTTTCGGTTTAGGGTGGGATCAATAGACTTTCTCCTTAGGGGGAGTTTTCATTGCTCTTCACCTTACCGAGTTGATAACATCCACACCGGAAAAAAGAACGCCAGGCGACGTGCGCCCTGGGAGCGTGCATCGCCTCTTGGGCGTGCATCTTCCTCGGCGACGTGCGCGCAAGCGGACGCATGTTGCATGTAGTGACATGCGATCGAGCAGGTGCGCGTCGCCCTCTGCAACGTGCACCCCAGTGGGTGCATGTCGCCCCTGGCGACATTGCCAGGCGGGCGCACATCGTGCCTGGTGGCGCATGTCGCCTGCGGCCGCACGCCGTTCCTGTACGGGGACGGCCCGCACATGTGCGACCATGACCCGCACGCGCGGCGAGCAAATCGCACGACAACAGGGCACCGCGAAAAAATCGAGAATAAAACCTGAAATAAAAAATAAAAAATAAAAAATAAAAATAAAAATAAAAGGAATAAAAATAAGAGTAAAAATGCAAATTTTTTAATTAAAATATTTGGAGGAAGAAAATAGATTTTCGACAAGGAAAACATCATTTTTGACACCTTTACTTATGGCAAGTATCATCTTCATCATCGAGTAATCCCGATCTTGGACCGCCTCGGGACCCGGTGTCTACAGTTGCCCCTAGTTTTGGGAAACGTAGTTCCTGGGCGCCTAGGTGAGCCAAAACTCAAGGAGAGAGAGAAGAAGCGCGTACCTGAGGCGGCTGTCGTCCCGGTCACGGTAATGAAATCACCTCCTTAAGTCTCCATATAGACTGAGGAACAATTTTCATCCTCTTGGGTGATGCGTCGAGTCTGCTTCAGACTTACAAAATACGAGAGTTGCTCTTTTGAGCTGCATCGAGTCTGCTCAAGACTTACAAAGTGCGGGGTTGTTCTTCTGAACTGCACCGAGCCTGCTCCAGGCTTACAAACTGCGAGAGGTGCCCTTCTGAGCTGCACCGAGTCTGCTCCAGACTTATAAAGTATGGGGGTTATTCTTTTGATTGTGATGCGCCGAGTCTGCTCCAGACTTACAAAATGCAAGGATTGCTCTTCTGAGCTGCACCGAGTTTGCTCCAGACATATAAAGTGCGGGGGTTCCATGTCCTGATGGTGATGCGCTGAGTCTGCTCCAGACTTACAAAACGAGAGGATTGCTCTTCTGACATGCAACGAGTCTGCTCCAAACTTATAAAGTGCGGGGGTTCCATCTCCTGATGGTGATCCGCCGAGTCTGCTCCAGACTTACAAAATGCGAGGATTGCTCTTTTGAGCTACACCGAGTCCGCTCCAGACTTACAAAACGCGAGGATTGCTCTTCTGAGCTACACCGGGTCCGCTCCAGACGTACAAAGTGCGAGGGTTCCATCTCCTGATGGTGATGCACCGAGTTTGCTCCAAACTTATAAAATGCAAGGATTGCTCTTCTGAGCTGCACCGAGTCTGCTCCAGACTTACAAAGTGCGAGTGACCCATCCTCAGATGGTGATGGTTTTTACTTATATATTTCCTGCAAAGTTATGTGCACAGAAGTATGTACAAGAAATTGTATGTATATGACATGAGATGTAAATGCTTGCAAAAAATTGATAGACCACATCCTAGGCAGTCAAGGGTCGGTTAAGGATGCGGCTTGGCTGCTCCACCTTGCCCCCAAGGATCCAAAAGAGTGTCATCTTGGCTTTTGGGACTTTGACCCGAAACCGATTCTGAAGGACCCGTTAGGTGTGCATCTTTGCCCCCCGGTCAATGATCATATGCCCAAGATTTTAACTCATATCCCTGCATCTGAAGTAATGCCGCCTTATCGCTCCAGGCATCGAAAGTCATTATTTTAAAGGTAGTGCATCGCTCGTGGATTTTTACACTAGCTTGTCTTAGCGGGAAATGTGTCCTTTTCGAATTTTCACATAACCCTGTGCCTTATTTTTTGCCTGGAATGGTCCCAACCGAATCCAGCGACTTTTATTCATCTCATTTTTTGTAGGATAGACTGCTTGTTTCCAAGTTTTCACCCTGCCCTTTGGCCTAACTTTTGCTTAGAGCGCCAATTACGGTTTTCATCTCTAACGACCTTTTTTTTGTACAGGTTGCTATAAGAAGAACTGAAGCTACTGTCAGAGCCTCCTTCTATAGCAATCGGCAATTATTCACTGAGACATCTTCCCCTAAGCAGCGATTATATCCCCTCGCCTCCTCCGACGGAGGTGTTGCTAGATTGGGTAAGGTGGCTAACAAGGGCCAACTCCCTATGCCCTTGGCTCTCTTTTCTGTTCTCTTGTGGGGATTTCTTGAGACCACTTTGGATATCATCGCCTGTTGCGTTTGATAGTTCGGAGGGATTCAAGATGTCATGAGGCATCCTCTATCTTTCAAGGGTGGCATCTTATCCTCAGTCTTCACCCCTAAGTACCATAGCCCTGGATATAGCTGCTTGCAAAAACTGTTATACCGTATATTAGAAACTACACCTTTGCCCCCATAGGTGCACATAATTTGTGGGTGTTTTGTCCCGCATTTGATAACAAGGCCCATCGACTTAGGCATCTGGCCGGTGAGAGCAGGAGCAGAGTATAGCCATTTAGATTTCACACGTTAAGTAATGAACGGTGTTTCTCTTTATATAAAAGAACTAGGAAATGATGGGTACATGAGTTAAACTGCTTTTGTTTTATGTATTTGCAAAGATTGTATGCATTTCAACATGACTTCTCCATACATGATCACCATTTAACATAGATTCAGAATGCAAAATTAAATTTAATCTCAAAATGGATCTTGAAAGCATTAAAACTCCTGTCTCCAATCAGCCCTCTCGGGTTTTCTTGATTGGACATTTTCTCTCAAGCCTCTAATTTTTCGCCAGAGTGCCTTTTTACGGTTTTCGCCTTCACGAGGCGCCCAATTTTAGCAAGGCCGACTTTTTTCGATTTTCAACCTACGGGGCATTTATTCTCTTCTTTTAATTTTTAGTCTTTAGCGATGGACCTTCTTGGGTCTGTTGATGTTGATCTGTTTTCCGAGCTCATCTTCACTGCTGTCCATTAGAACCACTGCCCCTTTGGACAAATTTTTTTTAGGAGCAAATGGGTCTTCCCATGTTGGATCGAATTTACCTTGTATGTCCAAGATGCTTGGTTTTATTTGCCTGGACACTAAATTTCCTCCTTTCCAGTGAGTGTTTCCTGACCTTCTTTCAAAATGATCAAACAAGTCTTTTATGATAGATTCGGTTGTGATAATAAGCCCGTGACCTGTTGTTGTCTAACATGTTCGAATGCTGCAATCGCTTCGAACCATCTTGGCCAAGATCTCCTTAACATTCTTGTTAACAACCCCTACCACCCCATTGGCATTGAGGGAAATACGGAGAGGACTTGTGATGCTAAATGCCATACTTCTAGAGCGTCTCCCTAGCCTAAGCACAAACTGCCCTCCGTCCTTGAACCCTACGTGGTACGGGAGACCAAATCGACATATCAGATTTCTTTCAATAAATATATCCCAAGCGCCAACTTTCATGAGGGACCTAGCTTCCACCCACTCGGTGAAGTAGGCGATAACAATTATAGTGGACCTATTTACATTAGAGGCCATAGGGCGTACTTCCCTTAAGATATCTATTCCCCAAACTCGAGCAATTCGTATCCATTGTAGGTCAATAGGACCCTTTTGGTCCTTTTTGGGGGCCAAGAAGAATAGTAGAGCACGGGTATGTGTGAATTAAAAGGATTCAAACAAAGCTTACCCCAAAGATGATGTTTCTTCCTTTCCTTTTTTTTTTTGCCTCTTTTTTTTGTTTGTTTTAGTTCTTTTTTTGCTTTTTTTTTGTTTTCTTTTTATTTTTTTTTTCTTTTCTTTTTAGACAAGCTTGGTTCAAATCCTGATAGTTCACATATGCATGCAGTTCCTTTCTTAACTATTGGGATAACATTGGCCAACCAAGTCGGGTGTTTCGGATAAAAAAATTTAGCCTCGCTTATGCTTGTGGATTTCTTCTTTTAACCTTTTCTGCCTATTCTAGCTTGAGTCTTCTGGGCTTCTACTTGACTAGTCCATGATCGGGATACACTGGCATAGCGTGTTCAGCGGCTTCATAATCATCTCCTGGCATGTCTTCGTAGGTCCAAGCAAAGAATTTTTTATTTCATTTTTTTTTCATTCTCTCAAATTTTAATCTCTCTTCAAGAGTCATAACAGATGCTATCAAGATTTTCTTTGGGTTCCCCAAAGTTTTGAGATTAAATGGAATGGCATTAGTTGAACTAATGTCAAATATAAATGTGCTATGATTATGCATAATGAAATCACAAGAAACATCACACAAATAAATGAAAATATTCATTTCACTTCACAAAAATTAGGGTTAAAACATCACCATTATAGAGTTCAAAAATAAAAAAGAGCATCTAAACAGCTAACATCCTCCTTTCTTGCTAATACGGATGCCATAGTCGACGGTCTATTATCATCCCCGAGAACCATTCTCCTCACCTCTCAGCTCCTCATCAATTAAGTGTAGAACTTTCCTTCTTAAAATTCGGCACCCATCAGTCTCATGCCCCATATGTTTATAGTAGGCACAATACAGGTTTGCTCGATGATTGGGTCATCCCTGGCTTCTAGCAGGTTGGGCCGGCATTGGCTGTATTTTCCCCTTGCTAACAAAATAGCGAGGTGCTTAGACAAGGGCTTTTCGAGTATGGCATAGCAACTTTGAGTCATTTCGAAGGTTGGGGCCCTTGTGGCTTCAAAGTTTTTTCCATTGCTACCCATGAGACTTGACTCCCCTGACTACCTCATCAACATTCAGGATCTGTGATCTGGTTATTATCAATCAAATCCTGAATCTCATGCCTCAGCCTAGCACAATTATCCATTACATGGCCAGTGTGCTGGTGGTAGGCGCAGTATTCATTTTCCTTATGCCCAGGATGCCCCTGGGGCTTAACCGGCTTGGGAGGCATTGGCTGTAACATCCCCTTCTTCATCAGCCTTTCTAGGACCCATGACAAAGGTTTACCAAAGTTAAAGTAGCGCCTTTGAGCTGTCTCAGCCATTGGTACTTTCGCTATCCTTCGGGTATTACTGCTATTATCATAGTAACCAACTCCTAGACTTGCGGGGTGAGTAGTAGTCTTATTGCGAGGTGCCCTAGTAGTTGCGAGCTTGGACTTCACAATCTCTTCTTCCAGATCAGCTAGTTTGCTTTCGGTGTTTGAAGGACGGAGGAGGCCCATTGACTGTAAAGGATCTGGTCCTTTTGCTCTTCCCACTTGCTCGATTAGTGAGTCGAGTGGTGCTTTGCCCCTAGGCTCGGTAGTGGACGAAAATATTATAGCCGTCGTTGCACAATCCTTTTTTACCGTGGCTAGCTCAACCTGGTTAAGGGTAGTCGCCATAAGTTGAGCTTGAAGAACTAGGGCCATGGCATCCATCCTTTCCTTAATTGTGGCCAACAACCTCTTTTCAAGCTCCTCGAACCTTCTAACCATCTCTTGGGTTATTAAGGCACAAGCCTCTTCAATTTATCATGAAGGATCAGTCATTTCTAATGCCTGTGGATATTCTAATAAAGACACTAGACCTCTACCAACCAATTTTAATTTCGTTTGCTCCTCGAGCAACTATGTCGACCCCAAAACCTCCCAGGTAAATGGTCTATAGTGGCTGAAAAATCCAAGGGGTTAGAATGATGCATGAATGGCATACAATGCATGATCGTGCTATGCAAATGGTCCTTGATGAGTGCAAGGTTAATAGATTACCATAATACGATGGGATGAATGGAAGAAATTATACGCAGGATGATATGTACATGTGAAAAAAATAATATGCAGATAAAAGGATATACACACACAACACGAGAGAAAATATATTATTTATTTATTTATTATTATTATTATTATTATTATTTTTATCGACATGCATGAATGACATGCGATGCACGAGCATGTTGTGCAGCATCCACAACCACATGCAAGCAAATAGATCTTTCCAACCTTATCACTCCCATACATGAGGTCGTGCGATCTCTTCCTTAGGTGGGCTTTATCCAAGGGATAACAGGGAACCCATTGGACACGTATAGTACACGGTGGAAAATCGGCAGCATAACACTCTTAATTTAAAGCACATGCGTATGAGTTTTGGCCATTACGAATTTGAACACTTTAATAAAATTAAGGTGAACCTAATGGGGCATGGAAGCCTTTGATAGAAGACCACTTAATTTATTCGATTTTGTTTAATATATAATGGCCCACAACACAAGCATCGTATTACGGTTCATTTTGCCTAGGGGGAGTATCTATTGCCATTTACATGAGTTTTGGTTAAGGGTGGTGTTACTTTAGGGCTACCCAAGCATGGTCTCTGCCAAAGGGTATAGCTCATCAAGAGCATAGCGATCGATCGAGTCTCCATTTGATATACCATTAATGATACGAGGCTTGGGCTAGTGATTATCCTTAACACTTCCTTATAATGAGTGAAAGTAGGGTCGTATTTTGGGAATGCACCGAGGTAAGATAGGGGACCAACTACCATAGTTCTAAGGCTCTAATGTATGCAATGCACATTTCAAAAAGTGATCGAATTTTAGGTTTTAAAAACTCAATTATACATTTTAACCAAAACACTTTCAGAGCAAAGTCATGAAGTGTCCCCAATGGAGTCGCCACTATGATGCGCGCCGAACCTAGCAAAGGCCCTCGTAACAAGACCCGCTTTTAGGGTTCAAGGGATGGGTTCGTATTTTTTTTATCTTGGGTGCCATGAGACATTTTGGATGCCTCCTTCCCAATAGAATATTGGAAAGGATCATCTAGTCTCACGGCGCCTTTAGGCACCTTTGAGGTATTTTGGAGCCGCCACCCAATTTACGAGAAATTGGGAAAGGTCTCTAATCTCTATTGGTCTAAACCAGAGATAGTGTCCAGAACTTCACTCTTATTTATGTTTTCGTTAATTATAAGTGAGTTTTTAATTTCCTAAATTCTACCTCTTATCTCACACGATTAATGCATTTGAATTAAAGGCACATTGCAAGCATCAAGAAAGCGATAAATAAAAGACTGTAAAGAAAGCAGTAAAATAAAGCGATAAAGGAAAGCGGTAAACACGCTAAGCACACAATTACAAGAGAAATTGGGGCGAAATACAACCCCAAATAAAAGAAGATTAAAATATGTAAATTGGGACGGAATACAATCCCAAATGAAAACTAAATAATATCGACCCAAAATTAATTACAAGGGCCCAAAATGTATGAACAAAAATTTAAATAAACAAACAAAATCAAACATAAGAAAAACATACATAAATCGGGGCATTCGTTTAGGTTTGGAACATTGGTTCCTTCACACTCACTTAAAAGGGGATCGAAGAGTTGCTTTGATTATTGGATTGAAAACCGGGATGAGTGATCCCATTTTTGGAGAAAATTAACTCTTCGTTTTAATCTTGACGTTTTACATTCCTTGGCTAAAACAAGAGACATTAGTCCAAACTTTATTAATGAAATCCCAATTTAATTGTAAAAATATTTTTGTCATTTTTATCCGACGCGTGCATAAAATGAAAATATTTTGATCACAAGAAACTCAAAACACATAAGCGGGATAGGGAAGATCTCACCCAAATGATGCAGTATCCTATGAGGTATGACCCCTCCGCGTGATCGCAGGAATGCTCAAATAATACAAACCACATTTTAATCTTAGACAGAAAATAATGTTAAAAATATTAGAAATAATTCTAAAAAAAATAATCAAATAAAGAAAAAATAAATATAGGACATGTTAACTTAACATACAAATAATTTACATGTAAAGAAAATTAAAAAGACAAGTCATGCCAAAAATAAGAATAATGGCAAAACAGTGACAATAATAAAATTATGATGATAATAACAATAAATAATCATGGCATAATAGCAACAATCAAATAATAATAATAATAATAATAATAATAATAATAATAATAATAGTAGTAGTAGTAGTAGTAGTAGCGATCACAATAGCAAAAATCATAATAATAAATAATGATAGATGACAATAGCAAAAATCGTAATAATAAATAATGATAGTACAAAATAAACATGAAATGATGATACTAACAATAATACCACAACAACAACAACAACAACAACAATAATAGTAATAACAATAATAATAATAATAACAATAACAACACAATAAGGATAATAATAACAATAATAATAATGACAATAATGGTATATAATAATAACACAATAAGATAAACATAAAATAAATAATACTAACAATAATAATAACACACAATAACAATAATACTAATAATAATAATAATAATAATACTAATAATAATAGCATGAGTGAAAATAATAGTAATATTAATAGAAATAATAATGGTAGAGATGGCATAATAATAATAATAATAATAATAATAATAATAATAATAATAAGAATAATAATAATAATAATAATAATAATATTTATAACAACAGGATAATCATAATGATAATAGTAGAGATAATGCTAGCATAAATAAAAGTCTTGTTAACAACAGGTGATGGAATGACAATCATGCAAGGGTAGCAGTAGACACACGTAAGAACACCACTCAAATGTAGCAAATGGGATTATTACGAAAGAACACACAAAAAAGGGAATAGGAAATATAAGGACATGCTAGGGGAGTATAAATTAAACATAACATAACAATGCTAACAATAACACCATAATATAAGATATTAATAAAGATAAAAAATGAAACGAAATAAAATAACGAGAATGGATCTAATAATATTTACCCTCAGAATTTATGGATCGAAGAAAACGGCGTCTTGATCTGTCCTCCTTGTCGAATTTACGGTGATAAAGACCCGAAGAAAATATAAAAAAATCTATGTTTTTAAATAAATTAGCTCAAGAAAATGTTTTTGGTACGATGATTAAGCAAAGAAAATTAATTTTTCTTGTTCATATCAATCCCCGAACGAAAAAAAAATATTCCAAAGAAAAAGAAGAAGAGAAAAGTTAGAAACTTGAAAATCCTAAAAACTTTCTTCAAAAAACACTCGTCTACCCCTTTCCAGTTGAGAGAAAACCTTTCTTTTTTTCTTTTTTGAAAATTCAGCCCCCCCTTCAAAATGAATGTCAAAGTCTTCATTTTGTTTCTCTGGATTGTCCTAAAATGGGAAGAGACAAAATGTTCTTTTATTTTGTATTAACCAAAAATGACATTAAAAGATGAAGCAAACTTAACAGACTGAAATATTGACTGAAAAAAATGTAGGTGAAAACGATAGCACGGGGGAGCAAGCGCGGGAAACCTTGCGGGTGAAGCAAGGTGACGCGCGTCCCTATGGGCGCATATCGCGCATGCAACGTGCGCCCGAGGGGGCACATGTCGAGCGCGGCGACATGAGCCCCCACGGGCGCGCGTCGCCCTCTGCGACATGACAATGCGCGCCCCAGTGGGGGCGCACGTCGCCCGCAGGCACACGCCGTTCCCGTGTGGGCACAGCCGGCACGCGTACGACCAAGACCCGCACGCGCGGCACACAAACCGCATGGCAACAGGGCACCGCTAAAAAACTGAGAATAAAACCTGAAATAAAAAAATAAAAAATCAAAATAAAAATAAAAGGAATAAAAATAAGAGTGAAAATGCAAATTTTTGAATTAAAATTTTTGGAGGAACAAAAGAGATTTTCGACAAGGAAAACATCATTTTTGACACCTTTACTTGTGGCAAGTATCATCTTCATCATCGGGTAATCTTGATTTGGACCGCCTCGGGACCCCGTGTCTAGAAGTAGTTTCTTGGTTTTAACCATAAATTGCACCCTATTATTAGACATAATGTGATGAGGGAGACCATATCAAATTCTTTTCAATGAATTTGGCCATATCTACATATTAATTTATTCCTGTTCTTTTTTTCTCAATTTTTTTTGGATAAGCTTTGTTCAAATCCTGATACTTTTTCACTCTTCTCGACTATTAGGATGACGCTGATCAACCAAGTCGGGTATTGAACTTCGATAAGAAATTTGGCCTCGATTTGTTTGTGAACCCCTTCTTTAACCTTCTCTGCCTATTTTGGCCTGAGTCTTTCGAGCTTCTGCTTGGCTTGTTTATGATTGGGGTATGTTGGAATGGCATGTTCGGTGATTTTATAATCATCCCCTAGCATGTCTTCGTAGATCCAGGCAAAGACTTTTTCATACTTTTTTTTTTCAAGATTCTCTCAAATTTTAATCTCTCTTCAGGAGTTACATTCGATGCTATCAAGATTTTCTTTGGGTTTTCTAAAGTTCTGAGATTAAATGGAGTAGCATCAATTGAATCGATGTCAAATATGAATGAATCATGATCATGATTATGCATAGTGAAATCATTAGAGACATCACAGAAGTAAGAAAAATTGTTCATCTTATTAATGAAACCAGAATTAAAATGTCATTATTAAATAGTTCAAAAATAAAAAGAACATCTAAATAGCAAACATCTTCCTCTCCCGCCAATACAAATGTCATAGTAGATGGCTCATTGTCATCCTTAGGAACCGTCTTCCCTTCCCACTTAGACACTTAATCTGTCTTACTCTTTCCCTTTTGCTTTTCTGGGTCAGAGTTCTATTTAGAATCAATCAGATCTTAAATGGCATGTCTCAAGGTCTTGCAATTATCTGTGGTATGCCAGGTGTACTGGTGAAAGGCACAATACTAATCCGCCTTGTGATTGGGCTGCCCTTGGTTTCTAGCGGGCCTAGCCGGCAATGGTTGTAACATCCCCTCCTTCATTAGCCTTTTAAGGACCCAAGATAAGGATCTAACCAAATTAGAATAGTGCCTTTAATTCATTTTCGTGGTTGGCTCTTCTGCTATCTTAACATTGCCCTTACTGTTGTTGTGGATACCTGAGCTTTCATTTTTTAGAGTATGCAGTTATATTCTAGAGTAGGCCTCCTATTTCCTTCTTGCTCAACTGGAGAATCAAGTGACATATTGCCTCTAAGCTTAGCAGTAAATGAAAGCATCGCGACTATTTTTGTATGAGCCCTCCTGACCGTGGCCAGCTCGACTGGGTTAAGAGCAATAGCCATAAGCCGAGGTTGAAGAACGAGCGCCATGGCATCTGTTCTTTCCTTAATCATGGCTAACAGCCTTTTTTCAAGCTCCTCGAACCTTCTATCCTTCTCCTGGGTAATTGAGGCATGAGTCTTATCAATCTGTAGCGAAGGATCAGCCATTTCTAATGCCTGCGAATGTCTTGGTAATGATGCTAGATCTCTCTCCACCAACCCATCCTTTGAATTGCTCTTTAGACAACTATCAGAAACCCTAAACCACCCAAGCAAATGGTCTACAGTGGCTAAAAAGTCGAGAGGTTATAATGATGTATGCGATGCATGGAAATTTTTTTTTGCATAAGATGAAATTTATACGTGAAAATTATATGCATGGAATAGAATGTACATACACGAAATGAAATGCATATGCTTTTTTTGTGCATGAATTACACGTAATGCATAAATGTACAATGCAACATCCACAGCCACATGCAAGCATGTAGATCCTTCCAACCTTATTACTCTCACACAGGAGGTTGTGCGGTCTCTTTCCTAGGTGTGCTTGATCCATGGGTTAACAGGGAACCCAATGGACACGTATGGTGCATGGTGGAAAATCGATAATATAACCTCTCTTAACTAATGTGCATATGTATGGCTTTTGACCATTGTGTATTTAGGCAATTCGAATAAATCAACATAGGCCTATTGGGGCATGAAAGCCTTTGATTAGGTGACTAACCAACTTATCTGGGTTTGTCCAATACATAATGATCCATACAGCAAGCATAGTATTATTGTTCATGTCTCAATAGTCCCTAATTGAGTCACCACTGTGACGCGCACCGAACCTCGGTGGCCCCGAAGACCCGCTTTTAGGGTATTCGAGAGAGTTTTATAAGATTTGCAAAAGATTGCATTTTGGGCAACAAGGAGTGTTTTGGAGCCACCACCCAATAAAACATTGGAAAAGGTTGTCTAGCCTCATCGAGCCCAAGACAGCGTATGTGTGTCTATTTTAGAAAATTAGAAATATTTTGGAATCCTCCTTCCAATAGAACATTGGAAAGATTTATCTAATCTTGTGAAGCCTAAGGCGATGCATATACGCCTATTTTGGGCAAGCCAGAGATATTTTGGAATTCCCTTTCCAATAGAACGTTGGAAAGGTTCTTCTAACCACGTGGGCCTAAGATAATCCAACTTGCGCCTATTTTGGGCAACAGGAGATATTTTGGAATTTTCTTCCCAATAGAACATTGGAAAGGTTAATCTAACCTCGTTGAGAGCCTGGACTTCCCATTTATTCATACCTTGGTTAAAGTTATGATTGAGTTTTGAATTTAAACTTTCACTCCTTTTTTCATTCGATTAAATGCAGTAATTAGAGCACATATCGATCACGTAATGAAAGCGGTAAATAAAGCAATATTAAAATAAAAAAAATAACAAAAAGTATATTAATTTACAATAAAACTAGGGGCAGAATCCAACCCCCACTGTAAATGAAATGTAAATCATGCATGAAATGAGGTATTTATTAAGGATAATGGCATTGGTACTCACATGCATACTTAAGAGAAAAAAGTGTTAAAGGTGGCAATTTATTTAGATGAAAAACTAGGACATTGGTCCTATTTTTATTAGAAAAATTCCAAATTAATTAATATAAATATTTTTGTGATTTTCTTTTAAATGTGCACAAAATAATTAATTTTATTAGAAATTACATGGAAAAATAAATGAAGAAGCAAAATAAAGAAAATAATACGAATAATAAAAATAATGAGTTAGGCCAAACGAGTCTCATGGACCTCCGCATTTGCTCACGAGAATGCCCAAGCAAGGAAAACAAGTATTGGAATCAAAACAAATACGAATGAGATCATTGTTAGTAATTAAATCAATTATCAATTAATCATAAAAAAATGAATAAAATGAAATGGAATAAAATACACCATAAAATAACAAATAAAATAAAATGAAATGATAAAATAAATAAAACATATTAATTAATTAATACATAAAAATATAAAATAATAATAATGATGATGATGATGATGATGATGATGATAATAATAATAATAATAATAATAATAATAATAATAATAAATAACAATAATAGTAGTAATAATAAAAAACGGAGAATAAACAATCAAGTAAAATAAAAAAGAATAAAAAAATGTAAAAAAAAAGTTAAATCTATATGTAACACCCCCGACACCCCCGTTGGAAGGATGCTGGGTGCGCTATCGACACTCACTCATGACATGGCAAACATACATGCACAACAATACATACGTGCATTAAGCGGAAGCATTCACTAACAATAATAATAGAAAATCATGTATCATATATAATCAAAATATAGTTATATATAATATCCAAGAGATTACATCTTAAATCCTTTACAAAATTACATATGCCACTATATAAAAATAATACATATACAAAAAGAATTACAGGAGGAGACAAAAATAAATAACTCTACTCCTATGTGGCCAGCCTACAGATGTGCGACTCGAACGGGAACCCCAAATCCTGCGACCTACACGGGAAAAGAACCTGTGCTAAGCGATAACGCTTAGTGGGGAGGAACAAAAACAAAAGAACGCTAAACAAGTACAAGTAATAACATGCATAAAATGAATAAAGCATACACTTACCGAGTTCACTATAAAGGCAGGAAATCAGAAATACATTATATATATTCACTACATCCATTCAACTAGTATACATGACATAAATTCACTAACCGGAAACCGATTCACTAAGACAATACAATTATCTCAAATAATAAACATAACACTATACTTCATTAAGATAAATTAGAACACTACACAATAGCCTAAACTTCACTTGTGGTGGATACGGAAACACTACACTAAAACTGGAGGCTAGGCCTCAACAGCATCACTAATCAAAACCGGAGACTGAAGTCTCAACAATATCACTAAGACCCTATAAGCGGGGTCATCGCTAAGGTCCAAACGGGGCTAACATAGGCAGGTGCACTCACTATCCCTTTTATAAGCATGCTTATCTATCAACTACTATGATTCTTCAGGCTTCACATAAAAACTCTATACACTATATCATACACATTGCAATTACCCAAGCATTTCATCATAATTCAATCACAAATAACTAATATCACATAACATGTCACATTCAACAACTACAAGCATGTGCACACTTAATTCCATTATCAAACTCTTATGGCAAAGCATCAATTACCCATAAATTTCAATTGTTAATCATTTATTTATTCATCTCAAAACTCTAAACAAGTGGTGAGTAAGTTCAAGACAATTCCAATGAAGATCGAATGCATTCCGGAAGGGAAAACATACCAAAATACACAACCTCAAAGAGGGTAAAGAAGGGCAAGTGTTAAAGGCAACCATGGGGTTAAAAATAAGAGAAAACACCTTGAACAACTAGGTTCTGTCGCGCTCGCTACATGGGTCGCGCTCACGACAGAAGCCTCCCTCACAAGCTCTACGAAAGGCAGATTGTCAGGATAGTTTCTCACTTTGACTTTGCATCGGCTAAAACAACCTATAAACTCATTTTTAAGCAAAACTTACTTCTTAACAAATGATCCTTAGGATATTAAGAATCCAATGGGATAAATTTTAGGTCAATTGGATAACTATAACTTCAGATATGAGCTAAACAACCTATAATGTTCAAGTAACCAGACCCAAACAGAGATACTACGGTTTTGGCAAATTTTTAGGAACATAGAGCAATAATTTGCCCAAGGTCATTTCTGAGACTTTAATAGGCATGGAAGTCATGGTTCTAATGGCATAAGAATCACTCAATTTTAAGGTCTAAAACTCAACTTATAAAAAATACATTACACAGAGGTCAGATAAAACTGAATAGAATTTGCCAAAATCATACCTTATCATCACAACTATATGACAACCTGTGACGCGCGTCGGAACCAACAAGGCCCTTGCTGAGCCCGCCTTTTGGGGCTCGAGTGATTGGTTCGCGTCTTTATGATCTTGGGCATTATGAGTCATCTTGGATGCCTCATTTTCAATAGAACATTAGAAAGGAGGATCTAGACCCACAACGCCTTTAGGCACCTTTGAGGTATTTTGGAGTAGCCACCCAGTTTACAAAAAACTGGGAAAGGTCTCTAACCTCTATTGGACTAAACCAGAGATGGTGTCCGGAACTTCACTCTTATTAATGACTCAAATTAATAAGTGAGTTTTTAACAAGTCAAAATTCCATCTCTCATCTCACGCGATTATGCATTAAATTTAAAGCGCATTCATTCATATAGGAAAGTGATAAATTAAGCAGTAAATAAATAAATTACAAAATAGAAATTGGGATAGAACAATCCCCCAAAATGAATAAAAATAAACAAAAGAAAATGGGACAGAACAATCCCCCAAAATAATTAAAAATGAAAAACTAAAACTTACTTAAAGTAAATAAATAAATAAACACATAAAAGAAATAAAAATGCAACATACATAAATCGGGTTATTCATTAAATTCTAGAAACATTGGTTCCTTTTTATTAATTAAAAAAATTGGAGAACCTTTTTTGGAGTATTGATTCGAAAAAACTGGGATGAGTGATCCCATTTTATGAAAACTTAGTTCTCCATTTTGAAGGTGAGGTTTTATTAGCTAAAATAGGACATTGGTCCAACTTATTAATAAAATTCCCAGATTATTAATTATTATAAAATCGTAATTTTCTATAATGCGGATAATTAAAACATATATTTTACATACAATACATAAAAATTACAATAAAAGAAAATATGAAATTTAAAATGCAAACTCTAAATTTGGTTTAATTCACCGATCCTCCGAAACCCCAATCCGAGCACGCATGTAACTCGCACAATCAAACATTGAAGCGACAAAACAAATAAAATGAAGTGTTAGTAAACTAAATTAAATAATTTATATAATAATAAAAATAAATTAATTAATTAACTAAGATTAGCTTAATAAAATAATTAATTAAAGTGGTTAATAGATTTAATCAAATAATAATAAGAAAAATGACAACAATACTAAGAGATTAATGAAATAATAATAATAACAAACTTTGAGAATATATTAATATGAAATATTAAAAATGATTAAGCTTAAAAGTAAAATGGAATAAAATAGCAAGTTAAAAGAGAACTAAAAAAAATAATAAAGAATTAAAACCAACAATGAATAAATTAGAGAAAACGTGAAGAATAAAAACAATGAAAGTTAAAGTGAATTAAGAGCAAATTACATGAGAATGTCTACACTAAAAGACAAAATGTGGCCCAAAATGATGAAATTAGAAATGGAATTGAAATGGTAAAGAGTGACGTGATATGCTAAGCTAAAGGACAAAAGATGGCCAAAGTTAATGAAAATGCAAATGTGAAAGTGAAAAATGAAAAAGTGGAAATGATAAACATTAAGAGCATTCACGAGTCGTGAAGTGCATTCGCGACCCGTGAGTGCTCTTCACGAGTCGTGAAGTGCACTCACGACCAGTGAATGCGCCGCACGAGACGTGCGATACATTCATGACTCGTGAACACCTCGCACGAGTCATGCGATACGCAGCGATTCCGATCGAAAAAATGACATAAAATTCGATCGGTCACGGGGGAACACGACGCTATCCGACCGAGAAACACAAAATCCGATCGGGCAAACCACAATCTAAGCAAAAATAAGAACGAAATCCGATCAAGAATCAAGAATCAAGCAAAAACGAATTTCACGATTCCAATAACCAGGAAAACAGGGATGAACAGAGTAGGAGGATAACAGACTAAATAAACATGAGAATATATATACAAACATGCATAGAAAAAAAAATGATAAATCACGACTACGACAAACACAATGAACAAGTTAATAAGATCAAACAAGAAGTATATACAATATATACAATATATACAAAGAACATAACTTACTGGTTCAACAAAACGAAGAAAAGAGGTGAAACAAAAAGAAAGTGAGAAAGAAAAAGAAAGAAAGAAGGAGTGAAAGTCCCAGTATTTACCCTCAGAATGATCTTTGATCTGCAAAATGATGAAGTTCTGCCTTCTTGGATTCAAGAACAAAATCTCAGTGTTTTTAAAATTCGAAAATCCTTTTTGCTCTCAAAACCTTCTCTCTCTTTTCTCTTTTCTCTCTATTTTTTCTTTTCCATTTTTTTTTTCATTTCTCAATCACGCTCCCCCTTTTCTTCAATTCTTTCTTTCCCTTTTAGACAGATTGATGGTTTCCCACCAAATCCACTGTAAACCCATACTCTCAAACCAACTCCCTAAAAAACCGTAGAGGGACATTGTGCAGGGAAGCAGGTGAGCCTCCTCACTAATGTGAGGCTCGGCCTCACGTTAGTGAGATGGGCCTCACGTTAGTGAGGCCCCCATCTCACTCAAGTGAGATGGGTCTCACTGCCCAGCCCAAAAATTCACTCCTTTTCTTTTTTTTTTTTAAATAAGAAAGAATAATGAAAAATATATTTTTCCAAGAAAGCCATCACTTCGATTTGCCTCTTGCCCACGAACAGACATCATTTTCATCATTGGGTGACTTCGGTATGGGCTACCTCAGAACCTGGTGTCTACAGTTGCCTCCAGTTTTAGGGAACACAGTGCCTAGGTAAGCCAAAACTCAAAGAAAGAAAGAAAAGACACATACCTGAGGCAGCTGTCTTCTTAAACTGGGTGATGTTGTTGTTGTGGTGGTTATCGTCATGTTTTCGATGTGTTATGCTTTGTTGATGCGGTAGTGCCGTGATCGTGCAAATCCTTTGTGGAGCGGTAGTGCCGTCATCGTGCCAACCTTTCTGAAGCGGTAGTGCCGTGGTCGTGCTAACCTTCTGTAGAATGGTAGGACCGCCATCGTGCTAACCCTTCTGAGTTGGTGAAGTGGTAGTGCCGTGATCATGCTAAGCCTTCGTGGAGTGGTAGCGCCATCATCGTGCTAACCCTTCTGAAGTGGTGCTATCTATGAGCCCTTTGGTTGATTGCCCCCTGGGACGTCTTTGGTTAATTTGACCCCTGAGAGGTCTTTCGTTGACTTGCCCCCTGAGAGGTCTTGGGTTGAACTGCCCCCTGAGAGGTCTTGGGTTGAGCTGCCCCCTGAGAGGTCTTGGGTTGATCGCCCCGTGAGACGTCTTGGGTTGAACTGCCCCCTAAGAGGTCTTGGGTTGATTTGCCCCCGGAGAGGTCTTGGGTTGAAGTGCCCCCAGAGAGGTCTTGGGTTGATCTGCCCCCTGAGAGGTCTTGGGTTGATTGCCCCCTGAGAGGTCTTGGGTTGAACTGCCCCCTGAGAGGTCTTGGGTTGATCGCCCCCTGAGAGGTCTTGGGTTGATTTGCCCCCTGAGAGGTCTTGGGTTGAACTGCCCCCTGAGAAGTCTTGGGTTGATTTGCCCCCTCAGAGGTCTTAGGTTGAACTGCCCCCTGAGAGGTCTTGGGTTGATCACCCCCTGAGAGGTCTTGGGTTGAACTGCCCCCTGAGAGGTCTTGGGTTGATTTGCCCCCAGAGAGGTCTTGGGTTGAACTTTCCCCTGAGAGGTCTTGGGTTGAACTGCCCCCTGAGAGGTCTTGGGTTGATTTGCCCCCTGAGAGGTCTTGGGTTGAACTGCCCCCTGAGAGGTCTTGGGTTGATCGCCCCCTGAGAGGTCTTGGGTTGAACTGCCCCCTGAGAGGTCTTAGGTTGATCGCCCCCTGAGAGGTCTTGGGTTGATCGCCGCCTGAGAGGTCCTGGGTTGATTGCCCCTGAGAGGTCTTGGGTTGAACTGCCCCCTGAGAGGTCTTGGGTTTATTTTTTGGATTTGATGTTTGGATTGATGTCGTCACTCACCTTCTGTCGGTGTCCACATCGAATCTTTCTTACTGCAAAATTAGAAAACCGAATATGCAGGAAAAAATTTGTGAGCATGCAAGTGAAATGCATGAGTCATGCAGGAATGCAGGATAAGAATTCATCTGAGTGGATTTGGATGCGATAGCCGGTTTGGTCACAATTTGCAGTAGGATTGGAGCCCTCTGGAATTGCTTTTGAATTTCATGCCTTTGGGGATTACGAGGTTCTCGTCTGATACCTATAGTCATTAGTTTACGGTAGTACATCCCTTGTGGATTTTGACACTAGCTTTTCTTAGCGGGAAATGCATCTTTTTGGATTTTCACATAACCCTGTGCCTTATTTTTTTCCTGGAATTGACCAAACCCAATCCAGCGGCTTTTATTATTATTTTATTTTTATAGGACAGACTGCCTGTTCCCAGGTTTTCACCCTATCCTCTAGCCTAATTTTTGCTTAGAGCGCCAATCACGATTTTTATCTCTAACGGCCACACATTTTTTTTTAAGAGGATGAGTTGACTGAAGTGTTCGAGTTGATAGAGCATTGGGGAGCAGATAGTACCAATGCGCTGATTCTACGCTGGACCCAAACAACTTTGAGTATGCAAGATGAGCTGCTCTGGCCACAACAACATATCATTGCATAAATGTATATATTTCAACTTGATTTCATAACACATTATCACTATTTGGCATTAACTCGAAAAAATATGAGACCTTATCTAATCTCGAAATAGATCCTGAAAGTATCAAACTCCTGTTATCAGTCAGCCCTCTCGGGTTTTCATGTTAGAATATTTTCTCTCAGCTATTAATTTTTAGCTTTAAACGCGGATTCTAGATTTAACGTTGGGGACGAGACTTAACTCAAATGCATGAATGCACTTGTGGCTTCCCACTTGAAACTCAAGAAACACCATATGCCTCTTTTTACGTACCAAACCTTATTAGGAGGTCATCTTCACTAATTGGATAAGAATGAACCAAGAATCAAAAGGTCTTACTTTGGTTGTAATGTTGGGCTTAGGTAGATGGCTGTCAAAGGAGGATCAGGGCGCTAGAGAAAAATAGCCGCAATATTTACTCGATTGATTAGTGAACCGTTCTCAACTCAGTTGCATATACAAAAGTATTCTTGAATTTGGGTTTGGTAACATTTTAACTCATTAGGATCAGAATAACAATTAAAAGAAGGTAATCGTCGAAACTTGTCAAGTGGTTACTATCTTGAGCTCTATTTTTTTTTATTATTTTTATTTTTCGCTTCATTTTTTATTCTTTTTGTGAGCTCAAGTCTTTTGCACATGGCTAAAACCCTCTTCTCGAAATGTAAACTTATCCTTTATTAGGGCAATTTTTGATAACGCAAAGAATTGTCAATGATGTACATCCGTTCTTACTAGAGCGGTCATTTTTCTAAGGAAAGGTAAAAATTATTTTAGGCAAAGGGTAGTTTCATCATGTGTAACAACAAAATCAGTACGCATTTAGCATACCAGCATAATGGCTCAACGGGCTAGAAAGCGGTAAATAAATGAGGGTAGGAAATGGTCATTTAAAGAGCTACACAAAGAAATGGTGGTTGCCTAAATCATTTTCTAGGTCCCGTCTTATCCAAGGATTGCTTTGATAGGTAATCAAAAAGGTTCTAGTGCTCTTAGTGAGTTTTCATCCAATCCCCTAATTGCATCTAGTTTTTCTTATTTTTATTATTTTATTTTCTCTCTGAATTTTCCTCTCTATATGAGTTATATCAGATGCTATCAAGATTTTCTTTGGGTTCCCCAAAGTTCTAAGATTAGATGTAACCGTATTAATTGAATTAATGTCAAAAAATGGATGCATCATGATCATAAGAAATGAAATCATTGGAAACACCATACAAATAAGCAAAATTAGTCATAATATTAACATAACCAAACTATCATAAGAAGTTCTTGAAGTAAAAAGAAACAAAGCATCTAAAACATAGTCTTCTGCACTGGTGCTATAGTCAATGGTCCATTATCATTCATGAGAACCGTCATCTTTCCCCACTTAGGTATTTAATTTTTCTTCCTCTCTTTCTTCTGCTCTTCTGAGTCAGAGATCTGCTTGCTATTAATGAGGTCTTGTACCCGGTCCGTTAAAGTCCAACAATAGTCCGTCAGATGCCCGGTGTGTTGGTGGAAGGCACAATACTGATCTGCCCTGTGACTGGGATGTCCCTAGCTACTGGCAGGCTTAGGAGGCAATGGCTGTAATATCCCCTCCTTCATCAGCTTCTTTAAAACCCATGACAAGGATCTGCCTAAATCAGAATAGTGCCTTTGATTCATTTTCGTGATTGGCACTCCCATCCTCTTAACATTGCCCTTACTGTTGTTGCGGATACCCGGCTTTCATTTTTCAGAGCATGCAACCTCACTGTATCTCCACCCTCTTCAGGTGCAATGTCCCATTTTAGAGTAGATCCCATATCTCCTCTTTGCTTAACTGGTGAAACAAGTGTACGCTTGTCTCTGGGCTTAGAAGTAAAAGGAGATGCCGCGGTCATCGCCGTATAGGCTTTCTCGATAGTGGCCGACCCAACTTGGTTAAGGGTAATTGCCATAAGCTGAGCCTGAAGAACTAGCGCCATGGCATCCATCCTTTCTTTAATGGTGGCCAACAACCTCTTTTTGAGCTCTTCAAGCCTTCCATCTATCTCTTGGGCAATTAAAGCACGAGTCTCTTCAATCTGTTGCGAGGAATTGGCCATTCTTAAAAATTTTGAATTCTTATTAACTGCCCTTGATCCTGATCCTGATCCTAACCCCAGACAAAAGGTCCTCCAACGGTGACTGTTGGAACCCCTAGACCACTTGGATGAATCAATGATGGCTGAAAAGCTCAGATTGTTAGAATGATGCATGATCGAAGTGCAATGCATTTGTCATGCTATGCAGATGGTCTTCGATGAGTGAAAAAATTACAATGTGATGCATGGAAGAAATTATATGCAAGATGATATGTACATGTGAAAAATATTATGTAGTCAAAAAGGATATACACACATAAAATGAAATGTATGTTCTTTTTATTTTATTTTATTTTTTTTTTTATTTTTTTTTATTAATATGCATGAATGACATGTGATGCACAAGCATGCTATGCAAAATTCACAACCACATGCAAGCAGATAGATCCTTCCAACCTTATTTCTCCCACACACGGGGTCGTGCGGTCTCTCTCCTAGATGGGCTTTATCCAAGGGTTAACAGGGAACCCATTGGACACGTATAGTGCACGGTGAAAAGAACTGGCATCATAAAAACTCTTGCCTAATGCACATTCGTATGGATGTTTTGCCATTATATATTTAAATAATTCAACTAAATTAAAATGGGCCCACCGGGGCATGAAAGCCTTTAATGAAGACCATTTAATTTGATTGATTTTATTCAATATATGATGGCCCAAATAACAAATGCAGTATTATGGTACATTTCACCTAGTGGGAGTATCTATTGCCATTACATGGGCTTCGGTCAAAGGTGGTGTTACTTTAGGTCTACCCAAGCATGGTCCCTACCAATGGGTCTAGCTCATCACGAGCATAGCGACCAATCGGGTCTCCATTTGATATACCATTTGATGGGACAAGGCTTGGACTGGTGATTATCTCGAGCACTTTCCTACTGTAGACACTGGGTCCCGAGGCGGTCAAAGATCAGGATTACCCGATGATGAAAACAAAAGACCGATTTTCGGCAAGAAAAGTGAGAATCGATTGTTCCCTTGTCAAAATTGTGCTTTTTTAGAAAAATAATTAAAAATATATATTTTACAAATTAAAAATTAAAATAGGGTAGAAAATATTAATTTTGTGTATTTAAGACTTTTATTAAAAAAGAAAAAAGGTCGCGAGTGCCACCTGCGGCAGCGCGCAGGGGCGCCCGCGCGGCAGGTCCCCTAGCTCGTAGGGGCCTCCGCTTTGCGGCGCGCGACATGCCGAGGTAACGCACGCGCACTGCAGAGGCAACGCGCGCGCGTTGCCTCTTGGCGCGCGCGGCCCTCTCTCCACGCGGGCATGCGTGCCCAGTTTCCTTCGACGAGTCATTTTCCTGCGTTTTCAGTCTGTTTTCCAGTCCGTTTTCTTCAATTTTTTCACCTTTTCATGCTATTTTTTATTAACTAAAAATTAATGTATTTTGTTCTCTTCCTGTTTTTGGCTAAGGCAAAAATAAAAGAGGTTTTTGGCTCTTCATTTAGGGGGACGGCAGATTTTGACAAAGGAATTTTTGGCTTTTCACTCTAGCCTTCATTCACTCTCCAGGAACCATTTTCTTCTTCTAAAATTCTTGTTCAAAAATCTTCAAGCTTTTCTTCTCAAGTTTTAGTCTTTATTACTCTAAAATGTTTAACCTTGGGTTTGATTTGAGCAAGAGAAACTAATTTTCTTGGCTTATTCATCCCACCAAAAATATTTTCTTGAACTAATTTATTTTAAAACACAGATTTTTATACTTTTTTCGAATATTAATATCATCAAAAATCGACAAGGGGAACGGATTGAGACATCCTATTTTCGATCTAAAAATTCTGAGGGTAAACATTCTTGGACTCGTTCTCATTTATTTTTTTTGTATATTACATATTGTTGTTAATATTATTTTTGCTATTATTATCATGTCGATTGTTTACTTTTAGCATTTTAATGTGTTAACATCACTATTAATACATTATTTGTTTGCTTTAATTTGATTTTTGTGTTCATTCACTATTATTATCATTATTATTGTTGTTATCATTATTTTTATTATTACTATTGTGTCGTCATTAATATTATCATGACTATTATTATTATGGTTATGATCTTTGTATTTACATTTGTTATTATCATTATTATTATTTGTTGCTTATTTTTCTATATTATTATTATTATTGCTATTACTATTATTATCTTTATGCCATTATTTTATTATTTGCTTATCTTATATTTGCTACTGTTTATTATTTTTATTATTACATGCTTACTTTATGTGTATTATTATTATTATTGATAACCCAGCAAATATCATTTGCTATAAGGCCCATCAAGCCGGCTCACTCAACTGGCAAGGCCCAAGGCCTATCAACTAGAGGTAACAGACACAAGCTCCTAGGCAGTGCAAAAGCCCGATCGGCTGATGTAACCGCCAGTCCCATCAGCCACCTGACACAAGGCAGTGCCCATGCCTACCACCTGCTCCTTGTCATGTCGCCGAATACCTACTTTGACAGCTAGTAATCACACCCCAGGCACTCAAGTGTCCCTCAACTATCTCATATAAATAGCCCAGCCAACGATGGCTCCAGGTATTGAATCCAAGACACTCTCTCTCTAAAAGCACATTCTCTCTCTAAGCTACTAACTTAAGCTTCGGAGTGCTCACGCCTGGTCCGACCGGGCACCTCTTATTGCAGGTTTTCTCCTCTGATCGGATTGCCTTCTCTCCTATAGATAAAGACATTTTTGGCTTTATCATTTGGTGCTTTCGTTGAGAGATGGCAAACTCAAGATCCAACGAGAATACAACCCCCATGGACCTTGACCATGATGACAACGCTCGTGCCAGATTAGGCACCTCGAGAAGGAGGGAAGGGCCCACCAGGTCCCCCATGAGGGCCAACCTCCTTCCCGAATTCAATAATGCCGCTACGAGGCAACCAGAGGACACCCCCATCACTGTGAGAGACATGCGCGCTATTCTCAGTGAATTTACCAAAAGCATCGTTCAAACGATGAAAAAGGGTAAGATGCCAGCTGTTTCTGAAAGAGCCCATGAGGATTACCTCACTGGCGAAGACTTCAGGAGGAATAGAAATAAGGGGATCATCATTAATGAGTCTCGAGCTCAGGGAACCCGAAAAAGCACAGTCAGGACCCCAGGAAGGAATGATAGGGGAAAGCAGATAATGTCCACGAATAGGGCCTCCCCCTACAGCAACAGGTCCACCACCCCATCCATAAGGGACGACTTGTCCTACATGTGCACCCCAACACGTAGTCACATGCGAAAGCACAAAGACGAGTCCACTGCTACAACCCTGAGCAAGGAGGATCAATGGCTCAAGCAGAAGCTTAAGCAGCTTGGCTTCCTCGTGCCCAAGAACGGCGCTTTTGAAGGAAACACATGTGGGAATACTGCTTCCCCATTCTGTAGAGAAATCACTGATGCTGAGCTCCCTCCCAGGTGGAGAGATGTGGTTATGGAAAGATACACGGGTAAAACCAATCCTACCACACACTTGGCTGAGTACTTAACCAAGGTTCAGGTCTACACTTATGATGAAAGGATAGCCTGTAGGGTTTTCCCTACCACCCTGGGAGGAGACGCATTGACATGGTTCCACGAGCTGCCGCTGGGATCCATCACGTCATTCAGACAGCTAAAGGAGATGTTCACCACGAGGTTCATAGTACAAATACGTGCGCCTAAGATGGTGAATGACCAGTGCAACCTTTATCAAAAGACCGATGAAAGTCTTCGAGACTACATCGACAGGTTTCAAGCTACCATGTCTGAGGTAAGAAATGTCAGTGTAGAGATGGCGACTACCGCCTTGTCAGGGGGCATCACTGACCGACCACTCTTCGAATCACTCACAACAAGACCCCCATCCAGCTGTACCGAACTTATGGAGAGGGCCAGACAACACATCCAACTGGATGATGCCCTTAGGTCCAACAGGGGGAGAAGGACCAGTGTATTGGACCGCCTGCAATATCCAGACGATCGCTCTTTGTTGTGCATTTTTCTAATGATGCAACATACCGCAAGTATACGGTGTACCGCAATAGTACTTTAGATGTCGATCCCACAGGGAACGGGTTACACACTATTACTCATTGGTTTTAATCTTGTTTACAATGATAAATTATTTGATGGTTGAATTAGATCTACTTAATTTAAACCTAATTTATGTTTATCAGAAGAAGATAAATAGTATATGAATGAAGAACTAAACATAATGAATTTGATCCATCCTTTTGATTAACAATTATTCATCTTTCATGCAAGCCAAGTTAGAATAAACTTTTAACTCACTCTCTCGACATGAATTAAAATGCCTAAAACATACAATTAAAATTCTAACTCACAATTTTCATTAATGAATTAGAGGTTCCTAATTACATATTTTAAGAATAGACACTAACCTATAGCAATTATCTCAATATACCAATCTCTTGAATATATCTTAATAATGAAATTCTATTAGATGTCAGATAAAGCAAACTCTCGAATTACTTTAACTTATAAAAATCATTCAAAAGATACTAATAGAAAATCTACAATGAAAGACTATTAAAGTAGATGAAAGCAGAAATAATCATAACATACAAATTCATTAAAATGATATTCATAGAAATATTGGAGAAGAATTAGAAATAAGAGGATAAGATAGAAGTTCTTCAACCCTTTTCTAAATCTCTTGAAACAGATTTTCTTCTCCTTGATCTTCTTCTTCAAACCATAAAAACTAAATAAGAAAATAAAACTAAAGAATATTGTTTAACTAAAATACAGAAAATTACTTTACTAAAAAATTCATCATCTATTATCTATTGTATATTAAAACTACAGTTTAATTACATATTTATAGAAAATAATTGAAAGCTTGTGTCTCTTGAAATGACCCTTGAGAATGGTTGCAAACTTTGGGTGAAAATATGTGACTTTTGAAGTGATTTTTGGCTGAAAACCGTCCAACGGTCGTCTCTGTCGCGCTCGCAACGGTGTCGCGCTCGCGACAGAACGCGCTTGCCCATTTCTTCCTTCTTTCCTCTCTTCGGTTTTCTCTTCCCTCTCTGGCCAGTCACGTCGCGTGACTCCCCATCACGGCGTGCCTTCTTCGCGTGTGGCGTGACTGGCGCTCGCGGCGTGCTTCTTCTCTTCTCCTTTCTCTTCTTTCTCTTCTCTCCTTTTCTCTTCCTTTCCTGGCCTCTCTGTGGCGTCACGTCGCGTGACCTATGCTCACGCCGTGACCCTTCTTCTTTCTTCTTCTCTTTCCTTTCCTTCCTTTGCTGGCTTCTCTTCTTCAGTCACGTCACGTGACTCCTGGTCACGGCGTGACTCGTCTCTCTCGCAGCTCCTTCTTCCTTTCCTCCTCCTTCATCCTTCTTAGCAAGTCACGTCACGTGACTCATAGTCACGGCGTGATCCTTGAATGAAATGTGATCTGCTCCTTCTTCTCGTGATCTTCTCATTCTATATCTGTTATTCTCTTCATTTTTCTCCTAAAAACAACAATAAACAGCATAAACATTCTCACTGATACAAATAATCATAAACTAATATATCACATCAAATTATACACACAATTACATAATTAATTACACAAACTCACACAAAATAAATACATAATTATACTTCATTTTAGCTCCTATCAAATTCCCCCACACTAAACCCTTGCTTGTCCTCAAGCAAGATCAAAAAAATAAGAAAATTTAATAACCAGTAAAAATTACTACAAAACACTGTTATTTAGCACATGTAATAGAATTGAAAAGAACCAAAAATATCTCATACACTCATAATAAAATTAGTAAGTCAAAATTTAAAAGTATGCATCCCAAATTCAACAAATTATTTAACTTTACTAATGCCAACATAAAGAGCATGAAGTCTATTAAAACTAAACATGAAATAAAGAAAGAAAATTAATCATAAAGTTTAAATTCTCAAGCTACTAGTTGCACTTAGGACATTTTGAGCTCACTTACCCTTAATCCAATCTCATGGCATTTTTAGACTTTACTTTTTCTTTTTCTTTAATTTTTCTTTTTGATTTCTAGCAAGAGAAAGTATATGGGTGCGTTTTACGCTCCATCCCATATTTTTGCAATTTTTGATATATATCTTGCTTTTCTTTTATTTTTTTATGACTTTAGTGGGTGCATTTTATGCTCCATCCCACTTATTTTTATTTTTTTAAATTTAGTCCTCATCCATTATTGAAAAGATAAAAGGTAAGTATTATGGCTATAGTTTCCTTAAACAACTAGAAATTGAAAATTATAAACTAAATGAGTAAATTCTAACTTTAAAAACATGGGTAGTTAAAAAAACTAAATAATCTATAATGTTGAAATAAGTAAAACAAAATAATTTGAAAAACTTAAAATACATGCTAAAAATTTTTGAAAAACTGATAAAAATGAGCATCAAAGATAAATGACTTAACAACCTATACAATACACCAAATAAACAATGCTTCATAATAAAGTTTACTTAAAAAGCCTAATTGAAATATAAAAACACACAAAAAAAAATAATCATGCAATTGACATACATAATACATATACAAACTCAAAAATACAGTCACAAACATCACAACACATAACACAATCACTCCCCCACACTTAGAACCAATATTGTCCTCAATGTGTAGGAATGACACACAAAAACAAGTAAAAAGAAATAAATGAAATGAATAAAAAGAAAACTCCCCTATCATGGTGAAGATGGAGGTGAAGGAACCCGAAACCCAACTTGGGTGATGAATTGATCAAACTTGTACTCTAACCTCCTTTGCCTTCTAGCCAAAACAGTTTGTTGATCTTGTATATGGTGCAAGTTGCTAAGAATTTGATCAAACATTTCTGGCATATTTTGGCTAGATGATCCAACTTCAGGTGCAGTAGGAACCGCATCTTCACTTGCCTCCTCCTCTCCTTCTTCTTCTTCTTGTTCCTCAACTTGTGGTGCAGCATTTCCAGCAATATCCCTCCAACATGATCGAGCACGTGCCGGTATTTCCTGAAAATCATTACTAACAACTTCTCCACGAACTAATATAGTCTTATTAAAATACTGGCAAGGAAAAACTCTATAATAGGCAGCAAGATCCACATTTAAATTAGCTGCAATACTAGAAATAACATGCCCATGTGTTAAAGGCGAATCATGCTTATGTACACATGGCAACAATTGACCGACTATCCAAAATGGCCAACACACGTCCTTGCGTTTATGTACACACCACATTAAAAATAACTCATTATATGAAACTCTATTGAATTCGGACCTATTAAAAACCAAAGAAGCTAAAATCCTATGCAAAATCCAATACCTTAAATCTTTAATAAACATGGATTTAGCATCCCTAGCTCTATAACGAGTTTGCAAATCAGTCAAAAATGTCCAAAATTCATGTGGCTTAAACGATTTAGGTGGCTCGGTCAAACCAGCTTGAGAAAATCTAAATATCCTATTCATCATAAAATAAGTTAAAGTATAAGGTTTTCCAGCCATCCTAAAGTCTAACCAATTCTCATTATCATCATTTTTTTCAATGTGGTATAGAATTCTAAAACTAAATCAAGACGCACATTTACATGCATAGAAGCAAATTTAAACAACCCACATACTCTTAACATGTCATTAACTACTTCTAGCATACCAATTTGATTAAGTAAAGAGTCAGGAAAAAACTTACAGCGCATCAAATACCTATTACGAAGTAGTAAATACCTACTGCCTTCATCCACAGATAAAATGGGAAATAGAGCACCATAGTGAGAAGCAATGTTCACCACTTCAACTTCCTGCTCTTCTTGCTCAGTTCGGGAAATAGTGGGATTCTTTGTCCTCACCATTTTTGCTTAGTGAAACAAGGAATGAAAGAAGACAGAGAGTAAACTGGAACTTCTAACAAAGAAAGAAAAACAGATGAAGAAAACCAAGAAACGAAATACAGAAAGAACTAAGAATAAGGAAAATGAAATAAAAAGAACTAAGTACAAACTGCCGAAATCAACAAAAACAAAGAAAATGAAAATGAAAGAACCAAATACAGATCTCTAATACAATGAAATACACCAACAAATCCAAAAGCACAAAAAGAAAATAGTGGACAGAAGAAAAAGAAATAGTACAGATAAGAAACTACAAACGAAATTGAACTTTGTTATTGAAGAAAAATGCCGAAATATAATGTGCTAGGTAAAGAAGAAAAGAAAAATGAAAATGAAACAAAGAAGAATGAAAAGAAATTAACAAACCTGAATATCTCGTAATCCCTAGATTATTGAAGAAAAGAGAAGAAATGAAATAGAGATACAATGCTAGAATGTAAAACTAGAAGAACGAAATAAAAATAGAGAATTGAAGAGTTCGAAATTTCGTGGTGAAATGAGGAAACGAAGAAGAAAAAGTGGCTAATGAGGGTCTTTTAAGTCGTGACCTGAGTTACGGAAAGAAAAAGAACAGTGAAATGAGAAAGAAGAGGAAAGGTAAGGAAGGGTCACGACTTTTAGGGTTTAAAAATTTAATTCCCGCTTTTAATTTTTTTTCTTTTCCTGTGTTTTAATTAGTAAATTGTAAAATTAATTTAATGTAATTGAATTTAATTTTCTAAATTAGAATAGGAAAGAAAACAAATAAAATAAGAACAGAAAAGAAAAATTTAAAAACTTACCTGATATACCCCTGAATGGCAAAACACCATCACGACGTGAACCAACGTCACGTCGCGTGACGCTTCCTGCTTACCTGGGCGAAGTCCACTCCGTCGATCAGCACGTCACGTGAAGTTGAATCACGCCGTGCTCCCTGTAAAAATGGCTTGCTTTTTTGCTTCATCGCCTTCTGTCGCGAGCGCGATACTTGCCGCGATCGCGACAGAAGCCAACGTCTTCATAAAATTTTTATTTTCTTAAATTTTTTCTTCTTTTTTTTTTATTTATTTTTTTAATATATTTTTTTAAACAAATCTAATCTTACTAAATTAGCTGTGAAATAAAACAAATATATTAGTAGCATGAAAATCAAAAAATAAAACTATAGAAACAAATTTAAAAACAAAGTACAAAACATAAATAAAAACAATATAATTAAGTAACCTAAATAAAAGAAATAGACAATTCATGGCTTAATATTCTCCCTAGGATTTTCCTCAGTATTACTTGGAAGGCATCCTAGATTCCTAGAAGGTAAACAATTAGCAATTTGGCCTATTTGGCCCTCAAGATTATGAATAGAGGCTGCATGATTTTTAGTGATTTGATCAATTTTTGCCTCAAGTTTCTTTTGGCTTTCATCTTGAGAATGCATCTTATAATTAATTTCTTCAATAAACTTATCAATTTTACCTTCAAAGGCCCCAAACCTATCTTGTGGTTGTTGATATCCTACACCTCTATTTTGGTTATTAACATTATTATTTCCCCATGAAAGGTTAGGATGATTTCTCCAACCAACATTATAAGTGTTAGAATAAGGATTTCCACGACCTTGGCTTTGAAGAAAATTAACTTGCTCTTTATTAGCTATGCCTAAAGTGCAATTACCACTATCATGCCCATTTTGACCACACACATTGCATGCATTTGATACATTACCTCCCATGCCTAGGTTATTAACTCTATGAGTTAAAGCCTCAACTTGAGCTTGTAATGCAACCATAGAATCTACTGAATGTATCCCCCTAACATTAGAATTATTATACTCTCTTACTCTTTCAGGAGGCCACATACAATTGTTCATTGCCATTTCTTCCAAAAGCTCATAAGCTGCATCAATTGTTTTCCTCATTAAAGATCCACCAGCAGCAGCATCAATAGTACCTCTTGTAGTTGGATTTACACCATTATAGAATGTTTGCATCAACAACTCTCTTGGCAAGTTATGGTGTGGACATATCCTTTGCAATTCCTTGAATCTTTCCCAAGCCTCATATAATGATTCATTTTCATTTTGAACAAATGTAGTGATATCCTTTATGATTTTTGCGGTTTTGGCCAATGGAAAATATTTTGATAAAAATGCTTCGGCCAATTGGTCCCAAGTAGTTATAGAACCCCTTGTCAAAGAATTCAACCAAGCCTTTGCTTTATCCTTCAATGTGAATGGAAAAAGCCTAAGCTTGATTGCATCATTTGAAACCCCATTTATCTTAAAGGTATCACAAATCTCAAGAAAGTTTGCCAAATGAGCATTTGGATCCTCATTTGCTAAACCATAAAATTGTATACTATTTTGAATCATTTGCAACAATGAAGGCTTAATCTCAAATTGATTGGCATTTACCGTTGGTCTTACCACTCCTTGTTGAGCACCACTCAAAGCAGGTGTGGCAAAGTCCATCAATCTTGGTGGATTTTCATCAGCCATCCCAATTGATTTCCTATTTTTATTCTTCTTTTTATTTGATTTTCGGTTACTTAATAAAAACCTCTCAATTTCAGGATTTAACGGCTCAAGCTCTTCTAAAGAACTCCTTGTACTAGGCATGAACTTCTCAAATCCTGCAAAACCAAAATTAAAACACAAAATTAATTTAAACAAATAAACAAATTAAAACAAAACAAAATATTGTAATCCAAAATCATAAATCAATTTTCACAATGGCATAGAACCGTTCCCCGGCAACGGCGCCAAAAACTTGTTGTGCATTTTTCTAATGATGCAACATACCGCAAGTATACGGTGTACCGCAATAGTACTTTAGATATCGATCCCACAGGGAACGGGTTACACACTATTACTCATTGGTTTTAATCTTGTTTACAATGATAAATTATTTGATGGTTGAATTAGATCTACTTAATTTAAACCTAATTTATGTTTATCAGAAGAAGATAAATAGTATATGAATGAAGAACTAAACATAATGAATTTGATCCATCCTTTTGATTAACAATTATTCATCTTTCATGCAAGCCAAGTTAGAATAAACTTTTAACTCACTCTCTCGACATGAATTAAAATGCCTAAAACATACAATTAAAATTCTAACTCACAATTTTCATTAATGAATTAGAGGTTCCTAATTACATATTTTAAGAATAGACACTAACCTATAGCAATTATCTCAATATACCAATCTCTTGAATATATCTTAATAATGAAATTCTATTAGATGTCAGATAAAGCAAACTCTCGAATTACTTTAACTTATAAAAATCATTCAAAAGATACTAATAGAAAATCTACAATGAAAGACTATTAAAGTAGATGAAAGCAGAAATAATCATAACATACAAATTCATTAAAATGATATTCATAGAAATATTGGAGAAGAATTAGAAATAAGAGGATAAGATAGAAGTTCTTCAACCCTTTTCTAAATCTCTTGAAACAGATTTTCTTCTCCTTGATCTTCTTCTTCAAACCATAAAAACTAAATAAGAAAATAAAACTAAAGAATATTGTTTAACTAAAATACAGAAAATTACTTTACTAAAAAATTCATCATCTATTATCTATTGTATATTAAAACTACAGTTTAACTACATATTTATAGAAAATAATTGAAAGCTTGTGTCTCTTGAAATGACCCTTGAGAATGGTTGCAAACTTTGGGTGAAAATATGTGACTTTTGAAGTGATTTTTGGCTGAAAACCGTCCAACGGTCGTCTCTGTCGCGCTCGCAACGGTGTCGCGCTCGCGACAGAACGCGCTTGCCCATTTCTTCCTTCTTTCCTCTCTTCGGTTTTCTCTTCCCTCTCTGGCCAGTCACGTCGCGTGACTCCCCATCACGGCGTGCCTTCTTCGCGTGTGGCGTGACTGGCGCTCGCGGCGTGCTTCTTCTCTTCTCCTTTCTCTTCTTTCTCTTCTCTCCTTTTCTCTTCCTTTCCTGGCCTCTCTGTGGCGTCACGTCGCGTGACCTATGCTCACGCCGTGACCCTTCTTCTTTCTTCTTCTCTTTCCTTTCCTTCCTTTGCTGGCTTCTCTTCTTCAGTCACGTCACGTGACTCCTGGTCACGGCGTGACTCGTCTCTCTCGCAGCTCCTTCTTCCTTTCCTCCTCCTTCATCCTTCTTAGCAAGTCACGTCACGTGACTCATAGTCACGGCGTGATCCTTGAATGAAATGTGATCTGCTCCTTCTTCTCGTGATCTTCTCATTCTATATCTGTTATTCTCTTCATTTTTCTCCTAAAAACAACAATAAATAGCATAAACATTCTCACTGATACAAATAATCATAAACTAATATATCACATCAAATTATACACACAATTACATAATTAATTACACAAACTCACACAAAATAAATACATAATTATACTTCATTTTAGCTCCTATCACTCTTCTCACAGAGTTTTTGCCCCCGATCGGACAGCAAGAGGCCAAGACGGAGGCATCAGTTCCCGAAGTTCAGGCCAGGCAAAAGGGTCTGGACGAGACCGGACCGCACATCCAGACGACCAGGCAGAGAGGACGTACACCACTCTCAATGCTACCCCAACCGCGGTGCTGATGTGGATCAAAGAGAAGCACCGCCAGGTCAACTGGCCCAGGGATCTCTCTGAAAGAAGAAGGGTTGTGAGGGACCTGAGCAAATATTGCAAATTCCACAGAGACGTCGGTCATTTAACCGACGAGTGCACTTCGCTCAAAAAGGAGATCGAAAGGCTAATACGCCGTGGGGCCCTCAAGAGATTCATAGGCCCGGCCAGAGGGGATGAACCCTGTAGACAGCCGAAGCCTCGAAGGGATGACCCTGACTCAGATGATGACGAATGCAGAAACCCCAGGAACACCGACCCGAGCAGGCCCTATGCAGGGGTGATAAATGTGATCACCGGAGGGTCATCCTATGGAGAGGACCTCCCCAAAAAAGGGAAAGGAAAGGGCTTCTACCTCTCCCGCCAGGCCGAGCAGCCTGTCTCAGTCACCATTTCCAACGAAGATGCACGAGACGTCCGGTTTCCTCATGAGGACGCCCTCGTTGTAAGAGCTTGGATTAATAATTTCAATGTGAAAAGAATTCTGGTGGACAACGGCAGTGCTGTCAACGTCCTAACTCTCCAGGCTTACCGAGACATGTGACTCCCGATCGGAGAACTGAAGCCAAATGCCACACCTCTGATTGGGCTGGGCAATGCCACTATCCCGGTGGTGGGATCGGTAGAGCTCTTTGTCGAGCTCGGCCAAGAGGCAATAGCTCACGTTTTTAAGGTAATTTCCATGGTTGTTGACATGACGTTTGCCTACAATGCCATCTTCGGTAGGCCATTGCTTTTTTAGACCGGAGCTGTGACCTCCATCCGTTATATGGTGATGAAGAGTCCAACCACAGGAGGCGTCGCTGTCTTGAGAGGCGACCAAAAGGCATCCCGAGAAGCTTATATCACCATGATAAAGCAACAACGAGAAGCAATGGTCGTAGAGCCCGGCCTTGAGCAGTCAGAGCAGCCCGCAAGGCCCAGAATGGACCCAGCAGAGGAGACAAAAATCAAGGCGTTAAATAAGGGGAAAAATGTTCAGGTCGGAACCAGCATGAACAAGGAAACTGAAGAGGCCATCGTGCAAGTCTTAACGATCAATCAAGCGACCTTCGCCTGGAAGCCAGAAGAGATCCCTAGCATCGACCCCAAGATAATCACCCACAAGTTAAATGTGGACCCAAACTTTCCTCCGGTCCGTCAAAAGCTGAGGAGGCATGCACCCGATCGGAGGAAGTTCATTTCTGAAGAGGTGGATAGGCTACTCAAGACCGGAACAATCCGAGAGGTAGACTATCCCGAGTGGCTGGCTAACGTGGTTCTAGTCAAGAAAAAGTCTGGTAAGCTGCGGATGTGCATGGATTTTACCGACCTCAATAAGGCATAAGACAGTTATCCCTTGCCCAGCATAGACCAGTTGGTGGACGCCACAGCAGGCCAAGCCATATACTCTCTTCTCGACGCATATGCTGGCTACCACCAAATCCTGATGTGGCTCCTGGATCAGGAGAAAACTAGCTTTATCACAGACAACGGGACATTTTGCTATAGGATGATGCCGTTTGGACTGAAGAATGCTGGGGCCACATATCAACGTCTAATGAACATGATCTTCAAAGACCAGATCGGGCAGAATGTCGAGGTGTATGTTAACGACATGATCATCAAGAGCCGAAGCCCCGAGGAACATCCAGCCGATCTGGCAAAAGTTTTTGACACTCTGAATAAATTCCAGATGAAGCTCAACCCCGAGAAGTGCGTCTTTGGGGTACCATCAGGAAAATTTTTAGGATTCCTAGTGTCCCAACGAGGGATTGAGGCAAATCCAGAGAAAATAAAGGCTATCCTCGAGATGCAACCTCCCAGGAGCATAAAGGATGTCCAGAAGCTGAACGGAAGGATAACAGCCTTAGGACGATTCATTTCCTCCTGAGCCAAGCACTGCACTCCTTTCTTCAAGAAGCTGAGGAAGAGTGAAACTTTCATCTGGGGGGAAGACTGCCAGCAAGCCTTCGAAGAGTTGAAGGCCTTCCTCACCAACCCACCGCTACTTAGCCGGCCAGTACCAGGTGAAAATCTGTACCTCTAATTAGCCACCTCTAAGGAAGCTGTTGCAGGTGCCTTAGTCCGAGAAGAAGATACTCAACAGCTACCTGTGTACTACGTCAGTGAAGTACTCAGAGGTGCGGATCTAAGAAAGGGACCGATTGAGCAGCTCCTTATTGCCCTCATGATGTGTGCAAGGAAGTTGAGACCTTACTTCGAGGCGCACACAATTGTCGTCCGATCGGGCTATCCCCTTAGGAAGATACTCCAGACGCCCAATCTGAAAGGCAAAATGGTGGGATAGGCAATTAAGCTACAGACCTGGGATGTCAGGTATGAGCCCAGAAAAGCGATAAAAGCCCAGGCTTTAGCGGATTTCATAGCTAAATTTGGGGGTGAGGAACCACAGAGTCAACCCAGGCTACAAAACTGGGAAATGACAGTGGACGGCGCAGCAAATGACACTCGAGGAGGTGTCGGCATAGTCATAAAAGGTCCTCTGGGCATCACAATAAGGTACGCAATAAAACTTAACTTTAAAGCTTCCAATAATGTTGCAGAGTACGAGGCGCTCCTTCAAGGTCTGAGACTGCTGCGCGCAATCTGACCGGAGTCAGTAACCATTAGGAGCGACTCCCAGCTCGTAACCAGTCAGGTCTTGGGGACCTTCGAGGCCCGGGAAGCCACCATGATCCAGTACCTGGCCAAAGTTAAAGCAGCCTTCACTAAACTAGAGGAAACTGGATCAGAATGGGTGCTCTAGAAAGTTCCGAGAGACCAAACGGTAGAAGCCGATCGGCTAGCTAAGTTGTCTACTTCTGAACAAAATGCCATAGAGGAAAACATTGCCATCATCGACAAGACTTCCTCCTCCCTAGACGAGCCGAAAATGATGGAGATCGACCAAGAGGATGAAACCTGGATGAGCTCGATCAAGCAGTACCTCCAAACAGGTAGGCTGCCCGATGACAAAGACGAAGCTCGAAAGGTATCCCAAAAATCCCTTAATTACTCCATCATTAATGGTGATTTGTACAAAAAAGCTTTCAACCACCCTTGGCTCAAATGTGTGACGGAGGAAGAGGGAGATTACATCCTTCGGGAGCACCATGAAGGCATATGCGGAGCACACGAGGTAAGCAGAGCTATGGCCAGAAAGGCCCTCCAGACGGGATAATACTGGCCCAGCATGCTCAAGGATGCCCAAGAAAAAGTCAGAAAATGCCCGCAATGCCAAGTGCATGGAAGGATAATAAGGCAGCACGGAGCAGACCAGCAACCGATTGGAATTGCTTGGCCTTTCGATCAGTGGGGGCTGGACATCTTAGGACCTTTTCCCCAAGGCAAAAGGCAGATGAAATTTCTCATAGTAGCAATTGACCATTTCTCCAAATTGATCGAGGCTGAACCTGTTGCCACTATCACAGCCAAGAAGGTCAAGCTTCGCTTGGAAAAACATCATCTGCAGGTATGGCTTACCCAATGTCTTTATTGTAGATAATGGCAAGCAGTTCGACAGTTCCATTTTCAAAAATTTCTGCCAAGGACTGAACATTAAATTAAAGTTCACGTCAGTCGCTCATCCCCAAAGCAATGGAATGACTGAGGTCTCCAATCGGACGATCCTGGAAGGGTTGAAAAAGCGACTGGGCGAAGCAAAAGGCAATTGGACTGAAGAACTGCAGAGTGTCCTGTGGTCGTATAGAACTTCGCCAAGGACAGGCACTCATCAAACGCCATTCTCCCTCGTATACGGCTCTGAAGCTATCATACCTGTAGAGGTCGGCCTTCCCTCTTACCGATAGGCGCTCTACTCCGAACAGGAGAATTCTCAAGAAAGACGCCAAGATTTAGATCTGATAGAGGAGAAGAGGGAAGAAGCCTACACCAAGATTGCCGCCTATAAGCAAAGAGTTGCCAGGTACCACAATGCTAAAGTCAGGTCAAGAACTTTCAATGTTGGTGACCTGGTGTTGAGAAAGGCAGAGTTAGGCTCGGGAAATGCCGGAGTGGGAAAGCTAATGCCAAATTGGGAAGGGCCCTACGAGGTCTCCAAAGTCTTAAGCCCGAGCACTTATAGGCTCCGAACTGTGGAAGGGCAAGATGTCCCCAGAAGCTGGAATGTTGAAGTACTCAAGAAGTACCATATTTAACAATGTATCAGAACCTGGCAGTTGCCTGATTAATAAAGAGGTTCTTTCTTTCATGGCTGTCCAATTTATACATAATAAACTGTTGTACGCTAAGCTTGACGCCCATCCCAAGCTGAAAAAGCGAATCTGTCGTGATGGAGGATCTTACCTCCCCAAATATTTGAATTATAGAGGATCTGACCTCTCCAGCTCGGCTATGCAATTTTTATGCAGCTTTACGAGTATTATCTAGCTCGACTATGCAATTATTATGCAGTTTTACGAGTATTATCTAGCGTAATTGTTCAATTTTATGCGATCTGAAAGCTAAAGTGATCCGATCAGTCACAGGGCTCAATTGTTATCCGAATTCAGGAAGTACTTGTAAATATTATGCTATTTCACGAGCAACACCTAGCTCGATTATATTGCAATTTTTAGTAGAAACTCACGTATACAACCACTTGCAGAAAAATGCAATTTTATTAAGATTGTCTCTACTATACAACTTGTAAAGAATTGTTACAGAGATACAAAATAAAAAAGAAAAAAGCAAGGCTAATCTAGGCTCCTAAGCTAACCCTCTATATCTACAATATCTACATCGCCAGGAGGATCGGCAGTTCGCTCGGCTTGCGGATCGGCAAATGGCAGCGCGGATCCCACTCCCCCTTCAGAGACAGGCCCCCCTGAAGGTTGCACCACTATCTCGACCCTAGGTACTGGAGGCATTGCAGGATCAGTTTCAGCTGGAGTCTCCCGGTCAGCCTCTGGAATTGAAATATCTCCTCCTAAAGCTCTCTGAGTTGCCTCCCCCTCAGGAGCGCCCCCTTCATCATCGCTAGTTGGAGGAGCAGGCAGTGACGCCAGATCATCCATCCAAGTCAGATCGGCGCCAGGAAAGCGCCTCCCAGCTTCATGGATTAGCCGAGACAGCTTCATCAAGAAGACGCTCCTTCTGGTTTGCAAGCTCCTCTTCGAGGATTGTAGTGAAGGAAGCCTCTTTCTCCTCCGAAGATGCCATCAGGGACTCCATCTCCTTGCGAAGTTGCTCGCCCTCCACCTTTAGTCTGGCATTCTCAGCAGCCAACTCTTTGCACTCGGCATCCAGTCGGGTTGCGTCCGCTTCGAACCGCCTGAATTGTGCACTTTCGGCAGAAAGGCGGGCAACTTCCCCCTTCAGCTTGTCAACCTCCCCTTGTTTTGCCTTCAGGTCCTGGGTCTTCTGATGGACGTCCTTCCGCAAGGTCACCGTCTCTGAATGAGAAGCGGCAGAGCGCTCCTTCATTTTTGCCAGATCGGCACGAAGAGTGGAGGCCTCCTCCTCCCTTCCTCTCCAAGTGGCCACCGCGAGTTGTAGGCGTTGAGCCCTCCTGGCCACCTACGCCAGAGAAAGAGAGGCAAATAAGTAGGGAAAAAAAAAAGGGGGGGGCTCTTACATCGAGCAGCTGAATGCCGATGGCCTGAGAGTCTTTCTGGATCTGAGCGGTATCGGCGATTTCCCTATGGTCATCTTCCCGAAGGAAACCATGACAGATAGGCCCAGCCACTTGGCCTAGAGACTAATCACTGCCGAAGTTCTCCCTCAGGAAGTCCTTAAAGAGCGCGGGCCTTCGACTTTCCGACCGCCTAGGCAGTTCACCTTGATGAACAGTCTTGCCCCTAGCGGCTACCCGGGCATCCGACTCTGCTTCGGTCTCAACAGCCCTCCTCCTAGCTGCCTCCTCAGCGTCCTTCTGAGTGGTCTCTGCCACCTCTCGGAATACACTACTGATGGGCACATCATCCTCCTCAAACTCGTCTCGCAGGATTGGGCATCGAGTCCGCGCCAAGTGAGGAGAGGTCTCGGTCCGAGGCACAGATGCTCGCCCCGCGGTGGTGGAAGAAGGCGCAGTAGTAAAAGCAGGAGGAGCCGAAGAGATTGGGACAACTGCGATGGCCCCCCGAGAGGCTTGAAGCTCAGCAGAAGTCAACAACTTCCTCTTCTTCCTTTGCTCCTGGGCCTTTTTCTCCGCCTCACGCTTCTGCCTGATCCTCTCGCCAAGCTGTTTCGACGTTCCGTTCCCACCAGCCATTTCAGCTGCACACAAAAAATGCAACAGATAAGTTCCTCCACACTGAAAACTTTTTCACAAAACACAAATAAAGTGCAATGCATGATCGATGCATAATGACAATGTTTTCTCCCCGATCCTAATGCTCACATTCTGCATCCTCAGCATTTTCAGAGCTGGAAGAGCCGAACAGCGTAGACAGGAGAAAGATAGACTGATAGGGCTCTCCATGCCTGCTTACGGCATCCATCAGCTTTTTTATATCGCCTTCATACATAGGCTGACCCGCCGCAAGGTCCTTCAAGATTTCGGCCCTAGCCGATCGGGTGAGAGACACACCAAATCCACCCTTCTTCACAACCAAGAAGTACCTCTCCTTGTACCCTTTCATCGAGGTAGGGATGAACATGAGCTTCTTTTTTGGGCGGCTGGTGAAAACGTACTCTGTTCCATCGCTCCGACCCGATATGTAGAAGAAATGGGTGAAGAGCTCCAAGGTCGGCGCCACCCCCTCTATCTTGCAGAGGATCTTAAAGCGCGCCACTGACCTCCATCCGTTTGGATGCAATTGATTAGGGGAGATCCCATATCCTTTTAACACCGCCATCTCAAAGGCGCCCAGGGGGAGCCTCAAGCCAGCATCCAGGCTCCAGAGATGGCAAACAAACCACTCGTTGTTATTTCGGCCAAAAGGCCCCTCGGTCACCGCCATCGATTCCGGGCAGGCCGTTACCGTTATCTCTTCAGGAAGGCCGTATTTGGAGGGGATCTCAGCCACCTCCCCAGCAGTCAATCGAGAATGTAATTCAACGGCTGGTTTATTCTGATATTTGTCCAAGAAACTGCTGTCGAGCACTTCACTACTGCTGGAGGCCATTTTTCAACAGGTAAAAAGGGCAGACAGGTGCAATTTTCTAGTTTTTAAATGGAGTGGATGCAGACAGACAGAAAGCAAAAAATAAGAAGGAAAAATCACTTACTTAACGGAAAGAACTCAAGAAATTTGAAGAAGCAAAAAGATGTTTGCGGAAATCTGGGATTCAAGAAGAGATTTTGACAGAGCTTCGCCAGGGATTTCGAAAGTAAAGAAGAAATGCTTTACAAAGTCCCCTATTTATAGGCTAAAGCTTCTCAAATAAGCCAAACGACGCGCCATTTAACGAGCGCCACGTGTTGAAAGACATTATACCTCTGCGAAGAACAAAGCGTCGCCTTCGGTACATGCGCAGCATTAAATGAAAACAGCTGTTCGGGCAGGCGCGTCTCTTCAGAAAAGCGCCTTAAAAATTCAAAAAGCGCACCAATACACGTCTTCGGATTGGGAAATTTCAGAATTTATCCCACCCGAACGGACCTACAAAAACAAATCAATGCCCGATCGGACCTGTTGAGGGGGCAAAAGTGATAACCCAGCAAATATCATTTGCTATAAGGCCCATCAAGCCGGCCCACTCAACTGGCAAGACCCAAGGCCTATCAACTAGAGGTAATAGACACGAGCTCCTAGGCAGCGCACAAGCCCGATCGGTTGATGTGACCGCCAGTCCCATCAGCCACCTGACACAAGGCAGCGCCCATGCCTACCACCTGCTCCTTGTCATGTCGCCGAATACCTACTCTGACAGCCAGTAATCACACCCCAGGCACTCAAGTGTCCCTCAATTATCTCATATAAATAGCCCAGCCAACGATGGCTCCAGGTATTGAATCCAAGATACTCTCTCTCTAAAAGCACATTCTCTCTCTAAGCTACTAACTTAAGCTTCGGAGTGCACACGCCTGGTCCGATCTGGCACCTCTTATTGCAGGTTTTCTCCTCCGATTGGATTACCTTCTCTCCTACAGATAAAGACATTTTTGGCTTTATCAATTATTATTATTATTATTAAAGTGTATGCTTATTATCACTATTCTGTCACCATTATTATTATTATTATTATTATTATTATTATTATTATTATTATTATTATTATTATTATTATTATTATTATTATTATTATTATTATTATTATTATTATTATTATTATTATTACCATTGTGCTATTACCATTATTATTATTATTATTATTATTATTATTATTATTATTATTATTATTATTATTATTATTATTATTATTATTATTATTATTATTATTATTATTATTATTATTATTATTATTATTGTTTTATTATTATTTGTTCGATTAGTTTTATTAGAGCATTTACTAATGTTTCCGATATTATTTTTGTCTGAGATTTGTTTCTGGTTTCACTGTGTGAGCTTTCCCGCGGCTCCCCTGTTGGGTCGCAGCACGTAGATGAGTCCCCCGGTTTGGTGAGATCCTTTCAAACCTCTCTTTATGTATTTTGTGCTTACTTGTAAATATTTATTTTATTTATGCACGCGTGGGATAAAAAATCACAAAAATATTTCTATAATTAATTCGGTCTTTTACTAACAAAATTGGGACCAATGTCCCTTGTTTTAGCCCAATAATAAAAACATCACCACTAAAACGAAGAGCTAATTTTCTCCAAAAATGGGATCACTCATCCTAGTTTTCACCAAACAACCAAAACGACTCTCCGAACCTTCTTTAAATAAATGTGAAGGAACCAACGTTCCTAAAATTTGAACAAGCGCGAAGGAACCAATGTTCCTAGAATAAATGCCCCGATTTATGTATGTCCTTTTGTTTTGATCTTGCGTAAGTGTTTTAAATTTAAGTTCTTTTTTGGGTCCTTGTTATTAATTTTGGGGCAACTGTAATCTAATTTTGGGGGATTGTATTCCGTCCCACTTTATGTTTTTAGCTTTCTTTCAATGGGGTTGTATTCTGCCCCTATTTCTATTGTAATTGTATGCTTGCGTGCCTACTGCTTTCATTTATCGCTCTCTTTATTTACTTTATCGCTTTCGTATGCTTGGAATGCGCTATTTAATTTAAATGCATCAACCGCGTGAGATGAGAGATATAATTTTAAGAGGTTAAAAACCTATTTATAATTAACCAAAGCATAAATAAGAGGGAAGTTTCGGACACCATATCTCTGGTTTAGACCGTTAGAGGTGAGAGACTTTTTCCCAATTTCTTGCACATTGGGTGGCGACTCCAAATGCCTCAAAGGTGCCTTTAGGTGTCATTAGACTAGGTTGTTCTCCCCAATGTTCTATTGGGAGGAATACACCGATGATGTCTCATGGCACCCATGATCAAAAGACGCAAACCAATTCCTTGAATCCCAATGGCGGATTCAAAGCGAGGGCCCTTGCTGGGCACTAGCGCGTGTCACAGTGGCGACTCCACTGGGGACCTGTGTTTTAGACTTCGCTCCAAAAGTGCTTTGGTTAAAATTTATAATTGGGTTTTTAAAACTTAAAATTCTATCTCTTTTTGAAATTGCATTGCATCTTAGAGCCTTAGACTTATGCTAGTTGGTCCCCTATTTACCTCGGTGCATTCCCGAAGCACGACCCTACTTTCACTCATTGTAGGAAAATATCAAGGATAATCACTAGCCCAAGCCTTGTTCCTTTTGGTATATCAAATGGAGACCCAATCGGTCGTTATGCTTGTGATGAGCTAGACCCGTTGGCAGGGACCATGCTTAGGTAGCCCTAAAGTTTCATCACCTTGACCAAAGCTCATGTAATGGCAAATAGAAACTTCCCCTAGGTGGTATGCTCCTTAATACAATGCTTGTGATGTGGGCTGTCACGTATTAAGCCAAATCAAGCAAATTAAGTGGTCCTTTATCAAAGGCTTTCATGCCCTGATAAGCCCACCTTAACTTGAATGAATTGTCCAAATACATAATGGCCAAAACCCATACGAATGCACATTAGATTAAGAGTGTTATGCTGCCGGTTTTCTGCCGTGCGTCACAATTGTCCGATGGGCTTCCTGTTAACCCTCGGATGAAGCCCACCTAGGAAAGATACCGTACGACCTCGTGTGTGGGAGTGATAAGGTTTGGAGGATCTATCTGCTTGCATGTGGTTGTGGATGCTGCACAGCATGCTCATGCATCACGTGTCATTCATGCATGTGAAAAAATAAAATAAAATAAAAATATATATATATATACATATGCATTTCATTTTTTGTGTGCGTATCCTTTTGTTTGCGTATTATTTTTCACATGTACATATCATCATACGTATAATTATTTTTCTTTCATGCATCACATCGCATCATTGTAATCTATTGACCTTTCATTCATTGAGGACTATCTACACAGCACGGTCATGCATTGCACGTCATTCATGTATCATCCTAACCCCTTGGATTTTTCAACCACTATAGACTATTTACCTGGGAGGTTTCGGGGTCCCTGTAGTTGCCTAAGGAGCAAGCAGGGTTTGAATTAGTTGGCAGAGATTTCAAGGTCGGTAATGGCAGATCTACTGCAAGAAATGGGTGCTTCGATAATGCAAGATTTGGACAAAAGATTTGAGGATTTTGAGAGGAAGATGTTAGCTATGATGGGGAGCATCGTCACCCAGATGGCACCAAGTGTCGGACCACCATCTGTGGCTCCTATCGTGGAGCAAGGTGAATCACCTATTATGGAGGAGGCTCGTATAGCAGTCGCTACTATGCAACCGCCAATTATTGAGCCTAGAGCAAAGGCACCTGCCGAGTAGAGAAGGGTGAACATTTCAGGCCCGATAGATGACTTCGTAGAGGAGGGGGAGGATGAGCCGATAGATCCTCAAGTTATAAGGGGAAGAGTCCCCAAAGTGGAGGATGACGTGGTAAAGAAGATGGAGGAAAAGATTTAGGCCATCTCCCGTCTCCTGTCAGCTGGAAAGGGGGTCATCTCTAAAGACATAGATCTGGAAGAGGAGGAGTTACTGCCCCAGAGGTTCAAGATGTCGAATTTGCCAAAGTTCGATGGTACTTCGGACCCTTCTGCACACGTTAAGCAATATGCCCTTGTCATGAAAGGCACAGGGTTGACGAAAAGGCAGAAGGTGGAATATTTATGTCTCAGTCTAACGGGGCCGACGATCAATTGGTACCACGGGTTGGATAGAAGGTCTAGAGAAGATTGGGATCTGCTGACAGAAGAATTCCTTAGGCAATATGACTGTAGTACCAGAATAGAGGTCACTCTAAAAGACCTAGAGCTATTGTACCAGAAGCCCGGCGAGTCCTTCCATGACTATCTCACTCGATGGAGGAATCGGGTGATGGAGATGAGGAGAAAGCCTGATACGGCAAATCAGATCAGGTTGTTCATTAGAAATGCAAGCCCGTACTTAAGGGAAGGGCTCAAGATGAAAGGCGTAAAAGATTGGGAGTCTTTAAAGGATATCGCTATAGAGGCAGAGAGTGAACACATGGCTCAGAAGGTGAGTGGTGAAGGGTTTGTTAAGAAGGGCTATAACAGTCAGGGGGTGAATAAGTGGGCAGGCTCCAGCAGCGGCGATAGGACTGAACAATCCCCCAAAATGAATAAAAATAAACAAAAGAAAATGGAAGAGAATAATCCCCCAAAATAATTAAAAATGAATAACTAAAACTTACTTAAAGTAAATAAATAAATAAACAGATAAAAGAAATAAAAATGCAATATACATAAATCGGGTTATTCATTAAATTCTAGAAACATTGGTTCCTTTTTATTAATTAAAAAAATTAGAGAACCATTTTTGGGGTATTGATTGGAAAAAACCGAGATGAGTGATCCCATTTTATGAAAACTTAGTTCTCCATTTTGAAGGTGAGGTTTTATTAGCTAAAATAGGACATTAGTCTAATTTATTAATAAAATTCCCAGATTATTAATTATTATAAAATCGTGATTTTCTACAACGCGGATAATTAAAACATATATTTTACAAACAATACGTAAAAAATACAATAAAAGAAAATACTAAATTTAAAATACAAACTCTAAATTTGGTTTAATTCACCGGTCCTTTGAAACCCCAATCCGAGCACGCATGTAACTCGCACAATCAAACATTAAAGCGACAAAACAAATAAAATGAAGTGTTAGTAAAGTAAATTAAATAATTGATATAATAATAAAAATAAATTAATTAATTAACTAAGATTAGCTTAATAAAATAATTAATTAAAGTGGTTAAAAGATTTAATCAAATAATAATAAGAAAAATGACAACAATACTAAGAGGTTAATGAAATAATAATAATAATAATAAACTTTGAGAATATGTTAATATGAAATATTAAAAATGATTAAGCTAAAAAGTAAAATGGAATAAAATAGCAAGCTAAAAGAGAACTAAAAAAAACAATAAAGAATGAAAACCAACAATGAATAAATTAAAGAAAACGTGAAGAATAAAAACAGTGAAAGTTAAAGTGAATTAAGAGCAAATCACATGAGAATGTCTACACTAAAAGACAAAATGTCGCCTAAAATGTTGAAATTAGAAATGGAATTGAAATGGTAAAGAGTGACGTGATATGCTAAGCTAAAGAACAAAAGATGGCCAAAGTTAATGAAAATGCAAATGTGAAAGTGAAAAATGAAAAAGTGGAAATGATAAACATTAAGAGCATTCATGAGTCGTGAAGTGCATTCACGACTCGTGAGTGCTCTTCACGAGTCATGACCGGTGAGTGCTCTTCACGAGTCGTGAAGTGCACTCACGACTCGTGAATGCGCCACACGAGACGTGCAATATATTCACGACTCGTGAACGCCTCGCACGAATCGTGCGACGCACAGCGATTCCGATTGGGAAAATGAAGCAAAATCCGATCGGTCATGGGGGAACACGATGCCATCCGACCGAGAAAAACAAAATCCGATCGGGCAAACCACAATCTAAGCAAAATCAAGAACGAAATCCGATCGGGAATCAAGAATCAAGCAAAAACAAATTTCAATAACCAGGAAAATAGGGATGAACAGAGTAGGAGGATAACAGACTAAATACACATGAGAATATATATACAAACATGCATAAAAAAATGATAAATCACGACTACAACAAACACAATGAACAAGTTAATAAGATCAAACAAGAAGTACATACAATATATACAAAGAACATAACTTACTGGTTCAACAAAACGAAGAAAAGAGGTGAAACAGAAAGAAAGGAAGAAAGAAAAAGAGAGAAAGAAGGAGTGAAAGTCCCAATATTTACCCTCAGAATGATCTTTGATCTGCAAAATGATGAACTTCTGGCTTCTTGGATTCAAGAACAAAATCTCAGTGTTTTTAAAAATCGAAAATCCTTTTTGCTCTCAAAACCTTCTCTCTCTTTTCTCTTGTCTCTCTATTTTTTCTTTTTCATTTTTTTTTTCGTTTCTCAATCACGCTCCCCCTTTTCTTCAATTCTTTCTTTCCTTTTAGACAGACTTGATGGTTTCCCACCAAATCCACTGTAAACCCATACTCTGAAACTAACTCCCTGAAAAACTGTTGAGGGATGTTGGGTAGGAAAGCAGGTGAGCCTCCTCACTAATGTGAGGCTGGGCCTCACGTTCACTCAAGTGAGATGGGTCTCGCTGCCCCAGCCCAAAAATTCACTCCTTTTCTTTTTATTTTTTTTAAATAAGAAAGAATAATGAAAAATATATTTTTTCGAGAAAGCCATCACTTCGATATGCCTTTTGCTCGCAAACAGGCATCATTTTCATCATTGGGTAATTTCAGTCTAGGCTGCCTCAGAACCCGGTGTCTACACAACCCATCTAACATCATCATCACACATACATTTGCTCAAACAAATCACATAAAATTTCCAGAATTTACAAGACATAAAACACATACACATTATTTCCAAAATGAGAACTAGGGTAAAAGACTTCCAACAGAGCCCGACTTTCCCCCTCCTTCGTGCGATCGCGAAGCCCGTCGCACGCGCTCTGCGAAGAGACTATGGTCTCTGTCGCGAGCGCGATAGTTCAGTTGTGCTGAATGAGTCTCTTTTGGCGTGTGCGTGTGGTTTTGAACTCCTGTTTCCTTTGGTGACCATAAGCCCTATCTTTGTGAACTTATGAATTATATGAATGTGAATCCATGATATGAATATGTCTTAATGTATGCAAATATGTACATATGTAAGTTGGAATATTATTGAATGGATTATGCATGATTTATAATTAGTTATCCTCATCTATCGCATGATTTGGATTTTTTATTGATAATCACTGGCATGTTAGTGTTTCTATGCTTGATTCTGATATGCTTTGGAATTTTTGGATAATGTTAAAGTGTGTTGACTATATTATATTATATGCTTTGTAATATGAATTATATGAGGCATGATTGACATTATGAAGTTATGTATATGTTTACTATACTCTGGTTTTATGCATGTTGAATTATATTATGTGACTCGAAACATGATTTGTATTATGCATGACCTGCTAGAGTCGGTCAGTGGATAGTTAGGCATGCCTAATAGAGTCTCTTAGCTGCAGCCCTTTGAATGTTTAGACCCTGATCAGGTCCCCCGTTTGGTTCCTCGTGAACCCTTTATGTGCTCGGATCCTCGCGATCCTTTTTAATGTGTTTGGATCTTATTTAAGATCCCCTTCAGAAAATGTTTTGAATAAAATTATATGATAGTATTCGATTCGCACCCGTAAGGTTGTGATAGTTCGATTCGCACCCGTAAGGTGGTGATAGTTCGATTCGCACCCGTAAGGTGGTGATAGTATACTCGTTATCCACTATTTTGAGTCAGCAGGTATTCTGTTCTCTTTGTCGGATATGAATATGAGAATATGATGACCGTTTGGGTAAGATTTCAGTAATGTGAATCAGCTATATCTTTCTGAATGTGATCATAAAAGTCTGAGTGGTCTGAATGCGACTCAAGTATGTATTTGTATATGCTTTTCCACCTATATTGTATTGTGGAGTGTTTGTCTTATTGTGATGCAATGCATGTGGATCAACGTCCGGTAAGTGCATGTGCCATAATGTAATGATATGCTATATGTTCGTTTGAACTTAGTTATCGCAGTGTTTTTGGTACGTTGTTGTGTGGTTGAAATTCATGGCATGATATTGTATGGTTTAGAGTTACGCAGTGGAAGTGTGGTAGGTTGATGCTATACACTGGGTTTATTTAGTGTATGCGTCTTGTGACATGATGAAAAGTATGTTTTACTACCTCTTTATGGTGCATGATGGTTGGATGTAGTATTGCTTGGTAATTGTGTTGCATGTGAATGGGTTCCGCTAAGGTAAGGGTACCTTGGTATGATATGTGCATGTGTAAATTTTCAAGAGATTATGCATGGTGAAGTGTTGCTATCTAATACCTCGGCGAAACCAGTAAGTATATGCATGAGAGATAGTATGTAGTTTTGCATGATTATATTTGTATTATGTATGGTATTGCTCTTGCTTTGGTTTATTTTAACATAGGTATATGGATATGAATGTGGGTTCTCAAATGAATGCCTTACTACGTAAGTCCGATTATATATGTGTTATGAATATCCGCATTTGCCATTTGAATGTGTTATGCCTTGGCGACCATTGTGAATGGTCGTCCATATTGCTTGTGTGTTCTCCCCACTAAGCGTTATCGCTTAGCACGGGCTCTTTTCCCATGCAGGTGGCAGGTTGTGTTCGGATCGAGTCGCGCATCTGCAAGGTCGGCCACATAGGAGTTAGAAGTTTTGTATTTTGTTCAGTTTCTGTACTTTAGCTTTTGTATTTCTGTATTATTGTATATATGTAATTATATGTAAAAATCTAGAGATCTTGTTTGGGATATGTAACCGTTAGTATATTTTTATATTGAGTTATTCCTTTGTTTTATCATTTGCTTTATGCTTCCGCTTAGTGCATGCGCGTGTGTGAGTTATCGCATGATCAGTCTGTGCCCACGAGGTAAGTCAAGTTTTTAATTACCCCGTATTTTTGTATGTATGTTATGTATGAATGTATGCTTCCGCGTTGTGCATGTGCATATCTGTGTGAGTGAGCGTCGGGTAGCGCGCCCACCGGCGTCCTTCCAACCGGGGCGACGGTGGGGGTGTTACACATTTCATGGAATTTCATCGTACTATTCCATTCTTTTTCATCTCTATCATGCATTAGGCATTTAATTTCCACTCATATGCCATTACATGCCATAAATCTCATTAAATCACATGGATACATATATGTATACCATTCGGCCATCATGTCAATATTTCACTATAAATTCTTTTCATCACCTTTATCATTTATTTAGGTAATTTACACATCCATTAACATAGCCATGCCATCAATTCACATCGAAACACATCAAAACCATATTTTTACACACATAACCAATTCGCCAACATGTTCATCATTCATTATGTGAATTTTTCTTTCCGTAATTCATTCCATTAGTTAGATCACATACCAAACATCATGTATATAACATAACCATGACATAAACATCCTCAACCATATTAAGACTTGATCCTTCAGTTGGCCATAACTTCTACAGACTATCCCTGTGCAACTCAACCATCATACCTACACGGATAAACACTCGTGCTAACTATAAAAGCTTAGTAGGGAATAATTATATTAGACGACCACTCATAGTAGTCGTTAGTCAAACACACTCATAAATTATAAGATTCATAGACATATGAGTGTCCACAATATAAGGATAACATAGTACAAAAAGGATATACTTCTTTAATTACATACAAGCCCACAAACTTTGTCTTACCATTATGAAGATCGATTATAATAGAAATTATCATCCAATTATGATTATACAAGAGAAAATATTTATATAAATCGTGGTTTACACATTTTTTTCTCATTTATTCATTATTTATATTTGATATATTCTAGATAAGTGTATTACAATCATTCATACCGATGTATTAAAGTACACATATATGTATGCTTAAATTATAATATATCTTCCATTCAAGTTCCAATCCCATAGACTAGTCTATTATACTCTAGACTTATGCACTGTGACTATATAAGATATGTCACTATCGTTTAAGGCATTATTTTCCTTATTTATTAACGATATATGTAAAAATCTTAATCATGATCATACATAAAGTTACCATATGATTATACTTGATGATTCTATAAGCCATATCATTTATGTGCATATTATTTTTCTCTTCAAGGTTAGTTATTTACAACAGGATCATATCCATACATATATTAATTTATTTCCAAATAATCAAGATTGTTCCTCAGTTCAAGAAACATAGTTAAGCAATCAGGCTTGAAAGATCAAAAGAAATCAGTACAAGAATAGAATATTCATATATACATTCAAGCAAGAGTTAACAAGTACAGACGTAAGCTGAACAAATCACCCACTAGCTCTTTCCTGCTAGCTTTTCCAATCTTGAGTACCGAGCATAAGAGATACAATAATCGATAACAATAAGAGATACCCCATGGGTATCAATAAGAGAGGTATTATGTGACGCGTGCCGAACCCCGGGGCCCTCGAAAACCCGCTTTTAGGGTATTCAAGAAAGGTTAATAACTTATAAACATTACAAGGGCATCTATTTTGGGCAACAACGAGGTATTTTGGAGTCATCACCCAATAAAATATTGGAAAAGGTTGTCTAGCCTCACTGAGCCTAAGATAGTGCATGTGTGTCTATTTTGGGTAATCAGAGATATTTTGGAATCCTCCTACTAATAAAATATTGGAAAGATTCATCTAATCTCATGAAGCCTAAGATAATGCATATATATCTATTTTGGGCAAGCCAGAGATATTTTAGAGTCCCCACCCTAATAAAACATTAGGATGGTTCGTCTAACCTCGTAGAACCTAAGACAATGTAACTTGGGCCTATTTTGGGCAACAAGATATATTTTGGAATTCCCTTTCCAATAGAACATTAGAAAGGTTCATCTAACCTCATTGAGCCTAGGACCAAAAATGGTTCGGGACTTTCCATTTATTCATACCTTGATTAAATTATAATTGAGTTTTGAATTTAATCTTTCATCTCATTTTCTCATTCAGTTCAATGCGATAATTAAAGCATTAGATTAATCATATAATGAAAGCATTAAATAAAGTAAGCTCAAAATAAAGTAAATCGAAAATACAATACCTTACAACAAATCTAGGGGCGGAATACAACCCCTAATGTAAAGAAAATACAAATCATACATAAAATGGGGTATGTTTTAAGGATGAGAACATTGGTCCTCACATGCATACTTAAGAGAAAAAATGTTAAAGATTCATTTATTTGTAGAAAACATTAGCCATTTTTACATTAGCTGGCTCAAAATAATATTTATAATAAATTGGAAATAAATAAAAAATAAAAAGGAGCTAGGGTGAAGAAAATATAACAAATTGGTGTCCTAGGATCATCCTAGTGGGCTCCCCTTCTCAACGCCCCATATTCAATAAAAATAAATAAACCCACAAGAAAAACAAATAATACGTGTATGGGACAATGAAATAAAATAATGAAAATAAAAGGGGATATCATAGATAAAATAAATATATGGAATAATAAACAAAAGAGATGTTAAATCTATGACTAAAATTGCATAAAATAAATAAATACATAATAGATATAAATATCTACATGTTGGTTAAATGATTGTGAATAAATAAGATAAAAGAAAATAAAAGAAATGTAGTATTGAATCCAGAATATTTACCCTTAAAATTTAAATTCGATGGAGGGAAAAAGATGATTGATTTCCTTACTTTGATCCGCAAAAATTAGAATTGAAAATAATAAAATTTGGAGTTTTATTCCAACAAAGAAAATTTGCAAAAAAAAAAAGAATAGAAGAAAATAAAACTTTTCAAGAATAAAGAATTATTTTCTTTGTCTCAAGAATGATTTTTTATCAAGAATTTATTTTGAAAACCTTTAAAAAATTTATTTGAAGAAAAAAAAACTAAAAAGGTAGAGAGAAATTCTCTTGGAGAAGAAGAAAATGAAAAATCTAACTCCTTTTCTCAATCCCCAGTCTACTATTTATAAGCTAACTAAGGATAAGGATAAAAAATTCAAATTTTTTTACAATTCAAATTAAAAATTCAAATCTTTTCAAAATTTAAACTAAAAATTCAAATCCTTTTAAAATTAAAATTAAAAATTCAAATCTTTTCAAAATTTAAATTAGAAATTTAAATCTTTTTAAAATTTGACATATCCTCAAAGATAGATACCAAATATTTTTTAATTCAAATTAGAAATTTAAATCTTTTTAAAATTTGAAATATCCTTAAAGATAGATATCAAATCTTTTTTAATTCAAATTAGATTTTGGAAAATAAAATCTAATCTTTTTGAATTTAAATTAGATTTAGAGATAAAATCAAATCCTTTGAATTCAAATTAGAATTTAGAAGATAAGATTAAATTTTTGACATTTATTTTAAGGATAAATTTTAATAAAAAATAATAAAAAAAATAATTTAAAACCTATCTTAATTTTAAAAATTAAAAAAATCATGAAAATACAAAAAACAATGGGATAAAAAATCAATTTTGGGAAAAAAATTCCGAAAAAAGGCCAAAATCGGCGATCTAGGCGACCGACGCAGCGCGCGCTTTCATGCGAGTGGCGCCTTGCTTGTCGAGCGTGCACCATGCAGCGCATGGGTGAGCGCCCCAGCGCGCGCGCTACGCTCTGGGCGCTCGCCTAGAGCATGAGGGGGGTTCCCCCCTCCGTACGCCGGCTAATGTAAACGACCAATTTTTTTTTTTTTAAAGAAACCATTTTGACTAAAATACTATAATTTCCAAACTCATTTTTTATTTTTATTTTTTATATTTTTATTTTTTATTTCTAAAAAGCAAATTTGACAAGGAAATCATCACTTCCAACCTCTTTGCCTTTGAACAGGCATTAATTTCATATTTGGGTAACCTTTGATCTGGGCTGCTTCAGGACTCGTTGTCTACAGTTGCCCCCAATTTTGGGAAAGATAGTGCATGGGTGCCTAGGTGAGTCAAAATTCAGAGAAAAGGAAAGGAGCGCGTACCTAAGGCTGCTACCTTCTTGTTGTGTTGATGGAGTTGTGGTGGGTTTGACTAATGCCGGATTGTTGAGGTGTTAAGCTACTCTCTTAGTGGCTAATTAACGTTGCCTTTTTAGCGTGTTACATTCCCATTGAGCTGATGTGGGGTGGACGCCCTTTAAAGGACGGTTAATTTTTCCCTAAATAATGGTTGCTAGTGCCTTTAAGAGGACTTGGAGATTTGCCTCTCAAGAGTACTTGGAGAATTGCCTATTAAGAGGACTTGAAGAAGGATTTGCCTCTTAAGAGTACTTATTGATTTACCTCTCAAGAGAACTTGGAGAAGAATTTGCCTCTTAAGAGGACTTAGAGATTTACCTCTTAAGAGGGACTTAGAGATTTGCCTCTTAAGAGGACTTGCGGATTTGCCTCTTAAGAGGACTTGGAGATTTGCCTCTTAAGAGGACATAGAAGGATTTGTCTCTTAAGAGGACTTAGAGATTTACCTCTTAAGAGGACTTGGAGATTTGCCTCTTAAGAGGACTTGCCGATTTGCCTCTTAAGAGGACTTGGGGATTTGCCTTTCAAGAGGACGTGGAAATTTGCCCCTTAAGAGGACTTGGAGATTTGACTCTTAAGAGGACTTGGGGATTTGACTCTTAAGAGGACTTAAAAGGATTTGCCTCTTAAGAGGACTTAGAGATTTGCCTCTTAGGAGTACTTGGAGATTTGCCTCTTAAGATGACTTTGAAGGATTTGCCTCTTAAGAGGACTTGGAGAATTTTCCTCTTAAGAGGACTTGAAGATTTTGCCTTTTAAGAGGACTTTGAAAGATTTGCCTCTTAAGAGGACTTAGAGATTTTGCTCTTAAGAGGACTTAGAGATTTGGCTCTTAAGAGGACTTGGAAGGATTTGCCTCTTAAGAGGACTTAGAGATTTGCCTCTTAAGAGGACTTGGAGATTTGCCTCTTAAGAGGACTTTGAAGGATTTGCTTCTTAAGAGAACTTGGAGAATTTGCCTCTTAAGAGGACTTGAAGATTTTGCCTCTTAAGAGGACTTTGAAGGATTTGCCTCTTAAGAGGACTTAGAGATTTTTCTCTTAAGAGGACTTAGAGATTTAGCTCTTAAGAGGACTTGGAGATTTGCCTCTTAAGAGGACTTAAAGATTTTGCCTCTTAAGTGAACTTGGGGATTTGCCTCTTAAAAGGATTTTGAAGGATTTGCCTCTTAAGAGGACTTAGGGATTTGCCTCTTAAAAGGACTTTGAAGGATTTGCCTCTTAAGAGGACTTAGGGATTTGCCTCTTAAGAGGACTTGGAGAATTTTCCTCTTAAGAGGACTTAGGGATTTGCCTCTTAAGAGGACTTTGCAGGATTTGCCTCTTAAGAGGACTTTGAAGGATTTGCCTCTTCAGAGGACTTAGAGAATTGCCCCCTAAGAGGACTTGGAGATTTGCCTTTTAAGAGAATTTTGAAGGATTTGCCTCCTAAGAGGACTTAGGGATTTGCCTCTTAAGTGGACTTGGGGAATTTGCCTCTTAAGAGGACTTGGAAGGATTTAAACTTGTGTAGACTTTATCTTAGTTTGATTGTCCAGCACGGGTGAGTGCCTATGTTATGTTGAAGTTGTCCTCGACCCACTTTCGTACGTGTGGTCTTTACTTGAACTTTTCCTTCAAAGTTGTGTGCACAGGAATATGTACAAAAGATTGTGTGTGTGTGAAAAGTTATATGTAGATGTTTGCAAAAGAATTGTGAATAGACCGTGTTCTGGGTGGTCCATTGAGGGTACAGCTTGGCCGCTCGCATTGTTTGATGCCCCCCAAAGACCTAGAAGAATGTTGTCTTGGCTTAAGAATTTTGACCCATAATATTTTCAAAGAGAACTGAGCCGTGTGCATCTTTACCCCCCGGTCAATGAGCATTTTGCCCCAAAAACTTTAACTCATGTCCTAAATTATGCATTATCTGCTTGAAGGGAGACTATTGGGGCTGCCTTATCGCTCCATGTACTATTGGTCATTTATTAAAGGTAGTGCGTCCCTTGTGAATTTTCACACTAGCTTTTCTTTGAGGGAAATGCGTCCCTATGGGGATTTTCACATAACCCTATGCCTAACTTTTGCCTGGAATGGACCTAACCCAGTCCAGCGGCTTTTATTCGTTTCACTTTTTTTTGCTTGTAGGACAGACTGCCTGTTTTCAGGTTTTTACCCTGCCCTTTGGCCTAACTTTTGCTTAGAGAGCTAGTTACGGTTTTCATCTCTAACAGCCTTTTTTCATTATATTTTCTTTTTTTGTGTTTTTTTTTGGTTTAGCGGCTGTATGGATTTTAATTTTTCTCATGAAGGTGCTGTATGATTAGCTCAAGATAATGATGAGCAAGTCAGATGAAATGTCAAGATGATAATAGCAATAGCGGCCGTATGGGAAAAGAAAAGCAATGTGCTACTTTGTATGCTTGAACTTAAACAATTTTGAGTATGCTAGATAAAGTGCTCTGTTTATGTTAATATATTATGGTATAAATGAGTATGTTCCAGTCCGATTTTATCACACATGATCATCATTTGGCATTAATCTTAAAAATATAAAACCCTATCTAATCACGAGATGGATCCCAAAAATATCAACTTCCTGTTATCAATCAGTCCTCTTAGATTTTCGTGATTGAACATTTTCTCTTTACCCTTAATTTTTACCCAATATGCCTTTTCAGTTTTCACCTTGATGGGGCGCCCAATTTTAGTGAGGTCGCCTTTTTCGATTTTCAACCTATGGGCATTTATTATTTTTTTCCGTTTTTTTTAGCCTTTGCCATGGAACCTGCCTTAGTCTGTTGGCATCTATTAGTTTCTTTGAACTTACTTCAATCCTCGTTAGTCGGGAAGGCTGTTTCTTCTAACGGTGCCTCTTTTTTAGCATCAAAGGCTTCATCTTCCCTTGTGCAAACTGACTGAAATGGCGAGTTCTCCATTTGGAACTTGAATATGAAATCCTACGGCTTGTTTTTGTCGGCTTTGGTGGCTCAATTTCTAGAGTAGCCATTAATGGTTTTGATTGAGTTATACGTTAGCCTCAGATGGTTTAGGACAAGACAATTTTTTTTTCGGCTTTTTGTAAGGGTAATGAGCTCTCCTTCTAAGTTTAGCTATAAGTGTCCATGCCTTATTCATCTTGGTCCCAAATGGTTAAAGGTAAATCTTGATTGGCTCTGTATTAAATCTCTCAAATGGCTAGGAGGGAAGGAATTCTAAGGCTTGGCTCTACTGAGCTATTTCTTGTGAAAGCCCAGAGTTTCATTTGTCTAAGCCCTTTAATGATCAGAGTTTGACTTCATTGGGCTGCATTGTATGCGTCCTAGACTTTGAGGAAGCAAAGGAATGGCTTTTGAAATTTTAATCGTCATCATGTTGGCATATTGAAGCAGCGTTGTCCCAACAATGCCCTTATCATTCCAGGTCCATGCAAAGGCCTTTTCGTTTTTTCTCTTTTTTTTTTTATCTTATTATCTCTCAGAAATTTCATTTATTCAAGAGTGAAATCAGATGCTAATGCGATCTCAAGATTGAAAGAGGCAATATTCATTAAGTTAATATTTAATATAAATGACTTGTGGTTGCGATCATGTATAGTGAAATCATGAGAGACATAAGCAAAAAGTTATTAATATAATTAACATAAATAGAACTGCATACATGACGATTGAAAAGTTCAACAATAAAATAAAAACCATATCTACTAAAAAGTCTTCTCTCCTACTTCTTGTTGTGCTATTGCCACCTTCTAGGACTCTTTATTAGTGCCTTAAAATCCCTTTACGCCTTCTTCTTTTGATTCTCCGGATCAGCAATCTGTTTTCTGTCAATGAGGTCCTGGATTTGGTTTCTCAGAGTTCGACATTCATCATTCTCATGCCCGTATGCTGATGGTAGGCACAGTACAGATTTGCTGATCGGGATGTCCCTGACTTTTGGCGAGTTTTGCAGGCATTGGCTGTAACTTACCTTCTTTCATTAGCATTTTAAGTACCCAGGATAATGATCTGCCTAGGTTGGAATAATGTGTTTGGTTTATTCCAGTAACTGCTACATCTACTGTGTTCCCAGTTCAATTTCCATTATTGGGCCCTACTGACCTTCCTGCCCCCTGATTACCGTAATTTCTCCAGGTATAATTGTCACTGTTGGCCTTCCTTACCAGGTATTCTCCTTTAGCTTCTATGGCTATGTCTTTCAGGGACTCTCAATCCTTCAGCCCCTTCATCTTTAGTGCTTCTCTCAAGTATGGGCTAGCATTTCTGATGAATAAACTGATTTGATCCGGAGTGTCTGGCTTCCTTTTCATCTCCATCATTTGATTCCTCCACCTAGTCAAGTACTCATGGAATGATTCCCCTGACTTCTGTTATAACGGTTTCAAATCCTTCAAGGTCACCTCCATCCTTATACTGGAGTCATACTATTGGAGGAACTCCTCCGTCAATAGATCCCAAACGTCTTTGGTTCTTCTGTCTAGCCCATGGTACCAATCCACCACGGGGCCTGTCAAACTTAAACAGAAGTATTCAATCTTCTGCCTCTTTGTCAGCATCGTCCCATCATCACAAGGGAGTATTGCTTAATATGCGTGGTGGGGTCTAAGGTGCCGTCAAACTTTGAAACATCCGACATCTTGAAATTCTGAGGTATTAAATCCTCTCCCTCCAGCTCCTTGTCCTCGAGGTTCATCCCTTTTCCCATCATCAGCATCTGAGACATCGCCTTGAACTTCTCTTCCATTTTTCTCCAAATAGCTTCTTCTGTCTGGGGTGTTTTCCCTCTAACCGACATAGGCTCTTTATACTCATCCTCTTCAACATCATCCTCTATCCTGTGGGCTACCCCTCTTCTCTGCCCTGCAGCAGTGATAGGCCTTAAATCCATTAGTGGTGGACAAATCTCCTCAAATGGGTCTTCTCTAGCGTCCTCCTATTCATTTTATCTCATAGGAGGGGCAGCTGGGTTCAGTGCAGTAGGCTGGGCCATCGTCGCCATCATGGCCATTATTCTGTTCTCAAACTCTTCTAACCATCTTCCTACCTCTTCGACTATTACGGCCCAAGTGGTGTATGTTCCTCTTGGTGAATTAGCCATTTCGCTGTTTATAGAAAACTGAGAGGAGGTAGCGTGACTGCTCTTGAAAAGTGAATCTAAAAATTCTACCCTTTCTGGTAGCTCAAAGAATGGATTTCTGCACAGTCGCCCATGGGGACCTCTTGACCACCTAGGTAGATCTATGATGGCTGCAAAACATACCCGGTCAAGATGATGCATAAATAACATATGATGCATGGTCGTCTTATGCAGCATCCACAACCACATGTAAGCAAGTTGATCTTCAAACCTTATTGCTCCCACACACAAGGTCATATCGTCTCTATCCTAGGTGGGCTTAGCCCATGGGTTAACGGGGAACCCAATGGATGCGTATGGTGCACGGTAGAAAATCGGCAGCATAACCTCTCTTATCTATGTACATACGTATAGGTTCTGACCATTGTGTATTTAGGCCGTCCAAATAAATCGACACGAGCCTATCGAGGCATAAAAGCCTTTGATTAGGTGGCCAATCAAATTATTTGGATTTGTCCAATATATAATGATCCATACAGCAAGCATAGTATTATGGTTCATACCACTTGGGAAAGTATATACTTTTGTTACGTGAGCTTTTGCCAAGGTGATGATACTTTAGGCCTACCCAAGCATGATCCCTGCCAATGGATCTAGCTCATCATGAGCGTAGCGATCGGTCGGGTCTCCATTTAATATACCATGATGGTGTAAGGCTTGGCCTGGTGATTATTCTTAACACTTCCCTATATTGAGTGAACATAAGGTCGTGCTTCGGGAACGCACCGAGGTTCAGAAAGGGTACAAAATAGCATAGATCTAAGGCTCTAGTAATATGCCATGTGTAATGGCTCGAACACTAGGTCAGCAGTGATCAGTGAAATCTGTAAAGTAGGTAGAGTGAATTTCATGTGAAAATATCAGTGACTGCACCTTAAAAGACAGTAAAAGAGAAAGATTAAACGTGCTCAGGCTAGGGAAGCCTCTGATGGGTGACCTCCCGGGAAACCAGTAGTGTAAAATATTTTATTGGACTGTTGGAAAGTACAAGTCATAAGGAGTCTGATGGTATAATTTGGAATAAAAATGAGGTCAAATAGGTCCCTGAAAATCAAACTAAAGAAAAGCCTCTAGTTCGATTCAAATAGTAACTAGGTTTGACTGAGACTTTAAAGTTAGTAAACAACATCTGAAAAGTTATCTGAAGGCATAGTTAGACTCAAAATAGTGTGTAGAACAGTTTGGTAGTGAAAAAGTAATTTTATGGTGACACTGAAAAATTAGTGAATCGGACCGGTTTAATTGAACCGGATCGAATAAAGACCCTGAATGAGATGGAACGAAGGTTAAATAAGTTATTAAGAGTAAAATTAAGGTCAATGATGAAAAGTGAACCGGACCGGTCGGCCCAGTTGACTTTGGTTTGACTGGTTTGACTAGTTTGATCGAACTCTAAATGGAGTTATAAACCTCAAAAAAATGATCTAAAAGCATGGATTTGCTTGAAATATTATGGAGAATCAAATGGTAATAAAAAATAATTTTTACGATGAGACAGAAAACTGAGTTTTCGGATTGATAAGAAATTAGCGGACCAAAAAACGATCTCCGATTCAGTTGAAATTTTTTGTGGAGGCTAAATTATATATTTTAAGAATTATGGAATTGATTTTGAGTGAAATTGAACTTGAAAAGTGAGGAAAATTATTTTTGGTTGGAAAATGGGCTTAAATTACCTAAATGGGCTTTTGGTTTTGCCCAATTGATTGGCCCATTAGGATAGGCTATATAAGGGTTGGAATATCAGATTTCTCTAGAGAAATCCCTAGAATTCCAATAGCTCTCCTTCTCCTCCATAAGGAATAATTGTTCATCTTGATTTTTCCTCTATTTTCTTAAATTCTCTCTTCATCTCTCCCCAAATCCAAGCCTCCTAAGAAAAGTTTAGCCTCTCTAGAATCTGATGGTGGTGATTAGAGTTCATTTGGTGGATTAAAAGTGGAAAAAAGCAAGTGATAAAGCTATGTCTTAAAAATGAGGTAAGCGATTTAGGGTTCTATAATTTAATTTAAAGATTCCAATATGTATTTTAAGGTATGTAGAGTATGTTTATGATGTTATATTGAATTTAAAAGCAAATAAAATGATGGTTTTGTATCCTTGAAAATTCGGCCACTTAAGGAGCTTTCATGGAGGAAGGTGTTTTAAAGGATTAAGGCATGGATAAGGGAGCTCTGAGCATAGAAAGCAAGGATCTGAGGTTAGTGGATACAATATCCTTCTTTTTCCATTTAAAATAGACGATTTTTAAGTTATGTTTAAAGACAAGTATAAAATAAATGCATGATTAATTGAATAGAACCTTAAAAACATGCTTAGGGATGTGTAAAATGAAGAATGGAATGCTTAATTGATGAGAGAAAAACTTATATGATGGACCTAAGTGTAGGCCGAATGGTATACCTAAGTATACCATGGGCATATTTTGTAAATTAATTGAATATAGTGTTATAAATATGTAATTTAAGGTGAACTCTACCTAATTGAATGATTAAATGAACAAGAAAACAAACTTAGAGAATTTAATTATGTTGGCCGAATAGGTATTTAAGAGCAATGATGAAATACTTTGATGTTTTAGATTTGAATTTGATCTATGATTAATGTATAATATGTAATTGAGATAACTGAGTAATTAAAAGAAAGAAAACCAAGTGAAATGGTAAGGATACACCTTGGTCGAATGGAATAGGTTAGGTTAATTTAGTGTACGTCGATAATTAATTAAGTGTAATGGTATAAAATGATATTAGAATGACAATAGTGTGTGTATTAAGTTAATTAGAATAAATGTAATTTAATTGAAAATAATTTGGTATGATAAGCTAATATGTATAAAGTAAAAATATTGATACATATGATATAAATTGTAAAATATTATATTTTTTCTAATATGGGTTAATAAGTGAGATAGAAGTAATTAATGTTTAAAATAAGAAATTTTAAAGTATAGTGCAAGTGATGGTCGAATGAGTATGTTGATAATCCTATAGTTAATTTTTTGAAATTAGTGATAAAAATGTTTAAAAATGATTGTATAAATGAAATGGAGTGTAAAATAAATTAATTAGAATTTTTACTGTTTAATTGAATATTTTATATGTTGAATATACATTATATTTAAAGTGAATGTTATGGGCTATGATATATTAAAGTAAAGAAATAACATAATTAATGTTAAAATTGAATAATAAGTGTATTAGAATGAAATCGATGGAAAAAGAGTGAAGTGAAAATGCTTATTATATGATTAAATGAACTCAATGGCATAATTGAAGGTATAAATAATAAATAAAAAGGAATTGGAAGTGAATATGTAGTGTATGTACTATTAAGGCATGGAATGTATGTATGTGCTAACTAGTGCCATAATGATTATTATTGTGGAATTTATTTTAATCATGTGACAAATGGAAAATGAACTAAGTGATGAATGTATATTGCCCTTTGTTTTCTGGTAGTGAATCTAGCTCAGGATATAATTGCCTAGCCATATGGATTTCATACTGCGGTTTGAGTCATGACGACTCGTTATCGATAGGCCAATGACGGTCTATCCCAGTGTAGTGTTCAGTGTTCACAGTATTCAATGTAGTGCAGTGTTAGTGTTGAATGGTTCCATTAGAATCATTTTTTAGTGTAGTGGATCTGTGGGATCCACGTCCCGCATATTCGGTTCATAGATTTCTACCGGATGTATACTAAGAGCATTATGGTAATTATGAAATAAAATTGATTAAAATAGTGATAAATAAGAAAATAAGTGAAAATAGGATTAAAATGAAAGAAAAAGAAAGTTTAGGGTAAAACGGTAATTTGGTGTGAAAGTGGTAAATTAGGGACCAAAATGTAATTTTGTAGGTTATATAGTAATTAAGATGGAAAATAAGTGTAAATAAGGGCATTTTGGTAGTTGAGAGCAAATAAGGGACATAATCGTAATTATTGAAAAGGATGAGGACTTAAGTGTAAATTTTTCAAAGGCATGGCAATTAAAATGCTAAAATGTAAAAATTGAATGTTAAAAATAAATTAAAAGTGAAATTAAGAATATTTAGTGGTATAATTGTAATTATAGTGAAATTGGATGATAAAATTGAAAAATCAAGGAATAAAAGTGAAAATAAATTATTTAGTGGCATTTCGTAAAAATAAGATGATTAAGGGTAAAATCGTAATTTGATACAAGTTTAGGGACCTAATTATAAATTTACAATAGTGAGGCTAATTAAGGGATTAAAGTGTAATTAATTCATGAAATAGGTATTAATTGCGTAAATGATAATTAGTGAATAAATAATCAAGGATTATAAAATATTGTTGTATAAGTAATTATTAAATGTATAATAGATTTAATTGAATTATAGATATGTTAATTATGGATGTGTATGGAATTAAGTTTAAGATAATGATAAGTGGCAATGAAGGGAAAAGGGTAAATTAGTGGCATAATTGTAAATAAGTGAAAAAGAAGGGATTTAAATATAACTGACCATAATAAGGCTAATGTTAGGATTTAAAGGTAAATTGATAAGGAAATGGACTAATAAGTGAAATTATAAGAACATTGAATTGGTTAGATGTTTTAAATTAAGAAGTGATAATAGAGGTTAATAAAACTAATAATGAGGATAATAATAATAATAATGATAATGTTAATAAAGTGAAATATAAGGGTAAATTCATAATTATGCGAAATGTGGAGGACTAAGCAGTAAATCATTTATAGTAAGATTTTTAGAAAAACTTTAGTGAATTTAAACTATAGTGCATGACTATTGAATGGTATTAAAAAGGACCAATGAAATTAATTGTATAGTTTGACAAATAAAATATAGTAAAAACATTTAAGTAAATATTAGTGAGAAATAATAAATGGAAAGATAATAGTAACAAATAATAATGTAATTTGTAAGGTAGTGATAAAATGAAAAAAAAAAAAAGAATAATGGACACTGTAAAATTTAAACAATTGAATATAGTTGAAAGTGGTTAATGCATTGATTATAAAAACAACAAGAATGATATTAATTGATTGTAAATGTGTATGGAATTATTAGTATAAAGTAAAGATTGATGAAATTGTTGTTAATAATGGCAATAGGATTGACCAAGAGAAATAAAATAAAAGAATAATGATAAAAATGATACATGCCCCAATAAGTCAGTAAATGGTATTCTAGCGTTAATAATTCATGAATACAATTTGAAGTACAATTAAATGAAATTAAATAAACTATGTAAGATTTTAAATAAAGTGGGAAACATAAATGTAACCATATAGCATAAAAGAGTTAGGATAATTAAAAGAAAAAGTAAAGAAAGAGTTAAGGGCTTAAAGAAAATTAAAATATTAAATTGGTACTACAAAGAGTAACATTAACGAAAGTTCTAATGAGTAATCAGGTGACTAATGATGTACTCTAATATAGATTGTAAATAAGTGATAAGAAAAAAGGAGACTAAAGACTCTAAATATATAGAAAAAGTAATAACATGGATTGTTAGTGTAAATGATTGTTAATTGATATACCGAACATAGTGATACAAATTGTTAAGATTATTAGAAGACATAATAAAGATACTGACAATAGAAATAGAAATGATAAAGTAATGTTAAAGTATAGTTACAGAAACAAAAACAAAGGATATAGTGATAAATAACGAAAGTAAAGAATTAATGGTGTAATTAAGAAAGTACACTTGTTTATGCATGCATATAGAGTTCATTATGGAAAATTTAGGATTTGTATCCACCACTGGCCATTTTTAATGCTCAGTGCGTAGATTGTTACTGCGTGCAGGTTGTGATAGATTTTGATGTGGCCAAAGATGTAGTGATGACAAGAAAAAAGATTTCGACAGCAAGGACAGAAGGATTGGCATGCCATGTATACGACCGCAGTAGGGAAGGAATGAATTATGGTATAAGTATTTGATGTGTATGTTAGTGTACTGTTAAGTTTTGTATATGTATGTTTATGGTTGTTATTATTGAAAAGAAAATTCTACAGAACTATCGAGTGCATTATAGTGTTTGTTAGTGCAGTGTTGTGGCATCCGATATCCGTGTCATTTACGGGTATAAGGGTGTTACACAATGTAATTTCGAAAAAAGGATGAAATTTTAAATTAACACTCAATTATATGTTTTAACCAAAGTACTTTCGAAGCGAAGTCTCAAATAGGTGCCCAGTGGAGTCACCACTGTGACACACGCCGAACCCCAGGGGTCCCGAAACCCGCTTTTAGGGTATTCAAGAGAGGTTCATAACTTGTAAATATTACAAGGGCGTCTATTTTGGGCAACAAGAAGGTATTTTAGAGTCACCACCCAATAAAACATTGGGAAAGGTTATAACACCCCCTCCCTATATGTAAAGGAGCTCACCCACATGAGAGGATGAGACCCCGCATAGATAAGGGTGTTACCAAAACGAACCACAAACATGCATATAATAACGAAATAAATAGAATAAACTAAAATATATATAACATCTGAAAGAACAAGGCTCAAACTGCCAACAGAAATCCAAACCTTTCATTGATATAACTGAATATTAATTATAAAAAATATAGAAGTACAAAATCTATCTATACAACTTTACAAAAAGGGAAATACAAGATTATACAAAAAGTTACAATATACAAAACATAAATCTATTCAAAAATCTCCCCTACTGTGTTGGCCTAGACTGCTATTGACCTCCCAAAAACTCCACAGCTTTTGCACCTGCACGGATAGAACACCCATGCTAAGCAATAACGCTTAGTGGGGAAATAAAAGATGAACGACCATTCACAATGACCGTTAAGGAAAAACACATGCGTACATCATAAGCATATCAAAATTTCCATAAAAGCATAGTAACTTAGTATCATGCACTGCATTCACCAAAGTTCCATAACATATATTCATTAATATAGTAATGACACATTCACAATAAAATCACACATGCACCTGCAAACTCATAGTAGCAGATAGCGAGTGAACACATTAGTACCCGTGGGTACGGTCAAAAGTAATTTCTTTATTTTCATCCAAAAATATTTTCAAATTGAGGATCTTAAACAAGATTTGAACATATTAAGGATTGTGAGGACCCAAACGGGGACCTAATCAGGGTTCAGAACACATTAGGGCTGCAGCTAATAGAACTCTTTAGGCATGTCTAATTATCCACTAACTTGACTCTTGCAGGCTATGCATGATACATTTCATATAAGGCATCAATTGGAGTACATAATAGCTCATACAGAAAAGTATTTACATCCTAAGAAGAATCATTCATGTCAATTATTGTAAAAGAAAATAGAAAAGCAAACGGGGTAGTTGTCCGCAATGAATGTCGCGCCCACAATAGAGGCAAAACTCGCCTCTTGCTGCGCTCGCGACAGCCCTTGCGCTCGCACGAGGAGGGCCAGATAGGCTAGAGTCGCGCTTGCGATAGAGGACGGGGAAGTTTACTATTGCGCTTGCACATCAAGGTGTACAGCAAACAGGCCTATAGAACTTAACTCTCTGTCGCGCTCGCGACTGAGGTTGCGCCCATGACAGCGGTTCAACTCTACAGGAGCTCGGAACACCAAGCTCTATCGCGCTAACAACTGAGTCAATTTCCAGCTCCTCCAGCCAAAAATCTACAGAAAAACTCATACCCAAAATCCACCCAACATGTAATAAACTCACCAAACTTCAACATAATCCAAAACAAGCAATCACAACATATAATACAACATAAAACCCATGTTTTATTCTAATTAACATGGATCAAATCATTCCAATAAGACAATCAAAATCAAGAACTAACCAAACCCAGAATTTTCCTCTTAAATTCACACAACCTCCAAATTTTGATGCAATCCACTATAATCATGGCATATCTATTCAAATTATTCAAGACCCATAACATTTATATATGCATAAACAAGTTTAATCTCAACATACGCACAAATTCATAAATTCCCAAACCTCTTGGCTTCACAACCACACAATCGATCAATTAGCGGCACTACCACCGGCAAATGTCCTTCCCCTTAGGCTCTCTAGCAGGATTCTCTGCTAAAACCAACCCAACCAAACAAAAGCTCAAAACCCAAACCCAAACTCATCAAAGGAAAACAAAATAAGGAGAGAAGAAGATGAAGAAGAAGAACAACAACAACAACAACAACAACAACAACAATTACTTACCCAAAGCTGGAAATTTGCCAAAATCAACTCAAGATCCACAAGTTTGTAAAGAAAATCAAGGGAATAAGAAGTGAGAAGAAGAGAAGAACAAGAGGAAGATGAAGAGGAAGAGAGGCAGAAACGTGAGAGGGCAGTGGCTGTCCCTCACGTGCTCTCTCTCTTTATCCTTATCTACTCTTCCTTTTTCTCTTTCTTCCACATGTCAAACTCTTAAGGTGATGTTGGCAAAGTCCCATTCTAGTCCTTCTTCTTTTCTTCACCACACAAACAACTCACTTATATAACTAAAATCATGCAATTGACTCCTAAAACACACACACGAGCACATGCTCAAATTACTAGAGTGGAAAAAGGGGAGTTACAATACTCCCCTCCTTAAAAGAATTTCGTCCTCATCACTGACTCTGGCTCCCAACACTACAAGAAAATTGACTTTTAACGACCAAAATTTAACGAAGGGGTAAAAATCCGGTCGTTAAAATATACAAATAACAAAGGGAAATTACTCCGGTCGTTAGTTCTTAAATTTTATTGTTATATAACGAGGGGATTAAATCCGGTCGTTAAAACAATAAAAATTCGGTCGTAAAAATATACCATTAGCGAAAGAAAATAAATTCGGTCGTTAATTCTAAAATTTTATTATCATTTAACGGAGGGCTTAAAATCCGGTCGTTGAAACATTGTAAATCCGGTCGTTACTAGTCTAAAAAATTGGCTGGACTTCAATAAACCTTACCTCCAAAATCATTGTTCATTATTTCATAAAACTTCCTATCAGGCGCAAAACTAAACTAAGGTGGAAAAAGGTCAAAAAAACAGCAAACCCAGAAGATGAAAGAACAGCCAAAAAATGCAAAACTCTTTTCTTCTTCCAAACCTAAACTTATCCTAATAGAAATGGCAGTCTGGTAGAAGCGATAGGTTCGTTTATATTTTGCAAGATCCATATTTCATCGGTCTAGTGTTTAATCTTATCTGTGATTACAGGTGAGAAACTGAAAAAACTTCTTTCTCTTCTCCCTTGATACCAATTGAATATCTATTTATTTCTAATCTTCTCTTCTTCTCATTGAATAGGAAAATAGGGCATACCAAATCTGAGATGTTTTGAGGAATTGCATTTCTGCTAAGCTAATCGATCTGCTATAATAGGTCAGTTCAATGAATTGGGTATTTTTGATATTCTGGTTTTTTGATTTCAAAACTGTATCTGCTACTTTTCTGGGTATGCATAAATGTCAATTTCTTTGATTTGGTGATATGTGATTCTCGTTTTGTTTTTTATTCCCGTTATGCTTTTGATTCTCGTTCTAATTTTGATTGTCGTTCTATTTTTTATTCCCTTTCTGCTTTTAATTCCCGTTCTTCTTTTGATTCTTGTTCTGTTTTTTATTCCCATTCTTCTTTGTGCGAGGTTCTTCAGTTAGAGAGAGAAAATGGGGTGACACAGACGTTGTGCAGCTGGGATTCTTCAATCGCAGCTCCTGATCGAGTTTCAGTTGTTTGGTAGGTGTTTAATCTGTAATGGCCTGAAAGGCATCGTTTTTAGCAGTTTTTTGATATCCACTTGGCTAAAGTTTCTATCTTTTCTCTTCTTTTTAATGATAATTTCCTCTTGCAGATTAAAATCCACCATACATTTAGTACAGCGCATAAAGGATTCATATTTTGTGGTTCTGTGACTTATACTAGTCTTATGCTTTAATCAATATTAATTTGATAGATTTGTTTTCATAGTTTTTTTTTTCTTTTTGGTTTTCTCATTGGGTCTATATTCATTCTTCTGTTACTTCTTTGTGATTTATTTGCAAAAGAACTTCTGGCAATGCTCCATGTTCTGTATTTTGGGAGATCAAAATAATGCAAATTTGTTTGTTTTTATGTCCCTTGCTTTTTTAATTTTTTGATTTGATATTCTCAGTTTAGCACCATTTGACCATATAATCTGTTTTGTTTTGAAATTTATAGGTTTTGAAGATCTAATTTTAATTTCCTTGAATTTTTGAAATTTACTGAAGTAAGGAGTTCCATTAGCTAGGAAGTAGGGGGCTGTTTTTTCAACTAAGTAGGTAATCCGCATACTGTCTGTCTGTAAATTTGTTTAGTAAACAACAAATATTTTAAGTTTAACTTAATTACATGGTTCTGGATGATCTTTGTGTTTAGGTTCAAGAAGTTAAACAAAGATCTACCTGGCTTCTTTAGAGTTTGAGTGCGTAGGAAGAAGTTGAATCGTTACTCTGGTCTGGATCTATTACTCAGGCTTTTATTACTGGTGTAAGGACCAGGGCGGCCTTTCAAAGTCCATACCTCTTGCTTTGTTGTTCTTGGCTGAAATCATGGCAAACTTATCTCATTCTCAATCGAGGTGGTGGGACAGCCACATTAGTCCAAATAATTCAAAATGGCTTCAAGAAAATCTTACAGGTCTTTCTTCTCCTCTTATATCTTAATGAATTTTCTTAAAGTATTATTTATTTTAATGCATATGTCTATGATCTACTGAATGGTCATTTCAGTGCATTGTACTGTAGAATCGAAGGATTACAGGAGAAGTTTAGGTAAACTGAAAAACCAACCTTGCAAAACTTTTCTGCCAAATTTAGTTGCTATCAAAGTATTTATGCATAAAATTGTTGGTTTAATGTCAAATTGATAGTTAAATACTAATAAAATATGATGTATAATTCGAAAAAAAAAACACAGAAGGGAAAGACATAAATGAGATCATGTAGTAATCTAAAATACCATTCTGACTTGGCTCCTAGTAGATTAGGCACTTTGTTGTCTGTAGAAACTTAAAATGTTTATAGCTGAAGATTGGCTCAAACACTTAGCAGATGCTAGTACTAATGCTAGTACTAGAAAATGTTTATTTAGGAAATTTAAATATTTTTGTTCAAGCCCAGGACGTTATGGCCTTGGATAAATTCATCAAACTTTCACCCCATATAAAACCTTGAATTGGGACAGCTTCCTAAGGTTATTTCTTATATATATATATATATATAAGAAATAACCTTAGGAAGCTTTCCCAATTCAAGGTTTTCTGTGGGGTGAAATTTTGATGAATTTATCCAAGGCCATAATGTCTTGGGCTTGAACAAAAATATTTAAATTTCCTAAATAAACATTTTCTAGTACTAGCATTAGTATCTGATTTGCTTCTCAACTCAATTTGTTTTGTGTTATTCAATTTATATCTGATTTGATATTCATTTGCTTGTGAAATCCTATGTATCTAGCATCAATCCTTATATTTTCAGTAAGGCTATTCAATTTATATCTGATTCTTATATTTTCTTTAGAAAAAGCTGTATTACCAGCATTTACAGTAAGGCTATTATTTTTTTGGGTTTCCCCTTATGTCTTTAATGGGTGCTATGGTTCGTGCCTTGTAATATATGAACTATTAAATATCTTTGTTATTTTGATTTTTAATTCATTAATTTTGATATGTATTAATCTGAAATTTTTATTGGTAATTTGTAGGTACTGGAATTTAATGGAATGCTGCCAAATATTACATAAACAAGTACTTTTAATTTAAGTATTGTACAATTTATTGCCTTTATTTATGAAGTTAAATACTAATAAAATATGATGTATAATTCGAAAAAAAAAACACAGAAGGGGAAGACATAAATGAGATCATGTAGTAATCTAAACTACCATTCTGACTTGGCTCCTGGTAGATTAGGCACTTTGTTGTCTGTAGAAACTTAAAATTTTTATAGCTGAAGATTGGCTCAAACACTTAGCAAATGCTAGCACTAATGCTAGTACTAGAAAATGTTTATTTAGGAAATTTAAATATTTTTGTTCAAGCCCAGGACGTTATGGCCGTGGATAAATTCATCAAACTTTCACCCCATAGAAAACCTTGAATTGGGACAGCTTCCTAAGGTTATTTCTTATATCTGATTTGATATTCATTTGCTTGTGAAATCCTATGTATCTAGCATCAATCCTTATATTTTCAGTAAGGCTATTCAATTTATACCTGATTCTTATATTTTCTTTAGAAAAAGCTGTATTACCAGCATTTACAGTAAGGCTATTATTTTTTTGGGTTTCCCCTATTGTCTTTAATGGGTGCTATAGCTCGTGCCTTGTAATATATGAACTATTAAAAATCTTTGTTATTTTGATTTTTAATTCATTAATTTTGATATGTATTAATTTGAAATTTTTATTGGTAATTTGTAGAAACTGGAATTTAATGGAATGCTGCCAAATATTACATAAACATGTACTTTTAATTTAAGTATTGTACAATTTATTGCCTTTATGTATGAATTTTAATTATAAATTTATGTTTTAAATTTGACAGGTCTTCAAAACAATGGACAATGAAGATATAAGGTTCATTATGCATTCTATTTTTTTGGATATATAGATAGGGGCTATTTTTATATTTTATACTTGTATATGATACGATGTCAAACAATTTTGAAATATCGATATATTTTGTATTTGATATTTTACAATCTATGGAAAAACTATTTATTATAATTTTTGATATATATATGTGTGTGAATGATGTGTACAAGTAATAGTCAAATCCGTTACTATGTTTAACTACTGAATATTTTTTCATTGTCGGTAAAAAGTATTTTCAACGACAAAAAATTCCTTCGTTAAAAGCGAATAAAATTAGCAAATGGAAAATTCGATCGGTAAAATGGTATTTTTAAAGACAAAAAAAGTTGAAAAGTGCATATAATTAACAAAAAAAAAAATCCGGTCGATATAAAATATCTTTAACGACCGAAAATTCTTTCGTTGAAAGTGAATATAATTAACGAAGGGAAAATTCGATAACTAAAAGATATCTTTAACGATCGAAAATCCCTTCGTTGAAAGTGAATATAATTAACGAAGGGAAAATTCGGTCGCTAAAAAGTATCTTTAACGACTGGAAATCCCTTCGTTGAAAGTGAATATAATTAGCGAATGGAAAATCCAGTCGTTAAAAGGTATTTTTAACGATCGGAAATTCCTTCGTTGAAAGTGAAAACAATTAGCGAAGGGAAAATTCGGTCGCTAAAATATATTTTTTACGACCGGAAATCCCTTCGTTAAAAGTGAATATAATTAGCGAAAGGAAAATCCGGTCGCAAAAAGTTACTATTCAACGACCGGAAACATTCCGGTCGTTAAAGATATTAACGACCAGATTCAATATCCGGTCGTCTATACCTTTAACGAAGGGGCTTTTACCGACCGGATTTTCCGGTCGTTAAAAGTTTTTAACGACCGGATTTTAACTTTTAACGACCGGATTTCCCCTCGTTAAAAAGCATTTTTCTTGTAGTGCAAGTAGCCTCTTTCACTTCATGATGTTGCCATAAAACCTTAGGCAAAGGTACTTGCTTGTTTCTGAGCTGTCTCGCTTCCAGAGCTAAAATAGCTTTCGATTCCTCATCATATGAGTAATCCGGCTGAACTTGCACTGCTTGAACTAACAGCACGTGAGATGCATCTGACCGATACCGGTGAAGCATCGACACATGAAACGCGTCATATAACTTCGATAACTCTAGCGACAAAGCTAATCTATAGGCAACTGGACCAATCTTATCTAAAATCTCAAACGGTCCAATAAACCTAGGGCTCAATTTTTCTTTCTTACCAAATCGAAGAATCTTATGCCATGGCAACACTTTTAAGAACACCTTATCTCCAACCTCAAACTGAATATCTTTTCGCTTCAAATTTGCATATGATTTCTATCTATCTTTAGCTGCTTTTAAATTATGTTGAACCACTCTAATCTTCTCTTCGGTATCTCTAACCAACTCTAGACCCACAAAGGAACCTTCAGTCAACTCAATCCAACAAACTGGAGTTCTACACTTTATTCCATACAAAGCCTCATACGGTGACATTCCAATGCTCACCTGATGGCTATTATTATATGCAAACTCCATCAATGACACATATTTTTTCCAGCTGCCTGAAAAGTCCAAAGCATAACCTTGTAGCATATCCTCTAGAATCTGAATGACTTTCTCCGACTGCCCGCCTATCTGAGGATGGAAAGCAGTACTAAAATTCAGTCAAGTACCTAAGGCTGCTTGCAATTCTTTCCAAAACTTCAATGGAAAGCTCAAATCTCGATCTGATACAATCGATAAAGGAATTCCATGCAATCTGACTATCTCATTAACTTAGATTTCTGCCAATCTATCCATCGGACAATCCAACCGAACCGGTAGAAAGTGAGATGACTTGGTGAATCGATCATTAATAACACAGACCGAATCATGTTTCCTCTGAATCAACGGTAAACCTGTCACAAAATCCATCGTGATATCATCCCATTTCCACTGAGGAATAGGTAAAGAGTTGAGCAACCCAGATGGAACTTGGTGCTCAGTCTTTACCTGTTGATAGGTCAGGCACCTGGAACAAAATCTACTATATCCCTCTTCATCCCAGGCCACCAGAAAAATTGCTTCAGATCCTAATACATCTTTTCACTTCTAGGATGCATAGTAAAAATCATAGTGTGTGCTTCTAATAAAAGCTTTCTCTTTAACTCATCATCAACTGGCACACACAAATTATCTCTATAACTTAGCACCCCATCCTTAATAGAAAAGTCAGTCTGACTCCCACTCAGAGCTACTTGTATCATTTGCTGCAATTTTGGATCATTTCTCTGAGCATCAACAATCAACCGCTTTAGAAAAGGCTTTGCTTCCAAATGGGCTATCAAAGATCCTTTCGAATCAAATCTCCATTTACAATGTCGCAATGCTAGAGTCAAAACTGATTTCCAACTTAACGCATCAGCGACTACATTTGCTTTTCCCGGATGATAGTCCAAAATGCAATTATAGTCCTTGAATAACTCTAACCACCGACGTTGCCTCAAATTCAACTCTTTCTGTGTGAGGAGATACTTCAAACTCTTATGATCCGTGAAAATCCTACATGTCTCCCCATACAGATAATGATGCCAAATCTTAAGAGCACAAACCATAGCAGCTAATTCCAAGTCGTGCATCGGATAATTTCGCTCATGAGGCTTTAGTTTTCGGGATGCATAAGCTACTACTTTACCATCCTACATCAGAACACAGCCAAGTCCAATACCTGAAGCATCTCTATACATAACATACTCTTTACCTGAAATGGGTTGAGTAAGTATAGGAGCTTTAGCCAATAAACTCTTCAGCAGATCGAAACTTGCTTAACATTGGTCAGACCAAACAAATTTTACCCCTTTCTGAAGAAGTCTTGTCATAGGTGCAGCAATAACTGAAAACCCTTTCACAAATTGCCTATAATATTCGGCTAAGCCCAGAAAACTCCGTACCTCTAGCACATTTTTCGGCAGTTGTCAATTCACAATAGCCTCTACTTTTGACGGATCCACCTGAATACCTTCAGAAGACACAATGTGGCCTAAAAAGGACACCCCCTTGAGCCAAAAATCACACTTACTTAACTTTGCAAACAAATGGTGAAGCCTTAACACTTGAAGTACAATCTAAAGATGCTCTTCGTACTCACACTCATTCTTCGAGTATACCAAAATATCATCAATGAACACAATAACAAAATGATCGAGATATGGATGAAACATTCGGTTCATCAAATCCATAAAGGCCGCTGGTGCATTTGTCAACTCAAACGGCATCACTAAAAACTCATAATGGCCATATCGCGTCCAAAAAGCAGTCTTAGCTACATTTGAATCTTTAACCCAAAGTTGATAATAACTGAATCTCAAGTCAATCATAGAAAAGACTCCATCACCTCTCAACTGATCAAAAAGGTCCACAATCCTAGGCAATGGATACTTGTTCTTCACAATAACCTTATTAATATGACGGTAATCAATTCACATCCTTAGTGTTCCATCCTCCTTCTTGACAAACAAAATCAGAGCACCCCATGGAGATACACTGGGTCTGATAAAGCCTTTATCCAATAGCTCCTGTAATTGAGTCTTAAACTCTCTCAATTCCATAGGAGCCATTTGATAAGGTGCTTTAGAAAGAGGAGAGGTACCCGGCATAATCTCTACGGATAGCTCTACCTCTCTCTCTGGAGGTAAAGCAGGCAACTCTCTTGGAAACACATCTTCAAACTCTCTAACCACAGGAATATCCTTGGTCCTTACCTGACTACACCTAGAGTCCAACACTACAGCCAAAAATGCCTCACATACCTTCCTCAAATAATGCTTAGCCTGCATACTGAAATAACATTATTTAGAGAACCATAACCCAAACCTCTCACAACAACAAAAGACTGATCTCTATTCCGAAGTACCACTGCCATTCTATGGCAATCCACAATAGCTCGATGCTTACACAGCCAATCCATTCCCAAAATAAGATCAAACTCATGGAAAGGCAAATCAATCAGATCAACTAGAAATTCTAAACCTTGAACCATGAGAAGGCAATTTCTATACACCTTACTCACATTGACACTATGAGCTAAAAGACTGGTCACACAAATCTCATATTCTAACTGATCAACATCAGGCAACTTAGCATGCAAACTATCTTAACACAGATATGAGTGTGTGGACCCAGGATCTATTAGAGCATATAATTTAGGGTCACAGAGTAAAAATTTACCTGCAATCACTTCGGGCGCATCCTGCTCTTCCAGACCTCTCATCGCATAGGCTCTTGCTGGTGCCATCTGGGGATGGTCCATTGACTTGGATGGAGCTCCCTCTCTAGGCCGACCACCACGACCTCTTCCTCTACCCCCACCCCGGCTAGCTTGAGGGGCATTTGACCCAGCTCTACTGGCCTCTTGCTGATCTCGGGTGTTCTCACTCAACTTGGGACAATTGGCCAGAAAATGGTCCGTGCTTTCGCATCGGAAACAACCTCCAGTCAGCCAATGGCACTCGCCCTTATGGTACTTACTACAATGAGAACACTCAGGCACCACGTTACTTCTGGCACCCAAACCACCTTTACCAGATGCATTCGAAGATCCTTGCCTTTTACCCCTCATAGCAGGACTAGTGGAGGACTCATCCAGAGAATTTACATTAGGGCTTCTTGATCTCTTACCCAAGGATGAACCTCTACGAGGGCGATTCCTTCGCTGAGCTCTCTCTCTCAAAATGGTCTCAGAGCATTTTGCTCGCAGAGCTACCTGTACAATCTGATAATAACTGACTGTAGGAGCACTCATTAGAGATATCAACATAGCTCTCAAAGACTCATTCAAACTAGCCTCAAAGTGCTGACAACAAAAATCTTTGGTGATGATACCCGGCGGAGCATACTTACTGGGTCGGGTAACTGAAGATGCCTACGGACTAACTTCCAACAGTTATAGGCAAAACCCTGTAGAAGCGAGACTACACACTCCACTTGCCTATTTGGAGGACAACGGATCTCTTCTAAAACCCTTGCTGTCTTCTCTATCCACTTCTCTGCCAACAAAGACTCAGCCAAACTTGTCCCATAGAAATCTTTCGCCCTAGAATTCCTCAAGCTCTCAATCGGGGCTCTCAGTGCTGTCACCCTCTCTAAGACCCTAGCCATGTCCTGAGATATCCTTAACAAAGCCTCAAAAGGCATGGCTGGTGCCTTAGGTTGCACCCTAGCTGGCTGAGCAGGACCAGACACAGATAGATTTTGCTCTTGGGGATTAGCACTCCCAGTTGACCCCTCGAGGGACTCACGCGTAGACTCTATCTACTACAATACATAAAGACATAGACATTAGGCCAACACAGTCCTAAACATATATCTATATCCTACGGTCATCTAGAAGTGCCTAAACCTAGGCTCTAATACCAAAAATTGTAACATCCCCTACCTATACATAAGGGAGCTCACCCACATGAGAGGATGAGACCCCACATAGATAAGGGTGTTACTGAAAAGAATCACAAACATGCATAAAATAACGAAATAAACAGAATAAACTAAAATATATATAACATCTGAAAGAACAAGGCTCAAACTGCCAACAGAAATCCAAACCTTTCATTGATATAACTGAATATTAATTATAAGAAATATAGAAGTACAAAATCTATCTATACAACTTTACAAAAAGGGAAATACAAGATTACACAAAAAGTTACAATATACAAAACATAAATCTATTCAAAAAGCTCCCCTACTGTGTTGGCCTAGACTGTTGTTGACCTCCCAAAAACTCCACAGCTTTTGCACCTGCACGGATAGAACACCCATGCTAAGCGATAACGCTTCGTGAGAAAATAAAAGATGAACGACCATTCACAATAACCGTTAAGGAAAAACACATGTGTATGTCATAAGCATATCAAAATTTCCATAAAAGCATAATAACTTAGTATCATGCACTGCATTCACCAAAGTTCCATAACATATATTCATTAATATAGCAATGACACATTCACAATAAAATCACCACCTGCAAACTCATAGTAGCAGATAGCGAGTGAACACATTAATACCCATGGGTACGGTCAAAAGTAATTTCTTTATTTTCATCCAAAAATATTCTCACATTGAGGATCTTAAACAAGATTCGAATATTTTAAGGATCATGATGACCCAAACGGGGACCTAATCAAGGTTCAAAACACATTAGGGCTGCAGCTAATAGAACTCTTTAGGCATGTCTAATTATCCACTAACTTGACTCTTGCAGGCTATGCATGATACATTTCATATAAGGCATCAATTGGAGTACATAATAGTTCGTACAGAAAAGTATTCACATCCTAAGAAGAATCATTCATGTCAATTATTGTAAAAGAAAATACAAAAGCAAACAGGGCAGTTATCCGCGACGAATGTCGTGCCCACAACAGAGGCAAAACTCACCTCTTGCTGCGCTCGCGATAGCCCTTGTGCTCGCACGAGGAGGGCCAGATAGGCTAGAGTCGCGCTCGCGATAGAGGACGGGGAAGTTTACTATTGTGCTTGCACATCAAGGCGTACAGCAAACAGGCCTATAGAACTGAACTCTCTGTCACGCTCGCGACCGAGGTTAGGCCCATGACAGAGGTTCAACTCTGCAGGAGCTCGGAACACCGAGCTCTATCGCGCTAATGATAGAGTCAATTTCCAGCTCCTCCAGCCAAAAATCTGCAGAAAACTCATACCCAAAATCCACCCAACATGCAATAAACTCACCAAACTTCAACATAATCCAAAACAAGCAATCACCACAGATAATACAACATAAAACCCATGTTTTATTCTAACTAACATGGATCAAATCATTCAAATAAGACAATCAAAATCAAGAACTAACCAAACCCAAAATTTTCCTCTTAAATTCACACAACCTCCAAATTTTGATACAATCCACTACAATCATGGCATATCTATTCAAATTAATCAAAACCCGTAACATTTGTATATGCATAAACAAGTTTAATCTCACAAATTTCCAAAAAAGACATATCAAATTACCAAAATCAACATACGCACAAATTCATAAATTCCCAAACCTCTTGGCTTCACAACCACACAATCGATTAATTAGCGGCACTACCACCGCCAAATGTCCTTCCCCTTAGGCTCTCTAGCAGGATTCTCTACTAAAACCAACCCAACCAAACAAAAGCTCAAAACCCAAAACCAAACTCATCAAAGGAAAACAAAATAAGGAGAGAAGAAGAAGAAAAAGAAGAAGAAGAAGAACAATTACTTACCCAAAGCTGGAAATTTGCCAAAATCAACTCAAGATCCAAAAGGTTGTAAAGAAAATCAAGGGAATAAGAAGTGAGAAGAAGAGAAGAAGAAGAGGAAGACGAAGAGGAAGAGAGGTAGAAACGTGAGAGGGCAGTGGCTGTCCCTCACGTGCTCTCTCTCTTCATCCTTATCTACTCTTCCTTTTTCTCTTTCTTCCACATGTCAAACTCTTAAGGTGATGTTGGAAAAGTACCATTCTAGTCCTTCTTCTTTTCTTCACCACACAAATAACTCACTTATATAAATAAAATCATGCAATTGACTCCTAAAACACACACACACGAACACATACTCAAACTACTAGGGTGGAAAACGGGGTGTTACAAAGGTCGTCTAGCCTTACCGATCTTAAGACAGTGCATGTGTGTCTATTTTGGGCAATCGAAGATATTTTAGAATCCTCCTTCCAATAGAACATTAGAAAGATTCATCTAATCTCATGAAGTGTAAGACGATGCATATATATCTATTTTAGGCAAGCCAGAGATATTTTGGAGTCCCTACCCTAATAGGATATTGGAATGGTTCGTCTAACCTCATGGAGCCTAAGACAATACAACTTGGGCCTATTTTGGACAACAAGAGATATTTTGGAATTTCCTTTCCAATAGAACATTGGAAAAGTTCATCTAACCTCATTGAACCTAGGACCAGAGATGGTTCGGGACTTCCCATTTTTTCTGACCTTGATTAAATTATAATTGAGTTTGAAATTTAATCTTTCATCTCATTTTCTCATTCAATTCAATGCGATAATTAAAGCATCAGATCAATCATATAATGAAAGCATTAAATAAAGTAAGCTCAAAATAAAGTAAATCGAAAATACAATAGCTTACAACAAAATTAGGGGTGGAATACAACCCCCAATGTAAAGGAAATACAAATTATACATAAAATGGTGTATTTTTTAAGGATGAGGACATTGGTCCTCGCATAGATACTTAAGAGAAAAAATGATAAAGATGACAGTTTATTTGGATGGAAAAAACTAGGACATCGGTCCTATTTTATTTAAGAAAATCCCTATTTATTTGCAGAAAACTTTAGCCATTTTTACATTAGCGGGCTCAAAATAATATTTACAATAAATTAAAAATAAAAATAAACTAAAAGGAAATAGGGTAAAGAAAATAAACCAAATTGAAGTCCCTGGATCATCTTAGTGGGCTCCCCTTCTCAGCACCCCATATTCAGTGGAAATAAATAAACTCACAACAAAAATAAATAACACATGAGTGGGACAATGAAATAAAATAATGAAAATAAAACGGGATATCATAGATAAAATAAATATATAGAATAATAAATAAAAAAGATGTTAAATCTATGACTAAAATTGCATAAAATAAATAAATACACAATAGATATAAAGATCTACATGTTGGTTAGATGATTATGAATAAATAAAATAAAAGAAATGTAGTATTGAACCCATAATATTTACCTTTAGAAATCGAATTCGATAGAGGGAAAAATATGATTGATTTCCTTGCTTTGATCCGCAAAAATTAGAATTGAAAATAATAAAAATTGGATTTTTATTCTAAAAAAGAAAATTTGCAAAAAAAAAAAGAATGGAAGGAAATAAAAATTCTCAAGAACAAAGAATTATTTTCTTTGTCTCAAGAATGACTTTTTATCAAGAATTTATTTTTAAAACCTTAAGAAAATTATATGAAGAAAAAAAATTAAAAAAGTAGAGAGAAATTCTCTTAGAGAAGAAGAAAATGAAAAATAAAAAATCCAACTCTTTTTTTTTTATTCTCAACCTGCTATTTATAAACTAACTGTGGATAAGGATAAAAAATTCAAATTTTTTAATATTCATATTAAAAATTCAAATCTTTTCAAAATTTAAACTAAAAATTCAAATTCTTTTAAAATTCAAATTAAAACTTCAAATATTTTCAAAATTTTAATTAGAAATTTAAATCTTTTTAAAATTTGAATTATCTTTAAAAATAGATATCAAATCTTATTGAATTCAAATTATAAATTTAAATCTTTTTAAAATTTGAATTATGCTTAAAAATAGATATCAAATCTTTTTGAATTGAAATTAAATTTTAGAAAATAAAATCTAATCTTTTTTAATTTAAATTAGATTTAGAGATAAAATCAAATCGTTTTGAATTCAAATTAGAATTTAAAAGATAAGATTAAATTTTTGTTATTTATTTTAAGGATAAATTTTAATAAAAAAGTAATAAATAAAAAATAATTTATAACCTATCTTAATTTTAAAAATTGAAAAAACCATGAAAATACCAAAAAAATGGGATAAAAAATCAATTTTGGGGAAAAAAATCCCGAAAAAGGGCCAAAATCGGCTGAAATCGGTGATCTGGGCGACCGACGCCCGTGGTTGGTAAGCGACGGGCTGCCAGAGCGCTCGCTGCGTGCGAGCACGCAACCGATGCCTCGCCCGTCCCGCCCACGCGAGGCAAGCGATGCCTCTCCCGTCGCGAGTGGCGCCTCACCTGTCGCGTGCACGACACGTAGAGCAGGGGCAAGCGCCCGCGCGCTGGGCGCTCACCTGGCGCGCGAAGGAGGTTCACCCCCGCACGCATATTGACGCAAGCGACTGAATTTTTTTTTTTTTAAGAAACCATTTTTTACTAAAATATTATAATTTCCAAATTCCTTTTTTTTATATATATTTTATTTTTTATTTCTAAAAAGTAAAATGCAAGAGTAGCTACGAGACCTTTACTAGACATGACCATTTGCTCATAACTTTAACGGGTTTCATTCCCAGTACCAAGGCATATCCAAAAACCATCAGGAGTCATATTATATAGACAAGCCTACGAATTAGTACATGTACATATTCACGATCATTCACTCCAAACTACCTGATAAAGTAAACATTCTAAAACAAGAGCAATTCACTTTCAACCATTTAGAAGCCACATTTCAATGACAAATATTTTCAAGACACAATGATAACAATTAAAAAGCTATAACATATTGAAAAACAAGAGTATTCATATACAAATAGATATTTACATTTTTTTCATTGCCCTGCTTTATATCATAATGAACCATAATAGCTTCGTAACTGAACACAGATATTCATTATTAAACATATACTAGCCTTGTACATTTAATTATACATGACTATTCATATGGGTATATATATGTGTGTGTTCAAGGTTATTGAAATAATGTGCATTCCTCATTTCTTATTACTATTTGCATTCATACCAGATATATATTCACTTGTTTATTATTATTCAATTGTCACATATATTCATAGCTCATGCCGAGTAAATCCCATAGTTATTGACAGTTAAATAACTAGTAAACATACATTTCTTTAATTAATTTGTCCTGAAATTATCATGTTCACACACACACACACACACACACACACACATATATATATGTATGTATGTATGTATATATACATATAGATATGTATATATACATATGTACATGTATATATACATGTATATGTATATATACATATAGATATGTATATATACATGTATATGTATATATACATATAGATATGTATATATACATATAGATATGTATATATATATGTATATGTATATATACATACATATACATACATACATATATATATGTATATATACATACATATACATACATACATACATACATATATATATATATATATATATATATATATATATATATATGTATATGTATATATACATGTATATGTATATATACATGTATATGTATATATACATGTATATGTATATATACATGTAGATATGTATATATACATGTATATGTATATATACATATAGATATGTATATATACATGTATATGTATACATACATATAGATATGTATATATATATGTATATGTATACATACATACATACATACATATATATATATATATATATATATATGTATGTATGTATGTATGTATGTATGTATGTATGTATGTATGTATGTATATATGTATGTATGTATATGTATATATATAATGCTAGACACGTGTCGGACGAGTTCCAGGAACTTTTGGTGGGTTTAAACAAGTGAGAAAAAATTCACTCTTTTTGCTGAAAATAGGGTCACATAGCAGTCAGAAATTCATGCCCACTACATGGGCCAATTTTTAGGCAATTTTGGAATTCCATAATGATTTTGCACGGCGGTTAGGAAGTTTGGCCGTGACAACTGTGTAACCCTAATGTGCTGCACTCTGCACAGGACATATTACATGTCCAATTTTGTATAGGGGTTTTCATCTAGCCAGAGGTATTTTTTGGCAAAAGTGTCTCTAGACATTTATTCCCTTATGTCTTAAGGTTCCAATGACACAAAAATTACCTAATTTAGACATCAAAATTGGGAGATATTCTATTGAGAACATCAATTGCTCTCGATGGCTCGATAGAATTAGGTCTACAACTTCAAAGCTAAATTTAAGCAACCTACAGGCCAAATCAGTTCACAAGTTCTTCATAAGGTTATTTTCCAATTGGAGTCACATCAATTGGAGGTCTATAAATCAAATTATAGCCTAAAAACCGAAGCCAGGTCAAGAGAACCTATAACCGAAAATTTACCAAAATCATTTCTAAACACATAAGCACTCAATCCGACCACAACATCATCAAACCAACACACTCACAACAATTTCACACATAATACTTAGGAAAAACCATTCCAAATCAGTCATATACATTCAAGAACAATTGAAGGGTTTCTAGACCTAAGTTTTAAGTCAAACTCCTTCAAGCTTGCTCAAGTTTAGCATTCTCCTTCCCTTTCCTCCTCTTACTTGGTTCTATACCTTTTTCACCATATATTTCACATTAACAATAATCCTTAACTCTTCTTTCCAGAAATTCATCAAAAGAAGGAGAAGAAGAAGGAAACAAATGATATCTTACCTTTAATTCTTAGTTCAATTGCACTAATTTACACTTTTCCCTTTGAATTATTCTGACTTGTGGTTTGTGTGTTAATTAAAAGGAAGAGGATGAAGTGAATTTCTATATCCTTTTTTCCTCTCAAAATGGCTGGCCAAATGGCTTATAGAAGGCCTCAATTTCCACTTTCTTCTAGAAGACTAAATGCCATCATCCTATTGGTCAAACTTGTTAGACTAAAATGGTAATTTCCATTTAGTCTTCAAGTATTATTTGATCTATTAAAGCATGCAAATGAACTCCATTATACCCATTGGTCCATACTATAATTTTATTTATGCACATATAACATAATTTAGCTTTTTACCGATTTACAGTATCTTTTTAGTTAATGACGGTTACGTCCTTTTTGACATGGTCGCCATTTAAACATGCATTTTTAGTAACCATATCACCCTAAACATACTTTAATGCAACTAGGATGCATTATGGGGCCTTACAAAAGTGGTTCGACTCAAGCAACATCTTGGCTTTATATTTTGATTCTTCATAGGCGATTTGATGTTTTTTTCCATATTGGCATTTAGCATATATTGTATCATCATGAACATCTAGCCGAGGAAGACCTTTAAGTAAGGGCTTCTTCATTATTACCTTCAGCTTGTGATAACTCACATGCCTAAGCTTTGCATGCCAGAAATCAAGTGTCTCATTTTTTTTGTCTTATATACATATGTCTATTATTCAAATATAATATAGATAGACTTTAAACATTGCCCTTCCATGATGGTTGTACTTATTGGCTTAAAGCTTCGATACACCTTTACATATTTTAAAATCGATCACTACATAATTTCCTATATATGTGAACTATAAAACAGAGAGTAAATTTTTCTTCATAACTAGCACATGGTAGACATTGCTCAACTCCACCTTGTGAGCATTGTATCAAGGCACTATTATAACCTGGATCATGTGAGTGATTAGTAGCTTAGAATTATTTGCAGTGACCACGAACCATCCTCTATTGTATTATGCTAAGCTGGTCAATTTTTCTGTGTCTCCTGCCATATGATTAGAACCCTGAGTTAATAATCTAGCCATCACTATAATTAATTAGATCATTATAGACACCAGGTCCTGAGGCAGCCCAGACCAAGGTTACCTAGTAATGAAAATAATGCTTGCTCCTAGGCAAAAAGGTTAGAAGTGATGATTTCCTTATCAAAACCTTCTTTTTAAATATTTTTTTTTTATTTTTTATTTTTGGAGTTTTCGGTGGCCTGCCACCGTGAGCTGCATGGCGCGCACGAGGCACAATGCCCGCGGGCAACAAGCGCGGTGCCACCTGGAGCCCGCACCTCACGACGTACGGCCTTCTGCAAGGCCACAAGCGAGGCGCGGCCTCAAGTCCGCGCTTCGCAACGTGTGGCCTTCCGCAAGGCTGCAGGCGTGGAGCGGCCCGTCTCACGTGAGGCCGCACCTCACGCATGGCAGGCACGACCTCCAGCGTGAGTGGCCCGGCTCACGCGTCTTCTACCCCTCGCAGGTCTATTTTTTGCAGTTTCAGTTCGATTTTTAAAAAGATAAAACTTATTTTTAAAGGATAATTTAGAGTTATAATGAAACTGGAAAAGCTCCTAAAGAACCTGATTTTTGGGATGATATAAAAAGTAAATATCAAACTAAAAACAACGGGAGCATTTGAACGGCTTCTGGAAAAAATTCAAAAAGAGAGAAAATATTTTCTTAAGTTTTTGGGGAAATTCGAAGACTGATTCTGGAGCCAAAGAAAATTAATTCTTAGTTTTTAAGTTTCAGCTCTCATCATCTATTTTCAAAGAATAAAAGTTTTTAACTTCAACTTTCTTAATTCTTTTCTTCAAGCCATCGACAGGAAATCCATCTTTCTTCTCTTTGCTGCAAACATCAAACCTCTGAGGGTAAATTTCCAGGCTAAAACCATTCCTTTTTCTTTTCCTTTATTCTTTGTCATTCATTTGTTTTCTCAATTGTAGATTATTGTAATTACTTGAGTTAATATTAATATATTTGTTGTTGTCTGTTATAATTAACATGAAACTTAGATTAATTTAACTAATTTATTTACATGATGCATGCAATGTAATTTAACTCTATAGAATATTTTGTAATAACTTTACTTTCCATTTGATTTTGTTTTTGGTCATTGATTCATTCTGTTATTTTCAGTTTTATCAAATATTATTTTTTTGTGGTAAATACTTTTCTCAATTAGAATTGTTTACTGTATATACTTCATTTAATTGCTTTATTTTTGTTATTGTATTATTTATCATATTTGCTTTATTTAATTTTATTCCATGTTCTGTTTAATTTGCGAACATTATTTCTTATTCTTGTTTTTGCTGTCTACCAACCTTACTTATGTTGCTTTTAGTAATTTCCCGAGTGAACTAGAGAATCAAGGATTAGGAGCCTTCAAGTTTGGGTTTGCATTTTTAATTTCTGTATTTCCTTTATTTTATTATTTTATGCAAAATGGTTTTTTTGAATGCGTTTATTTTAGAGAAATTCATGTTTTTTTCTACAATTATAAAAGTTGGGATTTTTATTAATAAAATGGGACGAATGTCCTGATTTTAGCCAATAAACCGTCATTTCCAAAAGAGTGTTAATTTTTATAAAATGGGATCCAATTATCCCTATCACTTTTATCGCCCAAAACTAACTCTCGGATTTTCTAAGTTAACATAAAGGAACCAAAGTTCCTAAAATCTAATAAATGTCCAGATTTGTGTATGATGTATTTTATTTTATTTTTCTTTGTATATTTATTTATTTTAGGCCCTTGTAATAAATTTTTGGGGCAATTTTGTTCCTTTATTTATTTATGCTTTTATTATTTTGGGGGATTATTTTTTCCTATATTTTTCTCTTGTAATTTATTTCCTTATCGCTTTTTTTACCGCTTTCCAACAATGCTTAAAGTGCACTTTAATTTATTGCATGATTGTGTGAGAAGGGAGATAAAATAATTAATTCTAAAAACTCGGTTATATAACATTAACCAAAGGTATAAATAAGAGTAAGATCCCGAACTCTCTCTGGTTTTGTCCTCAGAAGGTTAGAATTCATATCCCAATATTTTATTGGGTGGTGACTTCATGATACCTGCCTTTTGACCTAATCGGTGCCCTCGTAAGTTGATTGCTAACAATGGAATGGGGGTGAATCCCTGTCCATTGCGAAGCGACCGGCTTTCACGAGTTTTAATGAACCTCCATCTGGTCTCGAGTCCTAAAAGAGGACCTTCGAGAATGACTCGAATGCCGAGCAAGGTTCCTCGTGCATTACAGTAGCGACTCCACTGGGGACATCATGAGATTTTGCTCCGAAAATACCTTTGGCTAATCTAACAAAAATGGGTTTAGGGTTAAGAAATTTTATCTCTTTTCGAAAAATTGCATTACATTTATTAGAGCCTTAGAACTATGCTAGTTGGTCCCTTATTTTATCCCGGCGCATTCCTAAAACACAACCCTACTTTCACTCATTATAGGGGAGTGCTCAGGATAATCACCAGCCCAAGCCTTATACCATCAATAGTATATCAAATGGAGACCCAGTCAGTCGTTATGCTTACGATGAGCTAGAACCACTAGCAGGGACCATCCTTGGGTAGACCTAAAGTAACACCACCCTTGACCAAAGCTCATGTAATGGCAATAGAAACTTCCACTAAGTGATACGTACCTTGATAATATGCTTGCTAAGTGGGCCCTTATATATTGAACAAATTCAAACATATTAATTGGACACTCATCAAGGGCACTCAAGCCCTGGTGGGCAAATTTTTAGTCTGTTTAAAAGGTCCAAATACATAATGGCTAAATTCCATAACGCATGTGTAAGCACTGTGTCCCGGAGCGGTCCGGATCAGAGATTACCCTATGATGAAATCGGCATCCGAGCCTGTACAAACGGTTTGGATTCGGAGGCTTTAGTCCCATGCTCCATGAGAAACGGTCTTTTTACCTTGCGTAGGCAGAAGGGGAGAAAACGGGGGAGTTTTTAAAGTCCAAAAAAGTATGTTTTCCTCGACGGACGGCCAGCCCGTCGGTCAGGTGGCAGCACCGTCGGATGAATCCTTGTGTCAGAAGGATTCTTTCGATGCCCATCGGTCAAAATGGCAAGGGCCGTCGGATGAATCCTTGTGTCAGAAGGATTCTTCCGACGCCCGTCAGTCAAAATGGCAGGGCCGTCGGATGAATCCTTGTGTCAATAGGATTCTTCCGACGCCCGTCGGTCATCCCTGGCCTATAAAAGCTTTCATTTTTCTCATAAAATGGGGTGGAAAAACTTGCAAAAATAGGGGAAACTCTGCCAAAATTCACGCGCATTTTCTCTCTCTTCCAACAAACACATTTCTAAAAGGATTTAACTAATTCAAGAATCAAATCTTCAAAAGAAAGAGGATCTAGTTGATTTTTTCACGGGTTTTTGATTTCCAAAACTCAATTTTTGTCGAACTGTTGAGGACACACTCTATCTTCAACATTTGATCTTTTATTTGGACCTTCTCATGGAGCGTGCGGGAAGCCAGATAACAACAAGGAATCTAACCAAAAGGTTGTTCTGAGGGTAAATATTCTGGACCCTTTTCTGTCCCTTTTTTACCTTCATTTTCGATATTATCTTTGTTCTTGTCCCCTTTATTTATTTCTTGCTTCTATTCTTCTTGGGTCTATGTAAAATTTATTTTTTTACTTTTTAAAAAGTTTCTATTTTTCTGGGATAGTGGTGACCGACGGGTCATCTACTTTGACCGACGCCCGTCGGTCACCTTTAAGCGTAACCCGTCGGTCACCCTCAAAAACGGCTCCCTTCGTGTGAGCGACGGGCTGTATTGGTCACCTTGACCGACGCCCGCCGGTCATTCAGCATAGCCCGTCAGTGGGTTCTGTCCCACATTTTCAAATTTTTTTCTTTTCTTTTTTGTTCACTCAAATTTTTATGTTTATTTATAATTTTTCTTCTGTATTTTAACATCCTTTTGGCTTATTTTGTGAGAGTATGTTTTTGTTTCTTGGACTAGCTAGAGCCTGAGAGAGGTCTCCCGCATATGGAAAGTTCGCCTGGTTTAGTTGCCTATCTCCCTCTTTCTTTATTTCATGTATTTATTTATTGTTTCTCCTGTATATGAAAAAATTATTGTATTTATCGCTAATGTAAAAATCGGCCAAACACTTTATATTTAATAAACTAAATTCTTCATAAAATCAAGGACCCAATGTCCTATTTTTATCCAATAAAATCCTCACAATAGAAATATCCATTTTAATAATGATGCATGCGAGGACCAAAGTCCTTAGAATAAGCAATGCCCCGATTTGTGTATGTATTGCACATTTATAAAAGGGAGTTGTATTCTGCTCCTTGTGTTATTGTAATTTATCGCTTTCATTATTTACTCGTTCATTTACCGCTTTTCAAATATGAATAAATGCGCTTTGATTCAATTGCATTGTGTAGAGAGAGAGAGCGAATTAATGAAAATTAAAATTTGATCATAAAATAATCAAGGTAGAAATAGATGAGAAGTCCCGAACCCAGCTCTGGTCTTTGGGCTCAAAGAGGCGAGAGGTCTATCCGATCACTCCTTGGAACTATGACCTCCAAGACACCTCTTGTGTCACGAGACTTTGATGTTAATGCTAGGCTCTTTAGGGCGAGAGGTTTACCCTCCAAGATCGCGGGGCCCGGCGCGCGTCACAGTGCCGACTCCACTGGGGACATATGGTTCGAGACTTCGATTTGAAAATACCTCGCTTAACATTTATGATTAAAGTTTAATTCATAAATTCGCTTTCTTTCAAATTTGCATTTACATCCCATTAGAGCCTCAGAATATGCTAGATTGGTCCCTTCTTAACCTCGGTGTATTCCCGAAGCACAACCCTACGTTCACTCAATGTGGGGAAGTGTTAGGGATAATCACAGCAGCCCAAGCTTCGTACCTAATGGTATATCAAATTATGACCCGATCGGTCGTTATGCTCGTGCTGAGCTAGGCCCGTCGGCAAGGACCATGCTTGGGTAGCCCTAAGGTAACACCTCCCTTGTCTAAAGCTCATGTAATGGCCGTAGCTACTTTCCATAGGTGATATGAACCATAATTGCATGCTTACTGTATGGATCCTTATGTATTGGGTGAGTCTAGATGTCTTGCTTGGTAACCTAGCCAAAGGCTTTCATGCCCCGGTAGGGCCATGTCGAAATTTTTGGAATGTCTAAGTACATGATGATCATTATCCATTCGCTTGTACATTAGCATAAAAGTGTCATGCTGCCGATTTTTTGCCATGCACTATGCGTGTCCATTGGGTCCCCCACTGACCCTTGGGCTAATCCCGCCTAGAAAAGAGACCGCGGAACCACGTGTGTGGGAGAAATAACGGCGGAAGGACCTACCTGCTTGCTTGTGTTTTGTGGGTGTTGCATATCACGATCATGCATTGCATCTGCATTCCATGCATCACATCTAACACCTTGTCCCTACAGCCATTACAGATCTGCCTAGGTGGACTAGAGCGCCTACCGGACGGTTGATCCGAGTTCGTACATCTGAACTACTAGATAGAGAAGGCCTTTCAGAGATCTTACCGGAAGTCAACTATACCGTATCTGAGATGACAAACTCACCTAGGGGTAATGATGCCACCTGGGCCATGATTGCAGAAGAAGTGGGCCGACGGTTTGAAGAGTTTAAGGGCAGAATGATGAACATGCTAACTGCTTTGGCACAACAGAATGCTCCACAGAATCCACCACCACCTCCTCCTCCCGTAAGACAAAATGAGCGAGAAGGGGAAAGAAAAGATGGCAGAGCCAGAACTGAAGATTGGGGATTTAAAGATTTCCTCAGACATACCTGAAGGGCCCCTGCTGAATCAAGAAGCCGATGAGCTAGCTGCAGCAGCATCAGCCTCTAGGGAAGCAGAAGAAGACTCTAGCTTAGATTGTCTTTTTATTCCAGAACTTTTTTATAATGTAAATGACAATTATAATATTATTAATAAGGCAAATGATTTCTCTTACTTGTGTGATGTTTCCAATAATTTCAACATGCATGAACATGATCATATTCCATCAATTTTTGATATTGATTCCACTGATACAATGCCTTTTAATCTTGGAACCTCAAAAAATCCGAGGGAAATTCTAATAGCATCAAATATAACTCCTGATGAGAGAGAAAAATTTGAGAGAATAATAAGAAAATATGAAAAAGTCTTTACCTGGACCTATGAAGACATGCCAGGGATCGATCAAAACGTAGCAGAACATGCTATCCTAACTTATCCAGACTATAAGCCTGTAAAACATAAGTTGAGAAGGCTCATGCCAGAATGGGCAGACAAGGTCAAGGAGGAGATTTGGCAGCAGATTGAGGCCAAGTTCCTTGTTGAAGTGCAGTATCCTACATGGTTGGCAAACGTAGTCCCTGTAGCGAAGAAAAATGGGAAGGTCAGGGTATGTGTGGATTATCGAGATCTGAACAAGGCCTGCCCTAAAGATGATTTTCCACTACCCCACATTGATGTGTTGATAGACAGTACCGCCAACTACGCGATGTACAGCTTTGGGGATGTTTATGTGGGCTACAACCAAATCCTGAACAAGATAGCTGACCGGGTTAAGACCGCTTTCATCATAGAGTGGGGGACCTACGCCTATCGAGTTATGCCTTTTGGCCTGAAAAATGCAGGGGCCACGTACCAGAGGATGGAGACCAAGATCCTAAGTGACCTGATCCACAAGGAGGTGGAGGTGTATGTCGATGACATGATAGTCAAGTCAGCTACCCGAGAGGGCCATTTTGAAGCTCTAGAGAAGTTCTTCACCATGATTGATAAGTACAGTCTGCGACTTAACCCCAAGAAGTGTATCTTCGGAGTGACTTCAGGGAAACTGCTGGGACATGTCGTCAGCCAGAGGGGAATAGAAATTGACCCGGACAAGGTAAAGGCCATCAGAGAGATGCCCGTACCGCAAAAGCAGAAGGATGTAAGGAGCTTCCTGGGCAAGCTGCAGTATGTCAGCCGATTCATTGCCAAGCTCACTTCGATATACGAGCCCATTTTTAAGCTGCTCAGAACGAATCAGCCTGTGGTCTGGAACGAAGACTGCCAGAAAGCCTTTGACAGCATTAGGGAATATCTGTTGAATCTGCCAGTGTTAAAGTCGTCGCAACCGGTCAAATCGCTTATCCTGTATCTGGTAGTGGAAGGCAGTTCTGTGGGTGCCATGATGGCTCAGGAGGATGAATTTGGAGTGGAATTCGCAGTTTATTACCTCAGTAAGAAGTTCCTGGCTTATGAGATAAAATATGCTGAGGTAGAGAAGATCTGCCTCGCAGTGATTTGGGCATCAAAGAAGCTAAGGCATTATTTCTATTTGTACAAAGTTCAGGCAGTGGCCAAGCAGAATCCGTTGAGATATTTGTAAGAAGCGCCGTCTTTGCTTGGTAAGATGGGGAGGTGGTTGCTTTCGCTACAGGAGTTTGATGTTGAATACATCACTCGCAAAACTATTAAAGGGCGAGTCATAGCCGAATTTCTTGCTGAGCATCCTATTCAAGGAGACACCCCCGAGTTCACCTTTCCTGATGAAAGCATAGTCGCGATTTCTATCCAAGGATGGCAGTTACACTTCGACGGGGCAGTGAATAACAAAGGGGCCGGAATTGGAATTATTTTGACAACCCCAGATAATGAGAAACTCCCTCTAGCCAAGAAGTTGAGGTACAAAGCAACCAACAATGAAGCCGAATATGAAGCATGCACTTTCGGGTTGGAAGCTTTAGCTGCTTTGGGGCCAAAGAACATAGAAGTCTTTGGTGACTCATCCTTGGTGATTAACCAGATCCGAGGTGAGTGGGCTGTAAAAGAAGAGCAGCTGGTACCCTATGTTGAATATTTGAAAGAGATATGTGGGCAGTTTGAAACCTGCACTTTCCACTTCGTGCCAAGAGATGAGAACCGTCTAGCCGATGCATTGGCAACCCTAGTGTCCATTCGGGATAATCTTGAAGGGGTAGCTATGAAACCAGTGCTGATTTCGAGTTCTGAGAAGCCCAGCTTTGAGATCAAGCCAGTAATGGAAGTAGAAGTGGCGGATGGAAAACCATGGTACTTTAACATTATGAATTATTTGGAAAAAGCTAGGTTTCCAGAGGAAGCTACCGAGAAAGACCGGAGAATGATCCGGAAGCTATCTACTCAGTTCATATCCTTGGAAGGAGTGTTGTACAAAAGACAGGCAGACGGGATTTAGCTCAGGTGCTTAAATGAAAAAGAAGCCCGCAAGGTAATGGAGGAGACCCATGTAGGTGTCTGTGGGGCTCACATGAACGGTTTAACTCTGGCAAAGAAGATCATGAGCAAGGCTTCTATTGGCTTATGATGGACAATGACTGCTCAAAATATGTCAACCAATGCCAGTTATGCCAACAGTACACAGATTTGAGACACCTGCCAGTATCAGAGCTACACAACCTGACATCGCCTTGGCCTTTCGCTGCTTGGGGGATAGATATCATTAGAGAGATTCGCCCTACGGCATCTAACGGACACAGATACATCATAGTCGCAATTGACTATTTTACCAAATGGGTAGAGGCAGAATCCTTCAAAAAGATTGACGCAAGGGATATGGCCAAGTTCATAGAGAGAAATCTGATCTGCAGATATGGCCTCCCTCACCACATAGTGTCTGACAACGGGGTGCAGTTCATGGGGGAAACCAGGAAGCTCCTTGAGAAATATGGTATCAAGCACCATAGATCCTCTCCCTACCGACCACAAGCTAACGGGGCAGTAGAGGCCGCCAATAAAAATGTGAAGAGGATCCTATCCAAGATGGTCCAAACTTACAAAGACTGGGCAGAGAAGCTACCCTTCGCCCTGTCGGGATACAGGACAACGGTAAGAACATCTACAGGCGCTACGCCGTATTCTCTGGTATACGGGACGGAGCAGTATTGCCAGTTGAGATAGAGCTCCGATCGTTGAGGGTGGTTATGGAAGCCCAGATTCTGGAGGCTGAATGGGCACGACAGAGGCTACAGCACTTAAATTTACTGGATGAGAGTAGGCTGAAGGCTTATTATCACAATCAGGTCTACCAGAAGAGGTTGGCCAGGGCATTCAGGAAGAAGGTGAGAAAGCATCCGCTAAAGGAAGGGGACTTAGTGTTCAAGCAGATGAGACTAGTTATACCGGATATCAGAGGAAAATTCAGACCAACCTGGGAGGGGCCGTATATCCTTAAAAAGCTGTTATCCAAAGGAGCTGCAATCTTGTCGGATAGTGATGGAAATGAATTCAAAGAACCGATCAATGTCGACGGACTCAAAAGGTTCCATGGCTAAATACCAAAATAAAAAGAAGAGAATAAAATGCCCTGCAGGTTGAAAACCGAAAAAAGGCGGCCGTGCTAAAATTGGGAGCCTCTACAGGGTGAAAACCGAAAAAAGGCATCCTGTGTAAAAATAAGAGGCACGAGAGAAAATGTCCAATCGTGAAAACCCGAGAGGGCCGATTGGTAACAGGAGTTGATGCTGTTAAAATTTGGTTTCATGTATTAATAGGGCGTACACGGTCGAGTTAATGTCAAAACTCATCATGTATGCTGAAATTACATGGAAGTGTACACAATTTCGTGAAATAGAACAAATATTATTCTTTTCATTTTCGTCATTTTCTAGTTCTGCATTAAAAAGAAATGTAACACCAAAAGAAATACATATGTAAGCTAAGCTAAGTCCTGCCACTGCTCTCGCCAACCAGATGCTTGAGCCCTCGTGTCCTATTATCAGATGCTGGACTAAGGACCCATTTCTTGTACTCGCTGGTTGAAGCCACAGAATGATTGCCGAACCTCGGAATAACAGTCTTCACTGGTAGTTTGCTCCACAGCTCATGATACCTAGAGGCAAAGGCAGCCGAAAGAGCTCCTCCCCGAAAAGATAAGGGAACCCTCACCACATCCTGGGTCATCCCAAGCTGACGTGCACATCGAGAAATGATGCAGAAAGTAGCTTGACGGAGCCCACAGAGGGGAACACACACCGATAGCCCATCATTGACCACATAAGACAGTGGGAGCCAGGCAGACATGAAACTGATATCGTCATCTGATAGTTCACCAAATCTGGTAATGCCCTCACCAGCAGTGGCACACCCATACAGCCGTCGACGCAGAAGAAAATGGCTCGGCGAGTACTGTGGAATGACCCAAGGAGGTGGCTCAGACAACATCCTCAGTTCTCAGTTTCTCTTGCAGCCAGATCTAAAAAAAAATAAATAATAATAAAAAATAAAATAAAAAAGAAAAAAGAAGAAGAAGAAAAAAGAAGCCGCTGGAGTAAGTAGGGTTTAATTCAAGCAAAAGTAAGGCAAAGGGTTGTGTGAAAATCCGAAAGGACGCACCTCCCGCTAAGAAAAGCTAGTGTGAAAATCCACAAGGGACGCACTACCTTTGAAATAATGACGTACCTGGAGCAATAAGGGGCTGTCGGTGAAAGTAATGGTGGATCTAGTGCTCACAGAGTCCAAACCCAGGATGATTTCAGCTAAAATAAGTGGGAAAGGTGATGATCCCTGATGAAAGTCACTCAGAACCCCGAACAGGCAAGGGTCGCCTATCAAACCCCTTGGAACCACAGTGAGAAAGTTCGTCATGCAAAACAGAAATGTGATGCTTACCCGGTAAGTGGGGACATCAGTGAACCGATCTAGAGCCTCGATCAGTGGTTCTAAGGTAATGGAAGAGCCCGGAGAAACCAGCCGAACGGCCTCAGAAGGGGGTATGCCGAGAGCCATAGCTATATCCCGAGTCTGGAGTAGACAGCAATGGGGGATGCAGGGCAGAACGTTAGGAGGATACCAGGCTCCGAGAATGGCAGCTAACTCCTCAGGCAGGGGACATAACTCCTGATAAGTGAATCGGAAGACGTGAAACTGGGGTTCCAGAAGTGAGTCACCGCCAGAAGAAGGTTCTGGTCAACTTTGACCCGACGCAGATATTTTAGCCCAGACAGAGAAGAAAGGGCGCCTTTTTCCCAAGTGTGCTTGTCATCTAGGATGCGGTGCATTCTTTGGAGAATAGGGGAAGACATTTTGAGAAGAATGAGGGGCTCAAGATGTTGGGAAAATGAAGAGACGCAAAAAAGCAAAATTTTTCGAGGAATTTATAGAAAAGCGCCACCGACGGCCTACCCATCGCTCACAAGAGACGGCCTGCCCATCGGTAAAAATCCACCTGGCAGATGCATATGTCAGCATAAGCATTTCAGGATCATAGTCCTTTGCATGTCATTTCATAAAAGCATAGCCTTTCACATGCATTCCATGCATACATGGCTTCTCACATGCATTCCATGCATACGAAGTGTTCCGTGTCCACTAGATGATGTACGTCAATCTCAACCTCATGACTTCACATGTCGGCATTTCTCGAGCCCTCTGAGGAGGCACATCCTTTGAGCCCTCTAAGGAGGCACATCCTTTAAGTCCTCTGAGGAGGCGAAATTTGAAAGTCTTTTGAGCAAGAAAGCAAGCCTATTCATGCATGCCATACCGGGGGCAAGCAGGTAAGTTTTTCTATCATAAGATGCACGCTCACACACATCACACGAAGTGTACAAAATCCGAATTCGAATGTATGTATACATTTCGCGCATATGCTCCCATACACACACACAATATTTTGTATATATTGCCATGTACGTGACTCAGGAGAAAGGTCCGAATAGACACCATACTTAAAGGTGATCCAGATAATTGGTTCAGCTCAACGTTGTCAGACACTACCCAGAAAAAGCAAACCTGTCCACGCTATGTCGGGGGGCAATCAATGAGCATCAAAGTCTCTCAGTAAGCATCAAAGTGTAACACCCCCGCCGCCGCCCCCGTTGGAAGGCCGCCGGCGGGCGCGCTACGGCACGACGCTCACTCACGACACGACAAAGCATACATGCGCTTAGCGGAAGCATTCAAAAACTAATAATTATGAATCTTATATAGTATAGTAGGAAATATACTTCAATACATAAATAATCAAAATACGAGTTATTTACAATGGCCCAAAAGATTACATTTAAAAAAAAAACCTTTCCAACAATACAGAAGTACATATACAAAAAGAATTACAGGAAAGGACAAAATAAATAACTCGACTCCTACGTGGCCAGCCTGCAGATGCGCGACACGAGCAACCCAAAATCCTTCACGCCACCTGCACGGGATAAAAGCCCGTGCTAAGCGATAACGCTTAGTGGGGAGAAACAAGCACAACAGAACACTATAATAATAAACACGCACTAACATACATAAATAATTATGCATCAGGGTACAGAGATATAATTATATAATCAGGATAACTAGTACATAACACTTAATCAATACACTATTCAGAGTCACACAATAATCAGAACACTTCGCTCAACCAATACCAGACAGTTCACACAAATAGCCTGAAATCAATGGTGGAGGATACGGGAACACGGCACGGGAGACCGAAGCCTCAAAAACATTTTAATACCCGAAGGTAGCACGAGAGACCGGAGTCTCAAAACAAAACTTTTTATCACGACACGAAAATGACCATCTCGGAGGTCGACCGCTTCGCCCACACGGGGCGGACAGAACAGCTGTAAACTAACCCTTCTTAAGCATGCTTAATTATCCTATACCTTGACACTTCAGGCTCGACAACACACTCTCACATGACATTAGACAAACAAGACAATGTTCAGATTATAACAAAATTCATAAAAGCTACTCCACCGAAAGATGCAACATGATGAATACAAAACCCAGAATACATGGTATCACGTGCTAAAATCATAATTAAACATTCATAAAACGCGCATAACAGAAAGGATTTTATTGCATAACAGGGTAGGTCACGGTGGTAATCGGATTGGTTGCCACCGTGACATACCAGAGATCCTTGGCAGAAAGCAAGTCTGGGGTACCTCACGGTGGTAACCAAAATGGTTGTCACCGTGACATACCAAGCAGTCAGACAGAAACAAAAGTTTGGATACCTCACGGTGGTAACAAGATTGGTTGCCACCGTGACATACCAAAACAGCCAGACAGAATCCAAAGTTTGGATACCTCACGGTGGTAACAAGATTGGTTGCCACCGTGACATACCAGAACAGCCAGACAGGATCCAAAGTTTGGATACCTCACGGTGGTAACAAGATTGGTTGCCACCGTGACATACCAAACTTCACGGCAGAATGCATCTGATTCATGGCTCACGGTGGTAACAAGATTGGTTGCCACCGTGACCCATGCCCAGATGGGATTCCTCAGGGCAATTTCCAGGTCTTTCAAGCCAAAATCTCACACCCTTCACTTCAATCAAGCAATTTCACACTCCAATAACAATGAGAACTCAATTCAAACATCAAAGAATCATATCAACAATAAATCTTACTCATGAAATCTAAGAGCAACATCACTACATAAAAGCATAAAGTGAGTTCTAAACATCACAATCTAAACTCAACCAAATACCAACCCATGACATATAAACCATATAAACAAAACACAATCAACCACTTCCAGAATATCTCATAAACATATAATTTTACACACATTCACAATTAGGCAAAAACCCAAACAAACACTCAAGAATACACTCCCAAACCTGGAAAACGAAGCTTCGAACCGAGATCCTCACGAATCCACTATATCCTTGCCCTTGCTCTTTCTTCTCTCTTCCGATTCTTCAACAAGTCCAGCTCAAACCTTCAAGAACTTAGCTCAAAACTTCCAAGCAAACTCAAGAAAAGGAGATGGGAGCAGAAACATGGAAGCAAGAGAGAGAGAGGACGGAAATGAAGAAGAAAAGGGGAGGAATGAGTTAGCTTCCACGGGAAGCTAGGCAAAATCTGCCCTTCCCTTCTCTCTCTCATACTTTCATTAATTGCCCACCAACCCTAGCCACATGTCACAATCCAAGGGAATCAATCAACCCATCTTAATTCATCCCCCAATGGCACCATACACTAACCACACTCAAACCTCATTCTTACACAAATATCATCAATGCACCATGCACTAAAATCACACAATAAAAACCTTAAATCCTTATACACCCTACAATTATACACTATAAACACACACTAATATTCCCTTCACTTCACTTAACACTTAATTAATTAGTTCCAATAACACAATATTCTTAAATGTCCAAAATTCTTCTTACCCAAATTACGAAAATACCCTCACTTAACCGTCTTAAAACACAGATTCCGACCAGGCCCTATTTGGGTTGTTACAAATCACTCCCCCTTAAGAAATTTCGTCCTCGAAATTTCCCCGCTAATCACTTAAATAACAACCCAAAACTCAATCTGAAATTTAACCGAAAGCTAATAACATAACTTACCAGAAGGTCCAGCTCGCTTCGCTATATCTCCTACTTGCATCGCATAAACTCTTGGACGCGAAGGCACTTCTTCTGATGGCTTCTACACTGTCTCTGATGGCGCTTGATAATGACGGCCGCTTCCCCTACCACTCTGGTTCCCTCTGGATCGCTGACCACTCACTCTACTTTCAGGTCCATCATGAAGCTCTCGCCGATCCGGACAATTCGCCACCATGTGCTCTTTGCTGCCACATCTGAAACACGCTCTAGAGAGCCTCCTACACACGCCCCAATGGCGCTTATGACAATTCTCGCACTCCGGAATCACACTTCCCTTGCTAGCTACACTCCCAACTTCCGAACGTACCGGAACCGAACTCTTCCCACCTTGACCACTCGGAACTCCTCTCGACTTCTTGCCACTTCCAAACCCATCACTCGGTGCTTTCCTCTTGCTCTCAACCTTCTGCTTGATCACTTCGGATTCCTCTAACTTCATTGCCGCTGCCACAAGCTGATAATACCCCACGGGTTGCAAAACTGAAAATGCCGACAACTGACCTCTATACAACTCCCGAAGTCCCTCTAGGAAATGCCGACTTCTAAACTCATCCGTCAACAAAGTCTCAGGCACATACTTACTCAACCGGCTGAATTCTTTATCATACTCACTCACGGTCATGCCTCGCTGCCTTAGACTGATAAACTCTCTCCACTTAGCCTCTTGATACGCCTTCGTCACATACTTCTGCTCAAATTCTTGCTTAAAGAACTCCCAAGTCAACTCGGCTAGTCGCTGAGGATTGCGCATCACCAATTCCCACCAATCATATGCTGGCCCTTGAAGCAACGACACTGCACAAAGCACTCTCTGTTCTGCAGGACATCTAATCTCTTGCAGAATCCGACCTACTCTCTTAAGCCAAAACTCGGCCACATCAGATTGGTCCAAAGCAGTACCATGAAAATCCTCGGCTCCTCTCTTTCTTAACAACTCGGTCGGGGCCTTAGGAGCAGTCAGCCTCTCTACCAACTGAAGCAAACCTTGCACTAACGCCGGATTCTCCTGACCAAAACCCACACCAGGAATTTCCTCTGGCTGACGCTGCGGAGCAGGTTGCTCACCTCTCACAACACTCGCACTGCCAACAGTCTCACCCACTTGCTCACTTGGATCAGACTCCATCTAGACACTACACGAGACAAGGCACATCTACATTAGGCCACGACACAAAACTGACTCACATGCAAAGACTTAACACATAACAAACAGAGGCAACCAGAACCGCCTAAACCGGTGCTCTGATACCACTAAATTGTAACACCCCCGCCGCTGCCCCCGTTGGAAGGCCGCCGGCGGGCGCGCTACGGCACGACGCTCACTCACGACGCGACAAAGCATACAGCGGAAGCATACATGCGCTTAGCGGAAGCATTCAAAAACTAATAATTATGAATCTTATATAGTATAGTAGGAAATATACTTCAATACATAAATAATCAAAATACGAGTTATTTACAATGGCCCAAAAGATTACATTTAAAAAAAAAACCTTTCCAACAATACAGAAGTACATATACAAAAAGAATTACAGGAAAGGACAAAATAAATAACTCGACTCCTACGTGGCCAGCCTGCAGATGCGCGACACGAGCAACCCAAAATCCTTCACGCCACCTGCACGGGATAAAAGCCCGTGCTAAGCGATAACGCTTAGTGGGGAGAAACAAGCACAACAGAACACTATAATAATAAACACGCACTAACATACATAAATAATTATGCATCAGGGTACAGAGATATAATTATATAATCAGGATAACTAGTACATAACACTTAATCAATACACTATTCAGAGTCACACAATAATCAGAACACTTCGCTCAACCAATACCAGACAGTTCACACAAATAGCCTGAAATCAATGGTGGAGGATACGGGAACACGGCACGGGAGACCGAAGCCTCAAAAACATTTTAATACCCGAAGGTAGCACGAGAGACCGGAGTCTCAAAACAAAACTTTTTATCACGACACGAAAATGACCATCTCGGAGGTCGACCGCTTCGCCCACACGGGGCGGACAGAACAGCTGTAAACTAACCCTTCTTAAGCATGCTTAATTATCCTATACCTTGACACTTCAGGCTCGACAACACACTCTCACATGACATTAGACAAACAAGACAATGTTCAGATTATAACAAAATTCATAAAAGCTACTCCACCGAAAGATGCAACATGATGAATACAAAACCCAGAATACATGGTATCACGTGCTAAAATCATAATTAAACATTCATAAAACGCGCATAACATAAAGGATTTTATTGCATAACAGGGTAGGTCACGGTGGTAATCGGATTGGTTGCCACCGTGACATACCAGAGATCCTTGGCAGAAAGCAAGTCTGGGGTACCTCACGGTGGTAACCAAAATGGTTGTCACCGTGACATACCAAGCAGTCAGACAGAAACAAAAGTTTGGATACCTCACGGTGGTAACAAGATTGGTTGCCACCGTGACATACCAAAACAGCCAGACAGAATCCAAAGTTTGGATACCTCACGGTGGTAACAAGATTGGTTGCCACCATGACATACCAGAACAGCCAGACAGGATCCAAAGTTTGGATACCTCACGGTGGTAACAAGATTGGTTGCCACCGTGACATACCAAACTTCACGGCAGAATGCATCTGATTCGTGGCTCACGGTGGTAACAAGATTGGTTGCCACCGTGACCCATGCCCAGATGGGATTCCTCAGGGCAATTTCCAGGTCTTTCAAGCCAAAATCTCACACCCTTCACTTCAATCAAGCAATTTCACACTCCAATAACAATGAGAACTCAATTCAAACATCAAAGAATCATATCAACAATAAATCTTACTCATGAAATCTAAGAGCAACATCACTACATAAAAGCATAAAGTGAGTTCTAAACATCACAATCTAAACTCAACCAAATACCAACCCATGACATATAAACCATATAAACAAAACACAATCAACCACTTCCAGAATATCTCATAAACATATAATTTTACACACATTCACAATTAGGCAAAAACCCAAACAAACACTCAAGAATACACTCCCAAACCTGGAAAACGAAGCTTCGAACCGAGATCCTCACGAATCCACTATATCCTTGCCCTTGCTCTTTCTTCTCTCTTCCGATTCTTCAACAAGTCCAGCTCAAACCTTCAAGAACTTAGCTCAAAACTTCCAAGCAAACTCAAGAAAAGGAGATGGGAGCAGAAACATGGAAGCAAGAGAGAGAGAGGACGGAAATGAAGAAGAAAAGGGGAGGAATGAGTTAGCTTCCACGGGAAGCTAGGCAAAATCTGCCCTTCCCTTCTCTCTCTCATACTTTCATTAATTGCCCACCAACCCTAGCCACATGTCACAATCCAAGGGAATCAATCAACCCATCTTAATTCATCCCCCAATGGCACCATACACTAACCACACTCAAACCTCATTCTTACACAAATATCATCAATGCACCATGCACTAAAATCACACAATAAAAACCTTAAATCCTTATACACCCTACAATTATACACTATAAACACACACTAATATTCCCTTCACTTCACTTAACACTTAATTAATTAGTTCCAATAACACAATATTCTTAAATGTCCAAAATTCTTCTTACCCAAATTACGAAAATACCCTCACTTAACCGTCTTAAAACACAGATTCCGACCAGGCCCTATTTGGGTTGTTACACAAAGTCTCCTAGTGAACGTAAACTGACAACGACCCCAATAGGCAGGTACTGCCACAGGTACGTATCTCTTTTATAATTTACCCTACAAGTTTGCATTTTCCTTTTTTTGCAGAAAAAAATAAAGTTCAATATAAACATCAGCGATAGAGCATATCGCAACCGGGACTGCAATTAGAGAACACTGCATCTCACAAATCTAGGTTGTAGTCAGAGAGCACTACACCTCACAAGCCGGGATTGTAGTCAGAGAGTACTACATCTCACAACCGTGTTTGTAGTCAGAGAGTACTACATCTCCTCAACACTGCGCGAGCCGAGATGAGGCCAGCAGAAGTAGAAGCTACGGTTAGAGAAACACTACTCTTCACACCGGGTTTATAGTCAGAGAATACTACATCTCCTCAACACTGCGCGAGCCGAGACGATGCCAGCAGAAGCAGAAGCTGCGGTTAGAGAAACACTGCTCTTCACACCGGGTTTGTAGTCAGAGAGTACTACATCTCCTCCACACTGCGCAAGCCGAGACGAGGCCAGCAGAAGCAGAAGCTGAAGCTGCGGTTAGAGAAACACTGCTCTTCACACCGGGTTTGTAGTCAGAGAGTGCTACATCTCCTCAGCACTGCGCGAGCCGAAACGAGGCCAGCAGAAACAATCGAAGTTGTGGTTAAAGAAATACTGCTCTTCATATTGAGGTCGTGGCTAGAGAATGCTACAACTCACCAACACCTACAGGTCAAGATGAGGCCGATAGGGATATCTTCACCCGCCGAACAGACTGAGACGAGGTCTACCCGGTAAAAGGCACGGAAGGTAATAACCATCACAGGTACGCTTTCTTCCTTTCTGTCCTTTCTCTGAGTTTTGGCTCATCTAGGCACTTGTGCACTAGTTTCCCCAAAATTGGGGGCAACTGTAAGCACCGTGTCCCGGAGCGGTTCGGATCAGAGATTACCCTATGATGAAATCAGCATCCGAGCCTGTACAAACGGTTTGGATTCGGAGGCTTTAGTCCCATGCTCCATGAGAAACGGTCTTTTTACCTTCCGTAGGCAGAAGGGGAGAAAACGGGGGAGTTTTTAAAGTCCAAAAAAGTATATTTTCCTCGACGGACGGCCAGCCCGTCTGTCGGAGGCCAGTCCGTCGGTCAGGTGGCAAGACCGTCGGATGAATCTTATGTCAGAAGGATTCTTCCAACGCCCGTTGGTCAAAATGGCAGGGCCGTCGGATGAATCCTTATGTCAGAAGGATTCTTCTGACGCCCGTCGGTAAACCACCGACGCCTGTCGGTCATCCCTGGCCTATAAAAGCTTTCATTTTTCTTATAAAATGGGGTGGAAAAACTTGCAAAAATAGGGGAAACTCTGCCAAAATTCATGCGCATTTTCTCTCTCTTCCAACAAACACATTTCTAAAAAGATTTAACTAATTCAAGAATCAAATCTTCAAAAGAAAGAGGATCTAGTTGATTTTTTCACGGGTTTTTGATTTCCAAAACTCAATTTTCGTCGAACTATTGAGGACACACTCTATCTTCAACATTTGATCTTTTATTCGGACTTTCTCGTGGAGCGTGCAGTAAGCCAGACAACAACAAGGAATCCAACCAAAAGGTTGTTCTGAGGGTAAATATTCTGGACCCTTTTCTGTCCCTTTTTTACCTTCATTTTCGATATTATCTTTGTTCTTGTCCCCTTTATTTATTTCTTGCTTCTATTCTTCTTGGGTCTATGTAAAATTTGTTTTTTCGCTTTTTGAAAAGTTTCTATTTTTCTGGGACAGTGGTGACCGACGGGTCATCTACTTTGGCCGACGCCCGTCGGTCACCTTTAAGCGTAACCCGTCGGTCACCCTGACAGGTCACCTTGACCGACACCCGCCAGTCATTCAGCATAGCCCGTCGGTGGGTTCTGTCCCACATTTTCAAATCTTTTTCTTTTCTTTTTTGTTCACTCAAATTTTTATGTTTATTTATAATTTTTCTTCTGTATTTTAACATCCTTTTGGCTTGTTTTGTGAGAGTATGTTTTTGTTTTTTGGACTGGCTGGAGCCTGAGAGAGTTCTCCCGCAGATGGAAAGTTCGCCTGGTTTAGTTCACTATCTCCCTCTTTCTTTATTTCATGTATTTATTTATTATTTCTCCTGTATATGAAAAAATTATTGTATTTATCGCTAATGTAAAAATCGGCCAAACGTTTTATATTTAATAAACTAAATTCTTTATAAAATCAAGGACCCAATGTCCTATTTTTATCCAATAAAATCCTCACAATAGAAATATCCATTTTAATAATGATGCATGCGAGAACCAAAGTCCTCAGAATAAGCAATGCCCCGATTTGTGTATGTATCGCACATTTATAAAAGGGACTTATATTCCGCTCCTTGTGTTATTGTAATTTATCTGTAACACCCCCACCGTCGCCCCCGTTGGAAGGACGCCGGCGGGCGTGCTACCCGACGCTCACTCACAAACATGCACGCATACACTAAGCGGAAGCATACATTCATACATAACATATATATGAAAATACTGCGGAAATTAAAAACTTTAAAGAAACGAAAGCTGAACATACATTAACTTACATACATACATATAATCACTCAGCGGAAGCATAAGGCGAAAGATAAAACTGAGGAAAACTGAAAACTTAATTACAATAATATCCTTTACATAACCAAATACAATAAGAAAAAGACTACAAAATTTACAGAATCTGAAATACAGAAGCTTAACAAAATAACAAAGTGCTTCTAACTCCTATGTGGCCGACCTTGTAGAAGAACGACTCGAACCGAACCCAACTTGCCACCTGCACGGGAAAAGAGCCCGTGCTAAGCGATAAACACTTAGTGGGGAGAACACACAAGTAATATGGACGGCCATTCACAATGGTCGCCAAACAAGTCACATACACGAATGGCATCTGTAATTAATCACAACATATGGATATACATCCCGGTATAAGAGAGCCATGCATTCGAAAGTTCATAATCACATACATATTCCTAATAGAAGAGACCGAAGACACAATCACATTCATAATGTCACCATGCGGAAAGTACAGTTAAATCTTACATACTTGCTATCACAACTGATCCGATTCACTTGCTTATATACAATAAATCCATGCATGAGTCACATACATAAATACATTAGTCGAATTACATTCAAAGCATTCTGAAACTTATAACACATCGCATAACAAGGGCAGATAATGGTGTCAGATATAAAAATCATACTTACATAATACAGACATACATTCCAAAGTCCAGAGTCACATTCGTATACATAGAAACTGATTCCTCAAATAATTATTATGCCCCTTCAGAGGTTACATTCTTATAGTTATTCAGAGCAAAACAAAATAATAAAGCACCTGCTGACTCAAGGTAGTGGATAACGAGTGAACGGAAAGTACTTTACGGGTACCAACCGATTACGGAAAGTACCTTACGGGTACAAATCGAAAACCATTTCTATTTTCATTCACAAACATTTTTCGGAAGGACCTTAAACAAGATCCAAACACATTAAAGGGGTTCGCGAGGAACCAAACGGGGACCTGATCGGGGTCCAAACGATAACGGAAGCTGCAGCAGGAAGACTCTTTTAGGCATGCCTAACTATCCACTAGACTGACTCTCGCAGGTCATGCATAATACAAATCATATTTCAAATCACATAATTTATATCATTATGCATAATCAGCAATAGGTGAGACATTTGAATAAGTTCATAAAGTCAAACATGCATCATACAATTTACACTTTAAGCATAACATAATAATCTTGGAGAGAGATCATAATATAGATATGCATAATACATCCAATTATATTAACATACTTCATAAAATAGTCAAAGTATAAACCTAAAGGTACCACAAGTTCGGAATTCAATTATTGGAATTACCAAAGAAAACTCATTCAGCACAACACATCTATCGCGCTCTCGATGCCTGTCACGCTCGCGACAGAGACCATAGTCTCTTAGCTACGCGCGCGCGACGGACTTCGCGATCGCGGGAAGGAGAGAAGGGCCCAGCTCTGTCGCGCTCGCGATGTTGTCGCGATCGTGACAGAGGGCAAGCATTGCTATCGCGGGGTCGCGACAAGTCGCGTGCTCGCGATAACACCGGCCAACATTGTGCTCTATCGCGATCGCGACGGTTGTCGCGCTCGCGACAGAGAGCACACAAGCTATTGCTATCGCGGGGTCGCGACAAGTCGCGTGCTCGCGATGGCACAGCATCAGAATCACCGGTCTCTGTCGCGCTCGAGACAGAGTCATGGTTCCAAAAATCTGCAGAATTTTGCAGGATCTTTCCTTCCTCAAACTCACCCACAAATACACGAAACATATCCAAAGGTCTCTTACCTCATCTCCAGCAAGCCACACATCATTGACAACATAAACCCAACATCCGTATCAAGAATTTCAATAAAACATGCCACTAACAATATCCATTTACACAATCTATAATAACAACGTTATTCATCAATCATCACAATCGCACCCACGTTAAATGCATTCATACATATGGTACATCATGCTAAGGTTACTCATGAGATTAACACATATTAATCCTCATCCTTCACAAAGTTATATCTATTATTATTTACTAGCTAAATCACCAATCTTAATCATACTCCTAAGTTTCTCCCAAAGACAACTACTTATATAGTCATTTAATTACCCTAAACATGCATAATAAGTTGAGGGGAAGGTACGGGATTGATCCGGGTCAACCGAGGGCTCAAAAATGAAGAAATAAAGGCTAATATAGGTTTTTCTATCGCAAGGTCGCGACCCTTGTCGCGATCGTGATAGAGGCTCATCTCAGAACCCGCAAAAGACTGCTTACGCCTCCGGACTTGCATTGCCTAAACCGACCTCTAAAAATCATTTTTAGCCAAAACTTCCTTCTTAACAAATGTTCCCTAGGATGTTAACGTTCAAATGCAACAAATTTCAGATAAAAAGAACATCTAGAACTCCAGATATGATCTCCACAACCCAAACTCTTCAAATAACCCGACCCAAACAGAAACACTACGAGTTTGGTCAATTTTCTAGGTCTTAGAGCAAGAATTAGCCAAAGGCTATTTCTGAGACATTTAAATCTATGGAAAACATGGTCCTATTGGCTTAAGAATCACACTATTTAGAGCTCTATAACTACACCTATGACAGAAACAATGAACGGAGGTCAAAAGAGAACTGAACAGGATTACTAAAATCACCAAACTCGTGCCTTTCAAAACCAACCCACATATGCATTAATCTCAAACAAATACATGGATTACTAACACATTGCCTCAAATTAATTCATGCATAAACTCATATCAAGCACACAAAGTTCTAGAAAGCAAACAACAATACCAACTCATGATCCAAGGAGAATTAGGCAAATGACAACTCAAACACAAATGAAGAAAGCAAAGCTCCCAAACCTCTTGTAGACCAAAACCCAACTGATCTTCACTCTTGAATCTTCTCCTTGGCTTTAATCTTCCTCTTGGTACACAAAGCTTGCACAAAACCAAAACCCACAATTACTTTTCCAAAACCTCAACTTAAATAAAACCAAAGAAGAAGAGGAAACAAAATCCAAACACAAGAAATCCCATAACTCCAACTTACCTCTTAGAATCCTTCACAACTCAAACCTTAGCCTAAAGCTTGAGGAAAAATCCACATGCAAAGAGAGAAGGAGCAGAAAAATGGGAATGAGAGGGTAGAAGAGAGAGGATGTGAGAAAAGGAAGAGGGCATTCCAAATGGCTTCCACGGGAAGCTGCCCCTTCCCTTCTATTCCCTCTTTCTCTCTCTCTCAATCACATTAATTGCCCCAACAACCCATACACATGTCACTCTACCATAGGTCCTTAAACCCCATCCTTTGACTTACCACTCCTTGCACCATACACCATCCACACACTAAAGATCTCTCACTTAAATATCTTAAGGCACCAAACCTCTCTCACATCCAATCATTCCTTAAAACCCACTTACATCCATGGCACCATACATACAACCCACACAATAAAACCTCTTAATCCACTTATACCCTGCTTCCATATATCACAAACACACCATAAAATTCCTCCACTAAACTTATTTAATTAATTCCTTACGATTAAGTCCTCATTAACCCAACTTCCTCACGCATAAATTACTGAAATACCCTTCAGTACCCGACTTCGCATGCAAATTCCAATTAGGGCCATTTTGGGTTGTTACATTATCGCTTTCATTATTTACTCGTTCATTTACCGCTTTTCAAATATGAATAAATGCGGTTTGATTCAATTGCATTGTGTGGAGAGAGAGCGAATTAATGAAAATTAAAATTTGATCATAAAATAATCAAGGTAGAAATAGATGAGAAGTCCCGAACCCAGCTCTGGTCTTTGGGCTCAAAGAGGCGAGAGGTCTATCCGATCACTCATTCGAACTATGACCTCCAAGACACCTCTTGTGTCACGAGACTTTGACATTAATCCTAGGCTCCTTAGGGCGAGAGGTTTACCGTCCAAGACCCCTTTGGTTGGCCCAAAATGGATACTAAGCGCAGTCTTAGGCTCTCCGAGGCGAGAGAAACTTTCCCAATGTTCTATTGGGTGGTGACTCCATGAAACCTCCTTGTTGCCCAACATAGACGCACTTGCAATTTGTTACAAGCTGTCAATGGACCCTCAAATGCCCCGATCGTCCTAGAGCGGGCAGTGGTGCGGGCGGACGCTGGGCCCGGCGCGTGTCACAGCATGTGCTTTAAATTAAGAGTGTTATGCTGTTGGTTTCTCACCATGCACCAATACGCGCCCATTGGGTTCCCCACTAACCTATGGGTCATGCCCACCTAGGAAGGAGACTGCACGACCTCCTGTATGGGAGTAAAAATGTTGGAAGGATCTATCCGCTTGTATGTGGTTGTCTATGTTACAATAACATGGTCATGCATCTTTAATGTCATTCACGCATCATGCTAACAAATTGAGTTTTTCAGCTATTATAGGTACGAATCAGTGGTTTAGGGGTCCTGAAGGCTGATTGGTAAGAGAAACCCATTCTTCGAGTCGCTAGAGCGAGTGTCGCATTGGGGTTCAGATTCACTCTCAGATAGCACCGAATTCTTGCCTTCAGAATTATGTCTAGATATGGCCAACCCAGATTCAAACACCACTCGGGCTATGGTCACCAAAGAGAATGATCAAAGGGCCCAAGAAATGGAGCGCAGATTTGAGGAATTTGAACATAGAATGATGGCAATGATGGAAAACTTAGCTACCACCTTAGCACCGCAAGCTAGCCAACAACCTGCCGCTCCTGCCGAGAAACAGGCCGAACAGAATCCGATAAGGGAGGCACCTCCAGCAGCAATGGTAGAACCACTCCCTGTTGTTGAGCCTAGAGCTCTTGTAAAAGTTGAGCCCAGAAGAGTTGGGGGACATTAACCTGAAGAGGATTTTATAGAAGACGAGTAGGAGGAATCCGCGGTAGTGAGAGCTAAGCCTCCTAAAGAGGATGTTGCCTTAAAAAAGATAGAGGAGAGAATTGAGGCGATAGCCCACCTACCATGTGCCGAAAAAAGGATAAGCCCCGAGGATAGGGATTTATAGGATGAGGAGATACTTCCTCGGAGATTTAAAATGCCCGAGCTGCCTAATCCGTCTGCTCACATCAAGCAGTACATGCTTGTGATTAAGGGCACTATGCTTACCAAGGGATAGAAGGTAAAATATTACTGCCTCAGCTTGACTGGGCCTGCTATAGACTGGTACCATGGTTTGGATAGGAGAACTAGAGAAGATTGGGACCCTATGAGCGCACCAGACCAGATCAATTCCCAGGAACCCACTTTTAGGGCCCGAGAGGGTTTGCATCTTTTGATCTTGGGCAATCATGAGATATTTTGGACACCTCTTTCCAGTAGAACACTAGAAAGATCATCTAATCCCATGAATCCTTTAGGCACCTTTGAGGTATTTTGGAGTCACCACCTGTAACGCGCGCCGGAACCAGCAAAGCCCTCATTGAACCCGCTCTTAGGGATCGAGGGATTGGTTCACGTCTTTTATGATCTTGGGCATCATGAGTCATCTTGGATGCCTCCTTTCCAATAGAACATTAGAAAGGAGGATCTAGACCCACAATTCCTTTAGGCACCTTTGAGGTATTTTGGAGTCGCCACCCAATTTACAAGAAACTAGGAAAGGTCTCTAACCTCTAATGGTCTAAACTAAAGAAGGTGTTCAGAGCTTCACTCTTATTAATGACTTAAGTTTATAAATGAGCTTTTAAGGAATCAAAATTCCATTTCTCATCTCACGCGATATGCAATAAGTTAAAGCGCATTCATTCACATTAAAAAATGATAAATAAAGCAGTAAATAAATAAATTACAAAATAGAAAATTGGGACAAAATAATTCCCCAATAAATAATAAATAAAAATGGGGCAGAACAATCCCCCAATAAATAAATAAAGGATGCAAATAAATAAAACTTGCTCAAAATAAATAAGTAAATATAAAACAATCGAAATGCTACATACATAAATCGGGTCATTTATTTTTAGGAACATTGGTTCCTTTTTATTTATTAGAAAATCGGAGAATTATTTTTAAGATATTGATTGGAAAAAACCGGAATGAGTGATCTCATTTTAGGAAAACTAATTCTCCATTTTGATAGTGAGGTTTTATTGGCTAAAATAGGACATTGGTCCAATTTATTAAGAGAAATTCACAAGTTATTAATTATTAAAAAACGTGACTTTCTATGATACGAGCAATAAAATATATTTTACATGCAACACATAGAAAATAATATAATAAAAAATAAACAAAAAATTTAAGATTCAAACCCTAAGTTGGGTGGCCTCTAATCTCCCGATCTACCATCCCGAGTCGGAAGGAAACTCGCGAAGATAAACAATTTTGAGACAGCAAAACAAAAGAAAATAAAATGTGAGTAAAATAAATTAAATGAATAATATATGAACCAATAATTAAATAAAAATCAATAAATAAACTAATTAAATAAGCCAATAAAAAATATTAAACCATGACAAATAATATAACAACGGCATTAATAATTATTAATAGAGTAAAAACTAAAAGTAAACAAATAAATTATAAATAAACAATTGACAATGCAATAAATATGACTTAATAATAATGATAATAACAAATACTAATAATAATAAGAAATATATTAATAAAATATTAATAATGATAATCTTAATACTAATAATTAAAATATAAAAATAATAAACATAATATAATATATGTGACGCGCGCCGGATCCCGCAGGCCGCCCCTCTGACCACCTGCTTGAGGGCGAGCGGGCAAGATGAGGATCCATTGGCAACTTATAAAAGTATTTACAAGTGCGTCTATTTTGGGCAACAAGGAGGTTTCATGGAGTCGCCACCCAATAAAACATTGGAAAAGTTTCTCTTGCCTCAGAGAGCCTAAGACAGCGCATATATCCATTTTGGGCCAACCAAAAGGGGTCTTGGAGGGTGAACCTCTCTCCCTTGGAGCCTAGGATTTATTGATTAAGTCTTTGAAAAGGACACAAGAGGTGTCTTGGAGGTCACATTCCAATAAGTGATCGGAAAGACCTCTCGCCTCGTTGAGCCCAAAGACTAGAGCTGGGTTCGGGACTTCTCATCTATTTCTACCTTGATTAACTTTACGATTAGATTTTGAGTTTATTAATTCACTCTCTCTCCACATGATGCAATTTAATTAAAAGCGCACTTATTCACATCAAAAGCGTCAATAAATAAATAAAACAAAGATAAAAATAAATATTCTAAAATAAATTACAATAATACTAGGAGCGGAATACAACTCCCACTGTAAAAATACGAGGTATACATAAAACGGGGAATCCATTTATTTTGAGGACTTTGGTCCTCACATGCACTTATTATAAAAGAAACTAATTTTTTATTGTGATGCTTTTATTGGATGGAAATTAGGACGTTCGATCCTTGAGTTAAAAAAGAAAATTTGAATTTTATTTACTATAAAGAATTTATCCATTTTTATTTAACGTGGAATAAGACAATTCATTGTGAGCACAAAATAATCAATGAAAACGAATAAGTAAATTATTAAATAAGCAAATAAAAAGATAAATAAATAACTAACAAATAAATAAATGAATAAAGGGTAAAGAGGTAAACCAAATGGAGTCTCCTGTGGCAAAACTCCTCTTAAGCTCCAAATTATCCCAAAGGCATAAAAATAATCTCACAAAAATAATCAATAAATGTTAATAAAAAAAAAACAAACATTAATAAATATTATCGAAAATGAGGTTTAGAATTATGAACTAAAATAATAAGAATAAAACTATTGATAAAGGACAGAAGAGAAAGGATTTAGAAAGAAATAGGGATAAAAAAAGAAAGAAAATGAAGAAAAAAGGTTTTGAGAATTGCAAACAGATCCCAGGGACGGCCCTAATGAATGACAGACGGGCGTCTCTAGAAGCAACCGACGGGTTGGCACGCCGTCGTTCATCCGAGAGACGGCCTTATCCCGGGGTGACCGACGGGCAGTAACGCGTCACATACGCGCCGTCGCTCAAACGAGCAACGAGCGTCGGTGGCCTTATGACCCGTCGGTCGCTACTGTTTTTCAAGAAAAACAGTAAAAACCAAATTTTCTCAAATAGAATAATTTTTCAACACAAAAAGCCCAAAAAAGCAAAATAATTAAAATAAACTAAATGAAATATGTGTCCAGAATATTTACCCTCGGATTTTACCTTTTAGGTTGGATTCTTGATGATTCGAGTCCCGCACGCTTCACGAGAAAGTGGGTAAGAATCAAGAAAAGAAGGGTTTGGATTTTTCTTTCTTGATTTTCATGAAATGCACAAATGTTGGAATCAAAATTCTTAGAAACTAATCAATTTTAGCTCCTTCGAATTAATTTTGATTCACAAAATCAAAAATAAAATGGAGAAATCTTGAGATCAAAGAAAGAAAGCTAGGAAATGTGTTTTTAGGTAAAAAATTGCAAATTCGTCCAACTATCCAGCCAACCCCCAAAACAGGTGAAAAATAAGTTTTTATAGGCCTTGAAATACCGACGGCCGTCGGAATCATACCGACGGACGTCTGAAGCCACAGACGGGCGTCGGTTGAATCCATTTCCCAATAGAAAATCGGATTGAACCGGCGGTCGTCGGAGTACTACAGATGGGCGTCAGGGCTCTCCATCAAGAGACGGTCATTCCATGACAGACAGGCTGGCCGCCGGTGGAGGTAAACTTACTTTTTTACCCTAAAACTCCCAATTCTCTTTTTCTCTTTGTCGGGAGCACAGAAAACATATTTCTCGTGAATCTAGAGGGCCAAAATCTCTGAATCTCAACCATTCACTCGGACTCGGGCATCAATTTCTTAATCGGGTAATCTCTGATCCGGACTACCTCGGGACACGGTGCTTACAATATAATAAGATTTATAAAATATAAAGAAAAGTGAAGTGAAGATTTACAATACAAAAGACGGCCAAAGTGCAAAACCAAGGAAAGGAAAGTGCAGTAAAAAAAAGGTAAAAGAAATAAGTAAGTGGGGATGAGGCATTCACGACTCGTGCGAGAGTCGTGAATGGCATTCACGGGGCATTAACGACTCCCGTGAATGCCATTCACAACTCATGAAGGGCATTCACGAGTCGTGAAAGGCAATCACGGCTCGTGCAATCCGAACGGGAAGTTGAGGTTCTCTGACGTGTCTGATCGATTCAACAGCTCAATCTGGTCGGGGAAAATAAAATTCGATCGGGAAAACATAATACAAGCAAGAACAAGAGTAAAATTCGATTGGCAACCAAAAGCAAGCAAAACAAAATCATTGACATTAAAGAAATGGAAAAACAGAGGTGAACAGAGGAAGAAGAACAGGCTATCAGCTATGACAAAATAAGATCGAAACATGCAAAAACTACAACTAACATGCTAATATATTCATGATAACCACAAACACACAATCAACGAGTTAATAAAATCAAGCAATAATATATACAATATATACAACAAACAGAGTTTACCAGCTCAGCAAAACAAAGAAAAGAAACAAAAAGAAAGAAGAGAAGAGAAAGAAAATAAACAGGAGAGGCGGTTATTCAGTATTTACCCTCAGATATTGATCGTTGATATGCAAATGGAAGGTTCTGGTTTCCTTGTTGATTTTCTTGAAACTAAAGTTGAAACAAAGACTCCAAAACTCTTTGGTGAAAGTTTACGTTAAAAATAAAAATAAAAGGTGATTGAATCTCCAACTCAAGAATTGATTTCCTCAGCTTAAGAAACAATCTCCGAATGCCTTTTGAGAAAACCCAAAATTATTTTCTTGCTCTCAAAGTTTTCTTTCTTTCTGTGTTTCTCCTCTCTCTTTTTTGTTCCTTTCCAATGCTCTCTCCAATCATTCCCCTCTTTTGCTCAATTTTTCAACTCTTTAAATGTTATTTGACAGGATTAGTTCATTTCCTACCAAATCCCACGTAAAGCCATACTTTCCCCATCAAATCTCCATGAAAAACGGAAGAAAAATGTGCTGAAGAGGAGCACACGTGAGGTGGCAGGTGAGAGGAGCTCCTCACCTATGACCTGGGCCTCACGTGGTGAGGCAGCATCTCACCCAAATGAGATGGGACTCACTAACGTGAGGCTCCATCTCACAAGGGTGAGATGGGCCTCACCCACAGGCCTCCAAAACTCAATTCATCTCTTTTTTTTTTAAAGCAAAATGAAAAGTATTTTTATTTATTTTTTTCCCGAGGAAGCCGTCACTTCCATTTGTCCATTCGCTCATGAACGAGCATCATTTTCATCACATGGTAACTTCGGTCTGAGCTGCCTCAGGACCTAGTGTCTACACCACCCAATTTACAAGAAATTGGAAAAGTTCATCTAATCTCAGGGGTCTAAACTCGAGAAAGATTCAAAACTTTACTCTTATTAATGCCTTGGTTAATTATAAATATATTTTTAATTTTAAATTTCACCTCTCTTCTTAAGCGGTTATGCATTAAAAATAAAGCACAAATCAATCAATAAAGAAAGCAACAAAATAATAAAGTAAACTAAAGAAAGATAAAAAAAATTGGGACAAAATACAATCCCCAAAATAAAATCAAGCAAAACATAAATAAATAAATAAACCAAATGAATCAAATAAACTTTCATAAATCGAGATATTATTTAAAATAGGAACATTGGTTCGTTCATGTTCACTTTAGAAAATCGAAGAGTTATTTTTTGTATACATGGAAAAATATTTATGAGTAATCCCATTTTAAGAAAATTGACTCTTCTTTTTAAAGTGAATTTTTATTGATTGAAATTAGGATATTGGTTCCATTTTATTAGAAAAAGTCCAATTTATTGATATGAAACTTTTTATGTAATTTTTTAATTAACGTGCATAAAAATAAATAAATTTATTACATAGTACATAATAAAACCAAATGAAAGCAAAATAATAATAATACTAAAAATACTAAAAATGCTAAAAAGATAAATTTCACCAAAATATTATCTTCAAACCTCTATGGGCTTCCACTTGCCATTGAAAAAAACTCACATATAAAAATAAGTATTGAAATAAAAACACAAATAAAAATGATGTTAGTAATAAAAAATAAATTTAAACATATAAAATGGAAAAATGGAAAAATAAATAAAATAGCATGTATCATGTATGACAATCAATTAAATGACATAATAAAAATAAATAACTTAACATATGAACAAACCAACATGCATAAAAACATAAATAATAATAATAATAATAATAATAATAATAATAATAATAATAATAATAATAATAATAATAATAATAACAATAATAAATAATACTAACAAAAATAAAAATGATAATGGTAATAATAATAGTAAAAATATATAATAATGATAATAATAATACTAATGATGATAATAATCACAATAATGATAAAAATAAAACAAAAGTAATAATAAACAATAACAATAATAATAATAAACAATAACAATAAAGAAGATGAACAATCAATAATAAGGAAGATGAACAATCAAGCAAGCAAAAAAAAAAACATGTTAAAGCATATTAAATAATAATACTAATAATAATAATAATAACATAGGAACAAAAGTGATGATAATAATAATAATAAAAATAAAAATAACAACAAAAGATAAACAATCAAATAAATATGTAAGAATAAAATAAAATATGCTAAAATATTAAATATATGACTAAATCATATGAACATAAACAAAATAAAATAATAGATAAAAAATCTACATGGTTGCTAGTTAATTATAAACAAAAAATTATAACAAAAATAAAATTAAAAATTGAGTCTAGAATATTTACCCTCAAATTTTGATGTGATGAATGAAGGTATGTGATTAATCTCCTTGTCATTATTTAGAAAAATAAAATATATAACAAAATTTTATCCCAAGAACAAATAATTAATTTATTTGTCTTAAGGAAAAATTGTAAAAAATAAGTAAGAAAATTCACAAGAACAAATAATTAATTTTTTTGCCTCAAGAATTAACTTAAAAAATTAAAAATACTTGGGGAACTTGTTATTGAAGAAGAAAAAAAAAAGAAGAAAAAGATAAAGACAGAAAACCAATTTTTCTTAAGAAAAATCCCCCTCAATTCTCTTCCAAAAAAATCATTTTATGCCACCTAAAAAAATCAGATTTTAATGAAGAAATTAAATTAATTCAATCCCTATAATCACTAAAAACAGAATAATTTTAAAGGTTTAGAAGATAAAACGTTTTAAAATTACATTCTACAAAAAAAATGAATAAAAACATTCAAAAATAGCCCAAAAACGCTTAAAGGGCTGTTGGGGGGCGACAGGGCCGCATCAGGGGCGAGTGTCACCTGTGGGGCGCGCCGTGCGTGAGCGACACCCAGGGCATCGCTCGCGCTACGGGCGACGCCCCCTCGCGCGCCCAGCGCGCTGCCGCATGGTCGGTTAACCGGTCCATGAACACCAATCCATTTACCAGTCCATTAATATCGGTTTTTTGAAATTCCAGTCCATCGGTTTCGGATTTTCGGATCGGTTACCCAATATTTTTCGGTTAACCACTATAATTATAAATATATTCATAAATAAAATTAAAATGTTCAAGATATTTAAAAATTAAAATTTTTTCACTATAATATAACATTATTGTTGTTAAAATAAAAATATTTGGTGGATATAAGCAAATTTGTTTTTAAAAATTAATATTTAATAAGTAAATATATTAACCGGTCCATAATCACCTTTAATTAGATAAATTGTTATACTTACTAATAGCCAATTAAAAAAACTTTAAAACTTTAAAATAATTAGTATAATGAAAAAAAGTACATCATCACCTTTAATTATGATAAATTGTTATAAATTATTAATAAATTAACTAAAAATTCGATTTCGATTCGGTTAACCAGTCACATGAGTCAAAAACCATTAACCAGTCCATTAATATCGATTTTTTCAAAACACTAACCATTAACCAGTCTATTACAATCGGTTAACCAGTCCATCGGTTCGGTTTCGAATTTTTTTTTTCGGTTAACCAAGTCCATCGGTTTTTTTTCTCACCACTAGCCGCAGGCCAATGCTCGCAATTTTTTTTTTTAAATTTTTGTTAAAACACTATAATGTCAAAACTTACTTTTTTTTATCTTAAAATAATTTTTAAAATATTTTTAAAACACATTTTTATTTATTTTTAATAAATCAATTTGACAAGAAAACTATCACTTTCAACTTTCATTTTTACCTATAAATAGGCACACTTAATTTCATTATTGGGCAATTCCAATCTAGACTGTCTTGGGACCCAGTGTCTACAGACCTGTTGATCGAAGAGTTTTTTAAACAGTATGATTGTAGCACCCGAATGGAGGTTACTTTGAAGGATCTGGAGCTACTTCAACAAAGATCTAATGAGACATTCCATGAGTATCTTACTCGGTGGAGAAATCGGGTAATGGAGATGAAGAGAAAATCGGATACTCTAGATCAGATTCGATTGTTCATCTGAAATGCAAGTCCATACCTTAAGGAAGGGCTAAAGATGAAGGGGATCAAAGATTGGGAGTCTCTAAAGGACATAGTTATCGAAGCAGAGGGTGAGTATCTGGCAAAGAAAGCAAACCAAAGTAACTTCGGGAACCAATCAGGGTACAAATCGAGTGGTGCTAGGAGCAGTAATAACGGAAATGGCAAGACGGCCGAGATTTCAGCTACCGAGGATGGATAAGGTTAGAGGTACTATTCTAATTTAGGCCGCTCTCTGTCCTAGGTATTAGAGAAATTAATAAAGGAGAGCAAGCTAACACCATTAACGCCTAGGCCAGCTATGAATTAGGGACAGTCAGGGCGTAGAGATGATCAGTACTGCGCCTACAATCAGCACACTGGGTACCTGACAGATTATTGCCAAACTTTGAGGAACAAAATTCAAGATCTTATTGATTCCAAGGAAATCACTGACCTTGAGAAGAGGGAGAAGAAGAACAGGGCATAAAGGGATTTCAAGACACACCAATAAAGAGTCCCAAAAGGTGGCTACCGTATAGCAAGTAGTAAGAGAGAAGATTTTTGATGGATTTTTGCTTATGTCTCTCATGATTTTACTATGTATGATCGCAACCACAAGTCATTTACATTTGATCATATTGACATCTGATATCACTCCTAAAGAGAGGAAAGTTCTCAGAGATAATGAAAAGAAAAGAGAGATAAAAAAAAAGCTTTTTCCTGGACCAAGAATGACATTGATAAGGGCATTATTGGGACAGCATTGCTTCAATACACCAACATGATGATGAACAAAATTTCAAAAGCCATTCAATTGCTTCCTCCAAGTCTAAGAAGCATATGATGTAGCCTGACAAAATCAAAATCCAATCATTAAAAGGGCTTAAACAAACGAAACTTTGGGCCTTCACAAGAAATAGCTCATTAGAACTAAGTTTTAGAATTCCTTCCTCCCTACCATTTGAGAGGTTCACTACAAAACCAATCAAAATTGACCTTTAGCCATCGGAGACCAAGGTAAGTAAGGCGTAGGCACTTGTAGCTAAACTTAGAAGGAGAGCTCATTACCTTTATAAAAAAAAGAAAACAAAAAAAAGAAGAAGTTTTGCCCTTTCCTCCTAGGGGGTATTGGGGCATTACAAAACCCAACTTGAAACCGTGACCCAAATTTTTTATTTTATCATATTTATATATATATATATATATATATAGTCTCCTATGTGGCACCCAACGTGGAGACGTTACATTGGAGGTAGCCTGTGGCCGTATAAGTATAAAGTAGCGCCCCTACTGACAAGATATCCCTTTGGTAAGATGGTAAGCGCCTTATCTGAATATATATATATATATATATATATATATATATATATATATATATATATATATATATATATATATATATATATATATTAACAATATACCGTTTTATTAATATTTTCATTTTAATTTTTGTATAAAAATAAAATTTAATTGAAAGAAAAGATCAATTTCAATTATTTAAATTTTGAACAATAAGTAAAAAAATAAAAGGAAAAGTAACAAAAAAATTCAAATGAAAATCGATCGAAGTTGAATACGACGTCATTTTGGTTACTGTGTGTGTAAATGTATATAATTATATTTTAATAAAATACATATTGCTAGAATCTCAAATTTTTAATCTCTCAATTTTGTTTTCTCTTCTCTATTACTCATCCTATTGCCCCTCTTTGTCTCACTTTATCTTGGCGGCGGCGGCCTCCTAAATTCAACATCACAATAACATAATTTTACTGATAGTTTGGTCAATTCGATTTTGGTGATTTTTGAATTTTAAAAATCAAATCGATATAAAGGAATTTCTATTTCAAAACCGAATTGATATAAACAAATTTTTATTTCAAAATCAAAATAAGCATGCCAAATGATTTTTGGTCCAATTCAATTTGATTTTCGGTCTAATATAATATTGTATCGTCAATTCAATTTTCGGTCCAATTTTTCAATCATAATTGTGACCCTAGACCCGATCCAAATTCGCTAATAAAAAAGAACCGACCCGTAAAATATCCAAAAAAATGACAATCCGAAAATTTTGAACCCTAAAAGAATTGATCCGATGTGACTCGAACCTGAATTCGTCAAACCCGACCTGATTGCTAGGTCTATAATTAACCTACTTTTGTAAAGTCCTGTATTTAAAATCAATTTTCTATCTTTCCAATTCTTCCTGTAAAACGGCTATTTATTTTCCAAATATATTTTTTCATTATTCATGTTACAATTTTGTTTCTTTTTTTTTACACCAGTTTAATTTTAAGAATTTCATATTATTCAATTCGGTATATATGTATACCAACATATACCTACCAGTATACTAATTGCCAAAAATGCACTTGGTATACCAAATTCCTATCCTCCACTTTAGTATATCTATATATACATACCAGTATACCAAACTATACTGTTGCAATTTCTAACTTGAATTTAGTATATCATATGGTATACTTAATTTCAATCATAAAATTATTTGCTTGCAATTCTATATACCTACCACCAACCAGAAAAATATAAAAATTAAAAAAAAAAAATAGAGACCCAAAAATACAAACCTTCAACTTGTAAATCTTTTTTGGTGGTGAAATCAACGGCGGCAATTAGCAAAAATACAAGAGATCGGTGTCAGCTTGGAGAGCGATTACCAATGGCAAGGGAAAAGACAGAACCTTGGACGGAAACACAAATGATCGACTTGATTGTGCCGTTTTCTCTCTTCTTGTTCGTTTTTGAAGATCGCAACTGTTTTAATTGGATCAACAACCTTATCAAATGACTTTGCAAATATTGTTGGTTTGGTATATAAAATTACAAAAATTATTGAATTTTATTAGGTTTAGGTTAAAATTTGGGAAAGAAGAAGTTAAGTGAAGAAAGTAAATTTATATTAGTAAGTTAGATTTTCCATTAATTGGTAAGATTTTTTCTAAAACAAAAAAGTAATATTTTTAAAAATGTAAATTTTAAAAAATATATTTTTAAAACTAAAAAGGGAAAATTTTATTTTTAAAAAGAAAATGAAAAAAACTTGTATTCGATATAATTTTTCTATAAGTAATTAATATGTAAGTCCATATAAAAAATTTAAAACACAACATAATCTTCTTTCTTGTACAACTTTTAAAAGGGTAAAGTTATTTTTATTGATTGTAACTCTATTTGATTTCATGAATTTATCTCCTTTTATTTTAGGACTTTTAAATTTTAAAGTAAGTCCACTGTATCCCCATAAATGTTAACCCATTAAAATTGTTGGGTGTGATCTGTTGTAATTTTGCCGTAGCCTCTTTAAAAGTTTATAGTGCTAATTAAGTCCATTAAAAACAAAGAAAAAGCTTTTTTGGCTTGACATAATTGGCCAAAATGGTATAAAATGTCAATTTTATCTTTTTACTGATCTGACTCTAAAACATTCTTTCGTCCCGCCATTTTCTCTCTTTCTTCATTAATGGCACTTGCTTCTAATAATAATAATAATAAATTTTATCCATACAAGTACACACGTGTGTTTATACAAATACATATAAAAATAGATGTATGTATGCATAGGAGTATGGGTGTAATATATATTCACACGTACTTACATACATGCAAACATACATTTGCTTGTTTTCAAATAAAAATTATAAAACAAAAATCATACAGTATAATAAATTTAAAAAAATGAAAAAAATTAAACGTTATTTATATTCATGACACAAGAAAAAATGCAATGAGACTTATACTTACATACTATTTATAATATAAGTACTCTGGTTATATTAAATTTGTGCCTTTGAAATGAATTATAAATTTTTGTTAATTTTCAACCAGAGACATTAATTACCTTGTGAAATGGACATGGGCAGAGATTCACATTAGCCCGAATATTTTAGCCATTAATATAAAATGCTGACATTGGCTTCATTAAGATTTCTCACATTTATATTGTTTATAGTTTTTTTTTTTAAAAAGAAATTGATAGAATTTGGGTATACTCATAATTCTGAATTTAAAAAAAAAATTGATAAAATTTGGGTACACTTATAATTCTGAATATGGATAAAATTTAATATTAAGATAAGATTTAGTATTTTAATCTGATAAGAATTATCTAATCCTATATCAAAAGAGTTTGTGTTATACTAGATATTAATCTGGTTAATTTTCGTAGTGGTCACTTAATTTTGTATTTTGTAACGATGTGGTTACTAAACTTTAAGTTGTAACGAAAAAATAACTCATCTATTATTTTATAACGAAATAAACACAATGACCAGAAATTATGTTCTCCGGCAACCGGCGCGTGATCTGTTCGGTGAAACCTAATGTCACGTCAAAAATTTTGCTATGTCGGATTAGGGGTTAATTTTTGTGGTGGTCACTCAAATTTATGGTTTGTAACGATATGGTCACTAAACTTCAATTTGTAACAAAATAATAATCTGTCTATTATTTTGTAACGAAAATATCACAATGACCGAAAATTTATTCGCCGGCAACTAGCGCGTGATCTGTACTGCGAAACTTAATGCTACGTGAGAAATTTTGCTACGTCAGATCTGACTGGATCCAACGTGGCATTATGGTAAAAAAAAAAGATTTTACTGCTCTCTCTGGCATCGTCGTCCCTCAACAGGTGAAAGTGTATATGGGAGAAGATTGGTTCTATGATTTCCATTGCACTTATTTTGATGCATATTCACCACCGAATTTCTATACAAGAGAAAGTAGATCAATGTTCTTTTCATAATCCTGATCTAATAAATGCCTTTGCATTGTTGAAAATAATAATAAATTGTGGTATTTGACCTTATTGAGTAGATAGGGATTGTTGGAGTCCATGCTAATATAGTTATGAAGAAGACGAAGACGAAGACACTGTAGGACCATAAAACTTAATTGGCCTCGCTGAGCAGATAGTGAGAGAGAGAAATGCGAGAGAGGTGGAGAGAAACCGAGAGCAGTAAATTTTTTTTTTTCCATAATGCCACGTTGGATCCAATAAGATCCAACGTGGCAAAATTTCTGACATGGAATTAGGTTTCGCCGTACAGATCATGCGTCGGTTGCCGGCGAACACAATTTCTAGTCATTGTGATTTTTTCGTTACAAAATAATAGATGGATTATTTTTTCGTTACAAATTAAAATTTAGTTACCATATTGTTACAAGCCACAAAGTTGAGTAACCACCACAGAAATTAACCCCTAATCTGACATGGCAAAATTTCTGACGTGGCATTGGGGTTCGCCGTGCAGATCACACGCTGGTTGTTGACAAACACATATTTTGGTCATTGCAATTTTTTCGTTACAAAATAATAGATGAGTTATTTTTTCGTTACAAATTGAAATTTAGTGACCACATCATTACAAGCCACAAAGTTGAGTGATCACCGTGGAAATTAACCCATATTAGTCTCTAATATTCAGGATACTATAAATAGATAGTTAAATGTCAGATTTGGTACGCCTAAAGAAGGATTAATCGCGTGCGCGTAACTCAGAGGAGATTACGCTTAAGAAAAATTAAACACTCTACACCAAAATCTCCACGGGGTATTTAGATCGTGAAAATTGCCATTATCCCATAGGTGGATAAGGAGCTAGGTTAGTGACCAAAAAAAGTGAATCTTTATAATCGCTTTCGCAATGTTTATGTACTACAAGAAGTAGGTGCCATTTTTCTATGTTAACTCACTTTTGATTTTCCCTTCATTGGTATCAGACCCAGATTGTTTTTGCGTCCTAGCATGTAGCTAAAATGCGATCTAAAATTTTATATGTAAAATTAAAAGATCTAGGATGCATGAAACACAATAAAATTTGTTTTTTGTGTTAAAAATATATATGTGTATATATTTTGGCTTGAAAATTATGTATGTATGTATTGCGATTTAAGGGGAAGAATACAAGTGTTCATAAAAACGGTAAACTAGAAGTTGGAATTTAAAATTTTTGACATCACCATTAGAATCACAAACCCCAAAAATCCCCCACCGATAGAAATCGAAACGTCAAAAATCTTTGGGAAAGGCGCGTGCGTATGGACGGTGGCCCACAAGCATGCAAACACGTGTCAATAATGATGTATCATTATTGACACGTAACCCAATAAAAGCACGCCATGTGGATGATAGCAGTGACGTGTCATATGGCAGTGACGTGTCACCTAGATGCCACGGGGGCCCCAGGTGACCCAATCCAAGGGTGATAGGTGGATGATAGCGGTCGTGCCATGTGTTAATAGTGACGTGTCATTATTGACACGTGGCCTTATAAGAAGCGCCACATGGATGGCAGTTGTCATGCCATATGGCAATGACATGTCACCTGGGTGCCACGTGGGCACTAGATGGACCAATCAGAGACTTTCACGTGTTATGAAAATGTCTGACATGGCGACATGTGGACTAATGGGTCAATGCCACGTGGTAGATGACTATTACATGCGTGTGGTGGAGTGTAAAGGTGCGTGAGCGCATCCGAACGTCTTCAGTCAATGCATTTGGCATCCTTCAGCCACCAAATCAGCTCCAGTTTTTGGTAGATCAGTTTTTCATAATTTTAAAAAATTATAAAAAATGTGTGTTTTTCCTTTGAATAAATTTTTTGAAATTTTTTTGGTGATTTTGTCCTTACTTATTGATTCAAATGTGTTTCAATCATATGTATTTATACATAAGTGTATAAAATTTTCTATAATATGTCGCAGAAATGTTGATAAAAACACCCATTCTTCCTAGAACTCTGCATGGGGTTGCTTTAAGAGTAAGTAACATGAGAATGCAAAGAAAGATTCGAGCTGATAATATTAATGCAATAGTGCATCATATAGTGCATACACAAAAACAAATGCAAGAGTGCATTTGGATTGGTGTCTTAAGTATGTGAGGGGATGATAGAGTCTTGATCAAAGTTTTGACTGACTCCTTTTAATATCATTCAGAACTTAGAGAGTTATTAGAAACTACGTGGTTCATAGGAAATAGATTTTATAGACAATATGTTATCTAATTTTTGATAAGAGTTGTTTGTAGATACCGGATCCAGAGGCAGCTCAGATCAGAGGTTGCCCAATGATTAAATTAATGCCTGTTCACAGGTAAAAAAGTTGAAAGTCATGATTTCCTTGCCAAAATTTGCTTTTTTGAAATAAAAATAAAAAAATTAAAATAAAAAAGGGAGTTTGAAATTATAGTATTTTAGTCAAAATTGTTTATTTTAATTTTTTTTTAAATTCGGTCGTTTGTGGCAGCCGGCGCGCGATGGGCGAGCTCCCTTTGAAATAAAAATAAAAAAATAAAAAAGGGAGTTTGAAATTATAGTATTTTAGTAAAAATTGTTTATTTTAAATTTTTTTTTAAAAAAATTGATCGTTTGCAGCAGCCGGTGCACGACGGGCGAGCTCCTTTGCACGTAACGTGCGCGCGCTGGCGCTGGGGCGCTCTCCCCTGCGCTGCGAGGTGCACGCACAAGGGGCGAGGCGCCGCTCTCCCGCCCTTGCTTGCACCGTCGCTCGCCAGCGACGGGCGTCGGTCGCCTAGATCTGTCCATTTCCGCCCAAAACGCAATTTTTGGCATTTTCTCGTGATTTTTCCCCAAAATTGATTTTTTATCCTTTTTTTGGTAATTTCATGGTATTTTCATTTTTAAAATTAAGATAAAAAATAAATTATTTTTTTATTTTATTAAAAATTATCATTAAGATAAATATAAAAAATTTCATCTTTTCTTTTAAATTCTAATTTGAATTCAAAAAAAATTGATTTTATCTTTAAGTCTAATTTGAATTTAAAAATATTTGATTTTATTTTCTAAAATCTAATTTGAATTCAAATATATTTGATATCTATCTTTAAAAATAATTTGAATTTTAAAAATTATTTTATTTTTAAATTCAAATTAGACTTATATTTGAATTTTAAATTTGATTTTTGAAAAGATTTAATTTTTAAATTTGATTTTTAATAAGATTTCATTTTTAAATTTGAATTTTTAAAATATTTGAATTTTTAATTTAAATTTAAAAAAAAAATTGAATTTTTTTATTCCTATCCCCAGGTAGCTTATAAATAGCAGGCTGAGAATCGAGAAAATGATTCGGATTTTTTCTCTCCTTCTTCAAAAGAATTCTCTCTTCATTTTTCTTTCTTTGAGTTTTCTTCTTCAAATAAACTTCTTAAGATTTTAAAAATAAATTCTTGAAAGAAAAATCATTTTTAAGACAAGGAAAATAATTTTTTGCTCATGAGAATTTTTATTTTCTTCCATTATTTTTTTAAGCAAGTTTTCTTTCTGGAATAAAACTCCAATTTTTATAATTCTCAGTTCTAATTTTGCGGATCAAAGAAAGGAAATTAATCATCTTTTTGCCTCCATCGAATTCGAATTCTGTGGGTAAACATTCTCGGTTCAATCCTACTTTTCTTTTATTTTCTTTTATTTTATTTATTCACAATCATTTTATCAATATGTAGATATTTACATCTATTGTATATATATTTATTTTGTGTTTGATATTTCTTTTTATTTTCATTATTTTAGTTCATTGTCCCACTCAAGTGTTATTTGTTTTTCTTGTGAGTTTACGCATTTTTATTGAATATGGGATGCTGAGAAGGGGAGCCCACCAGGGTGATCCGGGGATGCCAAAATTGTTTTATTTTCTTTATCCTATTTCCTTTTAGTTTATTGTTATTTCTAATTTCTTGTAAATATTATTTTGTGCCCGCTAATGTAATAATGGCTAAAGATTTCTACAAATAAATGGGATTTTCTTAAATAAAATAGGACCGATGTCCTAAATTTTTGTCCAAACAAAACAGACATTTTAATATTATTTTTCTCTAAATATGCATGCGAAGATCAATGTCTTCATCCTTAATCAAATATCCCGCTTTGTGTATGTTTCCTTTTTTTGTTCATTTACAATGGGCGTTGTATTCCATCCCTAGTTTTTTGTAAACTATTGTGTGTTTGATTTACTTTATTTTAATCTTGCTTTTATTTACCGCTTTTATTACATGATTGACTTGTGATTTAATTATTGCATTGAAACGAATGAGAAAATGAATGAAATCTTAAATTCAAAATTCAATTATAATTTAACCAGGGTATGAATAAATGGAAAGTCCTGAACTATCTCTGGTCTTAGGGTCAACGACGTTAGAGGACCATCTCAATGTCTCATTGGGGTGGGGTCTCCAAAATATCTCTTGTTACCCAAAATAGGCCCAATTTGCATTGTCTTAGGCTCCATGAGTTTAGAAGACCATTTCAATGTCTCATTGGGGTGGGGTCTCCAAAATATCTCTTGTTGCCCAAAATGGACGTATATGCATCGTCTTAGGCTTCATGAGGTTAGAGTACCATCCCAATGTCCTATTGGGATGGGGACTCTAAAATATCTCTGACTTGTCCAAAATAGACACAGATGCGCTGTCTTAGGTTCAGTGAGGCTAGATAACTTTTCCCAATATTTTATTGGTTGGCGACTCCAAGAAACTTACTTGTTGCCCAAAATAGATGCCCTTGGAATCTCTTACAAATTCCATGAACCTCTCTCGAATGCCCTAAAAGTGGGTCTACGGAGCATCCCGGGGTTCGACGCGCAGTCACACTAAATCTGTGATGGTATTGAGAAGTGGACATAGTGTGCATCATCCATGGCTTCATCAATGAACTTATGAGTTACCTGAGAATTTGATGAAGATGATCAAAGAAACAATCCTAGTATCAAGAAAGATTTTATGAAAATCTAGACTTCTAGAATATGTGACATAAGTGTTCATTTTAGTTAGTGTTTATTTTTATTAGATAGGATTTGTGTTTCCTATTTTAGACATTAGTGTCTAAACAATGAATTATTGGGTTTATATTTGAATAAATGTATGAGACATTTATTAAAAATTTGTTGGCATTTAACTTTTTAATAAATGTGTTTATTTAATTTGCTAATTGCCTTACAATATTTTATGAGTAAAATGATTGCATGTTTATTGAGTAGAGACTTAATGAACCAAAACTAATAAAATTTCCCTCTTAAGTTTGAAAACTTAATAATACAATAATTCAAATTTGCTATGCATGAAATTTTAACTTGTAAAGTTAGACATTAGAAGTTAGAGGGTAATTAGATACTATGAGTAGCCTTTTTGAATTTGAGTTTAATAGAAAACTTTACTAGGTTACTATTTTAGATGTATAGTAAATAACATGTATTGCCTAATAACTTTCGCTTTTGTATATGTATTTTGGGGATTTGTAATTATCTTTTGTATCTCTCAGTTGATCAGAACAGTAATTTAATGTTTTCATTATATTAATGCATGATCAGCTTTGCCATGATTGGTGTTGCAAAGTTTTAATTTACCCTTAATATTAGGTATGTATGTTTATGTATGTATGTATGTATATTATGTATCTGTGTGGTGGCACCTTTACTCCTCGGTATCTCACTCCTTATCGGATGGGATCGCCTAAGTATGGGTAAGGGGTGTTACAAGTTGTGGTATCAGAGCTCCGGTTTAGGCGTTTCTGGGTGATTGCTTATGTGATGTTATGTGTGCATATGTCTATGTCTAAGGCTGTGTTGGCTGATGTGGTTGTCCTCTTGTTGTTAGATGAATTCTGATTCTGCTCATGGTGCGCTCGAGGAGTCCGCTGAAAGTGTGAACCCTCCAGCGGTAGATCTATCTGTCTCTGTTTTGGTGTCGGCTCAACGTTCTAGGGTCCAGCCAGAGGCCGCTGCCATGCCTTTTGAGGTAATGTTTAGATTGCACCAGGACATGGCTCGGGTTCTGGAAAGGGTGACTGCCCCGAAAGCTCCGATAGTGAGTCTAAGAAGAGCCGGTGTTGAGGATTTTTATGGAACTGGGCTTGATAAATCTGAGTTAGCTGAGAAGTGGCTTGATAAAGTTAAGAGAGCTTTGAGGGAAGTCAGGTGTCCTCCTGATCAGCAAGCTGAGTGTGCGGTAGCTTTGCTTCAAGGTCTAGCATATGAATGGTGGGAGTTGGTGTGTAGGCAACCTCAGATGCCTGATCCTGTTACTTGGGATTTCTTCGATGAGCAGTTCACTAAGAAGTATGTGACTCAGGCATATAAGGACGCAAGATGGGCGCAGTTTCTGAGTTTGAGGCAAAGGGCCTTGTCAGTTGCAGATTATGAGAAGGAGTTTAACCGGTTGTCTCGTTATGCTCCGCTTGGGGTTATGAGGGATGATTTCAGATGCAAGCACTTTGAAGCCGGGTTGAATGATTCTTTGAAGATTGCTTTAGTTTCCTTGATGTGTATACCTGGGGTAAGTTATTATCAGATTGCTGAGGCTGCTGTGAGGGCAGAGAAGGCGAAATCTTTGATTAGAGAGAGAGCTCAGCGCAGGAATTCTGCTAGAGGTGGTATTTCCTCATCTTCGGGTAAGAGGTCTAGGAACCCGCAAGATGAACCTTCAGCTGGTTCGGCTACCAGAGGAAGAAGGCAAGGTTCAACTGTAATATCTGGTTCTGGTAGAGGTGGTCGGTCTGATGCTACTCCAGTTTGTGAGAATTGTGGAAAGGCTCACCGGGGTGAGTGTAGGTGGCTCACTGGTGGGTGCTTTAGGTGTGGAAGCACCGAACACCGTGTGGCTAATTGCCCTCAGATGGGTGAAGACTCGGGTCCTCAGGGAGGAGCTAGCAGAGTTGGATCGAATGCTTCGCAGGCTGCGAGAGGTAGAGGTCGAGGTAGGGGTCGAGGCGGTCGACCTAGAGATGGAGCTGGTTCTGAGACAGTTGAGCGTCCCCCACCGGTCGCAGTTAGAGCGTATGCAGTTAGAGCCAGAGAGGAGCAGGATGCCCCTGATGTGATTGCCGGTAAGTTCCTACTCCATGACACTGAATTATATGCTCTAATAGATACTGGTTCCACACACTCATATTTGTGCACGCATAAGTTTGTTGATAAGTTGCATGTAGTAGAACAGTTAGACTATGAGATATGTGTGACCAATCCGTTAGGGCATAGTGTCAGTGTGAGTAGAGTTTATAGGAATTGTCCGTTGATGGTTGAGGATGTTGAGTTTCCTGTGGATTTGATAGAGTTGCCCTTCAGAGAGTATGATTTGATTTTGGGTATGGATTGGTTGAGCAACCATAGAGCCGTGGTTGATTATCATAGGAAGACTTTCGTGCTTCGGGATAGGAACCGAGCTCCAGTGTTTGTTAGAGGTTTGGGTGCGAGTTCCGTGCACAATGTGATTTCTGCGATTCAAGCCAAGAGGTTTATGAGAAAAGGTTGTGAGGCTTTTCTGGCTGTGGTTTTGGATTCCAAGAGGGATCAAGTTAGGATTGAGGACATCCCTATTGTCCGAGAGTTTAGTGATGTTTTTCCGAGTGAATTGCCGGGTTTGCCTCCGGAGAGGGAAGTTGAGCTAGCCATAGAGACTATGCCGGGTACCACACCGGTATTGAAAGCACCTTATCGGATGGCTCCTGTGGAGTTGAGAGAACTTAAAACTCAACTACAAGAGCTATTGGATAAGGGGTTCATTCGACCTAGCATATCTCCTTGGGGAGCTCCAGTTCTGTTTGTTAAGAAAAAGGATGGCTCCTTGAGGATGTGTATCGACTACAGGCAGATTAATAAGGTCACAGTGAAGAATAAGTATCCATTGCCCAAAGTTGAAGATTTGTTTGATCAGCTTCGAGGTGCGGGTGTGTTTTTCAAAATAGATCTTCGGTCTGGGTATTATCAGCTTCGTGTTAAGGACGAGGATGTGGTTAAGACTACTTTTCGGACTCGGTATGGCCACTATGAGTTCCTTGTTATGCCGTTTGGTTTAACTAATGCTCCAGCGGCATTCATGGATTTGATGAATAGAGTGTTTAGGCCATACTTAGACCGATTTGTAGTGGTGTTTTTAGACGATATTTTGGTGTATTCCAAGGATGAGACCAAGCATGAAGAGCATCTTCGGTTAGTTTTGCAAGTTTTGAGAGAGCATCGGTTGTTTGCCAAGTTAAGTAAGTGTGACTTTTGGCTTCGAGAAGTGTCGTTTTTGGGCCATATAGTTTCAACTAAGGGTATTCAAGTGGATCCAGTTAAGATTGAGGCGATAGTAGATTGGAAAGCGCCTAGGAATGTTCAGGAAGTAAGGAGTTTTCTCGGTCTGGCGGGTTACTACCGTCGGTTTGTTAAAGGTTTCTCCGTGATTGCTGCCCCGATGACCAGGTTACTGAGGAAAGGAGTTAAGTTCGAATGGTCGGATAGGTGTCAAGCCTGTTTTGAGAGGTTGAAGCAGTTATTAGTTGAAGCTCCTATACTAACTCAACCCACTTCGGGTAAGGAGTTTGTGATGTATAGTGATGCTTCAGGTGTTGGTTTGGGATGTGTTCTGATGCAGGAAGGTAAGGTTGTGGCTTATGCTTCTCAACAGTTGAAGCCACACGAGAGGAACTATCCGACGCATGATTTGGAGTTAGCAGCAGTTGTCTTCGCTTTGAAGATTTGGCATCATTACCTCTACGGTGAGAAGTGCAGGATCTTTACGGACCACAAGAGTTTGAAGTATTTTCTGACTCAGAAGGAATTGAATATGAGGCAACGTCGTTGGTTAGAGCTGTTTAAGGACTACGATTGCATTGTGGATTACCATCCGGGTAAGGCCAATATAGTCGCAGATGCGTTGAGTAGGAAGTCAGTTTCTGCTTTGTTTTTGAGACGGTTCAGATGGGGCTTTGATAGCTCAGTTGAGGGTCAAGCCTACTTTGAGACAGCAGTTAGTTGATGCTCAGAAGGTTGATGAGAAGTTTTACCAAATTGTGCAAGAAATCAGTTTGGGCAAGCAATGAGAGTTTTCGGTTCAGGATGGGGTTCTTCTATTTAGAAACCGTTTGTGTGTACCGGATAGTGAAGAGTTAAGAAGACAGATTTTGGATGAGGCACATAGTTCAGTTTTTACCATGCATCCGGGCAGTGTGAAGATGTATCGGGATTTGAAGCAATTCTTTTGGTGGTCTGGTATGAAGAGGGACATAGTGGAATTTGTATCCAAGTGCCTAACTTGTCAGCAGGTCAAGGCTGAGCACCAGGTTCCTTCTGGATTGCTTACGCCTTTGTCCATCCCAGAGTGGAAATGGGATGACATCGCTATGGATTTTATCTCCGGATTGCCTTTGACTCAGAGAAGGCATGATTCTGTTTGGGTTATTGTGGATCGACTCACGAAGTCCGCTCACTTTTTGCCGGTTAAGATGGACTATTCGATGAATAGATTGGCCAGTATTTATGTGGATGAGCTAGTTCGATTGCATGGAGTGCCTTTGTCCATAGTTTCTGATAGAGATCCAAGGTTCACATCTAAGTTCTGGAAAGAATTGCAGCGAGCTTTGGGTACCAAGCTGAAGTTCAGTACAACGTTTCATCCTCAGACAGATGGTCAATCCAAGCGTGTGATTCAGATCTTAGAGGATATGATGAGGGCTTGTGTTTTGGACTTCCCAGGTAGTTGGGACAGGTATGTATCATTGATGGAGTTTGCCTACAACAACAGTTTTCAGTCGAGCATTGGTATGTCACCGTATGAGGCTCTGTATGGACGTCAATGTCGGACTTCAGTTTGTTGGACAGAGTTATCTGAGAGATCAGTGATTGGGCCAGATCTGGTTAGAGATACTGAGGAAAAGATTAAAGTTGTGCAACAGAATCTGAAGGTGGCCAAGGATCGTCAGAAGTCTTATGCCAACTTGAAGAGAAAGGATGTACAGTTTGAAGTTGGGGACAAGGTTTTTATTAAAGTGTCTCCTTGGAGAAAAGTGCTTCGATTTGGAAAGAAAGGAAAGCTTAGTCCTCGCTTTATTGGTCCGTATGAGGTGTTGGCAAGAGTTGGTCCAGTGGCATACATATTAGCTTTGCCGATGGAATTGTCGAAGCTTCATGATGTGTTTCACGTTTCGATGCTCCGTCGGTATAGATCGGATCCTTCCCATGTGTTGTCGATTCAAGAAGTTCAAGTGCAGTCAGATTTTTCCTACGATGAGGAGCCTAGAGCTCTCCTAGCTCGAGAAGTAAGACAGTTGAGGAATAAGTAGATTCCTTTGGTTAAGGTTTTGTGGAATCACCATGGGGTTGAGGAAGCAACTTGGAAGTCGGAGGAGTCGATGAGATTACAGTACCCGCGATTATTCAGTTCAGGTGAGAATTTCGAGGACGAAATTCTTGTTAGTAGGGGAGAGTTGTCACATCCCGTTTGCCCCCTAGTTGAATGAGCCACATATATTTGTGTGTGCATTTGCATACGTTTTGTATAATAAGGGCATTTTGGTAATATTGCATGTTTTAAGAGTTTCTCTTGCATGTGGGTGCATGCATGGTGCTTTGGTGTGAATTAGTTGGGACAGAATTGTGTGTGCCCAAGCGCACCATTGTAGTGTGTATTCATGAGAGTTTCATCATGTGTGGTTGTGTGCACCATAGCAGGATAGGCACTAGAGGATTAATTGTGTGTGTACATTTGCACTTGTGTAGGGTGTGCATGTTTGGGAGAATCTTGTGTGTGTTCCTCATACATGAGTAGGATGCATGATTAGGGTGTCTCATTGTGTGCATGTGGTGCACTAGGTTAGGGTGTGAGTGAGTAACCTCCTCCACTAGATGATTGACAAGTGTAAAGTGGGAAAGAGAAAAAGATGAAAAAGGGGAAAAATCAGATTTTGAAACCCATTTCCCGTTCCTTCTTCTTCTCCTTCTTCTTCTTCCTCCTTTGCACTCTCTTAAGTGCCCTAGCTTAGATTCAAGCCTCTAGTGGTGGAAATTGTTCATTGCATAGTATTTTAAAGGTAAATCTACTGCATTTATTCTTCTTTTCTTCATTTGGTTCTCCATCTTCTTCTCTTTTCTTATTTTCGGATTTGGGTTTGAAGTTGGATTTTGTGTTTGTGTGTTATGTTGTTTTGTGCTTAGTTGAACCTCCTCGCGAACCAAAGGGTAAGGAGAAGGTTGGGCCAAGTGGAACTAAGCAATAGGAGCAAAGGATTTTTGAGGTTTGGGAATTTCTTATCTTTGCATGTAAATGTGTTCTTGATGATTTCTGGAAATGTGAGTTGAAATATGCTTTTGTTGTGGTATATATGATGTGGGTCTTTGTTTTGGAATGTGGATCTTGTAAGTTTTTGAGTTAATTATGATAATTTTGGAATTGATGTGGTTTGATGCATAAATTGGGCTTTTGATTGATTCTTGAAATTGAATGTGTAAACTAATGGATTGTATGAAGTTCACTGTTAATAAATGTTGTATTATGGTTGTTGATACTTTTGGATGGCTGGAATTGAGGTAAGTGACTCTTGATTGAGTTTTGTGTTGTTGGGTCTGCAGAATTTCTGCAGATTTTCGAAATCCCGAAGCTGTCGCGATCGCGACAACTATCGCAATCGTGACAGAGAGCGGTGTTGGGAGCCTCGCTGTCGCGAGCCCACGACAGCAGAAGTGTTATTACTCTCTGTCGCGAGCGCAATGACTGTCGCGATCGCGATAGAGCGTATCGTTGGCCAAGTGCTATCGCGAGCACGCGATCTGTCGCGAGCCCGTGATAGCACCAATTGTCCTCTTTCGCGATCGCGAGAACTGTCACGAGCGCGACAGAGCCTGGCCCTTCCGTCCTCCTCGCGGTCGCGAAATCCGTCGCGAAATTCGGATTAAAAATTTTAATATTGGGGACAAGGTTCTCTTGTATAATTCTAGATTGAAACTCTTTCCGGGAAAATTAAGATCTAGATGGAGTGGACCCTTTGAAGTCACCCAAGTTTTTGATCAAGGGTTTTTAGAGCTAAAAAATGGAAAAGGTGAGTTATTTAAAGCCAATGGTCAAAGATGTAAAGTGTATTTGGAGGAAACATTTCATGGAAGGGAGGTTTCATTTCTTTCCTTAAAAATGGTTTAATGATTACTTGGTTTTATTTTTTCTTTTTAATTAAATGTTTTATTTATATGTACTAATGTCATTCTTTTTGTTCCACAGATGTTTTTAATATGTAAGTTTATTTTATATACATTCGTGTGACATTTTTGGAAGGAAAAGAAAATGTGATTTCTCTAATTTCCTTTCTGTCGCGAGCGCGACAGAAAGAGGCAAGAGTATTTTAGACTTCATCGCGACAGAAAATTTTTGGTTTTCTAATTTTCTTTCTGTCGAGATCGCGACGTTGTCGCGATGGAGAGCGGGAATAAATTGTCGCGATGACGCGACGTATAGCGCGATGTTTAAATTTTTCATTTCGGTTCTGTCGCGACAGAACGCAAAATTCGAAATTTTAAGTCAAATCAACCGTTGAGATCACATTTAATTCCCCACCTTCTCATTTTCTACTCTAATAACTTCTCTTTCTTTTATTTCTTTTGCCTCTTCAGTTTTCTTCTCTTTATTTTCGCATGATTCTCTCAAAATCTTTTTCACGATTCTCTCTAACTTCCAACGCAAATCTCGTTTTTCTTCTTCTTCTATAAATCTGTTGTTTTTTTTTCTTTTTCTATTTCTTCTCATCTTGTTCTTCAATTGGAAAATGATTTTGAAATGGTGAGAACTAAACATGTGGGTGATAAAAGCAAAGGGAAGCGACCTATGGGGGAATCCAGCCAACCGGAAGAGGAACCAACTCCTGCTTCCCTCATTTTTCAAAATAGGTATGACTGCCCTTTTCCCATTTATTCTGATAAGGAGGGTGAGAAATTCCTTCATTTTGCTAAGAAAACGTATGTGGGTATGTGGGCTCTTGATTTTGCAATTTTAAATACTATGGGTTTGCATGATCAGATTAATAATTTTCTTCAATATATGAAATGGGGTAAATTTATTACTTTCTCCTTACCTGTAAGAAAAGATTGGGCAGTAGAATTCTTTGTTACCTTAGAGTATGTGGATAAAGGTAGGGACTCCATGAAATTTAGACATCAGGGTAGACATCATACATTTACCTATAATGATTTGCATACTTGGTTTGGTTTCCCATTAAATGGAAAAAGATTTAATTCGCATATATTTCAGCCCTCTCCTATTTGGAATAGACTTTCTGGTTTAGAACGTTTTAATAATAAAAATTCCACTAACAGGCAAATTAAAGACAATGCATTGATGCTTTTTCACAAATTTCTGTGTCATGCTATGCATGGGAGGGTAGAAAGTACTAAGGTGCAAACAAAGGATTTGTTTGTTTTAGATTTATTGCAATCCCGTAAAACCCCTGACTCCATTGATTTCATTTTAGATGGTCTTTACCATGCCTCTATTGCGCGTAGTAAATCAGTGGGAATGTGCCATATGGTGACGGGCATTATTTTGGGGTGTATGGGTGATTTAAATAATTTTGTAATGAATGAAAATGAGTCAATTCCTTTGCTGGATGTTGTCTATTTGCGCAGAGCTAATATTTTAACCAAGGGAGCTTGGCCCCCAAGGTTTGTTGATAGATGTGCAGGTGGAACTAGTAGGGCTGAACCAAGTATGGCTGGACCAAGTGTGTCTCATGCAAGGGCACATGAATCAGCTTCCGCAGCTCATGCTCATGACTCCTCGGGTGAGGACGAGGCGGCTGCTGGTGTTGATTCTGAGGAGAGGAGGACTGATCGAGGCGCTGCTGTAGATTTGGGGCCTGTTTTGCAACGATTGGATGGTATTGAAGCCACCAATCAGAGTATGGCAGCGCGCATGGATGTGCTAGAATCGGATGTGCGGACGGTGCTAAAAAATCAGAAGAGTTTGGGTCGCAAACTCCTTAGTTTTTTCTACAAGCAGAATGTGGATCTTTCTCCAACTCCACCAAGCTCCCCTAGTGGGAGTTTTTGAGTTTGTCTCCTTTCCTTTTCTTAATTTTGTTTGTTTTTGTTTTCATTTGTGTTTTTTTTGTTAGTTTGTTCGTTTAGTTTATTCCTTTTTACACAATGAGGACATTGTGTCCTTCAAGTGTGGGGGGAGTTCTGTGTGTGATTTTGTGATTTTGTTTCAAATATATGTATGTATGGTTATATTCATGTGTATTTATGTAGTATAGCTTGTGTTATGCATGAATTGCTAGATTTAGGAATGTAGTGTTTTAGATTGTTTTAGGTTGTTTTACAATAACATTTTGTTTTGGAGCTTTGTATTTGATAATTATTTGAGAATTAGAGCATGTATAGGTTTTATATTTTTTGGCCATTAGCCTAGATAGTAACTTTTTGACCTTTTTCATTATTTGTTTTACTTTAGCATTCTGTTGTACATAGTGAAGGGTATGACTTAGTAAAACACTTTGGTGTAGGTTCTTTTTAAGTTAGGTATCTTTTTATATGTAAATAAAGATTGTTTTGCCAATTTATTGCCTATGATAGTTTGACCTATTGCCATGTGAGCTTTTGAAGCCTTATACACGAATTTTTCTTTGTATGAGAGCCTTATTATGCCATATCCTCTAGAACTTGTTTTTGGTAAATTTCGAGATTGCATTTTAGTATGGGTTGTACACGGGATATGATAAGGGCACTTAGAATGAACTATTTTTGGCTTACTTTTCAATTCCTTTACCTTTTGACTTTAGGTAGCCAACTTTGAGCCTAATTCCTGTTTTTCTTGTTTAACCATATTAATAACCCAATCTTTTTGCTTAAACAAGGCCCTATTTCTTTGTAATTACCCTATTGTGGAGGGATTAGGGTTGATATAGCATGGGAGATATATTTGTTATTGAAAAGCATGAAATTAGTAAAAGTTTGCAATTGAAATTTCCTTCTTTTCAAAGTTAGAGTTACAAATGCTAGTAGTATATTAAAAAAAAAAAGAAAAAAAAAAGAGAAAAGAAAAACATGGGAATAGCAAGATGTACATTTAAAATTACTTATGTGTGGGATGGAGCATTAAAATGCACCCATACTAAATTCTCTTGCTATCCTAAGATTTAAAAAAAAAAAAAAGAGAAGAAACAGAAAAAAAAAATAGTAAGAATACATTAAGAGCTAGCAGCAAATTTATATTCTTAAGAAGGGAATTAGATTAAAAGTATCATGCTTGTTACTATTCTGATTTGGTTAATTCTCCTATGTTGTATTGATGCTTTTCTCTACACAATGCTAGCTACTTAAACCCAAAAGTTTCCTACCCTAACCTAAGCCACATTACAACCCTTTTAAGACCCTTTGATCCTCTTTACTACTTTATACTAGTAGTGGAGATTTTTACTACTTACAAGCTTATGGTATGTAATGGCATAATCAAGGAATGAGGGAAAACACTAACCTTTATACACTTGAGTGATTGAGTGTTTATCAAAATAAGTGTTGAGTGAAAATTATCTTAGGCAATGCTTTGTGTGAAATATTCTCTACATATGCTAAGATATTTGATTTCTTGAGATCAAACATCATTGTGTTTTTCCATTTCATGGTTTTCCAAATGTGCATAGAGGTTAAAATTCAATGAATGATGGGAATGTTTAAATGGTTGCATATTTTGGCTAGTGTGTTAGAAAGATATGTCTATGCATGGTATTTTCAAATAATTGTCAAGTGTCTAAGTGAGCTCCAGAATATTGTGTTATTATGTATTTTGTTTTTTTGTTGTTTAAGTGTTTTGCTTGGGGACAAGCAAATATTTAAGTGTGGGGGTTTGATATGAGCTTAAATAACTCATAATTAAATTATAGTTTGTGGTTATAAATAATGTTTTAAGTGTTTTTAGCTGTTGGAATTAGGTGTGTTTTATGTGTTTTGTTAATTTTTGTATGTAGGAGGCAAATGGAGAAAATATGGAGAAAATGGAGAAAAGAAGAAGAAATGAGCCAAGGCAGAAAAGCTTTTGTTGCGATCGCGATAGGCAGCGCCAGCGCGACAGAGAGCGCTAAGGGAAGAAGAGAGAAAGAAGGGAAAAAGAAGAAAAGAGAAGCTGTCGCGACCAAGGGAAGGCGTCGCGAGGTCGCGACAGGGCGTGGAGAAGGCACACGCGAGGAAAGGGCTAGCGAAGATGAAGGCGTGTTCTGTCGCAATCGCGACAGGTGTCGCGATCGCGACAGAAGGATCCGTTAGACACTAAAGTTCAAATTTGAACTTTAAGAGTTGTACCTTTCCACCAACTATTATAACCTTTGTAGAAGGGCATCTGAAGGGGCATGAGCTGACATTATAAATTCTGTTTTTAACTGTAATTTATGGATAGAAAAAAAAGAATTGAACATTTTGAATATTTTTCTGAAAGTTAGAATAGTTTTCTTTAGTTTTTACTTAAGTAAATTTATGTGTTGAAGAGAAGATAGCCTACAAGGAAGAGGACTCCAATTGGTGATTTGAAAAGGGTTGAGAAATCTCCTTTTTCAATTCTTATCTTTTAATTCTTCTTTGTATTCTTATGATGTAAATTCTGAATTTGGATGTTAATATCAAGTATTTTATTGTTCATATTAATTAAAGTGCTCTTACTTGTAGAACTTCTCATTAGTACATTATTTGTGATCATTATAAGTTTGAGTTTAATTGAGAAATAAATTCATTCTTATATCTAATTGGAAATTCATCATCAAGATATTGTTCGAGAAATCATAATATTGAAATGGTTGTTATAGGTTGTGCTTTATTCCTAAGATTTGCATGTATAATAATCTAGTTCTTAAATGGAAGTTTGGAATTAGAATTATAAGTGTATGTTTTAGGCATTCCTATTTATATTGAGAAAGTAAGTAGGAAATTTATTCAACTTGGCTTACAAGATAAGAATGTTAAAGTCATTAAGAACAATTAATTCAAATTCCATCTTTATACTCAGCATCGTTAATCTTTTCTATCTTCTTAGATTCTCATAAATTCGGTTTAATTAGTTTATATGTTAGATTAGATTAAAACCAACTCTACCATTAATTTATCATTGTAAACAAGATTAAAATCAATTAGTAATAGTGTGTAAAAATGTTCCTCGTGGGATCGACATTCTTAAGTACTGTTGCGGTACACTGTATACTTGCGGTATAATTAGCATATATAGAAAATGCCTAACAGCTAGTCTCGTCTCGGCCTGCACGGGGAAAGTGAGATGCAGCACTCTCTGATTGCAATCCCAGTTGCAAGATGCGGTGTTATCTAACCGCAATCCCGCCGCGATGTATTCTATTGCTGATGCCCTATGACTTCGTCTCGGTCTGCATGGCCTTCCGCTAGCCTTGTCTCGGCCTGCGTGGGAAAAGTGAGATGCAGCACTTTCTGACTGAAATCCCGGTTGCAAGATGCGGTGTTATCTATTCGCAATCCCACCGCGATGTATTCTATCGCTGATGTTTATCTTGAACTTTCTTTTTTCTGCAAAAAAAGAAAATGCAATTTTATAGGGTAAATTATAAAAGAGATATGTACCTGTGGCAGCACCTGCCTATTGGGGTCGGTGTCAGTTGACACTCACTGGGAGACTTGAATGCTCACTGAGAGGCTTTGATGCTCACTAAGAGGCTGTGACGAGCGCCGGACCCGCGTGGGCGCCCCTTGACCGCCCGCTTGAGGGCGATCGGGCATTTGAGAACCGTTGACAACTTGTAACGAATTACAAGTGCGTCTATTTTGGGCAACAAGGAGGTTTCATGGAGTCACCACCCAATAAAACATTGCGAAAGTTTCTCTCGCCTCGGAGAGCCTAAGACAGCGCTTTCATCCATTTTGGGCAAGCCGAAGGGGTCTTGGATAGGGGCAGCAGCAGGTACTCTTTGCTCAACAATAGGTGGGTCAACCACTGGTTGGTTAATTGCAGTAGGATGTTCTTCTCTAATAACCTCTCATCTGGCACTCGGATAGGGGCAGCAGCAGCTTGTTGCCCAGCTATTGTGGCGGCAAGATTGCCCATCATTGCAATCATTCGGGCTTCAAATTCCTCCATTCTCTTTCCTACCTCCTCAGTAATTATTGTCTGGGTTGCATCAGACTCAATAGATGGATTAGCCATGCTTACTTCTGTTGATGATTCGGAAGAAAACCCCACACTATTTTTTGAGATTGAATCTGAACTCTGATCCGACACTAACTCTGTTAACCCTAAAAGCGGCGTCCTTCTTAACCGTTCGTCGGGACCTCTAGACCACCCAAGAGAATCTATGATGGCTGAAATGCAAAAATTGTTAAGATGATGCATGATTAAAATGCGATGCATGATTAAAATGCAATGCATGCAAGCAGATAGATCCTTCCAACCTTGATCTATGGATTAACGTGGAACCCAATGGACACGTATGGTGCGCGGTGAAAAATCGGCAGCATAATAGCTCCTATCTAATGTACATACGTATGGGTGTTTGGCCTTTACGTATTTGAACAATTCAATTTAACTAGGATGGGCCCATCGGGGCATGAAAGCCTTTGATAAAGACCATTTAATTAAATTGATTTCATCCAATATATGATGGCCCATATAGCGAGCATAGTATTACGGTACATTTCACCTAGTGGAAGTATCTATTGCCATTACATGAGCTTTAGTCATGGGGTGATGATATTTTTGGGTTACCCAAGCATGATCCCTGCCGACGGGTCTAGCTCATCACGACCATAACGACCGATCGGGTCACCATTTGATATACCATAATGGTACGAGACTTGGGCTTGTAATTATCCTTAACACTTCCCTAAATTGAGTGAAAATAGGGTCGTGCTTCAGGAACGCAACGGGGTTTGAAAAGGGACCAAACTAACTTAATCTAAGGCTCTAATGAGATGATATGCAATTTTGAGATAACGCGAATTTCATAAACAAAAACTTAATTGTAAAAGTTAATCAAGGTACTTTCAAATTGAAGTCTCGAACTAGTTGTCCCCAGTGGAGTCGCCACTGTGACGCGCGTCGGACCCGCGTGGGTGCCCCTTGACCGCCCGCTTGAGGGCGATCGGGCATTTGAGGTCCATTGACAACTTGTAACAAATTACAAGTGCGTTTATTTTGGGCAACAAGGAGGTTTCATGGAGTAGCCACCCAATAAAACATTGGGAAAGTTTCTCTCGCCTCGGAGAGCCTAAGACAGCGCTTTCATCCATTTTGGGCAAGCCGAAGGGGTCTTGGAGGGTAAACCTCTCACCTCCTTAATTCCAAAGACAACGCTTTTATCCATTTTGGGCAAGCCAAAGGGGTCTTGGAGGTTAAACCTCTGGCCCAAAGGAGCCTAGGATTAATGTCTAAGTCTCGTGACACAAGAGGTGTCTTAGAGGGTAAACCTCTAGCCTCTTAGACCAGAGAATGGGTTCGGGACTTCTCATCTATTTCTACCTTGATTAATTTTATAATTTGGTTTTGAGTTTATTAACTCGCTCTCTCTCCACACAATGCAATTTTAATTTAAAAGCGCAAATATTCACATTGAAAGCGATAAGATAGAAATATAAAAAATAACATCAAAAATAAATTACAATAATACCAGGAGCGGAATACAACTCCCATTTAAAAGTGCAAACATACATAAAACCGGGGAATTTATTAATTATGAGGACTTTGGTCCCCGCATGCACAATTAAAGAAAACATTTTGGATGTGATGATTTATTTGGGATAAAAATTAGGACATTGGTCCCATTTATTATGAAAAATCCAAATTAATTTATTAGAAATATTTGTGTGGTTTTTATTCATGCGTGCATAAAAAAAACATTTTATTCAACGAATATATACAAGGAAATATAAATAAAATGAGAATTGAAAATGTGCAATGAAAATACCAAACTCCGTATATCCTCCTTCTCGTGCATTAGTGCTCAAATGAGAATAAAACAATGATTTGCAACCAAAAATAAAATAAAAGAGATTCATGTTAGAAATTAACCCAAAGAGATGAGATGACATAAAAGATAATATGTATAATGACCATATAACATGCCTAAGATACTATAACATGCATAAAAATAATTATGATGCAATTTAACAAGCATAAAGTGAGATAACATCATGGCAAATGCAATTTATTAATAATGGTGATTAACATGCATGAAAGATTAGTGACAATCAATTTTAATACTCCTAAGATGTGCATGAAAACATAACATAAGAATAATAAAACTTAACATGCATAATAAAGCCTAAAGTAATATCTAACATAAAGGCATAAGAAAATAAATTTGAAATTTAACATACATGCAAAATATGAACAATGACATTAATGGTAATAATGATACTAATACCTAATGACATCAATGAATGAGTGTAATATAAATTATAATAATAAAACTAGCATTTATAACAATAATAGCAATAATAAACATCAATGGATGTAAAGAACATTAACAACCTAAATTGAACATGCATAATGACATAAAAATAAACACCTTGACATGAACATGATATGATAAATTTGAAAGAATTAACTTGTTAAATAAATAAATAATTGAAGATAAAAGAAGAAGAAAAATATGGAGACTAAAAGAATTTACATGTTTAATATGTTAATTGGAAGCAAAAATAGATGAAATTAAAAAGAGAATTAATGAGTAAAACAAAGAATAATTACCCTCAAATTTAGTTTTGAAGAATTGAAGGTAGAAGTATTGAATTCCTTGTCCTCTCTTGTGAAAATCCTTAGAAAATAGCTTGAAAACTTGAAGAAAAACTCTTGGAAACAAGTGTGTAAGATGGATTTTTCTCTCTCAACTCAAAAGCTCTAAAATTCAGTTTTTTTCCTTTCCAAATGTTCTTAGTTCGTCCTCCCCCAAATCTGAATTTTTTCTAGTGTTTTAACCCTCAAAAACTACCCAAAAACCACCCAAAACCGTCCAAAAACGGTTAAAAATCAAGTGGGAGCTGAAAAATGGGCGATATGGGTGAAATGGAGGCGAAATCGGCGCCCTAACGCTGAAAATCGGCGTCAAACGTGTGCCTCGCGCACGTTTCCGCGCGCTGATGCGCAGGCAACGTGCGCGGAACGAGTGACGGCCTAGGCGTCGGAGCGGGCGTGCTCCGCGCACGCACATTAGCGACGCCCAGGATCCGTCGCCTTTCCGTCGCGATTATTTTCCCCTCATTTTTATCACCATTTTTTCATCATTTTTCACACCTTTTTTTTTTTTTTTTATAAAATACCCTCAACTTAAAACACACTTTTTCTTCTCAAAAATAATTTGAAAAAATATTTTTAAAATACAAATTTTACTCATTGAAAAGACAAAGAAAATCACTTCCGAACTCCAATATTTTTACCCATAAGCCGGCATAGCTAAATTTCATCATCGGGTAATCCTGATCAAGGCTACTCGGGACCCGGTGTCTACATAGGCTCTGACTGAAAGGCTTTGATGCTCACTGAGAGGCTTTCACTAAGAGACTTCGATGCTCACTAAGAGACTTCGATGCTCACTAAGGGGCTTTGATCGAGAGGCTTTGATTTTCGATCCTCAAGAGAGGAAAAGAGATTTAAGCTTACTTAGAGAGAAGTTAGATTGAAAGTTTTGTTGTTTGCCTTTAGGCGAATAGATTCCAATGTCTTTAGTGATTTTTCTATTTTTGCTTTTGTTTTTGATTCTTCCTTTCTTGAAATTTTTCTTTTTTGGGATTTTACATTCTGGATGTATTTGAATTTTCACAGTATGTTGGATTTTCAAGGCCTTAAAAATGTCTTCTTTGTGTTTTGTCGTTTTATTTGTGTTGTTTTTGTTTGAGAAGTTGTATTATTTGTACATTTATTTTGTTTGAGGATTTGTACATTTGGCTTTTTGTACACTTATGATGTGATGTGTGTGAGCATGCATCTTATGATAGAGAAACTTACCTGATTGCCCCCGGCATAGCGTGCATGAATCTGACAATGTTAAGCTGCACTCATCTCTTGGATCATCTTTAAGCATGAGGCCTATTCGGACCCTTCATCGGAGCCGTGTACATATACAAAACACTGTGCACGTGTGTGGAATCATGTGCGCGCAATATACATACATTTGAATCCAGATTTTATACGCTATGTGTGAGGTGTGTGAGCATGCCTCTTAGGATAGAGAAACTTATCTAATTGCTCCCGGCATGGTGCATATGAATAGGCTTGTTCTTTTCCCCTCTTGGGAGCAGGTCTTTGAGATTCTTCTCTCGTGAGGACTTCATCTTGATTATTGTACAAATGTGTGTAAGCATATATCTTATGATAGAGGAACTTACCTTGTTGCTCTTGACATGGTGTGTACGAGTCGGCTTGCTCTCTTAAATGTCTTCTTAGGAGCGGGACATTAAGATTCCATTCTCGTGAGGACTTCATCTTGATCCGATTGTTCAGCATGGATGAGCATCAATGTAGATTCAAAACTGTACCTTGGCTCACTTTTGTGTCTAATTTGCCTCCGACTAAAGTATGTGTGGATAGTTCGGCTTCTCAAAGGATCTTATTTTCTATAGATTTGCGTGATTCTGGATTGCCCTCAGCATGGTGTGCTTGGATAGGCTTATTTTTCTGGGGGTTCCACCTCTGTACATATTCACCTGATTTTATGCCGGATACAGTGGCCGATAATGTTGAGCTGAACCTATCTCTTGGATCACCCTTGCTCATGAGGTCTATTCGGACCCTTCCCTCTAAGTCATGTACACAACAACACATACAAAAGATTGTGTGTGCGTATGGAATTATGTGTGTGAAATATACATACAACACTATATACAGAGAACACATGCAAAGGATTAATGTACAAGAATTGTGTGTGCATATCTATATGTGTAAAAGACTGAATGGATGTGACATGCATGTGATATGCAAAAATGAATAGACCACATCCCGGGTGGTTAAGGGATTGGTTGAGGGTACTGCTCGGCTGCTCACATTGTCTGATGCTCCCAAGGATGTAGAAAGGCATTGTCTTGGCTTTACGGACTCTGACCACCCCTAATCTTTTCAAGGAGAACTGACTCATGCGCATCTTTGCCCCCCGGTCAATGAGCATTTTGCCCCCAGGACTCTGAATCAAGTTTTGCCTAAAGGGAAGTCATTCGGAGTAATGCCGCCTTATCGCTCCAGGTGCCAAAGGTCATTATTTTAAAGGTAGTGCGTCCCTTGTGGATTTTCACACTAGCTTTTCTTAATGGGAAATGTGTCCCTTTAGGGATTTGCACATAACCCTGTTCCTAATTTTTGTTTGGACTGGACCCAACCCAATCCAGTGGCTTTTTTTCATTTTTTTTATTTTTTAATTTTTTTTGAGACTTTCCCGCCTTTCAGGTACAGCTGCAAGAAAAGTTGAAGCTACTATCAAAGCCTCTTCCTAGGGTAAATAGCAGCTATTCTCTGAGACATTTTCTCCTTAGCATCGGTTGCATTCTATGGCCTATCTTGATGAATGTGTTGCGAGATTGGGTAAAGTAGCGGATAAGGATTGGGTTCCTTAGGGCTTCATGAGGCTGCCTTTTACATTACTACCCATTGTGCTTGGTCATTTAGAGGGATTAACGATGTAGTGAGACATTCCCTATCCTTTCGAGGCGAGGTCTTGTCTTCAGCCTTTGCTTCTCAGTATCATGATCTTTGGACTGAACTACCAGAGAAAACTACTATACTCTTTTTTGGGAATCATTCTATAACTTCTGCCAACACATATAGAGGATGGACACCTAGCCCCGCAGTTGATAATAGGACCTGGCCACCAAGGCACCCGGCCGGTGAGAACAGTAGTAAGGTATAGTTCAGATTTGTATGGATTTTAAGCAATATGTTCCTTTTTAGAACAGAACTAGCAAGTAATATCAATGAATGAATTTAGTTTTATTTCATTTCACAACATTGTGCCTGTTTCAGTACGATTTCAATATACATGCTCACCATTTAACACTAATTCAAAAATGCCAAACTACATTCATTCACAGAGCCAAATATTGATAGCATCAACTCCTGTTACCAATCAGCCCTCTCGGGTTTTCTTGATTGGATATTTTCTCTCATGCCTCTAATTTTTGCTCAGGATGCCTTTTTTCGGTTTTCACCCTGACGAGGCGCCCAATTTTAGCAAGGCCGCCTTTTTTTGATTTTTGACCTGCGGGGCTTTCATTCTCTTCTTTTGATTTTGTAGCCTTTAGCCATGGAACCTTTTGAGTCTATCAATATTGATTGGTTCTTTGAATTCATTGCCATCATTATCCGACAGAATCACGGCTCCTTTTGACAGCAGCTTCTTGAGGATGAACGGTCCTTCCCATGTTGGTCTGAACTTTCCTCTAATATCCGGTGCACATGGTCTCATCTGTTTGAATACCAAATCCCCCTTCTTCAATGGATGTTTCTTGACTTTCTTTCCAAAGGACCTAGCGAGCCTCTTTTGGTAGATCTGGTTGTGATAGTAGGCTTTTAACATGTTCTCATCCAACATGTTCAAGCGTTGCAGCCATTGTTGCGCCCATTCAGCCTCCGGAATCTCTGCTTCCATTATCACCCTCAGTGACTTAGGTTCGACCTCGATCGGTAATACTGCCTCCGTCCCATATACCAAGGAATATGGAGTGGCTCCTGTTGAAGTTCGGGTGGTTGTTCTATAACCCCAGAGTGCAAAAGACAACTTTTCCGCCCAATCTTTATAATTCTGAACCATCTTGGCTAGAATCCTCTTAATATTTTTGCTGGAGGCTTCTACTGCCCCATTGGCTTGAGGGCGGTATGGGGACGACTTGTGATGCTCATACCATACTTCTGGAATAATTTCTTCATCTCAGCCATAAACTGGACCCCGTTGTCGGATACCACGTGATGTGGGAAGCTGTACTTACATATCAAAATTTTCTCAATGAATTTCGCCATATCCCTAGCATCAACTTTTTTTTTGAAAGACTCAGCTTCTACCCATTTGGTAAAATAATCAATGGCGACGATGATGTATCCCTGTCCATTGGAAGCCGTAGGATGAATTTCCCCAATAATATCAATCCCCCAAGCTGGGAACGGCCAAGGCGATGTCAAATTATGCAATTCTGAGACAGGCCAGTGCCTTAAATCTGTGTACTATTGGCACAAATGACATTGCTTTACATACTTTGAGCAGTCATTATCAATGGTGAGCCAGAAGAACCCTTGCCTCATAATCTTCTTTGCCCATGTGAGCCCGTTCATATGGTCTCCGCATACGCCAGCATGAGTTTCTTCCATCACTCTCTTGGCCTCTTTCTCATCCAAACATCTCAACTGGATACCATCAGCCTGTTGTTTGTATAATATCCCATTTATGCAAATGAACTGGGTAGACAATCTGCGAATCATTCTCTGATCTTTCTGTGTAGCTTCCTCTGGAAAAGTCGTATTTTCTAGATAGTTCATAATGTCGTATTACCATGGCTTCCCATCCATTACTTCTATTTCCATGACTGATTTAGATTCGAAGCTAGGTCTTTCAGAGCTAGAAATCAAAATCGGCCTCATAACTACCCCTTCTGGATTGTCCCACATTGACACTAAAGTGGCGAGCGCGTCGGCCAACTAATTTTCGTCCCTTGGAACGAATGGAATGTACACGCTTCAAACTGACAACTCAGGTCTCTCAAGTGCTTAATGTACGACATTAGCCTTTCTTCTTTAACAACCCCTTCTCCTCGAATTTGATTGATCACCAGGGATGAATCACCAAACACTTCTACTTTCTTTGCCTGCAAGGCTATTAACGCTTCCAAACCAAAAGTACATGCTTCATACTCGGCTTCATTATTGGTAGCTTTGAACCTCAGTTTCTTTGCTAAAGGGAGTTTCTCATTATCCAGGGTGGTCAGAATGACTCCTACTCCTGCCCCCTTATTGTTCACAGCCCCATCAAAGTACAGTTGCCATCCCTGAATTTCGATGGCTGTCACATCCTAATCTGGAAAGTTGAGCTTGTATGAGTCTCCTTGAATTGGGTGTTCTGCTAGGAATTCTACCACTGCACGTCCTTTGATAGTTTTTCGAGTAACGTACTCTATATCAAACTCTGGTAACAGCAACAACCACCTACCCATTTTTCCAAGTAAGGATGGAGCCTCCTACAAGTATCTTAAGGGATTCTGCTTTCCTACCGCCTGTACCTTGTAGGAGTGAAAGTAGTGTCTCAAATTCTTAAAGGCCCAAATTACCACAAGACAGATATTTTCTACTTCTGCATACTTAACCTCATAAGCCGGGAACTTTTTGCTAAGGTAGTAAACAACAAATTCTACTCTGAATTCATCTTCCTGGGCTATCATGGCACCTACCGAACTATCTTCTATAAAAAATCAGTGGTTTGACATGCTGTGGCGGTCTCAAAACCGGTGGATTCAGTAAATATTCTCTAACAGTATTGTAAGCCTCATGATAATTTTCGTTCCATACTACTGGTTGGTTTTTTTTGAGTAGTTTGAAGATTGGCTCACAAATCGAAGTTAGTTTGGTGATGAATTTGCTGACATACTGCAATCTGCCCAAGAAGCTCCTTACATCTTGTTCCTTCTGAGGCACTGGCATTTCTCTGATGGCTTTAACCTTGGCTGGGTCGATCTCGATACCCCTTTGGCTAACCACATATCCTCAACTAGAAATTTGGCTTTGATTTGTTGGCGAATCTCCTCTTTTACTTTATCTGCCCATTCTGGCCTAAGCCTTCTTAGTTTGTGTTTAACAGGTTTATGGTCTGGATATGTAGGAATAGCATGCTCTGCGACTTCCCGACTGATTTCTGGCATATCTTTGTAGGTCCAGGCAAAGACCTTTTCGTATTTTGTTTTAATTCTCTCAAATTTTCTCACTCTTCAAGAGTTATGTCAGATGCCATCAAGATTTTCGAGGTTCCAAGAATAAATAGAGTAGCATCAATTGAGTAATGTCAAATATAAATGGATTATGATCATGCATAATGAAATCATTGAAAATAACATCACACAAGTGAAGGAAATTGTTCGACTTATTAATAAAACTAAAAAATGTCATTCACATTATTAAAAAAGTTCAGAACTAAGAAGGAAAGTCTAAACTATCATCTTCCTCTCTCTGCCGACACAGGTGTTATTGTCGACGGTCTATAATCAACTTTAGGGCCCATCCTGCCTTTCCACTTAGGCACTTAGTCTATCTTACTCTTTCCCTTTCGCTTTTCTGGGTTGGAGATCTGCTGGGAGTCAATCAGATCTTGAATAGCATGTCTCAAGGTCTTGCAATCGTCTGTGGCATGCCCGGTGTGCTGGTCGAAAGCGCAATACTCATCCCCTTTATGATCGGGCTGTCCCTGGCTTCTGGCGGGCCTAGCTGGCAATGGCTGTAATATCCCCTCCTTCATCAGCCTCTTGAGGACCCAGGACAAAGATCTGCCCAAATTAGAAAAATGCCTTTGCTTTACTTCCGTGGTTGGCACTTCTACAATCTCTTCTTTTTCTGGGTCTGGCATCAGCTCTTGAATGCGATCTTTCAAGGTACGACAATAGTCCGTTCTATGCCCTGAACACTGGTGATACGCGCAGTACCAATCTGCTCTATGTCTAGGGTATCCTTGACTTGGGGTAGGCCCGGCCGACAAAGGTTGTAACTTCCCTTTCCTGACGAGACGGGTGAAGTGCCAGGATAATGGCCTACCCGAAACAGTGAGGTGGGATTGAACTGCTCTAGTGGCTGGGATTTCTGTAGCCTTAGCATTTGCCTTACTATTGTCAAGGCCTCCCGAGCTTTTATTCTTTGAAGTACTCATGATTGCAGGGTCTTTATCCTCTTTGGACATAATGCCATGTTCTAAAATAGGCCTCCTATTTTATCCTTGCCTAATGGTGAATCAAGTGACCTCTAACCTCTGGTCTTAGAAGGAAAAGGAGGTCCTAGAGCCGTCACTGTATGAGCCTTTTCGACTGTGGTCGGCTTCACTTGGTTGATAGTTGTTTCCATAAGCTGGGCTTAGAGAACAAGTGCTATAGCATCCATTCTTTCTTTGATCACAGCCAGCATCCTTTTTTCCCACTCTTCAAACCTTTTATCTACCTCCTGGGCAATCAGGGCGCGAGTCTCTTCTGTTAATTGTGAAAGGCCAGCCATTTCTAATGCCTTTAAATGCTCTGGTAAGAATGCTAAAACTTTATTAGCCCATGTGAACTCTGATCACTCTTTAGACAACTATTGGGATCCCCTAACCACCCAAGCAAATGGTCTATAATGGCTGAAAATTAAGGAGTTAGAATGATGTATGAACAATATGTAATGCATGATCGTGCTGTGCAACAAATGGTATACAGTGACTAAAAGAGATTACAATGATACATGTGACACGTTTGAAAAACTATACACAGGATAATATGCACATGTAATAATTATATACAAAGAATAAGATGTATACATAGGAAGAAATAAAAAATTTTATTTGTGCATGAATAACACGAATATGCAATGCATCATCCACAACCACATGCAAGCAGATAGATCATTCCAACCTTATTGCCCCCACACACGAGGTCGTCCAGTCTCTGTCCTAGGTGGGCTTGATCCATGGGTTAACAGGGAACCCGATGGACGTGCATGGTGCTCAGTGGAAAACCGGCAGCATAACCTCTCTTAGCTAATGTGCATACGCATAGGTTTTGACCATCATGTATTTAGGCAGTCCGAATAAGTTGACATGGGCCTATCGGGGCATGAAAGCCTTTGATTAGGTGACCAATCAAATTATCTGGGTTGTCCAATACATAATGATCCACATAGCAAGCATAGTATTAAGGTTCATACCACTTAGGGGAAGTATTTATGTTCATTACATGAGCTTTGGCCAAGGTGATGTTACTTTAGGGCTACCCAAGCATGGTCCCTACCAACGGGCCTAGCTCATCACGAGCGTAGCGGCCGGTCGGGTCTCCATTTTATATACCAAATGGTACAAGGCTTGGGCTAGTGATTATCCTTAACACTTTCCTACATTGGGTGAACATAGGGTCGTGCTTCGGGAACGCACCGGGGTTGAGAAGGGACAAAACTAACTTAATCTAAGGCTCTAATGAGATGAAATGCAGTTTTGGGAGAAAGTGAAATTTATAAACTAAAGCTTAATCTTAAATTTTAATCAAGGTACTTTCAAATCGAACTCTCGAACAATAGTCCCCAGTGGAGTCGCCACTGTGATGCACATCGGACCCCAATGGCACCCATTGACCGCTGACTTGAGGGCGATCGGGAAATGAAGGTCCGTTGACAACTTGCAACGAATTACAAGCGCGTCTATTTTGGGCAACAAGGAGGTTTCATGGAGTCGCCACCCAATAAAATATTGGGAAAGTTCGTCTCGCCTCAGTGAGCCTAAGATGGCGCATGTATCCATTTTGGGCAAGCTAAGGGGTCTTGGAGGCGTTCACCCCAATAAAACATTGGGAATGACCCTCTAACCCTTAGGAGCCTAGGATTTTTAAGTCTGGGGGCACAAGAGGTGTCTTGGAGATGTTACTCCAATAAGTTATCGGACGGACGTCTCGCCTCATTGAGCCCAAAGACCAGAGATGGGTTTGGGACTTCTCATCTATTTATACCATGATTAATTTTACAATTAAGTTTTGAATTTATTATTTTGCTCCTCCTCCACACGATGCAATTTAATTAAAGGTGCAATTATTCACGTAAAAAGCGATGAGTAAGTAAAATAAAATAGAGAAAGCATCTAAAATACAATAACACTAGGAGCGGAATACAACTCCCATTTTAAAAGTGCAAACCATACATGAAATCGGGGAATTAATTATGTGGACATTGGTCCTTGATTTTGACTATTATAAAAATAATTTTAGTGATAGATTCATTGGATAAAAATAGGACATTGGTCCTTGATTTTGTTAAAAATCCCAATTATTTACTATAAAACATTTGTCTATTTTTATTTTGCGCGAGATAAAATGATTTACATGAAATAAAGACTAAGAATAAATAAATGAATGAATGCATAAACGAAAGAATAAAGGTACGGAATTAAACCTTCTCCGGGGTGTGTACAGCGACCGTTATCTCACGCTCAAACCATCAAGAGGCAAGAAAATGGCATTTCACAAAAATAAATAAAACATGTTAGTACTAAAAATCCAAAATAAACCCAAAATCAAAATAAAGTTATAAGACTAATAAAATAATAACATAAGTAAGTCTAAAGAAAATAGAAAAAATAACTAAAATAAATTAAACAGAACGCATGTCCAGAATATTTACCCTTGGATTTTACCTTTTGGATTAAAATTTGGTTGGATTTGGTCCCACACGCTTCACGAGAAGAAAATGAAACCAAAGAAAGAAACTTATTGAATTTTTGGAGTGAAAATCGAATTTTTCTATATATGGGTAAATGAGAATTTTTCCAACCCCAAAAAAATGTGAAATTTCCTTTTTTATAGAAAAACACGACCGATGGGCGTCGGAGGCTAAACGATGGGCATCAGTTAAATCCCATTTCCACCAGGAAATAGGATTTAACCGACGGGTGTCTGACCTACCGACGGGCACATGCCAACAGACACGTGTTCGTTGGTTCGGACACGTGTTCGTCGGTCAACTCACAGACGGTACGTCCCTCGTGGCGAGTGAGATGGGCTACCGCTATGACCGACGGATGGCCCGCCACCGACGGCCTGACCGTCCCTGGAGTAAAACTCAAAATTTAAACCAAAACTCTCCCGATTCTCCACTTCTTCCTACCGCAAATAAAAACCTTTAATTCTAGTGAACTCAAAGGACCGAAATCTCCGAATTTCATCCGTCTATTTGGGACTAGGCATTGATTTCTTCATCGGGTAATCTCTGATCTGGACCGCCTCGGGACACGGTGCTTACACATGGGTTGTGATCGTTGTGGTATTTAGGCTATCCGAATAAATCGATATGGGCCTATCAGGGTATGAAAACCTTTGATTAGGTGACCAATCAAATTATCTAGGTTTATCCAATACATAATGATCCAGACAGCAAGCATAGTATTAAAGTTCATGCCATCTAGGAGAAGTATCTATTTTTATTACATGAGCTTTGGCCAGGTTGTTATTACTTTAGGGCTACCCAAGCATGGTCCCTGCCAACGGGTCTAGCTCATCACGAGCATAATGACCGGTCGGGTCTCCATTTAATATACCAAATAGTACGAGGCTTGGGCTAGTGATTATCCTTAACACTTCCCTACATTGAGTGAACGTAGGGTCGCACTTCGGGAACGCACCGAGGTTAAAAGAGGGACCAAACTGGCATAGATCTAAGGCTCTAATGAGATACAATGCAAATTTTGAAAAAGGATGAAATTTTTAAATTAAAACTCAATCATATGTTTTAATCAAGGTACTTTCGAAGGGAAGTCTCAAAGTAAGTCCCCAGTAGGGTCGCCACAGTGACGCGCGCCGAACCTCGATGGCCACGAGTGCCCGCTTTTAGGGCGTTCGAGAGAGGTTCATGGAACTTGCAAGAGATTTACAAGGGAGTTTATTTTGGGCAACAAGGAGGTGTTTTGGAGTCGCCACCCAATAGAACATTGGGAAAGGTTGTCTAGCCTCACTGAGCCTAAGAAAGCGCAATCAGAGATATTTTGGACACCTCTTTCTAATAGAACATTGGGTGGATAGTCTAATCTCGTGAAACCTAAGACGATTCATATGCGTCTATTTTGGGTAGGCCAGAGATATTTTGGACACCTCTTTCCAATAAAACTTTGGAAAGATCATCTAATCTCGTGGAGCCTAAGACAATGCAAATTGGGCCTATTTTGGGCAACAAAAGATATTTTGGAGACCCCACCCCAATAGAACATTGAGATGGTCCTCTAACCTCATTGAGCCTAAGACCAGAGATGGTTCGGGTCTTCCCATTTATTCATACCTTGGTTAAATTATAATTGAGTTTTGAATTTAATATTTCATTCCTTTTCTCAAATAATTTAATGCATTAACTAAAGCGCAGATCATTCATGCAATGAAAGCGATAAATTAAATCCGTAAATGGAAGCAAGATTAAAACAAGATAAATGAAAATCCGATAAATTACAACAAAACTAGGGGCGAAATACAACCCCCATTTTTAATAGCATGTGGATCATACATAAAACGGGATGTTCGTTAAGGTGTGAGGACATTACTCTGCACATTTATACTTACAAAAACAACTTTAAAGTGTCAACTTTATTTGATAAGAGAAATAGGACATTGGTCCTCATTTTATTAGTGAAAATTCTAATTTAATTAATATAAATATTTAACCATTTTCATGTTAGCGAAATAAAATAATATTTACAAAAATAGAAATTGAAATAAAATGGAATAAGGGTAAAAAAAACCCGGATGAAAGTTCTCAGATCATTGCGGTGTCCGCTATTTGATATAACCCAAATCCAATAAAGAAGCAATAAAAACTCACAACAATAAAATCATGTTAGTGCAACAATTAAAATAAATATGAAAAATAAATAAATAAGGAAGAAAAGAATCTATAAAAATTTATAATGAAAATAAGGAAAAGAAAAGAAAGGAATAAATGAAAAGAAAGTGAAGGGAATGGAGGGGGAAAGGCCCAGGGATGGCCCATTCCGCGTGAGCGACGGGCATCCCTCGGCTGACCGACGGGTGGAGGTATAAGCCCTCGATGGCCCGTCACTGGGATGAGCGACGGCCGTCGGTGGGTCCTCTGCCCGCATCCTTGGGCCGACTGATGGGTGGAGATATAAGTCCTCGATGGCCCATGGCTCGGACGAGCGATGACTGTCGATGGGTCCTCTGCTCGTTGGTCATCCCAGACCCAGAAAAAAAGAGAAAATCAAGCAAAAAACGTTTTATTTTGAATAAAATGAGATTTTATGTGTAAAATCAATATGAGATGATCAAATGTAATGGAGATCGATCCAGAATGTTTACCCTCGAAATATTAACTCTGAAGGTGAATGTCGCGTGATTTCTGTTCCTCGAGTTGTATAAGGACTGATCCGTGATGCGTAATTTTAGGAGATTTTTGGCTGTAAAAATCGTGTTTTCGAAAATAAATCAAGAAAAGAAAATTATATTTTTCTTTCTTGATGTTTTATTTGCAATTATGAATGCTAAAAAGGCTAGATTGGATAGAAACAAATTAATTTCATTCCTCCAGATTTGCCTTAATTCGAAGAATATTTGATGAAAATCCGACGAAAATAAAAGCGAAGAACTTTTTGTAGGAAAATTCTCTGTTTTGTAAAAATTGCTAACCCTTTTTATCTTGTAAAAATTGCTAACCCCGAATAATGGGCCTCAACCCCCTATTTATAGGTTCAGGAAAATAATTCAAATTTAGAATTTAAATTTGAAAAAGATTTCTGAAATTAAAGTCAAAACTGATTGATTTACCAAATATTCTCAAAATCGAATCCAAAATTTGAAAATATTTGAAAAGATTTAGGAAATATAGGAAATCCTGAAAATATATTTGAAAACATTTAGGAAATACTTGGAAAATCTTGAAAATATATTTGAAAGGATTTGGAAAATTTTGGAAATCTCGCTAAAATCAACGGCAGATCGACGACTGACGGGCATCGATGGCAGGGGCATCCTTGGTCTTTTGTGCGATGAACCACCCACGAGAGTCGGAGGCCAACAGACAGTTGTAGCTCGTGAGAGGTAGGCATCTCTCACACGAGCGATGGGCATCTCTCAATGCGAGAGACGGCCTTTACAAGCGAGCGACAGTCGGTGCTCGTCGCGAGGGACGAGCCTCTCACGCGAGCGACGGGCGTCGCTCCCGCGAGAGACGGCACCGTTCTGTGTGAACGACAAGCGCCGCTCACACAAGAGGGGGGACGTCCTTGGGAACAAGCTACAGGCATCGCTATGACCGACGGAATACCCGTCGGTGGAACAAAGTCCAGATTTTTAAAATAGGAACTCCTCCCGACGTACAAAATTTCCCTATCACCAAGAAGAATTCTCAATTCTTGTAAAACTGAAGAATGAAATCTCACAACTTTCATCCATTTGCTTGGGAATAGATGTTGATATCTTCATTGGGTAACTCTGATTTGGACTACCTCAGGACCCGGTGTCTACACCTGTCTCTCGCGGGAGCGACGCCCGTCACTCGTGTGTGAGGGCCCATCTCTCTTAGTGAGCGACGATCATTGCTCACGGGTGAGGGCCCATCTCTCGCACTGAGTAAAACCCATCGCTTGTGCGAGAGGCGCCTGTCCCTCATGAGCGACAGCTGGGCCCTCATCACCCGTCTCTCACGAGGTGCCTCGCCGCTCGAATAGCCAGGTGTGCTTCTTGACCGAAGCTCGTTGGACTCCGAGCGACGCCCATCGGTGGAGGATCTGCGGCACTTTTTCATGGGATTCTCCCATATTTCTTGTGGATTCCAAATCTTTTCAAATGGTTTCAAATTCCAGATTTGATTTTGAAAATATTCTATAAATCAGTCGATTTTGATTCTGATTTCATAAATCTTTTTCAAATTCGAATTTAAAATTTGAAATAATTTGAATTATTTTCCTTAACTTATAAATAGGGAGCTAAGGATCATTATTCAGGGTTAGCAATTTTGATAAAAAATTGAAGACTTCTTATTAGAATTTTGAGAAGAGTTTTTTCTTATTTTTCGTCAAAAATTTTTCATCAAATCTCTTTCAAATTAAGGTGAATTCGAGAAAATGAAATCAATTCGTTCTTACTCGGTTTACCCTTCTTTAGCATTTATAATTGCTATAAAATATCGAGAAGGAAAAATATAATTTTCATTTCTTGATCTGATTTCAAAAATATAATTTTGTGGTAAAAATCTCCCAAAATTGCACATTACGGATCAATCCTTACAAAATTCAAGAGGCAGAAATCACATGACATTCGCCTTCAGAAGGTAATATTTCGAGGGTAAATATACTAGACCAATGCCTAATTCAATTTTTAATTCATATTAATTTATTTGTTCCCAATCGCGCGAAAGGTAAGCTTAATAGCAAAAATTGGATTTTAATCAGGATTTTTGTCTTTTTCTAAAACATGGGTGACTACGAGCAGAGGATCCATCAACGGCCGTCTCTCACCGGAGCGACGGGCCGTCATAGAACTCCATTTTTGCTCGTCGATAGGCCCAAAGACGGCCGTTGCTCGTCCGATGTAGCCCATCCTTGGGCCTTTCTCCCTCATTTTCTACTTTTTTTACCCCTTTTTCATCCTCATTCTTTCTTATTTTTCATAATGAATTTTTTATAGATTTTTTTGTCATGTTTATTTGATGGTTTTATTATCACGCTAACATGTTCTTTGTTTCTTTGATTTGGGGTGTTAAAAATGAAGAACACCGAGATGATTTGAGGATATTACTCGGGTTTATTTCTTTATCTCATTTCCTTTTATTGTAAGTTCCATTTTTATTGTAATTATTATTTTTACCCCGCTAATATAAAAATGGCTAAATATTTGTACAAATAAAATGGGATTTTCCTAAATAAGAAAGGGATCTATGTCATAGTTTTCAACCCAGATAAATTGTCACCTCTTAATGTTTTCCTTTAAGTATGCATGCGAGGACCAATGTCCTTATCTTCAATAAATATCCCGTTTCGTGCATGATTCACGTTTACTTTATATTGGGGGTTGTATTCCGCCCCTAGTTTTGTTGTAATTTATTGTATTTTTATTTATCTTATTTTAATCTTATTTTTATTTATTGCTTTTATTACATGATCGACTTGCGCTTTAATTAATTGCATTGAAATGAATGACAAAAGAAATGAAATTCTAAATTCAAAACTCAATTATAATTTAACCAAGGTATAAATAAATGGAAAGTTCCGAACCATCTCTGGTCTTAGGTTCAATGAGGTTAGACGAACCATCTCAATGTCCTATTGAGGTACGGACTCCAAAATATCTTTGGCTTGCTTAAAATAGGTGCACATGCATTGTCTTAGGCTTCACGAGATTAGATGAATATTTCCAATGTTCTATTGGAGGGAGGAATCCAAAAATGTCGTTGATCACCCAAAATAGACATAGATGCACTGTCTTAGGCTCAGTGAGGATAGATGACTTTTTCTAAAATTTTATTGGGTGGCGACTCTAAGAAACATTCTTGTTGCCCAAAATAAATGCCCTTGTAATTTTTACAAGTCTGATGAACCTCTCACAAATCACCCTAAAAGCGAGTCATTCGGGGCACCCCGGGGTTCGGCGCGCATCACAGTGGTGACTCCACTAGGGACTTAAATGAGACTTCACTTCGAAAGTACCTTGATTAAAACATAAAATTGAGTTTTAGTTTTAAAATTTCATCCCTTTTTGAAATTGCATTGCATATCACTAGAGCCTTAGATCTATACTAGTTTGCACCCTCTATTAGCTCCGGTGCATTCCCGAAGCACGACCCTATGTTTACTTAATATAAGGAAGTGTCAAGAATAATCACCTGCCCAAGCTTCATACAATTTGGTATATTAAATGGAGACCCGATCGGTCATTATGCTCGTTATGAGCTAGACCCATTGGCAGGGACCATGCTTGGGTAGCCTGAAAGTATCATCACCCTAGCCAAAGCTCATGTAATGAAAGTAGATACTTCCCTTAGGTGGTATGAACTGTAATACTAGGCTTGCTATGTGGATCATTATGTATTGGACAAATCAGATAATTTGATTGGTCACCTAATCAAAGGCTTACATGCCCCGATAGGTCCATGTCAATTTATTCAGACTGCCTAAATATGCAATGGTCAAAATTTCATATGCTTGTACATTAGCTAAGAGAGGTTATGCTGCCGATTTTCCATCGTGTACCACACACATCCATTGGGTTCCCCGTTAACCCATGGGCCAGGCCCAACTAGGAAGGAGACGACATGACCTCGTGTGTGGGAGCAACAAGGTTGGAAGGATCTACTTGCTTGAATGTGGTTATGGATGCTTCATAGCACGATCATGCATTATATGTCATTCATGCATCATCCTAACCAGGTATGTTTTACAGCCATCATAGATCTACCTAGGCGGTTAAGAGGTCCTTGTGGGCAGTTAAGCAAAAATCCATTCCTTAAACTACTAGAAAGGGTAAAAAACTCGGACTCATTTTTCGAAAGTAGTCATGCTACCTCCTCTTAGTTTTCTATACACAGTGAAATGGCTAACTCACAAGGAGGGACAGACACCACTAGGGCCATAATAGCCGAATAGAATGATGGCAATGATGGCACAGCCTGCGCCACAGAACCCAGCTCCTCCTCCCATGAGATAAAATGAACTGGAGGAGGTCAAGGAGGACCCACAAGAAGAAATTCGCCCACCACCAGTGGATTTAAGGGCTAACATATTAGCAGTATAGAGAAGAGGGGTTGCCCATAGGATAGATGAAGATTGGGAAGAAGATGAATACGAGGACCCAGTATCAATGAGGGGAAAGGCACCTAAGACGGAAGAGGTCATCTAGAAGAAGATGGAGGAAAAATTCGAAGCAATGTCGAGGATGTTGACCAGGGGGCAAGGGATAAACCCCGAAGATAAGGAATTGGAGGGAGAAGATCTGATCACTCAAAACTTCAAGATGCCAGACGTTCTAAAATTTGACGGCACCTCAGACCCTACTGCGCATGTAAAGTAGTACTCGTTGGTAATAAAGGGTACAACTTTGACTAAGAGGCAGAAGATAGAGTACTTTTTCTTGAGCTTAACAGGCCCAGCAGTAGACTAGTACCACGTGCTTGATAGGAGAACTAAGGAGGATTGGGACCTATTGACAGAGGAGTTCCTCCGATAATATGATTGCAGCACAAGGATGGAGGTAACATTGAAGGATTTAGAGCTACTGCAACAAAGATCTGGGGAGTCATTTCACGAGTACCTAACTCGATGGAGGAACCAAGTGATGGAAATGAAAAGAAAGCCGGATACCCAAGATCAGATAAGGCTCTTCATCAAAAATGCTAGCCCATATCTGAGGGATGGACTGAAGATGAAGGGATTAAGAGACTAGGAGTCATTGAAGGATATAGCCATTGAGGCTGAAGGTGAGTACCTCACAAAAAGGGTGAGCAGTGAGGCCTACGTTAAGAAGGGAGTAGTAGTCAGGGGGCAAACCGACTAGCAAGCTTGAGCAGTAGTGCCAGGATAAGCAAGACAGCAGAAGTCTCAGTGAAGAAATTTGGGGAGATCTCTTTCTTAGATACTCAGGAGGCTGATGAAAGAAGGAAAATTGCAACCCCTACCACCACGACCCGCTAGGACCCAGGGTTAGCCAGCGCATAAAGATGAGGAGTACTGCGCCTATCACCAGCATGCTGAGCACACAACTGATAATTGTAAGGCACTAAGGCATGCAACTCAGGATCTGGTCGATTTCAAGTAGATCACAAATCCGAAAAAGGCAGGAAATAAGAAAAATCCCAGATACAACAACGTACCCCCACCTATGTTCATGATCGGGTCTAGCTTGCCCGAATGGGTGGTTTTAAAGGATTTATATGGAGTCGATGCAAATATTGCTATCATGAGCCTTCATGAGTCTAGTGAAGAAGGGATGCCAGTGGCAAAGATCGACTGCTGGTCCACTGATGAAAATGGAGATAATAATAATAACTCTGATGTTAAAGGATTTCCCGACCCATGGGGTTCGAAGGAGGAGGAAGAGAAGAAGGATGGAAAAAAGAAAGTCAGAGCGATAACCCAGAGCGGAAGGGTAGTTCCGAATGTGGAAAAGCCACAAGATCCCTTGGTAGTTCAAAAGGAAAAAGAGCTGGAGGAGGATCCGATAATGAGGCAGTTGAAAAAGATGCCGGGTCAAATATCGATCTGGGATCTACTGAGACAGTCTCCCTCGCATAGACAGAACTTGGTGGAAGCCCTATGCGAATCTATAGTGACTACTACCATTTCCCCTACCGAGCTACTGGATATAGTGAAAGGGAGCACTGGAGAAAACATGGTTTACTCAAGTGCAGATTTGCCGGCTGAAGGTCGCAACCACAATCGCCCATTGTACATAAGGGCTTAGATAAATGAGAAGCATACGGCATGTGTCATGGTGGACGATGGACCTTCCATAAATGTTTGCCCTTTGGTGGTAATGGCCGCATTCGAAGTGATGGAGGAAATGCTGAGTAAGTCTGACCTCGCAATCATAGCATATGATAACTCTCGCAGACAGGCATTAGGGACATTTAAGCAATGGTCAAGACTGGGCCAATTCAGATTGAGGCAGAGTTTGTAGTCCTCCCTATTCCGGCCAATTTTTTAGTGCTCTTAGGCAGGCCATGGTTCCATAAGCTAGGATGGGTGCCTTCCGTATTGCACCAAATGATCAAGATTCCCTACGAGGGGCAAGTAGTGGCCATCCACATTGCAAGAGAGAACCAAGTGTTGGTACTGGATATCGCTAGACAGCCCTTCAGTAGATTTCATGTTGCAGTGATTGACGGAGAAAAACACATCAAAGGGAGCCCCCAAGCAGTGAACATGATGAAGAGGATGTCTTTCCTCCCTGGGGCAGTTTGGGCAAAAGTTCTCAGGGGCTGCAGACTGCCATAACTATAAGAGGTTAGAAGAATAAGAAGGGTCTTGGATATGAGGGCAGTACAATGAAGAATAAGAGGGCAGTAAGTGGGATCCCCCACATCAAGGACAGTTTTGTGCCGGCCGCATCATTATGTGCATATGCGAGGGAAGCCGAGCCTCAATAGGTGGATGGAAGGATTGTACCAGGATTCGAGGTCTTTAATGATGTCTTCAATTGGGACATTGGAGTGATCAAGCCAACTGATGGTTATTGGGATGAAAAAATCATGACCAATGGAACCATCTAGGACCGAGAATCACCCGAAGAGATTATCACCAAGAGGATAGTGGCTGCCCGAGTGAAGGGGAAAGAGAAGATAGAGGATGAAGCTGCAGGAGAACAGAGTGAGCCATACAGGAGGTTGCTGTAGTGCCTCCGAAATGCCCATTCAACACACCATAGTCAGTTGTAACATCTGCATTAGCAGAGAAAGAAGAAGAAGATAATTTAGATTTTCTTTTTATACCTGAAATTTTCAATAATGTTGATGACATTTCCAATTCTATTAATAATATGAACAATTTTGCTTACTTGTGCAATGTTTCTAATAATTTCACTATGCATAATCATAATCATGATTCATTCATATTTGACATTGATTCAACTGATGCCACTCCATTTAATCTCGAAACTTCGGAAAACCCAAAAGAAATCTTAATAGAATCTAATGTAACTCCTGATGAGAGGTCAAAATTTGAGAGAATTTTAAGAAAATATGAAAATTTCTTTGCCAGGACCTATGAAGATATGCCGGGAGTAGATCGTGAAATCGCAGAACATGCCATCCCAACATACCTTAACCACAAGCTAGTCAAACAGAAGCTCAGGAGGCTTAGGCAAGAATGGGCAGAGAAGGTGAAGGAAAAAAATTCACAAATAGATCGAGGGCAAGTTCTTGATTGAAGTGCAATATCCAACTTGGTTGGCCAATGTCATCCTGGTAGCTAAGAAGAATGGCAAGGTATGCGTATGTGTGGACTACCGAGATTTGAATAAAACTTGTCCGAAAGATGACTTTTCGCTGCCCCACATCGACGTATTAGTAGACAGTGCAGCCGCTTGCATGATGTATAGATTCGTGGATGGTTATATAGGCTACAATCAGATTCTTAACAAAATAGTCAATCAAATCAAGACAACCTTTATCATCGAGTGGGGAACATTCGCTTTTAAAGTGATGTTGTTTGGGTTGAAGAATGGAAGCACAACCTACTAGAGGATGGCAACAAGGATCCTCTCCACAAGGAAGTGGAAGTATACGTGGATGATATGATGATTAAGTCAGCCACCAGGGAAGGTCACTTTGAGGCTCTAGAGAAGTTCTTTCAGAGGATCAGTAAGTATAATTTACGACTGAACCCTAACACTACAAGAAAATTATCAAATAGCAATTGAAATTAGCAACCGAATTTGTTGAATTTTCGTTGCTAATCAAAATTAGCAACCGAAAATAGCAACGAAAAATTCGGTTGTAATTTTGATCGTTGGTATTTTTTAGCAACGGAATTTAAATTCCATTGCTAAATATAGCAACGGAAATTATTTTCCGTTGCTAATTTATTTAAATTCTGTTGCTAAATCTAACCAATATACATTCGGTGAATTTGTCAATAATACCAACGTAATTTATTTTTCCGTTGCTAACAACGAAAAATTATTTCTGTTGCTATATTTACCAACGGCATAAATTTTTGGTTGCTAAAAATAGCAACCGAATTTATTTTCCGTTGCCATTTCTAGCAACGGAATTTTGTTCTGTTGCTAAAAATGGCAACGAAATTTTGTTCCGTTGCTATTTTTAATATCAAAACTTGTAAAATTATGCTAGCTTGGCATAATATTTTAGTTTCAATCAATTTTTTTTTATATATAAATAAATATAATCCAAATTCATAATGAAATTTAAGAAAATACTCTTATTCATATATAATATAAACACATGCACCATGAACAATTGCATTTAGATTACATGTCATAAATAATCAATATTTTAAATTTACAAAAGCTATCCTAAAGCATATACAGAATATACTACATATATATCTAAGGGTATCTAATCTGAATACCAAATCTATACATTACAAAAGGTAATACATGTCAAAAACCAAATCCTTCAAAAAATCAGCAGTAGGAAGTTGATTGTTAAAAATTGTAGATTTTGACTCCACCAGGTCGCCTGTGAGTAAAAGGTAAACAAAAGAAATAAATTAAACGCCAATGCTATATGATAAAAACTCTCACTGAACAACGGAAATGAAGATTTCACACCCATATGAGGTTTTTAATTTTCTATTTTAACTAAATCTACTTGAGTGTATTACTAAAACCAAATAATTGTAGCAGCTAGAAAACAACAAAGAACATAAGGGAATTTGACCATTATATATAATTTCCAATAAGAAATTGTCTTTTGCATTCAATAATAATCCTAGCATGAGAGGAAGCCCGAGTATAATGGGAAATATTTTCCAGTTTTAAGGTCCACATAATGGGAAACATCTTATTTAAGGAAATGAACTTTCCATTCTTAGATCCAAGCACAAGGTTAACACTTAACAGTATGCTGCTTGAAATTCAATTAACATTGACAAACATGCTATTGCTGCCTCTACAATACCACCAAATGTTGACCAATTATAACACCGAATTCAGCTAAAACTACAGTTAAAATTGACTAACATGCTATTTCTGCCTATACAACACCACCAAATGTTGACCAATTACAACACTGGATTCAGCTAAAACTACACTTTTTGGCAAGCTAATAACCAAAAGGTGCTGACAAGTTACTGTAAAAAGAATGACAAAATTTTTAAAAATGTAAATGTGTATTAAAGGTTTGGGAAAGCCAATCATGAAATATAAATGTGTCATGTACTAATGTAATAGCCAATCAACTTTATGTGCTTATGTTCTAATCCGGAGAGAGAATAATTGCAGCATAATCTAGATATGCACTGGCTCAGTAAATAAGTTAGAGAGATCAAAATACCATTAGACGTCAAACATGTACAGCAACTTATCATTGGGCATACCAAAGCCTAGATAAGCCACATAAAACAATATTATGAAAATAGGGGCATGCAAAATTTTTAAATCAAATGAATGTTACCCCCAAAAAAAATAATGAAAAAAACAAATCACAAGGAGTAGAACCAGCAAAAACTTAAACAAATTTTAGAGCAAAAGGTGAAAAGAAGACTAGAGCAAGAGAATGAGACTTAAGAAATTCAAACAAGGTACCAATCTCTGAACAATTTGTTATGAACAAATAGAAACAAAATTTGTTAAACAGCAGTGGTAGATATTATTTGGGGCAAGAAATTTATATTATATAGTATGACATAAATAATATCACACAGAAGTAAATATCACAGCGCAACCTAACATCTAATTGCGGTAAACTATTTTGTAAAATTCTATTTGTGATTTGATTCTTCTGCTCACTTTCTTTATTAGATATAATATTTGCTAATTTTTTTTAAAGAGTAATATTCACAGTAAATTAGCATAACTAACCTTGTGAAGGTGTTTTTGGTTTTAGCACCTGTAACAATAGAATCGAGCTGGCAACCAATGGCTCATAAATAGAATTGAGCTAGCAACCAATGGCTCATTAATAAGTGGAGAAAGGAACAGGAACATGAAGAACATGGCAGAGTCGCATGCGAGCAAGAGACGAGGAAAGAGCGGCGATGAGGGCAAGAGGCGAGTGGCGACGGGGACGAGAGGCGAGCTGCCATGGGCGAAGACGGCGATCTAATAGCACCTGAGGGAGATAGTTCTAGAGGCAGCAGCAGCGGTGAGACCTGATCTGCGATGATGGGGTGGAGGCAGACGACAGCGAGGGAGCGAGTGGCAGGGGGGTGGAGGGAGATGCTAGATCTGACGCCTGGTTGCTCGCAAGGAATGGGAAGCGCGATAGAGGGGGCAACACAAGAGAGAGGCATGGAGAGTTGAAGAAGGAGAAAATGGACTTTGTGATCTTAGGTTATTTTGGGAGGTAAAGGGAAGTCCAACCATTTTTTCGTTGCTATTGTTAAAACTAATTTTTTTAAAGTTTATTATTTATCAACGGAAACTAAATTCCGTTGCAATTTTAGCAACAAAACATAATTTCCGTTGCTAAATTGCAATGGAATAATAATTCCATTGCTATTGTTAAAACCAAATCTTTTAAGATTTATTATTTAGCAACGAAAACTAGATTCGGTTGCAATTTTAGCAACGGAAAATAATTTTCGTTGATAAATTGCAACTGAAAATTAATTCTGTTACTATTTTAGAACCCAATTCTTTTAAGGTTTATTTTTTTAGCAACGGAAACTAGATTCGATTGCAATTTTAGCTACGGAAAATAATTTTCGTTGCTAAATTGCAATCGAATAGTAATTTCGTTGCTATTTTAGAACCAAATTTTTTTAAGGTTTATTTTTTAGCAACGAAAATTATTGTTCGTTGCTAAATTGCAACCGAAGGTTAATTCTATTGCTATTTTAGAACCCTTTTTTAAGGCTTGTTATTTACCAATAAAAACTGTGACATGCGCCGAACCCCGGGGTGCCCCGAAGGCCCGCTTTTAGGGCGATCGGGATAGGTTCATTAAAACTTGTAACGAATTACAAGTGCGTCTATGTTGGGCAACAAGGAGGTTTCTTGGAGTCGCCACCCAATAGAACATTGGAAAAGGTCGTCTAGCCTCAGTGAGCCTAAGACGGCGCATATATATTCATTTTGGGCAAACCAGAGGAATCTTAGAGACCTCATCCCAATAGAACATTGGAATGAACCTCTAACCCCGTGGAGCCTAGGATTATTCGAGTTGGGCCTTTTGGTGGGCAACAAGAGATATTTTGGAGGCCCCATTCCAATAAACATTGAGATAGTCCTCTAACCTCGTTGAGCCTAAGACCAGAGTGGGCTCGGGACTTCCCATTTATTCATACCTTGGTTAATTTTATAGTCGAGTTTTGAATTTAGAGTTTCATCCCATTCCTCATTCATTTTATGCAGTTTAATTAAGGCGCATGTCATCCATTCAAGGGAAAGCGAAAAATAAAAGCGTAAAGTAAAGTATATGCAAATATATTACAACAATACTAGAGGCAGAATACAACCCCCATTGTAAATAAAATACCAATCATACATAAATCGGGACATTCAATAATGATGAGGACATTGGTCATCGCATGCATATTTATTATAAAATAATTTTGATGTGATTATTTTGGATGGAGAAAATTGAGACATTGGTCCCATTTTTATTAGGAAAGACTCCAAGTTAATTAATAAAAAATGTTTGGTGATTTTCTTTCTAGCGGGCCTAAATAAACAATTTTATAAGAAAACTAAATAGAAAAATAAATGGAAAAGCCAAATAAATAAATATTACAAATAATCAAAATAAATATATAATCCAAACGAGCCTTCTGGATCTCCCCGTGTGTTCGCAAAAATGCCCAAGAGGGAAAATAAGATGTGAAATAAAAATAAAACACAAATAAAACAATGTTAGTAATTAAATCAATCAAATATAATAAATGATAAAATGAAATAAAAGGAAATGATTAAAATAAAATAAAACATGTTAATAGATTAATACAAGAAAATATGAACAGGATGATAATCATAATGGAGGTAAACAAATCAATGAATAAATAAAATAATAAAGAAAAGAATAATAAAAATGAATGAATTAAAGAATGATGAAAACAATTAAATGAACAACATGATTAATTTATATAATTACAATTAATATAAAACATTTACATGGTAAACATATCAATTAAAATGAATTTATTTAATTACATGTTAAAAATAATGATGAATTAAAGTAAAATAAATTAATTACATGTTAAAAATAATAAACAATCAATATTTACATGAACAAGAATAAAATAATATATTGACATATTGAATAAAACAAATAACATAAATGAATGAAAATAATAAAAATATACATGAATAAATTAAATATGAACAAAAATAATAAAAGAGGAAGATTGAGCCAAGAATGTTTACGCTCAGAGTTTCGGATTCGATGAAGGTAAAAATGATGATTGATTTCCTTATTCTTGATTTGCAAGATTAGAATTGAATAATAAAAATGTTGGAATTTTATTCCAAGAAAAAATAGGCTTGAAAAAATGATCAAAAAGTTTTTCTTAAGAACAAAGAATTGATTTCTTTGCCTAAAAAGTGATTTTTGATAAAAACGAAATGATTTTTATTGATTAAAAGATAAAAATGTTCCCAACACAAACAATTGTTTTATCTCAAGAAAAAATAAAAAAATCATTTATGAAAACAAACTTATTTTTAGAAAAACCAAATCAAAAACTAGAATTCAAGGACAAACAATTATTTGATTTGTCTAAAAATTTAATTTTCAACAAAAAATGGATTCCAAGAAGAAATCATTGAAAAAAATTTAATTGAAACAAATGACAAGTTAAAAATTTGAATTTTGAGAGCAAATAATTAGTTTATTTGTCTCAAAATTGAATCCATCAACAAAATTCCAACCAAAAATAAGTTTAGAAAAAATTGTGTTGGAAAAAGAATGAAAGATGAACTTTTTCTTTTGATTTTTGCTTGGGGAAAATCTAGAAATTTTTTAGAGAGAAAATAGAGAGGAAGAAGAAAAGAAAAACCTAAAAAAAACCCTAAAAGAAATTCCCCCCTTTGATTTTTTCATCTTTTTCCTTTTATCTCAAGAAAATAGGAAAAATAAAATAATTAAAGGGATAAATCCTAATTAAATCAGATATTTTCTATTTTGAATTTTAAAAATTAAAAAAAGCCTCAAATTCCCTTAAAAAAGGGATAAAAAATCGAATTTTGTGGAAAAAATAGGAAAAAATCAATTTTGGGGAAAAATTGGCCATTTACGGCCGACAGGGGCTACGGACGCCCGTCGGCGCACAAGACGGGCGTCCGTAGCGCATGCTGGGCAAGAGCGTTCGCCCAGCGTGCACAAGCGGACGATCGCGCTGCGCGCTAGTGCTCGCGGCCGACGCTCCGAATTTTTTTTTTTTTAATTTTTATTTTTCAATTAAACTAAAAATATTGTAATTTCTAAGTCCCAATTTTCAAATCTAATTTTTTAAAATATTTTTTATTATTTTTTAATTTTCCACTCTAAAATGCAAATTTTACAAGGAAATCACCACTTTTAACCTTTTTGCCTGTGGCAAGGCATCTTATCATCATTGGGTAACTCTGATCTGGGCCGCCTCAGGACCTGGTGTCTACAGTTGCCCCAAATTTTGGGGAAACTAGTGCACTAGTGCCTAGATGAGCCAAAATTCAGAGAAGAAGGAAAGAGATGTGTACCTGAGTCAGCCCTTACCTTTTTTGCCATGCGCTATGTTGCGACTTGTTGCCGTTGAGCTGTAGTGCTATCTGACTGTGGCTCATTCGCAATCCTTTCTATCGCATTGTCCTGCTCGCCCCTAGTCGGCTTGCACGGCATCTGCGAGTTGCGGTGTCCTCTAACCACAATCTCATTGCGATTTGTTCTATCGTGTGTGCCCCGCTGTCCTCGTCTCGGCATGCACGGTGGCTGATCTGTTCCGCTGGCCTCAGCTTAGCTCGCACGGTGTGAGGTGAAGTGTTGTCTAACTGCATCCTCTGTTGCGATCTGTTCTATCGCATGTCCCCGCTAACCTCATCTCAGTTTGCACGGCGGCTGGTCTGTCGCGCTAGCCTCGCCTCGGCCTGCACGGTGTGAGGTGAAGTGTTGTCAAACTGCATCCTCTGTTGCGGTCTGTTCTATCGCTGGTGCCCCGCGGTCCTCATCTTGGCATGCACGGTGGCTGATATGTTCCGTTGGCCTCGTCTCGGCTTGCACCGTGTGAGGTGAAGTGTTGTCTAACTGCATCCTCTGTTGTGATCTGTTCTATCGCTGGTGCCCCGCTAACCTCATCTCGGTCTGCACGGTGGTTAGTCTGTCCCGCTGGCCTCATCTCGGCCTGCACGGTGTGAGGTGCAGTGTTGTCTAACTGCATCCTCTGCTGCGATCTGTTCTACCGCTGGTGATCCGCTAGCCTCATCCCGGCATGCACGGTGTCTGTGAGATGCAGTACTCTTTGACTACAACCTCTGTTTGTGATCTGTTCTACCGCTGGTGATCCGCTAGCCTCGTCTCGGCCTGTACGGTGTCTGTGAGATGCAGTACCCACTGACTACAACCTCTGTTTGCGATCTGTTCTACCGCTGGTGATCCGCTAGCCTCATCCCGGTCTGCACGGTGTTTGTGAGATGCAGTACACTCTGACTACAACCTCTGTTTGCGATCTGTTCTACCACTGGTGATCCGCTAGCCTCATCCCGGTCTGCATAGTTTCTGTGAGATGCAGTATTCTCTGACTACAACCTCTATTGTGAGATGCAGTGTTCTCTAACTGTAATCTCATTGTGATCTGTTCTACCGCATGTGTTATGCTGGCCTCGTCTCGGCACACGCAGTGTCTGTGAGAAGTAGTGTTCTCTAACTACAATCCCGATTGCGATCTGTTCAATCGCATGTGATTGAACATTCTATCTCGGTAGCCGCTTCTGGGCTTGCACAGCATAACCTTGGTAACCTCCAACTGATCCATGTAACATCCTATCTGCTAACCATCATTCGGTCAGTGTAATATCTGATCTGCAAACCACCATCCGGTCAGTACAATGTCTGATCTGCTAACCACCATCCAGTCAGTACAATATCCTAATCTGCTAACCCATCCGGCTAGTACAATATCTGATCTGCTAACCCCCATCCGACTAGTACAATGTCTGATCTGCTAACCCCCATCCGGCTAGTACAATGTCTGATTTGCTAACCCCCATCTAGCTAGTAAAGTGTCTGATCTGCTAACCCCCATCCGGCTAGTACAATATCTGATCTGCTAACCCCCATCCTACTAGTACAATGTCTGATCTGCTAACCCCCATCCGACTAGTACAATGTCTGATCTACTAACCCCCATCCGGCTAGCACATTGTCTGATCTGCTAACCTCCCATCCAGCTAGTACGATATTTAATATGTTAACCCTCATCCGGCTAGTGCTATGTCTAATCTGCCAACCCCCATCCGGCTAGTGCATTATCTGATCTGCTACCAACCGGCTAGTACATTATCTGATCTTCTATCCCCCATCCAGCTAGTGCATTATCTGATCTGCTAATCCCCATCCGGCTAGTACATTATCTGATCTTCTAACCCCCATCCGGCTAGTACATTATCTGATCTGCTAACCCCCATCCGACTAGTACATTATCTGATCTTCTAACCCCCATCTGGCTAGTACAATATTCTGATCTGCTAACCACCCTCCGGTTAACCCAAATCCTTATTGTTGACCATCCTTAGGTCGGTATGGTGACTCGTTCATCATTTTCTTTGCTGGCACTTATCCTGGACCTCTTCTTTTTTACTGCAAAAAGGGAAAAGCAGTACAGGGTATATAAAAGATGCATACTTGTGGCAGTACATACCTGTTGGGGCCGATGTCAGACGGGTGCCCCCTTGAAGGACGGTTGGTTGTTCCCCTGGAAGATAATTTGTGAAATATCATCCTCTTGGATTTTTGCTAAGTCTTTTCTAAACTTCCAAGGCACAGATGCCATTCTCTTGATTGTATCGACTGTGACATGCCAGACATCGATTCCTCTATCATCTCCGACGTAGCCTCCTTATTGAAAAGACCTGCGTACTTCTCAAAGAAAAAGATTAGAGGTTTTGTTGCTTGCTGGCAGGCGAATAGATTTTGATGATTTCTTATTGTTTTGTTTTTGTCTCTTTTTTGTTTTGTTTTTTTTATGTTTTCACATTTTTGGATGCATTTGAATTTTTACAGTATATTGGATTTTCAAGGCCTTGAAAATATATTCTTCTTTTCGTTTTGTTCCGTCATTTTGTCATTTTTCTTTGTGTTGTTTTTGGTTTAAGAGTTTGTATCCTTGTACATTTATTTTGTTTGAGAATTTGTACATTTGAATTTGGCTTTGATATATTTACTATGTGATTTATGTGAGCGTATATCTTATGATAGGGAAACTTACCTGGTGGCTTCTGGCATGGCATCCATGAGTCTGATAATGTTAGGCTGAACTCATCTCTTGGATCATCTTTAAACATGAGGTCTATTTGGACCCTTCATCTGAGCCATGTATATATACAAAACATTGTGCACGTGTGTGGAATCATGTGTGTGCAATATACATACATTTGAATCCGGATTTTGTGCGCTTTGTGTGAGGTGTGTCAGCGTACATCTTCTGACAGAGAAACTTACCTGCTTGCTCCCAGCATAGTGTGCATGAGAAAGGCATATTCTTTTCCCTCTTGGGAGCAAGTCCTTGAGATTCTTCTCTCGTGAGGACTTCATCTTGATTATTGTACAAATGTGTGCAAGCATATATCTTATGATAGAGAAACTTACCTTGTTGCCCCTGACATGATGTGTATGAGTCGGCTTGCTCTCTTAAATGTCTTCTTAGGAGCGGGTCATTGAGATTCCATTCTCGTGAGGACTTTATCTTGATTCGATTGTTCGACATGGATGAGCATCGATGTAGATTCAAAATTGTACCTTGGCTCACTTTTGCGTCTGATTTGCCTCCGACTAAAGTATGTGTGGATAGTTCGGCTTCTCAAAGGATCTTATTTTCTATAGATTTGTGTGATTTCGGATTGCCCTGAGCATGGTGTATCCGGATAAGCTTGTCCTTGTGGGCATTCCACCTCTATGCATACACCCTTGATTTTATGCCGGATATAGTGGCCGATAATGTTGATCTGAATCCGTCCTTTGGACCATCCTTGCTTATGAGGTCTATTCGGACCTTTCCCTCAGAATCATGTACACGATAACATATACAACAGATTGTGTGTGCGCATGGAATCATGTGTGTGAAATACACATACAAAACTATATATAAGAGACACATGCAAAGGATTCATGTACAAAAATTATGCGTGCATATCTATACATGTAAAAGACTGAATGCACATGACATGCATGTGATATGCAAAAATGAATAGACCACATCCCAGGTGGTTAAGGGATTTGTTAAGGGTACTGCTCGGCTGCCCACATTGTCTGATGCTCCTAAGGATGTAGAAAAGCATTGTCTTGGCTTCACGGACTCTGACCCATAATCTTTTCAAGGAGAACTGACCCGTGTGCATCTTTGCCCCCCGATCAACGAGCATTTTGCTCCCAGGACTCTGAATCAAGTTCTACCTAGAGTAAAGTCATTTGGAGTAATGCCGCCTTATCGCTCCAGGCTTCCAAGGTCGTTGTTTTAATGGTAGTGCGTCCCATGTGGATTTTCACACTAGCTTTTCTTAGCGGGAAATGCGTCCCTTTAGGGATTTTCACATAACCCTGTGCCAAATTTTTGCCTGGATTGGACCCAACCCACTCCAGCGGCTTTTTTTCATTCATTTTTTTGAAGGCAGACTGCCTGTTCCCAGGTTTTCACCCTGCCCTTTGGCCTAACTTTTGCTTAGAGAGCCAGTCACGGTTTTCATCTCTAACGGCCTTTCTTTTCTTTTTTTTTTTGTAAAGAAGGTTGAAGCTGTTCGCAAAATTCTTTCAAGCGCGATCGGCATGCACTTACGTCTTGGATCATGGTTGCATAAGCTTAACTCTTATCATGAAGCTACTGTAGGATTGGTTTCGTAGTTGATAACAGGATAAGTCGGCTGAAAGACCCAAGTGATGAGAGTGGCAGAGAGTAGATAGTAACAACGTGTTAGACAACTTTGGGTCTACAAAATGGACTGCTCCGATCATATCAACAAAATTGCATTGATGCATATATTTCAATTTAATTTCATAACACATGATCCTTATTTGGCATTAATCTCAAAAATACAAGACCTCATCTAATCTCGGGATGGATCTTGAAAGCATCAAACTCTTGTTATCAATCAGCCCTTTCGGATCTTCATGATTGAATATTTTCTCTCAGCTCTTATTTTATTCTTTGCACGTGGATTCTAGATGCAACATTGGGGACGAGAATTAACTCGAATGCATGAATACACTCATAGCACCCCACTTGAAGCTCAAGAAACACCATATGCCTCTTCCTACGTACCAAACCTTACTAGAAGGTCATCTCTGCTAATTGGATAAGACTGAACCTAGAATCAAGAGGTCTTACCTTGGTTGTAACGTTAGGCTTAGGTAGATGGCTGTCAAAGAAGGATCAGGTCGCTAGAGAAAAATGGCTGCAATATTTACTCGACTGATTGGTGAACTGTTCTCATCTCAGTCACATATACAAAGTTATTCTCGAATTTAGGCTTGGTAACATTTTAGCTCGTCAAGATCAGAATAACAACTAAAAAGGGGAATCGTTAAAACTCGTCAAGTGGTTACTATCTTGAGCTCTATTTTTTATTTATTTATATTTTATATTTTATATTTTTTTTTGTTTTTTTTTGTTTTTTATTATTATTATTTTTTTGTTTTTTTAGAGCTCATGTCTTTTGCCCATGGCTAAAACCCTCTTCCCGAAATGTAAACTTATTCTTCTCAGGGCAATTTTTTGATAACCCAAAGAATTGTCAATGATGCACATCCGTTCTTACTAGAGCGGCCATTCTTCTAAGGGGAGGTAAAAATTATTTTAGGCAAAGCGTAGTTTCAATATGTGTAATAATAAAATCGGTACGCATTTAGCATACCAGCATAAAGGCTCAACGGGCTAGCAAGCGATTGCGAAATTAAGGTAGGAAACAATCATTTAGAGAGCTATGCAAAGAAGGGTTGCCTAAATCATTTTCTAGGTACCGTCTTATCCAGGGATCGCTTTAACGGGTAATCAGAAAGGTTCTAGTGCTCTTAGTGAGTTTTCATCCAATCCCCTAATTGCAACTAGTTTTTCTTTTATCATTTTTTCTATTTTTACTCCCAAAATTTTTCCTGCTCCAAGAGTTATATCAGATGCTATCAGGATTTTCTTTTGGGTTTTCCAAAGTTTTGAGATTAAATGTAATCGTATTAATTGAATTAATATCAAAAAAGAATGCATCGTGATCATGAGAAATGAAATCATTAGAGACAGTATACAAATACGCAAGATTGTTCATTTTATTGAAATAACCAACATTGCAAATATTGTCATAAGAAGTGTTCTTGGAATAAAAGCAACTAAAACATAGTTGTAGACACCGGGTCCCGAGTCCGGCATAAAATGAAAATGGTGATTTTTGATCCTTGATTATTCCCTCCGAAAAAAATGGAAAAAATAATATATAATAAATATGTGTGTGAAATTAAAAATTAATTAGTTAATGTAGTTAGTTACTTGAGTAATTAATATTATTGTGTGATTAATGTGCATGTATAATTAAAGTTTAAAATGTATAATTAATTAGATAAATATATATATATATGTGATAATTTAAATGGATTAAATGTTTAATTAATTAGATAAATTATATATTAAGTGGATTAATTATATTAATGTGTGATGTTTAATTAATATGTAATGTTTAAATTAATTAATTAATGTGTGTTATTTGAATTAAGTTAGATTAATTAAAAAGAAGAAAAGGAGGGAATTATGGAGGAAATTACCATTGTGACCCCTTAACCCTAAATATGGGGTATAAAAAGAATGAGATGAGTAAAAAAGAGAGGGGGGCTCTCTCGGCTGGACAGAAAAATTGAAAGAAAAAAAATAAAGAAAGAGAGAAGAGGTGGCCGGCCATAGAAACAAAAGAATTGAAGGGAAAAGAAAATAAAGGAAGAGAGAGCAAGAGAGAGGAACAAAGAGGGCCAAAATCAAAAGAAAATAAAAGCAAAAAAATCGAGAATAGGGGGCCCAAAATCATAGGATATCAAAGAAGGGAATTAGAAATCAAAGACAAAAGAAATAAAAGAGAGGAGGGCAGCTAAACGGGGACCAACGGAAACCAGTACGGTGGAGGAGAAAAAGGAAAAAAAGGAGGAGAAAATGGCGGTGGCTCCGCCGGCCAATCACCGCTACACATGGCAGCACGCGCCCCGCCACGGTGGAGAGCAGGACCGGACGAAGCCATCAGTGGCCGCCGTTCCTCCATCGAACACCGGAAACACGGCGCGTGAGAGAGGACAACCCGCGAGCTTCGGATGCGTTTTCCGGCGACGGTAGCGATCCTTCCGGCGCGTGACTAGCTCCGGCAGCCTCCTGGTGTCCCGATCTCCCTTCTAGCATAGGTGGTGTCAGCCACCACGCACGGACGAAGGCTCCGGCGAGGTAAGTTCCTATTCCCCTTATATTTTATTTAACTATTAATATTATTATTATATACTTATTTTTTATTATTATTATTATTATTATTATTATTATTATTATTATTATTATTATTATTATTATTTAATATTATGCATATCATTTATTATTATTATTATTATTATTATTAGTAGTATTTATTATTATTATTATATTATTATTGTTTGTTATTATTTTTATTTACTTATTATTAGTATTATTGAGTTATATTAATTTTATTGTTATTATTATATTATTTATTTTTCTGTTTTTATATTATTATTTATTAATCTTATTATTATTATTATTATTATTATTATTATTATTATTATTATTATTATTATTATTATTATTATTATTATTATTTGATTTATTTTTTTATTGGTATTGTTATGTTATTATTGTTATTGATATTATTTGATTTAGGTTTAGTTTACATTTATTTGTTGTTGTTATGAGTGTTTATTTTATGTTATAGTTTATTTTGCATTATTTATTATTATTATAATGATTGTTATTGTTATTTGATTTATTATTATTATTATTGCATGTATTTAGTTAATATTATTTATTATTATTGATTGTAATTATTATTGTGGTATTGTTGTTGATTATAATAATTATTGTTGTATGTTATTATTGTTATTTATGTGTTATTATTAATATTATTTATTTTATATTATGATTTTTATTGATATTAGTATATTATCGTTATTATTATTATTGTGCTTTTATTATGGTTATTATATTTATTGTCATGATTATTCATTGTTATTATTAATATTAATATCTTATCATTCCATTTGTTTATTATCATTTTATATGTATTTATTTTGCATCATTATTATTATTTTCGTCATGTTATATTGTCACTATTATTGTTATTGTTATTATATTTATTATTACCATTATAATTATTTTCGTTATTATCATCACTATTATTATTCATTTGTTTTCCATCTATCTATCTATTATCATTATTATTTACAGTATTATCATTAACATCATTATTTTTATTTTCATTGGTCAATTTAATTGTCATTTGTGCTTTTACATTCAATTTATTTTATTCTATTATTTATTTGTTTATTTATTTATTCAACTATTTATTTATTCATTCATTACTCACCGATATTTTCTGTTTTGACTGCAACCACGAGTGGCACGTGACTCGCCCATGAAGTTAGGTGAAGCATGGTCGGGATAAGTAGATTAGAATTTATTTATTTTGAAATATGTAATTATTATTTTACTCTTCTTTCATTCGTTTGTAGTCTGTAATAACAAAAGATTTTTGATCGCACTTAAAAAGAACCACCACATAAATGTTTTCTACCAAAATGATATTTGTTAATAAAACTGGACTAATGTCCTGGTTTTCACTCCAAAGCAAAGGTTTAAATTGATTTGAGAACTCAAAACTTTTCATAAAAAGTAATTGGGAACCAATGTTCCCGCCTAAAAGAATAGCCCGATTTATGTATGTATTTTTATCATTTTTTATGGTTTCATATTTGTTTTCAGATAATTGTAATTATATTTTATTTACTGCTTTTTTATACGTGCTTGTAATGCGCTTTAATTTTATTGTATAATTTGCATGTGAGAGAAGAGATAAAATAATTGATCTTAAAAATCCATTCACATAATATTAACCAAAGGTATGAATAAGAGTGAGGTCCCGAACTCTCTCTGGTTTTGGCCCTCATAAGGTTAGAATTACTTTCCCGATATTTTATCGGGTGGCGACTCCATGATCCTGCCTTATGGTAGCCCGATAGACGGTGAGGTCGTCTACAGTGGCGACTCCGCTGGGGATATCATGAGATTTTGCTCCGAAAATACCTTTGGTTAATATAATGTAAATGGGTTTAGGATTAAGAAATTTTATCCCTTTTAAAAAAAATTGCATTTCATCATGCTAGAGCCTTAGAATTATGTTAGTTTGGTCCCTTTCTTAACCTCGGTGCGTTCCCGAAACACGATCCTATTTTCATTCAATTTAGGGAAGTGTTAAGGATAATCACCAGCCCAAGTCTCGTGCCATTAAATGGTATATCAAATGGTGACCCGATTGGCCGTTACGCTCGTGATGAGCTAGACCTGTCGACAGGGATCATGCTTGGGTAGCCTTAAAATATCATCACCTTGGACCAAAGCCCATGTAATGGACATAGATATTTTCCCTAGATGGTATGAACCATAATACCTTGCTTGTTATATGGATCAATATGTATTGGAAAAATCTAGATAATTTGACTGATCACTTAATCAAAGGCTTTCATGCCTCGATAGGCCCTTGTCAATTTATTCGGACTGCCTAAATACGTGATGATCATAATCCATGCGCTTGTGCATTACTTAAGGGAGGTTATACTGCCGGTTTTTTCACCATGCACTATACGCGCCTATTGGGTTCCCTGTTAACCCATGGGTCAACCCCGCCTAGGAAAGCGACCGCACGACCTCGTGTGTGGGGGTAATAAGGTTGGAAGGTTCTACTTGCTTGCATGTGGTTGTTTATGCTCATGCATTGTATATTATCATCCATGTATTATTCCAACAATTTGAATATTTTTGCCATCAGTTGGGAAAGAAATCAATCCCAAGGACAGAGATTTAAGAAATGAGGAATTGTTGCATCAGAGATTTAAAATGCTTGAGCTACCGAAGATGGATGGTACTTTAGACCCTTCTGCCCATATCAAGCAATACACTTTAGCGATGAAGGGCGCGGGGCTAAGTAGGAAGAAAAAAAAAGTGGAGTATTCTTGCTTCAATTTAGTAGGTTCAGCAGTAGACATGTATCATGGGCTGGATAGGAGAGTCAAGGAAGAGCGAAACCTTCTGACTGATGAGTTTATGAGCAATAATAATAAATAAAACACATGCATTTTGTCTCATGTGTAATTCTTTTTATAACCCGTGCACTCTGTATATAAAATTGCCTGTATCGTAATTTGTGAATATAAATATAACACGTTTGTCATGCATGCACATAATAATGCTTGTTGCAATACATACATATTAACATTCTTTATGACATCCATCATGCGCCATAATCTATACATACAACAGATATCATTGAACGTACATATTGACATGCATCATGGCACATGTGGATATACTACCATCATAACATGTAAAAAATAATAATAATAATAATAATAATAAATAAATAAATAAAAAATAAAAAAAATGCACTCATCATGTGTCATAGTATCATACATGAATGCACTCATCATGTGACATATCAGTAGGCTCATACTCACATTGCATATGTATATAAGCATTGTGTGCTGGAGCGGATACTGTTGCATTAGCATACAGCAATGGGTCAGTCATTATACATAGAAAATACCTTGCATTTTTTTACATTGTATGCCATATCATGAACATGTACTATCATGCATGAGTTATGCCATGTACATATAAGTTCTTCATCATGCATGTTAGTCGTTGTATATACCAATGCATGTCTTGCATGCTCATACCATGTAAATACATGTACTTTGTGAACGCTATTTATTTCTTGCAGACACTTTCATTGCATATCTTGTGTTGCACGCATACTCCAATCACAGTACATAGTCATTCGTATATTGAGTCCCAAGTCATGTGCATAATTTGTATATATTTTGCATTTTTATCTATGTGAGTTTTGCCATTCCTCGCGACTCATTAGTGCACATTATCTTGCTAGATCACCTTCATCTTACGTCGCATACGTATTTTTGTCATGTCTAAATCAGGCCATGTGTATATGTATCATATATCCTGAATATTCATTCTCATGTTATACCATATTTTGTACTTATGCCATCGTCGTATGTTGCTTGCATGTACACTGTAAATTTATGTATGCACATCATTTGTCATGCATTGTTCACACATTCACACTCACAATTTTCCATTAATATTTTAAACACACACATCTTTGCACATATTTCATGTATGCATTTTTATAAAATATGTTTTTACACATGTTTTGCACATATAGTTCCTTACACACATTACTGACATGCATGATGCCATTGCATGCATCTTTCCTTGTACATGATTTTTAACACATAGTTTGCACATGTTTTACGCAAAAAAAAAAAAAATCTTCTTTGTTGTCTTACATGATTTTTGTGAATATAAATTTTGATAAAATAAAATTTTTGCCTTAAGTTGTACCCTAAAAACGCTGACATGTTTGCACCTTATTAAGGTACCTTTAATTTGAGGTTTGATTTCACCTAAGTAGTTCTCAACTATGAATGGCTTTGATCTCAGTTTTTAGAAATCTGCGTTTCATTCCACTTTGAATTAAGTGAGGGGTAGATATGTTTGATCTTTAAGAGCTAGATCGCATGAAAATATTTTACTATACCATGTCATTTCTAAGTTCAGAGCACATTTGGCCCGTTTTTAAAATGAACTGAAAAACTAGTTGCAATTTGGGAATTGGATGAAAACTCATTAAGAGCACTAGAACCTTTCCGATTACCCGTCAAAGCAACCCCCGGATAAGGCTGAATCTAGAAAATGATTTAGGCACCATTTCTTTGTATAGCTCTTTAAATGACCATTTCCTACCCTTATTTTACAATCGCTTGCTAGCCCATTGAGCCTTTATTTTGGTATGCTAAATGCATACTGTTTTTATTGTTACACATGTTAAAACTTCACCCTTCGCCTAAAATGATTTTGGCTTCCCCTTAGAAGAATGGCCGCTCTAGTAAAGATGGATGTACATTACGACATTCGCTTGAGCTATCAAAACTCATCCTAATAAGGGTGGGTCTGCACTTCGAGAAGAGAATCTCAATCATTGATAATTTTGTGGGTTATCCAAAAGTCACCCTGATAAGGATGGGTCTACCCCTTGGGAAATGAATTTTCAATCATCGATAATTTTTGGGCTACACTTTGGGAAAGGGTTCTAAATCATCGATAAACTTTTTGTGTAATTAGAGACATAAGCTTGTGAGCAAAAAAAATAAAAAAAAAAAAACCCCTTGATGAGCTCAGTAGTTATCTTTTTAGCTTAATTATTATAATGAGCTTGGTAAGCTAAAGTGTGACCAAATCCAAATTCAAGAATATCCGGACAGTATACAATTGGGGTTGAGAATGGTGCTTTCATCCGTCGAATTAATATTGCGGCCATTTTTCTCTAGTGACCTGATCCTCCTTTGATAGCCAATTACCTAAGCCTAACGTTACAACCAAAGTAAGACCTCTTGATTCTTGGTTTGACCTTATCTAATTAGCGGAGATGACCTTCTAATAAGGTTTGGTACGTAGGAAGAGGCATATGGTGTTTCTTGAGCTTCAAGCGAGAAGCATGAGTGCATTTATGCATTCGAGTTGAGTCTCGTTCCCGACATTGCATTTAGAATTTGCTTTTGAAAAATGAAAAATCTTGTTTTGGCCTTTTGCACATACACACAGAGATTGTATGGTATGCCTTGTATTTACATGTTGATTTAGTAAACATTGATGTTTACATGTTTGCTTCCTTGCACTTCATTGGGAATGAATCCTGAATTCTTCTGCTGGGATTGAATCAGTTGAGAATGTGGTTTATTCAGTACTTTCAAAGGCAGATAGAAAACTTGAGTTTGGAATACCTGATAGGTTGCACTCATTTTACAATCTTGGGGTACTTCTTATCGCTACTCGTGAAAGTGATACTTTGCATCTATTTCTATCAATATCCCTTGCACATATACTTTTTGCAAATGTTTTTACACATAATTGTAGCAAATATTCTCAATAAATAGTTTTACATGTACAATTCTTAGTGCATGTCTTTTGGCATAAGATCTTCAGCGAGCATATTTTATAGATACTTTCACATACGGGCCTCTCTGAGGTTCATTTTTATAATCACTTATTTTGCGCATTTCGTGGGCATATCTTTTGCATGCATCTCACATGCACTTCATTTGCATGCATTTTGTACATGTACACATGATTTTTTCTGCATTCATTTCGTATGTATAGTTATCCATACACACATCACACACATCCAATTCTTCACATAGCCTTCATGTATATAATGACTTCCACTTATCTTTGCATGTGGTTCTTCACACTTATGCCAGTGAATGACTCCTTAGCCTCACGGGTATGATCATGTGTATATATTTCGCATTCACAATCCCCTGGCACATATTTTATGCTTGATCTTTTGCATGTATTTCTCATTCATGATCATTTGTGGCATTTATGTCATGTACACAATTCTCTGCATGCATATTATATTTCTACACACACTACACAATTAGATTTCACACATGCATAACATCGCGTGTCATTCCATACATGCATAACTCTTAGATTTCACACATGCATAACATCGCATGTCATTCCATACATGCATAACTCTTAGATTTCATACATGCATAACATCACTTGTCATTCCATACATGCATAACTCTTAGATTTCATACATGCATAACTTTGCGTGCCATCTCATACATACATGGCTTTTCACATGCATTCCATGCATACATGGTGCTTGACTCTCATTAGATAGTGTACATCAGTCGTACGTCGACAAGCTGACGTTTCTTAAGCCCCCTAGGGGGCAAATCAATTATCCTTAAGTCCTTCTTTAAAGGCATTCTCAGTCTCTTCGGAGCATTATCATTAAGTCCTTCTTTAAAGGCACTCTCAGTCTCTTCGGAGCATTATCTTTAAGTCCTTCTTTAAAGGCACTCTCAGTCTCTTCGGAGCATTATCCTTAAGTCCTTCTTTAAAGGCATTCTCAGTCTCTTCGGAGCATTATCTTTAAGTCCTTCTTTAAAGGCACTCTCAGTCTCTTCGGAGCATTATCTTTAAGTCCTTCTTTAAAGGCACTCTCAGTCTTTTAGGAGCATTATCTTTAAGTCCTTCTTTAAAGGCATTCTCATTCTCAGTCTCTTCGGAGCATTATCCTTAAGTCCTTCTTTAAAGGCATTCTCAGTCGCTTCGGAGCATTATCCTTAAGTCCTTCTTTAAAGGTATTCTCAGTCTCTTCGGAGCATCATCTTTAAGTCCTTCTTTAAAGGCACTCTCAGTCTCTTCGGAGCATTATCCTTAAGTCCTTCTTTAAAGGCATTCTCATTCTCAGTCTCTTCGGAGCATTATCCTTAAGTCCTTCTTTAAAGGCATTCTCATTCTCAGTCTCTTCGGAGCATTATCCTTAAGTCCTTCTTTAAAGGCATTATCAGTCTTTTCGAGATATTACATTTTAAGTCCTCGTTCAAAAGGCAATATCTCAAATCTCAAAGTCCTCTGAGGAGACAAATTCTCCAAGTCCTCTGAGGAGGAAAAACCTCAAAGTCCTCCGAGGAGGTAAATTCCCCAAGTCCTCTGAGGAGGCAAATTCTCAAAGTCCTCTGAGGAGGCAAAACCTCAAAGTCATATGAGGAGGCAAATTCCCCAAGTCCTCTGAGGAGGCAAATTCTCAAAGTCCTCTGAGGAGGCAAAACCTCAAAGTCCTCTGAGGAGGCAAATCTTGAAGACCTCTGAGGAGGCAAATCTTAAAGTCCTTTGAGGAGGCAAATCTTGAAGTCCTCTGAGGAGGAAAATTCTCAAAGTCCTCTGAGGAGGCAAAACCTCAAAGTCCTCTGAGGAGGCAAATCTTAAAGTCCTTTGAGGAGGCAAATCTTGAAGTCCTTTGAGGAGGCAAATCTTGAAGACCTCTGAGGAGGCAAATCTTGAAGACCTCTGAGGAGGCAAATCTTGAAGTCCTCTGAGGAGGCAAATCTTGAAAACCTCTGAGGAGGTAAATCCTAAGTTCCTCTGAGGAGGCAAAATTCTCCACGTCCTCTGAGGAGGCAAATTCTCAAAGTCCTCTGAGGAGGCAAATTCCCCAAAGTCCTCTGAGGAGGCAAAATCTTGAAGTCCACTGAGGAGGCAAATTCTCAAAGTCCTCTGAGAAGGCAAAATCTCCAAGTCCTCTGAGGAGGCAAATTCTAAAAGTCCTCTGAGGAGGCAAATTCCCCAAAGTCCTCTGAGGAGGCAAAATCTCAAAGTCCTCGGCAAATTCTCCAAGTCCTCTGAGGAGGCAAAATCCCAAAGTCCTTTGAGGAGGCAAAACATGAAGTCCTTTGAGGAGGCAAATCTTGAAGTCCTTTGAGGAGGCAAATCCCGAAGACCTCTAAGGAGGCAAATCTTGAAGTCCTTTGAGGAGGCAAATTATGAAGACCTCTGAGGAGGAGGCAAAATCTTAAAGTCATCTAAGGAGGCAAAATCTCAAAGTCCTCTAAGGGGGCAAAAATCTCAAAGCCCTTTGAGGAGGCAAATCCCAAAGCCCTCTGAGGAGGCATCTCTTTATCCAACACCCGGCAAGAAGGCAGGGTCTCCGCCACAGGTATGTAATCCCTTCTCTCTTTCTCTTTGAATTTTGGCTCACCTAGGTGTCTATGCACTAGCTTCTCCAAAATTGGGGGCAACTGTAGACACCGGGTCCCGAGTCCGGCATAAAATGAAAATGGTGATTTTTAATCCTTGATTATTCCCTCCGAAAAAAATGGAAAAAATAATATATAATAAATATGTGTGTGAAATTAAAAATTAATTAGTTAATTTAGTTAGTTACTTGAGTAATTAATATTATTGTGTGATTAAAGTGCATGTATAATTAAAGTTTAAAATGTATAATTAATTAGATAAATATATATATATATATATATATATATATATATATATATATATATATATATATATATATATATATATATATATATATATATATATATATATATATATATATATATATATATATATGTGTGTGTGTGTGTGTGTGTGATAATTTAAATGGATTAAATGTTTAATTAATTAGATAAATTATATATTAAGTGGATTAATTATATTAATGTGTGATGTTTAATTAATATGTAATGTTTAAATTAATTAATTAATGTGTGTTATTTGAATTAAGTTAGATTAATTAAAAAGAAGAAAAGGAGGGAATTATGGAGGAAATTACCATTGTGACCCCTTAACCCTAAATATGGGGTATAAAAAGAATGAGATGAGTAAAAAAAAGAGGGGGGTGTGACGCGCGCCGGATCCCCGCGGCCGCCCATTCTAACCGCCCGCTCGAGGGTGATCGGGCAATTGTGGGTCCGTTGATAGCTTGCAATAAATTGCAAGTGCGTCTATGTTGGGCAACAGAGAGGTTTCATGGAGTCGCCACCCAATAGAACATTGGGAAAGTTTCTCTCGCCTCAGAGAGCCTAAGACTGCGCTTAGTATCCATTTTGGGCCAGCCAAAGGGGTCTTAGAAGGTAAACCTCTCGCCCTAAGGAGCCTAGGATTAACGCTAAAGCCTCGTGACCCAAGAGGTGTCTTGGAGGGTAACCTTTAGCCTTTCGAGCCCAAAGACTAGAGCTGGGTTCGGGATTTCTCATCTATTTCTATCTCGATTATTTTATGATTAAATTTTAATTATCATTGATTCGCTCTCTCTCCACACGATGCAATTGAATCGAAAGGCGCATTCATCCATTTAAGAGCATAAAATAAAATAGCATTAAAGCATGAAATAAATTTACAATAATACTAAGGGCAGAATACAACCCTCATTTATAAATGTGCTATACATGCATAAAACGGGTTATTCATTTATTTTGAGGACTTTGGTCCCCGCATGTGTTCATTATGGAAAAAGATTTTTATATGATGGTTTTATTGGGTAAAATAGAATATTGGTCCAGTTTTATTTAGCAAACATTCTTTTTAGTAGAAAACATTTGTGTGGTGGTTCTTTTTAGCACGGTCGAAAAATCATTTTTTTATTACAGACCACAAATAAATAAAATAGAATGAAATAAAAATTACATATTTCTAAATAAATAAATAAATGAATACATAAATAATTGCATAAATAAATAACAATAATAATAACAATAATCAACAATGATAATAATAATACTAATAATAATTATAATAATAATAAAACATAAAATTAAATAATCACAAATCAATTAAATAATAACATCAACATAAAATTAACACAAATTAGACAATAATAATATTAATAATAATAATAATAATAATAATATTAACATAACACAAAATACTAATAATAAACAAATATAACAATTAATTAACAATAACCATATAATAACAATAATAATAATAATAATAATAATAATAATAATAATAATAATAATAATAATAATAATAAATAAATAAATAAATAAATATAAAAATAACAATAATAAATAAAATATAATATTAAAACAGAATAATAAATAAATATAATAATAATATTAAAACATAAAATTAAATAATCACAAATCAATTAAATTAAATAACCATAGAACTCAATAATAATAATAGTAATAATATTAAATAATAATAATAATATTATTATTATTATTAATAATAAACAAAATTTATATAAATAATAATAATAATAATAATAATAATAATAATAATAATAATAATAATAATAATAATAATAATAATAATAATAGTAAACAGAAAATTTAATAAATAATAATAATAATAATAATAATAATAATAATAATAATAATAATAATAATAAATAAGAAATAAGAAATTAAATAAATAAATATAATAATAATAATAATAATATTATTATTAATAAATCAGAAATTAAATAAATAAATATAATAATATTAATATTAATATTAATAAATCAGAAATTAAATAAATAAATATAATAATAATAATAATAATAATAATAATAATAATATTAATAAATAGAAAATGCGTCAGAGGGCTTACAGATTTTGCCTCCATAGAGGGCTTAGGGATTTTGCCTCCTCAGAGGGCTTTGAGAATTTGCCTCCTCAGAGGACTTGGAGAATTTTCCTCCTCATAAGACTTTGAGGTTTTGCCTCCTCAGAGGGCTTAGGGATTTTGCCTGCTCAGAGGGCTTTGAGGTTTTGCCTCCTCAGAGGACTTTGAGGTTTTGCCTCCTCAGAGGACTTGGAGAATTTGCCTCCTCAGAGGACATTAGGATTTTGCCTCCTCAGAGGACTTTGAGGTTTTGCCTCCTCGGAGGACTTGGAGGTTTTGCCTCCTCAGAGGACTTGGAGAATTTGCCTCCTCAGAGGGCTTTGAGATTTTGCCCCCTCAGAGGACTTCGAGGTTTTGCCTCCTCAGAGGACTTCGAGACTTTGCCTCCTTAGAGGACTTGGAGAATTTGTCTCCTCAGAGGACTTTGAGATTTTGCCTCCTCAGAGGACTTGGAGAATTTGCCTCCTCAGAGGACTTTGAGGTTTTGCCTCCTCAGAGGGCTTGGAAAATTTGCCTCCTCAGAGGACTTCGAGATTTTGCCTCCTCAGAGGACTTCGAGACTTTGCCTCCTTAAAGGACTTGGAGAATTTGCCTCCTCAGAGGACTTTGAGAATTTGCCTCCTCAGAGGCCTTTGAGATTTTGCCTCCTCAGAGGACTTGGAGATTTTGCCTCCTCAGAGGACTCGGAGAATTTGCCTCCTCAGAGGGCTTGGAGAATTTGCCTCCTCAGAGGTCTTTGAGATTTTGCCTCCTCAGAGGACTTTGAGAATTTGCCTCCTCAGAGGACTTGAGAGATTTTGATTAGGTGCCCCCTGAGGGGTCTTGGGTTGAGAACTGCCCCCTGAGAGGTCTTGGGTTAATTGTCTTAATTGATGGATGGAATGATGTCGTCACTCGGTTTCTGCCGGTGTCCGCATCGAGTCTCTTTTTCTGCGAGACTTAGAAAGGCAAATATGCAGGAAAAATTCGTGAGCAAGCATGTGTATGCATGTATATGCAGCAATGCAGTATAAAAAATTCGTCTAAGTGGGTTGGAGGCCACAGCTGATTTGATTGTAATTTGCAGTAAGATCAGTGCCTTCTGGAATTGCCTTTGAATTTCATGCTCTTTGGGGATCATGAGGTTCTCGTCTGAAACCTGTAGTCATTATTTTAAGGTAGTGCATCCCTCGTGGATTTTCACACTAACTTTTCTTAGCGGGAAATGCGTCCTTTCAGATTTTCACATGACCCTGTGCCTTATTTTTGCCTGGAATGGACCCAACCCAATCCAGCGGCTTTTTCTTTTCTTTTCTTTTTTTTTTCTTTTCTTTTTTTTTTCTTTTTTTTTCTCTATTTTTTTTTAATTTTTTTTAGGACAGACTGCCTGCTTTTAGGTTTTCACCCTGTCCTTTGGCCTAACTTTTGCTTAGAGCGCCAATTACGGTTTTCATCTCTAACGGCCTTTTTTTTTCTTATTTTCTTTTTCTTCTTTTTTTTTCTTTTATTTTTTTGTACATCAAATGAACTATTCTGGTTACGTCAATATCATTGCATAAATGCACATATTTCAATTTAATTTCATAATATATGATCATTATTTGGCATTAATCTCAAGATACAAAACCTCATCCAATCTCGGGATAGATCTTGAAAGCATCAAACTCCTGTTATCAATCAGCTCTCTTTTTGATTCTCATGGTTGAATATTTTCTCTCTGCTCTCATTTAATCTTTTGAATGCAAATTCTAGAAGCAATGTTGGAGACGAGACTTAACTCGAATGCATGAATGCACTCATGGCTTCTCGCTTGAGGCTCAAGAAACACCATAGGCCTCTTCTTACGTACCAAACTTTTTAAAAGGTCATCTCCACTAATTGGATAAGACTGAACCCAGAATCAAAAGGTCTTACTTTGGTTGTAATATTAGGCTTGGGTAGATGGCTGTCAAAGAAAGATCAGGTCGCTAAAGAAGAATGGCCGCGATATTCACTCGACTGATGGATGAACCGTTCTCAGCTCAGTTGTATATACAAAGGATTTTTTTTTTTTTTGAATTTGGGCTCGGTAACATTTTAGCTCCTTGAGATCAGAAGGTCAATCATTGAAACTAGTCAATTGGTCACCATTTTGAGCTCTCTTTTTTATTCTTCTTTCTTTTTTTTCTTTTCTTTGCTTCTTTTTCTTTCATTTTTCATTCATTTTTTTCTTTTTGGATTTTTCATTTTTCTTTTTCTTTTTCTTCTTTTTTGCTTTTGCTTCTTTTTTGTGAGCTCATGCCTTTCATGCATGACTAAACCCTCTTTCCAAAGTCTGAACTTGCTCTTATCAAGGCAATTTTTTAATAGTCCAAAAAATTGTTCAAATGTACATCCATCAGTTTTAGAGCGGCCACTCTTCTAAGGGGAAGCCAAAATCATTTTAGACGAGGGGGTAGTTTTAATGTGTGTAACAACAAAATTGGTACGCATTCAGCATACCTGCATAAAGGCTCAATGGGCTAGCAAGCGATTGCAGAACAAGGGTAGGAAATAGTCATTTAGAGCTATGCAAAGAAAAGATTGCCTAAATCATTTTCCAGGTTCTGTCTTATCCAGAGATCGCTTCGACGGGTAATCAGAAAGGTTCTAGTGCTCTTAGTGAGTTTTCATCCAATCTCCTAATTGCAACTAGTTTTTTCTTTCTTATTTTTATTTTCTCTCTGACTCTCTCTCTTCAGGAGTTATATCAGGTGCCATCAAGATTTTCTTTGGATTTTCCAAAATCCTAAGATTAAATGCAGTAGTATTAATTGAATTAATGTCAAAATGAATGAATATATCATGATCATAAGAAATGAAATCATTAGAAATAATATACAAGTACGCAAAAACATTGTTCATCTGTCATCAGCTTTTATTTTTCCTTCTTCTCTGGGTCAACAGTTTCTTTATTGTTGATAAGATCTTGAATTCGATCCCTCAGAATTTGGAAGTGATCCGTTAAATGGCCAACGTTGGCGGAAAGCACAAAATTGATCCGTGCTATGAACAGCTTCTCCTTGGTTTACGGTAGGCTTAGCCGACAATGGATGTAATTTTCCCTTTTTGAAGCCTCTTTTTTCTATCCTGGGTGCTCTACCCCTCACAGCTTGATAGACTTTTGGCTCATCTTTCTCCTCCATCATAAATCATCATTGGGATTGGGAATCTTTTTCCCTTCTTGGCTTAATGGGTGCAACAGCTCCATGCTCATTAACAGGTTAACAGTAGCATTGCCAATAAAAAGAGCCTCTCTACCAGCAGGTAGTTCGGCTTGCCCCCAGCATGGGCTATTGGTTGTTGTGGGTCAACAAATGGTTGTGGAATGGTAGGTACTCGTGAATCATGAGGATGAGGTACTAGATGCTGAGAGTGGCTCATGATCCCAATCAAGCACTAATTCCAGCAATCCAAAGGGCGAGTCTATCCTTACTAATCGACCGTCAGGGCCTCTAATCCACTTTGATGAATTTATGATGGCTGAAAATTTAAATTGTTAAAATGATGCGTGTATGACAATATACAATGTATGATTGTGAATTGTGCGGATGAAGTGAAAAAATCAATAAATTGCAATTATGCGATGCAATGCATGAAACATGAATATACACGTGATGGTATATGTATGTGAAAAATAATATGCAGGCAAAAGGATATATACACACAATATGAAATGTATTTTTTTATTTTTTATATTTTATATATTCATATATTTTCTTTTTTTTTTTATTTTTGATTGATTTTTTTTTTATTTTGATTTTTTTTGACATGAATGACATGTGATGTATGTACATGTTGTGCAGCATTCACAGCCACATGCAAGCAGTTAGATCCTTCCAACCTTATTTCTCCCACACACGGGGTCGTGCGGTCTCTTTCCTAGGTGAGCTTTATCCAAGGGTTAACAGGGAACCCAATTGACGTGTATAGTGCACGGTGAAAAACCGGCAGCGTAACAACTCTTACTTTAAAGCACATGCGCATGGATGTTTGGCCATTATATATTTAAACAATTCGATTAAATCAAGATGAGCCCATCGGGGCATGAAATCCTTCGATGAAAACCATCTGATTCAATTGATTTTGTTCAATATATGACGGCCCAAATAGCAAGCACGATATTATGGCGCATATCACCTAGTGGAAGCTTCTATTGCCATTACATGGGCTTCGGTCAAAAGGTGGTGTTACTTTAGGGCTACCCAAGCATGATCCCTGCCGACGGGTCTAGCTCATCACAAGCGTAACGACCGATCGGGTCACCATTTTATATACCATGTTGGTACGAGGCTTGGGCTGGTGATTATCCTTAACACTTCCCCAAATTGAGTGAAAATGACGTCGTGCTTCAGGAACGCACCGGGGCTAATAGAGGGACCAAACTAGCATATTCTAAAGCTCTAATGAGATGTAATGCAAATGAGAGAAAGCAAATTTATGAATTAAATTTTGACCATAAATGTTAAACGAGGTATTTTCAAATTGAAATCTCAAACCATATCGTCCCCAGCGGAGTCGCCACTGTGACGCGCGCCGGATCCCCGCGGCCGCCCATTCTGACCGCCCGCTCGAGGGCGATCGGGCAATTGTGGGTCCGTTGACAGCTTGCAATAAATTGCAAGTGCGTCTATGTTGGGCAACAGGGAGGTTTCATGGAGTTGCCACCCAATAGAACATTGGAAAAGTTTCTCTCGCCTCAGAGAGCCTAAGATTGCGCTTAGTATCCATTTTGGGCCAGCCAAAGGGGTCTTAGAAGGTAAACCTCTCGCCCTAAGGAGCCTAGGATTAACGCTAAACTCTCGTGACCCAAGAGGTGTCTTGGAGGGTAACCTCTAGCCTCTCGAGCCCAAAGACCAGAGCTGGGTTCGGGATTTCTCATCTTTTTCTACCTCGATTATTTTATGATTAAATTTTAATTATCATTGATTCGCTCTCTCTCCACACGATGCAATTGAATCGAAAGGCGCATTCATCCATTTAAGAGCATAAAATAAAATAGCATTAAAGCATGAAATAAATTTACAATAATACTAAGGGCATAATACAACCCTCATTTATAAATGTGCTATACATGCATAAAACGAGTTATTCATTTATTTTGAGGACTTTGGTCCCCGCATGTGTTCATTATGGAAAAAGATTTTTATATGATGGTTTTATTGGGTAAAATAGGACATTGGTCCAGTTTTATTTAGCAAACATTCTTTTTAGTAGAAAACATTTGTGTGGTGGTTCTTTTTAGCACGGTCGAAAAATCATTTTTTTATTACAGACCACAAATAAATAAAATAGAATGAAATAAAAATTACATATTTCTAAATAAATAAATAAATGAATACATAAATAATTGCATAAATAAATAACAATAATAATAACAATAATCAACAATGATAATAATAATACTAATAATAATTATAATAATAATAAAACATAAAATTAAATAATCACAAATCAATTGAATAATAACATCAACATAAAATTAACACAAATTAGACAATAATAATAATAATAATAATAATAATAATAATAATAATATTAACATAACACAAAATACTAATAATAAACAAATATAACAATTAATTAACAATAACCATATAATAACAATAATAATAATAATAATAATAATAATAATAATAATAATAATAATAATGATAATAATAATAATAAATAAATAAATAAATATAAAAATAACAATAATAAATAAAATATAATATTAAAACAGCATAATAAATAAATATAATAATAATATTAAAACATAAAATTAAATAATCACAAATCAATTAAATTAAATAACCATAGAACTCAATAATAATAATAGTAATAATATTAAATAATAATAATAATAATAATATTATTATTATTAATAAACAAAATTTATATAAATATATATATATAATAATAATAATAATAGTGAACAGAAAATTGAATAAATAATAATAATAATAATAATAATAATAATAATAAATCAGAAAATAAATAAATAAATATAATAATAATAATAATAATATTAATAATTCAGAAATTAAATAAATATAATAATAATAATAATAATATTAATATTAATAAATCATAAATTAAATAAATAAATATAATAATAATAATAATATTAATAAATAGAAAATGGGACTTACCTCACCGGAGCCTCGCCGGGGCAGCCGTTGAGGACACTTCCACCACCGCCGGGTAGATCACGTCGCCGGGAGTCGAATGCCGGGAGTCACGTGCCGGGATGTCGCCGGATCTGGCCGGAAAACGCCTTGAAGCGTCGCGGGGGTCCCCTTCTGATCTCACTGGTTCCGGCGAATGGGGGACCCCGGTGGCCACCTGCCGGTGCGTCCGAGTGTCGCCGTCTCTGCGGTGGCGCGCGTGTCCGGCTCCGGCGCTGTGGGTGGCCGGCGGAGGCCACCGTTTCCTCCCCCTTCCCTTTTTCTTCTTTCTTCCGTTGGCCTGCTCTGCGTTTCCCTCTCCTCTGTTTTCTTCCTATTTCCTTTTCTTTTCCTTTATTTGGCCCTCAGCTCTCTCACTCTTTTACTCTCTCCTTCCTTTCTACTTTCTTTTGCCCTCACTTTCTTTTCTTTTTCTTTGTTCTCTGTTGCCCGCACTTTCTTCTTCCTTGCTCTCACTTTCTTTTCTTTTTCTTTGGTTTCTCGGTGGCCTGTGCTCAGCTCTCTCTTTCTTTTCTTTTCTTTTCCTTTTCTTTCTCTTTTCTTCTTGATCTACCGAGCCCCCTTTGTTTTTCTTCATCTTATTCTTTTTATTCCCTCAAATTAGGGCTAAAGGGCACAATGGTCATTTCCTCCATAATTCCCTCCTTTTTTAACTTCAATTAATCTAACTTAATTCAAATAACACACATTACTAATTAATCAAACATTATATATCAATCACACATTAATATATTTAATTTAAACATTACAATAATTAAACATTACATATATTACACATTAATATAATTAATTAAACATTGCACCAATTAATCAATTTAAATTATCATATATATATATTTTATCTAATTAATTACACACTTTAAACTTTAATTTTACATGCACTTTAATCACACAATAATATTAATTACTCAAGTAACTAACAACATTAACTAATTAATTTTTAATTTCACACACACATATTTTTTTTTCGGAGGGAATAATCAAGGATCAAAAAAAATCACCATTTTCATTTTATGCCGGACTCAGGACCCGGTGTCTACAGGGGGCTCTCTCGGCTGGACAGAAAAATTGAAAGAAAAAAAATAAAGAAAGAGAGAGAAGATGTGGCCGGCCATAGAAACAAAAGAATTGAAGGGAAAAGAAAATAAAGGAAGAGAGAGCAAGAGAGAGGAACAAAGAGGGCCAAAATCAAAAGAAAATAAAAGCAAAAAAATCGAGAATAGGGGGCCCAAAATCATAGGATATCAAAGAAGGGAATTAGAAATCAAAGACAAAAGAAATAAAAGAGAGGAGGGCAGCTAAACGGGGACCAACGGAAACCAGTACGGTGGAGGAGAAAAAGGAAAAAAAGGAGGAGAAAATGGCGGTGGCTCCGCCGGCCAATCACCGCTACACATGGCAGCACGCGCCCCGCCACGGTGGAGAGCAGGACCGGACGAAGCCATCGGTGGCCGCCGTTCCTCCATCGAACGCCGGAAACACGGCGCGTGAGAGAGGACAACCCGCGAGCTTCGGATGCGTTTTCTGGCGACGGTAGCGATCCTTCCGGCGCGTGACCAGCTCCGGCAGCCTCCTGGTGTCCTGATCTCCCTTCTGGCATAGGTGGTGTCAGCCACCACGCACGGACGAAGGCTCCGGCGAGGTAAGTTCCTATTCCCCTTATATTTTATTTAACTATTAATATTATTAATATTATTATTATATACTTATTTATTATTATTATTATTATTATTATTATTATTATTATTATTATTATTATTATTATTATTATTATTATGCATATCATTTATTATTATTAGTAGTAGTAGTATTTATTATTATTATTATATTATTATTGTTTGTTATTATTTTTATTTACTTATTATTAGTATTATTGAGTTATATTAATTTTATTGTTATTATTATATTATTTATTTTTCTGCTTTTATATTATTATTTATTAATCTTATTATTATTATTATTATTATTATTTGATTTATTTTTTTTATTGGTATTGTTATGTTATTATTGTTATTGATATTATTTGATTTAGGTTTAGTTTACATTTATTTGTTATTGTCATGAGTGTTTATTTTATGTTATGGTTTATTTTGCATTATTTATTATTATTATAATGATTGTTATTGTTATTTGATTTATTATTATTATTATTGCATGTATTTAGTTAATATTATTTATTATTATTGATTGTAATTATTATTATGGTATTGTTGTTGATTATAATAATTATTGTTGTATGTTATTATTGTTATTTATGTGTTATTATTAATATTATTTATTTTATATTATGATTTTTATTGATATTTGTATATTATCGTTATTATTATTATTGTGGTTTTATTATGGTTATTATATTTATTGTCATGATTATTCATTGTTATTATTAATATTAATATCTTATCATTCCATTTGTTTATTATCATTTTATGTGTATTTATTTTGCATCATTATTATTATTTTCGTCATGTTATATTGTCACTATTATTGTTATTGTTATTATATTTATTATTACCATTATAATTATTTTCGTTATTATCATCACTATTATTATTCATTTGTTTTCCGTCTATCTATCTATTATCATTATTATTTACAGTATTATCATTAACATCATTATTTTTATTTTCATTGGTCAATTTAATTGTCATTTGTGCTTTTACATTCAATTTATTTTATTCTATTATTTATTTGTTTATTTATTTATTCAACTATTTATTTATTCATTCATTACTCACCGATATTTTCTGTTTTGACTGCAACCACGAGTGGCACGTGACTCGCCCACGAAGTTAGGTGAAGCATGGTCGGGATAAGTAGATTAGAATTTATTTATTTTGAAATATGTAATTATTATTTTACTCTTCTTTCATTCGTTTGTGGTCTGTAATAACAAAAGATTTTTGATCGCGCTTAAAAAGAACCACCACATAAATGTTTTCTACCAAAATGATATTTGTTAATAAAACTGGACTAATGTCCTGGTTTTCACTCCAAAGCAAAGGTTTAAATTGATTTGAGAACTCAAAACTTTTCATAAAAAGTAATTGGGAACCAATGTTCCCGCCTAAAAGAATAGCCCGATTTATGTATGTATTTTTATCATTTTTTATGGTTTCATATTTGTTTTCAGATAATTGTAATTATATTTTATTTACTGCTTTTTTATACGTGCTTGTAATGCGCTTTAATTTTATTGTATAATTTGCATGTGAGAGAAGAGATAAAATAATTGATCTTAAAAATCCATTCACATAATATTAACCAAAGGTATGAATAAGAGTGAGGTCCCGAACTCTCTCTGGTTTTTGCCCTCATAAGGTTAGAATTACTTTCTCGATATTTTATCGGGTGGCGACTCCATGATCCTGCCTTATGGTAGCCCGATAGACGGTGAGGTCGTCTACAATAGTCTTCTTCTCATTTCCGCCAGCACAGGCGCTATAGTCAATAGTTCATTATCATTCATGAGAACCGTCTTCTCCACCTCTCAGCTCCTCATCAATGAGGCCTGGAATAATCTTCTTTAGAGTTCAGCACCCATCAGTCTCATGCCCAGTATGCTGATGGTAGGCACAATACCGATCGGCTTGATGGTTAGGAAGTCCCTGGCTCTTGGCAGGCCTTGCAGGCTTCGGCTGTAACTTTCCCTTATCAATGAAATGTAAGAAATGCTCAGATAAAGACTTATCTCAGATGAAATAGTAGCCTTGAGTAGTTCCAACGGTTGAAACCTTGGCGGCTCCAATATCTCTCATACTATCGTCATCAAGGCATAAGTTCTCATAATTACTTCCTCCCATGCCATTCCTCCTTCGAGGATTACCAGCTGCTCGCCATTAATGGGGTCTTGGACCTTACCTTTCAAGGTTAGGCAATCGCCGATTGGATGGCCGGCGTGCTGATGATGTTCTAGTTGCCTCTGATCTCTAGTTAGCATGCCCAAACCTGGCTGCGGGTTTCTCTCCAATGCTTGAAGCGAAGATTTGCCTATGCCAAAACTACACTTCTGGGTTGATCTGATTGTTGATACTTCTTCCATTCCCCAAGTGCCGACACAGCTATTACACTTATGCAGTTTACCTCTCTTTACTAAGTTCACCGAAACTTCCTTGCGAGCAGCCAGGGTAGTCGCAAGTTTGGCCTTTGAAATTTCTTCCTTGAGGACGTCCATCCTTCTTTTCAGGCCTCGTGCCGCTACCAAAAACCAATTCTTTGAAGCATGCCCTTTACCTTTTTGCTCAGATAACGGAGCAACAAGCGATTCTCCTCTAGACTCAGTGGGTGGCATGCATGCTTCTTTAGTTGGCTTATACTCTTTTAAGGATATGGTAGGAGCGATAGACTGCTGCCCGGTAGGTGGCTGTACGGCGGCGACTAAATTCTCCATGATAGCCGTCGTTCGGGCTTCGAACTTTTCAAACCTCCCTTTTATCCTCTACCATATTGCTTCCTCAACTTGAGGCATTTCACCCTTCACCGGGGTTGAGTTCTCTAGGTCTTCCTCAAGGAAACCGTCACCAAGTTGTACAACCTTTTTAAGTTTGGGTGCGTCCCTAGGCTCAGTCACTGGTGGGAGTGCAATCAGCAAAGGATGCTTTATAACTGGGTCTGATTTCTTTGGTCCTACTGCAGGAGCAGTTAGTGGCTGCCCAGTAGGCTGGGTCGTTGTAGCAATCAAATCCCTCATTATGGCCATCATCCTTGTGACGCGCGCCGGATCCCTGCGGCCGCCCGTTCGACCGCCCGCACGTGGGCGATCGGGGCATTTGTGGGTCCGTTGACAGCTTGCAATAAATCGCAAGTGCGTCTATGTTGAGCAACAAGGAGGTTTCATGGAGTCGCCACCCAATAGAACATTGGGAAAGTTTCTCTCGCCTCGGAGAGCCTAAGACTGCGCTTAGTATCCATTTTGGGCCAGCCAAAGGAGCCTAGGATTAACGCTAAAGCCTCGTGACACAAGAAGTATCTTGGAGGATAACCTCTAACCTCTTGAGCCCAAAGACCAGAGCTGGTTCGGGACTTCTCATTTATTTATACCTTGATTAATATCATAATTAAGTTTTGAATTCATTGTTTCATCAACTTTCCACACGATGCAATTTTAATTTAAAGGCGCAATCATTCATATCAAAAAGCGGTAAATGTAAGCAAAATCCAAAATAAAGCATTCAAAAATGAATTGCAATAACACTAGGAGCGGAATACAACTCCCATTTATAAAAGTGAAATACATGCATAAAACGGGTTATTCATTAATAGTGAGAACATTGGTCCTCGCATGCATATTTATTATGAAACAGTTTTGATGTGATGATTTATTTGGGTATGAAAAACTAGGACATTGGTCCCCTTTTATTTAAAAAAATGTCAAGTTAATTAATAGAAACGTTTTTGTGATTTTCTTTTTAGCGAGCCTAAATAAATAATTTTACAAGAAAATTATATGGCAAAATTAAATAAAATATTAGAAATAAAGGAAAATAAACCTATGAACCAAACGAGCCTTTTTGGACCTCCCGACGTGCTCGCAAAAACGCCCAAGCAAAAAAAGAGTTTAGACATAAAAACAAAATACAAATAAAATAATGTTAGTAATTAAATCAATTAAACATACAAAATAATGAATAACAAATTAAAATAAAATAAGATGATATGAAAAGAATGATTATGGAATCAAAATGTTAACAAACCAAAATAAGATGAGAAACATGGATTATGTATGACAAATGATTAAATGATGTGATGAAAATAAAATAAAACATGTTAATTAATTAGTACATGAAAATATACACATGATGAAAAATGATGAAAAGTGAAAAATAATAAATAAATAAATCATAATAAATCAATCATGTAACAATGATAAAAAGAATAATAAAAATTAGTAAACAAAAGAATGATGAAAATAATAATGATACATAACAAGGTTAATTGATGTGTTCATAATCAATATAAACTATTTACATGGCAAAAAGATTAATTTAAGTTAATTAATTATTTGCATGTTAAAAATAATGAGGAATCAAAATAGATTATTTACATGTTAGGAATTAAAAGAACAATATTCACATGAATAAAAATCAAATCATATATAAACAATTAAATGGAACAAATATAAGATCAATACAACAAATGAATAGATGAAAACAATAAATAAATCAATAAAAATAATAAAATATATATGAATAAATTAAATAAGAATAAAATAGAATAGAAATTGAGCCTAGAATATTTACCCTCAGAGTATTGGATTTGATGAAGGAAAAGTGATGATTTTCCGGAAAATTGCTTGAAAGAATAAATTAGCAATAAAATTAATTCTCTTTGTTTATGGAGAAAAACAAAGGAATTGATTTGTATGCTTAAGATTAAAAAAAAAATTGATGTCAAAATGATGATTAATCTCTTGTGTTTATGAAGAAAAAAAACCAAGAAATTAATTGGAATAATTAAGAATTGAAAATTGATCTTTCAATTTCAATTAAACCTTTTTAATTAAAAGAAAAATCTGAAAAATCTTGAAAAGAAAAATAGAAGAAGAAAAATTCTGGAAATTTTAGGTCTAAAAAAATGTGGAGGCCTCCAAAAGAATCAATTGGAATAATTAAGTCTTGAAAATTAATTTTTCAATCTCAATTAAACCTTGTTAATTCAAAGAGAAATCTCAAAATGTTTAGAAGAAAAATCAAAGAGGAAGAGAAATGCTGGAAATTCTGATGTAAAAAATAGTAGTGGAGGCTCTCCTTTTTTGATTCATCCTAAAGTATTTAAAGAATAGAAAATGTTGCCCTAATTTAATTAAGGAAAACAAACCTAATTTTATTTAAATTCCTTTATTTTTGGGGATAAAATCAAGTTTTATTAATTAATAATCTATAAAAAATATTTTGGAATTTTATTTGAAGTCAAAAACCCTTAATTTTGGGATAAAAACGGATTTTTGGGTGAAAAAATCGGAAAAAAGGATGAAAAAATGGAAAATAGGGTAACAGACCCTATACCGACGGCCAGAAGCCCGTCGCTAGAGGGACGCCGCCCGTCGCTATAGAGCGACGGGGACTTACTCGGCGAGGCGCGCAAAATCCGCGTGGAGCTCGGGCAGGAATCGCGCGCAGAGGTGCGCGGTGCGGCGCGCAGCGCGCAACGCTGCGCGTCGCTCTTTAGCGACGCCCGGCATTGGCGACGCTGCGCGTCGCCAAATCGCGCCCAGCGCGCTGGGCGCCTGGGCGTCTGCGTGCTGGGTGCCAGCGCGCTGCCGCGCCCGACACTCGCTGTCCGAAAAAATTTTTTTTATTTTTTTATTTTTTTTTTCTATTTTTTAAATTTTAAATTGACTAAAAACACCATAATTTTAAGCCCCCATTTTTCAAAATTAATTTTTTTAAATCTTTTTTATTATTTTTTAATTTTTCACTCTAAAATGCAAATTTGATGAGAAAACCATCACTTTTAACCTTTTAAGCCTGTGAAGGCAATTATCATCATTGGGTAATCCAGATCAAGGCTATTCGGGACCCGGTGTCTACAATCCTATTCTCAAATTCCTCTAATCTCCTACTTAATTCCTCGGCAATCATAGCGCGGATCGCCTCTGTCTCTCTTAAAAGATTAGCCATTCTAAGCTCTATCCAAAGGTCTGAAGGTAAAGTCTCACCGCCTTCTAAAAGTGAATCTGAAACCCCAAACTGATACCCTTCTTGGCAACTCGAAGATAAGTTCTCTTGTTAGCCTTCCACTGGAATCCCTAGACCACCCAGATGAATCTATGATGGCTGCAAAACACCCCTGTTAGGATGATGCATGATTTAAAGTGCAATACATGGTCGTACTATGCAGGTGGTCCTTGGTGGCTGAAAGAGACTATAATGATACATGTTAAATATGTAAAAAACTATACTATAGACACCGGGTCCCGAGGCGGTCCAAGATCAGGATTACCCGATGATGAAAACAAAAGACCGATTTTCGGTGAGAAAAGTGAGAATCGATTGTTCCCTTGTCAAAATTGTGTTTTTTTCGAAAAATAATTAAAAATATATTTTTTAGAAATTAAAAATTAAAAAAGGGTAGAAAATATTAATTTTGGGTCCTTAAGGGTTTTATATAAAAAAAATAATATGATACATGTTAAATATGTAAAAAACTATACTATAGACACTGGGTCCCGAGGCGGTCCAAGATCAGGATTACCCGATGATGAAAACAAAAGACCGATTTTCGGTGAGAAAAGTGAGAATCGATTGTTCCCTTGTCAAAATTGTGTTTTTTTCGAAAAATAATTAAAAATATATTTTTTAGAAATTAAAAATTAAAAAAGGGTAGAAAATATTAATTTTGGGTCCTTAAGGGTTTTATATAAAATAAATAAATCGCGAGTTCCACCTGCGGTGGCGAGCCCCCAGCGCGTAGGGATCTCCACGCGCAGCAACGCGGGTGGTCCCTTCTCCCCGCGCGCGGTTTCCTCCCACAGCGGGTGCATGCGCGCACGGTAGCCCCTCACCCCGCGCGCACAGGCACGCGCGGCCTTCCACCTCCGCGCGGCCATTTTGGCCTTCGCCCGTGCTGTCCCTTTCTCTGTGTTTTTTTTTTTTTCTGATTTTCCTTCTTTTCCCAGTCTGTTTTCCTCAGTCTTTCACCCTTTTATGCTAATTTAGATCAACTAAAAATAAAAGCTATTTTGTTCTATTCCAAATTTTGGGCAAGGCAAAATTTAAAGGGGAACTTCCGCTCATTTTCAAGAGGACGACAATAATTATTCAAAAAAAGCTTTTTTTCTTTTTCTTTCCAGCAAAGGTTTTCTTCTTCAAAAGTTCTTGAAATTATTCTTAAACTTTTTTCTTCTTTTTCCCAAGCTTTAATTTATTTGTTTTTCTTCAAAAATATAATCCATTTCTTGGGTGATTTGAGCTTGGAAAATTAATTTCCTTTGCTCAATCATCCACCAAAAATATTTTTGTTATCAAAATATTCTCTTAATTTTATTTTAAAATATTAATTTCTACATTTTCTTCAAATATTCATCACCACAAATCCGACAAAGAAAACAAATCGAGACACCGTTTCTTTTACATTTTTGGACTCGTTCTCATTTATTTTTTTGTATATTATTTATTGTTGTTAATATTATTTTTGCTATTATTATCATGTCTATTATTTACTTTTAGCATTTTAATGTGTTAATATCACTATTAATATATTTTTTATTTGCTTGAATTTGATTTCTATGTCCATTCACTATTATTATCGTTATTATTATTATTATTCATTATTATTTTTTTTATTACTATTATGTTGTTTGCTATTCTTATTACTATTACTATCTTTGTATTATTAACTTATTTTGAGCTTATTTTACGTTTGCTAGTTTTTATTGTTGTAGCCCATTATTATTATCATTATTATTATTATTATTTGGTGCTCATATCTTCACTAGTATTATGTTTCCATGAGTATTTTGCATTATCATTATTTGCCATGGGGATTTTGTCTATATTATTATTATTATTATTATTATTATTATTATTATTATTATTATTATTATTATTATTATTATTATTATTATTATTATTATTATTTTCTGGTGCTCATATCTTCACTAGTATTATGTTTCCATGAGTATTTTGCATTATCATTATTTGCCATGGGGATTTTGTCTATATCATTATTATTATTTATTATTATTATTATTATTATTATTATTATTATTATTTATTGTTGTTACTACGCCATGATTATTTATTGTTACCATCGCTATAATTTTATTGTTGTCATTATCTTGTCTTTATTTGATTAATTTCTAGAATTATTACCAATATTTTTGATGTTAATTTTTGTCGGAGATTTAACTTGACTCGGGTTATTTGAGCATCCCCGCGACTCCACGGATGGGTCGCGACGCATGGAGGATCACACCGGTTTTGGTGAGATCTTTCACAACTCTCTCTTTATGTTGTATTATTTGTAAATAATTATTTTATTTGTGCACGCGTGCGATAAAAAATCACAAAAATATTTGTATAATTAATTTGAAATTTTACTGATAAAATTAGGACCAATGTCCCTCATTTTAGCCAAAATAAAAAACTATCACAATTGAAACGAAGAGTTAATTTTCTCCAAAATGGGATCACTCATCCCCGTTTTCATTAAACAACCAAAACGACTCTTCGAATCCTCTTAAAATAAACGCGAAGGAACCAATGTTCCTAAACCTTCAATAAGCACAAAGGAACCAATGTTCCTAAAATAAATGTCCCGATTTATGTATGTCCTTTTATTTTGATCTTGTGTGAGTGTTTTAAATCCAAGGTCATTTCTTTTTGGGCCCTTGTAATTAATTTTGGGGCAACTTTATTTCTTTTTAGGGATTGTATTCCGTCCCATTTATATCTTTAATTCCCTTTTGTTGGGGTTGTATTCCGCCCCTATTTCTCTTGTAATTGCATGCTTGTGTGTTTATCGCTTTCATTTATCGCTTTTTTATCGCTTTATTTATCGCTTTTATTTTATTGCTTTTTGAATGCTTATGATGCGCTTTTATTTTTAATGCATTAATCGTGTGAGATGAGAGATATAATCTTAAGAAATTAAAAACCCATTTATAATTAACCAAAGCATAAATAAGAGGGAAGTTTCGAATACCGAATCTCTGGTTTAGACCGATAGAAGTGAGAAACCTTTTCCCAATTTTTCACAAATTGGGTGGCGACTCCAAATACCTCAAAGGTGCCTTTAGGTGCCATTAGACTAGGTGGTTCTCCCCAATATTCTATTGGGAGGGATACACCAATGATGTCTCATGGCGCCCATGATCAATAAAACGCAAACCAATACCTCGAATCCCAAAGGCAGATTCAATGCGAGGGCCCTTGCTGGGTTTCGGCGGGCGTCACAGTTGCGACTCCACTGGGGACTTGTGTTTGAGACTTCGCTCCGAAAGTGCTTTGGTTAAAATTTATAATTGGGTTTTTAAAACTTAAAATTCTATCTCTTTTTGAAAATTGCATTGCATTTTAGAGCCTTAGACTTACAATAGTTGGTCCCTCTTTACCTCGGTGCGTTCCCGAAGCACGACCCTACTTTCACTCATTGTAAGGAAGTGTCAAGAATAATTACCAGCCCAAGCCTTATACCTTTTGGTATATCAAATGGAGACCCGATCGGTCGCTACACTCGTGATGAGCTAGAGCCATTGGCAGGGACCATGCTTGGGTAGCCCTAAAATTTTATCACCTTGACCAAAGCCCATGGAATGGCAAGTAGAAACTTTCCCTAGGTAGCATGCTCGTTAATACAATGCTTGTGATATGGGTCATCACGTATTAGACAAAATCAACCAAATTAAGTGGTCTTTTATCAAAAGCTTTCATGCCCCAATAGGCCCATCTTAATGAGATTGAAATGTCCAAATACGAGATGGCCAAAACTTATACGAATGTACATTAGACTAAGAAGTGTTCTGCTGCCGGTTTTTTGCCGTGCACATCTCGAATTCATAGGGTGACCCATGGACTAAGGCCACCTAGGAAGGGACTACTTGACCTCATGTGTGGGAGAAATAAGGTCGGAAGGGTCTGCTTGCTTGTATGTGTTTGCGAAATGTTGCACAACTCACGATCATGCATTATACATGTCATTCATGCATCATTCTAACAATCTTGATCTTTCAGCCACCATAGATTCATCCAAGTGGACTAGGGTTCTAACGGCCGACTAGTGAGGACAGACTCGCCCTTCGAATTGCTAGAACTAGTGCCTATTTGGGATTCTGAGTCATTCTCAATAATCAGTGAATCATCTTCGATGGCAGAAGTGATCGGAGCTCCAACCACCCAAGACCTTGCTAAGAGACTAGAGGATTTTGAGCGAAGGGTGTTGGAAATAATGGGGGCAATGGCTGAAAGGATGGCTCCTCCCCCTGCCGTACAACCACCGGTAATCCCTCCTCGAGGGCAAGTTGAGCTTCCTATTGGTGAAGGGGCCCCGATTATGGGTAATGTTGCTCATCAACCTATAGATGAGCCTAAAGCTGCCGCTGAGCTAAGAAGGGTAAGGGTCCCCAATCCCAATGAAGATTTTCTAATGGAAGAGGAGGTTGAGGAGATAGCAGCCAATCAAGCCGTGAGGGGTAGAGCACTCAAGGTAGAAGACGAGGCCATTAGGGGAATAAGATAGCAAATTGAAGCAATCACTCGCCTACTGACAGCTGGTAAGGGAATCAACCCCGAAGACAGAGATTTGGGGGACGAGGAGCTACTGGCCCAAAGGTTTAGGATGCCTGAACTGCCAAAGTTTGACGAAATATCAGACCCGTCCGCGCACATCAAGTAGTACACCCTGGTGATAAAGGGCACAGGGCTGACCAAGAGGCAAAAGGTGGATTATTTCTGCCTCAACCTAGTGGGTCCGGCAATAGACTGGTATCACGGGCTTGACAGGAGATCGAAAGAGGACTGGGACCTTATGACTGACGAATTCATGAAGCAGTAGGACTGCAGCACTAGGATGGAGGTTACCCTGAAGGATCTTGAGCTTCTACAGCAGAAGAATGATGAGTCATTCCATGAATACCTCACTAGGTGGAGGAACCGGGTTATGGAAATAAAACGGAAGCCCGACACTGCTGATTAGATTAGGCTATTCATCAGGAACTCCTACCCTTACCTGAGGGATTTGCTTAGCTTCAAGGGGCTTAGAGATTGGAAGTCGCTCAAGGAAATTACTGTAGAAGCTGAGGCGGCCTACCTAGCAAAGAAAGCAAGCCAGAATAACTTTGCTGGGAAGAACTTTGGGAACCAGTCAGGGTACAAGTTAGGCGGAGCTGGAAGCAGTAACGGCAGAAATGGTAAGATAACTGAGGTTTCAGCTACCGGAGTAAGACAAGGTCAGAGGTACTACTCTAACTTAGGCCGTTCTCTATCCTGGGTATTGGAGAGGTTGACCAAGGAAGGTAAGCTGAGACCACTGACACCTAGGCTGGCTGCGACTCAAGGACAGCCGGGACATAGGGAAGACCAGTACTGTGCCTATCATCAGCACACTGGGCACCTGACGGATTACTGTCGAACTTTGTGTAATAAGATCCAGGACCTCATTGACTCCAAGCATATCACGGACCCTGAAAAGAGAGAGAAGAAGAAGAAGACAAACTACAATGCAGTCCCTCCACCGGAGATGTGATCGGGCCTAATCCACCTGGGTGACATATTTTGACAGAGCTACAAGAAGACTATGTTTTTTAAATGCTCTATTGTTTTTTATTTTAAGAACTCTTTATGACAATTTGGTTATTTCAATATGATGGATAATTTTTGCTTATTTGTATGATGTTTCTAATAATTGCATTACTTATGATCCCGATGCATCCATTCATTTTGACATTAACCCATTTAATATGACTACATTTAATCTCGAAACTTTGGGGGATCCAAATAAAATCTTGGTGGCATCTGATATAGCTCCTGAAGAGAGGATAAAACTTGAGAGAAGAAAAATGAAAGAAAAAAAAAGCCTTTGTCGGGATCTGGTATGACATGCTGAAGATTGACAAGGATATTCTTGAGACCATGCCACTTCCATGCGCCAACATGATGACAAACCAAATTTTAGAAACCATTATTTTGCACCCCCAACACTGGGATGCATATGGTGCTACCAAATAAAATCAAACTTCAAGAGCTACATCAGGAGTTAGACGAATAAAACTCAAGACCTTCACGAGGAAAACATAACTCATCAGAACCGAACAGCGTGAGCCTTTCCTCCCAACCATTTAAAATGTGCACCCCAAAACCAATTATGATTGACTCTTAACCATCCAGAACCCTTATGGCCAAAATTCTTGCTAAAACTCAATGCCCGACTAGATTGAGCAATGATGGTCCCAATGATTAAGAAGAAAAGTGTGTGTATATGTAAACTTTAGGATTTGAGCAAAACTTGTTAAGAGCAAGGAAATTGGGGATTAAAAAAATTCAAAAAAAAATTTAAAAAAATAAAATAAATCAAATTAAAAAATAAAAAAAAATGATATGGAAAAAAAAAGAGAGAATTAATCAGGGGGCAAGGGAATGCTATTAGGGGGCAAGTTTTGTTCAAATCCTGCTGACCTGCACACACCCGTATTTTGCTGCTCTTTTTCTGCCACTGAAAAGGACCTGAAAGACTAATTCACAAACCATCCGTCCAATCCCAGCCGTCGAAAGCCCTTTCGGAGCTTAAACCACCAAAACCGATAAAATTACCCCAGATCATCCAAGCCCAACCTGTCACCGTATCTCAACCATTAAAAGGCCATTCCAGGGTTTGAACCGCCAAAGCCCATAAAGGCCATGTGTGAGATTTCACATGCAAGCCCCAAATAAGTAAACCATCACCTCAACCAGTACACACAAGGGCTAAGACCAAGACTTTGATACCAAGAGGAACCACTCTCGGAAGCAGTAGTCTTCCCAGCTAATGAAGATGAAAGCAAATTCAACCAATACTGATGAGCTAAAGGAGGGTCCATGGCAAAAGCTTAAAAGAGAGAGAGAGAGAGAGAGAGAGAGAGAGAGAGAAAATATTCAATCAAGAAAACCTGCGAGGGCTGATTGATAACAGGAGTTTGATGCTCTCAAGATCTATCCCGAGATTAGATGAGGTCTCATATTTTTTGAGTTAATGCAAAATAGTGATCATGTGTTATGAAATCAGATTGAAATATATGCATTTATGCAAAGATATATTGGTACGACCAGAGCAGTTCATCTTGCACACTCAAAGTTGTTTGAGTGCGATATAAAACAGCACATTGTTACTATCTACCCTCTACCATTCTCGCTACTCAAGCACTTTAGTCGACTCATCTAGCCGTCAACTGTGAAGCCAACCCTACAACACCTTCCCAATAAGAACCAAGCTCATACAACCATAATCTGAGACATAAGCACATGCTAATCATACCTGAAAGATCTTTCACAACAACTCCAACTTCTCTCACACCAAAAAAAAAGAGAAGGCTGTTAGAGATGAAAACCGTGACTGGCGCTCTAAGCAAAAGTTAGGCCAAAGGGCAGGGTGAAAACCTGGGAATAGACGGTCTGTCCTATAAAAAATAAAATGAATAAAAGCCGCGGGATTGGGTTGGGTCCATTCCAGGCAAAAAATAAGGCACAGGGTTATGTGAAAATCCGACAAGGACACATTTTTCGCTAAGAAAAGCTAGTGTGAAAATCCACGAGGGATGCACTACCTTCAAAAAAGGACTACAGGTATCAGAAGAGAACCTCATAATCCCCCAGAGGCATGAAACTCAAAAGCAATTCCAGAGGGCACTGATCCTACTGCAAATTACGACCAAATCAGTTGTCGCCTCCAAAATCCACTTAGACGAATTCTCGTCCTGCATTCCTGCATACATATGCATCTCACGTGCATGCTCACACACTTTTCCTGCATATTTTGCTTTCTAAGTCTTACAGAAAAAAGAATTAATGCCAACTCGAACGAAAGGGCAAGCGACAACATCAATCAAAACATCGATTCAGTCCAAACAAACTATTAACCAAAGGGCTCACAGACGGCACCACTTCAAACTTTAGGATGGTTTGCACGATGGCGGCACTACCATTCTACGGAAGGTTTGCACGACCGCGGTACTACCGCTTCAAAATCATATACACGATGGCGGCATTACCATTCTACGGAAGGTTTGCACGACCACGGTACTACCACTTTAGAAGGGTTTGCACGATGACGGCACTACCATTCTACTGAAGGTTTGCACGACCACGGTACTACCACTTCAGAAGGGTTTGCACGATGACAGCACTATCATTCTACGGAAGGTTTGCATGATCACGACACTACTGCTTTGAATCTCAAAAGGGTTTGCACGATGGCAGCACTACCATTCTACGGAAGGGTTTGCACGACCACGGTACTACCACTTCAAAAGGGTTTGCACGATGGCGGCACTGTCATTCTACAGAATGTTTGCACGATCACGGGACTACTGCTCCAAATCTTCGAAGGGTTTGCACGATGGCGGTATTACCATTCTACGGAAGGTTTGCATGACCATGGCACTATCACTTCAGAAAGGTTTGCACGATGACGGCACTACCGCTCCACGGAGGGTTTGCACGATCACGGCACTACCGCATGAGCAAAACACAATACGCCGACAACATGGCAACAATCAACCCAACAATACCACTAGTCCGCCTCAGGTACGTGTCTCTTCCCTTCTTTTCTGAATTTTGGCTCACTTAAGCACCTAGGTTCTAAGTTCCCCAAAATTGGGGGCAACTGTAGACACCGGGTCCCGAGGCAGTCCAAGATCAGGATTACCCGATGATGAAAACAAAAGACCGATTTTCGGTGAAAAAAGTGAGAATCGATTGTTCCCTTGTCAAAATTGTGTTTTTTTTGAAAAATAATTAAAAATATATTTTTTAGAAATTAAAAATTAAAAAAGGGTAGAAAATATTAATTTTGGGTCCTTAAGGGTTTTATATAAAAAAAAAAAATCGCGAGTGCCACCTGCGGCGGCGCCCTCGCGGCAGGCTGCTCCAGCGGGTAGGGGCACCCGCACGGCAGGCCCCTAGCGCACAGGGATCTCCGCGTGCGCTGGTTCCATTCTCCTCGCGCGCGCAGCATCGCGCGTGGTCCTTTCTCCCCGCGCGTGCGGTTTCCTCCCACTGCGCCCGCACGCGCGCGTAGTAGCCCCTCACCACGCACGCACAGGCATGCGCGGCCTTCCCCCTCTGCGCGACCATTTTGGCCTTCGCCCGTGCTGTCCCTTTCTCTGTTTTTTTTCCTGATTTTCCTTCTTTTCCCAGTCTATTTTCTTCAGTCTTTCACCCTTTTATGCTAATTTAGATCAACTAACAATAAAAGCTATTTTGTTCTATTCCCAATTTTGGCCAAGGCAAAATTTAAAGGGGAACTTCCCCTCATTTTCAAAAGGACGGCAACAATTATTCAAAAAAAGCTTTTTTTCTTTTTCTCTCCAGCAAAGGTTTTCTTCTTCAAAAGTTCTTGAAATTATTCTTAAACTTTTTTCTTCTTTTTCCCAAGCTTTAATTTATTTATTTTTCTTCAAAAATATAATCCATTTCTTGGGTGATTTGAGCTCGGAAAATTAATTTCCTTTGCTCAATTATCCACCAAAAATATTTTTTTTATCAAAATATTCTCTTAATTTTATTTTAAAATATTAATTTCTATATTTTTTCAAATATTCATCACCACAAATCCGACAAGGAAAACAAATCGAGACACCGTTTCTCCGATCTAAAAAAATTCTGATGGTAAACATTTTTGGACTCGTTCTCATTTATTTTTTTGTATATTATTTAATGTTGTTAATATTATTTTTGATATTATTATCATGTCTATTATTTACTTTTAGCATTTTAATGTGTTAATATCACTATTAATATATTTTTTATTTGCTTGAATTTGATTTCTATGTCCATTCACTATTATTATCGTTATTATTATTATTATTCATTATTATTTTTGTTATTACTATTATGTTGTTTGTTATTCTTATTACTATTACTATCTTTGTATTATTAACTTATTTTAAGCTTATTTTACGTTTGCTAGTTTTTATTATTGTAGCCCATTATTATTATTATTATTATTATTATTATTATTATTATTATTATTATTATTATTATTATTATTATTATTATTATTATTATTATTATTATTATTATTATTATTATTATTATTATTATTTTCTGGTGCTCATATCTTCACTAGTATTATGTTTCCATGAGTATTTTGCATTATCATTATTTGCCATGGGGATTTTGTCTATATTATTATTATTATTATTATTATTATTATTATTATTATTATTATTATTATTATTATTATTATTATTATTATTATCATCATCATCATCATCATCATCATCATCATCATCATCATCATCATCATTATTATTATTATTATTTATTGTTGTTACTACGCCATGATTATTTATTGTTACCATTGCTATAATTTTATTGTTGTCATTATCTTGTCTTTATTTGATTAATTTCTAGAATTATTACTGATATTTTTGATGTTAATTTTTATCTGAGATTTAACTTGACTCGGGTTATTTGCGTATCCTCGCGACTCCCCGGATGGGTAGCGACGCATGGAGGATCACACCGATTTTGGTGAGATCTTTCTCAACTCTCTCTTTATGTTGTGTAATTTGTAAATAATTATTTTATTTGTGCACGTGTGCGATAAAAAATCACAAAAATATTTCTAGAATTAAGTTGAAATTTTACTGATAAAATTGGGACCAATGTCCCTCATTTTAGCCAAAATAAAAAAAATATCACAATTAAAACGAAGAGTCAATTTTCTCCAAAATGGGATCACTCATCCCCGTTTTCATCAAACAACCAAAACGAATCTTCGAACCCTCTTCAAATAAATGCGTAGGAACCAATGTTCCTAAACCTTCAATAAGTGCAAAGGAACAAATGTTCCTAAAATAAATGTCCCGATTTATGTATGTCCTTTTATTTTGATCTTGTGTGAGTGTTTTAAATCCAAGTACATTTCTTTTTGGGCCCTTGTAATTAATTTCGGGGCAACTTTATTTCTTTTTGGGGATTGTATTCCGTCCCATTTATATCTTTAATTATCAGTGTAGATAGTATCAATGTGTATATTCAATTTCCTTTTCAGCATAGCAAGATATAGGAGTAAAATCATAGGCTAACAGATACTAGTTTCCTTAGTTAGCTTTTCTATTTTTGTATAAATACCTATGTTTTATTCAATACAGACACGGAGTACATTTGATCTTTCTAAGTTTGTCATGGTATCAGAGCCACTTAGGCTATTTTGAATTTCTGGGTTTGTTTTTTTGGCTTCTGGAAATTTTTCGGATTTGGTATCTTTTGAATTCTTTTGGGTTACCTGTTTCTGGGTCTATCAGGATCTCACCGCCCACCAAGGAAGTAGCGCCGGTGTGTTTCCGGCCTGTTCCCCAAGTCCGGTGATCGAAAGTTGCGCGAGTGTCTCTCACGCACCATCTGTAGGTTTCGGGTACTGTTCCACGCGCCGGCGAGTGACAGCGCGTGAGGCAGCGTCTTCTTCTCTGATTTCTTCTCCGCCGTCGCCATCCTATTTCCGGTGCTTCTCCGGTGTCGACGTGGTCTTTCGGTTTTGTTTGGAGGGTGGACAGTGCGATTTTGTTCTCCTGCTTCTGGATTCTCCTGCTTCTGGATCTGTTTACGATTATTTTTTTAAAAGTCATTTTCTTGATTCCAATTTCTTTTTGCAATATGACTTCGGAGACCTTGGGTATTAGATTTTCAAGAAAGAATTATCCAGCATGGGAATTTCAAATCAGGATGTTTCTAAAGGGGAAGGAGCTTTGGGGTCACATTGATGGATCATCTCCTGCTCCTACGGGTGATACAGCACGCAGTGAATGGGAGATAAAGGATGCCCGAGTTGTTTCCTGGATCATAGGCTCTATTGAAGCTCACATGGTAAATAATTTACGCTCTTTTACTACTGCTAAAGACATGTGGGATTATTTAAAACGTATTTATTATCAAGATAATACCGCTCGTCGTTTTCAATTAGAACTTGAGCTTAGCAATTTCAGTCAAGGTAATCTTTCTATTGAGCAGTATTATTCTGGATTTCTTAATCTTTGGAGCGAATATTTTGGTATTATTTATGCAAAAGTTCCTAATGAAGTTTTAGTCAGTCTTCGAGAAATTCATGATGATAGTCGGCGTGATCAATTCTTGATGAAATTGAGACCAGAATTTGAAGTTACTCGGGCTGGATTGCTGAATAGAAATCCAGTTCCATCATTGGATATATGTTTTGGTGAATTATTGCGTGAGGAACAGAGGTTGGCTACACAGGCTGTAATAGGTGCATCCACAGAGTCATCTGATATTGTTAATGTTGCTTATGCTGCTCAAGGGAAGAATCGGGGAAAGGGACAAATGCAGTGCTACAGTTGCAAGGAGTTTGGGCATATTGCTCGTCATTGCAGTAAGAAATTTTGTAATTACTGTAAGCAGACTGGACACATTATCAAGGAATGTCCTACTCGTCCGAAAAATCGTTGAATTCGAGGTTTACAAGCTGCTGTTTCAGACAGTAGTTGTGCTACACCTTCAGCTGCAACTTGTTCCACTGCTGTTCCTTCCATTAATCAGTCTACTGTTACTCCAGAAATGGTACAACAGATGATTTTATTAGCATTTTCTGCTTTTAACCTTCAGGGACAAGGTACACATGTTCTTTCTCCTTGGCTTATTGATTCTGGTGCATCTAATCATATGACTGGCTCTTCTCATTTGTTACAAAATCTTCGGACATATACTGGCACTCAAAATATACAGATTGCTAATGGAAATGATCTTCCCATTACTGCCATTGGTGACATTGGACCTTCTTTTCGCAATGTGTTTGTTTCTCCAGAATTGTCTACTAATGTGATTTCGGTTGGTCAAATGGTGGAAAATAACTGTCATGTGCATTTTTCTCGTGGTGGTTGTCTTGTGCAGGATCAGGTGTCAGGGAAGGTGATCGCGAGGGGGCCTAAAGTGGGCAGATTATTTCCATTGCAATTTACTATTCCTCGCACTTTGTCTTTAGCTTCTAATATTGTTGCAAATAAGACTGAAGTTTGGCATAAGCGATTAGGCCATCCGAATAATGTGATTTTGAATAATTTAATGCAACGTGGTTTTCTTGGCAATAAAACCCAGTTTTCTGCTCATATATTGTCTCTTGATTGTTCTACTTGTAAGCTTGGGAAAAGTAAGACTTTGCCTTTTACTGCTTGTGGTAGTCGTGCTGATCATTGTTTTGCAATTATACATAGTGATGTTTGGGGTATTACTCCTGTAATTTCACATAGGCAGTATAAATATTTTGTCACATTCATTGATGACTATAGCCGTTTTACTTGGATATATTTTCTGCATTCCAAGGCAGAGGTGCTTACTGCATTTCGAACTTTTGTGGCCTATGTTGAGACACAGTTCTCCACCTGTATAAAAGTTTTACGATCTGACAATGGTGGAGAGTATATGTCACATGCCTTCCAGGATTTCTTACAACAAAAAGGTATTGTATCTCAGCGATCATGTCCTTATACTCCTCAATAGAATGGAGTGGCTGAGCGGAAGAACCGTCACTTGTTAGATATGGTTCGCACATTGCTTTTGCAGTCTTCAGTTCCATCTAAGTTTTGGGTGGAAGCATTGTCTACTGCAGTCTATTTAATTAATCGCCTTCCCTCTTCACAGTTGCATTTTGATTCTCCTTATTATCGCTTCTTTGGTATGCATCCTGATTATCATACACTGCGCACATTTGGCTGTGTTTGTTTTGTTCACTTACCTTCACATGAGCGCCACAAGCTTACAGCTCAATCTGTTCGGTGTGCCTTTCTGGGTTATAGTACTGCTCACAAGGGGTTTTTATGTTATGATGATGTTGCCAATCGCATGCGTGTTTCTAGAAATGTGATTTTCTTTGAACATGAGTATTATTTTCAGCAACATGTTTCTTCCTTGGATTGTGTTATTCTTCCTCACTTTGATGGCGTTTCTCGCCCATTTGAGCGTTTTAAACAGGGTATGGTCTATCAGCGATGACTGCCCCCTCCATTTCCACAAGTCCTTCCCGACCCTGATCCATTGCCAACTCCGGAGGTTCCTCGAAGAGGGACTCGTGTTCGTCGTCCCCCAGATAGGTATGGTTTTTCTGCCACTTTATCTCATGCTCCAGTTCCTACATCTTATTCTCTGGCAGCTAAACAAGCATGTTGGGCCCAAGCCATGCAAGACGAACTTCAGGCTCTTCAGGAAAATTATACCTGGGATCTTGTTCCTTGTCCTGCTGGTATTCATCCCATTGGTTGTAAATGGGTGTATTCAGTCAAGCTGCGATCTGATGGCTCACTTGATAGATATAAAGCAAGGTTGGTCGCTCTCGGTAATAGGCAAGAGTATGGAGTAGACTACGAGGAGACATTTGCTCCTGTAGCAAAGATGACGACTGTGCGACTTGTTCTTGCTATTGCTGCTTCAAAGGGATGGTCTTTACGACAAATGGATGTTAAAAATGCCTTTTTGCATGGGGATCTTAAGAGGATGTCTACATGACTCCACCATCTGGGTTATTCTCTACTCCTTCTTCAGATGTTTGTAAGTTAAAGCGGTCACTCTATGGTTTGAAACAGGCACCTCGGGCCTGGTTCAATAAATTTCGTGATGCTCTTCTTAGCTTCTCTTTTGTTCAAAGTCAGTATGATTCCTCCTTATTTCTGTGCAAAACTTCTAAGGGAATTGTCTTGCTTCTGGTATATGTTGATGACATTGTTATTACTGGGACTTATTCTGCATTGATTTCTCAGCTTCAGGAGCGACTTCAAGGCGTCTTTCATATGAAAGATTTGGGTCCTTTACACTATTTTTTAGGCCTTGAAGTGTGTTATACTTCTGCTGGTATTTTCTTACATCAACATAAGTATACTCAAGAACTGATTTCATTGGCTGGTCTACAGGATGGTCGTTCTGTTCATACTCCCTTGGAAGTCAATGTTAAATATCGTCGTGACGAGGGTGATCTTCTGTCTGATCCTACTATGTATAGGCGCCTAGTAGGCAGCCTTAACTATCTGACTATTACTCGTCCAGATATTTCCTTTGCTGTTCAACAGGTTAGTCAATTCATGCAAGCATCCAGGCATCTTCATCTAGCTGCTGTTCGTCGAATCATCCGTTATTTGCATGGCACTTCTGCCCGAGGTTTGTCCTTTCCCATCAACTCTCTCATCAGTCTTATTGCTTATAGTGATGCTGATTGGGCGGGGTGTACTGATACTCGACGGTCCGTTACTGGTTGGTGCATGTTTCTTGGTTCCTCACTGATTTCTTGGAAAAGCAAGAAGCAAGATCGCGTTTCTAAGTCCTCCACAGAGTCTGAGTATCGAGCTATGTCATCTGCCTGTTCCGAGATTCTTTGGCTTCGAGGACTATTGGCTGAGCTTGGCTTCTGCCAAACTGATCCTACACCTCTCCATGCTGATAATACTAGTGCTATCCAGATTACAGCTAATCCAGTTTTCCATGAGCGCACCAAACATATTGAAGTAGATTGTCACTCTATTCGCGAGGCATATGATTCACATGTTATTTCTCTTCCGCACATCACTACTGAGCATCAATCTGCCGATGTCTTTACTAAAGCCCTTTCTACTGGTCGACATCAGTTTCTTATTAACAAATTGATGCTTATGGATCGCCCAACATCAATTTGAGGGGGGATATCAGTGTAGATAGTATCAATGTATATATTCAATTTCCTTTTCAGCATAGCAAGATATAGGAGTAACCTCTCCTAACTAATGCACAGGCGCATGAATTTTGAGAGCAAATAATTAGTTTATTTGTGTCAAAATTGAATCCATCAACAAAATTCCAACCAAAAATAAGTTTAGAAGAAATTGTGTTGGAAAAAGAATGAAAGATGAACCTTTTTCTTTTGATTTTTGCTTGGGGAAAATCTGGAAATTGTTAAGACAAAAAATTGAGAGGAAGAAGAAGAGAAAAACCTAAAAATAACCCTAAAAGAAATTCCTCCCTTTGATATTTTCATCTTTTTCTTTTTATCTCAAGAAAATAGGAAAAATAAAATAATTAAAGGGATAAATCCTAATTAAATCAGATATTTTCTATTTTGAATTTTAAAAATTGAAAAAAAGCCTCAAATTCCCTTAAAAAAGGGATAAAAAATCGAATTTTGTAGAAAAAAATCGAATTTTGGGCGAAATTGGCTATTTGCGGCCGATAGGGGCTACGGACGCCCGTCGGTGCGCGCGACGCGCAGCAGCACGCTGCGCACTAGTGCGCCCCGCCGACGCTCCGAATTTTTTTTTTTAAATTTTTATTTTTTAATTAAACTAAAAATATTGTAATTTCTAAGTCCCATTTTTCAAATCTAATTTTTTAAAATATTTTTTATTATTTTTCAATTATCCACTCTAAAATGCAAATTTTACAAGGAAATCATCACTTTTAACCTTTTTGCCTGTGGCAAGGCATCTTATCATCATTGTGTAACTCTAATCTGGGCTGCCTCAGGATCTGGTGTCTACAGTTGCTCCCAATTTTGGGGAAGCTAGTGCACTAGTGCCTAGATGAGCCAAAATTCAGAGAAGAAGGAAAGAGATGCGTACCTGAGGCAGCCCTTACTTTTTTTGCCGTGTGCAATATTGTGACTTGTTGCCGTTGAGCTGTAGTGCTATCTGACTGTGGCTCATTCGTAATCTTTTCTATCGCATTGTCCTGCTCGCCCCCGGTCGGCTTGCACGGCGTCTCCGAGATGCGGTGTCCTCTTACCACAATCTCATTGCGATTTGTTATATCGCATGTGCCCCGCTGTCCTCGTCTCGGCATGCACGGTGGCTGATCTGTTCCGCTAGCCTCATCTCGGCTCGCACGGTGTGAGGTGAAGTGTTGTCTAACTGCATCCTCTGTTGCGATCTATTCTATCGCATGTCCCCCGCTAACCTCATCTCGGTCTACACGGCGGCTGGTCTATCCCGCTAGCCTCGCCTCGGCCTGCACGGTGTGAGGTGAAGTGTTGTCTAACTGCATCCTCTGTTGCGATCTGTTCTATCGCTGGTGCCCCGCTGTCCTCATCTCGGCATACATGGTACCTGATCTGTTCCACTGGCCTCGTCTTTGCTCGCACGGTGTGAGGTGAAGTGTTGTCTAACTGCATCCTCTATTGCGATCTGTTCTGTAGCTGGTGCCCCGCTAATCTCATCTCGGTCTGCACGGTGATTAGTCTGTCTCGCTGGCCTCATCTCGGCCTGCACAGTGTGAGGTACAGTGTTGTCTAACTGCATCCTCTGCTGCGATCTGTTCTACCGTTGGTGATCCGCTAGCCTCGTCCCGGCATGCACGGTGTCTGTGAGATGCAGTACTCTCTGACTACAACCTCTGTTTGCGATCTATTCTACCGCTGGTGATCCGCTAGCCTCGTCCTGGCCTGCACGGTGTCTGTGAGATGCAGTACTCTCTGACTACAACATTTGTTTGCGATCTGTTCTACCGCTGGTGATCCGCTAGCCTCATCCCGGCCTGCACGGTGTCTGTGAGATACAATACTCTTTGACTACAATCTCTGTTTGCGATCTGTTCTACCGCTGGTGATTTGCTAGCCTCGTCCCAACCTGCACGGTATTTGTCAGATGCAGTATTCTCTGACTAAAACCTCTGTTGTGAGATGCAGTGTTCTCTAACTGCAATCTTGTTGCGATCTGTTCTACCGCATGTGTTCTGCTGGCCTCGTCTCGGCACGCGCAGTGTCTGTGAGATGTAGTGTTCTCTAACTACAATTTCGGTTGCGATCTGTTCTATCGCATGTGATTGAACATTCCATCTCGGTAGCCGCTTCTGGGCTTGCACAGCATAATCTTGGTAACCTCCAACTGATCCGTGTAACATCCTATCTGCTAACCATCATTTGGTCAGTGTAATATCTGATATGCTAACCACCATCCGGTCAGTACAATGTATGATCTGCTAACCACCATCCGGTTAGTACAATATCCTCATCTGCTAACCCCCATCCGGCTAGTACAATATCTAATCTGCTAACCCCCATTCGGCTAGTACAGTGTCTGATCTGCTAACCCCCATCCGACTAGTACAATGTCTGATTTGCTAACCCCCATCCGGCTAGTACGTTGTCTGATCTGCTAACCTCCCATCCGGCTAGTACGATGTTTAATCTGTTAACCCTCATCCGGCTAGTGCAATGTCTAATCTGCCAACCCCCATCCGGCTAGTGCATTATCTGATCTGCTAACCCCCAACCGGCTAGAACATTATCTGATCTTCTAACCCCCATCCGGCTAGTGCATTATCTGATCTTCTAACCCCCATCCGGCTAGTGCATTATCTGATCTGCTAACCCCCATCTGGCTAGTACATTATCTAATCTTCTAACCCCCATCCGGCTAGTGCATTATCTGATCTGCTAACCCCCATCCGGCTACTACATTATCTGATCTGCTAACCCCCATTCGGCTAGTACAATATTTTGATCTGCTAACCACCCTCCGATTAACCCAATTCCTGACTGTTGACCATCCTTAGGTCGGTATGGTGACTCGTTCATCATTTTCTTTGCTGGCGCTTATCCTAGACCTCTTCTTTTTTACTACAAAAAGGGAAAAGCAAATGTATAGGGCATATAAAAGACGCATACCTGTGGCAGTACATACCTGTTGGGGCCGATGTCAGACGGGTGCCCCCCTGAAGGACGGTTGGTTGTTCCCCTAGAAGATAATTTGTGGAATATCATCCTCTTGGAGTTTTGCTGAGTCTTTTCTAAACTTCCAAGGCACAGATGCCATTCTCTTGATTGTATCGACTGTGACATGCCAGGTATAGATTCCTCTATCATCTCCGACGTAGCCTCATTATTGAAAAGACCTGCGTACTTCTCAAGAAGGTGAGAGAATTTGACGTTGAGCCTCTAGAGAGGAAAACAGATTAGAGAAAAGAAAAAGATTAGAGGTTTTGTTGCTTACCTGCAGGCGGATAGACTTTGATGATTTCTTATTGTTTTGTTTTCGTCTCTTTTTTGTTTTGTTTTTTTTTTTTTGTTTTCACATTTTTGGATGCATTTGAATTTTTACAGTATATTGGATTTTCAAGGCCTTTTTGTTTTATTTCGTCGTTTTGTCGTTTTTCTTTGTGTTGTTTTTGGTTTGAGAGTTTGTATCCTTGTACATTTATTTTGTTTGAGAATTTGTACATTTGAATTTGGCTTTGATACATTTACTATGTGATGTATGTGAGCGTATATCTTATGATAGGAAAACTTACCCGGTGGCTTCCGGCATGGCATGCATGAGTCTGACAATGTTAGGCTGAACTTATCTCTTGGATCATCTTTAAACATGAGGTTTATTCGGACCCTTCATCTGAGCCATGTATATATACAAAACATTGTGCACGTGTGTGGAATCATGTGTGTGCAATATACATACATTTGAATCCGGATTTTGTGCGCTTTGTGTGAGGTGTGTAAGCGTACATCTTATGACAGAGAAACTTACCTATTTGCTCCCGGCATGGTGTACATGAGAAAGGCTTATTCTTTTCCCTCTTTGGAGCAGGTCCTTGAGATTCTTCTCCCGTGAGGACTTCATCTTGATTATTGTACAAATGTGTGCAAGCATATATCTTATGATAGAGAAACTTACCTTGTTGCCCCTGACATGATTTGTATGAGTCGGCTTGCTCTCTTAAATGTCTTCTTAGGAGCGGGTCGTTGAGATTCCATTCTCGTGAGGACTTTATCTTGATCCAATTGTTCGACATGGATGAGCATCAATGTAAATTCAAAATTGTACCTTGGCTCACTTTTGCGTCTGATTTGCCTTCGACTAAAGTATGTGTGGATAGTTCGGCTTCTCAAAGGATCTTATTTTCTATAGATTTGTGTGATTCCCGATTGCCCTGAGCATGGTGTATCCGGATAAGCTTGTCCTTGTGGGCATTCCACCTCTGTGCATACACACTTGATTTTATGCCGGATATAGTGGCCGATAATGTTGATCTGAATTAGTCCTTTGGACCATCCTTGCTCATGAGGTCTATTCGAACCTTTCCCTCAGAATCACGTACATAATAACATATACAACAGATTGTGTGTGCGCATGGAATCATGTGTGTGAAATACACATACAAAACTATATATAAGAGACACATGCAAAGGATTAATGTACAAAAATTGTGCGTGCATATCTATACATGTAAAAGAGTAAATGCACGTGACATACATGTGGTATGCAAAAATGAATAGACCACATCCCAGGTGGTTAAGGGATTCGTTGAGGGTACTGCTCGGCTGCCCGCATTGTCTGATGCTCCCAAGGATGTAGAAAAGTATTGTCTTGGCTTCACGGACTCTGACCCATAATCTTTTCAAGGAGAACTGACTTGTGCACATCTTTGCCCCCCGGTCAACGAGCATTTTGCCCCCAGGACTCTGAATCAAGTTCTACCCAAAGGAAAGTCATTTGGAGTAATGCTGCCTTATCGCTCCAGGCTTCCAAGGTCGTTGTTTTAATGGTAGTGCGTCCCTTGTGGATTTTAACACTAGCTTTTCTTAGCGGGAAATGCATCCCTTTAGGGATTTTCACATAACCCTGTGCCTAATTTTTGCCTGAAATGGACCCAACCCACTCCAGCGGCTTTTTTTTCATTCATTTTTTTAAAGGATAGACTACCTGTTCCTAGGTTTTCATCCTACCCTTTGGCCTAACTTTTGCTTAGAGAGCCAGTCACGGTTTTCATCTTTAACGGCCTTTCTTTTCTTTTTTTTTTGTAAAGAAGGTTAAAGCTGTTGGCAAAATTCTTTCAGGCGCGATCGGCATGCACTTACGTCTTGGATCATGGTCGCATAAGCTTAACTCTTATCATGAAGGTACTGTAGGATTGGTTTCACAGTTCATAACAGGATGAGTCGGCTGAAAGACCCAAGTGATGAGAGTGGCAGAGAGTAGATAGTAATAATGTGTTAGACAACTTTGGGTCTACAAAATGGACTGCTCCGACCATATCAACAAAATTGCATAGATGCATATATTTCAATTTAATTTCATAACACATGATCCTTATTTAGCATTAATCTCAAAAATACAAGACCTCATCTAATCTCGGGATGGATCTTGAAAGCATCAAACTCCTGTTATCAATCAGCCCTTTTGGATCTTCATGATTGAATATTTTCTCTCAGCTCTTATTTTATTCTTTGCACGCGGATTCTAGATGCAACGTTGAGGATGAGACTTAACTCGAATGCATGAATACACTCATAGCTCCCCGCTTGAAGCTCAAGAAACACCATATGTCTCTTCTTATATACCAAACCTTACTAGAAGGTCATCCCCGCTAATTGGATAAGACTGAACCCAGAATCAAGAGGTCTTACCTTGGTTGTAATGTTAGGCTTAGGTAGATGTCTATCAAAGAAGGATCAGGTCGTTAGAGAAAAATGGCTGCAATATTTACTCAACTGATGGGTGAACCGTTCTCAGCTCAGTCACATATACAAAGGTATTCTCGAATTTAGGCTTGGTAACATTTTAGCTCGTCAAGATCAGAATAACAACTAAAAAGGGGAATCGTTGAAACTCGTCAAGTGGTTACTATATTGAGCTATATATTTTTTTTATTTTTATTTTTTATTTTTATTTTTTTTATATTTTTTATATTTTTTGTATTTATTATTATTATTATTATTATTATTTTTATTATTTTTTTGTTTTTTTTAGAGCTCATGTCTTTTGCCCATGGCTAAAACCCTCTACCCGAAATGTAAACTTATCCTTATCAGGGTAATTTTTTATAACCCAAAGAATTGTTAATGATGTACATCCGTTCTTACTAGAGCAGCCATTCTTCTAAGGGGAGGTAAAAATCATTTTAGGCAAAGGGTAGTTTCAATATGTGTAACAACAAAATCGGTATGCATTTAGCATACCAACATAAAGACTCAACCGGCTAGCAAGTGATTGAGAAATAAAGGTAGGAAACTGTCATTTAGAGAGCTATATAAAGAAGGGCTGCCTAAATCATTTTCTAGGTTCCATCTTATCCAGGGATCGCTTTGACAGGTAATCAGAAAGGTTCTAGTGCTCTTAGTGAGTTTTCATCCAATCCCCTAATTGCAACTAGTTTTTCTTTTATCATTTTTTCTATTTTTACTCCCAAAATTTTTCCTTCTCCAAGAGTTATATCAGATGCTATCAGGATTTTCTTTTGGATTTTCCAAAGTTCAAAGATTAAATGTGATCGTATTAATTGAATTAATATCAAAAAAGAATGCATCGTGATCATGAGAAATGAAATCATTAGAGACAGTATACAAATACGCAAGATTGTTCATTTTATTGAAATAACCAACATTGCAAATATTGTCATAAGAATTGTTCTTGGAATAAAAGCAACTAAAACATAGTCTTCTTCTCATTTCCGCCAGCACAGGCGCTACAGTCAATAGTTCATTATCATTCATGAGAACTGTCTTCCCCACCTCTCAGCTCCTCATCAATGAGGCCTGGAATAATCTTCTTCAGAGTTTGGCACCCATCAGTCTCATGCCCAGTATAATGATGGTAGGTACAATACCGATCGGCTCGATGGTTAGGAAGTCCCTGGCTCTTGGCGGGTCTTGCAGGCTTCGGCTGTAACTTTCCCTTATCAATAAAATGTAAGAAATGCTCAGATAAAGACTTATCCCAGATGGAATAGTAGCGTTGAGTAGTTCCACCGGTTGAAAACTTGGTTGCTCCAATATCTCTCATACTGTCGTCATCAAGGCACGAGTTCTCATGATTACTTCCTCCCATGCCATTAATGGGGTCTTGGACCTGACCTTTCAAGGTTAGGCAATCGCCGATTGGATGGCCGGTGTGCTGATGATGTTCTAGTTGCCTCTGATCTCTAGTTAGCATGCCCAAACCTGGTTGCGGGTTCCTCTCCAATGCTTGAAGCGAAGATCTGCCTATTCCGAAACTACACTTCTGGGTTGATCTGATTGTTGATACTTCTTCCATTCCCCAAGTGCTGACACGGCTGTTACACTTATGCAGTTTACCTCTCTTTTCTAAGTTCACCGAAACTTCCTTGCGAGCAGCCAGGGTAGTCGCAAGTTTGGCCTTTGAAATTTCTCCCTAGAGGACGTCCATCCTTCTTTTCAGGCCTCGTGCCGCTACCAAAAACCCATTCTCTGAAGCATGCCCTTTACCTTTTTGCTCAGATAACGGAGCAACAAGCGATTCTCCTCTAGACTCAGCAGGTGGCATGCATGCTTCTTTAGTTGGTTCATACTCTTTTAGGGATATGGTAGGAGCGATAGACTGCTACCCGGTAGGTGGCACTACGACGGCAACTAAATTCTCCATTATAGCTGTCGTTCGGGCTTCGAACTTTTCAAACCTCCCTTCTATCCTCTTTCATATTGCTTCCTCAACTTAAGGCATTTCACCCTTCACTGGGGTTGAGTTCTCTAGGTCTTCCTCAAGGGAATTGTCACCAAGTTGTACAAGCTTCTTAGGTTTGGGTGCACCCCTAGGCTCAGTCACTGGTGGGAGTGCAATCAGTAAAGGATCCTTTATAACTGGGTCTAATTTCTCTGGTCCTACTGCAGGAGCAGTTAGTGGCTACCCAGCAGGCTGGGTCATTGTAGCAATCAGATCCCTCATTATGGCCATCATCCTATTCTCAAATTCCTCCAATCTCCTACTTACTTCCTCGGCAATCATAGCGCAGATCACCTCTGTCTCTCTTAAAAGATCAGCCATTCTAAGCTCTATCCAAAGGTCTGAAGGTAAAGTCTCACCGCCCTCGAAAAGTGAATCTGAAACCCCAAACTGATACCCTTCTTGGCAACTCGAAGATAAGTTTTTAGGTCAGCATTTCGCTGGAATCCCTAGACAACCCAAATCAATCTACGATGGTTGCAAAACACCCCTGTTAGGATGATGCATGATTTAAAGTGCAATACATGGTCGTACTATGCATATGGTCCTTGGTGGCTGAAACAGACTATAATGATACATGTTAAATATGTAAAAAACCATACATAGGTTGATATGTACATGTAATAATCATATGCAAAGAATAGTATATATACATAGGGCAGGAATAAAAAATTTTATTTGTGCATGAATGACATGAATATGCAATGCATCAACCACAACCACATGGAAGCAGATAGATCCTTCCAACCTTATTGCCCCCGCACACGAGGTTGTATAGTCTCTGTCCTAGGTTGGCTTAGCCCATGGGTCAACAGGGGACCCGATGGGCGCGTATGGTACACAGTGGGAAATAGGCAGCATAACCTCTCCTAACTAATGCACAGGCGCATGAGTTATGATCATTGTGTATTTAGGCAGTCCAAATAAGTTGACATGGGCCTATCGGGGCATGAAAGCCTCTGATTAGGTGACCAATCGAATTATTTGGGTTTGTCCAATACAAAATGATCCAAATAGCAAGCAAGGTATTTTGGTTCATACCACCCAGGGGAAGTATCTATTTCCATTACATGAGCTTTGGTCAAGGTGATGTTACTTTAGGGCTACCCAAGCATGGTCCCTGCCAACGGGTCTAGCTCATCACGAGCGTCACGGGCAATCGGGTCTCCATTTAATAGACAATGATAGTATGAGGCTTGGGCTAGTGATTATCCTTAACACTTCCCTACATTGAGTGAACGTAGAGTCGTGCTTCGGGAAAGCACCGGGGCTAAAAGAGGGACCAAACTAGCATAGATCTAAGGCTCTAATGAGATACAATGCTGTAACACCCCTTACCCGTACGTAGTAAACCATACCGTGAACCAATGATTCACGACGACGGTCAAGGGCATTACCGAAGGAAACATGTAAAACTTATAAATCCTTAAGCTGAAATATGGGTTATAAAATTTCTTTCGTTTTCAACAACACATTATTGTTAATCATAAGTTCATTACACATTCACATTATAAAGTAAGCTTCTTCAGAATTTACTATAGATAGATCTTTTACATAACCAATATCACTTTTACAAAACATATAATTTAAAATTACAAATCTTGCATACATTCTGAAGACTATATAAATCCTATCCTAAAACCTCTTCATTGTTCTTGCATTAGCCTAGACTGCTCTGAAAATCTCTCGAACAATCCGATCAGTAGTACCTACACGGATTAAGAGAAAATCCGTGCTAAGCATAAAACTTAGTGTGAAACATATAAATATGGACGACCACTAAGAATGGCCATCAGATGAGTTCAAAGGAAAGCATAATATAGAGAATATAATCATATCAATTATAACAAATTAGATACTTTCAAGGAGATCATCAAAATAACCACTTATTTCGCATTTCAACGTTAACAAATCGGTTATACAAAAACACACCTTTTTCACCTCTTATACATGTCACTTTGTGCACTTATTCACATTCCTTTCGGTTTCCAAAACATTTTTCACACATCTTGCTTAACAGATGCCTTAATATGTAATTATTCAATCAACAAGGCATTTAGATTGCAATAACAAAATACATACTTTCATACAACTTTTCACATATGTATTCATCAATTCATAACTTATTGTATGATTCACATTTCCTTGTTCATTTAATGTCTGCTAAGTCAAAGGGGTGGATAACGAGTAACACATAGATACCCGAAGGTATTGACACTATTCTCATAACACATAGATACCCGAGGGTATCAAAACAATCTTTTAATTTTGTTCTAAAAACAATTTCGCGTAGATTCGGTACAAAGGGATCACGAAGATCCAGTCGGGGCACCTGATCAGGGTCCAAATCATTCGGTAGCTGCAGCAACAGTAACTGTATTAGGCATGCCTAACTATCCACTACTTGACTAACGCAGGCTAAACACATGTATGTTTCTTTTAGTGATGTACATGATATTTTTAATATTTTTCATACGTGCATATTTTTATTATAGTCGCATAATAATCACATGCATAATTCCTTTATAAGCTAAAGCAAGGCTCATATACCATATGATAAACCATAACCTTTTTATTACAATCCCCTCATAATTTTTACCATATTCCTAAACATTCATTTTAACTATAGCTTATATGGTATAATATATCCAAGTTTACACAACATGTCATAGGAAGATCATAAATAAAACCCATGCCAAATAGCTTGACAACATACCTTAATAGCATAGAAAGAGTCGCGCTCGCGACAGAAAATAGATGGCCTCTGTCGCGCTCATGACAGAGAACAAGATGGCCTCTGTCGTGCTCACGACAGCAGTCGTACTCACGATAGAGAACAAGATGGCCTCTATCGCACTCGAGACAGCAGTCGTGCTCGCGATAGAGCACCAGCCTCACACTCTACCCACACTATTCAAGTCCCAAAGGAGCCACTATACTTGAGCACCCTCATGTAAATTTTCGATTAAGTACATTCCACATAAAAAGATACTCATTCTTGTAATGCCCATAAATAATTTCTTCAATATTACTTCCCAAAGTGATGCATTAAAATTGAGAACTTCAATATAAGTAACTTAGCCTATTCAAGTTATTAAGAACCATTCATTATTTAGATAGTCATCTAAATACCATTTGAGATACGAAAGACTCATTTCATTTTCAGTTGTGCTGTGCCTAAAATAATCATTTACTTCAAACTTACTATCATATACAAATTTTAAACTATAAATAAGTTTGCATGAGGCTTAAATCATTAACAGTTCAATAATGTTTATAAATCTTCTCATAGATGCCACATTTATTTCTAACAAACACCAAGGCATTAACCAAGTTCAACTGATACATTATCTTTTATATCCGAATAATTTCTATGATTTGGTTCAGATTTGGAAGGATATCCCAAGCTTCCTACGTATCCCAAAGGATTGGGAATCAGAACCCCATAGTTCTACAAGTTCAAAGTATAGTTTATAGAGTTTCACCTCTAATTTCTTAACAGAATTTAGATCGGATTAATATTGAACGAATTCAAAGGTGTTCGTCTCATTAGACTTTGAAATACCTTAATCATTATTCTTATTTACCACCTTAGTCTCTTACATTCCTAAGTGATATCTATTTATTTACTCTTTTACAAACTCTAAACATATGATGAATATGTCTCATGAAGTTCCGATGAAGTTCGGCTGTGTTTCGGAAGAGAAAACATCATAAAATATACAAACTAGAAGAGGGTAAAGGTAGGAAACCAACCTAAAGGTTCAAAAGAAGGAGAAAAACACTTGTCAATCAGATTCTGTCGCGCTCGCAATAGAAGCTCGCTTCAGGTTCCTCCTAAAGACAGATCATAAGACTGCTTTTCACTTCAAACTTCAAACGCCAAAACCGACCTCTAAACCTCATTTTTAGGCCAAATGTCCTTCTTAACAAATTATCTTTAGGATGTTACCTTTAGTATGGAACAAGTATCATGTCGTTTGGACACCTACATCATCAGATATGATCAAAACAACCTATACTACTCCCCTGAACCCGGCCAGAGGAGATACCTCTATTTTCGGACCACGTTTGGGACACTTAGATCTAAAATTAGCCCAAGTTTATTTCTAGGATATTTGTAGTGATATTTATGAAAGTTGAAATGTTCTAGTCTCATATCATATGGAGTCCTAAAACTCCCAATAAAGCCTAATAACCGAAGAAGGGTCAAGTACCTTCTAACACAGTTTTCACCCAAAAATCCTATTCACATGCACAACTTAACAATCTAAAGTAACACTCACTACCATCATCATATAACATTATCAAAACATTCAAATAACTCATACAACACATGAACATAGTCAAATTCATATGTATAACTAAAGAGTTTCCAAACCTCATATGGTGACTCCTTCTATCTTCATTTACTTTATATCCCTTCTTTCTCTTTCATTTTGCATCCAATTCCAACTTGCATCAATTGATTCCCTCAATTAAAACACATCAAAACTCACATGAGTTTCCCCTCAAAAACACATAACTTAAAATCTTATACAAAGAAAAGGAAGAAAGATAAGAAAAGACCTAAAACTTACCTCAAAATCAACAATTCTTGCTTAATCTTTCCCAACTTCCATCTCTCTTTCTTTTATAAATTTAAAAGATGAAGAACAAATAGAAAAGAAGAAGCAAAATTCTGAGTTTTCCAGCCAAAGAACCCTTGTCCCTCCCATTTCTTTCTTTTCCCTTTTACATACTCATACATACTTGGTCTATATTGAGCCACATGTCATGCTCCTATTGTCTACACTTAGATTTTTATGTTTAATAATAATTTAGTTCTTTATTCTTTTGTTTCTTCATACATTTGACAAATAACTATCTCCAATTAAAACATTGGCATACAAATCTTCTTAATTATTTTACTTAAGTCACAATTTGGCAAATTACCAAAATACCCTTAACTTTTCACCTAATACCGATGACGTCCTTTACTACACCTAACCCTTTTGATTATCCAATGACATATTTTTAATTACCAAAAATAATCCTTTCCGTATCGTTTAAGGCAAGATGATATAATCGTCCCATTAACCGAAACTCGCCGAAACTTTTGAATTAATGACAATTGTATCCTTTTTGAAACTTCCGTTCATATCTCAACCACATTCGGTTTTTGTTACACCCTAAACTTATCTTGATCCGACTAGGGTGTATTCGGGGTGTTACAAATGCAGTTTTGAAAAAGGATGAAATTTTTAAATTAAAACTCAATTGTAAATTTTAGCCAAGGCACTTTCGAAGCGAAGTCTCGAGTATTGTCCCCAGTAGAGTCACCACTGTGACGCGCGCCGAACCCCGAGGGGCCCCGAAGGCCCGCTTTTAGGGCGATCGGGATGGGTTCATTAAAACTTGTAACGAATTACAAGTGCGTCTATGTTGGGCAACAAGGAGGTTTTTTGGAGTCGCCACGTATTAGAACATTGGGAAAGGTCATCTAGCCTCAGTGAGCCTAAGACGGCGCATATATATAAATTTTGGGCAAACCAGAGGAATCTTAGAGACCTCATCCCAATAGAACATTAGAATGAACCTCTAACCCCGTGGAGCCTAGGATTATTCGAGTTGGGCCTTTTGGTGGGGAACAAGAGATATTTTGGAGGCCCCATCACAATGAAACATTGAGATAGTCCTCTAACCTCATTGAGCCTAAGACCAGAGTGGGTTCGGGACTTCCCATTTATTCATATCTTGGTTAATTTTATAGTTGAGTTTTGAATTTAAAGTTTCATCCCATTCCTCATTCATTTTATGCAGTTTAATTAAGGCGCATGTCATCCATTCAAGGGAAAGCGATAAATAAAATCGTAAAGTAAAGTATATGCAAATATATTACAACAATACTAGAGGCGAAATACAACCCCCATTCTAAATAACATACCAATCATACATAAATCGGGACATTCATTAATGATGAGGACATTGGTCCTCGCATGCATATTTATTTTGAAATAATTTTGGATGGAGAAAATTGAGACATTGGTCCCATTTTTATTAGGAAAGACTCCAAGTTAATTAATAAAAAATGTTTAGTGATTTTCTTTCTAGCGGGCCTAAATAAACAATTTTATAAGAAAACTAAATAGCAAAATAAATGGAAAAGCCAAATAAATAAATATTACAAATAATCAAAATAAATATATAATCCAAACGAGCCTTCTGGATCTGCCCGTGTGCTCGCAAAAATGCCCAAGAGGGAAAATAAGATGTGAAATAAAAATAAAACACAAATAAAATAATGTTAGTAATTAAATCAATCAAATATAATAAATGATAAAATGAAATAAAAGGAAATGATTAAAATAAAATAAAACATGTTAATATATTAATACAAGAAAATATGAACAGGATGATAATCATAATGGAGGTAAACAAATCAATGAATATATAAAATAATAAAGAAAAGAATAATGAAAATGAATGAATTAAAGAATGATAAAAACAATTAAATGAACAACATGATTAATTAATATAATTACAATTAATATAAAACATTTACATGGTAAAAATATCAATTAAAATGAATTTATTTAACTACATATTAAAAATAATAAACAATCAATATTTACACGAAAAAGAATAAAATAATATATTAACATATTAAATAAAACAAATAACATAAATGAATGAAAATAATAAAAATATACATGAATAAATTAAATATGAACAAAAATAATAAATGAGGAAGATTGAGCCCAGAATGTTTACCCTCGGAGTTTCGGATTCGATGAAGGTAAAAATGATGATTGATTTCGTTATTCTTGATTTGCAAGATTAGAATTGAATAATAAAAATATTGGAATTTTATTCCAAGAAAAAATAGGCTTGAAAAAATGATCAAAAAGTTTTCTTTAAGAACAAACAATTGATTTCTTTGTCTAAAAAATGATTTTTGATAAAAAAAAATGATTTTTATTGATTAAAAGATAAAAATGTTCTCAAGCACAAACAATTGTTTTGTCTCAAGAGAAAATAAAAAATCATTTATGAAAACAAACTTATTTTTAGAAAAAACAAATGAAAAACTAGAATTCAAGGACAAACAATTATTTAGTTTGTCTCAAAATCTAATTTTCATCAAAAAATGGATTCCAAGAATAAATCATTGAAAAAGATTTAATTGAAACAAATGACAAGTTAAAAATCTGAATTTTGAGAGCAAATAATTAGTTTATTTGTCTCAAAATTGAATCCATCAACAAAATTCCAACCAAAAATAAGTTTAGAAGAAATTGTGTTGGAAAAAGAATGAAAGATGAACCTTTTTCTTTTGATTTTTGCTTTGGGAAAATCTGGAAATTTGTTAGAGAGAAAATTGAGAGGAAGAAGAAGAGAAAAACCTAAAAAAAACCCTAAAAGAAATTCCCCCCTTTGATTTTTTCATCTTTTTCTTTTTATCTCGAGAAAATAGGAAAAATAAAATAATTAAAGGGATAAATCCTAATTAAATCAGATATTTTCTATTTTGAATTTTAAAAATTGAAAAAAGCCTCAAATTTCCTTAAAAAGGGGATAAAAAATTGAATTTTCTGGAAAAAAATCGGAAAAAATCAATTTTGGGGCGAAATTGGCCATTTGCGGCCGACAGGGGCTACGGACGCCCTTCGGCGTGCGCGACGGGTGTCCGTAGCGCCGCTGGGCGAAAGCGCTCGTCCAGAGTGCGCGCGCGCGACGTGCATTAGGTGCTACCGCGCGGCCGACGCTCCGAAAAATTTTTTTTTAAAATTTTATTTTTCAATTAAACTAAAAATATTGTAATTTCTATGTCCCATTTTTCAAATCTAATTTTTTATAATATTTTTTATTATTTTTCAATTTTCCACTCTAAAATGTAAATTCTAAAAGGAAATCACAACTTTTAACCTTTTTGCCTGTGGCAAGGCATCTTATCATCATTGGGTAACTCTGATCTGGGCTGACTCAGGACCTGGTGTCTACAGAAACTATATTCCGTTGCTATTTTTTTGCCATTTAGCAACCGAATGTAGTTTCCGTTGCTATTTTAGAACCCCTTTTTTAAGGCTTGTTATTAAGCAACAGAAACTGTATTCCGTTGCTATTTTTCGGCCATTTAGCAACTGAATGTAGTTTCCGTTGCTATTTTAGAACACAATTTTTAAAGGCTTCTTATTTAGCAACGGAAATTCATTTCGTTGCTATTTTTTCTTCATTTAGCAACGGAATATAGTTTTCGTTGCTATTTTAAAACCTCTTTTTTAAGGCTTGTTATTTAGCAACGGAAACTATATTTCGTTGCTATTTTTCGGCCATTTAGCAAGTGAATGTAGTTTTCGTTGCTATTTTAGAACCCAATTTTTAAAGACTTCTTATTTAGCAACGGAAATTACATTCCGTTACTATTTTTTTGCTATTTAGCAATGGAATACAGTTTCTGTTGCTATTTTAGAACCCCTTTTTTAAGGCTTGTTATTTAGTAACAGAAACTATATTCCATTGCTATTTTTCGGCCATTTAGCAACCGAATGTAGTTTCCATTGCCATTTTAGGAACCAATTTTTAAAGGTTTCTTATTTAGCAACGAAAATTACATTCCGTTGCTATTTTTCTGCCATTTAGCAATGGAATATAGTTTCCGTTGCTATTTTAGAACTTGTTATTTAGCAATGAAAACTATATTTCGTTGCTATATTTTTGCCATTTAGCAACCGTATGTACTTTTCGTTGCTATTTTAGAACCCAATTTTTAAAGGCTTCTTATTTAGCAACGAAAATTACATTCCGTTGCTATTTTTCGGCCATTTAGCAATCGAATGTAGTTTCCATTGCTAAATAATAAGCCTGAGAAAAGGGTTCTAAAATAGCAACAAAACTACATTCGGTTGCTAAATGGTGAAAAAATAGCAACAGAATTTGGCTTCCATTGCTAAAAATATCAATGGAGTTTCATTCCATTGCTAAATTAGCAATGGAAAACCGTTGCTAATTTAGCAACGAAAAACAATTTTCGTTGCTATTTTTCGTTCCAAAATCTTTTGGCGCATTATTTAGCAACGATATATTAATTCCATTGCTAAATTTTAGCGCTAAAAATTCCCTCCACTTTTAGCTACGGAATATCACCAAATATATTTCCGTTGCTAAATCTAAAAAGTTTAACCAATTTTAGCAACCGAATTAATTTCGTTGCTATTTTCACATTTTCTTATAGTGTAAGAAGTGCATTTTTAGTGTTACCTCAGGGAAACAGTTAGGACATGTGGCCAGCCAGAGAGGAATTGAAATTGACCCAGACAACATCAAGGCCATCAGAGAGATGCCAGTGCCTCATAAGGGAAAGGACATCAGAAGCTTTTTGGGTAGGTTGCAGTATGTCAGCAGGTTCATCGCCAAGCTTACTTCAATTTGTGACCCAATCTTCAAGTTGCTTAGGAAAGATCAGCCGGTGGTATTGAATGAAGATTGGTAGAAGGCCTTCGATATCATCAGGAAATATTTGCTGGATCCTCTAGTTTTGAGGCCACCTCAACTAGTCAAGCCACTAATCCTGTACTTAGCCATAGAAGATAGTTCGGTAGGTGCCATGATGGCTCAAGAGGATGAGTTCAAAGTGGAGTTTGCAGTCTACTACCCTAGTAAGAAATTTCTTTCTCATGAGATCAAGTATGCAGAAGTGGAAAAGATTTATTTGGCAGTAATCTGGGCTTCTAAGAAGTTAAGACACTATTTCCACTCTTATAAGGTACAAGCGGTTGCAAATCAGAACCCTCTCAGATACCTGTAGGAAGCCCCATCTTTATTAGGGAAAATAGGGAGATAGTTGGTGTTATTACAAGAATTTGATGTTGAGTACATCACTCGAAAGACCATTAAGGGGCTTGCAGTAGCAGAGTTTTGGGCGGAGCATCCTATCCAAGGGGATTCGTATGAGTTCAATTTCCTGGATGAAGACATTGCGGCTATCACAGTACAAGGCTAGCAATTGCACTTTGATAGAGTAGTAAACAATAAGGGGGCAGGAGTAGGAATCATTTTAACGACCCCAGATGATGAAAAACTCCTACTGGCTAAGAAATTGAAATATAAGGCCACTAACAATGAAGCCGAATACGAAGCTTGCACCTTCGGGTTAGAAGCCTTAATAGCATTGGGACCAAAGAATGTAGAAGTATTTGGAGATTCATCGCTAATAATAAATCAGATTTGGGGTGAATGGGCTATTAAGGAAGAGCGACTAATGCCATATGTGAAGCACTTAAGAGATTTGAGCAACCAGTTTGAAGTGTGCACCTTCCACTTTGTCCCGAGGGATGAGAATCAGTTAGCCGATGCGCTTGCAACCTTAGTGTCAATATGAGATAACCCGGAGGGGGTAGTGATGAAGCCCATTTTGATCTCTAGTTCTGAAAGGCCTAGTTTCGAGACTAATCCCGTCATGAAGGTTAAAGTTGTGGATGAGAAGGCATGGTATCACGACATCAAGAATTACATGGAAAACACAACGTTCCTAGAGGAGGCTACTGAAAAAGACCACAGATTGATCCGTAAGTGTAGACACCGGGTCCTGAGGCAGTCCAGATCAAAGTTACCCGATGAAGAGATCAATATCTGTTTTCAGACAAACGAATGAAAGTTATGAGTTTTCATTCTCCGGTTTTACAAGGATTGAGGATTTTTCTCGGTAATAGGAGATTTCAGGGAATTAGGAGGAGTTCATATTTTTGAAAAGTGGATTTTGTGCCACCAACGAGTATACCGTCGGTAGAAGGGACACCCGTCACTGGATGGCCCGCCTCTCGCGTGAGCGGTGCCTGCCCCTCACGCGAAACGGGCTCGTCATTAGCGGGAGCGATGCTCGTCGCTAGCGTGAGAGATCCGTCTCTCGCGACGAGCACCGGCTATTACTCACTTGCGGAAACCGTCTCTCGCATTGAGCGACGCCTGTCGCCTGTGAGAGACGCCCACTTTTCGCGAGAGATGGCTGTCTCTCGACTTCTGTCTCTTATGAGGGGTCCGCCGATAAAAAGACCAAGCGTGCCCCCATCAGTGACGCCCGTTGGTACTCTACCGATGCCCGTCGATCGATAATCTGACGTTATTTGGGCGAGATTTTCTAGATTTTTTTGGATATCTCCCAAGATTTCCAAAATATTTCCTAAATCTCTTCAAAATCTTTTAAATATTTTTAAATATTGGGTTTGATTTTGAGAATATTCTGCAAATCATTTGGTTTTGATTTTGATTTCAGAAATCTTTTTCAAATTTAAGTTCTAAATTTGAATTTATTTGAATGATTTTCCTAAACCTATAAATAGGGGATGGAGGCTCATTGTTCATGGTTAGTAGCTTTTTTTAACAAAAAGTATTGGCAATTTCCACAGAAAAATTTTCTGAAAAAAGTTTTCTTGCTTTTATTTACGATGAATTTTCATCAAATATTCTCTAAATTAAGGCGAATCTGAAAAAGTGACATTAGTTCATTTCTATCAGATTTAGTCCTTTTAGCATTCATAATTGCTATCAAAACGTCGAGAAAGAAAATATAATTTTCTTTTCTTGATTCATTTTCGAAAACACGAATTTTGCTGTCAAAAATCTCCTAAAAAAACAAATCACAGTTCTATCCTTATAGAACTCAAGGAACAGGAATCACCCAACATTCACCATCAAAGGTAATATTCCGAGGGTAAACATTCTGGATCCACTTCCCTTGCATCTAATCATTCCATAGTGAGTTTATACTCAAGATCTCATTTTTATTCAAGATAAAAAAAAATAATTTTCATTTGATTTTTCTATTTTTTCTGGGTCCGGGATGGCCGACGGGCAGAGGTTCCACCGATGGCTGTCGCTCACTCGAGCAATAGGCCATCGAGGGTTTTTTCCTCCACCCACCGGTTAACCCAGGGACGCCCGTCGCTCACGAGCCTTGGGCCATCCCTGGGCCTTTTCCCCTCCATTTTTCTTCTTTCTTTTACCATTTATTTCCCCATTATTTTTATGATTATTTCTCATGGATTTTTTATCATTATTTAATTTCTCACATTTTATTTTGCCCTAATTATTGCACTAACATGATTTTTGTTTTTGTGAGTTTCATTGCTTTATTTGGTGGATTTCAGCTATTAAAACGGAGGACACCGCAATTATCTGAGAATCCTCACTCGAGTTTTATTCTTTTACCCTTACCCTTTTTTATCTTATGTATTATTATTGCAAATATTATTTCATTCCGCTAATACATGAACTTAGTTAAATATTTATAGTAATTGAATTGGGATTTTCATTAATAAATTGAGGACCAATGTCCTATTTTTTCAGCAAATGAAATTGACGCTTTAAATCATTTTTGTAAATATGCATGCGAGGACCAATGTCCTCATTCTTAACGAATATCCCGACTTATGTATGATCCACATGTTATTTACAATGGGGTTGTATTCTACCCCTAGTTTTATTGTAATTTATTGTATTTTCATTTATTTTTTTTAATCTTGATCCTATTTACTGCTTTCCTTATATAACCAACGTGCGCTTTAATTAACTACTTTAAATTGAATGAGAAATGGGATGAAGCATTAAATTCAAAACTCAATTTTAACTTTAACCAAGGTATGAATAAATGGGAAGTCCCGAACCTTCTCTGGTCTTAAGCTGAATGAGATTAGAGGACCATCTCAGTGTCTCACTCCAAAATATCTCTTGTAGCTAAAATTGGCCCGATTTGCATAATGCTAGGCTCTATTGTGTTAGAGGACCATCGCATTGTTTTATTAGGGTGGAGTCTCCAAAATATCTCTGGCTTGCCCAAAATGGATGCATATGCGTTGTCTTAGGCTCACTGAAGCTAGATGACCTTTTTCAATATTCTATTGGGTGGCAACTCCAAGAAACCTCCTTGTTGCCCAAAATAGACGCACTTGTAATTTCTTATAAGTTTTCGTGAACCTCTCTCGAATGCCTTAAAAGCGGGTCTTTGGGGCACCCCGGGGTTTGGCGTGCGTCACAGTAAGTTATCCACCCAGTTCATCTGCATAGGCGGTGTGTTATACAAATGACAAGTCAATGACATTCTATTGAGATGTCTGGATGAGAAAGAGGCTGAGAGGGTAATGGAAGAAACTCATATTAGGGTTTATGGGGCCCATATGAACGGACTAACACTGGGAAAAAAGATCATGAGATAAGGGTTCTACTGGCTTACTATGGATATAGACTGCTCCAAGTACATGAAACAGTGTCAGTTGTGTCAGTAGTATGCAGATTTGAGGCATTTGCCAATTTCAGAACTACATAGTTTAACGCCACCTTAGCCGTTCGCAGTGTGGGGAATAGACATTATAGGAGAGATACACCCAACAGCCTCTAATGGCCATTAATTTATTATAGTTGCTATCGACTACTTTACCAAGTGGGTAAAAGCAAAATCATTTAAGAAGGTCGACACCCGAGATATGGCCAAATTCATCGAAAAGAATCTGATATGCAGATATGGCCTCCCACATCATGTTGTGTCTGATAATGGGGTCCAATATATGGATGAGACTAAGAAACTGCTCCAGAAATATGGCATCGAACATCACAAGTCCTCTTCATACCGCCCACAAGACAAGGGGCAGTAGAGGCTGCCAATAAGAATGTTAAGAAGATCTTGGCCAAGATGGTTCAGAATTACAAGGATTAGGCAGAGAAGTTTCTTTTTGCACTCTAGGGCTATAGAACCACGGTTAAAACATCCACAGAGGCCACATCGTATTCCTTAGTATATGGGACAGAAGCTGTATTGCCAGTCGAGGTGGAGCTCAAGTCTTTTAGGGTAGTCATGGAGGCTCAGATTTCAGAAACTGATTGGGTACAGCAACGATTGTAGCAATTAAAAATGCTGGATGAGAATAGATTACGAGCTTATTATTATAACCAGGTCTATCAAAAGAGGCTTGCGTGTTCATTCGGGAAAAAGGTCAGAAAGCACCCACTGAAAGAGGGAGATTTGATTTTCAAGTAAATGAGACGAGGTGCGCCGAATATACGAAAAAAGTTAAGGCCGGCATGAGAAGGCCCTTTTGTCCTCATAAAGTTGTTATCTAAGGGAGCAGCAATTTTGTCAGATAGCGATGGGAATGAGTTCAAGGAACTAGTCAACATCGATAAACTTAAGAGGTTCAATGACTAAAGACATAAAAATCAAAAGAAGAGAATAAATGCCCTGCAGGTTAAAAACTAAAAAGGCGGTCTTGCTAAAATTGTGTGCCTCGTTAGGGTGAAAATTGATAAAAGGCATCCTGGTCAAAAATTAGAGGCTCAAGAGAAAATGTCCAATCAAGAAAATCTAAGAGGACTGATTGGTAATAGGAGTTTGACGCTGTTAAGATCTGATTTGAGATTAGATGTAGTTTTGTATTGTAAATCCATGTTAAATATTGATCATGTATGTTGAAATCATATCGAAATGTATGCAAATTTTGCAAAAAGGAATAAAACAAAAACCATTCAGTTCACATGTTCATTATTTTCTAGTTTTTTAATAAAGAGAAAGACATTATTTATTACAGAATGCATGTAAATCTAAACCATACTGTTACTCTCGCTGGCCAGATGCCTAAGCAGGTGGGTCCTATTGTCAATGGCAGGGCACTAATAGAAATGGCGGAGCAATCTCTAACTTAAGGTAGGATGGTCCTCACCGGCAGTCTAGTCTAAAGACCATGATATCTAGACGTGAAGGCCGAGGATAGGACACCACCCTGAAAAGTTAAAGAGAGTCTCACGGCATCCTGGGTCACCCCAAACTATCGATTACAATGTGCAATGATTTAAAAAGTAGCCTCATATAGCCCACACACTGGAACACACCCTGAGGAACCGTCGGTGGTCACAGCGGTAAGATAGTGCCAGATGCTCATAAAACTGATGTCCTTATCTGCCATCTCACTAAATCTAGCAACACTTTCATCGGGAGAGGTAAAAGAGTACAATTACTGTCGAGTTAAGAAATGCCTCAATGAATACTGGCCAATCGCCCGGGGAGGAGGCTCTGTTAAAAGCTTCAGCTTCTCCTATAGCCAGATCTGCAAAACGAGAAGTCAAAAATGAAAAAAGATAATAATAATAATAATAATAATAATAACAATAATAATAATAATAATAATAATGATAATAATAAGAAAGAAAAGAATTAAGAAAAGCCTCTGGAATGGGTAGGGTCCAATCCAGGCAAAAATAAGGCATAAGGTTATGTGAAAATCCGAAAGGATGCATTTCCCGCTAAGAATAGTTAGTGTGAAAACCCACAAGGGGCACGCTACCTTTGAAGACAATGACGTACCTAGAGTAATAAGGGGCTCCCAGTGAAGGCAATAGAAGGGTCGACACAGATAGAGTCTAAATTCAGGATCGTCTTCGTTAGAATCAGAAGAAAAGGGGTAAGCCCAAGATGGATGCCATCTACTATTCCGAATAGTCAAAAATTGCCAGTCAACTCAGTAGAAGTCACTGTCAGAAATCTAGAGAGGTAAAATAATAAGACGATGCTGGCCTGATAGGTAGACATATGAGAATAGCCCTTTAGTGCCTCGGCTAACGGCTTTAGAGCAAAGGCCACCCCTTGAGGGGCTAGTTGAGCGGCTACGGGAGAAGAAATGCCCAAGGTCAGTGCAATGTCCCTCGCACGAACAAAACCACAAATCAGGATGCAAGGTGCAATGTCAAGCGGAAGCCTCGCCCTAATGATAGTAGCAAATTCCTTAGGTAAGGGGCATAATTCCTAGTAGGCAAACCTGAAGACATGAAAACGGGGGTCCCAGAAGCAGACTGCATCCAAGAGAAGGTTTTGGTCTTTCTTAACTCTTCTTAGAACTTTCAAGCAAGAAAATGGGGCTAGGGTGGTATTTTCCCAAGTTCGGGGGTATCCAGAACTCGGTACATCTTAGCAAGAATAGAGGAGGACATTCTCTAAATATTACAACTAAAAATTAAAATTAACAAGGAAAGGGAAGGAAGAAAAGAGATAAAAACCTGAGAAAGGAAGCAATGTTTGAAGTCCAAGATGAAGAGTGCACGAATCCCAAGGAAAAAAAAATGAGCATTTAAAGAAAATCATGAAGGACGGGCTGCTCGTATCTCGGTCTTCCGACGGGGTGCACATTGGTCAACCTGGTTGACCCTTGGGTGATATGTTCTCTTACATATTTCATGCATGTCATGCGCATAAAATAATTTTTGCATGTTTCTGTCGTCTTTTATTTTTACAGGGAAGGAAATTTGATAGAGATGTGTATCGGGCACGAAAATCGGAAAGCAAAATGTTCAGGGGGTATTTGTATTTTCAAAAAATTTATGGAAAAGGAGGGAAAGAAGAAAAGAAGAAAAAATGGAATTTTAAGCGAACGACGGGGTTCCTGTCGCTCGATCTTTCGACAGGATACCCGTCGGTCATGGAAAATTATAAAAGGTGCGCTCAACCGTGCACCTTCAGTTTCTCCTTTCTCTTCTTCTTTTTCCTCGCAAATCGACACCCTCTTGCAATGTTTCACTCATTTTTTGTACATTTCTTCTCCGTTTTGCGCACCTCTTGCGCTAAAACGATCCTTGCACCGTCACACACGTTTAGGACTAAATTTTTTGCAAATTCATCAATTTTTTAGCACATTTCATCGACTATAAGGTTAGTTCATCACCTTTTTTACTTCTTCTTGTGCCTTTTTTCGTTAAATTCTCATTTTAGATTTATGGTTGTATACTCTCTAAATGTAAGACTAAATTCTGTCCGTTTATTTTCGGTATTTTTTGGGACTGTATGCACTGACTACTAAGTGTGAACCATGTTAATCATTATAAAAAAATAATAAAAATAAAACATGTGGAAGCAACTAATGAACAAAAGTGGACTCATGAACATGCCACCATCTGACTAAAATTTGAGGACCAAGCTAGGCTGAATTGGACGTTTAATCACCATGTAGAATAAGTGCACAAATAAAATTGTTGCTTGGGCCTGAGGCCTGTCCCACTATTTTGTGTTTTTATGCAAGGAGTTCGGCATATCCTTGTCGGGATGCTGCCCAAATTTTTAATTTTCTAGGTAGGCACATTTTTGTCAGGATGCTGTGAAAATTTTTTTGGGAGGCACAATTTAGCCAAAATGCTGCCGAAATTTGTAAATTTTTTTTTAATCTTTTAATTAGCTTACTTGTGATGGTAATGCAAAACTAACTTTTATTCTTTTCAGCATGCCTCCACAATGCAACGCCCCTCAGGATCAAGCTGAGCCTCAGGCTCCTGTATGGATGAGCGACAAGTTTAGGAGGAGTTTCCAGGACTTGGCACATGTGCAGTTTCACGCCAACCGCTTTATCTCTAGGCCATTTCTGCAGAGCATGGGAATGCTCGAGGAGTTTGATGCCCTCATAACAGCGGCAGGGTGGACAGAGTTTTTATGGCCGTCATTTCAGACCCATCCCGAGGTTGTCAGGGAGTTCTTAGCCACCCTTCATTATAGGGGATTCTAGAGGTCGAACACAGAGGAGGGGGTCATTCAGTTTTGCATTAGAGGGCGCCATAATAGCATTATGAGCCAGACTTTTACAGAGGCTATGGGGCTTCCTCATGAGGATGATATGATGATCCCCCAAAGGGCTATTAGGAGGCATTATTAGGAGGTTATTGCCATGCCAGGGGTGTCGTATGACCATGATGCGACAAAGAGTACGGTGCTCTTGTCTCAGGCGCTACGGTATATACACAAAGTTTTCTCTAGTTCGTATCTGGGTCGAGCAGGTAACCCAGGGTCTATGAATGGAGTTGGGATTTGGAGGGAGCTTGTGGGTGATGGCAGTAGGACAATGCCTTAACATTAGCCATGAGATAGTGGCTAACTTGGTTAGAGTCTCGAGGGGGACAACCCCTATTGTATGGGCTGGGAAAGTGATTACTAGGCTGCTTCTACACTTAGGAGTTGATCCTGGTAGCTATGGGCCTCCACTTGATGAGAGTATTGATGTGGACACATCGGTAGCTCAGACTATGGGTATGATTGCACAGGTGACCAGTCGCCCAGAGGAGTACTGTTTACTTACTATGGCAAGGACTAGGTGTATATTTGGTCTCCCTCAACTCTAGCCAGCAGAGGAGGCCCCAGAGGAGCCCCAGATGGAGGAGCAGCCCCAGCCTCAGGAGCCCCAGCCCACACAGATGCCTCTGCAGCAGCCTCAGCCGGAGGAGGAGCCGCCTTAGACTCCATTTGATATGGGTATTGAGTTTAGAATGGATGACTTGTTGGTCACCCCTCCGTCGCAGAGAGCACAGAGTCCCACTCCACCACCACCATCGCGAGTCCAGCATTCTGAGCTTAGGGATACCTGGAAGTTTAACCCCTATAGTAGGCCAGAACACCTGGTGGCATCCACCTCCACAGTACCTCCACCAGGCCACAGGGCAGAGCCAGTGCATCCCAGTCTATCACCAGCTCTGCAGCCAGCCCAGCCTAATTTTATTGCTACTATGACCGCCGCTCTCGCCTCCATGGAGCATTAGCAAGAGGAGAGAGATCGGGTCCTACTTGAGCACCTTGATCAGCATAAGGAGAGAGATCGGGTCCTGCTTGAGACTTTAGGCCAGTAGGAGAGGATCATAAAGGAGCAGGGGAGGCTCATAAAGGAGTTGAGGCATAGTTTGTGTGCCTCCCAGGCTGCAGCGGACCAAAGGGTGGATGAGGCCGTTTAGATGGTTGATGAATCTGTCACTGCTCTCATGATTTCGAATAGAGGTGTTGGAGGGTGCCATACTGACCATATCAGCATCTATCAGTGATTTCAGGGAGCAGATAGAGACCAAACTCACAAGTATTAGGGATGCAGCTGAAAATTAGACCACGAGACTGTCGAGGGCCTTCATGGAGCTGGGTGGCATAGTCAGAGACACTCTGGAGTTACTTGGGGTTTGTGCTCAGCCATTCTTGGATAGGTACGCTCAGGTCCAGTTCCAGTAGTCCACCCGTGTGACAGGACACCCAGCATCCGCACCAGTCGTCGTCCCGCCGCGCTCAGCCACAGGGGCCGAGCCCACAGTGCCTAGCAGCCAGCCCTCTACCTCAAGAGTTGGCCCATCCACATCCTCATTCGGTGATTAGCCTATACATCTATCTAACGATGAGGAGGAGCCCTTGATCTACTTTCCCTTTTAGTGTATTCAGGGAGTTTTTTTTATGTACCATTATATTTACTGTACAAAATTTACATTTTATTAGTGAAACTCATGTTTTGTTAAATTTACGTTTCACCTCATATATTTACATTCTTGCTAACATTTTACTTGCACTTCCAAAAAGTTTGTTAACACAGTAAGTAAGAAAGATGAAAATAAATGACAACATAAAAAGTGTATATGAAATTTCCATTTTGAGATGAATCAATCTCCAATGAATTAATAAAATCTTCTACAACTTCAGGGACATGATGCCATGCTGACTCGAGGAGGGTTAGTAATCAGGCACTATGCTAACCAGATGGTGGTTAGCAAATCAGACACTACATTATCCAGATGGTGGTTAACAAATTAGATATCACGCTGACCGGAGGTGGTAAACAACAATCATATCCCTTGTGAACCGGGTGGGGTTAGGAAGAAAAAGCCGCACAGACTGAATGGTGGTCAGTGAGATAAAGGAGTCGCAATATAATACATTGCAACTCAACAATAGCAGTCATCATATCCCCTGCTGATCGAATGGGAGTTCGCAGGAGGATACCGTGTAGGCTAAACAGAGGCCAGCAGGACAAATACGATAGAGCATATCGCAGTTGGGTTGTAGTTAGATAACACTGCATCTCATGATAAATCAGACACCGTGCAAGCCGAACGGAGGCCAGCGGGATAAATACGATAGAACAAATTGCAGTTGAGTTGTAGTTCGATAACACTTCATCTCACGTCAACTAGATACCGTGCAAGCCAAACGGAGGCCAGCGGGACAAATGTGATAAGAGCAAAATGCTCATAAGTGGGCTATGGTTGGATAACACTGCAGCTCAAATAGTGACAATCAGGTACCTTGTAGATCGGGTGGGGATCAGTAAGGGCATGCCATGCATATCGAATGGTGATCAGTAAAACATTACGAAAGAGGTCATGGAAGAATACGTTACAGACCTTTTAGCAGCGGGCTATAAATCTGCTGCACCGCGGAAGGTAAGGATGCCTCAGGTATACATCTCTTTCCTTCTTCTCTGAATTTTAGCTCATCTAGATACTAGTGTACTAGTTTCCCAAAAATTAGGGGCAACTCTAAACACCGGGTCCAGAGGCAGTCTAGATCAGAGTTACCCGATGAAGATATCAATGCCCATTTCCAGGCAAATGGACGAAAGTTACAAGCTTTCACTCTTTGAATTCACAAGGATTGAAAATTTTTCTTGATAATAGGAGATTTCTGTACGTTAGGAGGAATTTGTTAAGGGAAAATTTTTATTTTGGTTTACCGACAGGAGACCCATCGTCATTTCGAATGACGGTCTCCCCTCACGAGCAGCGCCTGTTGCTTACTCAGGACGGGCCCGTCTCTCGCTGGAGCGATGCCCGTCGCTCACGTGTGAGGGCCCGTCTCTCATAGTGAGCGACGACTGTCGTTCGTGGGTGAGGGCCCATCTCTCACACTGAGCGACACCCATCGCTCGTGCGAGAGGCGCCTGTCCCTCACGAGCGATGGCTGGGCCCTCATCACCCGTCACTTGCGAGGTGGCCCGCAGCTCGAAAGACCAGGTGTGCTCCGTGACTGATGCCTGTCGGACTCCGAGTGACGCCCGTCAGTGGGGGATCTACGGCACTATTTCACGGGATTCTCCTATCTTTCCCGTGGATTCCAAATCTTTTCCCAGATTTTGAAAATATTCTCCAAATCTTTTTAAATGGTTTCAAATTTTTGATTTGATTTTGAAAATATTCTGTAAATCAGTCGATTTTGATTCTGATTTCATAAATATTTTTCAAATTCGAATTTAAAATTTGAAATAATTTGAATTATTTTTCTTAACCTATAAATAGAGTGCTAAGGATCATTATTCAGGGTTAGTAATTTTCATCAAAAATTGAAGACTTCTTGTTAGAATTTCTAGAAGACTTTTTTCTTAATTTTCGTCAAGACTTTTTCATCAAATCTCCTTCAAATTAAGGTGAATCCGAGAAAATAAAATCAATTTATTCTTAGTTGGTTTACCCTTCTTTAGCATTTCTAATTGCTATAAAATATCGAGAAGGAAAAATATAATTTTCTTTTCTTGATATGATTTCAAAAATACAATTTTGCGGTAAAAATCACCCAAAATTGCACATTATGAATCAATTCTTGTAGAATTCAAGGGGCATAAATCACACAACATTCGCCTTCAGAAGGTAATATTCCGAGGGTAAATATTCTGGACCAATTCCTAATTTAATTTTCATTTCATATTAATTTATTTGTTCCCAATTGCGCGAAAAGGTAATCTTAATAGCAAAAATTGGATTTTAATTAGGATTTTTGTCTTTTTCTAAACCAGGGGTGACCAACGGGCAGAGGATCCACCAATGGCCGTCTCTCACTCGAGTGATGGGCAATCATGGAACTCTACCTTGGCCCGTCGGTCTGCCCAAGGACAGCCATTGGTCGTGCGATATAGCCCATCCCTCGTGCGATGTAGCCCGTCCCTGGGACTTTCTCCCTCATTTTCTACATTTTTTACCCCTTTTCATCCTTATTCTTTCTTAATTTTGATAATGAATTTTTTATAGATTGTTTTGTCATGTCCATTTGATGGTTTTATTATCACGCTAACATGTTCTTTGTTTCTTGTGAGTTAACTATTTTTCTTTGATTTGGGGTGTTAAAAATGGAGAACACCGAGTTGATTTGAGGACATTACTCAGACTTATTTCTTTATCTCATTTCCTTTTATTGTAAGTTCCATTTTTATTATAATTATTATTTTTACCCTGCTAATATAAAAATGGCTAAATATTTGTACAAATAAAATGGGATTTTCCTAAATAAGAATGGGACCCATGTCCTAGTTTTTAACCTAGATAAACTGTCATCTCTAAATGTTTTCTCTTAAGTATGCATGCAAGGACCAATGTCCTCATCTTCAATAAATATCTCATTTCGTGCATAATTCACATTTACTTTATATTGGGGGTTGTATTCCACCCCTAGTTTTGTTGTAATTTATTGTATTCTTATTTATCTTATTTTAATCTTATTTTTATTTATTGCTTTTATTATATGATCGACTTGCGCTTTAATTAATTGCATTGAAATGAATGAGAAAAGGAATGAAATTCTAAATTTAAAACTCAATTATAATTTAACCAAGGTATGAATAAATGGAAAGTCCCGAACCATCTCTGGTCTTAGACTTAAAGAGGTTAGACAAACCATCTCAATGTCCTATTGAGGTGGGGACTCCAAAATATCTCTGGCTTGCCCAAAATAGACGCATATGCATCGTCTTAGGTTTCATGAGATTAGATGAATCTTTCTAATGTTCTATTAGAGGGAGGATTCCAAAAACATCTCTGATCGCCCAAAATAGACCCAGATGCACTGTCTTAGTCTCAGTGAGGTTAGACGACCTTTCCCAATATTTTATTGGGTGTCGACTCCAAGAAACCTCCTTGTTGCCCAAAATAAACGCCCTTGTAATTTCTTACAAGTCTTATGAACTTCTCACGAATCACCCTAAAAATGAGTCATTTGGGGCACCCTGGGGTTCGACGCGTGTCACACCTGCACATAAGGAGAATGAGTACTGTGCATACCACCAGCATACCAAGCAACTGACGGATAATTGTGCGAGGCTGAGACATGAGATTCAGGATCTAATTGATAGTAAATAGATCACAAATCTTGAGCGTCGAGAGGGTAAGAAGAAGCCGGGATATAATGCAGTTTTGCCTCCTATTTTTATGATTGGGTCTTGCCTGCTAGAATGGAATATCTTGCAAGACTTGTATAAAAATGAGTACATCACTATCACTCACCCTAAGGCAAGTGAAAAAGGGGCTCCCGTGGCAATGATTGATTGTTGGTCCACTAGTGAGAGTGGAGAAGAGAATAAGCAAGAGGGGGAAGAGATTGTGCTTCTTGATCCATGGGATTCAGAGGATAAGAACATAGGACCTATGACCTGGAGTGCAAGGGTGGTCCTAGAAGTAGAGAGGCAACTAGAGCAAGTGCCTGAACCAGTCGAGTTGGGAGAGGATCAGATATAAAAGCAGTTGAAGAAGACCACCGCTTAGATATCTATTTGGGATTTATTGAGGCAGTCACCATTGCATAGGCAGAGGTTAGTTGAGGCTTTATGTGAGTCAACTGTTGCTAAGACCATCTCACCATCCGAGCTAATAGAATTGGTTAAGGGGAATTCTGGGGAGAATCTAGTGTACTTTGTCGCTGACTTACCGATTGAGGGCCGTAATCACAACCGTCCCACTACATCAAGGCACAGATTAATGGCAAGCACACTACTTGCGTGATGGTGGATGATGGCTCATCCATAAATGTGTGCCATTTGGTAGCGCTTCAAGCCTTTGGATTGGATGAGAGTATGTTGAGTAGGTTTGATCTCACCATCACTGCTTATGATAATTCCAAAAGGCAAGCCTTGGGTACCTTCAAGGCAGTAGTAAAGACTGGGCCTATTGAGATGGAGGCAGAGTTCGTGGTACTGCCTCTCCCTGCCAACTTTTCAACTTTGTTAGGAAGGCCTTGGTTTCACAAATTAGGGGGAGTGCCCTCTACTCTCCATTAGGAGTTTCCTAAGAAAGCTTCAGTACATCAGTCGGTTTATTGCTAAGCTAGCTTCAATGTGTGAGCCCATTTTCAAGCTTCTCAGGAAGAATCAGCCGGTTGTGTGCAATATTGATTGTCAATTAGCTTTTGATACTATCAAGGATTATCTCTTAAATCCACCCGTCCTAAGACCACCACATCGGGCTAAACCTCTAATCCTGTACTTGGCAATAGAAGATAGCTCGGTGGGTGCCATAATGGCTCAGGAGAATGAATTTGGAGTGGAGTTCGCTGTTTATTATCTTAGCAAGAAATTTCTATCGTACGAAGCCAAATATGTTGAAGTAGAAAAGATTTTCTTAGCAGTAATTTAGGCTTCTAAGAAATTGCGACAGTACTTCCACTCTTTTAGCGTGCAAGCGGTCGCTAAGCATAACCCGCTCAGGTACCTTCAGGAGGCACCCTCCCTATTAGGGAAAATGGGAAGATGGTTATTACTGCTGTAAGAATTTGATATTGAATATATTACCAGAAAACCATTAAAGGAAGAGCTGTAGTTGAGTTCCTGGCTGAACCCCCTATTGAGGGAGACCAATTCAAATACAATTTCCCAGAGGAGGATGCCATGGCGATAGCAATGCAAGGGTGGCAGATGTTTTTTGATGGGGCAGTTAACAGAAAGGGGGCAAGAGCAGGGATTATCCTCATGACCCCGGATGGTGAGAAGCTGCCATTTGCCAAGAAGTTGAGATACAAGGCGACCAATAATGAAGCAAAATATGAAGCTTGCATTTTCGGATTGGAAGCATTGCTGGCACTAGGGGCAAAGACCGCATAAATTTTTGGAGATTCATCTTTAGTAATCCATCAGATCAGAAGGGAATGGTCAGTCAAGGAAGAGAGACTGCTGCCTTATATGAAGCACTTGAAAATTTTGAGTAGCCAATTCGAGACTTGCACTTTTCACTTCGTCCCTAGAGATGAAAATCAGTTGGCTGATGCTCTCACAACATTGGTATCCATGTGGGATAATCCAGCAGGGGATGCTATGAGACCCATCCTGATCTCTAGTGCGGAAAAGCCTTGGTTCGAAACTGAGCAAATAATGGACATTGAGGTCACCGATGGAAAACCTTGTATTATAATATTAAGAATTACTTAGAGAAATCGGTTTTTCCAGAGGAAGCCACTAAGAAAGACCAAAGGATGATTAGAAAATTGTCCTCTCAATTTATCAGTGTAAACGGGGATTTATGTAAGAGGTAAGCGGACGATATCCAGTTAAGGTGCTTGGCAGAGAAAGAAGCTAAAAGGGTTATGGAAGAGATTCATGCCGGTGTCTATGGAGCTCACATGAATGGCCTGGCTTTAGCAAAGAAGATCATGCACTAAGGGTTTTATTGGCTCACAATGGACATAGATTGTTCCAAATATGTAAAGCAATACGCGAATTTGAGGCATGCGCCCATTTCAGAGCTACATTACCTGACTTCTCCGTGGCCATTCGCAGCCTAGGGAATAGATATCATAGGCGAGATACATCCTACTGCTTCTAACGGGCATAGGTTCATCGTAGTCGCCATTGATTACTTCACCAAGTGGGTTGAAGCTGAGTCCTTTAAAAAGGTTGATGCTAGAGACATGGCTAAGTTCATTGAGCGAAACTTGGTATGTAGATATGGTCTCCCACACCACATTGTGTCGGATAATGGAGTACAATTCTTGGCAGAAACCAAGCAAATGCTCCAAAAGTATGGGATCCAGCATCACAAGTCTTCCCTTTACCAACCTCAGGCTAATGGCGCAGTCGAAGCGGCGAATAAGAACGTTAAAAGAATATTGGCCAAGATGGTCCAAACCTATAAAGACTGGGCGAAAAAGCTTCCTTTTGCACTTTGGGGCTACAGAACCACGGTCAGAACCTCTACAGGGGCAACGCTGTTCTCTCTGGTATATGGAACCGAAGTAGTTTTAGCTGTTGAAGTGGAGCTAAAATCTCTGAGGGTAGTCATGGAAGCCAAGATTCTAGAGACAGACTGGGCACAATAGCGATTGTTGCAGCTGAATCTATTGGATGAGGATAGGTTGCGAGCATACTACCACAATCAGGTTTATCAGAAGAGGCTAGCTCGATCCTTTGGCAAGAAGGTCTGAAAGCACCCATTAAAGGAGGGGGATTTTGTCTCTAAGATGATGAGGCCGGGAGTGCTAGACATACGGGGGAAATTCAAGTCAACTTGGGAAGGTCCGTTCATGCTAAAGCAGTTACTAACCAAGGGGGCAGCGATCTTAACAGATAGCGATGGAAATGAATTCAGAGAACCGGTCAATGTCGACAGGTTAAAGAGATTCTGTCACACCCCAAATCGGGCCTAGTCGGATTTGGCAAGTTAAGTCGGATAAGTGATGGATATTTTGGTAATTTGTTCATGTGCAATTTGGATGATAAGGACCTAATTGAAAAGATAATTAAAGTTTGTAAGGAAAGAATTATGCTAGTGAGTAAAGTGCAAGTTTGTCAAAGGATTAAAGAGTAATAAGACAAGATATTTTGGTTGGAGCCCATAGGAGGCTGCCATGTGCCTTGGTAGGTGGACAATTAGTGGGAAAAGAAGAAAAAGAAAAAGAATGAGAGGGAGGAGCAGATCACGTTTTATGTTATGCTCTCTCCTCTCCTCTTCCTTGCTCTTCTTTCCTTCCCTTTTCCCATTTCTTGTTCTCTCTTCCTTGGCTGTGTGTGAATTGGTGTCTTGGTAGAGCTTGAAGATTACTTGAAGAGGTAAGTTGGGGTTAGGGCTTCTTGCATGTTCTTCTTCTTCCTCTTCTCCTGGTTTTGCTATTTTGAGTTAGGGTTTTTGGAAGAGTAATTTGTGGGTTTTGGTTTGTGCAAGCTTTAGGGTAAGGAAAGGAAGGAGGATTGAAGCTTGAAGTGTGGTTTTGAAGCTAGGATTACAGGTTTGGGAATTTTGCATTTACTGGGTTTGCTGAGTTTGATTATTTACTGTGTATTGGTTTTGTTTGATTCTTTGGGATGGTTAATATGATGTGTTGATAGTGTATGTTGGGGTTTGAATGAATGGATTTTGGTTGTGGTTAATGCCTGATGATTGAAACCTAGAAAATGGAGTTGACGTGAATATGAGCTTACTGTTATTTTTCTGGATTTTGATATTCTGAGTTTTGATTTGTTTATCCTCTGTTTTGGGATGGGTAGTTGTTGAAGAAGTGATTTTGTATTGTTTATGTTGCTTTTTGCGTGCCTGAGGAGGCTAATTTTAGGTAAGAATGATTTGGATTTAAGATGGGATAAAATTCTGGGTTCTGTCAAAATTTCACGATGTTAGGGTTATGAGTCGGATTGGGAGATTGGGGTCTCGTGACTCCAGTCACAAGTCGTGACTCTCAGTCACGACACGTGACCCTGGTCTCCCAGTCACGACACGTGACCTTAAGGAGATTCGACTGGCCGGAAGGCCAGTCATGGGTCGTGATCATCAGTCACGACTCGTGACTGTCCTAGAGACCCGTCACGAGTCGTGATCTAAGGTCACGACTCGTGACCGTCTTGTGAGACCAGCCACGAGTCGTGATCTAAGGTCACGACTCGTGACCGTCTTGTGAGACCAGTCACGAGTCGGGATCTAAGGTCACGACTCGTGACCGACCTCCGTTCGGCCTATCTTTCTGAAATTGCCCAGTTTTAACTAAAATGAATTTCGTATCTTTTTTGAATGGACTTACACTACTGTATGATACATGTCATGCTTTTATTTGCTTTTATATAAGTAATACCACGATCTATTCAGATGAAGTGTATATTGTATCACTCCATGGTTAAGATTATACGTCGTGAAGCATTGGCATAATATGGTTCCACATTTAATTCTGATATGTTTTAGAATATTGAATAGTGCTAAAGTGTGTTGATTGAATTGTAATGCATGCTTCATAATATGAATTGTATGAGGTAAGATTGATATTACGAACATATGTATTTTTCTATTAGACACTGGATTATGCATGATGACCTATATATGTATATATATATATATATATATATATATATATATATATATATATATATATGTATATATATATATATATATGTATGTATTTTAGGAATCGACTCATGATTTGGATGATGCACGGGGATAGTGTAAACTTATTTATTTGCCTATTATACTCAGTATGGTGCATGATGAACTATGTCATGTGACTTGAAACATGCTTTCGTTTATGTATGACCTGCAAGAGTCAGTCTAGTGGATAGTTAGGCATGCCTAATAGAGTTCTTTAGCTATAGCCCTCTAGACGTTTGGACCCTGATCAGGTCCCCTGTGTGGTTCCTCGCGAACCTTTAATGTGTTTGGATCTTATTTGAGGTCCCCTCAGAAAATATTTTTGAATGTGAAAAATGATGTTGCTTTTCGATTCGTACCAGTAAGGTACCACCATGTGTACACTCGTTATCAACTATTTTGAGTCAGCAGGTATTCTGTCTGTTTTGTCGGATATGAACAAGAGAATGTGATATTCGAATGAGCATAATTCTGGACATATTTATCTATATATATGTACGTAGATCATATTGTGAATGTATTTGTATGCCATCAGTTATAGATATAGGTACTGGAATTAAGACGTGCATGACTGTGACCACGATCTTTCAAATACCATGAGTATATTTTATTATGTTATTCTTATGAGAATGTGAAGCCGACTAGTTAGGTTATAAGCATACGAAATAATATGTGTATGAATGTGAGCTTAAATTATGGATTGATATGGTTAATTAGTATGTATATGAGTGTGATTCTGTACTGTTAACTATTATGGTAGCATGTGAATTAGTATGCATAATAAGGCGATCTGGACTAGTGAATGATCATATATGTATTATTTGGGGTGCAATGCATGAGGATCGGCTTCGGTAAGTGTATGTGTAGTAATGGATGATGATGAGGCAAGTTAAAGTGTATAAGGATCTGATCTTGAGCTAGTGTATGCCCTGAATGTAATATTTTGCTATATGTTCCTTTGGTCTCAACCATTGTAGTATCTTCGGCATGTTGTCATGTGTCTATGATTATGGCATGATATTTTATGTGATAGAGTCTTGTAGTGGAAGTGTGGTGTTTTGATGTATTCCCTTAGGTTCGGCTAGTGTGTGTACTATGACATGATAGAACGTAGGTTTAATTAGCTCATGTTCTTGGCATAATAATTGTGTGCAGTATTGCATGGCAATCTTATAACATGTGAATGGGTTTTTAGTTAATGTATGAGTAATCGGTCATGATAATTGCACGTATAAATGTCATGCCACTATGAACGGTAAGGTGCTGATGTCCGATACCTTGGTAAGTATATGCATGTGAGATTGTATGCGGTTCTGCATGATGATACTTGTATCGTGTATGGTGTTATGTCTGCTTCGGCTTATTTTCGACATAAGTATATAGATATGAATGTGAGTTTTCGAATGAATGCCTTTCTATGCAAGCCTGATTATATATGTGTCATGAATGTTCGTATTTGCCATTGTGAATATGTTATGCCTTGACGACCATTGTGAATGGTCGTCCATATTGCTTGTGTGTTTTCCCCACTAAGCGTTTATCGCTTAGCACGGGTTCTTTTCCTGTGCAGGTGGCAGGTTTGGTTCTATTCGAGTCACGCATCTGCAAGGTCGGCCACATAGGAGTTAGAAGTTTTGTATTTTATTCAGCTTCTGAATTTTGGATCTTGTATTTTTATAACCTTTTGTATATGTAATTATTATGCAATCATCTTGTTGTAATATTTCTGACGATGTAAGCGTTAAAATGCTTATGTTTTAAGTTATTCCTAGGTTTTATTATTCGCCTTATGCTTCTGCTGATTGAAAGAGTGTATGCATATGTGTATGTGCTTATGCTTCCACGTAGTGCTTGCGAGTGTGTGAGTTAATGCATGACTAGCTTTTGCCCGCAAGGTAAGTTTTTAATTATTCCGCATTTATGCATGTATGATTATGTATGAATGTATGCTTCTGCATAGTGTATGTATGCATGTATGTGAGTGAGCGTCGGTAGCGCTCTCCAGCGTCCTTCCAATGGGGATGTAGGGGGTGTTACAGATTCCATGGCTAAAGACCAAAATAAAAAGAAGAGAACAATGCCCTGCGGGTCGAAAACCGAAAAACGGCAGCCTTGCTAAAATCGGGCGCCCTATTCGGGTGAAAACCTACAAAAGGCACCCTGAGCAAAAATTAAGGCCCGAGAGAAAATGTTCAATCGAGAAAATCGAGAGGGCCGATTGACAACGGGAGTTTGATGTTACAAGATCCATTCCGAGATTAGGTGTAGCTTTTTGCTTTTGAATTCCTGTCAAATGGGGATCATTTATGAGGAAATCATATAGAAATGTACACAATTTTGCAATGAATAAAAGAATTCAGTTTGCATTTTCATCAGTTTTTAGTTCTACCTTAAAAAGAGATATACCATTTATCTAATGACCATTGTCTGACTGTTTTCATCGAAAAGCGCCTGAGCAGATATGCACTGATCACCCGCAGCAGGAGTCCCCATAATGACTTTCTGAAAAAAAAATGAATGAATGAATGAAGAAATGATGAAATTAATAAAAGCTGCTGGATTGGGTTGGGTCCATTCCAGACAAAAAATAAGGCATAGGGTTATGTGAAAGACCCAAAAGGATACATTTCCCTCTAAGAAAAGCTAGTCCGAAAATCCACAAGGGATGCACTACCTTAAAAGAATGACTACAGGTATCAGACGAGAACCCTACAATTCCAAAGGCATGAAATGCGAAAGCAAGTCCAAAAGGCACTGATCCTATCGCGAATTATAGCCAACCCTGCTATGACCTCTAGACTCACTGAGATGAACTCTTGTCTTGCATTTCTGCACGACTCATGCATTTCACTTGTACACTCACTATTTTTCCTGCGTATTCGGGTTCCTAGTTTTGCAGGAAGAGGAATTCGATGTGGACACAAATAAAAACTGAATGACGGCATCGGCCCAAACATCGATCCAAACAACCAGCCAGAAACCTCTGTAACACCCCCATCGCCGCCCCCGTTGGAAGGACGCCGACGGGCGCGCTACCTGACGCTCACTCACATAGATATGCACATGCACAATGCGGAAGCATCCATTCATACATAACATACATACAAAAATAATGGTTAATTAAAAACTTGACTTAACTTGCGGGCACAAACTGATCATGCAATAACTCACACACACGCAGGCACTAAGCGGAAGTATAGAGCGAAGGAATAACTTAACATAAAAACATAATAACGTTTACATTCCCAAAAGTAAACTCAAGATTCTTACATGTCAATACATAAATACAATACTACAGAAATACAAAAACTGAAGTACAGAAGCTGAACAAAATACAAAACTTCTAACTTCAAGTGGCCGACCTTGCAGATGCGCGACTCGAACAGAACCAAACCTGCCACCTGCACGGAAAGGAAATCCATGCTAAGCGATAAACGCTTAGTGGGGAGAACACACAAAAGTATGGACGGCCATTCACAATGGTCGCCAATGCATAACACATTCAAATGGCAAAAGCAGATATTCATAACCCAAATATGATCATGCTGGCATAGTAAAGGCATTCATTCGAAAACTCACATCCACATCTATATACTTATCTCTAAAACAAGCCAAAGCAGACCTAATACCACACATGATACAAGTATCATCATGCATTACTATAGACAATCTCACATGCATATACTTAGCAAACATAGTCACATGAAATAAATACACATACAACTATTATGCCAAAGTACCCATGCATTAACGGAAAACCCATTCACAGGCAGTAATGCACCCATCTATCATACCGAAGACACTAGTTATCTAAACATACTTTGACATCTCAAACACACACTAGTCAAAATCCAAGGAACGGCATCGAAAGCACCACACGACCGCTGCACAACTCTAATATATAAAATATTCATGCCGAAACCACTCTAATAGCGGAGACCAAAGATATAATCATATAACATCACCTTGATATCATCACCATGCAGAAAGTACAGTTAAACATTACCTACTTACCGTCACAACTGCTTCGGTTCACATGCTTATAAATAACAAAACCATGCTTAAGTCACATACATAAATACATTAGTCGAATCATATTCAAAGCATTCAGAAACTTATAACAAATCACATGACCAGTACGGATAAAAGTGTTAGATATCCAAATCATGCTTACAATAAAAAGACATACATTCTGAAGCTCAAATCAACATTCATATACTAATAAACTGGTTTCCCCAAATCATTATCGTGCTCATTCGGATATCACATTCTTATAGTTATTTCAAAGTAAAATAAACCAACAAAGCACCTGCTGACTCACAATAGTGGATAACAAGTGTACTATCGCTACCTTACGGGTGCGAATCGAACTATCACCACCTTACGGGTGCGAATCGAAAACCATTTTATTTTTAAAACATTTCACAGAGAGGGGATCTTAAACAAGATCCAAACACATTAAAAAGGATCGCGAGGATCCGAGCTCAGAAAGGGTTCGCGAGGAACCAAACGGGGACCTGATCAGGGTCCAAATAATTCAAAGGGCGCTGCAGCTACATAAGACTCTATTAGGCATGCCTAACTATCCACTAGACTGACTCTCGCAGGTCATACATAAAACAATTCATGTTTCGAATTGCACAACGCATAAATATATATACATCATGCATAAACCAGAGTACGACAGACATATAAATATGCTCATGAAGTCGGTCATATATCATACAATTCCCATTGCAAAACATAATACAGTCAATACACTTTAACATTAAACAATGTTCTAAAGCATGCCAAGAATCAGGTATAGAAGCACTACCATGCCAATGATTATCAATACAAAATCCTAATCATGCGTTAGGTGAGGATAACTAAGAATAAATCATGCATAAACCAAATTACATTTAAACATAACACTTTGAGTTCAAAGGCTAAAGCATAATAATGCATTCAGACATCCACCATATTATTCAAATAAACTTGACATAGCATAATATCAATCATACCTCATACAATTCATATTCTGAAGCATGCAATAATTCAATCAATCACATTTTAGCACTACTCAATATACTAAAGCATGACAGGAACACATGCGGAATCATATTATGCCAAGGATTAAAATCGCATACTTTTAATCGTGGAATGATACAATATACTCTTAAACATGGCAGATTATTCTTAGAGGAGAATCTGATTAAGGATATGCATCATAATACTAATCACAAACAACTTAGGATAACCATTCATATAAGCAAAGTAAAATAGCACATAGTAGGGGAAGAAGTCATAACAGTATTTGAAAGTCATTTTATAAGAAAACTAGTCACTAGGGGAACAAGGCAAAATAGCAAAGGCCATACAAGAGCATATAAAAGTATGACATGAATCATACAGTAGTATAAGTCCATACAAGTCCATACAGAAGAAATAGGAAATTCATTTTGATTGAAACTAGGCTAATTCGGAAAATAAGGCTGAAGGGAGGTCGGTCACGAGCCATGTCATGACTCGTGAGTTGCCTCATGTAAGGGTCACGAGTCGTGACCCTAAGTCACGTCTCGTGACATGCCCCATAAGGAAGTCACGAGTTGTAACACCCCCATACCCCCGGTAAGGAATATCGGGGCGCCACACGGGCACATACGTATACACATACATAAACATACATTAGCGGAAGTGGTAATAACAAATAATTAGAAATAAGTTGGGCCCAAACAAAATTCCTTTTACTATACATGTAAACTGTACATATTACCAAAAACTTTATACTTATACATGTTCATTTTTTGATTCATATACATATACTTTTAACGATTACATGTAACAACTATACTCTTTATTACATAATGATGTTACTCAAAACATCACCAACTCTACCTCTAATTTATACAAAAAGATATAGCAAAACTTCCTAGTGGCCCTTGACCTGCAGATGCACGTTCTCTGATTCAAACTTGTAACCTACACGGAAACAAACATCCGTGCTAAGTGATAACGCTTAGTGGGGATGAAAATAATACAAAGGACTTCTTTCCGAAGTCACACATAAATCACACTCTTCATATAACACAATCAAATATCTCATGCATATAACTTTCACACACTTGTACAGGGCATGTAATCAAATATGGCAATCACCATGTATTCACATACATGTAATCATGTACTTCTATATAGAATATTCATGTATTTAAACATTACTCTCACGTGCTGTGACATTTATTCAGAGCAATATTTTTCATCATCTCAAGTTCACTACACAACATTAATAAGACAAGCCTGAACTCCTTTCATGGTGGATACGGGTAACTCTGGATACTGTTTATAGTATCTTACATATGGAGAATTAACTCAAACTCTATGGAATACAAAAGGTATTCCAAACTCTGGGCACAATTAAGGCCAACTCTAGCAGCTGCACTCTAGCCCTTTATAAGCATGCTTATCTATCCACTATAACGGTAATCAGGCTCAATAACAACTCATCAACTTTAGAGGCATTTAATTCACATACAGTCTTTATTAATCATGTTCAACAATTAAAAGCATGTAACATTCAAATTTCATTACATATACATATACATCATGCAAAGCAAGACAAAAGGAAACACTCTTCAAAACAAGTAGAACAGGACGAGAAGGGGTTCTCTGTCGCAATCGCGATGAGAGGTCGTGCTCGCGACAGAAGACAGATTGCATAAGGGTTCTATACTCTATACCAAATGCATTATATAACTATTCATATCACATCTCATGGTCAACGCTAACTCTTGTGCCATAGCATTGGTTACATAGATAACTAATCCTATAATCATTTGATAACCCTAAACATGTAGGATATAAATCACGGAAACATTTCGGGATAATACGGGTTCATTCCGAGGAGTAAAACATCAAAAAAAATATACAATTTAGTTGAGGAGAAAGGCGAGGGGTTGACCCATGCCAACTATGAGCTCAAAATGAAGAAGAAAAAGCTTAAAATGAGTTGTTCTGTCACGAGGTCGCGACATGTGTCGCGCTCGCGACAAAGACTCGCCTCTGGTGCCTCACGATACTTCTTTTTACCCTAAATGTGAATCGCAAAAACCACCATCTATACCACCTTTTTAGGAAAATTGGTCTTCATAACAATTGTTCCCTAGGATGTTACCTTTCCAATGGGACAATTTTCAGGTCATTTGGACATCTACAACGTAAGATATGACCTAAATAACCTATACTGTTCTAGTGAACCCGCCAGAACAGGGTCATCTACGTTTTAACTACTTTTTGGGATACGTATAGCTAGAATTAGCTCAAGCATCCTCTTAGACATTTTTAGCTAAAGATCCTAGGTTTCAGATAAAATTTTAATCAACTCAATTGAAGGCTTGTAACTCTACTTATGTAAAATTCAATACACAGAGGTCTGATGACATTCTGAACAGAATTCACCCACAAACACACTTTACACATGATAGTTGTATGTAGACCATTTAACACACATATAATCACAACATATCCATATACATACACCAATAAAACACTTGTAAGCAATCAAAATGAACAAATCAAGATCGCACGCGATCCGTACCTCTAGGACATTGAACCTCGCTCTCTACTCGGCTCCGACCTTCTCTTTGCCTTTATTGGGCCTCTTGTCCACAGCTTCTATACACAGACCATTCAACACACCAAAGTTACTCTTCTCTCTTACTTCAAATCAAAAACAGAAATAAGATAAAAGAAGAAGACCAATACTAACTAAAGAGCATTACTTACCTTCTTAGGATACTTAATCAAGCTCTATTAGCCCCTCTCAAAGCCAAACCAAATGAATCACTCAAAACAGTGTAAAGAAGAAGAAGGAACGAAAGAAAGAGCAGAATAATGGAAAAGAAAGAAAACTCACGTGAAAGAAGAAGAAAGAAACAGCTAAGTCCAAGTCAATCCAACAATTAACTATGGTTATAAATGCCATCTACCACTTAAAAGCATATTCATCTTCTTTTCCTTTTTAATTAATCCTAATCTCCTCTAACTTAATAGAATACTAATTAAGCTCTTTGCCACATGTCTCCTCCCTACCCTGCCATGTGTTGCTCTCCTACAAATTTACAATAATAATAAAAAAAACCAATTTAATTACCCTATCACCGGAGTGGTTCTGTCGCGCCCGCGACGCTTGTCGCGCTCGCGATAGGACTCACACCCACAACACTAATCTTTCTTGAACAAAAATTCTATAATTCTTCTAGGGCTATTTCGGGGTTTTACACGAGCCGTGTCTCTAAGTCACATTTCGTGACTTGCCTCACCAGGGAGTCACGAGTCGTGACTCTAAGTCACGTCTCGTGACTTGCCTCACAGGGCAGTCACGCGTCGTGACTGGAAGTCATGCCCCGCGACTGCCTTCAAATCACCGAAGAGTCACGCGTCGTGACTGGGAGACAGAGTCACCCATCGTGACTGGAAGTCACGACCCGTGACTTGCCTCACAAGGGAGTCACGAGTCGTGAATCTAAGTCACGACTCATGACTTGCCTCTCGCAAGGCAGTCACGACACAAATGAACACTGGAAACGGAAATTCTATCAGAATCGCGATTTTCCGTTCCCAGCATGCCCAGAATTCAAAGAACTCAACAAAAACCATTTCAATTTGATTCAAAACACCACCAAATTCATCTTACCTTCCAATCGATCTTCCATGCATAAAAAATACAATAACACCAACTTAATTCAACAATCAAAACAAACAGAATCATGCATAAACACATTCATTTCCCTCAATAACATAAACCCTAAATTTACAGTAAGTTCAAAACCCAATCTCAGTAACTTCAATTCAATCCTTAACATGCATTACTAACACATCTACTCACATAAACATGCATGTACACATTCCAAAACACACCAAGTTCCAAAAATTAAACAAAACAGATACATTTACATCCTACGTGAGAATTAGGGTAGAGACATTCATAAATTCGCAAACTGAAATTGAAGAACACAGAGCTCCCAAACCTGGAATTGAAGATCCAAAAATCACACTTCCAGCTTCAAACCTCAATTCCTCAACTTGTCCATAAGCTTCTTCTTGCAATCCAAGGCTTGCACAAACCAGAAACCCACAAAATCCTTAGCCAAACCCTAACTGAAGCAAAACCAGTAGATGAAGAAGAAGAAGAAACACAGCATGCAGGAACCCTTAAACCCAACTTACCTCTTAAAGCAAAACACCATCCAAGCCAAACACAACCCCAAGCCAAAAGAGAAGAAAGGAAAAGCAGAGAAAGGAGAAGAGAAGAAGAAGAGGAGGCGTGAGAGGAGGGGACGGAAACCAAAATCTGTGTTCCCTCTTCTCTCTTCCTCTTACTTCTTCTTTTTCTTCATTCAATGCCCACCTAACAAACCCACTTGGCAGCTCCCAATTGGACCACAAAACCCACTAACATTTCTCTTCTTACATACTTAATTAATTAATTACCATTAAGTCCTTATTATCCAAATTTCTCATGCACAAATTACTGAAATACCCTTGCATTCCCGACTTAGCATACACATTCCGACCAGGGCTATTTTGGGGTGTGACAACCTCTCAATGGGGTACAGCTCCAAATCTCAGAACGGTTAGGCACTACCATCCACAGGAGGTTAGACGACCACGGCACTACCACTTCAAAACGGTTAGCACGATGGCGGCACTACCATCCGACAGGAGGTTAGCACGACCACGGCACTACCACTTCACAACGGTTAGCACGATGGCGGCACTACCATCCTACAGGTGGTTAGCACGACCACGGCACTACCACTTCACAACGGTTAGCACGATGGCGGCACTACCATCCTACAGGAGGTTAACACAACCACGGCATTACCACTTCATAATGGTTAGCATGATGGCGGCACTACCATCCTACAGGACGTTAGCACGACCACGGCACTACCACTTCATAACGGTTAGCACGATGGCGGCACTACCATCCTACATGAGGTTAGCACGACCACAGCACTACCACTTCACAACGGTTAGCATGATGGTGACACTACCATCCTACAGGAGGTTGGCACAACCACGGCATTACCATTTCAGAAACGGTTAGCACGATAACGGCACTACCGCTCCGCGGGGGTTAGCACGATTACGGCACTACCGATCCAACAAAATACGACACGCCAACAACATGGTGACAACTACTCCAACGATCACCATCCAGTCAGGGAAAGCGACTGCCTCAGGTACGTGTCTCTTCCCTTTTTTTCTGAATTTTGGCTCACTTAGGCACCTAAGTTCTGAGTTTCCCAAAATTGGGGGCAACTGTAGACACCGGGTTCTGAGGCCGTACAAGATCAGAATTAGCCGATGATGAAAGTGATACTTGCCACAAGTAAAGGTGTCAAAAATGATGTTCTCCTTGTCGAAATATCCATTTGCTCCTCCAAAATTTGCAGTGCGAAAATTGGCATTTTTGCTCATTTTTTTATTATTATTCCTTATTATTATTATTTTTATTTCTTTTCTTTTCTTTTTATTTTATTTTCCTTTCGCGTACCATGCGTGTGGGCCACGACCGCATGTGGAGGTAGTGTGTGCTTAGCGAGGCTGCGCGCGCATGCCTACGGGGGCTGCGTACTCAGCCGCGCGCGTAGCAGGGGCTGCGTGCGTGCGGGTGCGCTCCCCCTGTGGGTGCATCTCACGCGAGACTGCGAGCCCCCGGGGCGTGCGTCATCCCCCTCCACCCGTGGCCTTTTTGGCCTTTCTGCGCATCATTTCCTGGGTTTTCTCAGTCAAATTGCAGTCCGTTTTTACCGCTATTTTTTTCCGCTTCTGTTCAATTCTCGGGAAGGGAAGGATGAAAGAACCTTTTGTCTTTCTCTTTTTTGGGAAAATCCAGTTGATTAAGAGGGATTATGTTCTTCATTTTTGGGGGATCGGCAATTTTATTCAAAAAAGGAGAGGAGCCGGTTTCCTCTGAAGCAAAAAAAAAAAAAGAAAATAAGGATTTTGCTAGGATTTTTAAAGTCTTATTTTTGTTCTTCTTCTTAATTTTTTTTAAAAGATTCTCAGTCGGGTGAATCCATTTCAAACAAATAAAAATCAATTTTCTTTATTTCGCAATATCCCCGCCAATATTATCTCAAAAGTTCCCCTATTTAAACTTAATTTGTTTCCTTGAATATTTTCTATTTCTATCATCGAGACTCGACAAGGTAACAGATCAAAACACCGTTTTCTCATATTTACAATCTCTGAGGGTAAACACTTTGGAATCGTTCTAATTTTTCTATTTATCTATCATTTCTGGTTATTAATTTCACTATTTTTGCCAAGCTTGTTTTTACAGCATTTCTAATATTGTCACTTTTGACATTTTCATGCTTGGTTCCCTCTCTATTTGTTTTCTTTGTGATTTCTAACTTGACTTTTGTGGGCTTTTCTTTCTTTTTGCTAATTACTGCTGCCAGCATTGCCATTGGCATTATTGTGACCATTTGTTCTTACTATTAGTATTTGTTGGTTTGCTTGTTTCTCCTTATCATTATTCCTACTATTCTTATTACTATTATTATAGTTATTATTGTTGCTTTATGTTACTGTCACCATTAGTGTTACTACTACTACTACTACTACTACTACTACTACTACTACTACTACTACTACTACTATTATTATTATTATTATTATTATTGTATGTATTTATTATCATTCAGTATCCTATGTATTTATTATTATTATTATTATTATTATTATTATTATTATTATTATTATTATTATTATTATTACTATTATATGTTATTCTTATTATAGTTATTTTATTAGTTCTTCGCATTATTTTATGCTTATATTGTCATTATCATTATTTATTATTGTGCCCAATATTTATTTTGTCTTTACTTGATTAATTTTTTAGAATTAGTACTAATATTCTTAACACTGTTTTCTGTCTGAGATTAAAATCTGAGTTGCATTATGTGAGTATTTCCCGTGACCTCCCGGATGGGTCTCAACGCGTAGAGGGACATGTAAGTTTGGTGAGACCTTTCTTATTCCCCTCTTTATGTTGTGCTTGTTTGTAAATAATTATTTTATTTATACACGTGTGAGATAAAAAATCACAAAAATGTTTTTACACTTAAATTGGGTTTTCACTAACAAAATTGGGACCAATGTCCCTCGTTTTAGCTAAGAATATAAAATATCACGATAAAACGAAGAGTTAAGTTTTCCAAAAACCGCGTAGAGGGACACGTAAGTTTGGTGAGACCTTTCTTATTCCCCTCTTTATGTTGTGCTTATTTGTAAATAATTATTTTATTTATACACGCGTGAGATAAAAAATCACAAAAATGTTTTTACACTTAAATTGGGTTTCCATTAACAAAATTGGGACCAAAGTCCCTCGTTTTAGCTAAGAATATAAAATATCACGATAAAACGAAGAGTTAAGTTTTCTAAAAATGGTGTCACTCATTCCGGTTTTCACCCAACAAATCAAAACAACTCTTCGAACCCTCTTTAAATAAATGCGAAGGGACCAATGTTCCTAAACCTTCAAACAAGTGCGAAGGAACCAATGTTCCTAAACCAAACAAATGTCCCGATTTATGTATGTTTTTCTTATGGTTGATTTTGTTTGATTGTTTAAATTTATGTATTTCCTTTTGGGCCCTTGTAATTAATTTTGGGGCAATATTATTTATTTAGGGATTGTATTCCGTCCCATTTTCCCTTTTTTTTATCTTCTTCTATTTGGGGGTTGTATTTCGTCCCTATCTCCCATGTAATTGCGTGCTTACGTGTTTATTTGCTTTTCTTTATCGCTTTATTTACAGCTTTTCTTTATAGCTTTCCTTTACTGCTTTTTGAATGCTTGCGATGTGCCTTTATTTAAATGCATAAATTATATGATATAGGAGGTATAATGTTAGGAAGTTAAAAACTCACTTATAATTAACCAAAGCATAAATAAGAGTGAAGTTCCAAACACCAATCTCTGGTCTAGACCAATAAGAGGTTAGAGACCTTTCCTATTTTCTTGTAAATTGGGTGGTGACTCAAAATACCTCAAAGGTACCCAAAGGTGCCATGGCGCTAGATGTTCCTTTCAAATGTTCTATTGGGAAGGAAGCACCCAAGATGTCTCATGGCACCCATGATCAAAAAGATATGAACCAATCCCTCGAATCCTAAAAGCGGGTTCAATGAGGGCCTTTGCTAGGTTCGACGCGCGTCACCTTTGAGGTATTTTGGAGTTGGATTTGCGGTTAGAGGAGAAATTTCGAGGATGAAATTTCTTTAAGGGGGAGAGATTGTAACGACCTAAAAAGGGCCTAGTCAGAATTCGCGTATTAAGTCGAAAAACTAAGGGCATTTCAGTAATTTATGCATGAGGAAATTTGGATAATAAGGATTTAATTGCAAAATTAATTAAAGATATTAAGAGAAGGAATTATCTAGTGTGTGTGGTGTTTGGTAACAAGGATGTAAAGTGTTTATTTACGAGATTATCTAGTGTGTGTTGTGTATAGTGCCATGGGACATGAAAGTCAAACTGGATTCTTTGGTCCAATAGGATTGTGCCAAGTGGTTTAATTGGTGAGTGCATTTATGATGAAGTGAGTGAAGGAGAAAGGGAAACGAGGAAAAAGCATATTTGAGCTTCTTTCTCACGTTACCTTCTCCTCCTTCTTCATCTTTCTTTCTTTCTTGCTCTCTCTTGCTTTGCTTAACATGAACCTTGAGCTTTGAAGTTGGATTTCTAATTTGAGCTAGGTTTTGAAAGGTAATTGCTTGGAATTGCTTGGGTTGCTTTAGGTTCTTCTGCTCCTTCTTTATTTCTGGTTTTAGTTGAGTAATGTATGGTCTGATTAAGTGAGAATTGGCTGGGTTTTTGTGCAAGAAATGGAGGAGAGAAGGAAGAACAAGGGAAAGCAAAAAGTGGGATTTCTAAAGGAGTTAGATTGAAGCTTCTTTGTCAGGTTTGGGAGTTCTGTTCTTGGATGAGTTTCATTGGAATTGGATTGCCCTGTTCTCTTGCATTATCTGTGAATAGGTGTTTATGCATGTGATAATTGATGGGATAGTTAGTGATCCATGTTAGTGATTGAGGTAAATGTGCATGAGTTTTGCAGTGCAAGGGCATGAGTAATAGATTTAGGTATATGAGTTGATATGATAAAGTTATATGTGTTTGCATGTCCATTTTGAATAAATGTACATGAACATGAGATGAATTTTTGGGTTTTAGTAACCTCAAGATATGTTGATTTGATTAGGGTAATTATTGTGTAATTTGAGACATCGTTGTTATAAGCATGTTTTGGAGGCACTGGAGGTAAGATTTTATATGATTTTGCATGTTATATGATTCTTGGTAAAATAGGTTTTGATTTTGTTAAGCTCTGAGTTATTCATTTTCTGCTGGGAATTGGAAAATGCGATACTGTCGCGAGCGCGACAAAATTGCATAGTTCATCTCCTTGCACAACATGCTGGGAAGATCCGTCCGAGTCATGAGGAGGCAGCACGACTCGGCAGTGGTGCTAGGCGTCTTCACGAGTCGTGAATCCTCTTCACAAGTCGTGATGATGGCTAGTGACTTGTGAGGATTAGTGTGGGAAGGACACGAGTCGTGCAAGATTTCACGACTCGTGCTCTTGTGGGCAGACACGAGTCATGAGCAAGGATCACGACTCGTGCCCGCTCCCTGCGAGATAGCTTCATCACGAGTTGCGATAGCATGTACGACTCGAGACTGGTCTCTCTTCCTCTATTACTGTCGTGAGCATGACACAAGTCGCGATCGTGACAGTGAGCCCCTTTCCTACCTATTTTGTTATGTTTTCCCTAAATGTTTTCTTCTCTCTCGTTGTATGTCTTTTTCGCACTGTGTAAGTTATGTTTTGTATTTTTATACTAATGTATTGATGTTTATGAATTGTGATAATAATTATTGACATGTTAGTGTTGGACTTTGGCTTTTGACATTATCTAGTGATAAATGTTTAGAGTAAGTGTTAAGCCTGAAGTGTCAAAGTTATGGATAGATAAGCATGCTTATAAAGGGTTAGTGAGTGCAACTGCTAGTGTTGGCCCCGCTATGGGGTCAAGTGATTTCAGTTGACCTCCGTTAAGGTCTTAGTGAAAATGTTTTTGAGACTTCGGTCTCCCATGCTACCTTCGGGTTTAAAAGTATTTGAGGCTTCGATCTCCCGTGTATTGTTCTCGTATCCACCACCAGTGAAATTCAGGCTATTGTTTGAAATGTTGGCTTTTGCGTAGTGAAGTGTTATGAATATTATGTTATTCCAGTTAGTGTAATTGCTTATTTCCTCCTGCTAGCGAGTTCTGATTTCATATAGTGATTTTTGACTTATAAATATCTCTGTTCTCTGATACTTAGTGATTTTAGTATGTTGATGTATATATATATTTATGTATTATTGCATGATATTATTGTATAGTGTTCTGTTGTTCTTATTCCTCCCCACTAAGCGTTATCGCTTAGCACGGGTTATTTTCCCATATAGGTGACAGGTTTTGTTATGTTCATCATGCATCTGCAGGGTTGGCCACTAGGAGTAGAGTCTTTATTTTTGTGTACTCCTCCTCTATTATTCATTTTGTATATGTATTCTTTTAGTTAGTGGCATATGTAATTTTGTTAAGGATCCTTATGTAATTCTGAATAATGTATTTATTATATTTTATTTAATGTTAAGGTTTTGAGTTTTATTACTGTTATCATTCGCTTCTGCTGATATATATGTGTGTCTCTGAGTGAGCATGTGGTAGTGCACTGGCGTCCTTCCAACGGAGGCATTGGGGCCGTTACAGTTTTTGGTATTAGAGCACCGGTTTAGGCAGTTCTAGTAGTCTTTGATTATTAAGCATCGAGTCTTTGCATGCGAGTCAATTTTGTGTCGTGACCTAATGCAGATGTGTCTTGTCTTGTGTATTATCTAGATGGAGTCTGATCCAAGTGAGAACGTGGGTGAGATAACGGGCAGTGTGAATGCAGTGAGAGTTGAGGAGTCTGCTTCCCAGCATCTGTGAGATGAGCGTTATGATATACCTGGTATGGGATTTGGGAATCCGGCTTTAGTGCAAGGGTTACTTTAGTTATTGGACAAGTTAATGGCTCCTAAGGCTCCTACTGAGTTGTTAAGAAAGAGAGGAGCCGAAGATTTTCATGGGACTTCGCTGGACCAGTCGGATATGGCCGAGTTCTGGATTGAGAGAGTGGATCAAATTTTGCAAAAGATTAGCTGTCCTGCGAATCAGAGAGTATCCTGTGCAGTATTATTACTTCAAGGGTTGGCGTATGACTGGTGGAAGCTTGTGCTTCGCAACCCTCAATGGCCACTCAGTTAACATGGGACTTCTTCAAGCAAGAGTTTGAACAAAAGTATGTGACGAAGCATACCGTGAAGCCAAGTGGAAAGAGTTCATCAGTTTGAAATAGCGGGGTATGTCAGTAAGTGAGTACGAGATGGAATTTAGCCGGTTGAGCAAGTATGTACCGAAATTACTTTTGACTGAGGAGTTTAAGTGTCAGCATTTCTAGGAAGGTTTGAGGGAAGTGATCAGAGGACCATTATCAGCTATAGTGGCCATGCAACAGGTTGGTTGCTATTGGCTAGTTGCAGTAGCGATCAAGTTAGTGGAATGTAAGTTGATCAAGCAGAAGCTTGAGCACAAGAGGAAAGCACTGGATAGCGTACTTGGGAGTGGTAAGAAGTCAAGAGGTATTCCGAATGGCCAGGGAGCAAAGGGATCGGTTCCGATACATTCGAAAGTTGGGAGCATAGCACCACCCTCTAGTAGGGGAAGTGTGATTCCAGAATACGAGCATTATCAGAAGCACCATTGGGGCGAGTGTAGAAGGATCTTTGGAGCGTACTTCAGATGTGGAAGCCAAGAGCATACGGTGGCAAATTGCCGGATCGAAGAGAGCTTTAAGATCAGCCCGAGAGTAGAGTGAGTGGACAAAGATCGAGAGGGAACCGAAGTGGTAGAGGCAACGGACGACTTTCTCAAGCACTATCAAAAACAGTGCAAAAGCCGCCAACTGATGAAGTGTATGTCCATCAGCGAGTGTATGCAATGCTTGGAGAGAATGCGGCTAATCGAGCAGGACCATCCGGTAAGTTGTATTATTAGCTTTTGTTGTGTTCGATTTATTTTTGGGTTGTTGGATTTGCGGTTAGTAGGGAAATTTTGAGCACAAAATTTCTTTAAGGGGGAGTGATTGTAATGACCTAAAAAGGGCCTAGTCGGAATTCGCGTGCTAACTCGAAAAACTAAGGGCATTTTAGTAATTTGTGCATGAGAAAATTTGGATAATAAGGATTTAATTACAAAATTAATTAAAGATATTAAGAGAAGGAATTATCTAGTGTGTGTGGTGTTTGGTAACAAGGATGTAAAGTGTTTATATAAGAGATTATCTAGTGTGTATTGTGTATGGTGCCATGGGACATGAAAGTCAAAGTGGATTCTTTGGTCCAATAAGATTGTGCTAAGTGGTTTAGTTAGTGAGAGCATTTATGATGAAGTGAGTGAAGGAGAGAGGGAAACAAGGAAAAAGCAGATTTGAGCTTCTTTCTCACGTTACCTTCTCCTCCTTCTTCATCTTTCTTTCTTTCTTGCTCTCTCTTGCTTTGCCTAACGTGAACCTTGAGCTTTGAAGTTGGATTTCTGATTTGAGCTGGGTTTTGAAAGGTAAGTGCTTGGAACTGCTTGGGTTGCTTTGGGTTCTTCTTCTCCTTCTTTATTTCTGGTTTTAGTTGAGTAATGCATGGTTTGATTAAGTGAGAATTGGCTGGGTTTTTGTGCATGAAACGGAGGAGAGAAGGAAGAGCAAGAGAAAGGAAAAAGTGGGATTTCTGAAGTAGTTGGATTGAAGCTTCTTTGTTAGGTTTGGGAGTTTTGTTCTTGGATGAGTTTTAATTGGAATTGGATTGCCCTGTTATCTTAGATTATCTGTGAATATGTGTTTATGCATGTGATAATTGATGAGATAGTTAGTGATGCATGTTAGTGATTGAGGTGAATGTGCATGAGTTTTATAGTGCAAATGCATGAGTAATAGATTTGTGTATAAGAGTTAATATGATAGAGTTATATGTGTTTGCATGTCCATTTTGAATAAATGTACATGAACATGAGATGAATTTCTGGGTTTTAGTAACCTCAAGATATGTTGATTTGATTTGGGTAACTATAGTGTAATTTGAGACGTCGTTGTTATAAGCATGTTTTGGAGGCACTGGAGGTAAGATTTTATATGATTTTGCATGTTATATGATTCTGGGTAAAATGGGTTTTGATTTTGTTAAGCTCTGAGTTCTTCATTTTCTGCTGGGAATTGGAAAACGCGATACTATCATGAGCACGACGCATGTCGCGATCGCGACAGAATCACGTAGTTGATCTCCTTGCACAGCGTGCTAGGAAGATCCGTCCGAGTTGTGAGGAGGCAGTACGACTCGGTAGTGGCACCAGACATCTGCACTAGTCGTGAAGCCTCTTCACGAGTCATGATGATGGCTAGCGACTCATGAGGATTTGTGTGGGAAGGACACGAGTTGTGCAAGATTTGACGACTCGTGCCCTCTTCCCTTGTGGGCAGAGACGAGTCGTGAGCAAGGATCACGACTTGTACCCGCTCCTTGCGAGGCGGCTTCATCACGAGTTGCGATAGCATGCGCGACTTGAGACTGGTCTCTCTTCCCCAGTTACTGTCACGAGCGCAACACAAATCGTGATCGCGACAGTGAGCCCCTTTCCTGCCTATTTGGTTCCATTTTGCTTAAATGTTTTCTTCTCTCTCTTTGTATGGCTTTTTCGCACTGTGTAAGTTTTGTTTTGTATTTTTATACTAATGTATTGATTTTTATGAATTGTGCTAATAATTATTGACATGTTAGTGTTGGACTTTGGCTTTTGACATTGTCTAGTGATAAAATTTTAGAGTAAGTGTTAACCCTGAAGTGTCAAAGTTGTGGATAGATAAGCATGCTTATAAAGGGTTATTGAGTGCAGCTGCTAGTGTTGGCCTTGCTATGGGCCAAGTGATTTTTGTTGACCTCCGTTAAGGTCTTAGTGAAAATGTTTTTGAGACTCCGATCTCCCGTACTACCTTCGGGTTTAAAAGTATTTGAGGCTTCAGTCTCCTGTGTATTGTTCTCGTATCCACCAGTAGTGAAATTCAGGCTATTGTTTGAAGTGTTGGCTTTTGCGTAGTGAAGTGCTATGAATATTATGTGATTCCAGTTAGTGTAATTGCTTATCGCCTCCTGTTAGCGAGTTCTGATTTCATATAGTGATTTTTGACTTATAAATATCTCTATTCTCTGATACTTAGTGAATTCAGTATGTTGATGTATATATATATTTATGTATTGTTGCATGATATTATTGTATAGTGTTCTGTTGTTCTTGTTCCTCCCCACTAAGCGTTATCGCTTAGCACGGGCTGTTTTCCCGTGTAGGTGGCAGGTTTTGTTCGGTTCATCGCTCATCTGCAGGGTTGGCCACTAGGAGTAGAGTCCTTATTTTTGTGTACTCCTCCTGTATTATTCTTTTTGTATATGTATTCTTTTTGTTAGTGGCATATGTAATTTTGTTAAGGATGTATTTATTATATTTTATTTAATGTTAAGGTTTTGAGTTTTATTACTGTTATCATTTGCTTTTGCTGATATGTATGCGTGTCTCTGAGTGAGCGTGTGGTAGCGCACTAGCGTCCTTCCAATGGGGGCATTGGGGGTGTTACATGCAGCTTTGGGAATAGATATCATAGGCGAGATGTGTCCTACAGCTTCTAACGGGCATAGGTTCATCATAGTCGCCATTAATTACTTCACTAAATGGGTTAAAGCTGAATGTTGAGCATTTTCTATAGATGCTAATTACCGCAAGTATACGGTGTACCGAAATAGTACTTAAGATGTCGATCCCACGAGGAAAGTGATTTACACACTATTACTACTCAATTTTAACTTTGTTTGCAATGATCAATTAATTGGTAAAGTCAATTTTAAACTAATATAACATCTACATTAACTAAACCTAATTATTGATGGTCAAAGAAGATATAATGATTAATGATGATGAGTATAAAAATGGAACTTGAATTGATTATTCTTAATGATTTAAATATTCCTATCATGCAAGCCAAGTTGAATAAATTTCCTACTTACTCTTTCAACATAAATAGGATTGCCTAAAACATGCATATGTATTTCCAATTCACAATTTTCATTAATGGATTAGAAGATTAAACATGCAAGTCTTAAGTGAAGTCACAACCTATTGCAACCATTTTAACACTATGATTTCTCAAATAACGCCTCAATGATGATTTCCCATTAGATTGTAAATATGAATTCATTTTTCAATTAAACTTATACTTATAATGATCATACATAGTATCCCAATAGAAAATTCTACAAGCAAGAACACATGAATTAATATGAACAATTAAATATTTAATATTAGGAATTCAAGTTCAGAATTTACATCACAAAATTTACAAAGAAGATTAAAGAGATAAGAAATGAAGAAGGAGATTTCTCAACCCTTTTCAAGTCACCAAAGGTAGTCTTCTTCTTTGTATACTATCTTCTCTTCAATGCATAAACTCTACTTGAGAAAATTAGACTAAAAAAATGAAAGAACTATTCTAACTTACAGAATTTTTACTTCATTAAATGTTTTTTTTTTCACCTAAAATTACAGTTAATAATAATATTTATAATGTTCTAATTGTGTCTCCTCAGATGTCTCTTGGCAACGATTACAAATGTTGGTGGAAAGGCATAACTCTTCAAAGTGCAATTTGAACTTTCATCTCTAACGGATCTCTCTGTCGCGATCGCGACATCGTCACGCTCGCGATAGAGCGCGCCTCTTTCATCGCTCCACCTTCCTCGCGTTTGCCTTCTCCGCGCCCTGTCGCGACCTCGCGATGAGTTCCTTGGTCGCGACAGCCTCTCTTCTTCACTTTTCTGCTTTCTTTCTTGGCTCTCCTTTAGCGCGTGCTGTCGCGCTCGCGACAGCACCTCTTTCTCCTTTGCTCATTTTGGCTGCTTTTCCCCATTTTCTCCATCTTTCTCCATTTTTCTCCTACATACCCAAAACTCAAACAAAAACATAAAACACTCCTAATTCTAATACAAATAAACACATATGAATACTATTTTAATCCTAAAACATAGGTTAAATATGAGCTATTTAAGCTCATATCACTGAATCTTTTAAGAAGATTGATGCCCGAGATATGGCAAGATTCATCGAGCAGAATTTGATCCGCAGATATGGCCTCCTGCACCACATTGTGTCTGATAATGGGGTGTAATTCTTGGCGAAAAGTAAACAGGTGCTTTAGAGATATGGGATCCAGCATCACAAGTCTTCTCCTTTGCAACCTCAAGCTAATGGCATGATTGAAGCAGTAAATAAGAACGTCAAAAGAATACTGGCCAAGATGGTATAGAGCTATAAAGATTGGGCAGAGAAGCGACCTTTCACACTCTAGGGTTACAGAACCACCGTCAGAACCTTGATAGGAGCAATGTCATTTTCTCTAATAAATGGAATTGAAGCGATTTTGCCAATTGAAATTCAGATGAGATCATTAAGGGTAGTCATGGAAGCCGAGATTCCTGCGGCACAGCAGCGATTACTGCAGTTGAATATATTAGATGAAAATTGGTTGCGAGTGTATTATCACAACCAAGTTTATCAAAAAAGACTAGCTCGATTGTTTGGCAAGAAGGTACGAAAGCACCCATTGAAAGAAGGGGCTCTGGTCTTCAAGATGATGAGGCCAGAAGTGCCAGACATCCGGGAAAAGTTTAAACCAACCTGGGAGGGTTCATTTGTGCTGAAAAAGTTGCTAACAAAGAGAGCATCTATTTTAGTAGATAGCGATGGGAATAAATTTAAAGACCCCGGTTAATATTGATAGATTGAAAAGGTTCCATGGCTAAAGACCGAAATTGAAAAGAAGAGAATAAATGCCCTGCGAATCGAAAGCCGAAAAAAGGCAACCTTTGTAAAATTGGGTGCCCTACTAGGGTGAAAATCGAAAAGGCGTCCTGGTAAAAAATTAAGGGCTGAGAGAAAATGATCGATCATGAAAACCTGAGAGGGTCGATTGGTAATAGGAGTGGGACGCTTATAGGATTTATCCCGAGATTAGGTATAGTCATGTATTTGCTTGAATTTGGTCAAATGATGATCATGTGTAATGAAATCATATGGAGATGTACATGATTCCGCAATGAATAATTCATGTTGCATTATTTTTTAGTTCTTTCATAAAAAGAGGAAAAATAGTGTTCGTTATTAAGTTCATCCGATCTAATGGTTATCCCCTAAGTACTTTCTAGCTGGCCAGATACCTAAGTCGATTGAGCCTATTGTCAACAGCAAAACAAAAAATTAAGCAAAGCAAATAAATGAGAGAAAAGGGAAATAATAAAAATAAATAAAAAGACGCTGAGTTGAATTGGGATCTCCTCAGGTAAAAGTAAGGCATAGGGTTATGTGAAAACCTAAAAGGGCACATTTCCCATGAAGAAAAGCTAACGTGAAAACCCATAAGGGGCGCGCTACCTTCAAATTAATGATAAATGGCACCGAGAGTGATCAGAGACTTCCAATCGCAAGTTACAGAGTCAACGCAGAGAGAATTAGGGCCGAGAAGCATCCCGATTAAGATCCTCGAGAATGATAGTACGCTTAGATACTTGGACCACTTGGACGAATTTGTTGCTCGCATCTTGCATAGCATGTGCACATTCACGCGCATAATTTACCTCTGCATATGAGTTTGATTTTGCAGGAAATATCAGGCCCTATAAGTGGCTGCGGCCCTACAAGTGGTAGATGAGACTATGGGCACGATGAGGCTAGAGGTTGAGATGCTAGGGGAACTGATTCCCGGTATCTCGCAGTCAATGAGACAACAACAATGGAACCTTCGTGAAAGGTAAATGATCAAGATAACTATCATGATAAATTGATTTAATTAGAGTTTGTTTTAGTCTGGGAACAGTTGAGGCTATGAAATAGAAAAACCCCGCACTTTGTAAGTCTGAAGCAGACTTGGCGCATCGCCATTTGAGGATGGTACTCGCACTTTGTAAGTCTGGAGCAGACTTAGTGCAGTTTAATAGAACAATTCCCGTGTTTTGTCAGCCCTGAGCAGACTCGGCGCATCACCATTTGAGGATGGCACTCGTACTTTGTAAGTCTAGATCGGACTCGGTGCAGTTCAATAGAACAATTCCCGCATTTTGTAAGTCCGGAGCAGACTCGGCGTATCGCCATTTGAGGTGGCACCCGCACTTTGTAAGTCTGGAGCAGACTCAGTGCAATTCAAGAGAAAAATTCCCGCATTTTGTAAGTCAGGAGAGGACTCGATACCTTGCCATTTAAGGATGGCACCTGCACTTTGTAAGTCCGAAGCAAACTTGGTGTAGTTCAGGAGAATAATTTGCGCATTTTGTAAGTCTGGAGCAGACTCGCATTGCCATTTGAGGATGGCACCCGCACTTTCTGAGGATGGCAGCCGCTCAGTGAAAACGACCACCCCGGCACTTTGTAAGTTTGGAGCAAACTCGGTGCCCTGCCATTGAGGATAGTACCCATTCTTCAAAAGTCTTGAGAAAACTCAGTGCAACCTAGAAGGATGATAATCTCTCCACTAGATGGTGACTTAAAGAGATAATTTCCTTCTCGTAGCAGTAGGAAGGTCGCTGCCTCAAGTACGTGCTTCTTTCCTCTTTTCTAAATTTTAGCTCACCTAGGCACCTACATGCTAGTTTTCCCAAAATTGAGGGTAACTGTAGACACCGGGTCCCGAGGTGGTCCAAGATCAAGATTACCAGATGATGAAAATAAAGACCGATTTATAGGTAAGAAAGTAGAGATTAATCATCTCCTTCTCAAGTTCTTTTATTTCTCTCAAAATTCTTTTAAAATGTTTTATTTATTTATTTATTTATTTTTAATTTCTCTCACGTATCATCTCGCCGAGGGAGGAGTGCATGGGCAAGGAGCTACCCTTGCCACGTGTGCGCGGCCTCGCACGCGAGAGCGCCTGCCTGTAGGTTCGACATGCGTGCGTGAGGCTGCCACTCTCGCGCGCGGGCGCCCACGCAGCAGCCCCGCATGAGGCCACCTCGTAAGGGTGGCCTACGCACGCAAGGCTGCCCCTGCGTGCGAGACAGCCACACAACAGCCTCGCGCGAGGCTGCCCTTGCACGAGAGGCAAGCGTGAGGCTACTCTTGCATGCGAGCAACTATGCAGCAACAGCCCACGAGGCCTCCCCTGCGCAGGAAGTGCTCCTCGGCAGGCCACTGTCCCTCCTTCTGACGTGCTTTTCTTCCTTCTAACATGCGATTCTATCGGATTTTGCAGGGGCTAAAGTCCAAATTAGACTGAAAGTAGCTAAATTTATAGTTTTTATGTTTTTTTGGGTGGAATATATAAGAGAAGAGAGAGAAAAGAAAAAAATGGAGCATTAATTTTTGAGGGGATTTTTTCAAAGGAAAGGATTTTTGAACAAAAAACGAGGCATTTTCTGGACAGCAAAGAATCAATTTTCATGAGAGCAAAGATTTTTCTTCTCTAGTTTTCTTGAATCTAAAAACATTTGTTGAGTTAGGATTTAACTCGCGGAAGGGAAAATCAATTCCCTTAGCTTGAGTTTCTCATCAAACAACAAAAAATCAATTTTTTTTTTAGTTTTAGAGTTCTTGAGTTTTTTTGAGATAAAAACTTAAGACTTTTCTTTTGAATTTTTTTGAGTCTATTTTTGAATCTTGATAAGGGGAATAGATTGAGAACATCTTTCTTCCATATTATCTACTCTGAGGGTAAAGGATCTTGAACCCATTTTTATTATCCCAATTTTTAGTTTCTCATTTTACTTTTCTTTCACTGTTGAATACAAGAATATTGGTTTGATAAATAAGTGTTTTTGGTGTTGAGATTTAATCTTTTTGGTATGATTTTACAATCTTTATTTTGTTTTTGGTATGAAAATGGATAAATGTATATGATTTAGGTGTGAAAAATTATGTTTTGTGTCCATTTTTGCGATAACCCTTTCCTTTTAGTTTAAATTTTTATTTTCTACCTTATGATATTAATTCCTCATTTTCATTTTTATTTAGTTGATTTTAGAATTATTACTAACATTTTTTTATTGTTATTTTTCATTTGGGTTTAAAATGTGATTTTTGCTTATTTGAGTATTTTTGTGGCTGAATGTAGGGGTCACTATTTGTAGGAGACTGCGTTATGTCAGTGAGATCTTGCCTATCTCTATTGGTTTGATTGTGCTTGTTTATAAAATAAACTTATTTTATTTTATGCGCGTGTCGAATAAAAATTCACAAAAATATTTTTATGACCAAATCGAGATTTTTATTAATAAATTAGGACCAAAGTCCTTGATTTTAGCCAAGGAATGCAAAAATGTCACGAATTAAAATGAAAAGTTAGTTTTCTCAAAATGGGAGTAATTCCTCCCGATTTTCAAGCAAAATAGCCGAAACACCTCTTCGATCCCCTTTTAAGTGAGCATAAAGGAACCAATGTTCCTAAAGCGAATAAATATCTCGATTTATGCATGTTATCACTTTTGATTGACTATGCTCAATTGTTTAGCTTTATATTTATATACCTATTGGATCCTTGTAATTAATTATTTTTTAGGCTATTTTGTTTATCTTTTTATTTAGGGATTGTATTTTGTCCCAATTTTCATTTTAATTTTGTTTAGTTTTTCTTTTCATTTGGTGGATTGTATTTATCCCAATTTCCATTTTGTAATGGTGTGGTTTTGTGTGTTTATCGCTTTATTTACCGCTTTATTTATCTCTTTATTCACTGCTTTCATTTACCGCTTTTTTCTATGTTTGAAGTACGCCTTTAATAAATTGCATTAATCGTGTGAGATAACAGATGGAATTTTATAATCTAAAAGCTCATTTATAATTAATCGAGGTATAAATAAGAGTGGAGTTCCGAACCACTCTCTAGTTTAGACCAAAGAGGTTAGAAGACCTTTCCCAATTTCTCGTAAAATAGGTGGCGACTCCAAAATACCTCGAATGTGCCCAAAGGTTTGATGGGACTAGATGAACTTCCCCAATGTTCTATTTGGTAGGGATTCCAAAATGGCTCATGTTACCAAAGATCGAATGACGCGAACCATCCCTCGAGCCCTAAAAGCAGGTTATCGAAAAAGGGCACAGTTCAGCGCGCGCCAAAGATAGTATAAGAAAATTTGCCAATCTCCTCTTAGAGAGATGTTTTATTGTCTGCCACATACGTTCTAAACCGTATGCCCTCAAAATCTATCACTTCCACACCTTATGAGTTATGAACTGGTTGACAATCCGACCTAAGCCATTTACAACCTTCGGGTTGTCCTACTTACATCCACGATACCTCAAGTAAATTTGGTAAATTAGGACCAAGAGGTAAAAAGAGTATCTTTGTGAGATATTTTGAAGTATCAAAAGGATACATTTTCATGAGTTTTTAAAAGAATGGCATTGTGATAGAATTTGAATCACAAGAAGTATTATTCTTAGAGAATAATTTTTCAAATTTGGGCAAGGTGAATCCAGATTTCACTTTCTATGAAACTTAAAAAGAGGAACCGTCAGGATCACTCCATTCGAGCAGGAGGGAGTTAGAGGAGGAAGGTTAAGACCTTCATCCTCCAAATGATCTAGATGGTGAAGACCCTATTTTTAGTGGGAGTATTCCTAACTCACGTGGGAGTATGAAAGATGGTCCTAATAGGAGCATTCCAAATTACGATGAATATATGAGATATGTTTATCAAGATTTAGGACTGCAAAAATCTAAAACGATTAGTGTTCCATGCCGATAATTTCAAATTGAAGGCTCGAATGAAGCCTTTTGGCTACCCCATAAGATAAAGAAGAGCCAAAAAATAGGAACCATCAGGATCACTCCATCCGAGTGGTAGGGAGTTAGAGGTGGAAGGTTAAAACCTTCATCCTCCAAATGATCTAGATGTTCAAGACCCTTTTTTTAGTGGGAGTATTTCTAACTCCCGTGGGAGTAGGGAAGATGGTCCCAGTGGGAGCATTCCAAATTACGATGATTATATGAGAAATGTTTATCAAGATTCAAAACTATAAAAATCTAAAATGATAAGTGTTCCATGCCGGTGATTTGAAATCGAAGGCTTAAATGAATCCCTATTGGTTACCCCAAAAGATAAAGAAGTGCCCAAAAATATTTAAGAGGCTCTCTTATTCCCATCTAAGAAAAAATGGATTAAAACAATGGGAGCAGAAATGGCATCTATGAGATCAAACCATGTTTGGGAACTAGTTAATCTATTGGAAGGATGCAAACCAATTGGGAATATAGGGATTATCAAAGTAAAATAAAAGGCTAATAGAAGTATTGAAAGATACAAGGCTTGGCTAGTCGCTAAGGGGTTTACACAACTGAAGAGATTAACTATGAGGAGACTTTCTCTCCTGTTGTAAGATTTCTATCCAAAAAGGTTAATTCTGTCCATAGTGGCGAGTTTGAACCTAAAACTATATTAAATAGATGTGAGGACTACTTTTCTCAATGGATGAAGAAATCTATATGGAATAATCTATAGGTTTCATTGAAAAACGCAGTGAGCATAAGGTTTGTCGATTGATGAGATCAATCTATGGCGTAAATAGTCTTCAAGACAATGGTAATTGAGATTTTATGATTCAATCACGTCAAATGGGTTTAACATGATTGATGAAGACTATTGTGTTTATAAGAAAAGCTCTAAAAATAATTTTGACATTTTGACATTGTATGTAGATGATATGTTTATAGCTGGAAATGACAAAGGGTACATAAATGAAATCAAAGATTGGTTATCATCCAACTTTGAGATGAAAATATGTGTCAAGCACATTATATTCTTGGAGTTAAGATTTCAAGAGATCATTCGAGAAGGTTGTTGTCTCTTTCTCAAGAGACATATATCAACAAAGGCCTTGAAAGTTTTAATATGCAAAATTGCAAACCTATAGGCAACCCCATTGCCAAGAATCAATTTCTTAGCAAAGATATGTATCCTAAGATGCTAGAAGAAATGGAACGTTTGAGGAACATTTTGTATGTTGTGGATAGTCTTGTGTACAAAACCTGATATCTGTAGACACCGGGTCCCGAGGCGGTCCAAGATCAGGATTACTCGATGATGAAAATGATACTTGCTCACAGGCAAAGATGTTGAAAATGATACTTGCTCACAGGCAAAGATGTCGAAAATGATGTTTCCCTTGTCGAGAATCTCCTTTTTTCCCAAAAATTCTAATTCGAAAAAATTATTTTTATTTTTATTTATTTTATTTTTATTTTTTTTAGTTTAGGAGTTTTGGTGCCCGGAGTGCAGCGCCTGGGTGCTGGCTCGCGTGGTGCCGTGCGCGAGGTCAATAGGCGCTCGGCCGCCAAGCCGCATACCGCAAGTAGGCCATAGGCCACATGCTGAAATAAATTTTTGCTTCATGTTTTTATGTATTTTTTTTGACAATGGGATTAAAAGGATGTTTTGTCTCTTTCCATTTTGGGAAGACAGAGGATGTGAAATGAGGGCTTCATCTTCATTTCAAGGGGGCTGGCTTTCAAAGAAAAACAGGATTTTCTCTCTAGGAAAAAAGGCAGACAAGAGCATTCTCAAAAGAAAAAAATCTTAGGCGTTTTCAAGATTCAATTTTTCTTCTTTCTCCCAAAAACAATTCATTCTTGGTTTGGTTTGAGCAAGGAAAATTAAATTCCTCTTCTTGGTCATCCCATCATAATTATTTTCTTGAGTTTTTTTAATTTATTAAAACACTTATATTTTCTCAAGCTTTTTTCCGTTTATTACCACAAACTCGAGAAGGAGGACGGATCAAGACACCATTTCTCCGATCAATAAACTCTGAGGGTAAAGATTCTTGGATGCATTCCCATTTAATTTTGTTTATCATTATTGTTATTAATATTGTTGATTTTTGCTATTATTATCATGTTCATCATTTATTCTTATTATTTTTAATATTATTATTATTATTATTATTATTATTATTATTATTATTATTATTATTATTATTATTATTATTATTATTATTATTATTATTATTATTATTATTATTATTATTATTATTTATGTTGTCCTCATTTTCTTCACTATTGATAATATGGCCATTGATGATGTTAATATTATTATTGTGGGTGTCATTCCAATGTTAGCATGTTATCATCATTATCATCATGTACACCATTGTCGTTGTTGTTGTTGTTGTTGTTATTATTATTATTATTATTATTATTATTATTATTATTATTATTATTATTTTGGCATCATCATCATTATTATGATTATTATTATTGTTATTATTATTATTATTATCATCATCATCATCATAATCATCATCATCTTGTCGCCACTATTATTATTATTATAATTTTATTGTCGCTATTGTCGTGGTGTTATTATTATTATTAATATTGATGAGGTTATTGTCGCTAATGCATTATTATTACCATGTCATTATTTATGATTATGTCATGTTTCTCTTTTATTTTTACATGATTAGTTTTGAATTATTACTAACTTTTTCTATTGTTATTTTGTTATGTGGTAAAATTTGATGTTTGCTTTTTTTTTAGCGTCGCCGTGACCACGCGGGGCGATCACAACCCGTAGGGGATCACATCATTTGGGTGAGACCTTTCCTATCCCCTTTTTGTGTTTGTGTTTGCTTGTAAATAAAATATTTTATTTTATGCACGTGTAAGATAAAAAGTCACAAAATATTTTTACAACTAAATTGGGATTTTTATTAATAAAATTGGAACCAATGTCCCTCATTTTAGCCAAGGAATGAAAAATGTCACCATTAGTATGATTATGATTGTGATTATTATTATTTTTATTATTATTATTATTATTATTATTATTATCATCATCATCATCATCATCATCATCATCATCTTGTCACCACTATTATTATTATTATAATTTTATTGTTGCTATTGTCGTGGTGTTATTATTATTATTAATATTGATGAGGTTATTGTCGCTAATGCATTATTATTACCATGTCATTATTTATGATTATGTCATGTTTCTCTTTTATTTTTACATGATTAGTTTTGAATTATTACTAACTTTTTCTATTGTTATTTTGTTATGTGGTAAAATTTGATGTTTCCTTTTTTTTTAGCGTCGCCGTGACCACGCAGGGCGGTCACGACCCCTAGGGGATCACATCATTTGGGTGAGACCTTTCCTATCCCCTTTTTGTGTTTGTGTTTGCTTGTAAATAAAATACTTTATTTTATGCACGTGTAAGATAAAAAATCACAAAATATTTTTACAACTAAATTGGGATTTTTATTAATAAAATTGGGAACAATGTCCCTCATTTTAGCCAAGGATTGAAAAATGTCACGAATTAAAATGAAAATTTAAAGTTTTCCAAAAATGGGATCACTAATCCCTGTTTTCAAACCAACAATCGAACAACTCTTCGATCCCTCTTTAAGTGAGCGTGAAGGAACCAATGTTCCTGACCCAAATGAATACCCCAATTTATATATGTCATTTTTTATGTTTGACTTTGTTTGTTTGTTTTAAATTTATGTTCATATTTTAGGGCCCTTGTAATTAATTATTTTGGGGCAATTTTATTTGACTTTCATTTGGGATTCTATTCTGTCCTAATTTCCATTTCGATTTAGTTTAGCTTTCTTTTGGAATTGTATTCTGTCCCGATTTCTTTTGTAATTGTGTGCTTGGTGTGTTTATTACTTTCCTTTATCGCTTTATTTTATCGCTTTCATTACGGCTTTTATTTATTGCTTTCAAATGCTTGCAATGCGCTTTTAAATTAAATGCATCAATCACGTGGGAGGAGAGATAGACTTTCATGATTTTAAAACTCAATTATAAATAACCAAGATATAAATAAGAGTGAAGTTCCGAACACCATCTCTGATTTAGACCACAGAGGTTAGATGACCTTTCCCAATTTTTCGTAAATTGGGTGGCGACTCCAAAATACCTCAAAGGTGCCTAAAGGTACCATGAGGCTAGATGAACTCCACAATGTTCTATTGGGTAGGGATTCCAGGATTAAAAGATGCAAACCAATCCTTCGAGCCCTAAAAGTGGGTCTCGCCTACGAGGGCCTCTGTTAGGTTCGGCGCGAGTCACAGTGGCGACTCCACTAGGGACTTCGTGACTTTGCTCCGAAAGTGTCTTAGTTAAAATATATAATTGGGTTTTTAAAATATAAAATTCTATCTCTTTTTGAAAATTACATTGTATCATTTTAGAGCCTTAAAATTACGCTAGTTGGTCCCTTATTTTACCCCAGTGCATTCCCGAATCACGATCCTACTTTCACTCATTGTAGGAAAGTGTTAAGGATAATCACCAGCACAAGCCTAGTACCTTGCGGTATATCAAATGGAGATTTAAATGGTCACTATGCTCGTGATGAGCTAGACCCGTTGGTAGGGACCATGCTTGGGTAGCCCAAAAGCATCATTACCTTGACCAAAGACTATGTAATGGCAAATAAAAACTTCCACTGAGTGACATGATCCTTAATACGATGCTTGTGATGTGGGCCATCACGTATTAAACAAAATCAAGCAAATTAAGTGGTCCTTTATCAAAGGCTTTCATGCCCCGGTAAGCCCACCTTAACTTGATTGAATTGTCCAAATATGTATTGGCCAAAACTCATATGAATGTACATTAGATAGGAGATATTATGCTACCGATTTTTCACCGCGCACTTTACGCGTTCATAGGGTGCCCTGTTGACCCATGAACTAAGCCTGCCTAGAAAAGAGACTGCACTACCTCGTGTGTGGGAGTGATAAGGTTGGAAGGACCTATCTGCTTGTGTGTGATTGCGGATGCTGCACCAACACGACCATGCATCTTAATGCCATTCATGCATCACGCTAACAAATTGAGTTTTTCAGCCATGATAGATTCATTCGGGTGGTCTAAGAATTCCAGTGGGAGACTGATCAGAAGTCCATTGGTTGAGCTATCAGGGTTAGAGCCTATACCGGGTTCAGATTGGGATAAAAATTCAGACTCTTCTTCGGAACAATCCTCTGGGTCAGTAATGGCAGATTTACCACGAGAAACGGGTGCTTTAAGAATTCAAGATTTGGACAAGAGATTTGAGGACTTTGAATGGAAGATACTGGCCATGATGGGGAACATTGTCGCTCAGATGGCACCAAATACGAGGCAACCATCTGTAGCTCTGGCTGTGGAGCAAGTTGAAACACCTGTTGTGGGGGAGACTCCCATAGCAACTGCAACTGTGCAACAACAAGTTATTGAGCTTAGAGCAGCAGCACCAGCTGAATAGAGAAGGGTGAGGATTTCAGATCCGATGGATGACTTCTTAGGGGAAGAGGAGGATAAGTCGATAACCCCTCAAGCTGTGAGGTGCAGAGTCCCCAAGGTAGAGGAAGATGTGGTGAAGAAGATGGAAGAAAAGATTGAGGCTATCACACGTCTACTTTCAGCCGTGAAAGGGTCATCCCCGAAGACATAGATCTGGGTGAGGAAGAGCTGCTGCCCTAAAGGTTCAAGATGCCGGATTTGCCAAAATTTGATGGTACTTCAGACCCTTCAGCACACATCAAGCAGTACACCCTGATCATGAAGGGCACGGGGCTTATAATGAAATAAAAGGTGGAGTACTTCTGCCTTAGTCTAATGGGGCCGACAGTCGATTGGTACCACAGGTTAGATAGGAGATCAAAGGAAGACTGGGATCTACAAACGGGGGAGTTTATAAGGCAACACGATTGTAGCACCCGAATGGAAGTGATGCTGAAAGACCTTGAGCTGCTGCAGCAAAAGTTTGGTGAGTCCGTCCATGACTACCTTACTCGATGGAGGACTCAAGTTATGAAGATGAAGAGGAAACCCGACACATTGGATCAGATTAGGCTATTCATCAGGAATGCGAGCCCGTACTTGAGGGAAGGGCTTAAGATGACAGGGCTTAAGATGATAGGGCTTAAGGATTTGAAATTCTTGAAAGATATAGCCATAGAAGCCGAAGCAGAGTACTTGGCAAAGAAGGCTAGTAATGATAATTTCACTTGGAGGAACTATGGGCCTCAAGGAGGAAGTAAGTTGAGTGGCGCTAAGTAGCAGTAATCGGGTGGGCAAGACAGTGGAAGTTTCAGCCATTGATGCAAGCCAGAGGCAGTACTCGAATTTGGGAACGTCATTATTTTGGGTTTTAGAGAGACTGATGAAAAAAGGAAAGCTTCAGCCTTTGCTAGCCAAGCCGGCTAAGACTCATGGCTAGCCAAATCATAGGGGGGATCAGTATTGTGCTTTTCACCAGCACACCAATCATCTCACTGACTACTGTAGAACTTTAAGGGACCGAGTCCAAGACCTTATCGACAGTAAATAGATTTTTACCGAGAAGAGGGAAAAGTAAAAGAAAACTGGGTATAATGCCATTCCTCCGCCCGTTTTTATGATAGGTTCTAGTGTGTCGGAGTGGTATCTGCTAAGAGACCTTTATAGCAATGACTATGTGGCTGTTATCCATCCCAAGTAGGGGGCCAGTGAAGAGAAGCCTCAAGTTTGTATGATAGAATGTTGGGATTCGACCAGTGAAAGTGAGGTTGAAGAAGTTAACGAGCCAAAGGACGTGTGGAACTCTAGGGGTGACAAGGAGGTACAAGAGGTGCAGGCCATGACTCGGAGTGGCAGGATAATTCCAGAGGTAGAGAGGCCTCAAGATCCAGCACCTCTACTTGCAGGAAAGGAGCCCGAGGAGGATGGATTAATGAAACAGTTGAAGAAAACAGCGACTCAGATATCAATTAGGGATTTGCTCAGGCAATCTTCATCACATAGGCAGAAGTCAGTAGAAGCCTTATGTGAGTCCACTGTTGCCACCACTATATCACCATCTGAGTTACTGGGTTTAGTTAAAGGAAGCTCAGGAGAAAATTTGGTTTATTCTGATGCAGATTTACCACCTGAGGGCTGTAAACACAATCGCCTATAGACACCGGGTCATGAGACATGCCAAACCTAAGTTGCCCAGTGATGAAAATGTTACCTGTTCGCAGGCAAGAGACAGATCAAAGTGATGGTTTCCTCGAAAAAAAATGCTTTTTGTTTTTTTAATTTTAGAATAAAAAAGGGGGAAAGGAAAAATAAGTTAAGGGAGGGGAGTAAGGTTTTTGGAGGGCCTGTGGTGTAAGGTCCATCTGACCCACGTGAGATGCAGCCTCACGTTTGTGAGGCCCATCTCACATTGGTGAGATGTAGTGAGGCCCCTCCCGCTTTGGTGAGAGGTAACGTGAGGCAGATCTCACCTGCCTCACGCGCTCCACTGCTCCAGCACTCTCTGTTCCATTATTTCAGGGATTTGGTTGAAAAAATGATGGTTTATGGCTGGAATTAGGGGAAAAGAAAAGATTTAACCTTCTCTGAGATATAAAAAGAAAAGAGTTAAGAAACAAAGGGGACGGAGAGAGAATTATTAGGGAGAGTATTTTGAAAAAGGAAAAAACACAGAGAAGAGTTTGGAGAGCAAGAAAATAATTCTCGTTTCTCAAAAAGCTTCTGAGATTGTCTCTTAAATCCAGGAAATCCATTCCTGGTGTTTGGGATTCAATCATATTTTATTTTCTTCTCAGCATAAACATTTTACCAAAAGCTTTTTAGCCTCTGCTTTAATCTTATTTTCAAGAAAAGCAAAGGAGGAAAACCAGAATCTTTCATCTGCAGATCAAAGATCAATATCTGAGGGTCAACACTAGAATAAACTTCTCTCTCTTTCCTTTCTTTCTTCTTTTCTTTCTTTTTTCGTTTGGCTTTACATGTTATTTCTCTTTATTGTACATACTCTGTATATATTAATTGTTTGATTTTATTGATCAGTATATCGTATGTTGGTTGCCGTTTATTATCAGACATGAGCCTAAAATATTTATTGCGGTTAATCAGTATGTTTGTTGTTCTTTTATGCATGTTTTGATGGAATAATGCCATGTTTATCAATCTGTTAGAGATACTCTATTCGTCCCTATTTTTACGTTTGTCTGATCGTCTCCTTGTTTTGTTCAAGTCATGATTTTCTATCCGAGTCGTGTCCCTGCTGCACGAGTCACACGTTTATTTCTTGCTGTCTGATATCGTGCTCCCCTGTTCTCTGTCCGAGTCATGAAAGGTGTGCACGACTCGTGCACCTCTTGCATGAGTCATGCTCTCCTTGCACGACTCGTGCAAGGATGCACGAGTTGTGCAATATGGGCACAACTAGTGCATCTCTTCCACGAATCGTGCTCTCCTTGCACGAGTCGTGCACTTCCCTCTCCTTCCCTGTTTGTTTCTTCTCTTTTCTTTTTTGCACGTAAATGCATGTGAGGTTGTATATTATGGTCTCAATTCGCTTGGTTATTCTCAGTTTTTGCCTGGTTAACCTCTATTAATAATTGTTAATGCCATTGTTGGCTGTTAATTCATTTGTATGCCTGTTTGTTGTTGTTGGATCTTGTTGATTTTTAATATTTTGAGTTAAAATCAGTGTTTTTCCTATGGAAAGTTATTTTTTTTTGCTTGACAGAGCAAAAACACAGCTGTGTTCCTGCACTGCCCGACGCTTTGCTGAGGAAACACAGCTATGTTTTCTTCACCGATCTGTTCTTTCATTTTTCTCTGTTTTCCTGCATGCTGCATTTTGCTTCATTTTATTATCTTTATTTATTTATGTGTTTATATTTATTTAATTTAATTGATTATTATTTGATTGATGTATTAACCGTTGATTAATTATTTTATTCAACTAATTTATTTATTCATATTACGTTAATTATTTAATTTACTTTACTAACATTTTATTCGCTTTGTTTTGTTGTCTTAAAAATTATTTATCTTTGCGAGTTACACTCATGCTCGGGTCGGAGAATCGGAGAACTAGAGGCCTTCAAATTTAGGGTTTGCATTTTAAATTTTGTATTTTCTTTTATTATTATATTATTTTTATGTGTTGTATGTAAAATGTATTCTTTTTATTATTCGTATTATAGAAAATCATATTTTTTTAATAACTAATAACTTGGGACTTTTCTTAATAAATTTGACCAATGTCCTATTTTAAACCAATAAAATCTCAACTTCAAATAGAGAGCTAGTTTTCATAAAATGGGATCACTTATCCCGGTTTTCTCAATCAATACCCTAAAAATAGTTCTCCAATCCATTTTTAAGTTAATAAAAAATGAACCAATGTTCTTGAAAATAATAAATGACCCGATTTATGTATGATTCATTTTAATTACTTTTATACATTTTTATTATTTTTATTCTTTTCTTTTTGGGCATTTGTAATTAATTTTAGGGCAAGTTTTATTATTTATGGTTTATTATTTTGGGGGATTATTCTGTCCCATTCAATTTCTTATTTGTAATTTATTTATTTACTCATTGCTTTATTATTTATTTATTTATTAATTTATTTATTTATCGCTTTCCCATATGGTTGAGTTGTGCATTAAATTTATCGAATGATCGCGTGAGATGAGAGATGGAATTTTAATTTCTTAAAAACTCATTTATAAACTTAAGTCATTAATAAGAGTGAAGTTCCAAACACCATCTCTGGTTTAGACCAATAGAGGTTAGGGACCTTTCCCAAATTCTCGTAAATTGGGTGGCGACTCCAAAATACCTCAAAGGTACCTAAAGGCATTGTGAGTCTAGATAATCCTTTCCAATGTTCTATTGGAAAGGAGGCATCCAAGATGACTCATGAGGCCCAAGATCAAAAAGACGCGAACTAATCCCTTGACCCCTAAAAGCGGGTTCGATCAGGGCCTTTGCTAGGTTCGGCGCACGTCACATCGCCCATTATACGTCAAGGCACAGATCAATGGCAGGCACACCACCTGCGTGATGGTTGATGATGACCCTTTTATAAATGTATGCCCTTTGGTTGCGCTTCCGGCTTTTGGTTTGAATGAAAACATGTTGATCATATCTTACCTGACCATCACTACCTACGACAATTCAAGGAGGCAAGCTGCCGGGACTTTTAAGACACAAGTGGGAACTAGGCCAGTTGAGATAGAAACTAAATTTATCGTCCTGCCTATCCCAGCCAACTTTGCAGTGCTACTAGCGAGACCCTCGTTTCATAAGCTGGGAGGGGTTCCGTCGACCCTCCACCAAATGACCAAGATCCCCTATGAGGTCCAGGTCGTGACAGTCAAGGTAGCCAGCGATAATCAAGTGTCATTCCTCGGGATATCCAATCAACCCTTCAGTGGGTTCCATGTGTCCATGGTAAATGAAGAGGGTGGTTTAGTAGAGAGCCCTCAGGTTGTCAACATGATGAAGAGAATGAACTTCCTTCCGGGGGCCGGTTTGGGCAAAAATTCACAAGGCCCTCAGGCACCTATCACCACAAGGGGGCAAAAAGATAGAAGGGGTTTGGATTATACCACTGAAGCCAAGAAGAATGAACTTGGGAAGAAGCCTGCAAAGATCCTGCACATTTTAGAGAGCTTTGTGCTAGCTATATTAGCATGCGCCCATTGTGGAGAAGCCAAGCCACAGTGGATTAGCGGTAAGATCACCCCGAGTTTTGAGATCTTCAATGATGTTTTTGACTGGTCTGACGAAATGGTCAAATCGGTAGAACGTTACTGGGATGAGGAGATCCTCAACCAAAGCTTGGCTTGGGATCGAGAAGTTCTAGAAGAGATCGTCACTTACAGTCTGCTGGCCACCCGGGTGAAAGGCAAAGAAAAAGTAGAAGTTGAGGTGGTAGTACCAGAATTAGAGAACCTGAAGATCGCAGACAACCAAGACGGTGGACCATCGACTTCAGCACCGGCATCAGTGGAAGATGTTAATGATAGCTTTTTTGATGTACTCTTTATCCCTGAACTATTTGACAATTAGGTTTATAATTTTGAGTTTGTTAATAAGATGAATGACTTTGCTTACTTGTGCGGTGTTTCTCATGATTTCATTGTGCATGATCACGAACACGAATCATTCATATTTGACTTTAACTCAACTAATACTACCTCATTTAATCTCAGAACTTTGGAAAACCCAAAGAAAATCTTGATAGCATCAGATGTAACTTCTGAAAAGAGGTTAAAATTTGAGAGAATTTTTAAAAAATATGGAAAAGTCTTTGCCTGGTCCTACGAAGACATGCCGGGAATTGATCAAGAAGTTGCTGAACATGCCATTCCAACCTATCCAGAATGCAAGCCAGTCAAACAGAAGCTAAGACCGGAGTGGGCAGAAAAGGTAAAAGAGGAGGTGCACAAGCATATTGAAACCAAGTTCCTAGTAGAGGTTCAGTACCCAACATGGTTAGCTAATGTTGTTCCCGTGGCCAAAAAGGACGGAAAGGTTCGAGTATGTGTCGACTACAAAGACCTGAATAAAGCCTGCCCAAAAGATGACTTTCCTTTGCCCCATACCGATGTACTAGTAGATAGTGCGGCTACTTGCATGATGTACAGTTTTGTGGATGGGTATGCAGGGTACAACTAAATCCTCAATAAGATCGTGGATAGAATTAAGACAGGCTTCATCACTAAGTGGGGTACATTCGCTTATAAGGTCATGCCTTTTGGGTTAACGAATGCCGGAGCAACCTACCAGAGAATGGCTACTAAGATCCTTTGTAACACCCCCTTCCCATACATAGGCGATCCCATCCGGTAAGGAGTGAGATGCCGTATGAGACAAGGTGTCACCAAGCAAAAACAAAGCAAACATACATTCATTCATTACATACATACAGAAATACAGGATAATTAAAAACTTAATGGAAAGAAAAGCCATAGCTGATCATGCATTAATATAACAAACCATTACAATAATGTTCTGATCAACTAGCAGATACAAAATAATATTACATTTACAAAATATAGGTACAAAAGCGGAAGCTGATACTAAACTGATACATGAGAGTTCTATACAAAAAAAAGAATCATCAACTATTACAAAATTAAACCCTACACTAAACCCTTCTGTGTTGGCTTGATGGCGGCGACTCTCAGATCAAAACTCCTTCCGCACCTGCACGGGTAAAAACACCGTGCTAAGCGATAAACGCTTAGTGGGGAAACACACATAATTTATGGACGGCCATTCACAACGATCGTCAAGGCATTTCACATTCACAATTCAAAATGCAATAGCTTTAACAATATCCATATAGTCATGCTCACAAATTAAAGCCATACATTTGCATCACAATTACATATCCATTTCCATATTAATTGAACATATGTCCCATCATTATACTCATTCAGATACCACATGTTTATATACAATTCAGAACAGAGCAATTCAATCAATTATTTAATGAACACCTGCTGACTCTAGATAGTGGATAACGAGTGTACTGAAGGTACCTTACGGGTACGAATCGAATACTGAGGGTACCTCACAGGTACAAATCAAAAGTCAATTCATTTTATCAAAGCACAATATTTTTATACTGAGGGGATCTTAAACAAGATCCTAATACTGAAGGGTTCGCGAGGAACCAAACGGGGACCTGATTGGGGTCCAAACTGAACTGAGGGCTGTAGCTAAAGACTCTATTAGGCATGCCTAACTATCCACTTACTCGACTCTAGCAGGTTACGCGTCATTCAAATCACATTTCAGAGTACGGAATATAATTCATCAGAAAATCATGGTATCATTCAAATCAAAGCATAAGAAAATATGACATGCATCATACCGCAGTATAAGTCCATTCGGAAGAAACACCAAATTCATTTCTGAGTTACAAACCGGGAAATTTCGGCAAAAGGTCTGAGCGAGGTAACGGGTGAGGTTGGCTGGTCACGAAGCGTGACTTGCCTCCTCACAGGGCAGGTCACAAGACGTGACTGAGGGTCACGCCTCGTGACTGGCTCTGTCCCTCACGAATCACGCGGCGACTCGCCCCCTTACCTCACGCTGGTCACGAGTCGTGACTGGCTTCCTTCTTTGGGCTGGTCACGCGACGCTCAGGCTGGTCATGAGGCGTGACTGGAAGTCAAGTCTCGTGACTGGCTATCACGCGACTTGCCTTCTCTCAGGCCGGTCACGAGCCGTGACTGGAAGTCACATCTCGTGACTGGCTTCATTTCAGCTGGTCACGAGTTGTGACAGGCAGCCACAACTCGTGACTGGCCTCAAACTGGCAGGTCACGAGTCGTGACCTGAGGTCACGTCTCGTGACTTGCCTCTCTTTCTTGGCTAGTCACGCGACAGACGGGAATTTCTACAATATCGATTTCCAGATTTTCCAGAATTTCCCAGAACAAAGAAATCAATCTAAATTCGATTCAAAACCAATCAAAACCTGTTCTTACTTTCCAGTAAACATCTCATACACTAAAAACATCATATATAAACTCAATTCAACATTTAAACAACCAAATCAAGAATATATGCATTCAAGTTCTTCAAAAATACAAACCCTAGAATTTTACAGTAAACTAAAAATCACACAAATCATAACAAACAATTCCCAAACCTGAATTCTAAGCTTCACTTCACTTAGTCCCACTACTCCCAGCAATCTCCTTGCCTTTGGGATCGCGAGGAGCGTCAGCTAAACACAAACATTCAACAATGCAACCCTAAGTTAAACCTAAACTCAAGGAAGAAGAAGAAGATAAAATAAATGGAAACTAAGATGAGAAATACAGTGACTTACCAACAAAATGCCAAGGGAATGGTTGATTTCCACTAACAGTAGCTTAATCCCAAGCTAGGGTTTCAAACTAAGAGCAAAGAAGAAGATGAGTCAAAGAGGAAGAAGAATCGGGAAGAAGAAATGAATTCCTACCTTTCCCATTTCCTTTTCTCTATTAACTCTTCTTTTTCCTATCCCTACATTTGTCACCTTCCTGTTGGTGGGAACCAACCACTCACACCATATTAATATGCACTACACACACTCTACACAATCCTAACTTATGCATACCCTACTATGGTATGAGCACGCACACACAAGCATATCCCAACTTAAAACACCATAATATGATATGCTCAAGTGCACACAATTATTTCTTAATTAAATCACACACTATTGCTATACATGCACCCACATACTAACAAAACCCAAAATATACATTTTTACTAAAATACCCTTATGCTATGCTGAACACATGCAAATGATAGCACACACAGACAGGCTCATTCTACTAGGGGGCAAACGGGGTGTGACAACTCTCCCCTACTAATAAGAATTTCGTCCTCGAAATTCTCGCCTGAACTGAACAACTGTGGATACTGAGCTCTCATCGACTCCTCTGGTTCCCAAGTCGCTTCTTCAACTCCATGATGGATCCACAACACTTTAACTAAAGGAATCTGCTTACTTCTCAACTGCCTTACCTCTCGGGCTAGAATAGCTTGCGGTTCCTCATCATAGGAAAAGTCCGGCTGAACCTGAATATCCTGAACCAAAAGAACATGCGAAGGATCTGATCTGTACCGACGAAGCATCGAAACGTGGAACACATCATGCAACTTTGCTAACTCCAACGGTAGCACTAATCTATAAGCTACAGGTCCTACCTTAGCCAAAATCTCATAAGGACCAATGAAACGAGGACTAAGCTTACCCTTCTTTCCAAACCGAAGCACTTTCCTCCAAGGTGAAACTTTAAGGAAAACATTGTCCCCGATCTCAAAATGTACGTCTTTCCTCTTCAAATTAGCATAAGATTTCTGTCGATCCTTGGCTGCCTTCAAATTCCGCTGCACTACTCTGATTTTCTCTTCAGTATCACTAACCAAGTCAGGCCCAATCACAGATCTCTCGGATAGCTCGATCCAACAAACCGGAGTCCTACACTGACGTCCATACAAAGCCTCATACGGTGCCATACCGATGCTCGACTGAAAACTGTTGTTGTAGGCAAACTCCATAAGCGACACATATCTGTCCTAACTACCCGAAAAATCCAAAGCACAAACTCTCATCATATCCTCCAGAATCTGAATAACTCGCTCTGACTGACCATCGGTCTGAGGATGAAACGTTGTACTGAAGTTCAACTTAGTGCCCAAAGCTCTCTGCAACTCCTTCCAAAACTTGGAAGTAAACCTCGGATCCCGATCTGAAACTATGGACAAAGGCACACCATGCAACCGAACTATCTCATCCACATAAATACTGGTCAATCTGTCCATCGAGTAGTCCACTCTAACCGGCAGAAAGTGAGCTGATTTCGTAAGCCGATCCACAATAACCCAAACTGAGTCATGTTTCCTCTGAGTTGAAGGCAAACCAGAAACAAAGTCCATGGCGATATCATCCCATTTCCACTCAGGAATGGATAAAGGCGTAAGCAATCCCGAAGGAACCTGATGCTCGGCCTTTACCTGCTGACAAGTCAAACACTTGGAAATAAAATCCACAATATCTCTCTTCATACCGGACCACCAATAGAACTGATGCATATCCCGATACATCTTCTCACTGCCCGGATGCATAGTAAAAACTGTACTATGCGCCTCACTCATCAGCTGTCTCCTCAAATCCTCAGACTCTGGCACACATAAGCGATCCCTGAACATAAGCACCTCATCCTGAACTGAGAACTCTGACTGCTTGCCCGATCTGACCTCTTGCACAATCCGCTGAAGCCTCTGATCATCTCTCTGAGCATCCACTATCCTCTGTCTCAAGGTAGGCTTCACACGCAACTGAGCAATTAAAGCCCCATCTGAACCAAATCTCCATCTGAATCACCTCAGGAATAAGGCTGAAACTGACTTCCGACTCAAAGCATCAGCGACTACATTGGCTTTACCAGGATGGTAATCCACAATGCAGTCGTAGTCCTTAAACAACTCAAGCCAACGGCGCTGTCTCATGTTCAACTCTTTCTGTGACAGGAAGTACTTCAAGCTCTTGTGGTCCGAGAAGATCCTACACTTTTCTCCATATAGGTAATGACGCCAAATCTTCAAAGCAAAGATCACAGCTGCCAACTCAAGATCATGCGTCGGATAGTTCCTCTCGTGTGGCTTTAACTGACGAGAAGCATAAGCCACGACCTTACCTTCCTGCATCAGCACACATCCAAGACCAACACCCGAAGCATCACTGTAAATGACAAACTCTTTACCCGAGATGGGTTGAGTAAGAATAGGAGCCTCAACAAGCAACTGCTTTAACCGATCAAAACAAGCCTGGCATCTATCTGACCACTCAAATCTGACTCCTTTCCTCAATAATCTAGTCATCGGAGCAGCAATCACAGAAAAACCCTTAACAAACCGACGGTAATAACCTGCCAAACCGAGGAAACTCCTCACTTCTTGAACATTTCTAGGCGCTTTCCAATCAACTATCGCTTCAATCTTGGCTGGATCTACCTGAATACCTTTAGGTGAAACAATGTGACCCAAAAATGATACTTCTCGAAGCCAAAAATCACACTTGCGAAGCTTGGCAAATAACTGATGCTCTCTCAACATCTGCAAAACCAATCGGAGATGCTCCTCATGCTCACTCTCATCCTTGGAATACACCAAGATGTCATCAATGAACACTACTACAAATCGATCTAAGTGTGGCCTAAACACACGGTTCATCAGATCCATAAAAGCCGCTGGAGCATTGGTCAAACCAAACGGCATCACAAGAAACTCATAGTGGCCATACCTAGTCCGAAATGCAGTCTTAACCACATCTGCATCCTGAACTCGAAGCTGGTAGTACCCTGATCGAAGATCTATCTTAGAGAAGATACCTGCACCTCGAAGCTGATCAAATAAATCCTCAATCCTAGGCAACGGATACTTATTCTTCACTGTAACTTTATTAATCTGCCTGTAGTCGATACACATCCGCAAAGATCCATCTTTCTTCTTGACAAACAGAACTGGAGCTCCCCAAGGAGTTATGCTAGGTCGAATAAACCCCTTATCCAATAACTCTTGTAGCTGAGTTTTAAGTTCCCTCAACTCTACAGGAGCCATCCGATAAGGTGCTCTCGAAATAGGTGCAGTACCTGGCATAATCTCAATGGACAACTCAACCTCTCTCTCAGGAGGCAAACCAGGCAACTCGCTCGGGAACACATCACTAAACTCCCGCACTACTGGAATGTCCTCAATCTGAACTTGATCTCTCTTGGAATCTAACACAACTGCAAGAAAAGCCTCACAACCTTTCCTAATAAACCTCTTGGCTTGCATCGCAGAAATCACATTATTCACAGAACTAGCACCCAAACCTTTCAAAAACACAAGAGACTGACTTCTATCCCGAAGTACAACTGTATTCCTATGGCAATCAACTACAGCCCGATGCTTACCCAACCAGTCCATACCCAGAATCAGATCAAACTCTCTGAAAGGTAACTCAATCAAATCCGCTGGAAGCACAACTCCCTCAACTATCAAATGACAACTCCTAAAGACTCTACTCACACTGACACTATGCCCTAATGGACTGGTCACACATATCTCATAATCTAACTAATCAAACACATGCAACTTGTCAACAATTTTATCTATGCACAAATATGAGTGTGTGGAACCAGGATCAATTAGAGCATATAACTCAGTGTCATGGAGTAGGAACTTACCAGCAATAACATCAGGCGCATCCTGCTCCTCTCTGGCTCTCATAGCATAAGCTCTAGTCGCAACCTGAGGAAGACGCTCAACAGTCTCAGAAGCAGCTCCATCTCTAGGCCGACCACCTCGACCTCTTCCTTTGCCTCTACCACGGGAAGCCTGAGAAGCATTCGAACCGACCCTGCTGGCCTCTCTCTGGGAACCTGAATCCTCATGTAATCTCGGGCAACTGGCCAAAAGATGCTCAGAGCTCCCACACCTGAAGCACGCATCGGAGAGCCACCTACACTCACCCCGATGAGTCTTACTGCAATGAGGACAAACTGATGTAGTCTCAGCTCTACCACCCCTACCAGAACCTGACACAGCTGCAGAACCCTGTCGTCTACCTCTAGAAGCCGGGCAAGAAGATGACTCGTCCTATGGGTTCCTAGATCTCTTACCCGAGGATGAAGAAGACCCTCCACGAGAAGAGTTCCTCCTCTGAGCTCTCTCTCTACGCACCGTCTCAGATAACTCAGCCCTCACAGCAGCCTCCACAATCTGATAGTAGCTAACCTCAGGCATGCACATCAAAGAAATCAAAGCAATCTTCAAAGACTCATTCAACCCCGCTTCGAAATGCTTGCATCTGAAATCATCTGTCATAACCCCACGCGGAGCATAGCGAGACAATCTATTGAACTCCTTCTCATAATCTGCTACAGACATAGCCCTCTATCTCAAACTCAAACACTGCGCCCATCTCGCATCTCTATAAGTCTGAGTAATAAACTTCTTTGTGAACTCACCCTCAAAGAACTCCCAAGTAATCGGATCCGGTAGCTGAGGATGCCTGCAAACCAATTCCCACCATTCAAAAGCAGACCCTTGCAATAATACAAGTGCACACTCTGCCTGCTGGTCGGGAGGACACCGAATCTCTCTCAAAGCACGCTTTACTTTATCTAACCATCTCTCAGCTATCTTAGACTCATTCAAACCAGTGCCATAGAAATCCTCAACTCCTGCCCTTCTCAAATTCTCCATAGGTGCTCTAGGAGCAGTCACTCTCTCCAAAACCCTAGCCATGTCTTGATGCAATCTGAACATAGCCTCAAAAGGCATGGCTGCGGCCTCGGGCTGGACCCTAGCATGCTGAGCCGACACAGAAATCGATGTATCTACAGTTTGAGGGTTCACACTCTCGGCGGATTCCTCAAGTGATCCACGAGCAGAATTAGAAGCCATCTAAACAAACAATAAACAACCGTATCAGCCAACACAGATCTAGACACATACACATCTACACACTTCAACACATCAACAGAACAAACAACACCCAGAAATGCCTAAACCTATGCTCTGATACCACAAACTGTAACACCCCCTTCCCATACATAGGCGATCCCATCCGATAAGGAGTGAGATGCCGTATGAGACAAGGTGTCACCAAGCAAAAACAAAGCAAACATACATTCATTCATTACATACATACAGAAATACAGGATAATTAAAAACTTAATGGAAAGAAAAGCCATAGCTGATCATGCATTAATATAACAAACCATTACAATAATGTTCTGATCAACTAGCAGATACAAAATAATATTACATTTACAAAATATAGGTACAAAAGCGGAAGCTGATACTAAACTGATACAAACTGATACATGAGAGTTCTATACAAAAAAAGAATCATCAACTATTACAAAATTAAGCCCTACACTAAACGCTTCTGTGTTGGCTTGATGGCGGCGACTCTCAGATCAAAACTCCTTCCGCACCTGCACGGATAAAAACACCGTGCTAAGCGATAAACGCTTAGTGGGGAAACACACATAATTTATGGACGGCCATTCACAATGGTCGTCAAGGCATTTCACATTCACAATTCAAAATGCAATAGCTTTAACAATATCCATATAGTTATGCTCACAAATTAAAGCCATACATTTGCATCACAATTACATATCCATTTCCATATTAATTGAACATATGTCCCATCATTATACTCATTCAGATACCACATGTTTATATCCAATTCAGAACAGAGCAATTCAATCAATTATTTAATGAACACCTGCTGACTCTAGATAGTGGATAACGAGTGTACTGAAGGTACCTTACGGGTACGAATCGAATACTGAGGGTACCTCACAGGTACAAATCAAAAGTCAATTCATTTTATCAAAGCACAATATTTTTATACTGAGGGGATCTTAAACAAGATCCTAATACTGAAGGATTCGCGAGGAACCAAACGGGGACCTGATCGGGGTCCAAACTGAACTGAGGGCTGCAGCTAAAGACTCTATTAGGCATGCCTAACTATCCACTTACTCGACTCTAGCAGGTTACGCGTCATTCAAATCACATTTCAGAGTACGAAATATAATTCATCAGAAAATCATGGTATCATTCAAATCAAAGCATAAGAAAGTATGACATGCATCATACCGCAGTATAAGTCCATTCGGAAGAAACACCAAATTCATTTCTGAGTTACAAACCGGGAAATTTCGGAAAAAGGGCTGAGCGGGGTAACGGGTGAGGTTTGCTGGTCACGAGGCGTGACTTGCCTCCTCACAGGGCAGGTCAAGAGACGTGACTGAGGGTCACGCCTCGTGACTGGCTCTGTCCCTCGCGGATCACGCGGCGACTCGCCCCCTTACCTCACGTTGGTCACGAGTCGTGACTGGGTGTCACGTCTCGTGACTGGCTTCCTTCTTTGGGCTGGTCACGCGACGCTCAGGCTGGTCACGAGGCGTGACTGGAAGTCACGTCTCGTGACTGGCTGTCACACGACGTGCCTTCTCTCAGGCTGGTCACGAGCCGTGACTGGCTTCATTTCAGCTGGTCACGAGTTGTGACAGGCAGCCACAACTCGTGACTGGCCTCAAACTGGCAGGTCACGAGTCGTGACCTGAGGTCACGTCTCGTGACTTGCCTCTCTTTCTTGGCTAGTCACGCGACAGACGGGAATTTCTACAATATCGATTTCAAGATTTTCCAGAATTTCCCAAAACAAAGAAATCAATCCAAATTCGATTCAAAACCAATCAAAACCTGTTCTTACTTTCCAGTAAACATCTCATACACTAAAAACATCATATATAAACTCAATTCAACATTTGAACAACCAGATCAAGAATATATGCATTCAAGTTCTTCAAAAATACAAACCCTAGAATTTTACAGTAAACTAAAAATCACACAAATCATAACAAACAATTCCCAAACCTGAATTCTAAGCTTCACTTCACTTAGTCCCACTACTCCCAGCAATCTCCTTGCCTTTGGGATCGCGAGGAGCCTCAGCTAAACACAAACATTCAACAATGTAACCCTAAGTTAAACCTAAACTCAAGGAAGAAGAAGAAGATAAAATAAATGGAAACTAAGATGAGAAATACAGTGACTTACCAACAAAATGCCAAGGGAATGGTTGATTTCCACTAACAGTAGCTTAATCCCAAGCTAGGGTTTCAAACTAAGAGCAAAGAAGAAGATGAGTCAAAGAGGAAGAAGAATCGGGAAGAATAAATGAATTCCTACCTTTCCCATTTCCTTTTCTCTATTAACTCTTCTTTTTCCTATCCCTACATTTGTCACCTTCCTGTTGGTGGGAACCAACCACTCACACCAAATTAATATGCACTACACACACTCTACACAATCCTAACTTATGCATACCCTACTATGGTATGAACACGCACACACAAGCATATTCCAGCTTAAAACACCATAATATGATATGCTCAAGTGCACACAATTATTTCTTAATTAAATCACACACTATTGCTATACATGCACCCACATACTAATAAAACCCAATATATGCATTTTTACCAAAATACCCTTATGCTATGCTGAACACATGCAAATGATAGCACACACAGATAGGCTCATTCTACTAGGGGGCAAACGGGGTGTGACATCCTTGACGACTTTATCCACAAGGAGGTTGAAGTATATATCGATGATATGATGATCAAGTTGGTCACTCGAGAGGGGCATTTTTAAGCTTTAGAGAAGTTCTTTCAAAGGATTGACAAGTATAACCTTCGCCTCAACCCCAAGAAATGCATTTTTGGAGTTACCTCGAGTAAGCTGTTAGGCCATGTGGTGAGTCAGAGGGGAATTGAAGTGGACCCCGACAAGGTCAGGGTAATTAGAGAGATGCCAACACCTTGGAAGGAAAAAGAAATTAGGAGTTTTTTAGGCAAACTGCAGTACATCAACAGTTTCATTTCCATGCTTGCTTCGATTTGCGAACAAATTTTCAAGCTCCTTAGAAAGAATCAACCAGTTCGGCGAAATGATGACTGCTAAAAAGCTTTTGATGTTATTAAGGATTACCTTCTACACCCTCCAGTTCTGCGTCTGCCACAGCCAGTCAAGCCATTAATCCTTTACCTAGCAATAGAGGAAAATTTTGTAGGTGCTATGATGGCCCAAGAAGATGAATTCGGGGGTTGAATTTGCGGTTTACTACCTCAGTAAGAAATTCCTTCCTTATGAAGCCAAGTATATTAAAGTGAAAAAGATCTGTTTAGCAGTAATCTGGGCTTTAAAGAAACTAAGATACTACTTCCATTCTTACAAGGTGCAGGCGGTCGCCAAATAAAACCCTCTTCGATACCTTCAGGAGGCACCCTCTTTGCTAGGAAAAATGGGGAGGTGGCTGATATTGCTACAAGAATTTGACGTGGAGTACATCACCAGAAAGACCATTAAGGGTCGGGCAATCGCAGAATTTTTAGCCGACCATCCGATCCAAGGTGACCAATTCGAATATGAATTCCTAGATGAAGATGTGGGGGCCATTACAGTGCAAAAGTGGCAGATGTACTTTGACGGGGCGGTGAATAACAAAGGAGTCAGAGCGGGAGTAATTTTGGTAACCCCAGAGGGTGAGAAGCTCCCCTTAGCTAAGAAGTTGAGATATAGAGCCACCAATAATTAAGCTGAGTATGAGGCCTGCATCTTCGGATTGGAAGCGCTCTCAGCCGTGGGGGCAAAAGTGGTAGAGGTCTTCGAAGACTCGTCCTTGGTAATCCATCAGGTTAGGGGTGAATGGTCCATCAAGGAAAAGCGACTATTACCCTACGTAAGGTGTTTGAAGGAATTAAGCGGTCAGTTTGGAATTTGCTCTTTTAACTATGTGCCCTAAGATGAGAACCAATTAGCAGATGCCCTAGCCACTTTGGTGTCTATGTGGGATAACCCAGAAGGGATAGCCATGAAGCCTGTATTCATTTCTAGTTCAGACAAGCTGTACTTTAAAACTGAGCAAGTTGTGGATGTTGAGGCTGTAATGCCCCAAAAATTTCAGTATTTTTATTTAATAATTTGACGCGCTAAAATATTTATCTAAAATTGATTTTTGACGCATAAGAATGGAATTTTCTTTAAAGTTGTTCAATTTAATTATTCAAATACTTTTAAGTCTATATATATATATATATACGAGTGTATGTTTACATGCAAATAATTAAGAAAATAATAAACAAAGAAATAAAGAGTAAATTGACAAGATAAATAAATTTTTTCCATGTGACAAATATTATTAGTCTAAGAGTGTCCAATTATTATAGGGAATTATGAGCTAGAAATTGTGGGAATTAAATGAAATAGACAAAGAAAACAGGGGAGAACGGGTAAGGAGACCGAGAAACCGAGAGAGAGAAAGAGCTGCAGGAGGCAACGCCGGCGGCCACTGAAGGCGATCGGAGGTGGCGATCGGACCGTCGCACCCTGCAGCGTCGTTCCGCAGTGTTTTTCTCTGGTTCGTCGCGATGCCGTTCCAGGAGAGCGAGAGAGGAACCGAAGCTTCCTCAACGTTTTTCGGCGAGCTCCGACGGCGAGAGGTGACACGAACACCACGACTGGACTCACGGCGGCAAGGCGAAGCTTCCGGTGGCCGTGGATCCCCCTCAATCGCCAGCAAAGAGCAGATCGGAGAGGGAGAAAACTGAACCTACCGACGACGATTTCGGCGAAATGGAGGGCATTTTCGGCGCGTGATCACCAGAAAAGGGACCCTGAGGAGTCGAGCTTCCTCCCGGTGGTTTCGGTGTCTCCGGTGGAGCTCCGGCGAGGCTCCGGCAACGGTGAAGGGACCAAAAATAGACAAAAAATTGGTATGTGGCGACCAAAATTACCTTTCTAAGTGATTTTTCCATAAGTAAAATTTATTAAGAGTGATTTTACTAAATGCATTATGTGAAGAAATGTATTTGTGGGATTATTTTTTATAGTAGGGATCGAAAGGTATACTGACATTAATTTCTATTAAGCTAATTTTTAATGAATACTTATTAAATATGCATGGTTAGACCATTTAAACAGGAACTAAACAAAGGAGGCTGAAATAATTGATAGTGCTTAGAACTAAGTCTTGGCCAATTTAATTATTAATAATCTTTAGTTGAGTCTTGATAAGAAATGAACCATCGAAGCATAAAATGACTAGATGAGCATGAAATGAATGATAAATTGTAACAAAATAATTTTGATTGGTGAAAATTTAAGATGAACTAAAATGTTTAAAATGTTTGATGAATAATTTGCTAATGTACAGAGGACTTTTAGTGTATATATATAGGTGTCTGAAATATGAATTCATTGTATATCATTTTGTTAGAATAAGGGAAAAGTAATGAAACTAGAAGTGAATATACATAAAAAAAAGGGGTGATTTAAAAATAGTAGGTAACAATATATCAGTATGTTATGCATGAAATTAAAAAGTAAGAGCATAATTTGATTAATGATGTTGTACATAAGGAATAATTGATGAGGGAATTAGAAATAAAACTTTAGGAATATATAGTGTATTTTGACCTAATATGTGTAATTAATAATTCAAGATTTTATCTGATTTAACGCCATAATAATATTGGTGTAAAACAGTGTAGAAGAACTTGAGGTAATTATGTGATTTTGGGTATGTATATTTTGTTTAAGCAAAATTTATGCTTATATATATATAATTGTATTCCAAAATGTATGTATAAATAGAGTTCTTATAATGTCAGTACTTATGTATTTACGTGTATATGTGGTCTTGAACAATGCAGATTAATTGGAAGTAATTGTATTAAGGTGAACTGAAGTTATTATGTTATCACTTAGAGTTTGAAATACATTTATTATGAAGGTTAAATGTTAGCATAGATAACAAGTTTTGGAGTGACAAGTAAATAATAGATGGTTAGTTGAGAACGAGTTTGAGTAAAAGAAATAGATGTAAAATAAAAGTATAAAATAAAAGTTTGATTTGCTAAATTATGCTCGGGGATCATTGGACAAAGAAGTTAGAAATGAAAATTTAGTAATAATATTAGTATTTTGGCCTTAAAGATGTAAATAGCGAGTTTAGTTTTAATTTAATTTGATGTCATGACAAACCGTATAAAGAATAATATAAAAGTATGTGAATTAAATATGTAAGTTTTGGTTCAATGTGAAATAAACTTAACTTGACGAAATAAAATAAAAGGGATTTGGAATGGAAAGGGAGAGCGGTGATCGAATGTATACCTACATATATATATACACAAATGAGGTGTATTATGATTGTTAATGCATTTTAATTATATAAATATGATTAATGGCTTCATGTGAAGCAAAATCAGTGGAATGTGATAAATAAATGGAATGTTATGAGAAAATGATGATGGATGATACTGGGATTATTTCTAAGAATTTGAATTGAAATGTATATTGATCTTATTTTATGTAAAGATCAAAGTTTTGATTTATTTAAATAACATTCAATAATGTGGCCCTATTCGATGAGCTGGTAGTCAAGTCTAGTTCAGGATATAGTGGCTAGCCATAGGGACATAAGACCGCGGGTGTGAGCATGACGACTCACTTTTTAGTAGGCCAATGATGGTCCTACTTCTGTATCTGAATATCACTTTTTAGTAGGCCAATGATGGTCCTACTTCTGTATCTGAATATCCGAAGTGTATTGTTCTGTATTGAAAGACAGTGGTGGTCACACAGGACTCCACTGGTATCTGAAAGACTGGGGGTAATCCTTCGGGGTTCCTTCAGGTTTGAAAGACTGGAGTGATCTCTCAGAGGTCTCTCCAGGTTATTGTGAACTTTTATGGGTTCACATCCCGTTTATCCTGTGCTTAGAGTCTGCCAGCATTGTACTATGGGCAAAACAGTAAATTGCAAAGTGAATTTATGAATGTGAAATAATTATGTGAATCAAGAAAGTTAATGATGAATAAATGAAGTGAGATAAACTGGTGGGTTTAAATAATAAATTTATAATCCATATTAAATGTATAACTTAAGAAGTTAGATGACAAGTGCGAAAGTAAATGTGAATTAAGAAGCCATAAAGTAACTTAATGACAGAAGTAAAGTTGAAGGATAAAATAGTACAACTGTTAAAGGGGTGTTAATTAGTAGATAAGAGTGAAATTTAAAGTTATATATATATGTGTGTATATGTATATATTGATAAAGCTGATGGTTCTGTGATAAAAAAATTCTAATTGAGTAAATGATATCAGTAAATGTTCCTAATGAAATTAATAATATAATGAAGTAGTTTTATGTATGTAAATAAACTTCATGATCGCCAGTGTGTGTTACATACATGTATAGTGTGTGTTACATACATGTATATATATATTAGCTGGTATTACTGACTAGATGAAAGCCATAATAATTGTCATGTAGAAATGAAGTATTAACTGCTATGTCAGAAGCATATTGACTGTTTAATAATTCATGGAATTTGCTTAGCGATGCATGATAAGCATGTTTTGTACATTGTCAAAATGTTAGGAAATTTCAGTTATGGATTTGGAAACTTGAATATGCAAGTTTAAGAAATTTCAGCAGTTTTAAAAGAATATTGAATATTTTGCATAAATATGGTTTTATCTTGCAAATCATTCATATTTAATTTGGAGTTAAATAGCTATTGGTATATTATTATAAATTATTATATTGATTATGAAAAGAAAAAGTAATTTGCGATATTAATGTATGAATGATCAATTATATGTGTATATATCATATTTATGCTTTGGATAAGTAAATTTGGTAGTCACCACTAAGCGTAAAGCTTAGCGCGTGGTTTATCCTCGCGCAGGTATAAGAAAGGAATCAAGTGAATATCAGCACCGCTTCATAAAAGAAATATGACTTGGTAAGTATGGAAAGGAAGCGAAAGAAATGGAATTTTTGTACTTGATAGTTCGAATATTGGTTCTTTTGGCATGTACACTACACAGATAATTAGGATATTATTGTATCAAAGAATTTGTATTAGATAATTATTTATAGTGATAGATGATGTATTATCATAATATCTTTGTATTTTGTATAATTGATGTAAATAGTGAGTGGGTGATATTGTGAATTATTATGAGTATGTGATTGGATTTAAATTGGAGGATGGGCAAAATTGTTTGGAGTTTGAATTGGAGTAAGACGGATGAATATGTATGTGATTATAGAAGTGTAAAGACTTTCTGTTTACAGGGGGATAGGCAATATTATAGAGGAGACTCTGCCGAAATTTCGGTAGAATTTAAGTAGCCTATTTGAGAATGATTGTGTGATTAGTAAAGTTTAATAGTGATAAAAAAAAATAAAAAATTTACCCGGATTTTTTTGTAATGATTTTAAGAATAGTTTAAGACAATTAAGTTATTATGTACAGTAAAAAGGGTGTTATAGAGGCTACGACCGAAAGCCATGGTACTACGATGTCCAGAATTATTTAGAAAAGTTGGTATTCCCAGAAGAGGCCACTGAAAAGGACCAAAGGGTGATTCGCAAACTGTCCACCCAATTCATCAGTGTAGATGGTGTGCTGTACAAGAGGCAAGCTGATGGCATACAACTAAGGTGCTTAGATGAGACGGAGGCCAAGAGGGTTATGGAGGAGACCCATGCAGGGGTTTATGGAGCTCATATGAATAGACTAGCTCTGGCAAAGAAAATCATGCGACAAGGGTTCTTCTGGCCGATAATGGATACGGATTGTTTTAAGTATGTGCAGCAGTGTCAGCTATGCCAGCAATATGCAAATCTAAAACACCTGCCAATTTCAGAGTTATGCAACCTTACATCTCCATGGCCATTCGCAGCTTGGGGGATTGACATCATAGGGGAAATACATCCCACAGCCTCTAACGGGCATAGATTTATCATAGTCGCTATTGATTACTTCACTAAGTGGGTAGAGGCTGAATCCTTCAAGAAGGGTGCCCGAGAAATGGCCAGATTCATTGAACGACATCTGATTTGTAGGTACGGGGTCCCACATGACATCGTGTCAGATAATGGGGTACAGTTCCAAGCTGAGACCAAGCAGATGCTCAAGAGGTATGCCATCCAACACCACAAATCCTCCCCTTACCGACCGCAGGCTAACGGGGCGGTCGAGGCAGCCAATAAGAATGTCAACAGGATACTGGCTAAGATGGTGCAAACCTATAAAGATTGGGCTGAGAAACTGCTATTTGCACTGTGGGGCTACAAGACCACTGCCAGAACTTCTACGGGAGCTACACCTTTCTCCTTAGTTTACGAGATAGAGGTGGTTCTACTAATAGAAAGCAAACTCCAATCCTTGAGGGTGGTAACGGAAGCCAAGCTACCAGAAGCAGAATGGGCTCAGCAGTGGCTGCTATAGTTGAATATATTGGACGAAGATAGGATGCGGGCATACTACCACAATAAGGTTTACAAAAAGAGACTGGCTCAATCATTCGAGAAAAAAGTCAGGAAACACCCCCTGAAGGAAGGGAATTTTATCTTTAAGAAGATGAGGCCAGGGATTCCAGATTTTCTAGGCAAGTTCAGACCGACTTGGAGGGCCTCTTTGTTCTAAAGAAGCTTTTGTCTAAAGGAGCTACGATCTTAACAGATAGTGACGGAAATGAATTGAGGGAGCCGATCAACGTCGATAGACTGAAAAGGTTCCATGGCTAAATGCTTATAAGTGAATGTTTTGAGAGAAAATATTCAATCAAGAAAACTCGAGAGGGCTGATTGATAATAGGAGTTTTTGGTGCTTTCGGGATCCATCCCGAGATTAGATATGGTCTGGTATTTTAAGCCTAATGTTAAATAATGATCATGTGTAATGAAATCACACAAAAGCATGTATGGGTATGCAATTATACGCTCAGAGTAATTCTTTTCGTTCAGTGAATGTCAATGGTTTCTTTTGAAAAGATAATACATCGTTTCCCATTGAATGTGCACAATTTATCCATTATTGCTATGGCCGGAGAGAAGCTTTATCCGTATCACCTAAAAAAACAAAATGTAAATGCCGTTAGAGATGAAATTCGTAACTGACTCTCTAAGCAAAAGTTAGGTCAAAGAGCAGGGCAAAAACCTGGAAACAGGCAGTCTGCCCTACAAAAAATGAAATGAATAAAAGCCACTAGATTTGGTTAGGGTCATTCCAGGCAAAAATTAGGCACAGGGTTGTGTGAAAATTCAAAAAGGGCACATTTCCCGGGAAGAAAAGCTAGTGTGAAAATCCATGAGGGATGCACTACCTTTGAAACAATGACCTTCGACGCCTGGAGCGATAAGGCGGCGTTACCCCGAACAATCCCTTTCGGGCAAAGCACGTGTACCGAGCAATTCGCTTTGAGAAGATCATGGTTCAGAGTCCTTAGGCTGAGATGACACTTTTAGATCCTTGGGCTCATCATCAAGCAAACCGAGCCACTCAGATGAATGGTGTCGCTTGCATTTTGCATGACATACGCACGTTCACATGCTTAACTTACCCTCGCATAAGGAGTTCTTTTGATTTTGCAGGAAAGTCTGGCGGTTTCATACACCTACAAGCTGGTGTTTATCAATCATTCAGCTGTGTTTTCACACACTTATAAGCTGGTGTTCTATCAATCACGTTCTCCGAAGTCTGGCGATTTCACGCACCGATAAGCTAGTGTTTATCAATCGTTCAGCTGTGATTTCACATGTCTACAAGCTAGTGTTCTATCAATCACGTTCTCCCAAGTCTGGCAATTTCACACACCAATAAGCTAGTGTTTATCAATCGTTTAGCCATGATTTCACATGCTTACAAGCTGATGTTTTATTAATCACATCCTTTAAAGCCTGGCAGTTTCACACACCTACAAGCTAGTGTTTATCAATTGTTCAGCCGTGATTTCACATGCCTACAAGCTGGTGTTCTATCAATCATGTTCTCCCAAGTCTGGCAATTTAACACACCGAAAAGCTGGTGTTTATCAATCGTTCAGCCGTGATTTCACACGCCTACAAATTGGTGTTTATAAATTACGCAATTCAACCATAGTTTCACGCGTCAACAAGCTGACGTTTGTCAATCACATGTCTCAACAATGGTTTCACATGCCGACAAGCTGGCAAGAAACTAATCAAAGCAATCAGGGACGAAAGCACAGCAGGAAGGCGACCGCCTCAGGTACGTATCTCTTTCTCTCTTTTCTGAATTTTGGCTCACCCAGGCACCTAACTTCGAGGTTCCCCAAAATTGGGTGCAATTGTAGACACCGGGTCCCGAGGCGGTTTAAGATTAGGATTACCCGATGATGAAAATGATACTTGCTCACATGTGGGGCATGCGGACCCCAAGCAGCATGTCGTGCACGGCAGTGTGCAGCCTCCAGGCCGCATGCCGCGTCTGACATGCGGCCTCCCGAAAGGAGGCTGCAGCTCGTGCGTCCCGCATGCGAGCCTCTGCGCGCATTTCCCCTGCCTTGTGCTGTCATTTTCCCCTTGCAAAAATGGTCAACTTTCAGACTGAAATAAATTTTTATTTCATGTTTTTATTTTTTTTTTTTGGACAATGGGATTAAAAGGATGTTTTATCTCTTTCCATTTTGGGAAGATAGAGGAAGTGAAATGAGGGCTTTGTCAGCATTTCAAGGGGGCTGGCTTCCAAAGAAAAAGAGGATTTTCTCTCTAGGAAATAAGGCAGACGAGAGCATTCTCAAAAGAAAAAAAAATCTTAGGCATTTTCAAGATTCAATTTTTCTTCTTTCTCCCAAAAACAATTCATTCTTGGTTTGGTTTGAGCAAAGAAAATTAATTTCCTCTGGTTGATCATCCCATCAAAATTATTTTCTTGAGTTTTTTTTATTTATTAAAAAACTTAGATTTTCTCATGCTTTTTTTGCGTTTAATACCGCAAACTCGACAAGGAGGATGGATCAAGACACAATTTCTCCGATCTATAAACTCTAAGGGTAAACATTTTTGGATCTATTCTCATTTAATTTTGTTTATCATTATTGTTGTTAATATTATTGATTTTTGTTGTTATTATCATGTTCATCATTTATTCTTATTATTTTTAATATTATTATTATTATTATTATTATTATTATTATTATTATTATTATTATTATTATTATTATTATTATTATTATTATTATTATTATATTGTCATCACTTTCTTCACTGTTGATAATATGATCATTGATGATGTTAATATTATTATTGTGGGTGTCATTCCAATGTTAGCATGTTATCATCATTATCATCGTGTACACCATTATTATTATTATTATTATTATTATTGTTATTATTATTATTATTATTATTATTATTATGCTACTGTTGTTATTATTATTATTATTATTATTATTATTATTATTATTATTATTATTATCGTTATTATTATTATCTTGTCGCCACTATTATTATTATTATTATTATTATTATTATTATTATTATTATTATAATTTTATTATCGCTGTTGTCGTGGTGTTATTATTATTATTGATAAGACGTGAGATGTCTTTATCTGAAAAGAGGGAGAGCCGATCAGATGACTGTGATCTGTAAGAAAGAATGCCCGGTCGGACCAGGCATAAGTACTCCAAAACTTAAGTTAGTAGCTTTCTAGAGAGAGAATTCTTAGAGAGAGAGTGTCAGAGATTCAATACCTGGTGCCACTGTGCATTGGGCTATTTATAGGAGACAGAAGGGATGCACTTGAGTGCCTGGGGCATGATAACTGGAAGTCAGAGTAGGTGAGTGGCGAAGTGACAGGGAGCAAATGAAGGGCGTGGGCGCTGCCTTGTGTTAGTGGACTGATAGGACGTGCAGTCCCATCAGTTCGATCGGACACTGCCCGATCGCTGTCTTGGCTTCTATCTCACGGTTGGTGCTCCTTACCGATGGTCTTTGGGCCCTGCCAGGTCTATTGGACCGGCTCTCTGGGCCTTGGTGGATGACATTTCAATAGTTATCACTTGTCCCCCCTCAAAATGGTCCAATCGGGAGAGTTTCACTCTGTGGTGATCCGATCGGGGAGAAACCGTTTGCGAGATTTTCGAATTTCAAATTTTGAAAGGCGCTCATCCGAATAGGTCTATTTAGACAACTGTCTCAATTAATGTTGCGCGCGTGTTAAGAGTGATGCTTCGTTCTTCGTACAGCAATGATGCTTTGATGACACGTGGCGAGCATCCTGTGGCGAGACGTTTGGCATTTTCGAGAAGCTTTTGCCTATAAATAGGTAACTTCTAGGCGATTTTTCATCACTTTTCAGCAATCCTTAGAGAAATTCTGCCAAAATTTTTTCTCATCTTTCGTACTTTAGCGATTCTCGCTTTCTAATTCCAGAGATTTTTTAGAGTTCATGTAAGATCATCAAGTAAGTAATTCCTAGATAGTTTCTTTGATTTTTCTCTCATTCTTGCCTCTCTATTCATCTTAGCATAGATCTTTAATGCCTGAGTTGTTGTGCTTCTTGCCCCCCTTGTGTTAAAAATGGCTTCCAGTAGTGGTCAGTCAATAGACAGGAGCTTCATGGAGGACTACAGGGATAAATCGGTGGCTGACCGCTTTTCCAGGCTGAGCCCTAGAGAGGTGGCAGAGATTCCTTCTCGATACGGCCTCCCTAAGGATCTATTTGTGATGCCTTGCCCTGAGTCCATGGCGATGACGGAGGGACCTTTTGGCCACCAAAGGAATGAGTGGTTCATTTGCCACCTTTGGAGTTTCGATGCAAGGATGAGGTTTCCATTTGGTGCATTCGAGGTGGCGGTAGTGAGAGGCTACGGGATCGCCCCCAACCAACTTCATCCGAACGGGTGGAGGTCGGTGGCCTGCTTCAAGATTCTGTGCAAGATAGAAGGAGTGGCTCCGACTCTAGATCTCTTCATCCATTTCTTCTACATCGTGGGTCAGAGTGGTGGCACGAAGTATTACTTCACAAGCCGACCGAAGAAGAAGCTCTTCCACGTCCCCTCCTTGATGAAAGGGTTCAAGGAGAGGTACTTTTTGGTGGGGACAGTTGGCGGATTCGGTGTGCCACTTACTAGATCTAAGAGAGCCACTATACTGAGAGATCAGGCTGCCGGCGAGCCTTTGTATGAGGTCGACATCAAGAAGTTGATGGATGCTATGGCAAGGCGAGGAGAACCCTACAACTCTAATTATCTTCTGGGGACATTATTCGGGTCCTCTAGCACCAAGGCTACCAAAAATGCAAAACGTAAGCATTAAGATTAGGATAGGAGAAGCAACATAAATTGGCAGTCATGCATTGTATGTGCATTGCATTTTAATTTGGGTGGATAAAACACTTATCTTGTTTGTCTCTGTGGTGCAGCTGTGATGGCTGGAGGAGAAGATATGGCGAAGCAGCTTGCCGACGGGGCCAAGGTAAAGAGGGAGGCCGAGAGTGCTATAAGGGAGGAGAGGAAGACAAAGAAGAGGAGGATCTTGCCTTCTTCGAAAGTCCACGCCTAACGGGGTCCAGTGGGTGCTCCTTCCACCGCTGGCCCAATTACTGCTGCCGTCCCCGCCTCTCGTCCAGCTTTGAACATCTCTGATCTCATGGCCCCCCAATCTGATACTGAGGATTGGCGTCCACCCAGACGGCTGCTGTTGAGATGAGTTTGATTCTGATGAAGCACAACCAACCGCCATTCCTCCTAACATTCAGCTTCTGAGGGAGGTCGCTCAAAAGAAAGCTGCGAAGCTGGTGGCTGCCTCGAACACCCGAGTGGCAGCGAAAGGCAAGGTACCCATCCAATGTGAGTCGGCCCGATGAACTGTAGGGGGAGCCCCTGAGAGGCAAACTGTGCCCTTGAAGGACGTGCTGAGGGAGTACTTCGGCAATGACTGGTCAGTGGGCAATAAAGTAGTTGTGCTGGGGTATTCTTCAGGACGATGACTTCAAGGACATAGGAAATCCTAGTTTTCTCGCCCGAGAGTGCAGTATGTTCAATCAGTAGAGCCTGGAGGTGAGACTTAGCCGGCTCGTTTCATGATGTCTGGAAATTGGTGATGCCTTCTTTTGCTGACATTTGTTGTTGTTGTTTAGCTGATCAAGAGGGGCCTGTGCATGCACGACATGGCGAGCTTCTTGAAGGCAAGGTTGGAGGATGCTGCCAAGGCAAAGGGGGAGGCAGATGCTCGATGCGATGCTGCCCAGAAAGAGGCCTTTGCCCTTCGCTCGGAGGTGGCAGATCTGAAGAAGGAGGCCTCTCAGCATGCCTAGGAGTTGAAGACTCGGCTAGGTGAGGTCGATCGGCTGAAGGGAGAAGTTGCACGCCTGACAGCCGATAGTGCTCAATGCTAGAAATTCGAGGCAGAGGTGGCTAGACTAAGCCCTGAGTGCAAGCTTCTAGGCACTGAGAGTGCCAAGGCCAATGAGGAGAAAGGCAAATCTTTGGCGGAGTGCGACCAGCTTTGCACCGAGCGGGACTCATTGAAGGTCGCTTTGGAGGACAAGGAGATGTCCTGGAGGAAGAGGCTTGAAGAGGAGCTTGCCTCTCAGAAGGAGCAGCTTCTTGATCAACTGGGTGAGGCTCAAGGGAAGTTGCTGTCTCGATTGATTCATGAGGCTGGGAAGCGCTTTCCTGAGGCTGAGCTCAACTAGATGGAGGACCCACTACCCGACCCTCCATCTAGTGATGATGAGGAGGAGGCTCCTAGAGAGGAGGCAACCAAAGGAGCATCCAGGGAAAACATCTCGTTATCTGAAGTTTCGCCAGATGTGACGTCCGGAGCTGGAGTTAGTGCTTCCTCGCCAGCAAAGCCTATCTCTGAGGCAGTTATCGAGCCTTCCCAGCTTCATGCCGAGCCAAGTGTAGAGCCTGCTACTGATCTGATCTCGGCTCCTACTATTGTAGAAATTATAGATATAGAAACTTAGATTAGATTTTTTCTTTTTGCTTTTTGTAATGATTCTTGTAACTTGTACAATTTATCATTCTTCAATAAACTGTAATTTTGGATAAACTGCAAACTTCAACAATTGCAGATTGTCATTTTTTAATAACTTGTATAATCATATATGATTTGCTAATATGATCGACTGATTAGTCATAGATACTTCCTGAATTTGAAGAAGTTTCGGAATCAATAACTTTTAAGGCCTGTGATTAATTTGTGCGATCTGATTGGAAAATCATAATCAGTCGATCATTTGGCATGAGTTATAAATTATAATTTTGGAAATTGGGCCCTATAACGTCAAGCATAGCGAATGACCACTTAGCCTCTCGTTAGCTTGGAATTGGGTGAACAATTTCGTACATTGAGTTAGTGTTTTAATTTGCATTTCGATCCATGATCACTGCGCAATACTTAACTCGGGAGAAACTGTCGAACTAATTTGACCCTTGCATTTTTTGTTCGGGATCGGCATCGAACCTAGCGGATGAGCCAGTGGGAGTTACGCAATTTCCATATTTTTGGATCGGGAATAGCATCGATCCTAACGGAGGAGCTTGACCTGCAAACAAATGGACTCCAACTTTCGCATCTTTGGCTTGGGATGAGCATCAAGCCTAGCGGATAAGTTGTACCATACATACCTTTTATGGAGATGGAAAAGAATTTCTTTATTTATTGAATTCAATTCTTGATACATTATTACAAATGGTAATTCTTGAGTACTTCAACATTCCAGCTTCTGGGTATGTCTTGCCCTTCTAAGGTTCTGAACTTGTATGTGCTTGGGCTCAAGACTTTGGAGACTTCATACGGCCCTTCCCAGTTCGGCATTAGCTTCTCAACTCCTACATTTTCCAAGCCTATGTCTGCCTTTTTGAGCACAAGATCACCAACGTTGAAAGCTATAGACTTCACCTTCGTGTGTGGTATCTGGCGACCCTTTGTTTGTAGGCGGCAATTTTGGTGTAGGCGTCCTCTCTCCTTTCCTTTATCAAATCTAAGTCCTGGCATCTATCCTGGATGCTCATCCGATTGGAATAGAACGCTGACCGATAGGATGGGAGGCCGATCTCTACTGGTATTAATGCTTTGGAGCCATAAACAAGAGAAAATGGTGTTTGATGAGTGCCTATCTGCTTTGATCGTCGCTAGAAGCTCTGCTTCGATCCATTTGGAGAAGTGGTCAACTACTACAATGAGGAACTTCATCTACCTTTTGGATTGAGGAAAAGGTCCTAAGATGTCCAGGCCCCATTGGTCGAATGGCCAAGTAATTTCGATCGGCTACTAGTCTGTTGCGGGTTGTTTTATGACCCTTCCATGAATCTGGCATTGTTGGCATCTTCTTACTCTCTCCTGGGCATCTTTGAAAATGCTTGGCCAGAAGTATCCAGTCTAGAGTACTTTTCTTGCCATGGCCCTACTAGCTTCATGTGCCCCGTAAATGCCTTCATGGACCTCTCTCAAGATGTAGTCTCCTTCCTCCTCCGTCACGCACTTGAGCCAGGGGTGACTGAAAGCTTTTTTGTACAAGTCACCGTGAATTATGGAGTAATTGAGCGATTTGCGTGATACCTTTCGAGCTTCGACTTTGTCTTCCTGTAGTTGTCCTATTTTCAGGTACCGCTTGATCGGGCTCATCCAGGTTTCATCCCCTTAATCAATCTCCATCACTTCTAGCTTGTCTAAAGGGGAGGAGGCTTGGTTGATAATGGTAATGTTTTCTTCTATTACTCCCTGTCCGGAGGAAGACATTTTTGTAAGCCGATCGGCATCTGAAGTTTGGTCTCTCGACACCTTCTGGAGAATCCAGTCTGATCCAGACTCTTCAAGTATCCTAAATGCGGCCTTGACCTTTGCCAGGTACTGAATCATGTTGGTTTTTCTGGCTTCGAAGGTGCCACAGACTTAGATGGTCATGAGCTGGGAGTCACTCTTTATAGTTACTAACTCCGGTCGAATGGCATGGAGCAGTCTCAAGCCTTGAAGAAGTGCCTCGTACTCTGCCACATTATTAGAAGCTTTAAAGCTAAGTTTGATGGCGTACCTTATTACAATGCCCGAGGGGTCTGTTATGATAATGCCGATGCCTCCTTGGGTGTCATTCGTAGCGCCATCCACAATCATTTCCCATTTTGGACGTTTGGGCTGACTATCCGACTCTTCGCCAGCGAACTCGACAACAAAATCTGCTGGAGCCTGGGCCTTTATCGCCGTTTTGGGCTCGTACCTCATGTCCCACATTTGGAGTTTAATTGCCCATCCCACTATCTTGTCCTCTAGGTCAGGGGTCTGGAGAATTTTCCTAATTGGCTTGCCTGACCGGGCCACAATTGTGTGCGCTTTAAAGTATTGCCTCAGCTTCCTTGTGCACATCATGAGGGCGATGATGAGCTGCTCGATCGGACCCTTCTTCAATTCTGTACCCTTGAGCTCCTAGCTCATATAGTAAATGGGCAGCTGTTGGTTTCCTTCTTCCTTGACTAGGACACATGCAATGGCTTCACCCAAGGTGGATAAGTAAAGATACAAGTTTTCACCTGGGACCGGTCAGCTAAGTAGTGGTGGGTTGGTGAGGAATTTCTTCAATTCTTCAAAAGCTTGTTGGCAATCTCCTCCTGAACTGAAAGTATCATTCTTCCTCAGCTTCTTGAAGAAGGGAGTGCACCGTTTGGCTTAGGAGGAGATGAATCTTTCGAGGGCAGTGATTCTTCCATTCAGCTTCTGAACATCTTTTACACTTCTCAAGGGTTGCATCTTGAGGATGGCCTTTATTTTCTCTGGATTGGCTTCAATCCCCCTTTAAGAAACCAAAAAGCCCAAGAATTTTCCCGAGGGGACCCCAAAGATGCATTTATTAGGGTTGAGCTTTATCTGAAACTTGTTCAGAGTACAAAAAACTTTTGCTAGATCGGCAGGGTGTTCTTTCGAACTCTTGCTCTTGACGATCATGTCGTTCGCATAAACTTCTACATTCTTCCCGATCTGGTCTTTAAAAATCTTGTCCATAAGACGCTAATACATGGCACCTGCATTCTTCAGACAAAACAGCATTGCTTTGTAGCAGAAGGTTCCGTCATCTGTAATAAAACTGGTCTTTTCCTGATCCAAGAGCCACATCAGGATTTGGTGATAGCCAGCGTATGCATCGAGGAGGGAGTAGATTGCGTGGCCTGCAGTGGCATCCACCAATTGGTCTATGCTTAGCAAGGAGTAGCTATCCTTCGGACATGCTTTGTTGAGGTCCGTGAAGTCCACGCACATCCGCAGCTTTCCTATCTTCTTTTTAACTAGGACCATAATGGCGAGCCACTCTGGGTAATCGACCTCTCGGATGATCCCAGCCTTTAGTAGCTTGTCAACCTCCTTAGATATGAACTTCTTCCGGTCGGGAGCATGTCTACGCAGCTTTTATTTGACCAGCCGGTAAGTTGGATCCACATTAAGCTTGTGGGTGATCACTTTGGGATCAATCCCAGGGATATCTTTTGGCTTCCAGGTGAAGGACGCCTAGTTGATCATCAAGACCTGCATGACAGAATCCTCTACTTCTGCACTCATGCTGGTCCTGATTTGAATGCTTTTTCCTTTCTACAGTGCGCTTGCTTTTACTTCTTCAGCAGGATCCATCCTTGGCCTCTCTGCCTGCTCAGACAGCTCTAGCCCTGGCTCCACTATCATGGCATCTTTCTGTTGCCTGACCATGGTGATATACGCCTCGCAGGATGCCTTCTGGTCGCCCCTTAGAATGGCGACTCCCCCTCTAGTCGGGATTTTCATCACCATGTACCGTATGCTTGTGACAGTTCCGGTTTAGAAAAGTAGGGGCCTGCCAAAAATGGCATTATGGGAAAAGATCATGTCAATTACCATAAAGGATACCTTGCAGGCATGGGCGAGTGCCTCATGGCCAAGCTCGACAAAAAGCTCGACAGATCCCACTACTGGTACAGTAGCGTTGCCAAGCGGAATCAATGGGGTGGCGTTCGGCTTCAACTCCTCATTCGGCAGTCCCATGGCCCTGTAGACTTGGAGGGTAAGCACGTTCACAGCACTGCCGTTGTCCACCAAAATCCTTTTAATATCAAAATTGTTAATTCAAGCACCGACGACGAGAGCATCCTCATGAGGAAACATCACATCTCGTGCGTCTTCACTGGATATGGTGATCGGAGTGAGTCGTTCGTCCTAGCGGGAGAGATACATGCCTTTCCCCTTTTTCTTCCTGGACATATTCTCCGTAAGATGATCCTCCAGTAGTCATGTTAATAACCCCGGCATATGGTCTACGCGGGTATATATTTCTTAGATTTCTGTGCTCGCCGTTATTGTCCGAGCAAGAATTATCCTTTCTAAAGTTCAGCTTTCTACAGGGACTTCCCCCTCTAGCCGGACCTACAAATATTTTGAGGGAGCCCCTTTGCAGAAGTTGCTTGATCTCCTCCTTCAGCGAGTGTGACGCGCGCCGGATCCCGAGCGCCGCCCTTTCGGACCGCCCGCACGTGGGCGATCGGGGCATTTGCGGGTCCGTTGGCAGCTTGCGATGAGTCGCAAGTGCGTCTATGTTGGGCAACAAGGAGGTATCATGGAGTCGCCACCCAATAGAACATTCGGGAAGTTACTCTCACCTCGGAGAGCCTAAGACTGCGCTTGGTATCCATTTTGGGCCAGCCAGAGGGATCATGGAAGGTGAACTTCTCACCCTAAAGAGCTTAGGATTAGCGCTAAAGCCTCGTGACCCAAGAAGTATTTTGGAGGATAACCTCTAACCTCTCGAGCCCAAAGACCAGAGCTGGGTCCGGGATTTCTCATCTATTTCTACCTCAATTAGTTTATGATCAAATTTTAATGTCATTTGTTCGCTCTCTCTCCACACTATGCAGTTGATTAAAAGGCGCATTTATTCACATTCGAAAAGCCGTAAATGATCAAGTAAATAATGAAAGCAATAGATTACAATAAATACAAGGAGCGGAATACAACTCCCTTTTATAAATGTACGAAGCATACATAAATCGGGGCATTGCTTATTTTGAGGACTTTGGTCCTTACATGCATCATTATCAAAATTGGATATTTTCCTTTGTGATGATCTTTATTGCATAAAAATAGGACATTGGATCCTTGAGTTTCATAAAAACCTCATTTTATTAAATATAAAACCATTGAATACTTTTTATACATCAACGGGATATGAAAGGAGTACATCCATATACATAAGATAATCAATAAAAGAAATGAAACAAGAGGATTAGGAAACTAAACCGGATAACATCCTCCAAACATGGTAGATAGCCGCTCAAGCTCGGGATAATCCAGGAGGACCGATATACACTCACAGAAAGTTAAGAGAGGTTAATATACATAAAATTAACACATAAGAAGTCAAGGAGACTTGGAAGAGAAAGAATGGTTTAAAAGGAGGGAGACAAAACCCACCGACGGCCTTCCTTGTTTGACCGACGGGCGTCGGTTCGGGTATCCGATATGCCCGTTTGTTACTCAAGGAGGGGCGTCTATAGGTGGGTGACCGACGGGCGTCGGTGATAAAGATGACCTGTCGGTCACCTCTGTCTCCGAAAAAAACAGAATGGAGAGAAAGAGAGAGAAACCTTTTCAAAGTCAAAAAAAGTTTTATCCCAAAAGAAGATAAGAGAGTCAAGATAAAAGGAAATAATGACAGATATTCAAAAATTCCACAAAATGAGAAATAAATATAGAGATAAAATGGAGAAAGAATCCGGAATATTTACCCTCAGATAGTCGCTTTGGGTGAGATTTTTGTGTTGGTTAGAGCTCCGCGCGTTCCCAGAGAAGCAAAAGATGAAGGATCGAAGAAAGAAAATGAACTATTTCTTCTTCAACCCTTCAAAAGATCGATTTTGGAGTCAAGATCTAAAGGAAACTAATTAGTTTTAGTTCCTTTTGATTGATTTGATCCTTGATCAAATAGATTTCTTTTGTAAATGTGTTTTGTTGGAAGAGAGAGAAAATTTGCTTGAAATTGGGCAGAGTTTCCTCCTTTGAAAATTTTTCCAACCCTTTTGATATGAAAATCCGGAGCTTTTATAGCCAGACACGACCGACGGGCATCGGTGTATGGGGGCGGGCGTCGAAACAATCCTTCTGACACAAGGATTCGTCCGACGGCCCTGCCATATCCACCGACGGGCGTCGGAAGAGTTGCGTGCTCCGGGAAACCAGGCGGCATTCTGACAGGGGCGGTGACTTTCCGACGGGCGTCGAAAAATACCCAGAGTCGTCGGTGACTTGGAGCGACGGGCTGACTCGACAGACGGGCTGGCCGTCTATGGAGGACAAAAAGCCCTTTGACTCGAAAAAAAACCTCTGTTTTCCCCTCTCTGCCTGGGAACGATAAAAAACTTCATTTCTCATGGAACACGGGACTAAAACCTCCAAATCCAGCCCCTCATACAGGCTCGGACATTGATTGCATCATAGGGTAACCTCTGATCCGGACCGCTCCGGGACACAGTGCTTACAGTTGCCCCCAGTTTTGGGGAAACTAGTGCACAAGCGCCTAGATAAGCCAAAACTCAGAGAAAGGTCGGAAAGGAAGCGTACCTGTGACGGCTTTTCACCCTCCGTGCCTTCCGCCGGGTGGACCTTGTCTCGATCCGCTCGGCAATGCGAAAATACTCTCATCGGTCTTATCTCGACCTGCGGGTATTTGGTGAGGTGCAGCAGGCTTTGGCCACGACCTCGATCTGGTGAGATGCAGCAGGCTTTGGCTACAGTCTCGGTCTGAAGTGCGGTACGCTCTGACCACGGCCTCGATTTGGTGAAGTGCGGTATGCTCTGACCACGACTTCGATCTGTGAGATGCAGCATGCTTTGGCTACAGTCTCGATCTGGTGAAGGGCAGTGTTTCTTCAACTGCAGCTTCGATCTGGTGAAGGGCAGTGTTTCTTCAACTGCAGCTTCGATCTGGTGAAGGGCAGTGTTTCTTCAACTGCAGCTTCGATCTGGTGAAGGGCAGTGTTTCTTCAACTGCAGCTTCGATCTGGTGAAGGGCAGTGTTTCTTCAACTGCAGCTTCGATCTGGTGAAGGGATGAGGAGACCCCGCCGGGTTCCTTGTCCCAAAAGGGATCTTTTTAATCGATGTCTGTGTTCAGATCGGTATTTTTCTATACCTGTGTGATGAAAAATTTTGTTAGCTCATGCTTGAGTGGTCATCTTTTATCCTGTCTATTGATGGCATGATTTTGCTTTATTTGCTATGCCATGTTTCACCTTTTATTCATTTTTTCTTATTGAGATGTTATTGATTATCATTCTTTTTGTTGTTTGTTTTCTTTTGTTATATCATCATTTTTATCGACATATAAGTAAATATGAGAACATACACTTTCTGTGATGTGATTAAGCAATTAATAATCGAATAATCATACAATAATGAGCCAAAAGTTTCACTAGAAATGTCATTTTTGTACAGTGCATATACAAAATATAAATATACAAAAGATACAAAAATAACTCCCTGAAGATCAGAGGGGTGTGTAGTCTGAGGGCTCATCTGGATCCTCGTCGTCCGATATATGCACGGTCCCTGGCGGAGGTGGACGGGCCGGAGGCGGTGGCGGAGCTGTGGAGGGTCCTGCCTCATGATCATGGGCCTGCCTGAACCGGATCTGAGCGTAACCGTCCAAGAAGGGCTGGGTGCAGGTGCTCATAAACCCTAAGGTCTCAGAAACCTTCTCTCCCAACTTCTTGAAGGCTTGGCTCAACTGAATGGTCTGCTCGCTGGCGTCCTTTCTCCTCTGCTCTAAGCTCTGCTCCGTCTGCTCCCTAAACTCCCTCATGGTCTGAGAAAGAGGGGGGAGAATCCCCTCCATCGCCTGGACACGGGATCTCAGAGAGCCAAGTGACTCATCGATCATCTGTAGGGTCATATCGGCCCTCTGAGACGCCTGGTCCTGTGACGTCCTCAAATCATGAGCGAGCTGTTGTCTCAACTCCCTCTGCCCCAGAGCAATCTGCTCAACCAATCTCATTTGCTCTCCTCTGAAGGCCTCCAGGACCCGAGCCTGCTCATCCCTAAAGGCATCCATGGCCCGAGTCTGCTCCCGTGTCGTATGCTCAATGTAGCCCGCCTGCTCCCGAGCTAAACGCTCCACTGACTGGGACTGCTCCTGAATGGCAGCCTGCTGGCGATCCAACCTCTCGTGGATAGCCCTGTCCCTCTCATCCTGCCGCCGCTCCAAAGCTGTAAACATGGAGGTGAGGAGCTGGGAGAAGTCTGGCTGCACAGGCTGCTGCGGTGCTGGCTCTGGTGGCGGTGCCGAAGAGGTGGATGCCTCTGGGTCGCCTCGGGAGTACGGATGGTATCTCTCGGAGGGCCCGTGGATAGGCCTCTGTACCCTGGCGCTCGATGATGGGACTGGAGTTGGCGCTCTGGATGCCGGTGAAGCAGCAAAGAGGTCGTCCATCGTGATCTCAAAGTCAAAGTCTGAGGGGGTCCTAGGTGGCTCCTGCTGCTGTGGCGGAGGCACCGTCTGTGGCTGAGGAGGCTGAGGAGGCTGACGCTCCGGCTGAGGCTGGGGCTGTGGCTGAGGCTCTTGCTGGGGCTCTGGCTGTGGAGGCTGCTCCTCCTGGTGCTCTGGGTGATCAGGATCTGCCCCCAAGGGTGAAAGCGAGAATAACCGCTGGGTCTCATGGATGGTCAACACCCTGTAGGCCTCTGCCTGGCCTGGAATCTGAGAGATCATCCCCATCTGAACTGCCGCTGTGGCGTCTACATGGATCCCCTCCGGCAAGGGTCCTCTCAACCTCTCGGGGTTAACCCCCAATCTCAAAAGAAAACGGGTGATGACTCCTCCTACCATCACCACCGGCGTCATCCCTCTGCTGACTCTGGTCAAGTTGGCCAAGATCTCGTGGCTAATGTTGAGACGCTGGCCTGCCACCATAGCCCAGAGGCTCCAGATCTCGGCCGGGTTAAGCGACCCTGGATTACCAGCTCGACCGAGGTACGAGCTGGAAAGCACTCTGTGCAAATACTAGAGTGCCTGAGACACCAGAACGGTGCTCTTCGCTGTATCGTGATCGTACAGCACTCCTGGTATGGCAATGGCCGCCCAATGGGCGCGTCTCACAGCTCGCCGCGGGATCTCGACCCCCTCCTCTATAGGGAGCCCCATGGCCTGAGTAAACCTCTGCCTAGTGATGCTGAAATGGTCGCCGTCGAACCAAAACTGAATCACCCCTGGGTCAGTATCTGCACTCTGAAAGCCAGTGTAGCGAAGAGTGGCCAGGACCTGGCGGGTAGCCTCTGGAAAACTCTGGAAGGCGGGCTCAAGGAACTCCGTCCAACCAGCACCCTCGGCAAGTAGATCAAACTCTGGGGCCAACCCAAGGGCCTCTAAAAATGGGCGAGATACAAAACGGCTAGCCCGAAACTCTACCTGAGCCAACGCTCTGTACCTCTGAGCGGACTCATCATCCATCCAATCCGGAGCTACAAGCTCGGGCTGGGCCTGCGGCGCTCTACGTCTAGGAGGTATCCTGCAAAAGGAATAGGTTAAATATCGGAAATCGCAAAACAAATATTCTTAAATCTACTTTGAAGGTGAAGGCCGATTTCGGCCTCACCGGGGCAACGGCGACCCAAAAATAAGATAGAAAAAAGATAATAAATTTAAAGGGCAAAGGTTGCCCACATGCTTTGCACGTATCAAGGCAAAAACAATATGCAATTAGCATACAAATAATTTGAAACGAGGAAAGGAAATGGGCCTTCTAGGACCCGAGGCATGCATTATACATGAAAAATATTCAATTCTAGAATAAATAATAAAAATTCGGGCAGCATCCCGGCAGGGATATGCCCAACCTCCTGCACAAAAGGATAAAAACATAGGCCTCAGGCCTCAACAATAGTGTACACATGTAGATGGGACGCACCCCGGCAAGAGTGTGCCCCCAACAATACAAAATAATGGCCTCAGGCCGCAAAAGCAAAACATGCACAGAATGGTGCGCTAAAAGGATGCAATTCTAAAGCACTGAGATTATGGAAAAATTCTACTTCTATGTGATCATGCAAAAAGTTCGGATTTAATTACAAAAATAATAATACAGAAAATTGGGCAACATTCTCCCTAAATTCCTAAGGCATCTAAGGCATCCTAAAGTCAAAAGGAAAAGAGATGAAGAGATAAATAAAATTGAAAAAAAAGTAGTTATTTACTTACTTGTAGTCACGGGAAGTGTAGAAACTGGAGAAAATATGAATATCAAAGTGCCCGGTGGGTAGAAAATGCGAAAATATGAAGAAATCGCGAAAAAATAAGGAGAAAAGCTTTAAAAACCGCTAAAAAACGCTAAGAAACAGTTTGAGAGAGGAAGAAGAAAAGGACAGCAACGTTTAAACCGTCTGTCACTCGCCCTTATATAGAAATTCCTGACCGACGGGCAGGGCGTCTGTACAAGCGACCGACGGGCTGGCCGTCTGTCATGCAATAAATGCGAGTTAATGCACGTGATGAATGCAATGCTAACGTTTGCATCTGCCAGGTGGATCTATACCGACGGTCCGGCCGTCTCTGTGGGGAGGCGGGCAGGCCGTCCCTGTGGAGAGACGTGCAGGCCGTCGGTGACGCTTGCCTATAACATCTTGCAAAATTTTTGTCTCTTCATTTTCCCACATCTTGAGTCCTTCATCTTTCTCAAAATGTCCTCTCCTCTTGCCCAAAGGATGCACCGTATTTTAGATAACAAACTCACTTGGGGAGAAGGCGCCCTTTCCTCTTTGTCTGGGCTGAAATATCTGTGCCGGGTGAAAATCGACCAGAACCTCCTCCTGGCGGCGACCCACTTCTGGAACCCCCGGTTCCACGTTTTCCAATTCACCTATCAGGAATTGTGCCCTTTGCCTGAAGAGTTAGCTTCCATTCTGGGAGCACGGTTCCCCCCTAGCGCTCTGCCTTGCGTCCCCCGCTGTGGCCTATTCCAGACCCGGGACGTAGCCCTGGCTCTGGGCATATCTTCCTCGGAGGCCAACCGGCTGATTCCTCTGAGCTCTTCCTTTTCTTTGGAGCCACTGATCGAGGCTCTGGATCGGTTCACTGACATCCCCACATATCGGGTAAGCATCACATTCTTATTCTGCATGGTGAACTTCCTTACCGTTGTTCCAGGAGGTTTGACAGGTGACTCCCGTCTGTTCGGAGTCCTGAGCGACTTTCATCTGGGACTGTCTCCCCTACCACTTGTCCTGGCTGAAACCATCCTGGGTTTGGACGCTGTGAGCTCTGGGTCCACTACAACCTTTGCCGGCAGCCCCTTATTACTCCAGGTACGTCATTATTTTAAAGGTAGTGCGTCCCTTATGGATTTTCACACTAACTTTTCTTAGCGGGAGGTGCGTCCTTTCGGATTTTCACACAACCCTGTGCCTTATTTTTGCCTGAAGTAGACCCTACTAACCCCAGCGGCTTTTTTTTTATTTTTTTTTATTTTTTTTATTTTTTTCAAATCTGGCTACAGGAAAAACTGAAGATGCTGTTTGAACCACCCCCTCGTGTTACCCCCCAGTACTCGCCGAGCCACTTCTTGCCTCGTCGACGATTGCATGGGTGCGTCACGGCTGGTGAAGGCATTATCAGATTTGGCGAGCTGTCAGATGACGATATCAGTTTTACATCTGCCTGGCTCCCACTGTCTCATGTGGTCACCGATGGGCCATCGGGTTGCGTTCCCCTCTGCGGCCTCCGTCAGGCCACCTTCTGCATCACCTCCCGGTGTACACGACAGCTTGGGATGACCCAGGATATAGTGAGGGTTCCCCTGTCCTTCCGAGGAGGAGATCTCTCGGCCGCATTTGCCTCCCGGTATCATGAGCTGTGGGGTAGATTACCCGTGAAGACCGTCATCCCGAAGTTTGGCAACCATTCTGCATCTTCAACTAGCGGGTACAAGAAGTGGATCCTTAGTCCAGCCTCTGATAATAGGACCCGAGGGCTCAAGCATCTGATCGGTGAGAGCGGCAGCATGACTTAGCTTAGCCTATATGTGTGTCTCTTTTGGTGCTACATTTCTTTTTAATGCAGAACTAGAGAATGACGAAAGTGAAAAGAATAATATTCATCTTATTTCACGAGTTTTGTGTATATTTCCATATAATTTCAGCATACATGATAAGTTTTGGCATTTACTCAGCTGCTTACGCGCTGTCAATACATGAAACCAAATTTTAACAGCATCAACTCCTGTTACCAATCAGCCCTCTTGGGTTTTCACGATCGGACATTTTCTCTCATGCCTCTAATTTTTGCACAGGATGCCTTTTTTCGGTTTTCACCCTGTCGAGGCGCCCAATTTTAGCATAGCCGCCTTTTTTCGGTTTTCGACTTGCAGGGCATTTTATTCTCTTCTTTTTATTTTGGTCTTTAGCCGTGGAACCTTTTGAGTCTGTCGACATTGATCGGTTCTTTGAATTCGTTCCCATCGCTATCTGACAAGATTGCAGCCCCTTTGGACAGCAGCTTCTTAAGGATATACGGCCCTTCCCAGGTAGGTCTGAATTTCCCCCTGATGTCCGGTATCCCTGGCCTCATCTGTTTGAACACCAAGTCTCCTTCTTTCAGCGGGTGCTTCCTCACTTTCTTTTCGAAAGTTCTCGCCAATCTTTTCTGGTATATCTGATTATGATAATAAGCTTTCAGCCTACTCTCATCCAGTAAGTTCAAGTGCTGCAACCTCTGCTGCGCCCATTCGGCTTCCAGGATTTGGGCCTCCATGACCACCCTTAGTGATTTAAGTTCTATCTCTACTGGCAATACCGCTTCTGTTCTGTATACCAGGGAAAATGGTGTAGCACCTGTAGATGATCTTACCGTTGTTCTGTATCCCCACAGGGCAAAGGGTAACTTTTCAGCCCAGTCCTTGTAGGTTTGGACCATCTTGGACAAGATCTTCTTCACATTCTTATTGGCGGCTTCTACTGCTCCATTCGCTTGCGGTCGGTAGGGAGAGGATTTATGATGCTCAACACCGTATCTCTCGAGAAGTTTTCTGGTTTCTCCCATGAACTGCACCCCATTATCAGACACTATGTGATGGGGGAGGCCATATCTGCAGATCAAATTCCTCTCTATGAACTTGGCCATGTCCCTTGCGTCAATTTTCTTGAAGGACTCTGCCTCGACCCATTTGGTGAAATAGTCGATCGCGACTATGATGTATCTGTGCCCATTGGACGCTGTAGGGCGAATCTCTCCAATGATATCTATCCCCCAAGCAGCAAACGGCCAAGGTGATGTCAGGTTATGTAGTTCTGATACCGGCAGGTGTCTCAGATCTGCGTACTGTTGGCACAACTGACATTGTTTGACATACTTCGAGCAATCAGTGTCTATCGTAAGCCAATAAAAGCCTTGTCTCATGATCTTCTTGGCCAAGGTCAAACCATTCATGTGGGCCCCACAGACCCCTGCATGGGTTTCTTCCATTATCTTGCGCGCTTCTCTTTCATTCAAGCACCTGAGCTGGATCCCATCTGACCGTCTTTTGTACAACACCCCTTCTAAGGATATGAACTGAGTAGATAACTTACGTATCATCCTCTGGTCTTTTTCAGTGGCTTCTTCTGGAAATTTATCGTTTTCCAAGTAATTCATGATATCAAAGTACCATGGCTTCCCATCTAATGCCTCTACTTCCATTACAGGCTCGGTTTCAAAACTAGGCTTATCAGAGCTCGAAATTAGCACCGGTTTCATGGCCACTCCTTCAGGGTTATCCCACATTGACACTAAGGTTGCCAACGCATCAGCCAGACGGTTCTCATCTCTGGGCACAAAGTGGAAAGTGCAAGTCTCAAACTGCCCACACATCCCTTTCAGATATTGAACATAGGGGACTAGTCGTTCTTCTTTAACAGCCCACTCACCTCGGATCTGGTTTATTACCAAGGATGAGTCACCAAATACCTCTACGTTCCTTGCCCCCAACACAGCTAGAGCTTCTAACCCGAAGGTGCACGCTTTGTATTCAGCTTCATTGTTGGTTGCCTTGTATCTCAGCTTCTTAGCAAGAGGAAGTTTTTCATTATCTGGGGTTGTCAAGATAATTCCGACTCCGGCTCCCCTGTTATTCACTGCCCCGTCAAAGTGCAACTGCCATCCTTGAACAGAAATCGTGCCTATGCTCTCGTCAGGGAAGGTAAACTCGGGGGTGTCCCCTTGGATAGGATGTTCAGCAAGAAATTCGGCTACAGCTCGCCCCTTAATAGTCTTGCGGGTGATGTATTGCACATCGAACTCTTGTAGCAAGAGCAGCCACCTCCCCATCTTTCCAAGCAAAGACGGTGCCTCCTGCAAATATCTTAACGGATTTTGCTTGGCTACTGCTTGAACTTTGTATGAGTGGAAGTAATGTCTCAGCTTCTTTGATGCCCAAATCACTGCAAGGCAGATCTTCTCCACTTCAGCATATTTTATTTCATAAGGCAAGAACTTCTTACTGTGGTAGTAAATCGCAAACTCCACCCCAAATTCATCCTCTTGAGCCATCATGGCGCCCACTGAACCGTCTTCTACTGCCAGGTATAGAATAAGCGGTTTGACAGGTTGCGGAGGCCTTAGCACTGGCGGATTTAACAGATATTCCCTGATATTATCAAAGGCTCTTTGGCAGTCTTCGTTCCAGACTACGGGCTGATTCTTTCTAAGCAGCTTGAAAACAGGTTCGCATATCGAAGTGAGCTTGGCAATAAATCGGCTAACATACTGCAGCTTGCCCAGGAAGCTCCTTACATCCTTCTCTTTTTGCGGCACAGGCATCTCTCTGATAGCTTTCACCTTGTCTGGGTCGATTTCTATCCCCCTCTGGCTGACGACATGTCCCAACAGCTTCCCTGAAGTCACTCCGAAAATGCACTTCTTGGGGTTAAGTCGCAGATTATACTTATCGATCCTGGTGAAGAACTTCTCTAGAGCTTCAAAGTGTCCCTCTCGGGTGGCTGATTTGACCATCATGTCATCGACATACACCTCCACTTCTTTATGGATCAGGTCGCTTAAGATCTTGGTTGCCATCCTCTGGTATGTGGCCCCTGCATTCTTCAGGCCGAAAGGCATGACCCGATAGGCATAGGTGCCCCATTCTGTGATAAAACCAGTTTTAACCCGGTCAGCTATCTTGTTCAGGATCTGGTTGTAGCCCATATAGCCGTCCCCAAAGCTGTACATCGTGCAATCGGCGGCACTGTCTATCAATACATCAATATGGGGTAGTGGAAAATCATCTTTAGGGCAGGCTTTGTTAAGATCTCGATAATCCACACACACCCTGACCTTTCCGTTCTTCTTTGCTACAGGGACCACATTTGCCAGCCATGTAGGATACTGGACTTCCACGAGGAACTTGGCTTCAATCTGCTGTCGAATTTCCTCCTTAACCTTGTCAGCCCATTTTGGTCTTAGCCTTCTCAACTTCTGCTTCAGAGGCTTGCAATCTGGGTAAGTTGGGATGGCATGCTCCGCCACGTCCCGGTCAATCCCCGGCATGTCCTCATAGGTCCAGGCAAAGACTTTTTCATGTTTTCTTATTATTCTCTCAAAATTTTTTCTCTCCTCAGGAGTTATGTTTGATGCTATTAGAATTTCTCTCGGATTTTTCGAGGTTCCAAGATTAAAAGGCGTTGTGCCAGTGGAGTCAATGTCAAAAATTGATGGAATATGATCATGTTCATGCATGTTGAAATCATTAGAAACATCGCACAAATAAGTGAAATTGTTTATCTTATTAATAATATTATAGTTATCATTTACATCATAAAAGAGTTCTGGAATAAAAAGACAATCTAGGCTAGAGTCTTCTTCTGCCACTCCCGAGGTTGATGCTGTTGCAGCTTGCTCACTAACTTTCTGATTTAGCAAAGGCCCCTCAGGCGCGTCGGGGGAAATCATCAAGTCTTCAACTTTCAGCCCCAACTCTGCTATCTTCTCCTTCCCTCTCAGCCTGGCAGTTACCATCTTTTCAGTAACGACCTCCTCAAGCTCGCACTTGTCCCAAGTGATACCCTGAGTCATGACTTCCTCATCCCAAAACTCTTCAGCAGTCTTGACGAACCCGACATGCCAGTCATACACATCATTAAAAATCTCGAAGCCAGGGACAATCTTCCCTTCTACCCATTGCGGCTCATCCTCACCAGTATACGCACAGACTGAGGATGCTGGCACAAAGCTCTCTGAAATGTGGGGGATCTTGTCTGTCACCCTCTTCTTGCCGAAGCCACCTCTATACCCCAGGCCTTTCCGGCTCTTCTGCCCTCGAGTGGTGATCGCGGTCTGTAACCCTTGGGAGTTTCTGCCCAATCCAGCCCCGGGAAGATAATGCATCTTCTTCATCATATTAACCACAACTGGGCTATCCACTGATTCGCGCTCTTCCCTTATCATAGACACGTGAAAGCCGCTGAATGGCTAATTGGCAATTTCCAGCGCTGAGACCTGGTTTTCCCTGGCCGCTTTGATAGTCACCACCTCCCCTTCGTGTGGGAACTTTATCATCTGATGCAGCGTGGATGGCACTCCTCCTAATTTATGAAACCAGGGTCTCCCAAGCAAAGCTGAGAACTTAGCAGGGATGGGCAGAACTACAAATTCAACCTCCACTTCGATAGGTCCTGTCTTGACCAAAGTCTTGAAGGTTCCCGAGGCTTGCCTCCTCGAGTTATCGTAGGCTGTGATAGTCAGATCTGATCCGCTGAGCATATCCTCGCTTAAACCAAAAGCTTGCAAAGCTATCAGAGGGCACACGTTGATAGAAGACCCGTCATCCACCATAACGCAAGCAGTGTGCTTACTGTTAATCTGTGCTTTAATGTACAAGGGTCGGTTGTGGTTGCGTCCTTCAACAGGTAGGTCGGCGTCGGAAAAGACCAATCTCTCCTCGGATCCTCCCTTAATTAAACCCAAAAGTTCCGACGGGGAAATAGTGGTGGCGACTGTGGCCTCAACTAAAGCTTCTACTACCTTCTGCCTATGAGAGGGGGATTGCCTCAATAGATCCCAAATGGATATCTGAGCCGCGGTCTTCTTCAATTGCCTAACAATCTGCCCCTCCTCTGGCTCTTTCTCTGCCGATGGCTGTACCGGCTCAGGTAGCTTCGTAATCTCGGGGATCACCCTTCCACTCCTCGTCACAGCGCTTATCTCTCCCTCGTCTCCATCGGAGCCCCACAAATCAAGGTCCAACCCTTCTTCATCCTCGGCTTCTCCACCGCTTTCACTGCTAGACCAGCAATCAAGGGTCGCCACAACTGCTTTCTCCTTCCTATCCTCGGAATTACCAGCAGCGGACTTCTCACTCCCATACAGATCTTGTAGCACGTACCACTCTGGCAGGCTAGATTGGATCATAAACACGGGCGGCGGTACGGCATTGTAACCGGGCTTCTTCTCAGTTTCTCTCTTCTCAGGGTCAGAGATCTGCTTGCTATCAATCAAGTCTTGGATAGAGTGCCGGAGCGCCTTGCATTTATCAGTGATATGGCCCGAGTGCTGGTGGAATGCACAGAATTCGTTATCCTTATGTCCTGGTTTCCCTTGTGTCAAAGCTGGCCTAGGAGTCAGAGGGCACAATTTTCCCTCCTTCATCAACCTCCTCAGGACCCAAGATAATGGTCTTCCCAAGTTCGAAAACTTCCTCTGGGTGGTTACCTCAGTAGCAGACACTTCACCCATTCTTCTAGTGCTGTTACTGGGACCCGCCGGCCTGCTGGTTCCTTGACCGGGGTTAGCCCTTTTGGCGAAATTGTCATTGTTAGTTTTCCGGGTTAAGAACTCTCCCTCTGCTTCGATGGCTATATCTTTGAGAGACTCCCAGTCCTTCAACCCCTTCAACCTCAATCCCTCCTTCAAGTACGGGCTCGCGTTCTTAATGAAAAGACGAATCTGATCCTGGGTGTCAGGCTTTCGGCGCATCTCCATTACTCGGTTCCGCCATCGGGTAAGATACTCATGGAAAAATTCCCCGGTTTTCTACTGAAGTAGCTCAAGGTCTTTCAGAGTCACCTCCTGTAACACCCCCTACCCATACCCAGGCGATCCCATCCGATAAGGAGTGAGATGCCATATGAGTCGGGGTGCTACCATGCATATACCATACAAATTATACATTCATACATACACATACATACTGAAGTACAGGGTAATTAAAAATTTTCGGAGCTTACACACAAATAACTCATCATATATTAATACAACCCAAAAGCCATTACAATAGTTTATTTTATTTTTTCAACTGGCTGATACAAAAATATTACATACCCAAAAATATAATTACATAAGCAGAAGCCATATCAAATTCAATACAAGAGAGTTCTATACACCAAAAACAATTATCAATCAAACAATAAACTCCAAACTCTAAACCTTGCTGTGTCGGCTTGACTGCGGCAACTCACTCAAAACAAAACTTCTTATGTACCTGCACGGGTAAAACACCGTGCTAAGCGATATACGCTTAGTGGGGATACGCACATATAATATGGACGGCCACTCACAATGGTCGTCAAAGTATAACACATTCATAATGGCATATGCAATAATTCATAACATAATATGTACCAATATAGGCACCAATTTACAACCATACATTCTGCATCTCATGTTATATCCATATCCATTTTATCTTATTCAAATATTACCTTCGTATAGTCAACTTAGAACAAAACAAATCACATATCACATAAAGATCCTGCTGACTCATAATAGTGGATAACGAGTATACGCATAGCGATACCTTACGGGTACGAATCGACGCATAGCGATGCCTTACGGGCACGAATCGACGCATAGCGATACCTTACGGGTATGAATCGAAAACCATTTTACTTTAATATTTACAAAACATTTAAAAGGGAGGACCTTAAATAAGATCCAAACATATTAAAAAGAATCGCGAGGATTCAAACACATTTAATAGGGTTCGCGAGGAACCATACGGGGATCTGATCAGGATCCAATACATTCAAAAGGGCTGCAGCTAAAAGACTCTATTAGGCATGCCTAACTATCCACTTTCTAGACTCTAGCAGGTCATGCATAACACAAGCTAAAATAAATCATCAATATAATATCATAAGTAATTACATAGCTTAACATATATTATTCAATCACACAACTAATCATGGCATGATATAGCATATGAACAGTAACTATATCATTCAAGGATGCTCATAACACATAATCAGCTTATAACTCTTTTATCTAATTCATATGCAACATGTCATTTCAAAATAAAGCTAAGTAATAGAATTTATCAAAAATTCATAGCTATAAAATCAATTAAAGGATACAAATCATGTTAAAAGACACTCACATAGAACTCAACATACAAGTATACAATATATTATTCATTTCCACATTCATGGGTTTTCCATTCATAAACTTATATATCATAACATAAATTACATATATTTCCATTAGAAATACATTTATATACTCCTTTTATAATGTTAGACATGAGTTGGATAAGTGGTGAGAACTTCTGGGGAGATTCGGGATTGATTCGGGAGGGAAAAAGTACCTTTTCGGGTCAAAAATGAGGTTACACGGCGGTATGGAAACTCATACAGCCGTGTGGGACGTGAAATTTGGGTAAAAATGGACAGAATGGTTTTACACGGCGGTAAGGAATTCCCTTACCCCCGTGTAAACCCATTCTGCCTCACTTCGAGAGGCAGACTCCAAACTGGCATCAGGTCCAAACTTGGAACGAAATTTATACATAGTTACACTTAAGTCCTTAATCTTTTCACTTGATTCCATATACGTCCCTAACTTTTTCATTAATTACATCTATATCCCATCTTTTACATTAATTATATTCATGTCCTTATATTTGCCATAATACCATCCATATCCTTTCCTTTTCACTAATTCTCTTCATGTTCTCATTTTTCACTTAATTACCATTTTGCCCTCACTTATACAATAATTACCCTTTTTACCTCATTTACTTTCCATTTTACACTTTTACCCTTATTTACTTATTTAATTACTATTTTACCCTTTTTACACTTAAATACCACTTTTAACCTTATATTTTTGCTAAATTACATTTAGATCCTTATATTATCACTTTTTTCTCTATTTACCTTTTTAATCTCATAGTTGGTCAAAATTACCAATTTACCCTTACACTTACACTTTTTACCTAATTTTCTCACTTTTTACCAACTTTTTTATAAAATTACCGTTTTACCCCTAGACTTTCTATTTATCGCATTTTAGTCATGTTTTCACTCCTTTTCACCATTTTTACTATTTTAACCATTTTTATTGCATATTTACTAGTATGCCCCTAGTGCGGACCCGGTAGAAAATCTACTGACCGGATATGTGGGACGTGGATCCCACAGATCCACTACACTATGAAATGACCCCAATGGGACCATTTCTCACTACACTGCATTGCACTGATCACTATTTTACACTGTACACTGTGATAAGCTATCACTGGCCTCTCACTATTGAGTCGCCATGACTCATACCGCGGTGTGAAGTCCCTATGGCTAGCTATCTATATCTTGGACTAGATTTTACTACCAGACAACTACTAAGGGCAATATTTCATCAATATTCATGTAATTATCACATTATATCATGGTACACAATTCGGCATACATATCATTTTCACATACCACTTTATATACACACTCATTTATCATCACTTAATCATATTATGCCACCACATTACATTACTTATCAAAATGCACACTTTATTCCTTATAAATACCATTCGGCCAAGGTAACCACGTTTCATACCTTACACTTTAAATTCATTTATTCACTTAATCGTACTCTTTACATATTAAACATACTATGTATGTCATTTATATGCCATTATTCATCTAATATCCCATTTAAATTCATTGTATACCATTCGGCCTCAACATTACAATTTTATTACATATTCTTTTAATTCCTTTAATCACTCTATCATGCATTCCACATGTTATTCATATTATATCCATCATTTATAGGCCATTAACATCATTAGATCTTGATGAAAATCCTTAAGAAACCATTTGGCCTACACTATAGTTTTCATTCCAATATGCTTTAATTTAATCTAATCATATTTACACACTATATTAAGTCCATGGATTATGAATATCACATTAGATTTAATTAAACATGCCTAAATCTCATATTCACACATAAATATAACCTAAAATATGTGCCAAATCAATAGAAAAGGAAGGATAATGTATCCACTCACCTTAGATTTTTGTTCTCCACATCATAAACATGTTTTCCATGCCTTATCTCCTTAAACCTCCATCATTTCCTTTAAATCCCTAAAGTGGCCGAATTCAAAAGTCCTCATAGCATTAAAACTAAACTTCCAATATAAAATCTAACATCATAAATGTATTCTACACCCTCAAAAACCCCCATTGGGACCAATAAACAAAATTTAAAACACCTAAATCTCTTACCTCAAATCTTGACATAAACTTTGCATACTTGATTTTCTCAACTTCTAGTGTTCCAAATTGACTCCAATAACTTCTATATGATTGTAGAGAAGTTGATATTTGTCTATGGGGTTGAATTTTGGGGAATATTGGAAGAAAGAAGAAGAAAAATGGTAGAGAAATAAAGAAAACCCATTCGATTTTGGGAGAAGAAGAAGAGACGGCTTGGATATTGATTTCTCTAGAGAAATCCAGCCAATTCGTCCCTTATATAGGCCTTAAATGAACCAAACCGGTCCAACCAAAGTGGTCCGACCGATTTAAACAAAAATTTTAGTTTTTCGATTCATTTACACTTTTCCAAAGCATCTATATGTTTCTCTCATTATTTTCACTTTTAACCAATTCCATTGATCTCAAAACAACAAAATTAGTCTACCTAAAAATTTTTAGATCAATCAGAGTCCATTAGGTCTCAGTTCACTTAAATCGGTCCGATTCGATTACTTTTTTTTCTGCCGTAAAATTCAACTCTAAAGCTGTCAAAATTCATAGTTAACACTTCCATTGACTTATTTTACACACTTAACATCCATTAGGTCTCACTAACCCTTTATAATCCCTTGATCAAACCTCGGTCAAACCTCCGGTTCAAATTGAATAGGACCGAAAACCAAATTCAGACTAACTTTCGGAGGTCAATTTCAATCCGTTTTCAGCTCAAATTTTACCAATAGACTCCTGACGACGTACAGATCATTTTTGCTAAATAATAAAGATTCTAAAAATGGACAGCCGAGTTCGCTGTATAGCCACTCCGGGGTTACCCATCCCGAAATCGCTATACTTTCGGCCACACTTAACACTAAACTTTAATGCTGGAAAACTCGTTTCCTGCACTATTTGACACTGCGATCGTTATGATAACACTGAAATCACACACTGACACCTCTAGACCGGTATTTGGGCCACTACATAGTATTTTATTCAATTTTTTATATGTCTTAGTTGATAATTGATTTAATTACTCTAATACTTGTTTTCCTTGTTTGAGCGTTCTCGCAAGCAAATGGGGAGATCCAGGAGACTCATTTGGTTTAACTTATTATTTTTATTATATTCTTTATTTGATTTTTTTATTTATTTTGTCATGTAATTTCTAATAAAATTATTTATTTTATGCATGTTAAAAAAATCACAAAAATATTTACATTAATTATTTTGGTGTTTTTTCTAATAAAATAGGACCAATGTCCTAGTTTTCACATCCAAACATACTGTCACCTTTAATATTCTTTCTCTTAAGTATGGATACAAGCACCAATGTCCTCATCCTTGATAAATATCCCATATTATGTATGATTTACATTTCCTTTTTATTGGGGTCTGTATTTTGCCCCTAGTTTTATTGTAAATTATTGTATTTTTATCTATTCTATACTTGATTTACTTGTATATGCCGTTTTTATTATATGATTAATCAGCGCTCTAATTATTGTATTTAAACGAGTGAGAAAAGAAATGAAATCTTAAATCTAAAACTCAATTATAACTTTAACCAAGGTATGAATAAGAGTGGAGTGCCGAACTCTCTCCGGTCTTAGGTTTCACGAGGTTAGATGAACCTTTCCAATGTTCCACTGGAAAAGGGATTCCAAAATATCTCCTGCTGCCCAAAAATAGAATCATACGCATAGCCTTAGGGTTCACGAGGTTAGATGAACTTTTCCAATGTTCTATTGGGAAGGGGATTCCAAAATATCTCTTATTGCCCAAAATAGGCATATATACATTATCTTAGGCTCAGTGAGGCTAGATGAACTTTTCAAATATTTTATTGGGTGGCAACTCCAACACGCCTCATGTTGCCAGAAATAGATGCCCTTGTAATCTTTACAAGTCTTATGAACCGCTCTCGAATACCCTAAAAGCGAGTCTTCGGGACCCCTGGGGTTCGGCGCGCATCATAATGGCAACTCCACTGGGAACAAATACACGACTTTGCTTCGAAAGTACCTTAGGTAAAACATATAACTGAGTTTTAATCTATAAATTTCACCCCTTTTCTAAATTGTATTGCATTTCATTAGAGCCTTAAATCTACACTAGTTTGTACCCTCTCTTAACCCCGGTGCGTTCTCGAAGCACTACCCTATGTTCACTCAATGTAGGGAAGTGTTAAGGATAATTACCAGCCCAAGCTTCATGCTATCATGGTATATTAATTGGAGACCCAACCGGTCGTTGTGATCGTGATGAGCTAGTCCTGTTAGCAGGGACCATGCTTGGGTAGCCTGAAAATATTATTACCCTGACTAAAGCCCATGTAGCAGAAATAGATACTTCCCCTAGGTGGTATGAACCATAATACCATGCTTGCTGTATGGATCACTAGGTATTGGACAAACCCAGGCAAACTGATTGGTCACCTAATCAAAGGCTTTCATGCCCCGATAGGCCCATGTTGATCTGTTTGGACTATTTAAATACACAATGATCAAAATCCATATGTATGTACATTGGATAAGAGATGTTATGCTGTCGGTTTTCTACCGTGCACCTTACGCATCCATTGGGTTCCCCGTTAACCCATGGGTCAAGCCCACCTAGGAAAGAGACTGCACTCGTGTGTAGGAGTGATAAGTTAGAAGGATCTACTTGCTTGCGTGTGGTTGTGGATGTTGCATAGCATGCTTATGCATTTCTTTTCATGTATGTACATTCTATGCTATGCATATAATTTTCAAATGTATATGTCATCTTGTGCATAAGTTTATTCCATGCATCATTCTAACCCTTCAATTTTCAGCCATCGTAGACCCTTTACCTGGGAGGTTTAGGGATCTTGATAGTTGTCTAAAGAGCGATCAGAGTTCTAGTTGGTTGACAGAGATTTGGAATCCTTATTAAAGCATCCGCAGGCATTAGAAATGGCTAAACCTTCGCAATAGACTGAAGAGACTCGTGCTCTAATTACCCAAGAGATGGATAGAAGGCTCAAAGAGCTTGAAAAAAGGATGTTGGCCATGGTTAAGGAAAAAATGGATGCCATGGTTCTCATTCTTTAAGCTCAACTTATGGCGACTACTGCTCTTAAGCAAGTTGAACCGGCCACAGTCAGGAAAACTCATACATCGACGGCTGTAGTGTCTCCTTTTGCTTTTGAGCCTAGAGTCAAGGTACCTTTCTTTTTGCCAGTTAAGCAAGCAAGAGGTAAGAAGCCTGTCCCAGAGTATGACCTTATTCCCAAAAAGGATGATGTTTCAGCAGTGATGCAAGCTCTAAAGAGTAAACTGTCATGGGCAGAATATGATTTAAGGTCAGGCTCAGGTCCACGTTTAGGTGAAACATCGGACGGATCTTTGATATAGTTACAAAAGCAAGTAGGAAAGGCAGAAGGACTAGAGGCTTGGCAGTCAATGGGCATTCCTAGTTCCTCAAGCATGGAAAATGAGCTAGCTGATCTTGAAAAAGAAATTATAAGGTCCAAACTTGCAACTACCCAAGATGCCCGCAAAAAATTCACTATTGGTGCTACGAACTCTAGAGTGGGAAGCCGACTGTGTAAATGCAACAGTTGTGTTGTCACTCGGGGGATGGAAGAAGTATCAGCAATTGAAACAACCTAGAGTTATCATTTTGGCTTAGGCAGAACTTTGCCCCCAGCATTAGAGGAGAACCTGCATCCATGGTGAGCTGGGATAATTAGAGATCAAGAGCAACCGAATCACCCTCAACACACCAGGTATCTGATAGACAATTGCTAAACCCTAAGGGGCCAAGTCCAGGATCTTAAGCAGCTTGTATTTTTTAAAGAATGGAATAGTGTTGCAAGAGGAGATAATCATGGAAGCTCAAGTCTCGGTGGTAACAGTAGGATAAGTTTTGGTGCCACAAAGGATTCAACCAGGGGAACGACTCAAAGCTGCTATACCATCTTAGATAAACCTTTATCTGAGCACCTCGCTTATTTCGTTAAGAAAGGGAAATTACAGCCATTATCGGTTAGGCCTGCAAGAAAATAGGGGAAGCCCAATCACAAGGAGGATCAGTCTTGTGCCTTCCACCAGCACACTGGACATTTAATAGATCACTATCAAACTCTGAGGGGGCAAGTTCAAGATCTCATTGATGATGAGATAAGAAGAGATGAAGATGGTTCCTGAGGATGATAACGAACCATCGACCACAACATCTGTATTGGCAAGAAACGAAGAGGATAGCTATTAAGATGTTGTTTTTTTTTTGTTCTGGAACTATTTAATAATGATGTTTTCAATTCTAGTTTTTATTAAATAAAATGAATGGTTTTTCTTATTTGTGTGATATTTCTTATGATTTCACTATGCATAATCATGATCATGACTCATTCATATTTGACATTGATTCAACTGATGCCATTCAATTTAATCTCGAAACTTTGGAAAACCCAAAGGAAATCTCGATAGCATCTAATGTAACTTCTGAAGAGAGATTAAAATTTGAGAGAATATTGAAAAAAAGTATGAAAAAGTCTTTGCCTTGACCTACGAAGACATGCCAGGAGATGATTGTGAAGTCGCCGAACACGCTATCTCAACATACCTCGATCATAGGCCAGTCAAGCAGAAGCTCAAAACACTTGGGCTAGAATGGGCAGAAAAGGTTAAAAAAGAGATCCACAATCAGAAATGAGGTCAAATTTCTTATCGAAGTGCAACACCCAACTTGGTTGGTCAACATTGTCCTAATAGTCAAGAAGAACAAAAAAGTGCGTGTATGTGTAAACTATCAGGATTTGAACATAGCTTGTCCAAAAAAAAAAAAAGGAAAAAATTAATATGTAGATATGGCCAAGTTCATTGAGAAGAATTTGATATGGTCTCCCACGTTACGTTTTGTCTGATAACGGGATGCAATTTTTGGCTGAAACCAAGAAGCTACTCCAGAAGTAGGCATTGAGCATTATAAGTCTTCTCCGTATTGCCCATAGGCCAACGGGGCAGTTAAAGTGGCCAATAAGAATGCCAAGAAGATCATGTCCAAAATGATTCAGAACTATAAGGATTGGGTAGAGAAGTCGCCTTTTGCACTTTGGGGCTATAGAACCACTGTCAAAACCTCCATAGGGGCCACACCTTATTCCTTGGTATACGGGACAAAAGTAGTGTTGCCAATCGAAGTAGGGCTCAAGTCGTTCAAGGTAGTCATGGAAGCCCGAATTATAAAAACTGATTGGGCGCAGCAACGATTGCAATAGTTAAAAATGTTAGATATGAACAGATTGTGAGCTTATTATCACAATTAGATCTATCAGAAAAGGCTAGCTATAGACACCGGATCCTGAGGTAGCCCAGATCAGAGTTACCCAATGATGATAAGACACCTTTCCACAGGCAAAAAGGTTAAAAGTGATGATTTCCTTGTAAAATTTGCATTTTGGAGTGAAAAATTGAAAAATAATAAAAAATATTTTAAAATTTAGTTTTGAAAAATGAGGGCTTAAAATTATAGTATTTTTAGTCAATTTAAAATTAAAAAAAAAAAATTTGGATCGAGAGCGTCGGGCGCGGCGGCGCGCCTTCGGCAGCGCGCTACGCGCGTAAGGGCGATGCGCAGCGTCGCCAATACTGCGCGTCACTAAAAGGGCGCGCAGCATTGCGCGCCACCCATCGCACTAGCGCGTGCGCTTCATGCCCGAGAGGCTGCCGCTCCGACGCCCGTCCCTATATAGCGACGGGCGTCCCTACTCCTGGCCGTCGCTATAGGGTCTGATACCCCTTTTTTACGATTTTTGGACCTAAAAATCAGTTTTTTATCCCTTTTTTCAAGGTTTTAAGGGATTTTTTTCTATTTTTATAAATTAAAATAGGCAATATCTGATTTAATTAAATTTTATCCCTTTAATTATTTTATTTTTTCCTATTTTTTTGATATAAAAAGAATGAGATGAAAACCTAAAAGGGAATTTTTTTGGGGATTTTTTCTAGGGTTTTTTCTCTTCATATTTTTCTTTTCTTATTTTTAATTTCTCTAGGAATTTTCCAGATTTCTTTCCCCAACAAAAAAATAACAAAGAGAGTTATTGTTCTTCTCTTTTTTCAAATATAATTCCTTCAAAAACATATTTTTTGGATGGAATTTTGTTGATGGATTTTTTTGACACAAATCAATCAAATATTTTCTCTCAAAATTCATTTTTTAACTTGTTATTTGTTTTCAATTAAAACTTTTTCAAGGTCTTTTATTATTTTGAATCTTTTTTTGATGAACAATGGATTTTGGGGCAAAACAAATAATTGTTTGTTCCTAAAATCGATTTTTTCATTTTATTTTCTAAAAAAATATAATTTTTTTTCTCATAAATGATTTTTTTTCTTTGGAACAAACAAAATAATTGTTTGTTCTTGAGATAATTTTCATTCTTTTAATCAACAAGAATCATTTTTTTAGGGAAAGAAATTAATTCTTTCTTCATTTTTTACGCCTATTTTTTTTGGAATAAAAATCCAACATTTTCATTATTCAATTCTAATCTTGCAAATCAAGAATAAGGAAATCAATCATCTTTTTACCTTCATCGAATCCGAAAAACATTTCGGGCTTGTTCTTTTATTCTTTTTGTTCATATTTAATTTCTTCATGTTTATTTTTATTATTTTCAGTTATTTATTTATTTTATTTATTTTGTTTATATATGATTTTATTCTTATTCATGTATATTTTATTATTTTCATTAATTTATTTATTGTTCTCCTTTATTTATTTATTCTATTGTTGTTATATTTGTTTTGTTATGTATATATATTATCACATTTTTATTCATGTGAATATTGATTTATTTTAATTCCTAACATGTAATTAAATTAATTCATTCATCATTATTTTTAACATATAATTAAATTAATTCATTTTGATTGATCTTTTTGCCATGTAAATGGTTTATATCATTTGTGAACATATTTAATTAATCATGTCATTTATTTAATCATTTTTTATTCTTTTCCGTTGTTATATATTCAATATTTTGTTCACCTATTTATTTTCATTATTATCATGGTCATATTTTTACATATTAATTAATTAACATGTTGTATTTTATTCCAATTGCATCTTTGAATCCATTTGTTGTTCATAACACATTTTGCTCATTTATTTTAAATTGTGAACATGTTAATTCATTTGCTATTTTGATATCATTTTGTTTTATCTCATTTTATTTTATTTTATCATTTATTTTATATTTAATTGATTTTAATTGATTCAATTACTAACATTATTCTATTTGTGTTTTATTTTTATTTCACATCTCATTTTCCTTGTTGGGCATTTTTGCGAGCGCACGGGAAGATTCAGAAGGCTCGTTTGGGACCAAGTATTTATTTGCTTTATTTGTGATATTTTATTCATCTTGCTATTCCATTTATTTTGCTATGTAATTTTCCTATAAATTTGTTTCTTTTAGGCGCTAGAGAAAAAATCACAAAGCATTTTTATTAATTAATTGGGAATTTTTTCTAAATAAAAATGGGACCAATGTCTCAATTTTCTCTATCTAAAATAAAATCATCACATCAAAAGTGTTTTATAAAAAATATGCATGTGAGGACCAATGTCCTATCATTAATGAATACCCCGATTTATGCATGATTTGTATTTTATTTATAATGGGGGTTGTATTCCGCCCCTTGTTTTATTGTAATTTATTTTGAAAATGTTTATTTTGATAATGCTTTACCTATTGCTTTAGACATGAATGATTGCGCCTTAATTAAATGCATCGTGTGGAAAGATGGTGAAACAATGAATTCAAAACTTAATCATAATATTGATCAAGGTACAAATAAATGAGAAGTCCCGAACTCACTCTAGTCTTTGGGGCTCAATGAGGCGAGAGGTCTAGGACTTCCAACACACCTCTTGAGTCTCACCAAAAGACTAAAATTTACAATCCTAGACTCCAGGGAGTAGAGGCAGAGGCCTCCAAGATCTCTCTGGCTAGCCCAAGATGGATATGTATGCACCGTCTTAGGCTCGTTGGGGCTAGACGACCCTTCCCAATGTTCTATTGAGTGGCGACTCCAAGAAATCTCATTGTTGCCCAAAATAGACACACTTGTAAATACCTTACAAGTTTAATGAACCTCTCCTGATCGCCCTAAAGCGGGCTTTCGGGAGGCCATGGGGTTCGGCGCGCGTCACAGTGGCTACTCCACTGGGGACATACTCGAGACTTCGATTCGAAAGTACCTTGATTAAAAATTATAATAGAGTTTTACTTTAAAAATTTCACCTTCTTTCAAAACTGCATTGCATTGCATTAGAGCCTTAGATCTATGCTAGTTTGGTCCCTCTTTTAGCCCCGGTGCGTTCCCGAAGCACGACCCTATTTTCACTCAATTTAGGGAAGTGTTAAGGATAATCACCAGCCCGAGCCTCGTACCGTCATGGTATATTAAATGGAGACCCGATCGGTCGTAACGCTCGTGATGAGCTAGACCCGTCGGCAGGGACCATGCTTGGGTAGCCCTAAAGTAACACCACCCTTTGACCAAAGCTCATGTAATGGAAATAGTTACTTCCCCTAAGTGGTATGAACCTTAATACAATGCCTGCTGTATGGATCATTATGTATTAGACAAGCCCAGATAGTTTGACTGGTCACCTAATCAAAGGCTTTCATGCCCCGATAGGCCCAAGATAACTTATTCGGGCTGCCTAAATACATGATGGTTAAAACCCATGCGTATGAACATTAGCTAAGAGAGGTTATGCTGCCAGTTTTTTCACCGTGCACCATGCGCATCCATCGGGTTCCCTATTAACCCATGGATCAAGCCCACCTAGGACAGAGACCGCACGACCTCGTGTGTGGGGGCAATAAGGTTGGAAGGATCTATCTGCTTGCATGTGGTTGTGGATGATGCATTACATATTCATGTCAGTCATGCACAAATAAATTTCTGTATTTCTTCTACATATATACATCCTTTTCTTTGCATATAATTATTACCTGCACATATTATCTTGTGTATAATTTTGCACATGTCTGACATGTATCATTGTAATCTCTTTTAGCCATTGTATATCATTTTTGTTACACAGCACGACCATGCATGGCATATTATTCATGCATCACTCTAACTCTTTAAACTTTTTAGCCATCAAAGACCACATTTCTAGCTGGTTAGGGTTTCTGACAGTCGTATTGTCAGAGGGTTTTGATTGAGCAACCACAATCAAGTCAAGTGCAATCAATAGGCATTCAGAGAATCTCTATAAATGACCGATTCATCGAGGGAGGCAGATGCTACCAAGGCCTTGATAGCTGAAGAAGTGGGTTGAAGGTTAGAAGAATTCGAGAACCGGATGATGGCCATGATGGTCGCAATGGCTCAAACAGCTGCACCACAGAACCTGGCGCCTCCTCCCATGAGACAAAATGAACAGGAGGAGGCTAGAGAGGATCAGCCAGAGGATGCACGTCCACCACCAGTGGACCAAGGGGCTGCCACGTCGGGAGGGCAAAAGAGAGGAGTAGCCCATAGAATGGAAGAGGACCTAGAAGGGGATGAATATGAAGAACCCCTATCAGTTAGAAGGAAAGCACCCCAGACAGTAGATACCATTTGGAGGAAGATGGAAGAGAAGTTCGAGGCAATGTCCCGAATGCTAATGATGCAAAAGGGGATGAACCCCGAAGACAAAGAGCTGGATGGGGAGGATATAATCCCTCTGAACTTCAAGATGCCTGATGTCCCAAAATTTGATGGCACAAAGGACCCCACTGCACACATCAAGCAGTACTCTTTGATAATGAAGGGTACTACATTAACAAAGAGGCAGAAGATGGAATACTTATGTTTAAGTTTGACGGGTCCTACGGTGGGCTGGTATCACAGACTGGATCGAAGAACAAAAGAAGACTGGGATCTACTGACGGAGGAGTTCCTCCAGCAATATGACTGTAGTACAAGGATAGAGGTCACTCTGAAAGATCTAGAGTTACTACAATAAAAGCCGAATGAGTCATTCCATTAGTACTTGACCCGAAGGAGGAACCGGGTAATGGAGATGAGGAAGAGGCCGGACACTCCGGACCAGATCAGGCTGTTTATTATGAATGCCAGCCCATACTTGAAAGATGGGTTAAAGATTAAGGGGCTGAAGGACAGGGAGTCCTTAAAAGATATAGCCATTGAAGCTAAGGCTGAGCATCTGGATAAAATGGCTAAATCTGCAAACTTGGCCTTAGGAAACAGCAGTGGCAATGGGGGAAATACCAAGGCAGCAGAGGTCTCAACCATCGGAATGACTCCTAAACACCTCATCATCTCAGGCAAGCCTCTATCTTGGCACTTCACTCGTCTCATCAAGGAAGGGAAGTTGCAACCCATGCCAGCTAGGCCTGCCCCAAGGCACAGAACAGACTCGTATTGTGCGTATCACCAGTACACAGGGCATCGGACAGACTATTGTCGCCCTTTGAGAGATCGCATTCAAGAATTGGTCCTTGGCCTACATGAAGAAAGAAAGGATTAGAGTTGTTATAATGCTTTTCATTTTCTAAAGTGTATTCCTGAACTATGCACTTGTTTATCTTTTCTGCTTTAATAATATGGGCTTTGTTTATATATGCATTTTTATATTTTATTGCATCAAGCATAAATAATAATCATGATTAAGGCATTAGTTTAAAACACCATTTCATCTAGTTTCAATAAATAGTAATCTTGGTTGCATCCAATTTGACTCCTGAAGCCAGATAAAATTTAAGAGAATGAAAGAAAAGTTTGAAGAAGTCTTTGCCTGGACCCATGAAGACATGCCAGGAGATAATCGTAAAGGCATCAAACACACCATTCCAACATACCTCAATCATGGACCAGTCAAGTAGAAGCTTAGAAGACCAGGCCGGAGGGGGCAGAAAAGGTAAAAAGGAAGAATCCACAAGCAGAGATGAAGCTAAAATTTTTGGTCGGAGTTCAAAACCGGACTTAGTTGGTCAATGCTATCCCAAGTCAAGAAGAGAAGGGGTACGTGTATGTGTAAGCTATCAGGATTAGGACAAACCTTATCCTCAGAAAAAGAACAAGGAAAAAGAAGTTAAAAAAGAAAAGAACAACAAGCACAAACAAAAAAAAAAACAAACAAAAACAAAGAAAAAGAAAAAAAAAAAGAAGAAGAAGGAAATAAAAAAGATAGAAGGAAAACATCTTGGGGCAAGTTTTGCCCAAATCCTGTTGATTTGTACATGTCTGTATCCTACCATTCTTCATGGTTGCCAAAAGGAAAAGGACCAAAACGCTGATCTGCAAACCATCTACCCATTTTATCTGTATGAAGGGTATACTATACAAGCAACAAGTTGATGAATGAGGAAGGAGCTAAGAGACGGAAGAAATCCAAGCCAAAATTTGCACGACCTATATGAATGGTTTAATATTGGCAGAAAAAGATCATGAAAAAGGATTGGGTAGAGAAATGACCCTTTTGCACTTCGAGGCTAGAGAGCCAACATTGGAACCTCTACAAGAGTCATCTATTATTCCTCAACACAGGGAGCAGAAGCAGTATGGCCGATAGATGTAAAGTTCAAATCTTTAAGGACAGTCATGGCCAAATTTTGGAAGCCAACAGAGCACAACAACGATAGCAGCAATTGCACAAGTCAGACAAGGGCAAGTCATAGGACGGTCAGATCCATCAGAAAACATTCTGCTTGATCATTTGGAAAGACAGCCAGAAAGCATTCGATGAAGGAGGGAGATTCAATTGTCAAGCAAATGAGACCAGGTGTTCCAGACATATAAGGTAAATTTGGGCCAGTGTGAGAAGGTCCCTTTGTCTTCCAGAGATTGTTATCCAAGAGAGCAGTAACGGACAGAACCGATCGATGTTGACAGACTCAAGAGGGTCCAAGGTTAAGGGCTAAAAATCAAAAGAAGAGAATAAAAGCCCTGCGGGTCGAAAATCGAAAAAAGGCAGCCTTGTTAAAATTGGGTGCCTCGTCAGGGTGAAAATCGAAAAAAGGCATCCTGGGAAAAAATTAGAGGCTTGAAAGAAAATGTTCAATCAAGAAAACCCGAGAGGGCTGATTGATAATAGGAGATCGGGTGCACCTAAGTTGTTACTCATTGAAACTAAGTAAAACTAGTGCTTTTGTATCACATGTCTAGTCATGGTCATTCTTATTGCTATATGGTGCCTATAGATAGAAATGCATGCATAAGCTAGGCATAAACATGCAATTAGACGGTTAAGAGAAACCTGCTGCAGGCATAAGGACATACGCTGGAGCAATTATCAAAAGAACAATAATGATTTTTCATGTGACAAATCCTCCTCCTATTCCTTAAATGACAAAAAAAAGAAAAAAAAAAGAAAAAAAAAGAAATAAGAAGGCCGTTAGAGATGAAAACCATGACTGGCTCTCTAAGCAAAAGTTAGGCCAAAGGGCAGGGTGAAAACCCGGGAATAAGCAGTCTGTCCTTAAAAAAAAAATGAAAAAAAAGCCGCTGGAGTGGGTTGGTTCCATTCCAGGCAAAAATTAGGCACATGGTTATGTGAAAATCCCTAAAGGGACGCATTTCCTGCTAAGAAAAGCTAGTGTGAAAATCCACAAGGGACGCACTACCTTTAAAACAATGAGTTCTGAAGCCTGGAGCAATAAGACAGCATTACTCAAAATGACTTCCCTTCAGACAGGTGCCGTATAATGCAGAACTTGATTCAGAGTCATGGGGGCAAAATCCTCATTGACCGGGGGGCAAAGATGCGCACGAGTCAGTTCTCTTTAAAGGGATTATGGGTCATAGTCCATAAAGCCAAGACAACGCTTTTCTAGATCCTTGGGAGCATCAGACAATATGGGCAGCCGAGCAATACTCTCAATGAATCCCTTAACCACCTGGGATGTGGTCTATTCATTTTTGCATATCACATGCATATCACGTGCATTCAGTCTTTTACGCATGTAGAAATGCACACACAGTTCTTGTACATTAATCCTTTACATGTGTTTTTATATATAGTTTTGTATGTATATTTCACACACACAATTCCATACACACACACAGTCTGTTGTATATGTTGTTGTGTACATGACATAGAGGGAAGGGTCCGAATAGACCTCATGAGCAAGGGTGATCCAAGGTATAGGTTCAGCTCAACATTATCGACCATTGTATCCAGCATAAAATCAGGTACATATATGAGGGGGTGTAATGCCCAGAAGGACAAGCCTATCCGGACACACCATGCTCAGGGCAATTCGGAATCACACAAATCTTTAGAAAATAAGATCCTTTGAGAAGCCAAACTATCCACACATAGTCGGAGGCAAATCAGACACAAAAGTCAGCCGAGGTAAAGTTTTGAATCTACGTCGACGCTCATCCATGCCGAACAATCGGATCAAGATAAAGTCCTCACGAAAATGGAATCTCGATGACCCGCTCCTAGGAAGGCATTTAAGAGAGCAAGCCAACTCATACACACCATGTCAGGAGCAACAAGGTAAGTTTATCTATCATAAGATATACGCTTGCACACATTTGTACAATAATCAAGATGAAGTCCTCATGAGAGAAGAATGTTAAGGATCTGTTCCCAAGAGGGAAAAGAATAAGCCTCTCCATGTGCACCATGCCGGGACCGAACAGGTAAGTTTTTCTATCATAAGATGTACGCTAACACACCTCACACAATTCAGATTCAAATGTATGTATATTGCACACATGATTCCGCGCACGTGCACAATGTTTTGTATATGTACATGGCTCAGATGAGGGGTCTGAATAGACCTCATGTTTAAAGATGATTCAAGAGATGAGTTCAGCCTAACATTGTCAGACTCATGCATGCCATGCCGGGGGCAATCAGGTAAGTTTCCCTATCATAAGATATATGCTCACACACATCACACAAAGTGTACAAAAGCCAAATTCAAATGTACAAAATCTCAAACCAATTCAAATGTACAAAGAATACAAATTCTCAAAGCAAAACAACACAAAACAAAAAGAAGAAGATATTTTCAAGGCCTTGAAAATCCAATACACTGTAAAAGTCCAAACACGTCCAAAAATGTGAAAACGCAAAGAAAAAAAAATGAAAACGAAATAGAAAACTTATCTGCCTGAGGGCATGCAACTAAAACCTCAAATAATAATTTTCTCTCTAGAGGCTCAACATCAAAGTCTCCCAGTGAGCATCAAAGTCTCTTTGGAGCATTATCTTTAAGACTTTTTTAAGGCATTCTCAATCTCTTTGGAGCATTATCTTTAAGACCTTTTTTTAAGGCATTCTCAGTCTCTTTGGAGCATTATCTTTAAGACCTTTTTAAGGCATTCTTGATTTCTTTGGAGCATTATATTTAAGACCTTTTCTTAAGGCTTTCTCAGTCTCTTCGGAACATCAAGTTATTTTCAAAAGTATTCCAAATCCCTTCAATCCTGAGATGATCCGAGAGGTGGGTTCAGCTTAACCTTATCAGAAACTGCCCAGAAAAGCAAACCTCTTCATTCACATTATGCCGGGGGCAATCAGGCCAGGACGAGGCTAACAGATCACAAGCGATAGAATAGATCATAACTGGACTGTGGTTAGAGAGTACTGCATCTCATAGACACCGTGCAGGCCGGGATGAGGCTAGCAGGATACAAAGAATACAAATTCTCAAAGCCTATGCATGCACACCATGTTAGGGGCAACTAGGTAAGTTTCTCTATCATGAAATGTAAAGGTTGGAAAAAACACTTAAAATGTAAAGTTCACCCAAGTGCAGATTCAAGATCCATCCAAAAATTGGAAAAATGCAAAATGCACCCAAGGTGTAAATTCACATGAAAAAATATATCTCAGTTGTAAAGATTCAAAAAAAATCCGAGACATTTTTTTAAAAAAAATCACAAAAAATCAGGACCAAAATCCTCTTAAGAAACAATGAAAATTCTAAAATCTATTCTCTTACAGGTAAGCGTCAAAATGTCAAATCTAATTGTCTCTCTGGATGCTCAAATTCAATTTTTCTCTAGGGAGGCTCAAATCTAATTTCCTCTCTGGAGGCTCAAATATAATTTTTCTCTAAGGAGGCTCAAATCTAATTTTTTCTCTGGAGGCTTAAATATAATTTTCCTCTAAGGAGGCTCAAGTATAATTTCCTCTCAGAAGGCTCAAAATCTAAGTCTCTCAGTGAGCATTTAAGCCTCTTAGTTAGCATCTAAGCCTCTCAGTTAGCATCTAAGTCTCTCAGTGAGCATTTAAGCCTCTCAGTGAACATTAATAACTCCAATTTAGTTCTTAGTTTTATTATTCTTTTCGTGTGGTTTTTGAGTTTTTATTTGTGTTTGTTAGTTTGTTTATGTTACTTTTAATTAGTTTTGCCAAATTCAGTTGAAATCAGGTTTTTATACATTTTGATGGCAAATTGATGGTGTTTTATGTTGAAATGCAGGAAATCCAGGTACCTCATGGTGGCAATTGATTTGTTGTCACCGAGATATATAATTATTCACTGCAGATTTGAAAGCACAAGTACCTCATGGTGACAACATATTTCTTGTTTGTGACGCGTCGAAACCAGCTTATGTTGTTTCTCGGGGCTCGCTTTTAGGGTCCGAAAAGGGTTCGTGTCTAGATCTTAGGTAACATGAGATATTTTGGAATCCCTTCCCAATAGAACATTGGGGAACTTCATCTAATCCCATAAAAATTTTAGGCACCTTTGAGGTATTTTGGAGTCGTCATTCAATTTATAAGAAATTAAGAAAGTTCATCTAAACTCGGACGTCTAAACCATAGAGTGGTTCGGAACTTCACTCTTATTAATGCCTTGGTTAAATTATAAGTGAGCTTTTAACAATTTAAATTTCCATCTCTTCTGTCACACGTCATGCAAATTAATTTAAGCTCACATCAAGCAACGAGGAAAGCGATAAAATAATAAAATAAAATATAGAAATAAATTAAAAGATAAAATTGGGGCAGAAATACAATCCCCCAAAATGTAAAATTAAAATAACTAAATAAATGATAGAATCAAATAAATAAAGAAGCGTACATAAATCGGGATATTTATTTGGAGTGGGAACTTTGGTTCCTTCATGCATACTTAAAAATTGGAGAATTATTTTTAGTCATTTAGTGAGAAAACCGGGATGAGTGATCTCATTTTATGAAAATTAATTCTTCTTTTGAAAGTGATAATTTATTGGTTGACATTAGGACGTTGGCCCAATTTTATTAATGTAAATATTTTTGTGATTTTTAATTAAACGTGCATAAAATAAATGATTTTATTACTAATTACATGACAAATAAATTAAAAAGACAAATAAAGGAAAAATAGTAAATACAATGAAAAATAATGAATCAACCAACACAAATTCCCTAATCTCCTCATTTGCGTGCAAAAGTGCTCAAGCATGACAAAAATAAGTATTAAAACAAAAAATAAACACAAAAAAAATTAAGGTTAGTAATTAAATAAAGAAAATCAATTAAATAAATAAAGTAATAAATTAAAATAGAAAAAAATGTATTATGGATGACAAATAAATTAATGACATATTAAAGCAAATAAATTATCACAAATAAAAACAAAATGGCCTCGTTCATATCCTTGCTTGCTTGCAGTACTTGGTTCTCTCTTGATTTAGGACACTTGGCAAGCAAATGATCCTTTCTGCCACACCTAAAGTAGGCTCCCGTGATCTTCCTACACTTGCCCCAGTGTTGCCTCTGACAATGCTGATTTTTCGGTATCTCCCGTACTCTCTTGTCTACCTTTGTTTCTATACCCGATGCTTTTCTCTTTTGCCCTTTTTTCTTAACAAAATCCTTAGAAACTCGAGGAGCAGTCAATTTGTCCAAAATCCGAATCTACCCTTGCACCATTTCCGAATTCTCGTACCCTATACTGGGACCATCATCTCCCTGACGTGTAGAACAGGCTGATCTACTCTAACCGGAATCACACTACCCGTCGTCTCTCCTACGTTCTCACTCGGGTCAGACTCCATCTATACTCTACAAAAAACAACATCTACATTAGGCCACAACTCTAAATAGACTCTGACATCTAATCTATACTCTATATAACTTATAGACCAGAACCTCTAACCTATGCTCGGATACCACTAAATGTAACATCCCAATACCCCCTGGGAGGATATCGGAGCGCCACGCGAAACTCTAATGTGCACACACACTTACATGTACTATAATCGGAAGCAATAACAATAAATAATTAGAATATCTTTAGGGCCAAACATACTTCTCTTATAACATATATATAAACTGTACATATTACAAAATAGTCTTCTGTACAAAACATTACCGATAACATTTACATATAAACACTAGACTTTCCATTTACATAATGATGTTACTCAAAACACAAGAAAACTCTATCTTATACAAAAAGATCTTAAACAAGCTTCTAGTGGCCATGACTTGCAGACACAAACTCTTTGATACTATCCTGCAAACCTACATGGGAAAAACACCCTTGCTAAGCGATAATGCTTAGTGGGGATAAACAGAAGCAAAAGACTTCGAACGAAGTCACAAGTATATCACATGCATATCACTAGTCATGTCATTCACAAATAACCATATACACAACCCTATAACAGATAACATTCACTCTAATCAGTTCCACATGCAAATTTCCAAACAATATGGCAAAATAATATCGATATCATGTCATGCTATATTCATGTATATCTATATGAATCTCTATGCATGTGCAAGTTCCTATTACACTTCTTGTACACTACAGACCATACAGTAGCCTGAGAAACACGACAAAATATAAAGTAGGCTGAGAAACACGATAAAACATGAAGTAGCCTGAATTCTCATTAATTGTGGATACGGGTACTATATCTGAAATACTGATAAACAGTATTAACGGTGGACACCTAACTCAATATTGAATACAGTAGGTATTCACTGGTGGATACAATTAAGATCAACGGAGCAGCCACACTCTGTCTCTTTATAAGCATGCTTATCTATCCACTACTATGACCGTTCAGGCTCGTACAAGAACTCTACAAACTGAATCATATACATTGTATGTACTCTAATGTTCATTCAAAACACTATTTACATATTAACTGAGCAAACCATGTGCATACATATACCCTATGCATATACTCACATATAGTAATATAATATCAATGAATCTTTGCACTCTACATTACTAATTAATCAAATGCACACTCCATTTTACATGTTCATAGACCTCACACATTATGATTCAATCATACATGATCAATATCACAGGTCATGTCATGTTCAGTAATTAAAAAGCATGTTTACATTTAATTCCATTATTAAACTCTTATGCCATAGCATTAACTACCTATAATTTTAATTGACATCCACTCATAAACTCATTTCATAAGGTTGGATATGAGTTGGACAAGCTATAGGAACTTACAAGGAAGTTTGGGTGCATTTCGGGAAGAAAACACTCAAAATATGCAAATCAGGGGATGGTCACGTTGGAAACCACTTGGTTGTGACTGTGAGGTCAAAAAATATTCAATTCTACCTTGTCTCAGCATTGGTCATGGTGGCAACCACTTGGTTGTGACCGTGACATACCAAAATTAGCAAAATAGAAGCGAAAACTCAATTCTGCTTCACTACTCTATTTTTCTTAGCCTAAACTGACATTTAAACCTAAATATTTGGAAAAAATTCCTTCTTAACAATTGTTTCCTAGGATGATAAGATTCAAATGGAACAAATTTCAGGTCAATTGGACATCTATAACATCAGATATGATCTAAATAATCAGAACTGCTCAAGTGAACCAGCCAAAGTAGACACACCTCTATTTTGGCCAATTTTCAGGGTCTTAAAGCAAGAATAGGCTCATGGTTATTTCTGAGACTTTTATATGAATAGAAGTCATGGTTCTAATGGCTAACAATCACTCAATTTAGGGGTCTAAAACTCTACTTATGATAAAAATATTACACGGAGGTCAGATGAAAAATGAACATAATTCCCCAAAATCATACCTTTCATATGGAAATCACTTAACACCATCCAAACTCATGCAAAATGATCAAATTACATAATCATAAACATATATAATTACATATAACATAAGAATACCGTAAGTAATCAAAATGAACAAAGTCAAAATCGCACACGATCCCGACTTCTCGGTAGCTTGATCACTGCTCTCTATTCGATTTCGATCTTCTCCTTTCCCTTGTCCCTCTTCTTGTCCACAACTTACATGTACAAATTAACCAAGAAAGCACTTAACCCATACTCTTAACTTTAAATCAAAAATTAAAAACACACTAGAAGAAGAAGACCAATACTAACATCATCCACTTACCTCTACTCAAGAACCAAATCAACCCTTATCTCACTCCCTTCAAACGAATCCAAGAGGCTCTCTCTTAAGGAGCAACCAAAAGAAGAAGAAATGAAACAAAATAACAAAGAGAGAGGGAGCACGGTAGAAAACCAAGGAAAGAAAGAAAAATATGGAAAAGCAACGGTAAAGCAAAATGAAAAGGGAAACAAAGTGGCTGGTAAATGCTCATCCAAACTAAAGACTTTCATAAATGCCCACTTACCATAATAAATGCATTTATTAACTTAAAACAAAACTCATACCAAGAGTCACACTCCCATGTTGCCATGTGTTAATCTCCTACAATGCCACATGTTAAAGCTCCTACACACACACCCAAGCTGACATGTGTCCGATACACATCACTTAAACCCACAAATACTTTACAAAATATTACAATTCCTACTAGGGTCCAAATCGGGTTGTTACATTCTTTCACTCCAACCAGCAGAGGAGGAGCCTCAGATGGAGTAGCAGCCTCCATAGCAGTTAGAGCACCAGAAGCCACAGCCCACGCAGATGCCCTTAGAGCAGTCTCAGCCAGAGGAGGAGCAGCCTTAGTTGCCATTTGTTATGGGCATTGAGTTCCGCATGGATGAGCTGATAGTCACTCCTCCGGCACAGAGGGTTCAGAACCCTACTCCACCTCCACCATCACTGGTCCAGCGGTCCGTACTCGAGAGGCTAGGAGGTTCCGCCAGTACAGTAGGCCAGGGCACCCGGGGGCATCAACTTTCACGGCACCTCCTCTAGTGCATACTATAGAGCCAACACCTTCCACTCTATCGCCACCACCTTAGCCATCCCAGCCTGATCTCATTGCGGCAATGACCTCTGTCCTCACTGCCATGGAGCATCAACAGGAGGAGAGAGATCGAGCCCTCCTTCAGCATCTTGATCGGTGTGAGGAGAGGGATCAAGTCATGTTGGAGCGCCTGGGCTAGTATGAGAGAGTTATACAACAGCAGGGGAGGCTCATTGAGGAGCTGAGGTGGAGTTTGAGTGCTTCCTATGATGCAGCAGCTCAGAGAGTAGATACGGCTGTCCAGATGGTGGATGAGTCTGTCAGCGCCCTCAGGTTCCGGATAGAGGTTTTGGAGGGTGCTATACCATCTATATCTGCATCCATCAGGGAGTTCCGGGAGCAGATGGAGACCAGGCTCGAGAGTATTACGGACACGGCCAGGGATCAGACCATGTGACTGTCGAGGGCCTTCACAAAGCTTGGGGGGGTAATCAGAGACACCTTGGAGTTCATGGGGGTTTGCGCTCAGCCTTTCCTGGATGGATATGCTCAGGTCCAGTTCCAGCAGTCCACCCCAGCAGTAGGAAAGCCAGTATCTGCACCGGTCATCGTCCTTCCACGTTTCAATCCAGGGGCCAGGCCCTCAGCACCTCCCAGTCGGCCTTCTACATCCAAGCCAGACCATTTGCATCTTCATCTCGTAGTCAGCCGATACATGTATCAGATGACGAGGAGGACTCGGAGGAGCCCTCAAATTATTTTCCCCTGTAGTATATTCAGGGAGTTTATTTTTGTTGTACTTGTTTATATGTACAAAGTTTATGTTTTATTAGTGAAAATTTCATTTTGTTAAATTTATGTTTCATTTTGTATATTTACATTATCACTAACATCTTACTTAAACTTTCTAAATGTTTGATAACATGATAATTAAGAAAGACGAATATAAATGACAACATAAAAAAAATGTGTGTATGGATTTACGTTTGCTAAACGAATTAATTCACAATGAATTAATGAAGTCTTTTATAACCACAGGAACATGATGCCACGCCGACCCAAGGATGGTCAGTAGTTAAGCACTAGGTTAACCAGATGGTGGTTAACAAATAAGATGCAACGCCAATCAAAGATCGCATACCTTGCTGATCGGATGGGGGTCAGCAAATCAAAAGTTACCCTTGCAGATCGGATGGGGGTCAGCAAATCTGAAATTATATCTTACAGATCAGATAGGGGTTAGCAAGATCATTCCATATGGGCCTTGAAGCATCCAGCAAGATAGAATATTCAATCACACGCCTTGCAAATCAGATGGGTGTTAGCAAGGACACCGCAGAAGCCCAGATGAGGCCAGCGGGACACACGTGATAGAACAAATCGCAACCGTGTTGTAGTTAGATAACACTACCTCTCACAACATACAGACACCATGCAAGCCGAGAAGATGCCACGGGACACACGCTATAGAACAAATCGCAACCGAGTTGTATTTAGATAACACTACCGCTCACAACATACATGCACCGTGCAAGCTGAGACGAGGCTGGCGGGGCGCATGCGATAGAAAAAATCGCAACTGAGTTGTAGTTAGATAACACTATTGTGACGCGCGCCGGATCCTGATGCGCCGCCCGTTCGACCGCCCGCACGTGGGCGACCGGGGCATTTGCGGGTCCGTTGGCATCTTGCGATAAATCACAAGTGCGTCTATGTTGAGCAACACGGAGGTTTCATGGAGTCGCCACCCAATAGAACATTGGGAAAGTTTCTCTCGCCTCGGAGAGCCTAAGACTGCGCTTTTTATCCATATTGAGCCATGAGGCCTAGGATTAGCGCTAAAGTCTCGTGACTCAAGAAGTATCTTGAAGGATAACCTCTAACCTCTCGAGCCCAAAGACCAGAGCTGGGTCCGGGATTTCTCATCTATTTCTACCTCAATTATTTTATGATCGAATTTTAATGTCATTAATTCGCACTCTCTCCACACTATGCAATTGATTAAAAGGCGCATTTATTCATATTCGGAAAGCAGTAAATGAGCGGATAAATAATGAAGTGATAAAGTACAACAATACAAGGAGCGGAATACAACTCCCTTTTATAAATGTGCGAATCATGCATAAATCGGGGCATTGTTTATTTTGAGGACTTTGGTCCTCGCATGCATCGTTATCAAAAATGGGATATTTTATATGTGATGATCTTTATTGGATGAAAATAGGGCGTTTGGACCCTTTTGCATTTTTGTACAAAACCCCCTTTTATTTAAGTAGAAATTGTTGGTCTATTTTTACTTTTAACAGAAAAAAAGAGCTTATTCATATACATAAAATAATCAATGAATTAAAAAGCGAGAGAAAATAAATCAAGAGGTTTAAGAAAACTAAACCGGACGGAATCCACCATGCATGGTAGGCAGCCACTCAAGCTCGAAAATATCCAAGAGGACCAATATACACTCACAGAAAATTAAGAGATGTTAACATTCATGAAATTAACCCATGAGAAATCGAAAAGACTGAATAGAGATGAAAAATGGTCAAAACAATGGAAGCAGAACCCACCGACGGCCTGTTCCTGGTTGACCGACGGGCGTCAGTTTAGTTATTCCACACGCCCGTTTGTCACTCAAGGAGGGCGTCTATAGGTGGGTGACCGACGGGCGTCGGTCACAAAGATGACCCGTCGGTCACCTCTGTCTCGAAAAAAACAGAAAGAAGAAAAGGGCCTTTTGAAAATAAAAAAGGTTTTATTCAAGAAGGGGACGAGGGAGTCAAAATGAAGAAAAGTAATGACAGGTATTCAAAAATTTCACAGAATGAATGAATAAATGATAAATAATTAAATATAAGATGAGGACAGAGAGAGAATCCGGAATATTTACCCTCAGATAGTTGCCTTGGGTAGAATTTTGATGTCGGTTAGATCCCCGCGCGTTCCACGAGAAAATAGGAGAATGAAAGATGAGAGAGAGAAAATGAGCTATTTCACCTCTGATCCTTCAGAAAGTCGATTTAGGAGTCCAAATCTAAAGAAAACTAATTAGTTTTTAGTTCCTTTGATCGATTTGATCCTTGATTAAGTAAAATTCTTTGGGAAATGTGTGTTTTGGAAGAGAGAGAAAACGTGCTCGAATTTTGGCAGAGTTTCCCCTTCTGAAAAATTTCCCAACCCTTTTGAAGTGGAAATCCGGACCTTATATAGCCAGACACGACCGACGGGCGTCGGTGCGTAGGGGCGGGCGTCGGAAGAATCCTACTGACACAAGGACACTTCCGACGACCCTGCCACCTTCACCGACGGGCGTCGGAACGGTTGCGTGCCCCGGGAAACCAGGCGGCTCCTGACAGGGGCGGTGACTTTCCGACGGGCGTCGAAAAATCCCCCAAGCCGTCGGTGACTCAAAGCGACGGGCTACTTCCACAGACGGGCTGGCCGTCTGTGGAGGACAAAAAACCCTTTTGACTCAGAAAACTCCCGTTTTCTCCCCCTCTGCCCCTGAAGTGTAGAAAAACCTCATTTCTCACGGAACGCGGGACTAAAACCTCCAACTTCAGCCTCCTGTACAGGCCTCGAACATTGATTTCTTCATAGGGTAACCTCTGATCCGGACTGTTCCAGGACACGGTGCTTACAGTTGCCCCCAGTTTTGGGGAAACTAGCGCGCAAGTGCCTAGATAAGCCAAAACTCAGAGAAAGGTTGGAAAGAAAGCGTACCTTCGACGACTTTTCACCTTCCGTGCCTTTTGCCAGTTAGATCCCATCTCGATCTGGTGAAGAGCGGTGTTTCTTGAACCGCAGCTTCGGGGGTGAAGAGCAGTGTTTCTTGAACTGCAGCTTCGAGGGTGAAGAGCAGTGTTTCTTAAACTGCAGCTTCGATCTGATGAAGAGCGGTGTTTCTTGAACCGCAGCTTCGGGGGTGAAGAGCAGTGTTTCTTGAACTGCAGCTTCGAGGGTGAAGAGCAGTATTTCTTGAACTGCAGCTTCGATCTGATGAAGAGCGGTGTTTCTTGAACCGCAGCTTCGGGGGTGAAGAGCAGTGTTTCTTGAACTGCAGCTTCGATCTGATGAAGAGCGGTGTTTCTTGAACCGCAGCTTCGGGGGTGAAGAGCAGTGTTTCTTGAACTGCAGCTTCGATCTGATGAAGAGCGGTGTTTCTTGAACCGCAGCTTCGGGGGTGAAGAGCAGTGTTTCTTGAACTGCAGCTTCGAGGGTGAAGAGCAGTGTTTCTTGAACCGCAGCTTCGGGGGTGAAGAGCAGTGTTTCTTGAACTGCAGCTTCGATCTGATGAAGAGCGGTGTTTCTTGAACCGCAGCTTCGGGGGTGAAGAGCAGTGTTTCTTGAACTGCAGCTTTGATCTGATGAAGAGCGGTGTTTCTTGAACCGCAGCTTCGGGGGTGAAGAGCAGTGTTTCTTGAACTGCAGCTTCGAGGGTGAAGAGCAGTGTTTCTTGAACTGCAGCTTCGATCTTGGAGTGTGGAAACTCCGACGGTTTCCTCGTTTCAAGGAGATCTTTTTAATCGATGTCTGTGTTCAGATCGATATTTCTCTGTACCTGTGAGATAAAGGATTTCGTTAATTCATGTTTGAGTAGTCATCTTTTGACCTGTTATTGATTATCATTCTTTTGTTGCTTGTCTTGGTTTCATGTTATTATTTTTTATCGTCATTTTTATCGACACATGAGTAAATAGGAGAAAATACACGTTCTGTGGTGTTATTTAAGCAATTAACCGAAAAAGAAAAGAAAAACATGCAAATAATGAAGCAAAAGTTTTTCCACTAAAAATGTCATTTTTGTACAATGCATATACAAAATACAAGAGATACAAAATAACTCCCTGAAACTCAGAGAGGTGTGTAGTCTGAGGGCTCATCGGGATCCTCATCATCCAAGATATGCACGGTCCCTGGCGGAGGTGGACGGGCCTGAGGGGGTGGCGGAGCTGTAGAGGGTCCTGCCTCGTGATCGTGGGCTCGCCTGAACTGAACCTGAGCGTAGCCGTCCAAGAAGGGCTGGGTACAAGTGCCCAGAAACCCTAAGGTCTCAGAGATCTTGTCCCCCAACTTCTTGAAGGCTTGGCTCAACTGAGTGGTCTGCTCTGCGGCGGCCGTCCTCCTATGCTCTAAGCTCTGCTCCGTCTGCTGCCTAAACTCCCTCATGGTCTGAGAAAGAGGAGGGAGAATCCCCTCCATCGCCTGGACGCGGGATCTCAGAGAGTCAAGTGACTCATCAATCATCTGAAGGGTCATATCGACCCTCTGAGACGCCTGGTCCTGTGACGTCCTCACATCATGAGCGAGCTGCTGCCTGAGCTCCCTCTGCCCCTGAGCAATCTGCTCAAATAGCCTCATCTGCTCTCCTCTGAAGGCCTCCAGAACCCGAGTCTGCTCATCTCTAAGGGCATCCATGGCCCGAGCCTGCTCCCTCGCTGCATGCTCCATGTAGCCTGCCTGCTCTCGGGATAGTCGCTCCACCGTCTGAGACTGCTCCTGGATAGCAGCCTGCTGGCGATCCAACCTCTCATGAATGGCTCTATCCCTCTCATCCTGTCGCCGCTCAAAGGCCATAAACATGGAGGAGAGGAGCTGGGACAAGTCCGGCTGAGCTGGCTGATGTGGCGCTGGCCCTGGTGGTGGTGCCGAAGAAGTGGATGCCCCAGGATCGCCCCGGGAGTACGGATGGTATCTCTCGGAGGGCTCGCGGGCAGGCCTCTGTACCCTGGTACCCGGCGACGGGGCTGGAGTCGGGGCCCTAGATGCCGGTGAAGAGGCAAAGAGATCGTCCATCGTGATCTCAAAATCAAAATCCAAGGGGGTCCTAGGAGGCTCCTGCTGCTGTGGCGGAGGCACTGTCTGTGACTGAGGAGGTGGAGGAGGCTGAGGCTCACTCTGTGGAGGCTGCGGCTGTACCTGCGGAGGCTGAGGCTGCGGCTCGAGCTGTGGAGGCTGCCCTTCCTGGTGCTCTGGGTGATCAGGGTCTGCCCCCAGGGGTGGAAGCGAGAACAGTCGCCGGGTCTCATGGATAGTCAACACCCTATAAGCCTCCGCCTGACCTGGAATCTGAGAGATCATCCCCATCTGAACTGCGGCTGCAGCATCTACATGGATACCCTCCGGTAGAGGTCCTCTCAGCCTCTCGGGGTTAAACCCCAATCCCAACAGTAATCAGGTGATGACTCCTCCTACCATCACCACCGGTGTCAACCCTCTGCCCACTCTGGTCAGGTTGGCCAAGATCTCGTGGCTAATGTTGAGACGCTGGCCTGCCACCATAGCCCAGAGGCTCCAGATCTCGGCCGCGTTAAGCGACCCTGGATTACCAGCTCGACCGAGGTACGAGCTGGAAAGCACTCTGTGCAGATACCGGAGTGCCTGAGACACCAGTACGGTGCTCTTCGCTGTATCGTGATCATACAGCACTCCTGGTATAGCAATAGCCGCCCAATGGACGCGTCTCACCGCTCGCCGCGGGATCTCAACCTCCTCTCCCGAAGGAAGTCCCATAGCCTGAGCAAACCTCTGCCTGGTGATGCTGACATGGTCGCCATCAAACCAAAACTGTACCACCCCCGGGTCAGTATCTGCACTCTGAAAGCCCGTGTAGCGGAGAGTGGCCAACACCTGGCGGGTAGCCTCTGGGAATGTCTGGAAGGCAGGCTCAAGAAACTCTGTCCAACCCGCTCCCTCGGCAAGTAAATCGAACTCCGGGGCCAACCCGAGGGCCTCTAGAAAAGGGCGAGATACAAAGCGGCTGGCCCGAAACTCCACCTGAGCCAACGCCCTATACCTCTGGGCGGACTCGTCATCCATCCAAGCCGGGGCCTCAAGCTCGGGCTGGGCCTGTGGTGCTCTGCGTCTGGGAGGCATCCTGTAAAAAAAGGAAAGAGTCAGATAGCGAAAACTTGGCGAAACAAACACTATCAGTTTTATTTTCCAAAATTTAAGGTCCATCTGGGCCTTATCATGGGCAATGGTGGCCCAACATAGGATAAAAAAAGTAATGACAGATAAAAATAGCAAACATCCCGGCTACGGAAGTACCCTATCACGCCTTGTACGCATCATGGCAAAGGAACATGTAATCCTTATGGAGATAATTAAAGCGAATAAAGATGGGCTTTCTAAGTCCTAAGGCATGCTTCATACTTGGAAAGGTAAATAAATATTCAATTCCAGAATAGAATAAAAAAATTTGGGCAGCACCCCGGCAGGGATGTGCCCAACCTCCTGCGTGAAAAAGCAAGACAAAAGGCCTCAGGCCCTAGCAATATTATATGCATGCGAATGGGGCGCACCCCGGCAAGAGTGTGCCCCCAACAACTCAAAATAGCAGCCTCAGGCCACAAAAGCAAATCATGCACAAAAATGGTGCGCTAAAAGGATGCAATTCTAAAGCATCAAGATTATAGAAAAACTCTATTTCTATGTGATCATGCAAAAAGTTCGGATTTAATTACAGAATAATATAGAAAAATTGGCAGCATTTCCCCCTAAATTCTAAAATTATCTAAAACTTTCTTAAAGTTAAAAGAAAGAATGTAGAAATAAAAAAAGTAATAAAAAGTACTAAAGAAGTAATTATTTACTTACTTGTAATCCGGAGAAGTGTAGAAACTAGAGAAACACAAATATCCGAGCACCGGGTGAGTATATAATGCGAAAAACTGAAGAAATCGCGAAAAAATAAGAAGAAAAGACTCAAAAATCGCTAAAAACTGCTTAAAAACCGCTTGAGAGAGGAAGAAGAAAGGGACAGCAACGTTTGCGCCGTCTGTCACTCGTCCTTATATAGAATTTCGTGACCGACGGGCAGGGCGTCTGTAAAAGCGACCGACGGGCTGGCCGTCTGTCGCGAAATGAATGCAATTTAATGCGCGTGATGAAATGATGACGCGTGTTTCTGCCCGGGGGACTTCCGACGGGCAGGCCGTCCCTATGGAGAGGCGGTCAGGCCGTCTCCGTAGAGAGGCGGGCGGACCGTCTCTGTATAGGGGCGGGTAGGCCGTCGGTGACCTTCTCCTATAAAATCTGCAAGATTTTCTTGTCTCTTCATTTCCCAGCACCTTGGGCTTTTATTCTTCTCAAAAATGTTTTCCTCTCCTTTTCAAAGGATGCACCGTATTCTAGATGACAAACACACTTGGGGAGAAGGCGCCCTTTCCTCTCTGGCTGGGCTGAAATATCTGTGTCGGGTGAAAATCGACCAGAACCTCCTCCTGGCGGCGACCCACTTCTGGAACCCTAGATTTCACGTCTTCCAGTTCACCTATCAGGAATTGTGCCCTCTTTCTGAAGAATTGGCTTCCATCCTGGGAGCCCAGTTCCCTCCTGGCGTTCTGCCTTGCATTCCCCGCTGCGGCCTACTTCAGACCCGGGACGTAGCCCTAGCTCTGGGCATATCCCCCTCGGAGGCCAACCGGCTGATTCCTTCGAGTTCCTCCTTTTCTCTGGAGCTACTGATCGAGGCCCTAGATCAATTCACTGACATCTCCACCTATCGGGTAAGTATCACGTTCCTATTCTGCATGGTGAACTTCCTTACTGTTGTTCCAGGAGGCTTGACAGGTGACTTTCGTCTGCTTGGAGTTCTGAGCGACTTTCATCTGGGACTGTCCCCTCTACCACTCGTCTTGGCCGAAACCATCTTGAGTCTGGACGCTGTGAGCTCTGGGTCCACCACAACTTTTACCGGTAGCCCCTTATTACTCCAGGTACGTCATTATTTTAAAGATAGTGCGTCCCTTATGGATTTTCACACTAGCTTTTCTTTGCGGGAGGTGCGTCCTTCCGGATTTTCACACAACCCTGTGCCTTATTTTTGCCTGAAGCAAACCCTACTTACTCCAGCGGCTTTTTTTTTTTTTTTTTTTTTTTTTTTTTTTTTCAGATCTGGCTACAGGAAAAACTGAAGATGTTGTCTGAACCACCCCCTCGAGTCATTCCGCGGTACATGCCGAGCCATTTCTTGCCTCGCCGGCGACTGTATGGGTGTGCTGTGACTGGTGAAGGCATTACCAGATTCGGTGAGCTGTCAGATGATGATATCAGTTTTACATCCGCCTGGCTCCCGCTGTCTCATGCGGTCACCGATGGGTCATCAGGTTGCGTCCCTCTCTGCGGCCTCCGCCAGGCCACCTTCTGCATTACCTCGCGATGTTTACGGCAGCTGGGGATGACCCAGGATATAGTGAGGGTTCCCCTGTCTTTTCGAGGAGGAGATCTCTCGGTCGCATTTGCTTCCCGGTATCACGAGCTATGGGGTAGATTACCTGTGAAGACCGTCATCCCGAGGTTTGGCGATCATTCTGCGTCCTCAACCAGCGGGTACAAGAAGTGGATCCTCAGCCCAACCTCCGATAATAGGACTCGAGGGCTCAAGCATCTGATCGGCGAGAGCAGCAGCAAGACCTAGCTTAGCCTACATGTGTATTTCTTTTTGTGCTACATTTCTTTTTAATGCAGAACTAGAAAATGACAGAAGTGAAAAGAATAATATTCATCCTTTTCACAAGCTTTGTGTATATTTCCAGATAATTTCAGCATACATGATCAGTTTTGGCATTCACTCAGCTGCTTATGCGCTATCAATACATGAAACCAAATTTTAACAGCATCAACTCCTGTTACCGATCGGCCCTCTCGGGTTTTCACGATCGGACATTTTCTCTCATGCCTCTGATTTTTGCACAGGATGCCTTTTTTCGGTTTTCACCCTGTCGAGGCGCCCAATTTTAGCACAGCCGCCTTTTTTCGGTTTTCGACTTGCAGGGCATTTTATTCTCTTCTTTTTATTTTAGTCTTTAGCCGTGGAACCACTTGAGTCTGTCGACATTGATCGGCTCTTTAAATTCGTTCCCATCGCTGTCTGATAAGATTGCAGCCCCTCTGGACAACAACTTCTTAAGGATGTACGGCCCTTCCCAGGTAGGTCTGAACTTCCCTCTGATGTCTGGTACCCCTGGCCTCATCTGCTTGAAAACCAAGTCTCCTTCTTTTAACGGATGCTTCTTCACCTTCTTCCCGAAAGTTCTCGCTAATCTCTTCTGATATATCTGATTGTGATAATAAGCTTTCAGCCTACTCTCATCCAGTAAGTTCAAATGCTGCAATCTCTGTTGCGCCCATTCGGCTTTCGGGATTTGGGCTTCCATGACCACCCTTAGAGATTTGAGTTCGATCTCTACCGGCAATACTGCTTCTGTTCCGTACACCAGGGAAAATGGAGTAGCGCCTGTAGATGATCTCACTGTCGTTCTGTATCCCCACAGGGCGAAGGGCAACTTTTCAGCCCAGTCTTTGTAGGTTTGGACCATCTTGGACAGAATCTTCTTCACATTCTTATTGGCGGCTTCTACTGCCCCATTCGCTTGTGGTCGGTAAGGAGAGGATTTATGATGCTGCACACCATATTTCCCGAGAAGTTTTCTGGTTTCCCCCATAAACTGCACTCCATTATCAGACACTATGTGGTGAGGGAGACCATATCTGCAGATCAAGTTCCTCTCTATGAACCTGGCCATATCCCTCGCGTCAATTTTCTTGAAGGATTCTGCTTCGACCCATTTGGTGAAGTAGTCGATTGCAACTATGATATATCTGTGCCCATTGGACGCCGTAGGGCGAATCTCTCCGATGATATCTATCCCCCAAGCGGCAAACGGCCAAGGAGATGTTAGGTTATGTAGCTCTGATACCGGCAGGTGTCTCAAATCCGCATACTGTTGGCATAACTGACATTGCTTGACATACTTTGAACAATCAGTGTCCATCGTGAGCCAATAAAAGCCTTGCCTCATGATCTTCTTGGCCAAGGTCAAACCATTCATGTGGGCCCCGCAGACCCCCGCATGGGTTTCCTCCATTATCTTGTGCGCTTCCCTTTCATTCAAGTATCTGAGCTGAATCCCATCTGGCCGTCTTTTGTACAGCACCCCTTCCAAGGATATGAACTGAGTAGACAACCTGCGTATCATCCTCTGGTCCTTTTCAGTGGCTTCTTCTGGAAATCTATCGCTTTCCAAGTAATTCATGATATCAAAGTACCATGGCTTCCCATCTGACGCCTCTAGTTCCATTACGGGCTCGGTTTCAAAGCTGGGCCTATCAGAGCTCGAAATTAGCACCGGTTTCATGACCACTCCCTCAGGATTATCCCATATTGACACTAAGGTTGCCAACGCATCAGCCAAACGGTTCTCATCTCTGGGCACGAAGTGGAAGGTGCAAGTCTCAAACTGTCCACACATCTCTTTCAAATATTGAACATAGGGGACCAGTCTCTCTTCCTTAACAGCCCACTCACCTCGGATCTGGTTTATTACCAAGGACGAGTCACCAAATACCTCTACATTTCTTGCCCCCAACCCAGCCAAAGCCTCTAACCCGAAAGTGCACGCTTCATACTCAGCTTCATTGTTGGTTGCTTTGTATCTCAGTTTCTTAGCGAGAGGAAGCTTCTCATCATCTGGGGTTGTCAGGATGACTCCGACTCCGGCTCCTTTGTTGTTTACCGCCCCGTCAAAGTGCAACTGCCATCCTTGAACAGAAATCGCGCCTATGCTCTCATCAGGAAAGATAAATTCGGGGGTGTCCCCTTGGATAGGATGTTCATCAAGAAATTCGGCTACAGCTCGCCCCTTAATAGTCTTGCGGGTGATGTATTGCACGTCAAACTCTTGTAGCAAGAGCAGCCACCTCCCCATCTTTCCAAGCAAAGACGGTGCCTCCTGCAAATATCTTAAAGGATTCTGCTTGGCTACAGCCTGAACCTTGTATGAGTGGAAGTAATGCCTTAGCTTCCTCGACGCCCAAATCACTGCAAGGCAGATCTTTTCCACTTCAGCATATTTTACTTCGTAAGCCAGAAACTTCTTGCTGAGGTAATAAATTGCAAATTCCACCCCAAACTCATCCTCTTGAGCCATCATGGCGCCCACTGAACCGTCCTCTACTGCTAGGTACAGAATAAGCGGTTTAACAGGTTGCGGAGGCCTTAGTACTGGCGGATTTAACAGGTACTCCCTGATATTATCAAAGGCTCTCTGACAGTCTTCATTCCAGACTACGGGCTGGTTCTTTCTAAGCAGCTTAAAAACAGGTTCGCATATCGAAGTGAGCTTGGCAATAAATCGGCTAACATACTGCAACTTGCCTAGAAAACTCCTTACATCTCTCTCCTTCTGTGGCACAGGCATCTCTCTGATAGCTTTCACCTTATCGGGGTCAATTTCTATCCCCCTCTGACTGACGACATGTCCCAACAGCTTTCCTGAAGTCACCCCGAAAATGCACTTCTTGGGATTAAGTCGCAGATTATACTTGTCGATTCGGGTGAAGAACTTCTCTAGAGCTTCAAAGTGTCCCTCTCGGGTGGCCGATTTGACCATCATATCATCGACATATACCTCCACTTCTTTGTGAATCAGGTCGCTTAGGATCTTGGTTGCCATCCTTTGGTATGTGGCCCCTGCATTCTTCAGGCCGAAAGGCATAACCCGATAAGCATAGGTACCCCACTCCGTGATAAAAGCGGTTTTAACCCGGTCAGCTATCTTGTTCAGGATCTGGTTGTAGCCCACATATCCATCCCCAAAGCTGTACATCGCGCAATTGGCGGCGCTGTCTATCAATACATCAATATGGGGTAGTGGAAAATCATCTTTAGGACAGGCTTTGTTAAGATCTCGATAATCCACGCACACCCTGACCTTTCCGTTCTTCTTAGCCACAGGAACCACATTCGCCAACCAAGTAGGGTACTGGACTTCCACCAGAAACTTAGCTTCGATCTGCTGTCGGATTTCCTCCTTAACCTTGTCAGCCCATTCTGGTCTCAGCCTTCGCAACTTCTGCTTCACAGGCCTGCAATCTGGGTAAGTCGGGATGGCATGCTCCGCCACGGCTCGGTCAATCCCCGGCATATCCTCGTAGGTCCAGGAAAAGACTTTTTCATGTTTTCTTATTATTCTCTCAAAATTTTTCTCTCCTCAGGAGTTATATTTGATGCTATTAGAATTTCTCTCGGATTTTTCGAGGTTCCAAGATTGAAAGGCGTTGTGCCAGTAGAGTCAATGTCAAAAATTGATGGAATATGATCATGTTCATGCATGTTGAAATCATCAGAAACATCGCACAAATAAGTGAAATTGTTCATCTTATTGATAATATTATTGTTATCATTTACATCATAAAAGAGTTCTGGAATAAAAAGACAATCTAGGCTAGAGTCTTCCACTGCCACTCCCGAGGTTGATGCCGCTGCAGCTTGCTCATTGACTTTCTGGTCTAGCAGAGGCCCTTCAGGCACGTCGGAAGAAATCTGCAAATCCTCTAGTCCCATCACTAAATCTGCTACCTTCCCTTTTCCTTTTAGCCTAGCAGCTACCATTTTCTCAGTAACGACCTCCTCAAGCTCGCACTTATCCCAAATGATCCCCTGAGTCATGACTTCTTCATCCCAAAAGCCTTTAGCGGTATTGACAAACCCGACGCTCCAGTCATACACATCGTTAAAAATTTCAAAGCCAGGGACAATCCTCCCATCTACCCACTGCGGTTCATTTTCGCCAGTATAAGCACATACTGAGGATGCGGGGACAAAGCTTTCTGAAATGTGGGGGATCCTGTCTGTTACTCTCTTCTTGCTAAAACCACCTCTGTACCCCAGACCTTTCCGGTTCTTTTGCCCTCGAGTGGTGATCGCGGTCTGCAATCCTTGGGAGTTTCTGCCCAATCCAGCCCCAGGAAGATAGTGCATCTTCCTCATCATATTAACAACAGCCGGGCAATCTCCTGATCCGTGCTCTTCCTTTATCATAGATACATGAAAACCGCTGAATGGCTGATTGGCAATTTCTAGCGCTGAGACCTGGTTCTCCCTGGCCGCCTTGATAGTTACCACCTCTCCTTCGTGCGGGAACTTTATCATCTGATGCAGTGTGGATGGCACTCCCCCTAATTTATGAAACCATGGTCTCCCTAGCAAAGCCGAGAAATTAGCAGGAATGGGCAGAACCACAAATTCAACTTCCACTTCGATAGGTCCCGTCTTGACCAAAGTCCTGAAGGTTCCCGAGGCTTGCCTCCTCGAGTTATCGTAGGCCGTGATAGTCAGGTCGGACCCGCTGAGCATATCCTCGCTTAAGCCAAAAGCTTGCAAAGCTATCAAAGGGCAGACGTTGATAGAAGACCCATCGTCCACCATAACGCAAGCAGTGTGCTTGCCGCTAATCTGCGCCTTAATGTATAAGGGTCGGTTATGATTACGGCCTTCTGCCGGTAAGTCGACGTCGGAAAAGATCAACCTCTCCTCGGATCCTCCTTTGATTAGACCCAAAAGCTCTGATGGGGAAATAGTGGTGGCAACTGTGGCTTCAACCAAAGCCTCTACTACCTTCTGCCTATGAGAGGGGGATTGCCTCAACAAATCCCAAATGGATATCTGAGCTGTGGTCTTCTTCAATTGCTTTATAATCTGCTCCTCCTCTGGCCCTTTCTCTGCCACTGGCTGTACTGGCTCAGGTAGCTTTGCAATCTCAGGGATCACCCTTCCACTTCTAGTGACAGCGCCTACCTCTCCCTCTTCTTCGTCGGAGCCCCACAGATCAAGGTTCAATCCTTCTTCACCCTCGGCTTCTCCACCGCTCTCACTGCTGGACCAACAATCAAGAGTCGCCACAACTGCTCTCTCCTTTTGATCCTCGGAGTTACCGACAGTAGATTCCTCATTCCCATACAGATCTTGTAGCACGTACCACTCTGGCAGGCTAGATTGGATCATGAACACAGGTGGGGGTACAGCATTATAACCAGGCCTCTTCTCAACTTCTCTCCTCTCAGGGTCAGAGATTTGCTTGCTATCGATCAAGTCCTGAATCGAGTGCCGAAGCACTTTGCATTTATCAGTGACATGGCCCGAGTACTGGTGGAATGCACAGAATTCGTTGTCCTTATGTCCCGGTTTCCCTTGTGTCGGAGCTGGCCTAGGAGTTAGAGGACGCAATTTTCCTTCCTTCATCAGCCTCTTCAAGACCCAGGATAATGGTCTCCCTAAGTTCGAAAACTTCCTCGGGGTGGCTACCTCAGTAGCAGACACTTCACCCATTCTTCTAGTGCTGTTACTGGGGCCTGCCGGCCTACTAGCTCCTTGACCGGGGTTAGCCCTTTTGGCAAAATTATCATTGTTAGCTCTCCGGGTCAAAAACTCCCCTTCTGCTTCGATTGCTATATCCTTGAGAGACTCCCAGTCTTTTAACCCCTTCATCCTCAGTCCCTCCTTCAAGTACGGGCTCGCGTTCTTAATGAAAAGACGAATCTGATCTTGGGTATCAGGCTTTCGGCGCATCTCCATTACTCGGTTCCGCCATCGGGTAAGGTACTCATGGAAGGATTCCCCGGCCTTCTGTTGGAGCAACTCAAGATCTTTCAGAGTCACCTCCATTCTGGTGTTACAGTCATATTGTTTCAGAAATTCCTCAGTGAGCAGATCCCAATCTTCTTTAGTGCGACGGTCAAGGCCGTGATACCAATCTATGGCATGAGAGGTCAGACTCAGACAAAAGTATTCCACTTTCTGCTTCTTGGACAACGTGGTCCCCTTCATGACTAGAGAATATTGCTTCACATGTGCAGTAGGATCAGAAGTACCATCGAATTTCGGCACATCCGGCATTTTGAAATTATAAGGGATCGGATCCTCTCCGTCCAGCTCCCTATCCTCAGGATTCATCCCGTGGGCTCTACCTATCATACGAGCCATGGCCTCGAACCTCTCTTCCATCTTTTTCAAAATAAAATCATCAGCCTGAGGTGCCTTCCCCTTTTCGGATGCCATGCTCAACCTATCATCCTCGATATCTCTATCGTCATCAATTCTCAGCACTGGCCTTCTTCTCAGCTCTCCCGAAGCCACTGATCTCAACTCTACCGGTGGCGGCCTAACGGGCTCCTCTCGCCTTTCAAACCTTTCTTCTTCAGGCTCGTTCAGTCTTACCGGAGGAGGAGGAGGAGGATTCTGTGGAGCATTCGACTGAGCATTCTGCTGTGCTAAAGCGGTTAACATATTCATCATTCTACCCTCGAATTCCTCGAAACGGCGGCCCACTTCTTCGGCAATCATGGCCCTGGTGGCATCTTCCCCCCTGGGTGAATTTGCCATCTGAGATACCGTGCCACTTACTTCTGATAAAATCTCGGGCAGACCATCTCTATCTGACAGCTCAAGAACTCAGATCAGTCGTCCGGTCGGTGATCTAGTCCACCTGGGCAGATCTATGATGGCTGCAGGGACAAAAGTTAGAATGATGCATGAAATGTAGGTATAATGCATGATCGTGATATGCATCATTTACAGAGCACAAGCAAGCAAGTAGGTCCTTCCACCCTTATTTCTCCCACACACGTGGTCGTGCAGTCTCTTTCCTAGGTGGGATTGGCCCATGGGTTAACAGGGAACCCAATAGGCGCGTATGGTGCGCGGCGAAAAACCGGCAGCATAACACTCCTATGCTAATGTACAAGCGGATGGATAATGATCGTCACGTATTCGGACGCTCCATAAATTTCGACATGGCCCTACCGGGGCATGATAGCCTTTGGCTAGGTTACCAAGTGATATATTTGGATTCGTCCAATACGTAAGGATCCATACAGCAAGCATGAGATTTAAGGTTCATTTCACCTGTGGAAAGTGACTACAGTCATTACATGAGCTTTGGACAAGGGAGATGTTCCTTTGAGGCTACCCAAGCATGATCCCTGCCGACGGGTCTAGCTCATCACGAGCATAACGACCGATCGGGTCATCATTTTGATATACCATTGAGGTACGTGGCTTGGGCTGGTGATTATCCTTAACACTTCCCCAAATTGAGTGAAAATGAGGAGGTGCTTCAGGAACGCACCGGGGCTAAAAGAGGGACCAAACTAGCGTATTCTAAGGCTCTAATGATATGCAAATGCAAATTTGAGAGAAAGTGAATTCATGAATTAAATTTTAATCATAAATGTTAAAAGAGGTATTTTCAAATCAAAATCTCGAACCATAAACGTCCCCAGCGGAGTCGCCACTGTGACGCGCGCCGGATCCCGATGCGCCGCCCGTTCGACCGCCCGCACGTGGGCGACCGGGGCATTTGCGGGTCCGTTGGCATCTTGCGATAAATCACAAGTGCGTCTATGTTGAGCAACACGGAGGTTTCATGGAGTCGCCACCCAATAGAACATTGGGAAAGTTTCTCTCGCCTCGGAGAGCCTAAGACTGCGCTTTTTATCCATATTGAGCCATGAGGCCTAGGATTAGCGCTAAAGTCTCGTGACTCAAGAAGTATCTTGAAGGATAACCTCTAACCTCTCGAGCCCAAAGACCAGAGCTGGGTCCGGGATTTCTCATCTATTTCTACCTCAATTATTTTATGATCGAATTTTAATGTCATTAATTCGCTCTCTCTCCACACTATGCAATTGATTAAAAGGCGCATTTATTCATATTCGGAAAGCAGTAAATGAGCGGATAAATAATGAAGTGATAAAGTACAACAATACAAGGAGCGGAATACAACTCCCTTTTATAAATGTGCGAATCATGCATAAATCGGGGCATTGTTTATTTTGAGGACTTTGGTCCTCGCATGCATCGTTATCAAAAATGGGATATTTTATATGTGATGATCTTTATTGGATGAAAATAGGGCGTTTGGACCCTTTTGCATTTTTGTACAAAACCCCCTTTTATTTAAGTAGAAATTGTTGGTCTATTTTTACTTTTAACAGAAAAAAAGAGCTTATTCATATACATAAAATAATCAATGAATGAAAAAGCGAGAGAAAATAAATCAAGAGGTTTAAGAAAACTAAACCGGACGGAATCCACCATGCATGGTAGGCAGCCACTCAAGCTCGAAAATATCCAAGAGGACCAATATACACTCACAGAAAATTAAGAGATGTTAACATTCATGAAATTAACCCATGAGAAATCGAAAAGACTGAATAGAGATGAAAAATGGTCAAAACAATGGAAGCAGAACCCACCGACGGCCTGTTCCTGGTTGACCGACGGGCGTCGGTTTAGTTATTCCACACGCCCGTTTGTCACTCAAGGAGGGCGTCTATAGGTGGGTGACCGACGGGCGTCGGTCACAAAGATGACCCGTCGGTCACCTCTGTCTCGAAAAAAACAGAAAGAAGAAAAGGGCCTTTTGAAAATAAAAAAGGTTTTATTCAAGAAGGGGACGAGGGAGTCAAAATGAAGAAAAGTAATGACAGGTATTCAAAAATTTCACAGAATGAATGAATAAATGATAAATAATTAAATATAAGATGAGGACAGAGAGAGAATCCGGAATATTTACCCTCAGATAGTTGCCTTGGGTAGAATTTTGATGTCGGTTAGATCCCAGCGCGTTCCACGAGAAAATAGGAGAATGAAAGATGAGAGAGAGAAAATGAGCTATTTCACCTCTGATCCTTCAGAAAGTCGATTTAGGAGTCCAAATCTAAAGAAAACTAATTAGTTTTTAGTTCCTTTGATCGATTTGATCCTTGATTAAGTAAAATTCTTTGGGAAATGTGTGTTTTGGAAGAGAGAGAAAACGTGCTCGAATTTTGGCAGAGTTTCCCCTTCTGAAAAATTTCCCAACCCTTTTGAAGTGGAAATCCGGACCTTATATAGCCAGACACGACCGACGGGCGTCGGTGCATAGGGGCGGGCGTCGGAAGAATCCTACTGACACAAGGACACTTCCGACGGCCCTGCCACCTTCACCGACGGGCGTCGGAACGGTTGCGTGCCCCGGGAAACCAGGCGGCTCCTGACAGGGGCGGTGACTTTCCGACGGGCGTCGGAAAATCCCCCAAGCCGTCGGTGACTCAAAGCGACGGGCTACTTCCACAGACGGGCTGGCCGTCTGTGGAGGACAAAAAACCCTTTTGACTCAGAAAACTCCCGTTTTCTCCCCCTCTGCCCCTGAAGTGTAGAAAAACCTCATTTCTCACGGAACGCGGGACTAAAACCTCCAACTTCAGCCTCCTGTACAGGCCTCGAACATTGATTTCTTCATAGGGTAACCTCTGATCCGGACTGTTCCAGGACACGGTGCTTACAACTATATCTCACAACATTCAGGCACTATGCAAGCTGGGACAAGGCTAGTGGGGTACATGCAGGAGGACAAATTACAATTTGGGTTGCAGTTGGATAACACTGCCTCTCACGATAGTCAGGCATCGAACAGGCAGAGACGAGGCCTGCAGGATGAGGGTGGTCGGATGAATCGTCAAACGGTTGTGGTAAAGTACACAATAACTCTGCAGCGAGGAGTCACCAGCTTGAACACAATAGCAGAAAGGTAAGGACCGCCTCAGGTACGCATTTCTTCCCTTATTCTCTGAATTTTGGCTCATCTAGACACTAATGTACTAGTTTCCCCAAAATTGGGGGCAACTGTAGACACCGGGTCCTGAGGCAGTCCAGATAAGAGTTACCCGATGAAGATATCAACGTCTATTCCCAGGCAAATGGATGAAAGTTGTGAGTTTTCATTCTCCGATTTTACAAGGATTGAGGATTCTTCTTGGTGATAGGGGAATTCTGAACGTCGGGAGGAGTTCATATTTTGAAAATCTGGACTTTGCTCCATCGATGGGTATTCCATCGGTCATAGCGACGCCCGTCGCTCGTTCCCAAGGATGGCCCCCCTTGCGTGAGCAGCGCCTATTGCTCATACAGAACGGGCTGTCTCTCACTGGAGTGACTCCCGTCGCTTGCATTAGAGGCCTGTCCCTCGCAACGAGCGCCGACCGTTGCTCGCTTGCGAAGGCCATCTCTCGCGTTGAGCGACACCCGTTGCTAGTGCGAGAGATGCTTGCCTCTCGCGAGCGACGGCTATCTCTCAGCCTCTGTCTCTCGTGGGTGGTCCATCGCACAAAAGACCAAGGATGCCCCTGTCACCGATGCCCGTCGGTCCTCCACCGATGCCTATCGGTCGTCGATCTGCCGTTGATTTGAGCGGGATTTCCCAGATTTTCCAAATCCTTTCAAATACATTTTCAAGATTTTCCAAAAATTTCCTAAATCTTTTGAAATATGTTTTGAGGACTTTTTATATTTCCTAAATCTTTTCAAATATTTTCAAATTTTGGATTTTATTTTGAGAATATTTGGTAAATCATTCGGTTTTGACTTTGATTTCAAAAATCTTTTTTAAATTTAAATTCTAAATTTAAATTTATTTGAATTATTTTCCTAAACCTATAAATAGGGGGTTGAGGCTCATTATTTGGGGTTAGCAGTTTTTACAAGATAAAAAGGGTTAGCAATTTTTTTGAAACAGAGAATTTTCCTACAAAAAGTTCTTCGCTTTTATTTTCGTCAGATTTTTATCAAATATTCTTCGAATTAAGGCAAATCTAAAAGAACGAAATTAATTCGTTTCTATCCAATCTAGCCTTTTAGCATTCATAATTGCTAGCAAAACAACGAGAAAGAAAAATATAATTTTCTTTCCTTGATTTATTTTCGAAAACACGATTTTTGCAGCCAAAAATCTCCTAAAATTATGCATCACAGATCAATTCTTGTAGAACTCGAGGAATAGAAATCATGCAACATTCGCCTTCAGAGGTAATATTCAGATGGTAAACATTCTAGATCGATCTCCATTACACTTGATCATCTCATATTGATTTTACACATAAAATGTCATTTTGTTTAAAATAAAACTTTTTTTTGCTTGATTTTCACTTTTTTTTCTTGGTCTGGGATGACCGACGGGCAGATGACCTACCGAAAACCATCACTCATCCGAGCGATGGGCCTTTGAGGGCTTATATCTCTACCCATCGGTCGGCCCAAGGACACGGACAGAGGACCCACCGACGGCCGTCGCTCATCCAAGCGACGAGCCATCGAGGGCTTATACCTCTACCCATCGGTCGGCCCAGGGACGCCCGTCACTCATGCGGAATGGACCGTCCCTGGGCCTTTCCCCCTCAATTCCATTCACTTTCTTTTTATTTATTTATTCCTTTCTTTTCTTTTCCTTATTTTCATTATAAATTTTTATAGATTCTTTTCTTCCTTATTTATTTATTTTTCATATTTATTTTAGTTGTTGCACTAACATGATTTTTATTGTTGTGAGTTTTTATTGCTTTTTTATTGGATTTGGGTTATATCAAACAAAGGACATCGCAATGATCTGAGAACTTTCATTCGGGTTTATTCTTTTACCCTTATTCCATTTAATTTCAGTTTCCAATTTTGTAAATATTATTTTATTCCGCTAACATGAAAATGGTTAAATATTTATATTAATTAAATTGGAATTCACTAATAAAATGAGGACTAATGTCCTATTTCTCTTATCAAATAAAATTAACACTTTAAAGTTATTTTTGTAAGTATACATGTGAGGACCAATGTCCTCACTCCTTACTGAACATCCAGTTTTATGTATGATCCACATGCTATTTACAATGGGGGTTGTATTACGCCCCTAATTTTGTTGTAATTTATCGGATTTTCATTTTTCTTGTTTTAATCTTGCTACCATTTACCGCTTTCATTTATCGCTTTTATTACGTGAATGATCTGCGCTTTAATTAATGCATTAAATTGTTTAAGAAAAGGAATGAAATGTTAAATTCAAAACTAAATTATAATTTAACCAAGGTATGAATAAAAATGAAGTCCCGAACCATCTCTGGTCTTAGGCTCAATGAGGTTAGAGGACCATCTCAATGTGCTATTGGGGTGGGGTCTCCAAAATATCTCTTATTGCCCAAAATAGGCCCAATTTGCATTATCTTAGGCTCCACGAGATTAGATGATCTTTCCAGTGTTTTACTGGAAAGAGGTGTCCAAAATATCTCTGGCCTGCCCAAAATAGACGTATATGCATCGTCTTAGGCTTCATGAGATTAGACGATCCTCCCAATGTTCTATTGGAAGGAGGTGTCCAAAATATCTCTGATTGCACAAAATAGACAAATATTCGCTGTCTTATGCTCAGTGAGGCTAGACGATCATTCCCAATGTTCTATTGGATAGCGACTCCAAAATACTCATTGTTGTCCAAAATAGATGCCCTCGTAAATCTCTTACAAGTTCCATGAACCTCTCTCGAACGCCCTAAAAGCGGGCGCTTGGGGCGGCCAGAGTTCGGCACGCGTCACAATGATGAACCCTTTCATGAAGCATGGGAAAGATTTAGGAGGCTGTTGAGGAGTTGTCCCCATCATGAGGTAGCTGTTTATTAGCTGATGACTACGTTTTATGTAGGAGTTACAGCACCTACATGATCACTTTTAGATGCTGCATTTTGTGGGAGTTTTATGAACAAGTTATCGGTAGATGCTTTTAATTTGCTAGATAAAATAGCAGCGAATGATTCCCAATGAGCAACCACAAGAGCAGTACCAAAGAGGCAAGGTGTCTATAACATTGATGAGGTTGCGATGTTAAAAGCTCAAATAGAGCAGATGAGGAAGGAGTTGAGTGGATTGAAAGTGCAGAATATGGCTCCTGTTTCTCAAAATTGTGAGTTATATGAGGATGTACAAGGTGTTCAAGGGAGTATAGCCGTAGGGGATGTTAATGCAGTCGGAGATTTTAGAAGAACTGACCTTACAGCATTAGTTATAATTCAGGTTAGAGAAATCACCCGAATTTTTCTTGGAGAGAGGGAAATAAATTAGCTTCTTTTTCTCAACCCCAACCAAGAGCTCCCTTCAACCAAAATGTCACCTATAATCAGAGCCAAGCTTACCATCCACAAGTGAATACACACTACCAAACACCATACACCTCATCCCAACACCAAGGACAAGGCTCAAATCAAACTCAAGCATATAACCCACCGGGATTCTAGCCAAAACCACCTATTCAATAGAAGAAACCAAACCTTTAAGACATGTTTGCTAGCTTTATGAATAGTCAGCAACAATTTATGACTAGTTAAAACACAAGGTGAAATTCTCAAGAACAATAGAACTGTAACCAATATGCATCCGTGAGGAATTTGGAGACACAATTGGGCCAACTTATGAACTCAGTCCCAAATATGCAACCGAGCACTTTTTCTTCCAATGTGGATAGAAATCCTAAGGAGGAGGCTAAGGCAATTATATTGCAGAGTGGTAAGCAGATGAATTCGGAAAAAAAGCAAGGTAAGTTATCTTCAACTACAGAGGAGCCGACACAGAAGATAAGTGATTCTAACCCAAGAGTAGAGATAAAAGTAGATGCTCCAATCATTGACAAAGGTAAGAATATTGTGAATTTTGATGTAGGAAATTTTGATATTAATAGGTTCCCATTTCTTGTATAGTTAGAAAGGAGAAGAAAAACGAGCAATTAGCTAGATTTTTAGAGATGTTCAAGAAATTGCACATTAATTTGCCATTTGCTGAGGCTTTATCTCACATGCCTAACTATGCTAAATTTATGAAAGAACTTTGCTCTAATAAAAAGAAATTAGAAGGGTGTAGAACTATGCAACTTACAGAGAACTATAGTGCTATGATCATGAACAAAATCCCTAAGAAATTGGAACATCCGTGTAGTTTTACCTTACCATGTGAGATAGGAGAACATTTTATTTGTAGTGCCTTATGTGATTTAGGAGCTAGCATCAATTTAATGCCCTATTCAATGTGCATGAAATTGAATCTTAGGGATCTAAAGGAGACATGTATGAGGCTTCAATTGGCTGATAGATTAATGAGGCAACCGAAGGGAGTGATAGAGGATTTGTTAGTGAAAGTGAGAAAATTCATTTTTCCTGTAGACTTTGTGGTTATGGAGATGGAAGAGGATAGGAAGGTGCCATTAATTGTAGTGTAACACCCCCTACCCATACGTAGGCGAACCCATCCGCATGGGAGTGAGATGCCGTATGAGCAAGGGTATCACCACACAGATCGATACAAAAATATACATTCAATCACATTATACATACTAAAATGCAGCGAAAATAAAACTTTGGAAACATCAGAATGATGATGCATTAATATAATAACATTCATTAGAATAATGTTCTGATCACAACTGATATTACAAAATAATGACAACTGCTAGAGATACATAGCGGAAGCTTACAAAAACTATATAAAATAGAGAGTTCTATTACAAAAGAATCATACTACAAAAATAAAGCCCTAACACTAATCCCTCTATGTTGGCTTGACTGGCGTCGACTCTCCCAAAAGTAAAACGCCTTCCGCACCTGCACGAGTGAAAACACCGTGCTAAGCGTTAATGCTTAGTGGCGAAACAAACAATAATATGTGGACGGCCATTCACAATGGTCGTCAAGGCAAATCACATATGATAATGGCATACTGAATATCATAAGATATGATCATAAAAGAATTCCATTCATAACCATTCAAAGGTTCAATAACATATTCAAATGCCAATAGCTCATATACTCATAATTAGAGTCATTCAAATTCAAATACTTATCATCATATCAGACAAATCATAACACCTGCTGACTCATAGTAGTGGATTACGAGCAAATGCGTAGCAGTACCTTACGGCTAAGAATCGACACGTAGCTATACCTTACGGGTACGAATCGAGAAAATAATATCATATTTTCTCTTTTCAAAACATTTTACAAACGGATCTTAAATAAGATCCGAACACATAAAAGTTCGCGAGGAACTAAGCAGGGACCTGATCAGGGTCCAGAACAGTACAGAGGCTGCAGCAAAAGGACTCTTTTAGGCATACCTAACTATCCACTAGACTAACTCTTGCAGGTCATGCATAATACAATTCACATTTAGGCATATCATATTGAGTTCACAACTTAAGGCATAAATAACACCTTCTTAATTCAACCATAACATTCAATATAATTTGATATAGCAAAATATAATCTAATGATATTAGATACATGAAGTGACACTGAATAATATTTAAAACCAATGAATAACGAAAAAGGAACGAAAACGAAGAAATATCAAAAACTTCAAAAGCTGGGCAGTAGCGGTTTACACAACGGTATGACATTGTCTTACCGCTGTGTAAGACCTTTTACACGAGGATATGGCAAAGCCATACCGCCGTGTAAAATGAAAGAGCATGAGTCATGCATGAGGGACACAACTCGTGTCGCTTCCCTTCCCTCAAGTGCCCAGAGAACACTTAAACGGCGGTATGGAGTTCCTTACCGCTGTGTGGCTTGACGGACAGCATTCCAGAGGGTATTTACATGGCGGTATGGACATGCATACAGCCGTGTAAAATGACCTGAACCCAAAAAAGTGCCATAGAAAAACACACAACTCAAAATCCAACTTAACATACTTCAAAATCAAACTATATACTCATCAAAATCAACATAAAACCCACCTTTTCAAGCTCATAAACTCAAAAGAACATGCATTAACATGAGTAAATCATCCAAACCAAAACCAACAACTCATAATCCAGAAACTTAATCAATTGCATATATAATCAAATAAAATCACAACTTAAGTTATTAACTCAACATACTCAAAATTCATGACATATACACCATTATAAGATGATCAAACAAGCAAATTTCCAGAAATAAATAAAGAATACCATAATCATCCAAAATGCACATAATTCCAAAACCTTATACTCCTATGCTCCAATTACTTGGTACCACTTCCACCAGCCTTCTCCTTCCCCTTAGGATCGCGAGGAGGCTCAACTAACAAACATACCCAAAAATCAAACCAACAACAAACCCTAAATTAAACCCTAAATCAGAAATGTAGAAGAAAAGATGATGAAGAAGAAGAAAATACAGTAACTTACCAAAATAGACCTTAGAGTAGACCAATTTCCACCAATCCAGCTAAGGAAAGAAATGGATCAAATTGAACTAAAGGAAGAAGAAGAAAAGAAGGAGGAGGTAGCAGTAGGGAGAGGGAAAATGGGAATGGGTGAAGATGGCTTTCCCTTTTCTCTCTCTCACTTCAATAATACAATCCTTCAATTTTCCTCTTACCACATGTCAATTAGGGGTTGGTGAGAATTGGTCACTCACACCCTACAAACATGCAAGAACACACATACAAAACTAACTCTCACTAATGCACACCCTACCAACATGTGAGCAGGCACACACAAACCCAACTCAATGCACATACACCCTACTAACATATATGTACACAGACCATAGTAAAATCCCCAAAACATGCATTTTACCCAAAATGCCCTTGTCACTTGCCTTCACACACATAATGCACACATGCACAAATGGCTCCAACTTCTAGGGGGCAAACGGGGTGTTACAACTCTCCCCTACTAACATAAATTTCGTCCTTTAAATTCTCACCTAAACTGAAAAGCTGTGGATACTGAGTTCTCATCGTCGCCTCTAGTTCCCAAGTCGCTTCTTCAATACCATGATGATGCCATAATACCTTGACCAAAGGGATTTGCTTATTCCTCAACTGTCTCATTTCCTGAGCTAAAATGGCCTTTGGTTCCTCATTATATGAATAATCTGGCTGCCCTTGTACATCTTGAATCGAAAACACATGCGAAGAATTTGATCTATATCGATGAAGCATGGAGACATAAAATACATCGTGCAACTTTGCCAACTCCATTGGTAAAGCCAACCTATAGGCTACTGGACCAACCTTTGCTAATACCTCATAATGTCCAATAAATCGAAGACTAAGCTTACCTTTCTTACCGAATCGCAACACTTTCCTCCAAGGTGAAACCTTAAGGAAAACTTTGTACCCGACCTCGAACCGAATATCTTTCCTCTTCAGGTTAGCATAGGACTTCTGTCTATCCTTAGCCACTTTCAGATTCTGCTGCACAACTCTGATCTTTTCCTTAGTATCTCTAACAAATTTTGGCCCAACAACGGAATGCTCGGTCAACTCTATCCAACAAACTGGAGTCCTACATAGCCGACCATATAAAGCCTCAAATGGTGAAATACCAATGCTCAACTGGTAACTGTTATTGTAGGCAAACTCCATCAGCTGCACATATCTGTCCCAACTATCTGAAAATTCCAAAGCACAAGCCCGCAACATATCCCCCAAAATCTAAATGACCCTCTCTGACTGCCCTTCTGTCTGAGGATGAAATGCCGTACTGAAATTCAACTTGGTACCCAAAGCTCTTTGCAATTCTTTGCAAAACTTCGATGTGAATCTTGGATCCCGATCTGACACTATAGACAATAGCACTGCATGCAATCTGACTACCTCATCCACATAAATACAGGCTAGCTTATCCATCGAATATTCCACTCTAACTGGCAGAAAATGAGCTGACGTTGTAAGCCAATCCATAATCACCCAAACTTAGTCATGCTTCCTTTGAGTCAACGGCAAACCCGACACGAAATCCATAGTGAGGTCATCCCATTTCCATTCAGGGACGTGCAAAGGAGTGAGCAATCCCGAAGGAACTTGGTGCTCAGCCTTTACCTGCTGACAGGTCAAACACTTGGCCATAAAATCCATAATGTCTCTCTTCATGCCAGACCACCAATAGAATTGCTTCATTTCCTGATACATTTTCTCACCACCGGGATGCATAGTGAAAACCGTAGTGTGCACCTCACTCAAAAGCTGTTTCCTTAACTCAACATTCTTGAGCACACACAAACGATTCCTATACATAAGCACCCCATCCAAAATTGAGAACTTTGACTACTTACCCTGCTTAACCTCTAGGAAAGTCCGTTGTAATCTCACATCATCCTTCTGAGCATCCACTATCAACTGTCTCAAGGTAGGCTTCACTCTTAGTTGGGCAAGCAAAGCCCCATCTGAATCAAATCTCCATCTAAACCGCCTTAAAAACAAAGCCAAAATGACTTCCTACTCAAAGCATCGGCAACCACATTGGCTTTACCCGGATGCTAATCCACAATGCAGTCGTAGTCCTTGAACAACTCTAACCATCATCGCTGCCTCATATTCAACTCCTTCTGTGTGAGGAGATATTTTAAACTCTTATGATCCGTAAAGATCCTACACTTCTCCCCATACAGATAATGACACCAAATCTTCAAAGCAAAGATCACAGCCGCTAATTCCAAATTGTGCGTCGTATAATTTCTCTCACATGGCTTTAACTGACGGGAAGCATAAGCCACTACTTTTCTCTCTTGCATCAACACACAATCAAGCCCAACACCGGAAGCATTGCTGTACATCAAAAACTCTTTACCCGAGATGGATTGAGTAAGTACAGGAGCTTCAACTTACAAACTCTTCAACCTCTTAAAACAGGCTTGACACTATCCGACCACTCAAATCTAACTTCTTTTCTCAACAACCTCGTCATAGGAGCAGCAATCACTGAGAAACCTTTCACAAACCGATGATAATAGCCTCAAGAAAGCTTCTCACTTTTGGAACATTCCTAGGTACTTTCCAATCTACAATCGCCTCAATCTTAGATGGATCAACTTGAATCCCCTAAGCCGACACAATATGCCCCAAGAAAGACACTTCCCGAAGCCAGAAGTCACACTTACTAAGCTTCGCAAACAACTGATGCTCCCTCAAAACTTGCAAAACCAACAGGAGATGCTCCTCATGCTCACTCTCATGTCTAAAGTAAACCAAGATGTCATCTATAAGCACCACTACAAATCAATCAAGATATGGCCTAAACACTCGGTTCATCAAATCCTTGAAAGCCACAGGTGCATTTGTTGGAAGTTGCTAGATCCCTTATGTTTACTATGAATGTTCCAAATGTTAGTGGTTATGCCCTAGGCCAAGCATTTGGACCTTGATGTAATCATTACTTTTTCATTTATATAATGGTTTTCTTCGCATTGATATTATTGGCATGTTACATTATTGTAATGTTTATGAATAACAATGTTATTCATGTTGTCCCTAGTCATTTATCAATAAAGGGCATAAAGATAAATTAAGACTAGTATAGATTTGCATTGATAATCATGGGATGATTATATATGTTGATATAAATCAAATCTATATGTACTTGCTAGAGAACAAAGTACTGGATAGACCCACTATAAGATCACTTCATGGGTTAATGTCATAAGTGATCTTATAATAGATATATTATTAAATCCTTTGACCTGAGGTTATCATAGTTTCCTACATAAGGATCATTATGTTTTGACATAATCAAACGTTATCTTTAATCGGATAATTATAAAGTTTATGATCGGACATAATGAGAATTATGCGGAGGAAAGTGAATAATCAAGATGGAATTTGTCCCTCTCTTATGAGAGAGATATCTATTGGGCCCCTCGATAAGTAGGACTGTAAAATGCATGGCCGTGCTCAAATGAATTGATAGTGTGATCAATGTCATTTGAATTTATCAGTCTACTTGGTGATCGAGAAATTATATGTTTGAACAATTTAAGTTTGACATGAACCATGACTTATGTTCGAACAAGATATCGTGTGACAAAAGGATAATAACATGTTCTATTGCAAGGTTAAAATCGGACTAACGATATTTATATTATTTGGGTAGTCATAATGTCTTGCTAGAGACCAATTATGACTTGTGGGCTTTTATGGGATTAGGCCCACTGCCAACATAATATAAACCTATTGGGTCACACACCAAGAGCAAAATGAACAGAATGGATTTTATTGGGTTATTTTGGAATAAAATATAAATATAGGTATTTATATTTAATTTCGAAATTACATATTTATATATATATATTTATGCATATAAATATCTCTTATTTTGAATATGAGATAATAATATGTATTAATAAATTATTTCTTATTATTTAGAATAATAAATAAATAAATATATATATATATAAATATATGTATATATATATATATATATTATATCTTAATTTTGAATTAAGAAATAATATCCTCATTTATCTTTTCCTAAGAGGAAAAGGATTTGAAAATATACATACAGTTATATATGAGATATAACTCTTAAATAAAAGAGTTTAACCCTAATAGAAACACTAATCACGTTATTCTAAATAACAAGGATTAGAGTGGCTGTACAGTTCTTCATCCTTGAGAAAGAAAGAAACGAAAACAGAACCAGCCACCATTATTCTTTGAGAAAGAAAGAAAAGAAATCCATTCGCATTCAAGGGAGCTAGCACCCCTGCGATTCCTGCTCATTTGTTCGTGCGTGTGGATACCGATAGAGGACGTTCGTGTAAAGGCAGCGTCTTCAGTCCGATCTAAAGAGTTATTTCGTTCAAAAGGTCAGTTAATTCAATCTCTTCCTTTTGAATCAATCGAATCTACTTGGATCCTGTTTCGGGTTTCGAATTTTTCCGCTGCGTTTAATGTGATTTAATTCCGTTGAAACCCAACAGTGGTATCAGAGCCACTTGTATATTCGATTGATTCAAATTTATATGTATGTGATATGTATAATTTTGCTTCTGTTGGCATGTATGTCGATACACTGGTTTTGATAATTGATTACTGTTTTCACTGTTAAAAACATAATCTTGTTTTCAAAAGGGCTACGAATTCAATTATATGATAATCGATTATGTTAATGTGATTAACTTGTATAATTAAAGTGTTTAATACGAAATTTCAATGATCCTATTCTGTGTCTGTTGAACGATTGATGATTTGATCAAAAATCGTTTAATTTTATGACAGAGAATACGGTCACGAGACGGATATTGGATCACGTCGTGATCTTCATATGTGATTCTGGTAATCATACAGGCCTGCTCACGACGTGCTCATGAAGCACGACTCGTGATGCCTGCTCACGACGTGCTCATGAAGCACAACTCGTGATGCCTGTGCTGCCGTGCTCATGAGCACGACTTGTGCAGCTATCCGTAGCCTCCTCTTTTAAATGATTATTGGATAATTATTTATTGATGGTATTCTGTATATATTAAATTGTTTAACATGATTAAATGATGGCTGATATGATCAACAGAATTGTTTTCTCATACATGATTAAATGATGGCTGATATGATCAACAGAATTCTGTAGCGGGGCAGCCGTGCTACCTCTTCGTAGCGCCTTAATTTTATTTATGATTATCAATCGGTAATTTTAATATATCAATTTATGAAATAAGGTATATTATGCATGATATGATATAAATATGATTTATTATGTTTATGTATGATGTCTTTGCATGGTGCATAGCATGGCCAATTGAACCTTTTGTGGATGAATTTTATTTTATCTTTTAAAGGGTTTGTAATTTTAAATACGACCTGCGTGTCGTTAATTTTGTTGTAATCTTTATTTTATTCAATAGTTGTAGTAAGATATCTTTGTATTATTAATGTAATGAAGACGAAGAGCAACAATGGAGATCAATCCAAATTCATGGCGATGGAGGTGCAAGATGGAAGATTTTGATCAAGTCCATTTTTCACACCTAGGATTGACCTTTGATCTTCATATTGGCTTATGAGGATCAATATAGATTTGGCCATGCTATGACACGGTTTTATATATATTATGCATATGTTCTTAGTATGTGATGCGATGAATGTTTATATATGTGTATGAGATGGCATGTATGAATTGATGCATGATGTATATAATTAATTAGACATCATAAGTTAAAACTAAATCCCTCACCATAATTTTAAGTCATTTGCCACCCATTATTAAAACACTTGTCAAGACTAAGATCACCAAAATGTGGGTTCTGCCAAAGCGAAGTGCATTAGGTTATCCTAGTAAGGCAAGATGAGTAATGGTGCTACTCATATGTTTAAAATGGTTAGACTTAATTAGGCTATCAAAACGGTTTTGGGCCTAAGGGCATAAGATGGGATTATAACATGCCGGGACATATGATGTCAAAATCCCATAAATGATCTAAGAGTTATATAAGATATAATTGGTAAATTAGCTACCTACCTAAATAACTTAGCTTTAAGCGTCATGCCAAAGCTGACTTAGAGTTAAGTGAAATATGGATCTTAGCCCACTAAATTATTATAATTATTGTAATTATTAATGAGGGTTACTATTTTAGTGGGAGTTTATAAGAAAACCTAAAATGAAATTGGTACTAATATAATTTATCTTGCATGTTTGTAGATTAATGGCATCAAATAACACTTCTGCTATGTCACTGCGATCTGTTCTTGAGAAGGACAAACTTAAAGAAACTGGCACAAATTTCCTTGACTGGTTCAGAAACTTGAGGATTGTCCTTAAGCAAGAAAGGAAATTGTATGTGCTGGATGAGCCTATTCCCAATGAGCCACCTGCTGATGCCACAAGGGCAGTCAAAGAGAAATTCAAGAAACATGTTGATGATTCTGTGGATGTTGGCTGTCTAATGTTAGCTACCATGGCTCCAGAGCTTCAGAAGCATCTGGAAAACATGGAAGCTTATGAGTTGAGTACTCATCTGAAGCAAACATTTCAACAGCAGGCTAGGCAAGAAAGGTATGAGACTACCAAAGCTTTGCATTCTTGCAAAATGGCTGAAGGTGCTTCAGTTAGCTCTCATGTTTTGAAAATGAAGGGCTACATTGATCACCTTGAGAGGCTTGGATTTCCCCTCAGTTTGGAACTGGCAACGGATTTGATCCTTAATTCATTGCCTGATAGTTATGACCATTTTGTCATGAACTACAACATGAATAATATGGAGAAATCAATAGCTGAGCTGCATGCCATGCTCAAAACAGCTGAGCAAAGCATCAGTAAAAAGCCTGGCCATGTTCTGATGGTCAACAAAGGGAAAGGCATGAAAGTCAAGGGTAAGGGTAAGGGTAAGGCTAAGGCAAAAGTTGGTGGTAGGCCTAAGCCCAAACCTAAGCCCAAGGTTAAACCTCCAAAGGAAGGAGTTTGCTTCCACTGCAATGAACCTGGTCATTGGAAGAGGAATTGCAAACTTTACTTGGAAGAATTAAAGAAGAAGAAGAATGGTGAGACTACTTCTTCAGGTATTTATGTTATAGAAATTAACTTATCTACTTCTAATTCCTGGGTATTAGATACTGGATGTGGATCTCACATTTGTACAAATGTGCAGGGACTCAAAAGGAGTAGGCAGCTGAAAAGGGGTGAAGTGGACCTACGAGTTGGAAATGGAGCAAAAGTTGCTGCTCTAGCTGTAGGATCTTATGAGTTGACTTTGCCCAATGGGCTTTTGTTAGTTTTGAACAATTGCTATTATGTTCGTAGTTTGAGTAGGAATATTATTTCAGTTTCAAGTTTGGATGATGAAGGTTTTTCTTTTCTTATTAAGAATAAGAAATGTTCCATTTATTATGATGATATGCTTTATGGTATTGCTGATTCATATTGTGGGCTTTATGTCCTAAACCTAGAAACATCCAATAATCATGATATTTGTAACATAAGTACAAAGAAATCCAAACCAAATGATTTAAATACAACATATTTATGGCATTGTCGCCTTGGTCATATAAATGAGAAACGCATAACTAAACTGCATTCAGATGGAATTTTGCAATCATTTGATTTTGAATCATTTGAAAATTGTGAATCTTGTTTATTGGGCAAGATGACAAAGGATCCTTTTACTGGACATAGTGAAAGGGCCACTGACTTATTAGGCCTTGTACATTCTGATGTATGTGGCCCATTAAGCATAAATGCCAGGGGAGGATTTCAGTACTTCATTACATTCACTGATGATTTCAGTAGATATGGCTATGTCTATCTAATGAAACATAAACATGAATCATTTGAAATGTTTAGAACCTTTCAAAATGAAGTACAAAATCAACTTGGTAAAACTATTAAAGCACTTCGATCTGATCGAGGTGGTGAATATTTGAGCCAAGAGTTTGATAATCATCTAAGAGATTGTGGAATTGTTTCACAATTAACTCCACCAGGAACACCACAATGGAATGGTGTATCTGAAAGGAGGAATCGAACTTTATTAGATATGGTTCGATCTATGATGAGTCAAACAGATCTTCCATTATCCTTTTGGGGTTATGCATTAGAAACAGCCGCATTCACTTTGAATCGAGTTCCATCTAAAGCGGTTGAAAAGACACCATATGAGATATGGACTGGGAAAATTCCTAATTTGTCTTTTCTAAAGATTTGGGGCTGTGAGGCTTACGTCAAACGACAAGTCTCAGATAAATTAGCACCAAAATCTGATAAATGTCTTTTTGTGGGATATCCTAAGGAAACTAAAGGATATTACTTTTACAATCCTTCTGAGAACAAAGTGTTTGTTGCTCGAAATGGTGTCTTTCTAGAAAAAGAATTCATTTCTAAAAGAACCAGTGGGAGTAAAGTACAACTTGAAGAAATTCAAGAACCACAAGAAAACATTGAACCATTGGTGGAAACTCAACAAGTTTCACAACCTGTTGTGGAACCTGTACCTGTTACACAAGTACCACGTAGATCTGATAGGACACGACTTCAACCCGAGAGATATGGATTTCTCGTGACAGATAGTCGTGAAGTAATGCTCATGGATCAAGATGAGCCTACTACCTATCAAGATGCCGTGTCAGGTCCGGAATCTCAGAAATGGCTGGAAGCCATGAAGTCTGAGATGCAATCCATGTATGATAATCAAGTCTGGAACTTGATTGATCCACCTGAAGGAATTAAAACCATTGGGTGCAAATGGGTTTTCAAAAAGAAAACCGACATGGATGGCAAAATAAATACCTTTAAAGCAAGACTTGTTGCAAAAGGATTCAAACAAACTCATGGTATTGACTATGATGAAACCTTTTCACCAGTCGCAATGCTTAAGTCTATAAGAATTCTTATTGCCATTGCTGCATATTATGACTATGAGATATGGCAAATGGATGTCAAAACAGCGTTTCTTAATGGAAACTTACTTGAGGATGTGTACATGACACAACCTGAGGGTTTTGTCCATCCTGAGAATTCTAAGAAGGTATGTAAGCTGCAACGATCCATTTATGGATTGAAGCAAGCTTCTCGGAGCTGGAATCTTCGTTTTGATAAAACAGTCAAAGAGTTTGGGTTTATCAAAAATGAGGATGAACCTTGTGTATATAAGAAGGTTAGTGGGAGCGCTGTGATGTTTCTTGTGTTATATGTCGATGACATATTACTCATTGGAAATGACATCCCTATCATGCAAAAGACAAAAGAATGGTTAGGGAAATCTTTTTCAATGAAAGATTTGGGCGAAGCTGCTTATATCCTTGGGATTAAGATCTACAGGGATAGATCTAAAAGGATAATTGGTCTGAGTCAAAGCACTTATATAGATAAGGTGCTAAATAGATTCAGTATGCAAAATTCCAAGAGAGGATTTTTGCCAATGTCTCATGGCATTACTCTTAGCAAGACTCAATGTCCAATGACATTTGATGAGCGAGATCGCATGAGTATGATTCCTTATGCTTCGGCTATAGGATCAATCATGTATGCCATGTTATGCACTCGACCAGACGTTTCGTATGCTTTGAGCATGACGAGCAGATACCAGTCAGATCCTGGTGAAAGTCACTGGACAGCTGTTAAGAATATTCTTAAGTACTTAAGAAGAACTAAAGATGCATTCTTAATATATGGAGGATTGGAAGATGAGCTAGTAATAAATGGTTATACAGATGCAAGCTTCCAATCTGACAAAGATGACTTTAGATCGCAGTCAGGATATGTGTTTGTGTTAAATGGAGGTGCTGTAAGCTGGAAAAGTTCTAAACAAAGCACTGTCGCTGATTCTACAACAGAAGCTGAGTATATAGCAGCATCAGATGCGGCTAAAGAAGCAGTATGGATCAAGAAATTCATTGCTGAATTGGGAGTAGTACCTAGTATCAGCAACCCAGTGGATCTTTATTGTGACAACAATGGTGCTATTGCACAGGCTAAGGAGCCTAGATCTCACCAGAGATCAAAACATATACTCAGGCGTTTTCATCTCATTCGAGAAATAATTGAGAGAGGAGACGTCAAGATATGCAGAGTACCTACTGATGATAACATCGCCGATCCACTTACCAAAGCTCTCCCACAAGCCAAACATGATGGACATACTAGATCAATGGGTATTAGATATATCTATGATTGGGCCTAGTGCAAGTGGGAGATTGTTAGTGGTTATGCCCTAGGCCAAGCATTTGGACCTTGATGTAATCATTACTTTTTCATTTATATAATGGTTTTCTTCGCATTGATATTATTGGCATGTTACATTATTGTAATGTTTATGAATAACAATGTTATTCATGTTGTCCCTAGTCATTTATCAATAAAGGGCATAAAGATAAATTAAGACTAGTATAGATTTGCATTGATAATCATGGGATGATTATATATGTTGATATAAATCAAATCTATATGTACTTGCTAGAGAACAAAGTACTGGATAGACCCACTATAAGATCACTTCATGGGTTAATGTCATAAGTGATCTTATAATAGATATATTATTAAATCCTTTGACCTGAGGTTATCATAGTTTCCTACATAAGGATCATTATGTTTTGACATAATCAAACGTTATCTTTAATCGGATAATTATAAAGTTTATGATCGGACATAATGAGAATTATGCGGAGGAAAGTGAATAATCAAGATGGAATTTGTCCCTCTCTTATGAGAGAGATATCTATTGGGCCCCTCGATAAGTAGGACTGTAAAATGCATGGCCGTGCTCAAATGAATTGATAGTGTGATCAATGTCATTTGAATTTATCAGTCTACTTGGTGATCGAGAAATTATATGTTTGAACAATTTAAGTTTGACATGAACCATGACTTATGTTCGAACAAGATATCGTGTGACAAAAGGATAATAACATGTTCTATTGCAAGGTTAAAATCGGACTAACGATATTTATATTATTTGGGTAGTCATAATGTCTTGCTAGAGACCAATTATGACTTGTGGGCTTTTATGGGATTAGGCCCACTGCCAACATAATATAAACCTATTGGGTCACACACCAAGAGCAAAATGAACAGAATGGATTTTATTGGGTTATTTCGGAATAAAATATAAATATAGGTATTTATATTTAATTTCGAAATTACATATTTATATATATATATTTATGCATATAAATATCTCTTATTTTGAATATGAGATAATAATATGTATTAATAAATTATTTCTTATTATTTAGAATAATAAATAAATAAATATATATATATATAAATATATGTATATATATATATATATTATATCTTAATTTTGAATTAAGAAATAATATCCTCATTTATCTTTTCCTAAGAGGAAAAGGATTTGAAAATATACATACAGTTATATATGAGATATAACTCTTAAATAAAAGAGTTTAACCCTAATAGAAACACTAATCACGTTATTCTAAATAACAAGGATTAGAGTGGCTGTACAGTTCTTCATCCTTGAGAAAGAAAGAAACGAAAACAGAACCAGCCACCATTATTCTTTGAGAAAGAAAGAAAAGAAATCCATTCGCATTCAAGGGAGCTAGCACCCCTGCGATTCCTGCTCATTTGTTCGTGCGTGTGGATACCGATAGAGGACGTTCGTGTAAAGGCAGCGTCTTCAGTCCGATCTAAAGAGTTATTTCGTTCAAAAGGTCAGTTAATTCAATCTCTTCCTTTTGAATCAATCGAATCTACTTGGATCCTGTTTCGGGTTTCGAATTTTTCCGCTGCGTTTAATGTGATTTAATTCCGTTGAAACCCAACACCAAAGCCATATTAGGGGGATGCTATACTAGTGGCAGGCTATCTTGTTAATAGAATGCCCCTTAAAACTATCAACTTTAAGACCCTTTTAGAAGTCCTAACAAGAAAGAATGGCTATACTGTTCCACCAAAGGTTTTTAGTTGTATTTATTTTGTTCATATTAGGAATGTTGGGAAATTAAATCCAAGGGCTCTTAAATGTGTGTTTATTGGGTATTCTTCAACCCAAAAGGGATATAACTGTTATCATCCTCCATCTAGAAAGTTTTATGTCAGTATTGATGTCACCTTTTGGGAATCAGAACCCTACTTTTGGCAATACCCAGTCACCTCTTCAGGGGGAGAATTGTGAAAATAAAGTGATGCTCGTATTAGTGAATCCTACACTTCTTAATGATCTGGTTCAAGGGGGGATTGATGAAGGAAAGAATGCTGATAAGAATGAGCAGATTGATAATGTTGTGGGAGAAAGTGTTATGAGGAGATTAGATAGACCTGATTTGTTAAAATACTCGAGGAAAAATAGGTTTGGAGAAGCCATCATGCATCCTACACTACAAGAATCCTCGAGTGAGTTATCTTCTAATTCTGTAAACTTGCCCATTACTCAAAGGAAAGGGGTTAGGTCATGTACAAATCATGCTATTTTTAGCTTTATCTCTTATGATTCTTTGTCTTCCTGCTATAGAGCTTTTGCCTTGTCTCTTCTGTAACACCCCGAAATGTACCCTAGAAGGATTTGTATATTACTATGGATTTTGATGGTTGAAATCGTATGATTTAATGGTCGGAGTGTTTAAGTAGGAGGAAAAAATATGATCAGAATTAAGAAAAAGAGAGCCTAGGGTATTTTAATAATTTCGCATATATGGATTTAACTGAGTGAAATAAATAAATATGAGGACTAAATTTTGAGAACGGATCATCTATATGCCGAATGTAGGTGAGTTGTGGTATTAGGTGTGCTGAAAGGACGAATTCAGTATTAACGTAAAAGTTTCGGCAAGTGCAGTCGATTCTAAAAATTATAAAGTAATAATTTGGGACTTAATTGAAGGGAGTTAATAATTTGGGACTTAATAATTTGGGACTTAATTTGGGTCTAAGATCCTTTAAAATTGTAAAAACCGGGGTGTCTGTACTTAGACGGGTTCATAGGAGCAGTGTAGGTTTTGGAGGTCATATCTGGAGTTATAGATGTTCAATTGATCTGAAAATTATTGCATTTGAAGCTTAACATCCTAAGGAACATTTTTTAAGAAGACATTTTGGCTTAAAAATGAGGTTTAGAGGGTGGTTTAGGAGGTACAAAGTCAGAGGCGAGAAGCAGTCACGTTGGTCTGTTTTCGTAGGGCAAGTGGCGGAGGATTCTGTCGCGAGCGTGACCCTTGTCACGAGCATGACAGAACCTGCTTGTTGAAGGTGTTTTCTCTTATTTTGAGCCTTATAGTTGGTTTGAACCCTTGCCCCTCTTTACCCTTCTTTAGGATGTGTATTTTGTTATGTTTCCTCTTCCGAAATACACCCGAACTTCCTCGGAACCTTTTAAGATATATTCGCCATATGTTTAGAGTTTAGAAATTAACAAGTAAATGGCTATCACTTAGGAACACAAACTTTTAAGGTTATAAATAAGAATGTTGACTCAGTTACTTAAAAATTCAATGAGTCGAACACTTTCAAATACGTTCAATATTGACCTGATTTATATTATGTAGGTAAATTGAAGTGAAATTCTATAACTTGCCTTTTGCACTAGTAGAATTATAGGGTTTGGATTCCCAACTCTTCGGGATACATAGGAGGTTTAGAACACTCTTTCAAGTTCAAACCAAAGTATAGAAAATTAATCAGACATGAAGGATAGTGTATCAACTGAACCCTATTAGTGCATTGGTGTTTGTTAAGAATAAATGTGGCACATATGTGTAAGATTTATAAAAGTCTAATGAGCCATTAACGATTCAAGACTCGAGTAGATTTAGTTATCATATAGAATTTTTATGGGATGTTAAGAATGAATTAAATGATTGTGGTAAGTGTACCATAAACTGAAATTGAAATGAACCTTTCATATCTCAAAAGGTTTTTTTGTGACTGTCTAATTACGGAATGATTCTTAATAAATTGAGTATTTTAAGATACTTGTGTTGAAGTTCTTGAGTTTAATGCATGAATTTGGGGAAAACAATGTTTATGAAACTATTTATGGGCATTATAAAAGTGAGCATATTTTTATGTGAAATTGTATTCAATTGAGGTTTGACAGGAGTGTGAGGCTTGGCTCTATCGCGAGCGCGATAGGTGTAACACCCCCTACCCATACGTAGGCGATCCCATCCTATAAGGAGTAAGATGCCGTATGAGTCAAGGTGCCACCACGGTCATACAATATAGATCATACATTCGATCATAACATACATTCATAAATACGGAATAAACAAAAACTTTAGAGAAGCCAAAACATGATCATTCATTACAATATCAATTCATTACCAAAAGTTGTCCTGATCACACTTGCTGAAATAAAGATACTTACATAACCAAAATATACAAATGCGGAAGCTTTACAAAACACTCATACAGAGAGTTCTATTACAAAAAGAATTCTTATAATTGCTACAAAAGTAAGCCCTACACTAAACCCTTCTGTGTTGGCTTGACTGGCGGCGACTCTCCCTGCAAAACACCCTTCGCACCTGCACGGGTAAAAACACTGTGCTAAGCGATAAACGCTTAGTGGGGAAACACACAAGTAATATGGATGGCCATTCACAATGGTCATCGGAGCAAACCACATTCATAATGCCACATGCAGATAATCATAGCATGTAAATATACATTCCAGCATATAAAAGCCATACTTTCAACAGCACATGTCCGCATTCTTATACATATAAACTGCTCATTAGAACATTCGGATATCTTATTCATATGATCACATCAGAGTAAATAAAGCAAACAGAACACCTGCTGACTCACATTAGTGGATAACAAGTAAATGCATAGCGTACCTTACGGGTACGGATCGAACGCACAGCGTACTTTACAAGTACGAGTCGAAAATCATTATATTTTCTCACATTCAAAACATTTGTACAAAGGGGACCTTAAACAAGAACCGAAATGCATAGGGTCCGCGAGGAACCAAACGGGACCTGATTGGGGTCCAAACTGAATTGAGGCTGCAGCTAAGAGACTCTATTAGGCATGCCTAACTATATACTAGACAGACTCTCGCAGGTCATACATAACATATTTCAAGTTCCAAATTGTAGCATATCATTATCATAAGAGATTCATCCTAATATACACATATATAAGCATTTAACATAATATACAGGGGTAGAACTCAAGAAGAAACCATTTGAAATTCATTTTAGAAGATAAGATGAAATCAACGAATAGGGCAGAATCAGGTTCACTGTCGCGATCACGACAGAGGAGAACTCGCCCCCAGATCACGACCACGGCAATCCTCGTGACCTCGCGGGGAAGCAAAATCAACTCGCTGTTACGCTTGCGATAGTGAGCTGCCTAGTTGATCCATCACGCTCGCACCGAGGGCGCACTCGCGATAGATTCTTGCTCCAAAATAGGCGGCAGACGAGCTCTCTGTCGCGCTTGCGATAGGCGTTGCGCCCGCGATAGCAGCATTGCTATGCGGCTCAACGGATAGCTCGAGCGCGTGCGAGGGCTGCTTTCACCAGGCTTTATCACGACCTCGCGACAGAGTCGTGAATTCCAGTCCTTACACGAAAAATCTGCATAAATTCTAAGTTCACAACACCCAAAACTCAAACCATTCAACTCAAATCACCTCTTACCTCAAATTGGGCTTCCCAAACACCATAAGCAACACAATATAACACATTTCAACCATCAATTCTCATCAATTTATCAATTAACACAAATAACATCTCAAGAATCACAAAATCTGGAAATTGCAGTCACAACTAATAATCGATAAAATGCATACCAATTTGAGTCCATTTACACAACCAAAATCCAGCATTTTATACACATGCACATATGAACACAAGAACATCAAAATCTCATAAAATTCCCAAACCTTCTCTCCTTAGCTCCAAATTTAATGAGCTCTACTAGATCCAACCTTCTCCTTACCTTTCGGGTCATGGGGAGGCTCAACTAACCACAACCCATCAAAACACACAACAAAGTAACTCTAGATTAAAAACCCAAACCCAGAAAAATATGAAGAAGATGATGAACCAATTGAAGAAAAGGAGAACAAATGCAATAGACTTACCTCTAAAATGCTAAAGGATGATCAATTCCCACCAGCTAAGCCTTGATTCCAAGCTAGGGTTCTTAGAGGAAGAGAAAAGGAAGAAGAAGAGAGTGAGGGGAAAGGGGAAACGGGAAATGAAGGTAGCCACCACCCATCCCACTCTTCTCTTTCCTTTTTCTTTTTATTTTCCTAACCCTAGACAAGTGTCACTTCCCTATTAGTGGGATTTGATCACTCACACCCAAAGCACATGCATCACATACACACAAGACTCTCCCAACCAATGCATACCCTACAAATGTGTGAACACACACACTCTAGCAAAGCCCAATAAACACCTCATACAAACATATGAGTAAGCACACCCAAGCGCAACCCAACTAATTCTCACCCTAACACCACACATGCACCCATATGCTAACAAAACTCTCAAAACATACATTTCTACCCACAATGCCCTTATGACATTCCAAAACTCATACAATGCACATGCACAATCATGGCTCATACTACTAGGGGGCAAACGGGGTGTGACAATAGGGGCCACCTAGCTTTCTGTTACGATCGCGACTAGGGTCGCAAGCTTGACTCCTAAAGTGTTCTTGCGACAGAGGCCATTTAGTTCCTGTCGCGGTCGCGACTAAGGTTGCGAGCGCGACTCTTTTCTATGATATGAATGTATGTTCGTTGAGCTATTTGACATGGGTTTTGACTGGTGATTTGCATATGACATAGTGTATAAACTAAGATATACTCTACCATGCAAGTTATGGTTGAAATAAATTGTAAAGCATGTAATAAGATTAAGACGTGATTGAAATGAACAATGATAGTTATTATAATTTGTAGGAGCCATTGTTTCCATTGTAAATGAATTTTTGCAAGTGATTAATTATACGATTATAATCAAAGTATACATCTTGAAAATAGTATTAGAAAGATCATGTACATCGAGAAAGGAAACAAGAATGCATTTAGCCTGCGTTAGTTGAGTAGTGGATAGTTAGGCATGCTTAATAGAGTTAGTGTTGCTGCAGCTAGTGTATGATTTGGACCCTGATCAGGTCCCCCAACTGGATCTTCGTGATCCCTATGTACTGAAAAGATAGTGTTGATACCTTCGGGTATCTATGAGTTATGAGAATAGTGTTGATACCTTCGGGTATCTATGCGTTACTCGTTATCCACCCCTTTGACTTAGCAGGCATTAAACGAACATAATTATGTGAATTGAACAATAAGTGTGAATTGATAAAGATATCGCTACAAGAAAATTAGGAAATAGCAACGGAATTTGTTAATTTTCCATTGCTAATAAAAATAAGCAACGAAAAATAGCAACCGAAAAATCCATTGCAATTTCGGCCAACGCTAAATTTAGCAACGGAAAATCTTTCCGTTGCTAAAAATAAAAGCGGAATTTATTTTCCGTTGCTGAAAATGGCAACGAACTTCTTATTCCATTGCTAAAAATAGCAACGGAATACTTTTTAGCAACGGAATAAGTATTTCGTTGCTATTTTTCGTATTTTATTAAAATAATTATAATTCACGTAGCAACGGAAAAGCATTTCCGTTGTTATTTTTAGCAATGGAACTTCTTTTCCGTTGCTATTTTCAACAATATAAGAATTATATTTTTAAATAAATATAATGCAATTAGCAACGGAATAATAATTCCGTTGCTAAAAATAGCAACGGAATTGATATTCCGTTGCTATTTACAATAGTGAAAAAAATATTTTTTAAATTAATATAATTCAAATCCTATATATATTAATAATGTATGCTTATCGATAATATAATCTCATATAAAAATTATAATACACAATAATTAAAATCCTGAAAATATATTATAATATTATAAATTCATGACAAAGAAAAGTTTCCAACTCCATCATGTCATTGTCTGCACCATTTCTTCATCATAATACAAAAGTTTCCAGAGAAAAAAAAAAGGTAAAAAATAAAAAATGGAAAGCTGATACAACAGAGTAGTATCTCAGAGCAATCCAACCCCAAGAAGTTGTTGCTAATCTTTTCGTAGCCTCAACAATTAGCTACCTAAACCACCTACCTAAGATTTCAAACACACCCCTATCCCTCGTACAGGCAAAGATTCTCAAACCCCATGTATTCATCACGCTCAATCTTGCCAATTAAATTTGATATATTAACTCCACCTATCAATACAACCAACACACCCCTTTTAGATTTCTTGCCAGGAAAATCAAGAAAAGTGTAATTCACAACTAAAGGGAATATCAAAGCTCACCAAGTGAGATTGCACTGACAAATATTGTGAAAGCAAGAATGAAGATTATAAGGGATGCCCTCCCAAACATAATGATCAACTTTCTCACAATGTGCTGTCCTATGAAGGCAGCAAGAGTTGCCACTGCTGCGAAGTAAAGAGCTGCCACGAAATATATATCTCAAATTATATGCTTATCCGAAATCACCAACTTGAAGTCCATAGCTGTTGCTGGCTCTATACTCACCATAAGGAACTGGAAATCATTTCAAAAGGTAGTATTCTACGACAGACAAGGACGAGGAAAAGGTCATTGCAAAGGTTGCAGTTGCACTTGATACCTGCATACAAACAGCTAAACTGTTAAGTCTAAATCATTAAAAAGGCCACATTTGCCTTTTTATTTAGCACAAGTAAATTAAAAGCTTCATAAATTCAAATGAGAATATATCTACTAATGGCTTTACATAAAGAATGTGAAAACATATTGCAATAAGCTTATTCACATGAGTGTTGGGTAACTATTTACATGAGTGTTTACCAACAGAGGACAAAGCTATGCTTTTTGTCTTTGTGAAGTAAAATCTAAATGCCATCTAGAAGTAAATAGGACCAATCTTCACAACAAAAGATTGTCATAAATAACAAATATAAATCCTGATAACCAAACAAATTTGGTTACACCTTGTAGCTATGGAAAAAATAGAACACCACCAAGGTGATCATGTTTGGTAAACCTATTTGAAAATTGATATCAATATATATGCATATATAATGAGACTTAGAGTGAATACAATTTCAGCATGCTTTTTGTCTTCATGAAGTAAAATCTAAATGCCATCTAGAAGTAAAATCCAGCATTGAAAGATCTCAAGGATGCTGAACCAGAATAGAATTACTTTTTTACTTAGTCCACAAATAGTCCTAATTTGCATACAAACCATTAACATTGCTTATTTTAGATTAAGAAAATTACTGGATAATATTTTTTGCTCCCAATCAGCTCTGTAATCTCAAATCTGCAGGGAACAGAACAACACTGAAACTATGAACATCAACCTATATCATGTAAATAACTGAAAAACAGTAAATTCCAGTAGCTTCTGCAGCGACATATTTAATGCTAGAATCCCAATAATCATGCAAAGGGGGCAGAAGTCGATTCTTAAAAATTCAAAATTTGGAAAAGTAGCTTATTCACATGAAATTTTCCACCAATTCTTCATGTGTTAACACTTACACCACCATTACCCAGATTTACATATTATGATACCCATTTATATATATTAAGATTTAAATATCATCAAGTATTTAATAATCTAATTACTAACTTGATTTGTGTGTCATAACTCAACTATTACCAAAATTATATACCATTTAAATCAAACTTACAATTTAACCTATAATTCTTCAATTTACAAATGTGTTCTACTTTCCCAACTATGGACAAATTTGTTTTTTTATTCTTTTCATTCAATCTGAAACCAGTAAATCTTAATTTAATCTCTATTTAGCTAAGCTAAATTAATGACAACGTAGCCGGCAAACCAATGGAACCAATAGACATATTGTTCACATATTGTATTTAACAAAATCACTCGTAATAAATTTTAATTATGGAGAAATCACTTAGAAAAGTAATTTTGGTGGCCACATACCGATTCTTTTGACATTTTGGCCCATTTCACCGTCGCCGGAAGCTCGCCGACGATCGCCGGAGACACCGAAACCACCAAGAGGGGGCTCGAAGCCTCGGGGTTCCATTTCAGGTGATCAGGCGCCGTGACTGCTCTCCATTTTGCCAGAATCGATGTCGATAGCTTTGGTTATTCCCAACGCCGATCTCCTCATCGCCGGCGAGTGAGGATGATCCGCGGCCACCGGGATGTTTGCCTCCATGCCGTGAGTCCATTCGCACCACTCGTGTCTCCGATCGTCGCCGGAGCTGGCCAGAACACACTGAAGAAGCTTCGATTTTTTCCTCCCACTTCCTGGATCAACGACGCCACGACGAGGGGACATCGCCGTGATCGGCAACAGCGCTACTCGCCCACGATGCCTCCAACCGCTCACCACCTTTCGCCGCTGCTCCACTGTCCCTCTCTCCCTCTCTCGGTCTCTTCTTCCATTTTCTCGATCTTCCTATTCCTTCTTTCCCCCTCTTACTCTTTCTTTTATTGTTTTTTCTACTCCTCACATTTCCCACATAATTTTGCTAAATCTCCGTTACCTATATAATTTTAGACTTATAACTAAAAATATAGCAACGGAATAAATTTTCCATTTGCTATTTAGCAACGGAATTATTTTTTCGTTGCTATTTTAAGGCCCAATTTTTTCTCTTTTCACATTGATAACAACGGAGTCAAAATTCCATTGCTAAATAGCAACGGCAAAAAATTCCGTTGCTAAATAGCAACGGAATTATTTTTCGTTGCAATTTAGGACCCAATTTTTTCTATTATGGAAAATATAGCAACGGAATAAATTTTCTGTTGCTAAATAGCAACGGAAAAAAATTCCTTTACTAAATAGCAACGGTAAAAAATTTCGTTGCTATTTATTTTTTCGTTGCAATTTATGACTCGATTTTTTCTATTATGAAAAATATAGCAACGGAATAAATTTTCTGTTGCTAAATAGCAACGGAATTATTTTTCCGTTGCTATTTTAGGACCCAATTTTTTCCCTTTTCATATTGATAGCAACGGAATTATTTTTCCGTTGCAATTTAGGACTCGATTTTTTCTGACTCATTCTTTAGAAATTGATAGCAACGGAATCCAATTTTCGTTGCTAAATGGCAACGGTAATTTATCCGTTGCTACTTTTCTCCATTTAGCAACGGAATTATTAACCGTTGCTAAATTAGCAATGGAACCATATTTTCGTTGCTAAATTAGCAACGAAAACACATTTCCGTTGCTATTTTTCACTTTAAATCTCTCCCTCATTTTTTTTGCACGATATTTAGCAACGGTATTTACATTCTGTTGCTAATAACCGTTGCTAAATTTACGCGCCAAACTTTCCCTCCTCTTTTTGCGACCGAAAATATAAAAATAATTTTTCATTGTTATATGTGTGAAACGAAACCAAAAATAGCAACGGAATAATTTTTCCGTTGCTAAATGGAATTCCGTTGCTATTTTTCCATTGCTATTTCACAAAATTCTTGTAGTGTATGTGAAGATTTGTGTAAGATTATGCACTCAATGAGAATGTGATCACATTGTACGCTGTGACTTATATATATATGGCATGAGTTTGCACTATGTGTTTTGGATCCTGTAGGATCCTTATGCGAAAATGTGGTAACGTCTTTGAAAGCTTACGTGGTCTAGCTTTGGTTATTTCCTTTTGAAATATTAACATGAGTTAATGTCACGAAGGTAATGCAACAATTTGAAGTAAGTGATTAAATGAAAGTAGCTATATGTATAGTATACATCTATATACTGGAACATGAAGTTAGATTATTAGCGACTATTCATGACTATTTCATGTGTGAGAATTATTGTAGTTTGATAACTGTTTATAGGCTGAATAAAATGATATGTGTGACTTAAGACATATGAATAATATGATATGAAAGGCATGTATTAATTAAGATTGCTACCCTGTTTTACCTTATGAATGATTATGATTAAAATATTCTGTTTATGGTCAATTTTATGTATTTATTAAATGATTTGATGTTGGATATTTATTGTGTGTGGTGACTAACGGCCATTGTGAATGGTCGTCCATACTATGTGTTTTCCCCACTAAGCTTTATGCTTAGCATGGGTGTGTATCCATGCAGGTTTGAAGTTAATCGTGTCGCCGAGGACAATCCGCAGTAGTCTGGCCAACAAGTCCATAGTAGTATTTATTGTTTAGAGGTTTTAGATAATTATTATAATGTAATTCTTTATTAGTATTGTATCAAGTGATTGGGATGTAATAAAATGTGAATGAGAAGTGTAATGCCAAGTATATGAATGTCTTTTGTATTATGCGAATGTTTATGTTTGAAAAAAATTATATAGTTCTGCTTGTATTATGGTGTCCTGCGTGTCATCGCGTGTATCATTCCTCACTCATTGTAGCGTACTGCCTATGTTACCATACAGTATGCTACACGTGGGTAAGGGGTGTTAGATTTAGTGGTATCAGAGCCTAGGTTTAGTCGGTTCTGGACAACTAGGAGTTTAAAGTGTGTCTGTATCTTTTTATGTTGGCCAAAGCGGATGTCCTCGTTCTGTATTGGTGTTAGAAACTTCAAGTTTTGTACAAGTTAGGTGTAAAGTTAGAAAGTGTAGAGCTGATAGACCGCATTTTGACTGTTTTGGATTGTTTATAGTTGAAAGATATGGAAATTGGGCATTAACAGTATCATAAGAAATTTTATTAAGGAGTTTCTTCCGGTATAGTTGGAAGTTTGAAAAGAATTTCTTATTTTAAGGGAATGTAGAGTAAGGACGTAAATGATTTTGATTTGAGGATTTTAGTGGCACTCTATGCCTCTGTCAACCATTTTAATTGGGATTATTTGAACCTAAGCATGTGTCAGCATGGGGATGGGAAAGTATATTGCCATTGCATAAATTGCATTTGCATCATTTGCATACACAAATCATTATACATTTATTACACTCACATCCCTCATTCATATGTGACAAGCATTCGGATTTAACTCAATTAAAAGTGGCTGACAGGCTGTGCTTTGAGTATAAGATCGTTTAGTGGAGATGTTGAGAAAATGTAAAGTGTAGGTTACCATTAGTGTAGAAAGTGAATAAGTAGCTGATATGAAAGGATTATTTTGCAAGTTGGAGTGGTAACTAAGAGAGAGTTAATAGGCAATGTACTGAATAGAGATAATAATTAGTGTAGTTTGACAATTTGAAGTATTGGACAGTATGGCGATAAGATTCTATGTGTATATGTAAGTAGATTAAATAAGGAGCCTATGTGTTGGATTCCAACCAATGATATGATTATAATTGTGTTATAGGTTAAGAATTGAGTAACGACTTGTGGAGATAAGGTTTACTCGATTTGATAAGATAGTTCTTGTAACACCCCCCTCCGTCGCCCCCATTGGAAGCACGTCGGCGGGCGCGCTACCCGACGCTTACTCACAACATACATACATACATACACTAAGCGGAAGAATTCACTAACAATAATAACAGAAACTATATATCATAAAATCAAAATATCCAAAAGATTACATCATATCCTATACAGAAAGTTACATGAGCCACAATACCAAAAGTAATACATTTACAAAAAGAATTACAGCGACGCGAGCAAGCTCCCAAAACCTATCACCTTCACGGGACAAGAACCCGTGCTAAGCGATAACGCTTAGTGGGGAGGAACAAACACAACAGAACACTATACAAGATTATCATGCATTAACACACAGAATTCACTAAATAATCGAGGACAGAAATATATGTATGGATCAAGAATCACTATATGGAATCAGAATTGAAAACAGAAAGCACGAAGCACTTACCATAATCAAGATCACGCAATAATCAAAACACTTCACTAACCAATACCAGACACTTCACACAATAGCCTGAATTTCACTGGTGGAGGATACAGGAGCACGGCACGGGAGACCGAAGCCTAAAAATCAATTTTAATACCTGAAGGTAGCGCGGGAGACCGAAGTCTCAAAACATTTTATCACTACATGGAAGATGACCATCTCAGAGGTCGACCGCTTCGCCCAAATAGGGCGAACACGAGCAGCTGCACTCACAAACCCTTCTTAAGCATGCTTAATTATACACTACCTTGACACTTCAGGCTCGACAACTCGCACTCAAACACACACGCTGACTATACAAGTCTCGAATCAAAAATCCCACATCCAATAGTAATTCACTACAACGACACTAGCATAATAAAGTCAACAAGACACAAACTTAATCATGTACTATGCAATAGTGAGAAACGGTGCAAAGTGGAATAAAAAGAATCACATTCAGAAAATAGGGCAGGCAGGAACGGCTTCTATCGCGATCGCGAAAGAATACAGAGTGCCCCGTCGCGAGCTCGCGCTAACAGGCATGCTCGCGACGTTGCACGCTCGGCAGATTCACATATAACCGACCTCTGTCGTCCTCGCGACAGCGTCGCGATCCCGGTAGAGACCGGCCGCTTCCTCCTCGCGCGCATGCCCGGCAGCATGCTCGCATTGAGGAATTGGCTACCGAGCACTCTGTCACGCTCGCGACATAATCACGATCGCGACAGAGGGCTTCTCAGCGAGAAGGGACCATTATGCATTCTATTGCGCTCGCGACAGACGTCGCGATCGCGACAAAACCTAGAATTTGCCCAAATCTGCATTTTCCCGCACTAATCACAATTCAACTTTCAAAAGCACTCATTCAATCATACATAAACACTTACCTCATGAGTCGAATGCAACCCCAAGACATGTTAAGCATCAATATACACTCAAATTACACTAATTTGCATAAGAATTCACAATTAAATCACTAAAGCACACAAATCATGTTCTCCACTAACACTTTGAAATTCTACTACCGAACTCATATAAAAGTCACTAAAACTTAAAATCATACCAAACCAATACTCTAGCTCAATCACACACATGCATTTACACATAAATCGACACTCAATATTATCACGAATTAAAGCATAACCAAGAATGATCCAAGAAAGAATAACGGCAAAACACTCCCAAACACAATCAAATCAAGCTCCCAAACCTGAAATTGAAGCTTCAATCTTCAACCCTTCAATACACCACTTTATCCTTGCCTTTGCTTTTTCTTGTCTCTTTCAATTCTTGCAAAAACCCAGCCACAACACACTTAAGTCAAACCAAAAACTCACTCTTCAAAACCAGAAATCAAAGAACAATAAAATGATGAAGAACCCCAACTCGAACTCAAGCACTTACCTCCAAAACCTAGCTAAAAACTCAGAATTCCAACCCAAAGCTCAAGAAGAACACAAGAGAAAAGGGATGAGAGCTGGGAAGGAAAGCAAGAGAGAGAGAAAGGGATGGGAAAATTGGAAAGCAAGGGGGAGAGGCAGCTTCCACGGGAAGCTTCATCCAAATCTACCATCCCTACCTCTCTCTTCCTTTTCATTTAATGCTCACCAACCCAAAGCCATGTGTCACTCTCCTAATGGTTCCAACATCCATCTTTGACTTATTCCTTCAATGCACCATACCCCACACACACACAATCATCTCTTACATAAATATCCACATCCATGTTACCAAACCCATAATCCATTAAATCACTTCCCATAAATTACTCTACATACTAGGCACCATACACACTAACCACACTAGATCAATCCCAATAATTACCCTACTTCCATACACCACATGCACACCTTATAATTCCTCCTCTTAACTTAATTAATTGATTTCTTTGCTATTAAAAGCCTTATTATCCAATTATTCTCTTGCTAAAATTACTGAAATACTCTAAATATTCCGACTTACCACGCAGATTCCGACTAGACCCTTTTTGGGTTGTTACAATCACTCCCCCTTAAGAAATTTCGTCCTCAAAATTTTCCCGCTATCACTTATATTCAAACAACCCAAAACTCAAAACTGAACTTAACAGAAGTTAATAACACAACTTACCGAAAGGTGTTGCTCGATCCGCTGCATCCTCTCCTAGCATCGCATAAACTCTCGGGCGCACATACACTTCCTCGATTGGTGGTTTTTGCACTATCTCTGATGGTATTTGCGAAGGATGTCCACTGCCTCTTGCACTTTGATTTCCTCTCACTCTCTGACCACTGGCTCTACTCTCGAGTCTATCCTAAAGCTCTCGTCGATTCGGACAATTTACCACCATATGCTCTTGGCTGCCACATCTGAAACATGCTCCAAAGATCCTTCTACACTCGCCCTAGTGGCAATTATGAGAATGCTCGCACTCCGGGATCGCACTTCCCTTGCTAGAAGGTGGCGTTATACGACTGACTTCCGAATGCACCGGAACCGAACCCTTCGCACCTTGGCCACTTGGAATTCCTCTCGACTTCTTGCCACTTCCATGATCACTATCCGGTGTCTTCCTCTTGTTCTCAATTCTTTGTTTGATAAACTCGGATTCCTCCAACTTGATCGCCGCTGCCACTAACTGATAGCACCCCACTGGTTGCAAGACTGACATTGCCGACAAAGGACTTCTGATCACCTCACGCAATCCCTCTTGAAAGTGCCTACATCTAAACTCATCCGTCAACAAAGGCTCGGGCACATACTTGCTTAACCGGCTAAACTCCTTTTCGTAATCACTCACGGTCATACCCCTCTGCTTCAGACTAATAAACTCTCTCCACTTGGCTTCCCGGTATGCCTTTATCACATACTTTTGCTCAAATTCTTGCTTGAAGAATTCCCAAGTCAACTCGGCTTGTCGCTGTGGATTTCGCATCACAAGCTCCCACCAGTCATAAGCTGGCCCTTAAAGCAATGACACTACACAAAGTACTATCTAATCTGTAGGACATCTAATCTCTTGCAAAATTCGGCCTATCCTCTTAATCCAAAACTCGGCTACATCTGATTGGTCCAATGCAGTCCCATGAAAATCTTCTGCTCCTCTCTTTCTTAATAACTTAGTCGGAGCCTTAGGAGCAGTCAACCTCTCCACTAACTGAAGCAAACCTTGCACTAGGACCAGATTCTCAAGACCAAAACCCATACCAGGAACCTCATCTTGCTGACGCTGTGGAGCAGGTTGCTCACCTCTCACTACACTCGCACTACCAGCCGTCTCACCCACGTTCTCACTTGGATCAGACTCCATCTAGATACTACACAAGATAAGACACATCTGCATTAGGCCATGACACAAAACCGACTCTCATGCAAAGACTCGACACATAACAATCAAAGACAACCAGAACCGCCTAAACCGGTGCTCTGATACCACAAACTGTAACACCCCCCCACCGTCGCCCCCATTGGAAGGATGCCGGCGGGTGCACTACCCGACGCTCACTCATAACGTAAATTGAGCTGAAGCATTCACTCACAATAATAACAGAAACTATATATCATAAAACCAAAATATCCAAAAGATTACATCATATACTATACAAAAAGTTACATGAGCTACAATACCAAAAGTAATACATTTACAAAAAGAATTACAGTGACGCGAGCAAGCTCCCAAAACCTGTCACCTACATGGGATAAGAACCCGTGCTAAGCGATAATGCTTAGTGGGGAGGAACAAACACAACAGAACACTATACAAGATTATCATGCATTAACACACAGAATTCACTAAATAATAGAGGACAGAAATATATGTATGGATCAAGAATCACTATATGGAATCAGAATTGAAAATAGAAAGCATGAAGCAATCACCATAATCAAGATCACACAATAATCAAAACACTTCACTAACCAATACCAAACACTTCAGACAATAGCCTGAATTTCACTGGTGCAGGATACGGGAACACGGCACGGGAGACCGAAGCCTCAAAATCAATTTTAATACCCGAAGGTAGCGCGGGAGACCGAAGTCTCAAAACATTTTATCACTACATGGAAGATGACCATCTCGGAGGTCGACCGCTTCGCCCAAACGGGGCGGACATGGCAGCTGCACTCACAAACCCTTCTTAAGCATGCTTAATTATCCACTACCTTGACACTTCAGGCTCAACAACTCGCACTCAAACACACACGCTGACTATACAAGTCTCGAATCAAAACTCCCACATCCAATAGTAATTCACTACAATGACACAAGTATAATAAAGTCAACAAGACACAAACTTAATCATGTACTATGCAGTAGTGAGAAACCGTGCAAAGTGGAACAAAAGAATCACATTCAGAAAACAGGGCAGGCAGGAAGGGCTTCTATCGCGATCGCAACGTGTGTTGCACTCGCAATAGAATACAAAGTGCCCCGTCGCGGGCTCGCTCTAACAGGCATGCTCGCGACGATGCACGCTCTGCAGATTCACATAAAGCCGACCTCTGTCGCACTCGCGACAGAGACCGGCCGCTTCCTCCTCGCGCGCACGCCCGAGAGCATGCTCGCGTTGAGGAATTGGCTATCGAGCTCTCTGTCGCGCTCGCGACATAATCGTGATCGCGATAGAGGGCTTCTCAGTGACAAGGGACCATTATGCATTCTATCGCGCTCGCGATCGCGACAGAACCCAGAATTTGCTCAAATCTGCATTTTCCCGAACTAATCACAATTCAACTTTGAAAACCACTCATTCAATCATACATAAACACTTACCTCATGAGTCGAATGCAACCCCAAGACATGTTAAGCATCAATATACACTCAAATTACACTAATTTGCACAAGAATTCACAATTAAATCACTAAAGTACACAAATCATGTTCTTCACTAACACTTTGAAATTCTACTACCGAACTCATATAAAAGTCACTAAAACTTAAAATCATACCAAACCAATACTCTAGCTCAATCACACACATGCATTTACACATAAATCAACACTCAATATTATCATGAATTAAAGCATAACAAAGAATGATCCAAGAAAGAATAATGGCAAAACACTCCAAAACAAAATCAAATCATGCTCACAAACCTGAAATTGAAGCTTCAGTCTTCAACCCTTCAAGACGCCACTTTATCCTTGCCTTTGCTCTTTCTTCTCTCTTTCGATTCTTGCAAAAACCCAGCCACAACACACTTAAGTCAAACCAAAAACTCACTCTTCAAAACCAGAAATCAAAGAACATGAAAAGGATGAAGAACCCCAACTCAAACTCAAGCACTTACCTTCAAAACCCAGCTAAAAACTCAGAATTCCAACCCAAAGCTCAAGGAGAACACAAGAGAAAAGGGATGAGAGCTGGGAAGGAAAGTAAGAGAGAGAGAAAGGGATGCGAAAATTGAAAAATAAGGAGGAGGGGCAGCTTCCACGGTAAGCTTCATCCAAATCTGCCCTCCTTACCTCTCTCTTCCTTTTCATTTAATGCTCACCAACCCAAAGCCATGTGTCACTCTCCTAATGGTTCCAACATCCATCTTTGATTTATTCCTTCAATGCACCATACCCCACACACACATAATCATCTCTTACATAAATATCCACATCTATGTTACCAAACCCATAATCCATTAAATCACTTCCCATAAATTACTCTACATACTAGGCACCATACATATTAACCACACTAGATCAATCCCAAGAATTACCCTACTTCCATACACCACATGCACACCTTATAATTCCTCCTCTTAACTTGATTAATTGATTTCTTTGCTATTAAAATCCTTATTATCCAATTATTCTTCTTAAAATTATTGAAATACTCTAAATATTCTTACTTACCACGCAAATTCCGACTAGGCCCTTTTTGGGTTGTTACAGTTCTGATGGGTTTGAATTCGACTTTGTTTAAGAATATTTTCCCGCTATAAGGATACTGAAATGTGACACATGAAAGATGTAGTGGATAAAAAGTGATGAGTTATGACTAAAGTGTATAAGTTATTTAATAGTGAAATGTTAATGCCTAAGTGTGGTAGTGATAAGTAAAACAATATTAATATAATCCGATGATTGTGAATTTAGAGGACGAAATTCTTTAAAGAAGGAAGAATTATAACACCCCGAAATGTATCCTAGAAGGATTTGTATATTTCTAGGGATTTTGATGGTTGAAATCGTATGATTTGATGGTCGGAATGTTTAAGTAGGAGGAAAAAATATGATCAGAATTAAGAAAAAGAGAGCCTAGGGTATTTTGATAATTTCGCATATATGGATTTAGCTGAGTGGAATAAATAAATATGAGGACAAAATTTTGAGAATGGATCATCTATATGCCGAATGTAGGTGAGTTGTGGTATTAGGTGTGCTAAAAGGACGAATTCGATATTAACGTAAAAGTTTCGGCAAGTGCGACCAATTCCAAAAATTGTAAAGTAATAATTTGGGACTTAATTGAAGGGAGTAAGGTTTTAATTGTGGGCCAATGTAAGAATGATATCTATGTATTAGGCCAAGGAAAGATTAAAGAAGAGTTAAGTGACCAAAAAGGAGAATTGTCATAAAAATCTAAATTTGGCCTATAGGAGGGTGACACTTGGCATTGAGGATTAGTTAGAATTTAATGAGGTAGAAAGAAGGGAGACCAACCATTTTGGCTTGAATTTTGGGGCAGCCACATTTTTCCTCCTCCTTCTCTATTCTTCTTTGTTTATTTGGGTTGCTAAGGGATTTGATGGATCAAGGGAATTTCTGGGCATGATTAAGGTATGATTAGTGTTAATTTACCTCTCTTGTCTTATTCTTTTCCTTTAGGCTTGAATTTTTAATCTTAGGGTTGGTGAGTAACGTGAATTTTGGTGTGGTTTATGTGAGCAATTGGATAATTGTGAGTGTGGAAGAGTATGGGAGCAAGAAAGTGCAACCATTAAGCTAAATGGAGCAAAGGAGTTTGAGGTTTGGGAAATTTATATGCTTTGATATTAATTCTTATTTATTTATTTGTGTATGGATGAGTTTCTATTTTGAAGTGTATTTTGCTTAAGATTTGATTTGTTGTGTTGATGTGGTTGTGTGGATTAGCTTGGATTTAGAGAGTTTGAATTTTCTGGGAAAACTCTGCCTAGATTTCACTAGACCTTTAGTGCTTGTTTTAGCTATAAGTCCGGTTATAGATGTATAAATTATGTGGGACCAGTGCCATTGGAAATATAATTTATGTATCTAAAATTGTCTTTGAAGGACCGGAATCTACTTCTGGTTCTAAGATCCTTGAAAATGGTAAAAACAGGGGTGTTTGTACTTAGACGAGTTCATAGGAGCAGTGTAGGTTTTGGAGCTCATATCTGGAGTTATAGATATTCAATTGATCTGAAATTTGTTTCATTTGAAATTTAACATCCTAAAAATGAGGTTTAGAGGGTCGTTTAGGCGGTACAAAGTTAGGGGCGAAAAGCAGTCATGTTGGTCTATTTTCATAGGGCAAGTGGCGGAGGCTTCTGTCATGAGCGTGACCCTTGTCTCGAGCATTAAAAAGAACCTTATTGATGAAGGTGTTTTCTCTTATTTTGAGCCTTATGGTTGGTTTGAACCCTTGCCCCTCTTTACCCTTCTTTAGGATGTGTATTTTGTTATGTTTCCTCTTCCGAAATACACCCAAACTTCCTCGAAACATTTTAAGATATATTCACCATATGTTTAGAGTTTAGAAATGAGCAAGTAAATGGATATCACTTAGGAACACAAACGTTTAAGGTTATAAATAAGAATGTTGACTCAGTTACTTAAAAGTTCAATTAGTCGAAAACTTTCGAATACGTTCAATATTGACCTGATTTATATTATGTAGGTAAATTGAAGTGAAATTCTATTACTTGCATTTTGCACTAGTAGAATTATAGGGTTTGGATTCCCAATTCTTCGGGATACAAAGGAAGTTTAGAACACTCTTTCAAGTTCAAACCAAAGCATAGAAACTTAATCGGACATGAAGGATAGTGTATCAACTGAACCCTATTAGTGCATTGGTGTTTGTTAAGAATAAATGTGGCACATATGTGTAAGATTTATAAAAGTCTAATGAGCCATTAACGATTCAAGACTCGAGTAGATTTAGTTATCATCTAGAATTTGTATGGGATGTTAAGAATGAATTAAATGATTGTGGTAAGTGTACCATAAACTGAAATTGAAATGAACCTTTCGTATCTCAAAAGGTTTTTATGTGACTGTCTAATTACGGAATGATTCTTAATAAATTGAGTAGTTTAAGATACTTGTGTTGAAGTTCTTGAGTTTAATGTATGAATTTGGGGAAACTAATGTTTATGAAATTATTTATGGACATTATAAAAGTGAGCATATTTTTATGTGAAATTGTATTCAATTGAGGTTTGACAGGAGTGTGAGGCTTGGCTCTATTGCGCTCGTGACTGCTTTATGTTGCGATATCGACTAGGGTCGCGAGTGTGACTCCTAAAGTGTTGTTTGGCTCTGTTACGAGCACGACTAATATCACGAGCGCGATAGAAGCCATTTAGTTCCTGTCTCGGTCGTGACTAAGGTTGCGAGCGTGACTCTTTTCTATGATATGAACATATGTTCGTTGAGCTATTTGACATGGGTTTTGACTGGTGATTTACTTATGACATAGTGTATAAACTAAGATATACTCTACCATGCAAGTTATGGTTGAAATAAATTGTAAAGCATGTAATAAGATTAAGACATGATTGAAATGAACAATGATAGTTGTTATAATTTGTAGGAGCCATTGCTTCCATTGTAAATGAATTTTTGCAAGTGATTAATTATACGATTATAATCAAAGTATACATCTTGAAAATAGTATTAGAAATATCATGTACATCAAGAAAGGAAACAAGAATGCATTTAGCCTGCGTTAGTCGAGTAGTGGATAGTTAGGCATGCCTAATAGAGTTAGTGTGGCTGTAGCTAGTGTATGATTTGGACCCTGATCAGGTCCCCCAACTGGATCTTCGTGATCCCTGTGTACTGAAAAGATAGTGTTGATACCTTCGGGTATCTATGAGTTATGAGAATAGTGTTGATACCTTCGGGTATCTATGCGTTACTCGTTATCCACCTCTTTGACTTAGCAGGCATTAAACGAACATAATTATGTGAATTGAACAATAAGTGTGAATTGATAAAGATATGTGAAGATTTGTATAAGATTGTGCACTCAATGAGAATGTGATCACATTGTACGCTGTGACTTATATATATATTGTTAGTGGTTATGCCCTAGGCCAAACATTTGGACCTTAATGTAATCATTACATTTTCATTTATATATAATGGTTTTCTTCACATTAATATTATTGGCATGTTACATTATTGTAATGTTTATGAATAACAATGTTATTCATGATATCCCTAGTCATTTATCACTAAAGGGCATAAAGATAAATTAAGACTAGTATAGATTTGTATTGATAATCATGGGATGATTATATATGATGATATAAATCAAATCTATAGGTATTTGTTAGAGAACAAAGTACTGGATAGACCCACTGTAAGATCACTACATGGGATAGTGTCATAAGTGATCTTATAATAGATATGTTATTGAAACCTTTGACCTGAGGTTATCATAGTTTCCTACATAAGGAACATTATATTTTGACATAATCAAATGTTATCTTTAATCGGATAATTATAAAGTTTATGATCGGACATAACGAGAATTATGTAGAGGAAAGTGAATAATCAAGATGGAATTTGTCCCTCTCTAATGAGAGAGATATCTATTGGGCCCCTCAATAAGTAGGAATGTAAAATTGCATGGCCATGCTCGAATGAATTGATAGTGTCATCAATGTCATTTGAATTTATCAGTCTACTTAGTGATCGGGAAATTATATATTTGAACAATATATAAGTTTGACATGGACCATGACTTATGTTCAAACAAGATATCGTGTGACAAAAGGATAATAGCATATTCTATTGTCAGGTTAGAATCGGACTAACGATATTTATATTAATTGGGTAGTCATAATGTCTTGCTAGAGACCAATTATGACTTGTGGGCCTATTATGGTTATTAGGCCCACTGCCAACTTAATATAAACCTATTGGGTCACACACCAAGATCAAAAATGAACAAAATGGATTTTATAAGGGTATTTCGGAATAATATAAATATAGGTATTTATATATATATATATATATATATACATAAACATATAAATAAATCCCATATTTTTAATATGAGATAATTATATGTATTATATAATATTTCTTATTATTTAGAATAAGAAATAGATAAATATATATATATATATATATATATATATATAATATCTCTTAATTTTTAATTAGAGATAATATCCTTATTTATCTCTTTAGAGTTTAACATATATAGAGATATATGTTAGATAAGGAGAAAGTAGTGTGGTTTAACTTAATCACATTTTTCCTAGAGATAATAGGAAAAAGAGTGGCAGATTTTCCTAAGTAAAAATAGCTAATCTCGTTTTCCTATTCCTAAGAGAAAAAGGATTCAGAGGAGATATATTTTTCATAAGAGAGAAAAACCCTAGCCGCCGTTTATTTTCTTAGAGAAAGAAAACTCAAAATCCAGTCGCAACATAAGGCGGCTAGCACCCCTGCGAATTCTGTTCATTGGTTCGTGCGTGTGGATACCGGTAGAGGACATTCATCTTAGAGCAGTGTCTATAGTCCGAACTAAAGGAGTTTATTTTGACTTCCTACGTAGGAGAAAGGTTGGTAAATCTTATCTCTTCCTTTTGAATCAGTTGAAAATACATGGATCCTGTTTCGGGTTTCTATTTTATTCCGCTGTGTTAATGTTGAATTATTCCAAAGAAACCCAACATATATGGCATGAGTTTGCGCTTCGTGCACCTATGTGTTTTAGATCCTGTAGGATCCTTATGCGAAAATGTGGTAACGTCTTTGAAAGCTTACATGGTCTAGCTTTGGTTATTTCCTTTTGAAATATTAACATGAGTTAATGTCACGAAGGTAATGCAACAATTTGAAGTAAGCGATTAAATGAAAGTAGCTATATGTATAGTATGCATCTATATACTAGAACATGAAGTTAGATTATTAGCGACTATTCATGACTCTTTGATGTGTGAGAATTATTGTAGTTTGAGAACTGTTTATAGGCTGAATACAATGATATGTGTGACTTAAGACATATGAATAAAAAGACATGAAAGGCATCTATTGATTAAGATTGTTACCCTGTTTTACCTTATGTATGATTATGATTAAAATATTCTGTTTATGATCAATTTTATGTATTTATTAAATGATTTGATTTTGGATATTTATTGTGTGTGGTGACTGATGGCCATTGTGAATGGTCGTCCATACTATGTGTTTTCCCCACTAAGCTTTATGCTTAGCATGGGTGTGTATCCATGCAGATTTGAAGTTAGTCGTGTCGCCGAGGACAATCCGCAGCAGTCTGGCCAACAAGTCCGTTGTAGTATTTATTGTTTAGAGGTTTTAGATAATTGTTGTAATGTAATTCTTTATTAGTATTGTATCAAGTGATTTGGATGTAATAAAATGTGAATGAGGAGTGTAATGCCAAGTATATGAATGTCTTTTGTATTATGCGAATGTTTATGTTTGAAAAAAATTATATAGTTCTGCTTGTATTATGGTGTCCTGCGTGTTATCACGTGTAGCATTCCTCACTCATCGTAGCATATTTCCTATGTTACCATACAGTATGCTACACGTGGGTAAGGGGTGTTACATCTTTCCTCTGTGTCTATTCCACAGGATTGGAGGGAAGCTATCACAGATCCAAATTGGAAAGGAGCCATGATAGAAGAAATGAAAGCTTTAGCCAAAAATGAAACTTGGGAACTATTTACTCATCCAAACAAGAAGCTAGTTGGCTACAAATGGGTGTTTACAGTAAAACACAAAGCTAATAGTTCAATTAAGAGATTCAAAGCAAGATTAGTGGCAAAGGGATTTATTCAGACTTATGGAGTTGATTTTCAGGAGACATTTGCACCTGTAGCCAAAATGAATATAATCAGAATATTGCTATCCTATGCAGCTAACTTGGATTGGGATATGCAGCAATTTGATTTGAAAAATGCATTTCTTAATGGAGACTTGGAAGAAGAAGTATACATGGAGATTCCTCCTAGATTTGATAATGAGATAACTCAAGGGAAGGTGTTCAGACTGAAGAAAGCCTTGTATGGGTTGAAATAATCTCCAAGAGCTTGGTTTGACAGATTCAGCAAAGCCATAATCTCCTTTGGATATCAACAGAGCAATCCTGATCATACCCTCTTTATAAGACACTCCAAGGGTAAGATCACTCTTTTTATTATGTATGTTGATGATATAGTGATGACAGGAGATGATAAGGAAGAAATGGCTTGGCTGAAGAAACTTCTGGCACAGGAATTTGAGACAAAGGATCTAGGAAAGTTATAATACTTTTTGGGAATTGAAGTTGTCAGATCAACAAAAGGAATTTTCATTTCCCAGAGAAAATACATTTTGGATCTTTTAGATGAAACTAGTCTGTAAACCTACAGAATCACCCATTGAAAGCAACAATAAACTACAATCAAGTACTAGAGAGTCAATCGATAAAGTTAGATATTAGAGATTGGTTGGAAGACTTATTTATCTCTCTCACACCAGACCAGACATTGCTTATGCAGTCAACCTGGTGAGCCAGTTTATGCAAGATCTAAGAGAGTCTCGTTTACAGGCTATTATTCATATTCTGCAGTATTTAAAGTCCTCTCCAGGGAAAGGTCTTCTCTTCTCTAAACATGGTCATCTTCGAATTGAAGCCTTTACCGATGCAGATTGGGCTGGATCTCTAGATGACAGAAGATCTACCTCCGGATACTGCACAATTGTGGAAGGTAACTTGGTCACTTGGAGAAGCAAGAAATAGAATGTAGTTGCTAGATCAAGTGCAGAAGTAGAATACAGAGCTATGGCTCAAGGTGTCTGTGAGCTTTTATGGCTGCAAAAATTGTTAATAGAACTAAAGTTGGCTGAAAAAGAAAAGCTATCCTTGTATTGTGATAACAAAGCTGCAATCAGTATTGCTAATAATCCTATTCAATATGACCGGACAAAGCACATTGAAATCGATCGACATTTCATATAAAAAAAGCTGACTGAAGGCATCTTGAGTTTATTCCATGTGAAGTTAGATAGACGGCTAGCTAATATTTTCATAGAAGGACTCAACAGTAGAACCTTTTACACCATAGTTTGCAAGTTGGGTATGTGTAATATTTTTGCACCAATTTGAGGGGGAGTGTTGAATATTGATATTAGGTAGCTGTTAATGTTGAATATATTGATATTATCTAGCTGTTATATTGAAATTGGTAGATTGTATTAACTGTTGTTTGTTGACATTAGTGATCTAATTCTCTTGTATAGATACCTGCTATTTGTTAATGAAAAGATAAGAAATTACACTCTTCTGAATTTTTTCAATTGTTCTTGAGCCAAATAAATTAATTTTTTTGTTTAAGATTCAATTTTCATCTTAAACTTCAGTTTTTAGTAAGAGAGAGAGCTTTAATCCAAGCTCTCTTTGTTCTATTTTTCAAGCAATCGACAAGGAAATATGTTCTTCTTTTACTGCGAACATCAAACCTTTGAGGGTAAATTTTCGGGCTAGAGCCATTTCTTTTTTTTTATTTTTTTTTTGTGTCGTTCATTTGTTTTATCAATTGTAGTTACTGTAAACTGCAATTAGTGTATTTATTGTTGTTTGTTATAATCAAGTATGAATTTAGATTAAATTAATCAATTTGTTGACATGATGAATGCAACGTAATTTAAATCTATAGAATATTTTGTAATAATTTTACTTTCTATTTGATTCTATTTTTGGTCATTAATCCACTTTGTTAATTTCTTGCATTTTTTATCAAACATTATTCATTTAATAATTGTAAATATTTTTCTCTATTACGATTATTTATTTATTTGCCTCATTGAATTATTTATTGTTATTATACATTTGATTTCATTTACTAATATTGTTTTTATTCTTGTTTTTGTTGTCCACCAAATTTGTTTATTTCAGTTTGAGTAATATTCCAGGCACATTGGAGAATCAAGAGATTAGGAGCCTTTAAAGTTCAGTTTGCATTTTAATTTCTGTATTTCCTTTATTTTGTTATTTTGTATGTTTTATGCAAAATGGTATTTTAATGTATTATTTTAGAGAAACTCATGTTTTTTACAATAATAAAAATTGGGATTTTTGTTAATAAAATAGGACCAATGTCCTGATTTTAGCCAATAAACCTTCATTTTCAAAAGAGAGTTAATTTTCATAAAACAGGATCGAATTATCCCTATTTTTATCGACCAAAAATAAATATCAGATTTTTAAGTTAACACAAAGGAACAATGTTCCTAAAATCTAATAAATGTCCTGATTTATGTATTGTGTATTTTATTTCTTTCTTTTTGTGTATTTATTTATTTCGGGTCCTTGTAATTAATTTTGGAGCAATTTTATTACTTTGTTTATTTATGTTTTTATTATTTTAAGCGATTGTTTTGTCCCATTTTTCACTTGTACTTTATTTATCACTTTCTTTATTGCTTTCTTTGCTGCTTTCCAAAAATGTTTGAAATGCACATTAAATTTATTGCATGACTGCGTGAGATGAGAAATGGAATTTCAATTGCTAAAAAACTCACTTATAACTTAACTTAAGGCATTAATGAGAGTGTAGTTCCGAACACCTTCTCTGGTTTAAGACCCCCGAGGTTAGATGACCTTTCCCAATTTCTTGTAAATTGGGTGGTGACTCTAAAATACCTCAAAAGGTGCCTAAAGGTTTCATGAGGCTAGATGAACTTTCCCAATGTTCGATTGGGTGGGGATTCCAAAATATCTCATGTTATCCAAGATCTAGACGCGAACATTTCTCGAACCGTAAAAGTGAGCCCTTTGAGAAATATAAATGGGTTTCCGCGCGTTACAGTGCCAACTCCGCAGGAGTTGATCGAAATTTTATTTCGAAAGTTACTTAAGTTAAAATTATAATTGAGTTTTTAAGAATCAAAAATTTCATTTCTATTCCAAAAAATTGCATTGCATTCATTAGAGCCTTATAACTATGCTAGTTGGTCCCTTATTTTACCCCGGTGCATTCCTGAAATGCGACCCTACTTTCATTCATTGTAGGGAAGTGCTCAGGATAATCACTAGCCTAAGCCTTGTACCATCAATGGTATATCAAATAGATACCCAATTGGTCATTATGCTCACAATGCGCTAGACCTATTGGTAGGGACCATGCTTGCGTAGACCTAAAGTAACACCACCCTTGACTAAAGCTCATGTAATGGCAACAGAAACTTCCACTAGGTGATACGTACCTTAACAATGTGCTTGCTACGTAGGCCCTTATATATTAAACAAATTCAAAAATATTAATTGGACACTCATTAAGGGCTCTCATGCCCCGATGGGGCCCATTTTTAATCTTTTGAAAGGTCCAAATACATAATGGACAAAACCCATACGCATGTGCTTTAAATTAAGAGTGTTATATTGCTGGTTTCTCACCATGCACCAGATGCACCCATTAGGTTTCTCGCTGGCCCATGGGTCAAGGCCACCTAGGAAAGAGACTGCATGACCTCTTGTGTGGGAGTAATAAGGTTGGAAGGATCTACTTGCTTGTATGTGGTTGTCTATACTGTATTAACACGACCATGCATCTTTAATGTCATTCACGTATCATGCTAACAATTTGTGTCTTTCACCCATCATAGGTATGAATCAGTGCTCTAGGGGTCTTAACGGCCAATTGATAAGGGGAAACCAATTCTTCAAATTGCCAGAAAGGGTAGAATATTCGGACTTATCTTTCGAGAGCAGTCACGCTACCTCCTCTCAGTTTTCTATAAATAATGGAATGGCTAATTCACCAAGAGGAACAGATGCCACCCAGGCTATTATCATCGAAGAGGTGGACCGAAGGGTCCAAGAAATGGAGCAAAGATTTGAGGAATTTGAACGTAGAATGATGGCAATGATGGGCACCTTAACTGCTACTCTAGCACCACCAGCTGGCCAACAACCTACTGCTCCTGTCGGAGGATAGGCCAAATAGATTTCGATGAGGGAGGCACCTCCGGCAGTAGTTATAGAACCACATCTTGCTGTTGAGCCTAGAGCTCTTGTAAATGTTGAGCCTAGAAGAGTTGGGGGACATAGGCCTGGTGAGGATTTTATAAAGGATGAGCAGGAGAAACATGGGATAGTGAGATCTAAACCTCCCAAAGAGGATGTTGCCATGAAGAAGATAGAGGAAAGAGTGGAGGCGATGGCCCGTCTATTATCTGCCGAAAAGGGGATAAGCCCCGAGGATAGGGATTTGGATGACGAGGAGATGCTTCCTCAGAGATTTAAAATGCCCGATCTGACCAAGTTTGATGGCACCTCAGATTCATCTGCTCACATCAAGTAATACGCGCTTGTGATGAAGGGGACCATGCTTACCAAGAGACAAAAGGTGGAATATTTCTGCCTCAGCTTGACTGGGCCTGCTGTAGACTAGTACTACGGTATGGATAGGAGAACAAGAGAAGATTGGGACTTGTTGACTAAAGAGTTCCTTAAAAAGTATGATTATAGCACTCGAATGGAGGTTAATTTGAAGGATTTAGAGCTACATCAATAGAGATCTAATGAGTCATTCCACAAGTATCTTACTCGATGGAGAAATTGGGTAATGAAGATGAAAAGGAAGCCGGATACTCCAGATCAAATTCAGTTATTCATCCGTAATGTGGGTCCATATCTTAAGGAAGGGCTAAAGATGAAGGGGCCCAAGGATTGGGATTCTCTAAAGGATATAGTTATCGAAGCAAAAGGTGAGTACCTAGCAAAGAAGGCAAGCCAAGATAGCTTTGTTAGGAAAAACTTTGGCAACAAATCAGGAAATAGATCGACTAACACTAGAAGTAGGAGCAAGAGTGGCAAGACAGCTGAGGTCTTAGCCATAAAATCTAACCAAGGCCAAAGGTATTATTCGAATTCGGGTCGACCCCTGACTTGGGTTTTGGAAAGGTTGGTAAAAGAGGGATCAGTTTTGTGCTTATCATCAACACAAAGGGCATCTAACTGACTTCTGTAGAACTTTGAGAAATAAGATCCAGGATCTCATTGACAATAAGTAGATCATGGTTCCAGAAAAGAGGGAGAAGAAAAATAAGTTTGGTAACCATGCGATTCCTCCACCAGTGTACATGATATGGTCTAGCTTTCCCGAATGGTACATATTGCAAGATTTATATGGTAATGAGTATATTGCTATCACTCGTAAAATGAGTGAAGAAGGGATTTCCGTGGTGACAATAGATTGTTGGTCCACTAGTGAAAGTGGACAGGAAGACGAAGATTCTGAGAAAGATCAAGAACTTGCAAATCCTTGGGATTCAAAGGATTAAGAAAAAGAGAAAGGTTGGGGCTGTAACTCGAAGTGGCAGGGTAGTTCTAGAGGTAGAGAGGCCTCAAGACCCAACACCTATGCTTGTAGGAAAAGAGTTCGAAGGGGATGGTGCGACGTGTGCCGAACCTCGAGAGCCCGAAGACCCGCTTTTAGGGCATTCGACAGAGGTTTATGGAAACTTGCAAGAGATTGCAAGGGCATCTATTTTAGGCAATAAGGAGGTTTCTTGGAGTCGCCACCCAATAACATATTGGGAAAGGTCGTTTAGCATCAATGAGCCTAAGACAACGCATATGCATCAATTTTTGGCAAGCCAGAGAAATTTTGGAGATCCCACCCCAATAAAATATTGGGATGGTCGTCTAACCTCGTGGAGCCCAGGACTATGCAAATTGGGCCTATTTTGGCAACAAGAGATATTTTAGAGACCCCACCCCAATGAGACATTGAGATGGTCCTCTAACCTCGTTGAGCCTAAGACCAGAGATGGTTCGGGACTTTCCATTTATTCATACCTTGGTTAAAGTTACAATTGAGTTTTGAATTTAAGATTTCATCCCTTTTCTCATTCATTTAAATGCAGGAATTAGAGTGCATATCAATCACATAATAAGACGATAAATAAAAACAAGATAAAAACAAGGTAAATAAAAATACAATAAATTACAATAAAACTAGGGGCAGAATACAACCCCTAATGTAAATGAAATGTAAATCATACATAAAACGCGATATTTATTAAGGATGAGGACATTAGTCCTCGCATGTATAGTTAAAGAAAATCATTTTAAAGTGACAATTTATTTGAATGAAAAAAACTAGGACATTGGACCCATTTTCTTAGAAAAAACCCAAGCTATTTATGAAAATATTTTTGTGTGATTTTTAATTAAATATGCATAAAATAAATGATTTTATTAATAATTACATGACAAATAAATTAAAAATACAAATAAAAGAAAAATAATAAATACAATAAAAGAAAGATAAGTCCCCGAATCTACTCCTTTGTTTGCATGGATGCTCAAACGTGACAAAAATAAGTATTAAAGCAAAAAGAAACAAATATATTGATGTTAGTAATTAAATAAAAAAATCAATTAAATATATAAAATAATAAATAACAAATTAAAATAGATAAGATATGCATTATGGATGACAAATAAATTAACTAACATAATAAAACAAATAAATTAACATATTAACAAATTAACACAAATAAAAACACAAATTATGATGATGATGATGATGATGATGATGATGATGATGATGATAATAATAATAATAATAATAATAATAATAATAATAATAATAATAACAATAAGGAAGAATAAACAAATAAATAAAATAAAGTAAAAAGAATATTAAAAATGTTAAATCTATATCTAAAATCATAGAAAATAAATAAATAAATGATAAATTAAAAGATCTACATGATTACTAATTAAATATAAACAAAAATAAATAAATGAAAAATAAAATTAAGAGATCGAGCCTAGCATTTTTATTCTCAGATTTCGGATTCGATGGGGGAAAATATGATTGATTTTTCTTATTTTGATTCACAAAGTAAAAATAAAAAAATAATAAAAATTAAAATTTTATTCCAAGAGAAAATTGTTTAAAAAAATAGAATAAAAGAAATTAATTTTCAAGAACAAAGAATTGATTTCTTTGTCTCAAAATGATTATTGATTAAAATTGTAAAAAAATTTAAGAAAAGAAATTTAATTCCCCAGAACAAAGAATTATTTTCTTTGTTTCAAGAAATTATAATTGATAACAAAAAAATAACTGTTAAGGACAAAAATTGATTTTCTTTGTCTTAAGAAAAATTCTTGATTAAAAATTGAATTTTTTATTTGGAGAAAAAAAATAAAAAAAATGTAGAGAGAATTCTTGGAGAAGAAGAAGAAAAGAAAAATGAAGATTTTTTTGATCAAAAGAGAATTCCCCCTAATTCTCTTTCATCTTTTCTTATTTAAATGAGTAAAAATGGAAAAAAAAATCATTAATTAAGGAAGAAAATATGATTTTTATCAAATTCCCCTTAATTTGGGTACAAAAAAGGAAATTATTTTTAAAAATCTCAAAAAAAGGTGAAAAAGTCAAAGAAAATCAAGAAAAAAGGAAAAAATGGGCGAAAACCACGTTTCGGCCGGATGGGGGGCGACCGACGCCCGCATCGGCGCGCATTGCAGTGCGCGGTGCGATGCCTCGTGCGTCGCTCGCGTGCGGACACCACACGTAGGCGCCCGCACGCCTGCGGGCTGCCTCAACGCGCCAACGCGGCCGATTTTTTTTATTATTTTTAAATCTAACTAAAAAAATTTTCAAAATCCATTTTTCAAATTTAATTTTTAATACATTTATTATTATTTTTTATTTTTTATTCTGAAGAGCAAATTTAACAAGGAAATCATCACTTTTAATCTTTTTGCTTGTGAACAGGCATCTAATCATCATTGGTTAACTCTTATCTAGGCTGACTCAGGACCCGGTGTCTACAGTTGCCCCCAGTTTTGGGGAAACTAGTGCATAGGTGCTTAGGTGAGCCAAAACTCAAAGAAAAAAGGAAAAAGACACATACCTAAGGTAGTTATCTTTTCCAGACTGGACGACGTTGTCGGCATGTTATTTGCCTGCTTGTCGGCATGTTATTCTTTGCTAAAGCGAGTTATCGTGATCGTGTAAGTCCTCGTTGAAGTGGTATTTACCGTCAGCGTGTAAATCTTTGTTCAAGTGGTAGTGCCTTGGTTGTGCTAACCTTCCGTGGAATGATAGTGCCGCCATCATGCTAACCCTTGTGAGATTTGAAGCGATAGTGTCGTGATCGTGCTAACCCTCCATGGAGTGGTATTGCCGTCATCATGCTAACCCTTCTAAAGTGGTAGTGTCATGGTCATGCTAACCTTCCATAGAATGGTAGTGCCGCTATCGTGCTAACCCTTCTGAGATTTGAAGTGGTAGTATCGTCATCGTGCTAACTCTCCGTGTAGTGGTAGTGCCATCATCGTGCTAACCCTTCTGAAGTGGTAGTGCCATGATCGTGCTAACCTTCCATAGAATGGTAGTGCTGCCATCGTGCTAACCCTTTCGAGTAGTGCCATGGTCGTACTAACCCTCCGTGGAGTGGTAGTGCTGCCATCGTGCTAAGCCTTCTGAGATTTGAATTTATGCCCTATTTTAGCCCTTTGGTTGATTACCCCCTGAGAGGTCTTTGGTTGATTATTGGATTGGTGTTTGATCTGATATTTGGACTGATGTCATTACTTTTCTTTTGTCGGTGTCCGCATTGAATCTCTCTCATTGCAAAACTGGAAAACCAAATATGCATGGTGAGCATGCAAGCGAAATGCATGGGTTATGCAGAAATGCAGGACGAGAATTTATCTAAGTGAGTTTGGAGGCGATAGCCGAGCAAGGCTCAACTTGTTGTAGGATCGATGTCCTTTGGAATTACTCTTGAATTTCATGCCTTTGGGGTTGCGAGGTTCTCATCTGATACCCGTAGTCATTTTTTTTAAGATAGTGCATCCCTTGTGGATTTTCACACTAGCTTTTCTTAGCGGGACATGCGTCTTCTTCGGATTTTCACATGACCATGCACCTTATTTTTGCCTGGAATGGACCCAACCCAATCCATCAGTTTTTTTACTTTTTGTCTTCTTTTTTTTTGAAGGACAGACTGCATGTTTCCAGGTTTTCACCCTATCCTTTTGCCTAACTTTTGCTTAGAGAGCCAATTACGATTTTCATCTCTAACGGCTTTTCTTTTCTTTTCTTTTCTTTTTTTCTTTTTGCAAAGAGATTGAAGCTGTTGCCAAAGATCCTTCTAGGGTGATCAGCATGTACTTATGCCCATGTCATAGCTACATGTGCTTGATTCTTCTCATGATGGTGTTGTAGAATTGCGTTCGCAGTTGTTAGAAAAATGAGTCAGTTAAAGGACCTGAGTGGTGAGAGTAGCGGAGGGTAGACTGTAACAATGTGCTAGACAACTTTGAGTATGCAAAATGAACTGCTCTGATCATATCAACATATTATGGCGCAAATGCATATGTTTCAGTTTGATTTCATTACACATGATCATTATTTGGCATTAATCTCAAAAATACAAAACCTCCTCTAATCTCGGGATGGATCTTGAAAGCATCAAACTCCTGTTATCAATCAGCCCTCTTCGGTTTTCATGATTGAAGATTTTCTCTCAGCCCTCATTTTCTCTCTCTTTTTTTTAGCCTTTGCCATGAACCCTCCTTCAGTCTGTTGGTGTTGATTGAATTTGCTTTCATCTCTGTTAGCTGGGGAGGCTGCTCCTTCTAACGATGGTTCTTTTTAGCATCAAAGTCTTATTCTTAGCACTTGTGCAAACGGGCTGAGGTAGTGAGTTTCTTCGCTTGAATCTTTGCCGTAAAAGTCTGTATCTTCCTTTTGTTGGCGTTGGTGGCTCAATTTCTGAAGTAACCTTTAATGGTTGAGATGGAGTTGTACGTTAGCCTCAAATGGTTCAGGACAACACTATGGTTTAGGACAGGACTTTGGTTTCTTTTTTTTTTCTTTCTTTTTGCTCTTTTTTTTTTTTTTGCTTGTTTTGTTTTTTTTTTTTGGAAGGTAATCAGTTGTCCTCCTAAGTTTGGTTATAAGGGTCCCTGCTTTACCTATGTTTGTCTCATATGATTAAAGGTCGGTCTTGATTGGCTTTGGGGTAAACATCTCAAATGATTGGGAGGAAAGGACTCCTAAAAGCTTGGTACTAATGAGCTATATATTTCTTGTGAAGGCCCAAAGCTTCATCTGTCTAACTTCTGATGTGGCCCTTTAATGATCGAAGTTTTATTTTGCTTGGCTACACTGTATGCATCTTAGATGTTGAGGAGGCAAAGGAATGGCTTTTAAAACTGTGCTCGTCGTCATGTTGGCCTATCGAAGCAGCGTTGTCCTAATAATGTCCTTGTCAATCTTCGATATACCATTTCAGGTCCAGGCAAAGGTTATTTCATATTTTTATTTTTTTTATTTTTTTTACATTATCTCTCAGAATTTTCCCCTCTTCAGGAGTTATATCAGATGATATCAAGATTTTCGTTGGATTTTCCAAAGTTCCGAGATTAAATGCAGTTGTATTAGTTGAATTAATGTCAAAATGAATGTATCATAATCATGGGAAATGAAATCATTAGAAACATCATACAAATAAGCAAAATTGTTCATCTTATTAAAATAACCAATCATTGCAAATATTATCATAAAAAATATGGTTCTTGGAATAATAACAAAAACTGAAAAAAGAACATAATTTTCATTGTTTTCATCTCTAGTCTCACTAGTGGATTATCAATCTACTGTTGCCACGGGAATCCATCTTCACTTGTCTTCCGACCGGTGATAGCGACATACTTAGCTTCATATAGCTCTTGCAAAACATGGCACTCAGGTGGACCAAACCCGATCATATTTATGGTGAGGGGACTATATTATTGCCTTCCTTCTTCTTTTTCTCTCTCTTTTCAGGATCCGTGATCTGTTTGGTGTTGATAAGATCTTGGATCTTGTTCCTCAAAGCCCGACAGTAATCTGTCAGGTGCCCAGTGTGCTGATGGTAAGCGTAGTACTGGTCATCTCTGTGCCCTGGCTATCCCTAATTCATGGCTGGCTTAGGCATCAAAGGTCGCAGTTTGCCCTCCTTTATCAGGCTCTCTAATACCCAGGATAGAGAGCGGCCTAAGTTAGAGTAGTACCTCTGACCCTGTCTAACCTCAGTAGCTACATCCTCGGTCATCTTACCATTTCTGTTATTACTGCTCCCGGTACCACCTGATTTATACCCTGACTGGTTCCCATAACCTTTTCTAGCAAAGTTATTTTGGCTTGCTTTCTTTGCTAAGTAACCCCCTTCAGCCTCTACAACAATGCCTTTAAGTGGCTCCCAATCTCTAAGCCCCTTAAAGCTGAGCAAGTCCCTTAAGTAAGGGCGGGAGTTCCTGATAAATAACCTGATCTGGTCAGCGGTGTTAGGCTTTCTCTTCATCTCCATGACCCTATTCCTCTATCTAGTGAGGTATTCATGTAATGACTCATCACTCCTTTGCTGTAAGAGCTCAAGGTTCTTTAAGGTGACCTCTATTCTGGTGCTGCAGTTGTACTGCTTCACGAACTCTTCAGTCAAAAGGTTCTAGTCCTCCTTTGACCTCCTGTCCAACCCGTGGTACTAGTCTACTATTGGACCCATCAGACTGAGGCAGAAACATTCCACCTTTTTCTTCTTGCTAAACCCTGTGCCTTTCATTACCAGGGTATACTGCTTGATGTGTGCGGATGGGTCCGAAGTACCATCAAACTTCGGCAGCTCAGGCATCTTGAACCTTTGTGGCAGTAGCTCTTCATCCCCCAGATTTCTATCTTCAGGGTTGATCCCCTTTCCAACTAATAACATACGGGTGATCGCCTCAATCTGTTGTCTCATCCCTCTCATAGCCTCATCCTCCACCCTGGGTGCTCCACCCCTTATAGCTTGATGGACTATTGGCTCCTCGTCTTCCTCCTCCATCATGAAATCCTCATTGGGATTAGGGATCCTTTCCCTTCTTAGCTCAACAGGCACAACAGCTCTATGCTCATTGACAGGTTGACGGGCAGTAACTCTAATGAGGGGAGCCTCCCCACCAGTAAATGTTTCGACTTGCCCCCAAGGAGGGACTGCCAGTGGTTGTGGAGCGACAGGTGGCTATGGAGCAATAGGTGCTTATGGAGCAGGAGGATGAGCAATGCTTTCAGCCATGGCGCCCATTGTCACACCCCAACCTATACTATGGAGACTTCTATTCGGATTAGAGGAAGAAGAATCCAAGATAGATAGGAGTGTCACATCCCACTAGAGTAAACAAGTAAACATCACATAAATAGAGTGACATATCCAGGATAATTAAAAACTTTGAAGATACATAAGTGTGTAAATATTTACATAGCTTAGAAATATTACATCAGAATCTTTATCTATTATTACATATACATATTACACAGATATACGAAAATTCCAAATTACAAAAGCTGAACAAGACAGGCTACAGAAACTGAACAAAATACAAAACTTCTAGCTCCTATATGGCCGACTCAGCAGATGCGCGACTCGAACAGAAGCAAACCTGCCACCTGCACGGGAAAAAGAACCCGTGCTAAGCGATAACGCTTAGTGGGGAAAACAAACATAATAATATGGACGGCCATTCACAATGGTCGTCGAGGCATAACACACACAAATCTCATACACACATAGTTCTTACCGAGAAATATATATGCTTACATATAATAGCTGTGCATTCAAATGTTTCTTATCATATTCATATACTTATATGTGCGACGCAAACCAAAACAACATCACCATACAAGATGTAAGTATATTCATGTATAACTACATATAATTTCACACGTGTGCACCTACCTATATATTACATGTCAGTATCAATACACTTATATGCCAATACTTGTATCGTTATACCAGTACAGGTCCTCATATGCATACATTTACTGAACACGTTGGAAAATCAAGCTTTTGAAAGTACATCATGCATAGATACATAATCACAATACCATCACACTTTCGTTGCGCAACATTAATCTTTAACATAAGCAACAATACGTTATTGCATTCCAATCACGGTGTTCCCGGGAGCCAATAAATCTGCACTTATTAGTTCACATAACTATAATCATAACTGATCAGAACCGCATACTTATAAACACGATATAACAAATCATACACCTGCTGACTCACAATAGTGGATAACGAGTACTGAATGGTACCTTACGGGTACGAATCGAACACATAATATAATGTACCATACAGGTACAAGTCGGAAGGCAACATTTCATTGAACAGGACCTTAAACAAGATCCATACACATACACATAATAGGGGTTCGCGAGGAACCATTCGGGGACCTGATCAGAGTCCAAATCGTTCAAAGGGGCGCTGCAGCTACACATACATAGACTCTATTAGGCATGCCTAACTATCCACTAGACTGACTCTCGCAGGTCATGCATCATACAAATCATATTTCAAATCACATAATTTATATCATTGTACATAATCAGCAATAGGTGAGACATATGAATAAGTTCATAAAGTCAGTCATGCATCATACAATTTACACTTAAGCATAACATAATAATCTTAAAAAGAGATCATAAGTATAGATATGCATAATACATTCAATCATATTAACATACTTCATAAAATAGTCAAAGAATAAACCTGAAGGCATCACAAGTTCGGAATTTAAACATTGGAATCACCAAAGAAAACTCATTCAACACAACACATCTGTCGCGCTCGCGACAGAGACCATAGTCTCTTCGCTGTGTGCGCGCGATGGACTTTGCGATCGCGGGAAGGAGAGAAGGGCCCAGCTCTGTCGCGCTCGCGATGTCATCGCGATCGCGACAGAGGCAAGCATTGCTATCGCGGGGTCGCGACAAGTCGCGTGCTCGCGATAGCACAGGCCAACAATATGCTCTGTCGCGATCGCGACGGTTGTCGCGCTCGCGACAGAGAGCAGACAAGCTATTGCTATCGCGGGGTCGCGACAGCGTCGCGTGCTCGCGACAGCACAGCATCAAAATCACCGGTCTCTGTCGCGCTCGCGACAATGTCGCGATCGCGACAGAGTCATGATTCCAAAAATCTGCAGAATTTTGCACGATCTTTCCTTCCTCAAACTCACCCACAAACACACGAAACACATCCAAGGATCTCTTACCTCATCTCCAGCCAATCACACATCATTGACAACATAAATCCAACATTGGTATCAAGTATTTCAATAAAACATGCCATTAACAATATCCATATACACAATCTATAATAACAACATTATTCGTCATTCATCTCAATTGCACCTATGTTAAATGCATTCGAACATATGATATATCATGCTTAAGTTACTCAAGAGATCAATACATATTAATCCTTATTCTTCACAAAGTTTTATCTATTATTATTTACTAGCTAAATCACCAATCTTAATCATACTCCTAAGTTTTTCTCAACGATAATTACTTATTTAGCCATTTAATTACCCTAAACAAGCATAATAATTGATGGGAAACGTACGGGATTGATCCGGGTCAACCCTAGACTCAAAAATAAAGAAGAAAAGGCTCAAAACAGGTTTTTCTGTCGCGAGGTCGCGACCCTTGTCGCGCTCGCGACAGAGGCCCGCCTCAGCTACCTTAACAGACTGCTTTTTACTACAAATTAGTATCGTAAAAATCGACCTCTACACCTCATTTTTAGGAAACGTAGTCTTCTTAAAAAATGTTCCCCTACGTCTTAACTTTCAAAAGAAACAAGTTTCAGGTCAATTGGATATCTAGAACGCCAGATATGAATTTTACAACCTATACTGGTCAAACAACCCAACACAAAAAGATACACTACGGTATTATCAAATATTCAGGGTCTTAGAGCAAGAATTTGCCCAAGGCTATTTCTAAGACTTTTAAAGATATGGAAGTAATGGTTCTAATGGTGCAAGAATCACATAATTCGGAGTTCTAAAACTCTACTGATAACAAAAACATTGCACAAGAGTCAGAAGAGAACGAAACAGGGCTTACCCAATCATACACTTCACTTTCAATTCTCACACACCTTCAACTTAAGCAACCTCATGCATTACTAATACATTTATCAAAATGAATACAGGTATAAGACTCATATCAACACACTCAATTTATTGAAAATCATATACAAATCTATATTCATAATCCAAGAGGAATTTAGGGCATAGACAAATTAAAACTTAAATGTAAGAATCAAATTCCCAAACCTCTTGTTGCACAATAGCTGTTCTCTTCAAGCTTTAAATCTTCTCTTTTCCTTTACTTTGCTTCTTCTTATCACCAATCACTTGCACAAACAAACCCATAATTCTTAATTCAAACCATAACTTAAACAAAACTAGAAGTAGAAAAAGAACTCAAACATAGGAACCCTTAAACCCCAACTTACCTCTTTACTCTTACTTCCCAAGCTCCACCAAACCAATTCTAATTCACTCAAAACCAAGAGATTGAGCAAGAAACGGGGAGGAGAGGAAAAGAAAAATAGAAAATGAGGAGGAAGAGAGGGCAACGGGAACAAGAACAAGAAAATTCTGCATTTCCTCTTTCCTAACCCAAATCACACTAAATGCTCCCACCTAACTATCCACATGTCAAGCTCCCATTGGGCACACAAACCACCTTTGACTTGGTCACTCCTTGCACCATACTCAGTCCACATACAAACATTTCTTAAATAAAAATCTTCAAGGTACCACACTTGAGTCACACCAAATCATTTCCTAAAACCCACTTATACCCTACTTCCATACACAACAAGCACACTCTAACCTTTGCTCACTTAACTTAACTTATTTAATTAATCACTTTACAATTAAGTCCTTATCATCAAATTCACTCACATATAAATTACCGAAATACCCTTCACTTAACCGACTTAGTTTGCCGATTCCGACTAGGCCCGATTTGGGGTGTTACACCCATCATTTCTAATATTCTCCATTCAAATTCCTCTAATCTCCTAGCAAGGTCTTGAGTGGTCAAAGCTTCGGTCTCTTCTGCCATCATTGATTCTAGAGATGATTCACTGATCGATGAGAGTGACTCAGAATCCCAGTCAGACACTAAATTCGGCAACTCAAAGAGCAGATTTTTCCTTACTAGCTAACCGTCGGAACCTCTAGTCCACTTAGATGAATATATGATGGCTAAAAAATTTAAATTACTAGAATGATGTATGAATGGCATATACAATGCATGATTATGTGTTATGCAATATTTACAACCACATACAAGCAAGTAGATTCTTCCAATCTTATTACTCCCACACATGAGGTAATGCAGTCTCTTTCCTAGGTGGGCTTGATCCATGAGTTAACGAGGAACCCAATGGACGCATATGGTGCTCGGCGAAAAATTGGTAGCATAACATCTCTTAATTAATGCGCATACTTATGAATTCTGGCCTTTATGTATTTAAACATTTCAACTAAATTAAAATGGGCTCACCGAGGCATAAAAGCCTTTAATAAAAAACCATTTAATTTGGTTGATTTTGTTCAATATTTAATGGCCCACACATCAAGCATCGTATTAAGGTACATTTCACCTAGGGGAAGTATCTATTGCCATTACATGAGCTTTGATCAAAGGTGATGATACTTTAGGGTTATCCAAGCATGGCCCCTACCAATGGGTCTAGCTCATCACGAGCATAACGACCGATTAGGTCTCCATTTAATATACCATAATGGTACGAGGCTTGGGCTGGTGATTATCCTTAACACTTCCCTATATTGAGTGAACATAGGGTCGTGCTTCGGGGATTCACCGAGGTAAGAATAGGGACCAAACTAGCATAGTTCTAAGGCTCTAATGAAATGTAATGCAATTTTGAAAAGGGATGAAATTTTTAAATTAAAGTTCAATTATATGTTTTAACCAAGGTACTTTCAAAGCGAAGTCTCTTATGTCCGCAGTGGAGTCGCCACTGTGATGCGCACCGAACCTCGGGAGGCCTCAAAGACCCGCTTTTAGGGCATTCGAGAGAGGTTCGTGGAAACTTGCAAGATATTGCAAGGGCATCTATTTTAGGCAACAAGTAGGTTTCTTGGAGTCGCCACCTAATAAAACATTGGGAAAGGTCGTCTAGCCTCAATGAGCCTAAGACAATGCATATGCATCCATTTTGGCCAAGCCAAAGATATTTTGGAGACCCCACCCTAATAGAACATTGGGATGGTCCTCTAACCTCGTGGAGCCTAGGACTATGCAAATTGGGCCTATTTTGGCAACAAGAGATATTTTGGAGACCCCACTCCAATGAGAAATTGAGATGGTCCTCTAACCTCATTGAGCATAAGACCTGACATGGTTCGAGACTTCCCATTTATTCATACCTTCGTTAAAGTTACAATTGAGTTTTAAATTTAAAATTTCATCCCTTTTCTCATTCATTTAAATGCAGGAATTAGAGCGCATATCAATCACATAATAAGACGATAAATAAAAATAAGATAAAAAAAGGTAAATAAAAATACAATAAATTACAACAAAACTAGGGGCGGAATACAACCCCAATGTAAATAAAATGTAAATCATACATAAAATAGGATATTTATTAAGGATGAGGACATTGATCCTCGCATGCATAGTTAAAAAAAATTATTTTAAAGTGACAATTTATTTGGATAAAAAAAACTAGGATATTGGTCCCATTTTATTAGAAAAAAAACCCAAGTTCTTTATAAAAATATTTTTGTGTGATTTTTAATTAAACGTGCATAAAATAAATGATTTTATTAATAATTACATGACAAATAAATTAAAAATACAAATAAAAGAAAAATAATAAATACAATAAAAGAAAGATAAGTCCCCGAATCTACTCCTTCGTTTGCATGGATGCTCAAACATGACAAAAATAAGTATTAAAGCAAAAAGACACAAATAAATTGATGTTAGTAATTAAATCAAAAAATCAATTAAATATATAAAATAATAAATAAAAAATTAAAATAGATAAGATATTCATTATGTATGACAAATAAATTAACTAACATAATAAAACAAATAAATTAATATATTAACAAATGAACACAAATAATTTTATTGTGATATTTTCCCTCAGATTTTGAATTCTATGGAGGAAAAATATGATTGATTTTCCTTATTTTGATTCACAAAGTAGAAATAAAAAAAAATGAAAATAAAAATTTTATTCTAAGAAAAAATTGCTTAAAAAAATAAAAGAAAAGAAATTAATTTTCAAGAACAAAGAATTGATTTCTTTATCTCAAAGATGATTATTGATTAAAATTGTAAAAAAATGGAATAAAAGAAATTTAATTCCCAAGAACAAAGAATTATTTTCATTGTTTGAAGAAATTATAATTGATAATAAAAAAAACAAATGTCAAGAACAAAAAAATGATTTTCTTTGTCTAAAAAAATTTTTTTGATTAAAAATTAAATTTTTAACCTCAAAAATTTTTTATTTGGAGAAAAAAAAATAAAAGAAATGTAGAGAGAATTCTTGGAGAAGAAGAAGAAAAGAAAAATGAAGATTTTTTTTATCAAAAGAGAATTCCCCCTAATTCTCTTCCATCTTTTCCTGTTTAAATGAGTAAAAATGGAAAAAATCAGTAATTAAGGAAGAAAATAGGATTTTTATCAAATTCCCCTTAATTTGGGTACAAAAAAAGAAATTATCATTAAAAATCCCTAAAAAAGGTGAAAAAAGTCAAAGAAAATCAAGAAAAACGAAAAAAATGGGCGAAAACAACGTTTCGGCCGGCTGGGGGGTGACCAACGCCCACCGGTGCGCACGATGGGCATCAGCCCGCATGCTCGCCTAGCGAGCAGCAGCACGAGGAGCGATGCCTTGCACGCAGACGTTGTGCCCGCGCACCTTCGAGCTACCGCAACACGCCGATGCGGCCGAATTTTTTTTTTTATTTTTAAATCTTACTAAAAACACAATAATTTTCAAAATCCATTTTTCATATTTAATTTTTAATATATTTTTTATTATTTATTATTTTTTATTTTAAAAAGAAAATTTAATAAGGAAATCATCACTTTTAATCTTTTCGCCTGTGAACAGGCATCTAATCAACATTGGGTAACTCTGATTTAGGCTGACTCAGGACCTGTTGTCTACAGATGGGTTAATGAAATAGTTGAGGAAAAAAAATCCCAGATATCCATTTCAGATTTGCTGAGACAATCTGTAACACCCCCTTCCCATACGTAGGCGATCCCATCCGAGAAGGAGTGAGAAGCCGTATGAGTAAAGGTGCCACCAAGCAAATACAAAGTAAAACATACATTCATTCATAACATACATTCAGAAATACAGAATAATTAAAAACTTTATAGAAGAAGAAAGCACAGGCTGATCATGCATTACTATAATAAACTATTACAATAATGTTTTGATCAACTAGCTGAAACAAAATAATATTACATATACAAAATATAGTTACAAAAGCGGAAGCTGATACAAAACTGATACAGAGAGTCCTATACAAAAAGAATCATCATAGATACAAAACTGAGCCCTATACTAAAACCCTTCTGTGTTGGCTTGATGACGGCGACTCCCTCAAAGCAAAACTCCTTCCGCACCTGCACGGGTAAACACACCGTGCTAAGCGAAAAACGCTTAGTGGGGAAACACACAAAAATAGTGGACGGCCACTCACAATGGTCGTCAAGGCATAACACATTCACAATGGCAGAATGCAAGGCTATAACATGATCCATATAGACATACTCATAATTAAAAGCCATATAATCAGAATCTCATATAGGTATCCATTCTAGAATAATCCAGCATATGATTCAACATTAAACTCATTCAGATATTCCATTTAATAGCCAAATCAGATCAGAACAATTCTATTAAACATTTAAAGAACACCTGCTGACTCTAGACAGTGGATAACGAGTGTACTGAAGGTACCTTACGGGTACTAATCGAATACTGAGGGTACCTCACAGGTACAAATCAAATATTATATCATTTATCAAAGCATGTTATTTATATACTGAGGGGATCTTAAACAAGATCCTATACTGAAGGGTTCGCGAGGAACCAAACGGGGACCTGATCGGGGTCTAAACTGAACTGAGGGCTGCAGCTAAAAGACTCTATTAGGCATGCCTAACTATCCACTTACTTGACTCTAGCAGGTTATGCGTAAAACAGATCACATTTCAGAGTACAGAATATAATTCATCAGAAAAATCGTGGTAACACGCATATCGAAGCATCAAACAGTAAGACATGCATCATACAACAGTAAAGTCCATTCAGAAGAAACATCAAATTCATTTCTGAGTTAAAAACCAGGAAATTTTAGAAAAATGGGCTGAACGGAGAAACGGGCGAGATTGGCTGGTCAGGACGCGTGACTGGCCTTCCCAACAGGCAGGTCACGGCGTGACCGAGGGTCACGCGACGTGACTTGCTTGTTCCTCGCCGGTCACGTTGCGTGATCTTCGCAAATCACGCAACGCCCCAGCAGGTCACGGCGTGACTGGACGTCACATCCCGTGACGGGCTACTCTCCTCGCAGATCACGTCGCGTGATCTCGCAGATCACGCAACGTCTTCGCAGGTCGCACGACGTGACCGAGGGTCACGTCGCGTGACTTGCTTGATCTTCAGCTGGTCACGCGACTGGCTTCTCAGCAGGCAGGTCACGGCGTGACCGAGGGTCACGTCTCGTGACTTGCCTTCTTCCGTAGCGAGTCACGCGACGAAGAACAATACTTCGATTTTCCAGAATTTCCAGAATAAGGAATTCAATCCCAATTTGATTTAAAACCATACAAACCTGTTTTTATCTTCCAGAAATCATTTCAAACAACATAGGCAGCAATTATACAACTCAATTCATTCAATAATTAACCAAATCAAATCAAGAACATAAGCATTCAAACTTACAAGAACATAAACCCTAGAATTTGACAGTAAGATCAAAATCACACAATTTCACAAATAAACATTCCCAAACCTGGATTCTAATCTTCTAACACTTAGTCCCACTGCTCCCAGCAACCTCTTTGCCTTTAGGATCGCGTGGAGCCTCAGCTAGAACACAAACACAGTAATGACCATCAACATGCAACCCTAAATTAAAACTCAACCTAAAGAAGAAGATGAAGATGTAAAGCTACAGTAAAACAAAGACAAGATATGCACTTACCAAGCTAGGAGTAAGAGTGACCAACTTCCACAACCACACTTATGTAACAGATAGCAAGTAGTAATTAGGAAAGGGAAAAGGGAGAAGAAGATGAAGGTTGAAGGGAAAAACGTGAATCTGATTTCCTATCACTCTTCCTTCATTTCTTTCTTTATTTTCCTTAACCTAATACACATGTCATTTTCTTGGTGGTGGAACTTACTCACTCACACCCTAACTCCACACACAACACTCACATATAATGCATTCCTAATTAAAACACCCTACAAAGGTATGCTCTAGTGTACACAATTAATTCCTAACTAATTCACACACTAATGTCATGTATGCACCCACATAATAATAAACCCCAAAATCATATATTTTACTGAACTACCCTTATGACATACTGAACACATGCGAATGCTTACACATACAGACAGACAGATAGACAGACAGACAGGCTCATTCTACTAGGGGGCAAACGGGGTGTGACACAATCCCCATCACATAGGCAAAAATTAGTGGAAGCCTTATGTTAGTCAACTGTTGCCACCACCATCTCGCCATTTGAGTTACTAAACCTAGTTAAGGGGGGCTCGAGGGAAATTTTAGTCTATTCTAATGCAGACTTACCAGCTGAAGGCCGCAACACAATCGCCCATTGTATATTAAAGCACAGATTAATGGCAACCATACTGCTTGCGTAATGGTTGATGACGGCTCTTCTATAAATGTATGCCCTTTGGTTGCACTTCCGACTTTTGGGTTGGATGAAAACATGTTGAGCGGATTTGACCTAACCATCAAAGCTTATGACAACTCCTAAAGATAGGCCTTGAGGACCTTTAAGGCATTAGTCAAGAATAGGCCCATTGAAATAGAAGCGGAGTTTGTAGTCTGACCAATCCCTGCTAATTTCTCAGCTTTACTTGGAATACCTTAGTTTTATAAGTTGGGAGGAGTGCCGTCCGCCCTACATCAGGTGATCAAAATACCGCACAAGGGGAAAGTAGTAACTATTAGGACCGCTAGGGAAAATTAGGTTTCTGCACTAGAGATCTCCAAACAGTCGTTCAGTGGTTTACACGTATCAATAATTGATAAAGAAGGTGGTTTAGACGGTAACTCTCGAGCAGTAAATATGATGACGCAAATGCACTTTCTTCTAGGAGTCGGTCTGGCCAGGAATTCATAAGGGCCACAATCACCCGTTACAATGAAGGGTCAGAAGGACGGAAGTGGACTAGGCTATAAAGGTGTTAGTGGTAAAGGAAAGGAGAAGTTAGCAGATGTTCCTCATATTCTGGAAAGCTTCGTGCCAGCATCACCTCTTTATGGTTATTATGGACAGGCTGAGCCTCAGTTTATCAATAAACAGATTGTCCCAAGCTTTGAAATTTTTAATGATGTATTTGGTTGGGCTAATGGGACCATCAAGTCAGTTGAAGATTTTTTGGATGAAGAGATTATGACCCAGAGCACCATTGAAGACAAAAATGAGCTGGAAGAGGTTTATAATGATAAGTTGCTTACCACCAAGGTGAAGAGGAAGGAAAAATAGGAGTTGAAGTACCGATACAGAACCTAAAGATCCAAGACCCAGAAGCTTCACTAGAGGTGGTCAAAAAGACACCACCAAGTTAAGACAACAGCAACCAGTTGGCATCAACGTCTGCATCAATGGATGAAGAAGACTGTAGTTATTCAGATGTACTTTTTGCTCCATAACTTTTTAATGATGACAATGTATGCAATTCCAATTTTATTAATGAGATGAACAATTTTGCTTACTTGTGCGATGTTTCTGATGATTTCATTTCACATGATCATACGCATAGTGCATTCATTTTTTACATTAATTCAACTAATACAATTCCATTTAATCTCAAAAATTTGGAAAACCCAAAGCAAATCTTGATAGCATCTGACATAACTCCTGAAGAGAGGTTAAAATTCGAGAAAATCTTAAAAAAATATGAAAAAGTCTTTGCCTGGTCCTATGAAGATATGCCGGGGATTGACAGAAACATCACTGAACACGCAATTTTGACTTATCCAGAGTCTAAATTGGTCAAGCAAAAGCTTAAAAGGCTTAGGCCAGAATGGGCACAGAAGGTAAAAGAGGAAGTTCGTAAGCAGATTGAGGCTAAATTCCTAATAGAGGTTCAATACCCGATGTGGTTAGCCAATGTAGTCTCCGTAACTAAAAAGGATGTGAAAGTTCATGTATGTGTGGATTATCAGATTTGAACAAAGATTGTCTAAAGGACGATTTCCCTTTGCCCCATATTGATGTTTTAATAGATAGCGCAGCTTCTTGCTTATCGGGTTATGCCTTTTAGACTAAAGAATGCAGGAGGGACTTATCAGAGGATGGCCACTAAGATTCTTGATGATTTGATTCACAAGGAAGTGGAGGTGTATGTAGATGATATGATGATTAAGTCGGCTACTAGGGAATTTCACTTTGAGGCTTTAGAGGAGATCTTTCAAAGAATTTATAAGTACAACCTTTGCCTTAACCCTAAGAAGTGCATTTTTGGAGTCATCTCAAGAAAATTGCTTGGCCATGTAGTAAGTCAAAGAGGAATTGAAATAGATCCTGACAAGGTCAAGGCAATTATAGAAATGCCAACTCCCCAAAAGGAGAAAGATGTTAGAAGCTTTTTGGGAAAACTTCAATACATTATTAGATTCATAGCCAAACTATCTTCGATTTGCGAGCCAGTGTTCAAGCTTCTTAGAAAGGACCAGCTTGTTGTGTGGAACGATGATTGTTAGAAGGCTTTCAACACTATTAAGAAATATCTCTTGAATTCGCCAGTCTTGAGGCCATCTCTTCTAATCAAGCCCTTAATCCTCTATTTAGCGATTGAAACAAACTCAGTAGGCACCATGATGGTTCAAGAGAATGAGTTCAGGGTAGAATATAGGGTCTACTATCTCAGCAAAAAGTTCCTCCCATACGAGGTCGGGTATGTCTGTGACGCGCGCCGGAATCAGCAAGGCCCTCATTTTTCCTGCTTTTAGGGATCGAGGGATTGGTTCGCATCTTTTATGATCTTGGGCATTATGAGTCATCTTGGATGCCTCCTTCCCAATAAAACATTGGAAAGGATCATCTAGACTCATAACGCCTTTAGGCACCTTTGAGGTATTTTGGAGCCGCCACCTAATTTACAAGAAATTGGGAAATGTCTCTAACCTCTGTTGGTCTAAACTAGAGAAGGTGTTCGGAACTTCACTCTTATTAATGCCTTAAATTTTATAAATGAGTTCTTAGGAAATCCAAATTCCATCTCTCATCTCACTCGATAATGCAATAAATTAAAGCGCATTCATTTAAAAAGCGATAAATAAAGCAGTAAATAAAAAAATTACTAAAATAAAAATTGGGACAGAACAATCCCCCAAAACGAATAAAAATAAAAAAAAAGAAAATGGGACAAAACTATCCCCAAATAAGAAAATATAAATAAATAAAATTGCCTTAAAATAAACAAGTAAATATAAAATAATCAAAATGCAACATACATAAATCGGGTCATTTATTAAATTTTAGGAACATTGGTTCCTTTTTATTTACTTGAAAAATAGAGAACTATTTTTAGGGTATTGATTGAGAAAAATGGGATGAGTGATCCCATTTTATGAAAACTTAGTTTTCTTTTTGAAAGTGAGATTTTATTAACTAAAATAGGACATTGGTCCAATTTATTAATAAAAATTCTCAAGTTATTAATTATTAAAAAACATGACTTTCTATAATGCGGAGAATTTAAAATGCATTTTTACATACAACACATAAAAATAATAATAATAAAAAATAAAATAATTAAAATGCAAACCCTCAATTGAAGTTCTTTGGTCTCCCGATTCTTCGACTCGAGCGCGAGCATAACTCGCAAAGATAAATAATTTTGAGGCAGCAAAACAAAAGAAAATAAAATGTGAGTAAAATAAATTAAATGAATAATATACGAACCAATAATTAAATGAAAATCAATAAATAAACTAATTAAATAAGCCAATAAAAATATTAAACCATGACAAATAATATAACAATAGCATTAATAACATATAAATTGAGTAAATAACTAAAAGTGATAACAACTGACAATGTAATAAATATGATTTAATAATAATAATAATAATAATAATAAAAATAAGAAATATATTAATAAAATATTAATAATGATAATCTTAATACTAATAATTAAAATATAAAAATAATAAACATAATATAATATAATAAGATTTGTATAAAATAAAGAAAAGTAAAATAGAAATGATTTAAAGTACAAAAAGTTGGGCCAACACCATGCAAAATGATTTATGATAGGAAAACACAATGGAAAGTAAAAGAAATGAACAAAAGGGAAAGGGGAAAGAAGGTGCATGACTCGTGAATAGGGTGCATGACTCGTGCACCACCTTCACGACTCGTGCGTCAATGCACGAGTCGTGAAGGCTCAAACGGGATTCGACAGTCACGAAAAAAAAATTTTGAGACTATAAAACAAATGCTAATAAAATAAATTGAACAATTAATGAACAAATAAATTAATTGAATAAAATAATTAAAATAATTAATAGATAAATCAAATAATAATCAGTTAATATAATCAGGTATAAACAATAAATTAAATATAAAACGTTTGCATTAATAAAATATAAATTGAATAACAGAACAAAGAATACGTGTAAAAGAACGACGAAACGAAAGGGGAAGAAAGAAAGAAGAAGAGCCGAAGAGAGGTCACGACTTGTGAATGCGTTTCACGAGTCGTGAAATGCATTCATGACTAGTGAAAACATTTCACTAGTCGTGAATGAAATTCACGACCAATGAAATGCATTCACTAGTCGTGAATGCAATTCACGACTAGTGAATGCAATTCACGAGTCGTGAAATGCATTCACGACTCGTGAATGCATTTCACGAGTCGTGAAATGCATGCACGATTCGTGCAATCCGATCAGGGAGGCAGAGGCTTTCTGACACATCCGATCGGGAGATGAGATTCAATGGCATAATCCGATTGGGAAACACAAAAGTACGATCGGAGAAACGCGATTCAAGCAAAAAAAAAAGACAAATTCTGATTTGCAACCAAAAGCAAATCATGACTCAAACATACAAAAAAATAGAGGTGAACAGAGTATGATAACAGACCAATAAATGCAATATCATGCGATCAAAACGCATAAAATATCATGCAAACATGTTTAATAAATCATAACGACAATAAACATACGATGAACAAGTTGATAAGATCAAAGGAATGATATATACAATATACACAACGAACAAAATATGTACAAATAAAGAACACTGTAAAACCAAATAAGAAGAAGAAAGAAAAGAAGAAAGAAAGAAAGAGATCAAAGAAGGAGGTGGTTACCCAGTTATTTACCATCAGATATTGACGTTAGATTGCACGATGAAGTTCTGGTTTCCTCTTTACTTTTCTTGAAAATGAAGTTGAAACAGAGACTCAAAAAAACTCTTTGATGAAAGTTTATGGTGATAAGATAATAAAATAAAGCGTGATTGAATCCCGAATTCCAGGAATGGATTTCTTGGATTTAATATATAATCTCAGAAGCTATTTTAGAAAACCAGAATTATTTTCTAGCTCTCTCAGTTTTCTTTTCCCTTTGTGTTTTTCTTCTGTGTTTTTCGTTCCTTCCAAAAACCATCCCCCCTTCTCTCAGTTCTTCACTTTTTCTTTTTATATCTCACAGAAGGTTAAAATATTTTCTTTCAAAAATAGCCATAATCCATCATTTTTCAACCAAATCCCCGAAATAACGGAACAGGGAGACGTTGGGGGTGCTGGGGCAGTGCAGCGTGTGAGGCAGGTGAGACCTGCCTCACGCTCTCCCTCACCACGTGAGAGCCGCATCTCATGTTAGTGAGATGGGCCTCACCAACATAACGCTCCATCTCACGTTAGTGAGATGGGCCTCACTAACATGAGGCTGCATCTCACATAGTGAGATGGGCATCACCACACAGGCCCCCAAGGCTCACTCTCCCTCCTATTTTTTTTTCTTTCTAAAATAAAAATGGAAAACATATTTTTCGAGAAAACCATCACTTCTATTTGTCTCTTGTCCGTGAAAAAACATCATTTTCATCATAGGGTAACTTCGGTCTGAGCTGTCTCAGGACCCGGTGTCTACAGTTGCCCCCAGTTTTGGGGAACATAGTGCCTGGGTGCCTAGGTGAGGCCAAAGCTCAAAGAAAAGAGAAAAAACATGTACCTGAGGCAGCTGTCCTTCTCGAACCGGGTGATGCGCCGAGTCTATTACAGACTTACAAAATGCGAGGTCGCTCTTCTGAGCTGTACCGAGTCTTCTCCTGACATACAAAGTGCAAGAATGTCATCTTCTAATTGGGATGTACCAAGTTTGCTCCAGACTTACAGAACGCGAGATTTATCCTCCGCAGAGGACTGCACCAAGCAACTAATAAGGCTGCAAAAAGTGCAAGAGATATCCTCTGTAGAGGACTGCATCGAGACGCTTACAAGTCTACAAAAAGTGCAGGAGATATCCTCCGCAGAGGACTGCACCGAGCCGTTGACAAGGCTACAAAAAGTGCAGGAAATATTCTCAACCGAGCCGCTGACAAGGCTATAAAAAGTGTAGGAAATATCCTGCACAAAGGACTACACCGAGCCACTGACAAGACTACAAAAAGTGCAGGAAATATCCTCCATAGAGGACTGCATCGAGCCGCTGACAAGGCTATAAAAAGTGCAGGAAATATCCTTCGCAGAGTACTGCACCGAGCCGCTGACAAGGCTACAAAAAGTGTAAGAAATATCCTCCGCAGAGGATAGCACCGAGCCGCTGACAAGACTGCAAAAAGTGCAAGGTCTCCTTTTGGACTGCTCTTCTGAGCGGGGTGTTCTTTTGAATTGGGTGTCCTTTTAGACTGCTCTTTTGAGCTGCTCTTCTGAGTGGGGATGTTCTTCTGAATTTGGTGTCCTTCTGGACTGCTCTTCTGAGCGGGGTTGTTCTTCTGAACTACACCGAGCCCGTTCTAGGCTTATAGAGTACGGGGTTCTCATTTTGATATTTCCTTCAAAATTATATACACAGAGGTATATACAAGAAAATTGTGTGTGCATAATGTGCAAAATTTATATATAAAGTTATATACACGAAACACAAACAAAGGATTAATGTACAAAATTATGTGTACACAACTATACACATAAATGATTGAATCCACATGATATACAGGAGGATATACAAAAGATCTATGCATGTGAGATGCAAAAATGGATAGACCATATCCTAGGTGGTCAAGAGATTTTTCTTGAGGGTATTGCTCGGCTGCTCACATTGTCTGATGCCCCCAAGGATTTAGAAAGGCGTTGTCTTGGCTTTAGGGATTCTGACCCATAGTCTTTTCAAAGAGAACCGACCTGTGCACATCTTTGCCCCTCAATCAATGAGCATTTTGCCCCTAAAACTCTAACTTGTGTCTAATGCCACATGCCTAAAGGGAAATTATTTGGAGTAATGTCGCCTTATCGCTCTAGGCTTTAAAAGTCATTATTTTAAAGGTAGTGCGTCCCTTGTGGATTTTTACACTAGCTTTTCTTAGCAGGAAATGCGTCCTTTCGGATTTTCACATAACCCTGTGCCTTATTTTTTGCCTAGACTGGACCCAACCCAATCTAGCGGCTTTTATTCATTTCATTTTTTTTGTAGGACAGACTGCCTGTTCCCAGGTTTTTACCCTGCCCTGGCCTAACTTTTACTTAGAGCGCCAATCACGGTTTTCTTCTATAACGGCCTTCTTTTTTTTTAAGAGAAAGGGACTGAAGCTGTTATCAAAGATCTCCTGAGTATGATCGGCATGTGCTTATGTCTCAGATCATGGTTGTACAAGCTTGATTTTTATCATGAAGATGTTGTAGAATTGACTCCACAGTTGATAGCAGGATGAGTCTACTGAAGCTCTTGAGTAGTGAGAGTAGATAGTAACAATGTGCTGATCTTATACCGGAACCAGACAACTTTCAGTATGCAAGATGAATTGCTCTGGTCACATTAATAACATTGCATAGATGCATATATTTCAATTTGATTTCATAACACATGATCGTTATTTGGCATTAACTTGAAAAATACAAGACCTCATCTAATCTCGGAATAGATCCTGAAAGCATCAAACTCCTGTTATCAATCAGCCCTCTTGGGTTTTCATGATAGAATATTTTCTTTCAGCTCTTAATTTTTTTTCTTTGAACACGGATTCTAGATGCAAAGTTGGGGATGAGACTTAACTCGAATGCATGAATGCACTCGTGGCTTCCCGCTTGAAGCTCAAGAAACACCATATGCCTCTTCTTACGTACCAAACCTTACTAGAATGTCATCTCCGCTAATTGGATAACACTGAACCAAGAATCAAGAGGTCTTACTTTGGTTGCAGCGTTAGGCTTAGGTAGATGTCTGTCAAAGAAAGATCAGGTCGCTAGAGAAAAATAGCTGCAATATTTACTCGACTGATTGGTGAACCGTTCTCAACTCAGTTGCATATACAAAGGGCTCGATAACATTTTAGCTCATCAAGATCAGAATAATAATTAAAAGGGTAATTATTGAAACAAGTCAAGTGGTTACTATCTTGAGCTCAATTTTATTTTCTTTTTCTATTTATCCCTTTTTTTTCTGCTTCTTTTTTTTTATATGCGAGCTCAAGTCTTTTGTGCATGGCTAAAATCTTCTTACCGAAATGTAAACTTATTCTTATCAGGGCAATTTCTTGATAACCCAAAGAATTGTCAATGATGTTCATCCGCTCTTACTAGAGCGGCCATTTTTATAGGGGGAGGTAAAAATTATTTTAGGCGAAGGTAGTTTTAACATGTGTAGCAACAAAATCGGCACGCATTTAGCATGCCAGCATAAAAGCTCAACAGGCTAGCAAGTGATTGCGAAATAAAGGTAGGAAATGGTCATTTAGAGAGCTATACAAAGAAGTGCTGCCCAAATCATTTTTTAGCTTCCGTCTTATCCAGTGATCGCTTTTACGGGTAATCAGAAAGGTTCTATTGCTCTTAGTGAGTTTCCATCCAATCCCCTAATTGCAACTAGTTTTTCTTTCTTTTTTTTTTATTTTCTCTAGGAATTTCCTTCTCTACAGGAGTTATATCAGATGCTATTAAAATTTTCTTTGGGTTTTCCACAGTTTCGAGATTAAATACAGTAGTATTAATTGAATTAATGTCGAAAAATGAATGCATCGTGATCATGAGAAATGAAATCACTAGAAACACCATACAAACAAACAAAATTGGTCATCATATTAAAATAACCAAGATTGTTAAAGGGAGTTATTGAAATAGAAAGAAATAAAGCATTTAAAGCATAGTCTTCTTCATAGGTGTTATAGTCAATGGTCCATTATCATTCATGAGAACCGTCTTCCCTGCCTCTCAGCTCCTCATCAATGAGGCCTTGAATAATCTTCTTCAAAGTTCGACAGCAATTCTTTAATGCGATCTCTCAGAGGACGGCAATAGTCTGTTCTATGCCCCGTGTACTGGTGATATACACAATACCAGTCTGTTCTGTGTCTAGGCTGGCCTTAGCTTGGGCTAGGCCCAGTTGGCAAGGGTTGTAATTTCCCTTCCTTAATGAGACGAGTGAAGTGCCAAGATAATGGCTTACCCTTAGATAGTGAGGTGGCGACGAGTCGTTCCCGTGGTTGACACTTCTGCTGTCCCAGTACTGCCCCCATTACCACTATTGTTGCAGATACCCAGGCTTTCATTTTTTAGATCATGCATTCTTACTGTATCTCCACTCCCTTTAGGCACAATGTCCCCTTCTAGAGTCGATCCCATATCTCCTCTTTGCTCGACTGGTGAAACAAGTGTAACCTTGTCTCTAGGCTTGGAACTAAAAGGAGACACCGCGGTCATTGCTGTATAGGCTTCCTCGATAATGGCTAGCCCAACTTGGTTAAGGGTAATTGCCATAAGCTTAGCCTGAAGAACTATAAGGAGTAAGATGCCGTATGAGTCAAGGTGTCACCACGCTCATACAATATAGATCATACATTCGATCATAACATACATTCATAAATATGGAATAAACAAAAACTTTAGAGAAGCCAAAACATGATCATTCATTACAATATCAATTCATTACCAAAAGTTGTCCTGATCACACTTGCTGAAATAAAGATACTTACATAACCAAAATATACAAATGCGGAAGCTTTACAAAACACTCATACAGAGAGTTCTATTACAAAAAGAATTCTTATAATTGCTACAAAAGTAAGCCCTACACTAAACCCTTCTGTGTTGGCTTGACTAGCGGCGACTCTCCCTGCAAAACACCCTTCGCACCTGGACGGGTAAAAACACCGTGCTAAGCGATAAACGCTTAGTGGGGAAACACACAAGTAATATGGACGGCCATTCACAATGGTCATCGGAGCAAACCACATTCATAATGCCACATGCAGATAATCATAGCATGTAAATATACATTCCAGCATATAAAAGCCATACTTTCAACAGCACATGTCCGCATTCTTATACATATAAACTGCTCATTATAACATTCGGATATCTTATTCATATGATCACATCAGAGCAAATAAAGCAAACAGAACACCTGCTGACTCACATTAGTGGATAACGAGTAAACGCATAGCGTACCTTACGGGTACGGATCGAACGCACAGCATACTTTACAAGTACGAGTCGAAAATCATTATATTTTCTCACATTCAAAACATTTGTACAAAGGGGACCTTAAACAAGATCCGAAATGCATAGGGTCCGCGAGGAACCAAACGGGACCTGATTGGGGTCCAAACTGAATTGAGGCTGCAGCTAAGAGACTCTATTAGGCATGCCTAACTATATACTAGACAGACTCTCGCAGGTCATACATAACATATTTCAAGTTCCAAATTGTAGCATATCATTATCATAAGAGATTCATCCTAATATACATATATATAAGCATTTAACATAATATACAGGGGTAGAACTCAAGAAGAAACCATTTGAAATTCATTTTAGAAGATAAGATGAAATCAACGAATAGGGCAGAATCAGGTTCACTGTCGCGATCACGACAGAGGAGAACTCGCCCCCAGATCACGACCACGGCAATCCTCGTGACCTCGCGGGGAAGCAAAATCAACTCGCTGTTACGCTTGCAACAGTGAGCTGCCTAGTTGATCCATCACGCTCGCACCGAGGGCGCACTTGCGATAGATTCTTGCTCCAAAATAGGCGGCAGACGAGCTCTCTGTCGCGCTTACGACAGGCGTCGCACCCGCGATAGCAGCATTGCTATGTGGCTCAGCGGATAGCTCGAGCGCGTGCGAGGGCTGCTTTCACCAGGCTTTGTCACGACCTCGCGACAGAGTCGTGAATTCCAGCCCTTACACGAAAAATTTGCAGAAATTCTAAGTTCACAACACCCAAAACTCAAACCATTCAACTCAAATCACCTCTTACCTCAAATTGGGCTTCCCAAACACCATAAGCAACACAATATAACACATTTCAACCATCAATTCTCATCAATTTATCAATTAACACAAATAACATCTCAAGAATCACAAAAATCTGGAAATTGCAGCACAACTCATTCAACTTGCAATCACTTCAATAAATCCACATTTTATACATAATCATTTATCACAACTAATAATCGATAAAATGCATACCAATTTGAGTCCATTTACACAACCAAAATCCAGCATTTCATACACATGCACATATGAACACAAGAACATCAAAATCTCATAAAATTCCCAAACCTTCTCTCCTTAGCTCCAAATTTAATGAGCTCCACTAGATCCAACCTTCTCCTTACCTTTCGAGTCACGGGGAGGCTCAACTAACCACAACCCATCAAAACACACAACAAAGTAACTCTAGATTAAAAACCCAAACCCAGAAAAATATGAAGAAGATGATGAACCAATTGAAGAAAAGGAGAACAAATGCAATAGACTTACCTCTAAAATGCTAAAGGATGATCAATTCCCACCAACTAAGCCTTGATTCCAAGCTAGGGTTCTTAGAGGAAGAGAAAAGGAAGAAGAAGAGAGTGAGGGGAAAGGGGAAACGGGAAATGAAGGTAGCCACCGCCCATCCCACTCTTCTCTTTCCTTTTTCTTTTTATTTTCCTAACCCTAGACAAGTGTCACTTCCCTATTAGTGGGATTTGATCACTCACACCCAAACCACATGCATCACATACACACAAGACTCTCCCAACCAATGCATACGCTACAAATGTGTGAACACACACACTCCAGCACAGCCCAATAAACACCTCATACAAACATATGAGTAAGCACACCCAAGCGTAACCCAACTAATTCACACCCTAACACCACACATGCACCCATATGCTAACAAAACTCTCAAAACATACATTTCTACCCACAATGCCCTTATGACATGCCAAAACTCATACAATGCACATGCACAATCATGGCTCATACTACTAGGGGGCAAACGGGGTGTGACAATAGGGGCCACCTAGCTTTCTGTTGTGATCGCGACTAGGGTCGCAAGCTTGACTCCTAAAGTGTTCTTGCGACAGAGGCCATTTAGTTCCTATCGCGGTCGCGACTAAGGTTGCGAGCGCGACTCTTTTCTATGATATGAATGTATGTTCGTTGAGCTATTTGACATGGGTTTTCACTAGTGATTTGCATATGACATAGTGTATAAACTAAGATATACTCTACCATGCAAGTTATGGTTGAAATAAATTGTAAAGCATGTAATAAGATTAAGACGTGATTGAAATGAACAATGATAGTTATTATAATTTGTAGGAGCCATTGTTTCCATTGTAAATGAATTTTTGCAAGTGATTAATTATACGATTATAATCAAAGTATACATCTTGAAAATAGTATTAGAAAGATCATGTACATCGAGAAAGGAAACAAGAATGCATTTAGCCTGCGTTAGTTGAGTAGTGGATAGTTAGGCATGCCTAGTAGAGTTAGTGTTGCTGTAGCTAGTGTATGATTTGGACCCTGATCAGGTCCCCCAACTGGATCTTCGTGATCCCTGTGTACTGAAAAGATAGTGTTGATACCTTCGGGTATCTATGAGTTATGAGAATAGTGTTGATACCTTCGGGTATCTATGCGTTACTCGTTATCCACCCCTTTGACTTAGCAGGCATTAAATGAACATAATTATGTGAATTGAACAATAAGTGTAAATTGATAAAGATATCACTACAAGAAAATTAGGAAATAGCAACGGAATTTGTTAATTTTCCGTTGCTAATCAAAATTAGCAACGAAAAATAGCAACCGAAAAATCCATTGCAATTTCGGCCAACGCTAAATTTAGCAACGGAAAATCTTTCCGTTGCTAAAAATAACAATGGAATTTGTTTTCCATTGCTGAAAATGGCAACGAACTTCTTATTCCATTGCTAGAAATAGCAACGGAATACTTATTCCGTTGCTATTTTTAGCAACGGAATAAGTATTTCGTTGCTATTTTTCGTATTTTATTAAAATAATTATAATTCACGTAGCAACGGAAAAGCATTTCCGTTGCTATTTTTAGCAATGGAACTTCTTTTCCGTTGCTATTTTCAACAATATAAGAATTATATTTTTAAATAAATATAATGCAATTAGCAACGGAATAATAATTCCGTTGCTAAAAATAGCAACGGAATTGATATTCCGTTACTATTTACAACAGTGAAAAAAAATATTTTTTAAATTAATATAATTCAAATCCTGTATATATTAATAATGTATGCTTATTGATAATATAATCTCATATAAAAATTATAATACACAATAATTAAAATCCTGAAAATATATTATAATATTATAAATTCATAACAAAGAAAAGTTTCCAACTCCATCATGTCATTGTCTGCACCATTTCTTCATCATAATACAAAAGTTTCCAGAGAAAAAAAAATGGTAAAAAATAAAAAATGGAAAGCTGATACAATAGAGTAGTATCTCAGAGCAATCCAACCCCAAGAAGTTGTTGCTAATCTTTTCGTAGCCTCAACAATTAGCTACCTACACCACCTACCTAAGATTTCAAACACACCCCTATCCCTCGTACAGGCAAAGATTCTCAAACCCCATGTATTCATCACGCTCAATCTTGCCAATTATATTTGATATATCAACTCCACCTATCAATACAACCAACACACCCCTTTTAGATTTCTTGCCAGGAAAATCAAGAAAAGTGTAATTCACAACTAAAGGGAATATCAAAGCTCACCTAGTGAGATTGCACTGACAAATATGGTGAAAGCAAGAATGAAGATTATAAGGGATGCCCTCCCAAACATAATGATCAACCTTCTCACAATGTGCTGTCCTATGAAGGCAGCAAGAGTTGCCACTGCTGCGAAGTAAAGAGCTGCCACGAAATATATATCTCAAATTATATGCTTATCCGAAATCACCAACTTGAAGTCCATAGCTGTTGCTGGCTCTATACTCACCATAAGGAACTGGAAATCATTTCAAAAGGTAGTATTCTACGATAGACAAGGACGAGGAAAAGGTCATTGCAAAGGTTGCAGTTGCACTTGATACCTGCATACAAACAGCTAAACTGTTAAGTCTAAATCATTAAAAAGGCCACATTTGCCTTTTTATTTAGCACAAGTAAATTAAAAGCTTCATAAATTCAAATGAGAATATATCTACTAATGGCTTTACATAAAGAATGTGAAAACATATTGCAATAAGCTTATTCACATGAGTGTTGGGTAACTATTTACATGAGTGTTTACCAACAGAGGATAAAGCTATGCTTTTTGTCTTTGTGAAGTAAAATCTAAATGCCATCTAGAAGTAAATAGGACCAATCTTCACAACAAAAGATTGTCATAAATAACAAATATAAATCCTGATAACCAAACAAATTTGGTTACACCTTGTAGCTATGGAAAAAATAGAACACCACCAAGGTGATCATGTTTGGTAAACCTATTTGAAAATTGATATCAATATATATGCATATATAATGAGACTTACAGTGAATACAATTTCAGCATGCTTTTTGTCTTCATGAAGTAAAATCTAAATGCCATCTAGAAGTAAAATCCAGCATTGAAAGATCTCAAGGATGCTGAACAATAATAGAATTACTTTTTTACTTAGTCCACAAATAGTCCTAATTTGCATAAAAACCATTAACATTGCTTATTTTAGATTAAGAAAATTACTGGATAATATTTTTTGCTCCCAATCAGCTATGTAATCTCAAATCTGCAGGGAACAGAACAACACTGAAACTATGAACATCAGCCTATATCATGTAAATAACTGAAAAACAGTAAATTCCAGTAGCTTTTGTAGCGACATATTTAATGCTAGAATCCCAATAATCATGCAAAGGGGGCAGAAGTCGATTCCTAAAAATTCAAAATTTGGAAAAGTAGCTTATTCACATGAATTTTTCCACCAATTCTTCATGTATTAACACTTACACCACCATTACCCAGATTTGCATATTATGATACCCATTTATATATATTAAGATTTAAATATCGTTAAGTATTTAATAATCTAATTACTAACTTGATTTGTGTGTCATAACTCAACTATTACTGTCACACCCCAAAAGTGGCCTAATTGGATTTGGCATTTTTAATTGGAAAATATGGATATTTTGGTAATTGTTACAAGGGTAAGTTAAGGGCAAGTGGGTAATTTTGCATGAGGAAAAGAGGATTTGATTGCAAGGAAATAAAAGATTTAAATTACAGATTTTTAGTTTGGTGAGTAAAAGAGTAATTTGACAAGGACTTATTAGTAATAATGTGGAGCAAATGGTAAAAGAGTAATTAGTGGATTAGTGAACCCGTGCATGTGTGCCAAGTGGAAAGGAGAGTGTGTGCATGTGGGAGAGAGAAGAAGGGGTTCAGAAATTTGATATTGGTCTCTCTTGCACTCTCTCTCACGTTAGCCACTTCTTCTCCTCTTCATTTCTGTTCTTTCTTTCTGTTTGCATGAGTGTTCATCCATTGTTGGCTAGGGTTTTGAGCATTGAAGATTTCAGGAGGTAAGTGACTGTCAGTTTTTGTATAGTTCATCATCTTCTCCATCTTAAGGATTATTCATTGCTGTCTCTTTGGTTTGACATTGGGTTTTATTTGTCGGTTAATGGAATGTGGTTTTATCTGTTTGTAAGCATCTGAAGATAAGAGGAAAGAGAAGGGAAAGGGGAAGATTGTGGATTAATAAGTGCAGTGGATATTTTTGGACTTCAGTAACAGGTTTGGGATTGTCGGTCTTTTCTCGATATTGGATTCTTTTCTCATTTTTGAGTCCTGGATGCTGTTCTAATATGAATGTTATTTATGTATGTGTTTGTTTTATCAAAATGTATAAGTAATAGAATTTATAAGTATGATTGGTAGTGTTAAAGTCCTGTTGCTTTGCATGTTAAATGGAAGTCCGTATACATGTGCGTTAAAAGGAAAGATTCTGGGTTTGTGACCCTCTGTGAATGTTATTTGATTGTTTGAGAATGTGATTAATTTGTATTAATCTTTCTGTAAATGTGCTCTGGAGACTTGAAGGTACGTATTCGAATATTTATTGCATGAAAAATGGTTTTAGACAAATGGGGATTTGAGTTTTAGGGTTGTACTCTGTTTCACGATTTTCTGGTTTTGACGTTTTCTGGTTTCTGGAAATTCTGAAGTTTTGAGAAGAGAAGCAGAAGTGTGAGAAGAAGGTCACGAGACGTGATGGAGTATCACGCCGTGACCCCCTTCTCTGTTGAACGACACGAGACGCAATGGAGCATCACGCCGTGATTTCCTTCCCTGGGAAGTCACGAGACGTGATGGAGCATCACGCCTCGTGACCTCTCCTCTTCCCTGCGTGTCACGAGACAAGATCTCGTGCCTTTTTCCCCCCTCTCCTCTCAGGCGTCACGAGGCGTGACTGCCCCTGGTGGCTTGGCGCTCGCGTGAAGCCAGCATCACGAGTCACCATTGCCTGGGTGACTCGTGACTGGCCTTCCTCCTGCTGCCCTGTTTTCCAAAAAGTAAAGTTTTAAGCTTCTGGTTTTGAGGGGTTTTCACTATATGACATATGTTTGGGTTTAAATATATGTAAATGTTTTTAATAATTGGTTATTATTGAGATTATATACATGATTAATAATTGATGTACATGATTTACTTGTTGATAAATTACATGAACATGATTATTTCAATGTGAGTTACATGTCCTTAGTATCTCTTGTTTTTGATATATATATATATTCATATGTTTCTGAATTTGATCAATATACAAGTATACATGGATTGTAAATTCGTATTTAATTTTCTTAATATCATTTTGATACATGAATTTTGGAGTTGTGGTTTGAAGCCTGAATAAGTCATAGTAGTGGATAAGTAAGCGCTTACTTAGGTCAGAGTGTGTGTGCAGCTGCTATATGATAAAACGTTATACGTGGGTCCATTTGGATCCTTGTTTCGATCCTGTATGGGTCTATATGGATATAATGCGAGACTTCGGTCTCTATATGAAAAGTACATGTTTGAGACTCATGTCTCTATATGCTTGGGATACTGTGTTCTATCAGTATCCAAATGACCGCATCCACTTCTAGAGAGTATTTTAGACTAATCAGGCTACATGTTAATATGTGTTGAATATGTTGAGATGTTATTGACAGGTTTAAAAGTATATTGATGCACATGAATTCTTGTGTGACTTTATGTTTGTACACCCCGTACATGTGTAATTAGAATGATGAGTTTTTAATAGTTAATTGTTTATTGTTGTAAATATTGTATATATATATTGTTTGTTTGTTTAGTTCCTCCCCACTAAGCGTTATCGCTTAGCACGGGCTCTTTTCCCGTGCAGGTGGCGAGTTCGATTTGGAGTCAGATATCTGCAGGTCGGCCACTAGAAGTCTTTTGGATGAAGTTATTTTTTTGAGTCTTCCGCTGTTATTTTGTACATGGCTTGTTAATAGCAAAATGAATCTTTTGTAAAGGAACAATTATTTTTGTATATGTATTTGCTTACGAGCCTCTTTTTATAAAACGATATAGATATGATATATGTTAAAGGATTTACTGCTATATAATTAAAAGTTTCTTTACATCTCATCTTTTATTTTATTTATTAGTATGTTTTTGGATTCGTTTATATGTTTGACCGCGTGGCATTCCGGTATCCTTCCAACGGGGATAACGGGGTGTTACAGCTTGGTATCAGAGCCCAGGTTTGGTGGTTCTGGGTTATGTTGTGATTGTTTGAGTGTAGAGTCGAGTCTATGCATGAGAGTCAGTTTAGTGTCGTGGCCTAATGCAGATGTCTTGTGTTTTGTAGTGTTTGTATGGAGTCGGATCCAAGTGAGTATATGGGCGACACAATGGACAGTGTCTATGTGGGTCGTAGAGATAGTCCGATCAGAGGAGGTGATCCAGTGGGACAGGATAGGCATGAGCGGGAACCTGCACCAGCTGTGGGTGCAAATAGAGGAGTTGGTTTTGATCCAACATTAGTGCAAGGATTGCTGCAAATGGTTGATAGGTTGACTGCTCCTAAGGATCCAATTGAATTGTTAAGAAAAAGAGGAGCAGAGGATTTTCATGGGACTGCCTTAGATGAATCAGATGTGGCTGAGTTTTGGCTGAAAAGGGTAGGTAGGATTTTGCAAGAGATTAGATGTCCCGCAGATCAGAGAGCTTCATGTGCGATATCGTTGCTTCAAGGATCAGCATATGATTGGTGGGAACTTGTGATGAGGAATCCTCAGCGGCCAGCTGAGTTGACATGGGAATATTTCAAGCAAGAGTTTGAGCAAAAGTATGTGACGAAGGCTTACCAAGAAGCGAAGTGGAGAGAGTTCATTAGTTTGAAGCAGCGGGGAATGACAGTGAGTGAGTATGATAAGGAATTCAACCGGCTGAGTAAGTATGTGCCCGAGCAGTTGTTGACTAGTGAGTTCAGATGTAGACACTTTCTAGAGGGACTTCGTGAGGTGTACAGAGGTCCTTTGTCTGCAATGATAGTCTTGCAACTAGTGGGGTATTATCAGCTTGTAGCAGCGGCAATGAAGTTAGAAGAATCTGAGGTGGTAAAGCAAAAGATGGCACAGAAGAGGAGAGTACCGGATGGGGGAGCTGTGAGTACTAAGAAGTCTACGGGTGCTACAGTTGAACAAGGAAATAGAGGGTCTGTTCAGGTGCCTTCTGAAGTAGGAAGTGTGGCACCGTATGCTAGCAAGGGAAATCGGGCACCGGAGTGTGAGCATTGTCATAGGTACCATTGGGGTACGTGTCGCAAGATTACCGGCGCGTGTTTTAAGTGTGGGAGTATGGAGCATCGGTTTGCATTTTGCCCTAATCGACAAGAGGACCAGAATCAACAAGAGAGTAGAAGATCCAATGTCACTCGAAGTAATCGGGATGGAAGTAGAGCTCTGAGAGCACCATCAGAGATAGTGCAACGACCTGGTGCTACAGAAGATCATAACCGGCATAGAGCATTTGCTTTGATTAGAGCTGATGCGACTGATGCTGCAGGTCCTTCTGGTAAGTTTTGATATGTTAAGTTTTATTTTGTTTGGTTTTGATATTTGAGTTGTAATGGATAAGCGAGGAAATTTCGTGGACGAAATTTTCTTAAGGAGGAGAGAGTTGTCACACCCCAAAAGTGGCCTAATTGGATTTGGCATTTTTAATTGGAAAATATGGATATTTTGGTAATTGTTACAAGGGTAAGTTAAGGGCAAGTGGGTAATTTTGCATGAGGAAAAGAGGATTTGATTGCAAGGAAATAAAAGATTTAAATTACAGATTTTTAGTTTGGTGAGTAAAAGGGTAATTTGACAAGGACTTATTGGTAATAATGTGGAGCAAATGGTAAAAGAGTAATTAGTGGATTAGTGAACCCGTGCATGTGTGCCAAGTGGAAAGGAGTGTGTGTGCATGTGGGAGAGAGAAGAAGGGGTTCAGAAATCTGATATTGGTCTCTCTTGCACTCTCTCTCACGTTAGCCACTTCTTCTCCTCTTCATTTTTGTTCTTTCTTTCTGTTTGCATGAGTGTTCATCCATTGTTGGCTAGGGTTTTGAGCATTGAAAATTTCAGGAGGTAAGTGACTGTCAGTTTTTGTATAGTTCATCATCTTCTCCATCTTAAGGATTATTCATTGCTGTCTCTTTGGTTTGACATTGGGTTTTATTTTTCGGTTAATGGAATGTGGTTTTATCTGTTTGCAAGCATCTGAAGATAAGAGGAAAGAGAAGGGAAAGGGGAAGATTGTGGATTAATAAGTGCAGTGGATATTTTTGGACTTCAGTAACAGGTTTGGGAGTGTTGGTCTTTTCTCAATATTGGATTCTTTTCTCATTTTCGAGTCCTGGATGCTGTTCTAATATGAATGTTATTTATGTATGTGTTTATTTTATCAAAATGTATAAGTAATAGAATTTATAAGTATGATTGGTAGTGTTAAAGTCCTGTTGCTTTGCATGTTAAATGGAAGTCCGTATACATGTGCGTTAAAAGGAAAGATTATGGGTTTGTGACCCTCTGTGAATGTTATTTGATTGTTTGAGAATGTGATTAATTTGTATTAATCTTTCTGTAAATGTGCTCTGGAGACTTGAAGGTACGTATTCGAATATTTATTGCATGAAAAATGGTTTTAGACAAATGGGGATTTGAGTTTTAGGGTTGTACTCTGTTTCACGATTTTTTGTTTTTGACGTTTTCTGGTTTCTGGAAATTCTGAAGTTTTGAGAAGAGAAGCAGAAGTGTGAGAAGAAGGTCACGAGACGTGATGGAGCATCACGCTGTGACCCCCTTCTCTGTTGAAGGAGACGAGACGCGATGGAGCATCACGCCGTGATTTCCTTCCCTGGGAAGTCACGAGACGTGATGGAGCATCACGCCTCGTGACCTCTCCTCTTCCCTGCGTGTCACGAGACAAGATCTCGTGACTTTTTCCCCCCTCTCCTCTCAGGCGTCACGAGGCGTGACGGATGGTCATGACTCGTGACTGCACCTGGTGGCTTGGCGCTCGCGTGAAGCTAGCGTCACGAGTCACCATTGCCTGGGTGACTCGTGACTGGCCTTCCTCCTGCTGCCCTGTTTTCCAAAAAGTAAAGTTTTAAGCTTCTGGTTTTGAGGGGTTTTCACTATATGACATATGTTTGGGTTTAAATATCTGTAAATGTTTTTAATAATTGGTTATTATTGAGATTTTATACATGATTAATAATTGATGTACATGATTTACTTGTTGGTAAACTACATGAACATGATTATTTCAATGTGAGTTACATGTCCTTAGTATCTCTTGTTTTTGATATATATATATTCATATGTTTCTGAATTTGATCAATATACAAGTATACATGGATTGTAAATTCGTATTTAATTTTCTTAATATCATTTTGATACATGAATTTTGGAGTTGTGGTTTGAAGCCTGAATAAGTCATAGTAGTGGATAAGTAAGCGCTTACTTAGGTCAGAGTGTGTGTGCAGCTGCTATATGATAAAACGTTATACGTGGGTCCATTTGGATCCTTGTTTCGATCCTGTATGGGTCTATATGGATATAATGCGAGACTTCGGTCTCTATATGAAAAGTACATGTTTGAGACTAATGTCTCTATATGCTTGGGATACTGTGTTCTATCAGTATCCAAATGACCGCATCCACTTCTAGAGAGTATTTTAGACTAATCAGGCTACATGTTAATATGTGTTGAATATGTTGAGATGTTATTGACAGGTTTAAAAGTATATTGATGCACATGAATTCTTGTGTGACTTTATGTTTGTACACCCCGTACATGTGTAATTAGAATGATGAGTTTTTAATAGTTAATTGTTTATTGTTGTAAATATTGTATATATATATTGTTTGTTTGTTTAGTTCCTCCCCACTAAGCGTTATCGCTTAGCACGGGCTCTTTTCCCGTGCAGGTGGCGAGTTCGATTTGGAGTCAGATATCTGCAGGTCGGCCACTAGAAGTCTTTTGGATGAAGTTATTTTTTTGAGTCTTCCACTGTTATTTTGTACATGGCTTGTTAATAGCAAAATGAATCTTTTGTAAAGGAACAATTATTTTTGTATATGTATTTGCTTACGAGCCTCTTTTTGTAAAACGATATAGATATGATATATGTTAAAGGATTTACTGCTATATAATTAAAAGTTTCTTTACATCTCATCTTTTATTTTATTTATTAGTATGTTTTTGGATTCGTTTATATGTTTGACCGCGTGGCATTCCGGTATCCTTCCAACAGGGATAACGGGGTGTTACAATTACCAAAATTATATACCATTTAAATCCAACTTAGAATTTAACCTATAATTCTTCAATTTACAAATGCTGTTGTACTTTCCCAACTATGGACAAATTTGTTTTTTTATTCTTTTCATTCAATCTGAAACCAGTAAATCTTAATTTAATCTCTATTTAGCTAAGCTAAATTCATGACAACGTAGCCGGCAAACCAATGGAACCAATAGACATATTGTTCACATACTGTATTTAACAAAATCACTCGTAATAAATTTTAATTATGGAGAAATCACTTAGAAAAGTAATTTTGGTGGCCACATACCGATTTTTTTGACATTTTTGGCCCATTTCACCGTCGTCGGAAGCTCGCCGACGATCGCCGGAGACACCGAAACCACCAGGAGGGGGCTCGAAGCCTCGGGGTTCCATTTCAGGTGATCACGCGTCGTGACTGCTCTCCATTTTGCCAGAATCGATGTCGATAGCTTTGGTTATTCCCAATGCCGATCTCCTCATCGCCGGCGAGTGAGGATGATCCGCGGCCACCGGGATGTTCACCTCCTTGCCGTGAGTCCATTCGCACCACTCGTGTCTCCGATCGTCGCCGGAGCTGGCCAGAACACACTGAAGAAGCTTCGATTTTTTCCTCCCACTTCCTGGATCAACGACGCCACGACGAGGGGACATCGCCGTGATCGGCAACAGCGCTGCTCGCCCACGACGCCTCCAACCGCTCACCACCTTTCGCCGCTGCTCCGCTGTCCCTCTCTCCCTCTCTCGGTCTCTTCTTCCATTTTCTCGATCTCCCTATTCCTTCTTTCCCCCTCTTACTCTTTCTTTTATTGTTTTTTCTACTCCTCACATTTCCCACATAATTTTGCTAAATCTCCGTTACCTATATAATTTTAGACTTATAACTAAAAATATAGCAACGGAATAAATTTTCCATTTGCTATTTAGCAACAGAATTATTTTTCCGTTGCTATTTTAAGGCCTAATTTTTTCTCTTTTCACATTGATAGCAACGGAGTCAAAATTCCATTGCTAAATAGAAACGGCAAAAAATTCCGTTGCTAAATAGCAACGGAATTATTTTTCGTTGCAATTTAGGACCCAATTTTTTCTATTATGGAAAATATAGCAACGGAATAAATTTTCTGTTGCTAAATAGAAACGGAAAAAAATTCCTTTACTAAATAGCAACGGTAAAAAATTTCGTTGCTATTTATTTTTTCGTTGCAATTTATGAATAGATTTTTTCTATTATGAAAAATATAGCAACAGAATAAATTTTCTGTTGCTAAATAGCAACGGAATTATTTTTTCGTTGCTATTTTAGGACCCAATTTTTTCCCTTTTCATATTGATAGCAACGGAATTATTTTTCCGTTGCAATTTAGGACCCGATTTTTTCCGACTCATTCTTTAGAAATTGATAGCAACGGAATCCAATTTTCGTTGCTACATAGCAACGGTAATTTATCCGTTGCTACTTTTCTCCATTTAGCAACGGAATTATTAACCGTTGCTAAATTAGCAACGGAACCATATTTTCGTTGCTAAATTAGCAACGAAAACACATTTCCGTTGCTATTTTTCACTTTAAATCTCTCCCTCATTTTTTTCGCGCGATATTTAGCAACGGTATTTACATTCTGTTGCTAATAACCGTTGCTAAATTTACGCACCAAACTTTCCCTCCTCTTTTTGCGACCGAAAATATAAAAATAAATTTTCATTGTTATATGTGTGAAACGAAACAAAAAATAGCAACGGAATAATTTTTCCGTTGCTAAATGGAATTCCATTGCTATTTTTCCATTGCTATTTCACAAAATTCTTGTCGTGTATGTGAAGATTTGTGTAAGATTATGCACTCAATGAGAATGTGATCACATTGTACGCTGTGACTTATGTATATATGGCATGAGTTTGCACTATGTGTTTTGGATCCTGTAGGATCCTTATGCGAAAATGTGGTAACGTCTTTGAAAGCTTACGTGGTCTAGCTTTGGTTATTTCCTTTTGAAATATTAACATGAGTTAATGTCACAAAGGTAATGCAACAATTTGAAGTAAGTGATTAAATGAAAGTAGCTATATGTATAGTATACATCTATATACTGGAACATGAAGTTAGATTATTAGCGACTATTCATGAATATTTCATGTGTGAGAATTATTGTAGTTTGATAACTGTTTATAGGCTGAATAAAATGATATGTGTGACTTAAGACATATGAATAATAAGATATGAAAGGCATGTATTGATTAAGATTGTTACCCTGTTTTACCTTATGAATGATTATGATTAAAATATTCTGTTTATGGTCAATTTTATGTATTTATTAAATGATTTGATGTTGGATATTTATTGTGTGTGGTGACTGATGGCCATTGTGAATGGTCGTCCATACTATGTGTTTTCCCCACTAAGCTTTATGCTTAGCATGGGTGTGTATCCATGCAGGTTTGAAGTTAATCGTGTCGCCAAGGACAATCCGCAGTAGTCTGGCCAACAAGTCCATAGTAGTATTTATTGTTTAGAGGTTTTAGATAATTATTATAATGTAATTCTTTATTAGTATTGTATCAAGTGATTGGGATGTAATAAAATGTGAATGAGAAGTGTAATGCCAAGTATATGAATGTCTTTTTTATTATGCGAATGTTTATGTTTGAAAAAAATTATATAGTTCTGCTCGTATTATGGTGTCCTGCGTGTCATCGCGTGTATCATTCCTCACTCATCGTAGCATACTGCCTATGTTACCATACAGTATGCTACACGTGGGTAAGGGGTGTTAGATTTAGTGGTATCAGAGCCTAGGTTTAGTCGGTTCTGGACAAGTAGGAGTTTAAAGTGTGTCTGTATCTTTTTATGTTGGCCAAAGCGGATGTCCTCATTCTGTATTGGTGTTAGAAACTTCAAGTTTTGTACAAGTTAGGTGTAAAGTTAGAAAGTGTAGAGCTGATAGACCGCATTTTGACTGTTTTGGATTGTTTATAGTTGAAAGATATGGAAATTGGGCATTAACAGTATCATAAGAAATTTTATTAAGGAGTTTCTTCCGGTATAGTTGGAAGTTTGAAAAGAATTTCTTATTTTAAGGGAATGTAGAGTAAGGACGTAAATGATTTTGATTTGAGGATTTTAGTGGCACTCTGTGCCTCTATCAACCATTTTAATTGGGATTATTTGAACCTAAGCATGTGTCAGCATGGGGATGGGAAAGTATATTGCCATTGCATAAATTGCATTTGCATCATTTGCATACACAAATCATTATACATTTATTACACTCACATCCCTCATTCATATGTGACAAGCATTCGAATTTAACTCAATTAAAAGTGGCTGACAGGCTATGCTTTGAGTATAAGATCGTTTAGTGGAGATGTTGAGAAAATGTAAAGTGTAGGTTACCATTAGTGTAGAAAGTGAATAAGTAGCTGATATGAAAGGATTATTTTGCAAGTTGAGTTAAGGAGTGGTAACTAAGAGAGAGTTAATAGGCAATGTACTGAATAGAGATAATAATTAGTGTAGTTTGACAATTTGAAGTATTAGACATTATGGCGATAAGATTCTACGTGTATATGTAAGTAGATTAAATAAGGAGCCTATGTGTTGGATTCCAACCAATGATATGATTATAATTGTGTTATAGGTTAAGAATTGAGTAACGACTTGTGGAGATAAGGTTTACTCGATTTGATAAGATAGTTCTTGTAACACCCCCCCTCCGTCGCCCCCATTGGAAGCACGTCGGCGGGCACACTACCCGACGCTCACTCACAATATACATACATACATACACTGAGCGGAAGAATTCACTAACAATAATAACAGAAACTATATATCATAAAATCAAAATATCCAAAAGATTACATCATATCCTATACAAAAAGTTACATGAGCCACAATACCAAAAGTAATACATTTACAAAAAGAATTACAGCGACGCGAGCAAGCTCCCAAAACCTATCACCTACACGGGACAAGAACCCGTTCTAAGCGATAACGCTTAGTAGGGAGGAACAAACACAACAGAACACTATACAAGATTATCATGCATTAACACACAGAATTCACTAAATAATAGAGGATAGAAATATATGTATGGATCAAGAATCACTATATGGAATCAGAATTGAAAACAGAAAGCACGAAGCAATTACCATAATCAAGATCACGCAATAATCAAAACACTTCACTAACCAATACCAGACACTTCACACAATAGCCTGAATTTCACTGGTGCAGGATACAGGAGCACGGAACGGGAGACCGAAGCCTCAAAATCAATTTTAATACCCTAAGGTAGCGCGTGAGACCGAAGTCTCAAAACATTTTATCACTACATGGAAGATGACTATCTCCGAGGTCGACCGCTTCGCCCAAACGGGGCGAACACGAGCAGCTGCACTCACAAACCCTTCTTAAGCATGCTTAATTATACACTACCTTGACACTTCAGGCTCGACAACTCGCACTCAAACACACACGCTGACTATACAAGTCTCGAATCAAAACTCCCACATCCAATAGTAATTCACTACAATGACACTAGCATAATAAAGTCAACAAGACACAAACTTAATCATGTACTATACAATAGTGAGAAACGGTGCAAAGTGGAATAAAAGAATCACATTCAGAAAATAGGGCAGGCAGCAACGGCTTCTGTCGCGATTACGAAAGAATACAGAGTGCCCCGTCGCGGGCTCGCGCTAACAGGCATGCTCGCGACGTTGCACGCTTGGCAGATTCACATATAACCGACCTCTGTCATGCTCGGACAGCGTCGCGATCCTGATAGAGACCGGCCGCTTCCTCCTCGCGCGCATGCCCGGCAGCATGCTCTCATTGAGGAATTGGCTACCGAGCACTCTGTCGCGCTCGCGACATAATCACGATCGCGACAGAGGGCTTCTCAGCGACAAGGGACCATTCTGCATTCTATCGCGCTCGCGACAGATGTCGCGATCGCGACAAAACCTAGAATTTGCCCAAATCTGCATTTTCCCGCACTAATCACAATTCAACTTTCAAAAGCACTCATTCAATCATACATAAACACTTACCTCATGAGTCGAATGCAACCCCAAGACATGTTAAGCATCAATGTACACTCAAATTACACTAATTTGCACAAGAATTCACAATTAAATCACTAAAGCACACAAATCATGTTCTTCACTAACACTTTGAAATTCTACTACCGAACTCATATAAAAGTCACTAAAACTTAAAATCATACCAAACCAATACTCTAGCTCAATCACACACATGCATTTACACATAAATCAACACTCAATATTATCACGAATTAAAGCATAACAAAGAATGATCCAAGAAAGAATAATGGCAAAACACTCCAAAACACAATCAAATCATGCTCACAAACTTGAAATTGAAGCTTCAGTCTTCAACCCTTCAATACACCACTTTATCCTTGCCTTTGCTTTTTCTTCTCTCTTTCGATTCTTGCAAAAACCCAGCCACAACACACTTAAGTCAAACCAAAAACTCACTCTTCAAAATCAGAAATCAAAGAACAATAAAAGATGAAGAACCCTAACTCGAACTCAAGCACTTACCTTCAAAACCCAGCTAAAAACTCAAAATTCCAACCCAAAGCTCAAGAAGAACACAAGAGAAAAGGGATGAGAGCTGGGAAGGAAAGCAAGAGAGAGAGAAAGGGATGGGAAAATTGGAAAACAAGGGGGAGAGGCAGCTTCCACGGGAAGCTTCATCCAAATCTACCCTCCCTACCTCTCTCTTCCTTTTCATTTAATGCTCACCAACCCAAAGCCATGTGTCACTCTCCTAATGGTTCCAACATCCATCTTTGACTTATTCCTTCAATGCACCATACCCCACACACACACAATCATCTCTTACATAAATATCCACATCCATGTTACCAAACCCATAATCCATTAAATCACTTCCAATAAATTACTCTACATGCTAGGCACCATACACACTAACCACACTAGATCAATCCCAATAATTACCCTACTTCCATACACCACATGCACACCTTATAATTCCTCCTCTTAACTTAATTAATTGATTTCTTTGCTATTAAAAGCCTTATTATCCAATTATTCTCTTGCTAAAATTACTGAAATACTCTAAATATTCTGACTTACCACGCAGATTCCGACTAGACCCTTTTTGGGTTGTTACAATCACTCCCCCTTAAGAAATTTCGTCCTCGAAATTTTCTCGCTATCACTTATATTCAAACAACCCAAAACTGAACTTAACAGAAGTTAATAACACAACTTACCAGAAGGTGTTGCTCGATCCGCTGCATCCTCTCCTAGCATCGTATAAACTCTCGGGCGCACATACACTTCCTCGATTGGCGGTTTTTGCACTATCTCTGATGGTATTTGCAAAGGATGTCCACTGCCTCTTGCACTTTGATTTCCTCTCACTCTCTGACCACTGGCTCTACTCTCGAGTCTATCCTAAAGCTCTCATCGAGTCGGACAATTTACCACCATATGCTCTTGGCTGCCACATCTGAAACATGCTCCAGAGATCCTTCTACACTTGCCCCAGTGGCAATTATGAGAATGCTCGCACTCCAGGATTGCACTTCCCTTGCTAGAAGGTGGCGCTATATGACTGACTTCCGAACGCACCGGAACCGAACCCTTCGCACCTTGGCCACTTGGAATTCCTCTCGACTTCTTGCCACTTCCATGATCACTATCCGGTGTCTTCCTCTTTTTCTCAATTCTTTGTTTGATAAACTCGGATTCCTCCAACTTGATCGCCGCTGCCACTAACTGATAGTACCCCACTGGTTGCAAGACTGACATTGCCGACAAAGGACTTCTGATCACCTCACGCAATCCCTCTTGAAAGTACCTACATCTAAACTCATCCGTCAACAAAGGCTCGGGCACATACTTGCTTAACCGGCTAAACTCCTTTTCATAATCACTCACGGTCATACCCCTCTGCTTCAGACTAATAAACTCTCTCCACTTGGCTTCCCGGTATGCCTTTATCACATACTTTTGCTCAAATTCTTACTTGAAGAATTCCCAAGTCAACTCGGCTTATCGCTGTGGATTTCGCATCACAAGCTCCCACCAGTCATAAGCTGGCCCTTGAAGCAATGACACTACACAAAGTACTATCTAATCTGTAGGACATCTAATCTCTTGCAAAATTCGGCCTACCCTCTTAATCCAAAACTCGGCCACATCTGATTGGTCCAATGCAGTCCCATAAAAATCTTCTGCTCCTCTCTTTCTTAATAACTCAGTCGGAGCCTTAGGAGCAGTCAACCTCTCCGCTAACTGAAGCAAACCTTGCACTAGGACCGGATTCTCATGACCAAAACCCATACTAGAAACCTCATCTTGCTGACGCTGTGGAGCGGGTTGCTCACCTCTCACTACACTCGCACTACCAGCCGTCTCACCCACGTTCTCACTTGGATCAGACTCCATCTAGATACTACACAAGATAAGACACATCTGCATTAGGCCATGACACAAAACCGACTCTCATGCAAAGACTCGACACATAACAATCAAAGACAACCAGAACCGCCTAAACCGGTGCTCTGATACCACAAACTGTAACACCCCCCCCACCGTCGCCCCCGTTGGAAGGACGCCAGCGGGTCCACTACCCGACGCTCACTCATAACATAAATTGAGTGGAAGCATTCACTCACAATAATAACAGAAACTATATATCATAAAATCAAAATATCCAAAAGATTACATCATATCCTATACAAAAAGTTACATGAGCTACAATACCAAAAGTAATACATTTACAAAAAGAATTACAGCGACGCGAGCAAGCTCCCAAAACCTGTCACCTACATGGGATAAGAACCCGTGCTAAGCGATAATGCTTAGTGGGGAGGAACAAACACAACAGAACACTATACAAGATTATCATGCATTAACACACAGAATTCACTAAATAATAGAGGACTGAAATATATGTATGGATCAAGAATCACTATATGGAATCATAATTGAAAATAGAAAACATGAAGCAATCACCATAATCAAGATCACACAATAATCAAAACACTTCACTAACCAATACCAAACACTTCACACAATAGCCAGAATTTCACTGGTGCAGGATACGGGAACACGGGAAGCCTCAAAATCAATTTTAATACCCGAAGTTAGCGCGGGAGACCGAAGTCTCAAAACATTTTATCCCTACACGGAAGATGACCATCTCGGAGGTCGACCGCTTCGCCCAAATGGGGCTGACACGGCAGCTGCACTCACAAACCCTTCTTAAGCATGCTTAATTATCCACTACCTTGACACTTCAGGCTCGACAACTCACACTCAAAAACACACGCTGACTATACAAGTCTCGAATCAAAACTCCCACATCCAATAGTAATTCACTACAATGACACAAGTATAATAAAGTCAACAAGACACAAACTTAATCATGTACTATGCAGTAGTGAGAAAACGTGCAAAGTGGAACAAAAGAATCACATTCAGAAAATAGGGCAGGCAGGAAGGGCTTCTGTCGCGATCGCGACGTGTGTTGCAGTCGCAATAGAATACAAAGTGCCCCGTCGCGGGCTCGCTCTAAAAGGCATGCTCGCGACGATGCACGCTCTGCAGATTCACATAAAACCGACCTCTATCGCACGCGCGACAGCGTCGCGATCGCGACAGAGACCGGCCGCTTCCTCCTCCCGCGCACGCCCGAGAGCATGCTCGCGTTGAGGAATTGGCTATCGAGCTCTCTGTCGCGCTCGCGACATAATCGTGATCGCGACAGAGGGCTTCTCAGTGACAAGGGACCATTCTGTATTCTATCGCGCTCGCGATCGCGACAGAACCCAGAATTTGCCCAAATCTGCATTTTCCCGCACTAATCACAATTCAACTATCAAAACCACTCATTCAATCATACATAAACACTTACCTCATGAGTCGAATGCAACCCCAAGACATGTTAAGCATCAATGTACACTCAAATTACACTAATTTTCACAAGAATTCACAATTAAATCACTAAAGTACACAAATCATGTTCTTCACTAACACTTTGAAATTCTACTACCGAACTCATATAAAAGTCACTAAAACTTAAAATCATACCAAACCAATACTCTAGCTCAATCACACACATGCATTTACACATAAATCAACACTCAATATTATCATGAATTAAAGCATAACAAAGAATGATCCAAGAAAGAATAATGGCAAAACACTCCAAAACACAATCAAATCATGCTCACAAACTTGAAATTGAAGCTTCAGTCTTCAACCCTTCAAGACACCACTTTATCCTTGCCTTTGCTCTTTCTTCTCTCTTTCGATTCTTGCAAAAACCCAGCCACAACACACTTAAGTCAAACAAAAAACTCACTCTTCAAAACCAGAAATCAAAGAACAAGAGAAGGATGAAGAACCCCAACTCAAACTCAAGCACTTACCTTCAAAACCCAGCTAAAAACTCAGAATTCCAACCCAAAGCTCAAGGAGAACACAAGAGAAAAGGGATGAGAGCTGGTAAGGAAAGTAAGAGAGAGAGAAAGGGATGCAAAAATTGAAAAACAAGGAGGAGGGGCAGCTTCCACGGGAAGCTTCATCCAAATCTGCCCTCCTTACCTCTCTCTTCCTTTTCATTTAATGCTCACCAACCCAAAGCCATGTGTCACTCTCCTAATGGTTCCAACATCCATCTTTGATTTATTCCTTCAATGCACCATACCCCACACACACATAATCATCTCTTACATAAATATTCACATCCATGTTACCAAACCCATAATCCATTAAATCACTTCCCATAAATTACTCTACATACTAGGCACCATACACATTAACCACACTAGATCAATCCCAAGAATTACCCTACTTCCATACACCACATGCACACCTTATAATTCCTCCTCTTAACTTGATTAATTGATTTCTTTGCTATTAAAATCCTTATTATCCAATTATTCTCTTCTTAAAATTATTGAAATACTCTAAATATTCTTACTTACCACGCAGATTCCGATTAGGCCCTTTTTGGGTTGTTACAGTTCTGATGGGTTCGAATTCGACTTTGTTTAAGAATATTTTCCCGCTATAAGGATACTGAAATGTGACACATGAAAGATGTAGTGGATAAAAAGTGATGAGTTATGACTAAAGTGTATAAGTTATTTAATAGTGAAACGTTAATGCCTAAGTGTGGTAGTGATAAGTAAAACAATATTAATATAATCCGATGATTGTGAATTTAGAGGACGAAATTCTTTAAGGAGGGAAGAATTGTAACACCCCGAAATGTACCCTAGAAGGATTTGTATATTTCTAGAGATTTTGATGGTTGAAATAGTATGATTTGATGGTCGGAATGTTTAAGTAGGAGGAAAAAATATGATCAGAATTAAGAAAAAGAGAGCCTAGGGTATTTTGATAGTTTCGCATATATGGATTTAGCTGAGTGGAATAAATAAATATGACAAAATTTTGAGAATGGATCATCTATATGCCGAATGTAGGTGAGTTGTGGTATTAGGTATGCTGAAAGGACGAATTCGATATTAACGTAAAAGTTTCGGCAAGTGCGACCAATTCCAAAAATTGTAAAGTAATAATTTGGGACTTAATTGAAGGGAGTAAGGTTTTAATTATGGGCCAATGTAAGAATGATATCTATGTATTAGGCCAAGGAAAGATTAAAGAAGAGTTAAGTGACCAAAAAGGAGAATTGTCATAAAAATCTAAATTTGGCCTATAGGAGGGTGACACTTGGCATTGAGGATTAGTTAGAATTTAATGAGGTAGAAAGAAGGGAGACCAACCATTTTGGCTTGAATTTTGGGGCAGCCACATTTTTCCTCCTCATTCTTTGTTCTTGTTTGTTTATTTGGGTTGCTAAGGGATTTGATGGATCAAGGGAATATCTGGGCATGATTAAGGTATGATTAGTGTTAATTTACCTCTCTTGTCTTATTCTTTTCCTTTAGGCTTGAATTTTTAATCTTAGGGTTGGTGAGTAACGTGAATTTTGGTGTGGTTTATGTGAGCAATTGGATAATTGTGAGTGTGGAAGAGTATGGGAGCAAGAAAGTGCAACCATTAAGCTAAATGGAGCAAAGGAGTTTGAGGTTTGGGAAATTTATATGCTTTGATATTAATTCTTATTTATTTATTTGTGTATGGATGAGTTTCTATTTTGAAGTGTATTTTGCTTAAGATTTGATTGGTTGTGTTGATGTGGTTGTGTGGATTAGCTTGGATTTAGAGAGTTTGAATTTTCTGGGAAAACTCTGCCTAGATTTCACTAGACCTTTAGTGCTTGTTTTAGCTATAAGTCCGGTTATAGATGTATAAAATATGTGGGACTAGTGCCATTGGAAATATAATTTATGTATCTAAAATTGTCTCTGAAGGACCGGAATCTACTTCTGGTTCTAAGATCCTTGAAAATGGTAAAAACAGGGGTGTTTGTACTTAGACGAGTTCATAGGATCAGTGTAGGTTTTGGAGCTCATATCTGGAGTTATAGATGTTCAATTGATCTGAAGTTTGTTTCATTTGAAGGTTAACATCCTAAGGAATATTTGTGAAGAAGGACATTTTGGCTAAAAATGAGGTTTAGAGGGTCGTTTAGGCGGTACAAAGTTAGGGGCAAAAAGCAGTCACGTTGGTCTGTTTTCATAGGGCAAGTGGCGGAGGCTTCTGTCACGAGCGCGACCCTTGTCTCGACCATTAAAAAGAACCTTATTGTTGAAGGTTTTTTCTCTTATTTTGAGCCTTATGGTTGGTTTGCACCCTTGCCCCTCTTTACCCTTCTTTAGGATGTGTATTTTGTTATGTTTCCTCTTCCGAAATACACCCGAACTTCCTCGAAACCTTTTAAGATATATTCACCATATGTTTAGAGTTTAGAAATGAGCAAGTAAATGGATATCACTTAGGAACACAAACGTTTAAGGTTATAAATAAGAATGTTGACTCAGTTACTTAAAAGTTCAATTAGTCGAACACTTTCAAATACGTTCAATATTGACCTGATTTATATTATGTAGGTAAATTGAAGTGAAATTCTATAACTTGCATTTTGCACTAGTAGAATTATAGGGTTTGGATTCCCAACTCTTCGGGATACAAAGGAAGTTTAGAACACTCTTTCAAGTTCAAACCAAAGCATAGAAACTTAATCGGACATGAAGGATAGTGTATCAACTGAACCCTATTAGTGCATTGGTGTTTGTTAAGAATAAATGTGGCACATATGTGTAATATTTATAAAAGTCTGATAAGCCATTAATGATTCAATACTCGAGTAGATTTAGTTATCATCTAGAATTTGTATGGAATGTTAAGAATGAGTTAAATGATTGTAGTAAGTGTACCATAAACTGAAATTGAAATGAACCTTTCGTATCTCAAACGGTTTTTATTTGACTGTCTAATTACGAAATGATTCTTAACAAATTAGGTAGTTTAAGATACTTGTGTTGAAGTTCTTGAGTTTAATGTATGAATTTGGGGAAACTAATGTTTATGAAATTATTTATAGACATTATAAAAGTGAGCATATTTTTATGTGAAATTGTATTCAATTGAGGTTTGACAGGAGTGTGAGGCTTGGCTCTATTGCGCTCGTGACTGCTTTGTGTTGCGATATCGACTAGGGTCGCGAGCGTGACTCCTAAAGTGTTGTTTGGCTCTGTCACGAGCACGAATAATATCGCGAGCGCGATAGAGGCCATTTAGTTCCTGTCGCGGTTGCGACTAAGGTTGCGAGCGTGACTCTTTTCTATGATATGAACATATGTTCATTGAGCTATTTGACATGGGTTTTGACTGGTGATTTACATATGACATAGTGTATAAACTAAGATATACTCTACCATGCAAGTTATGGTTGAAATAAATTGTAAAGCATGTAATAAGATTAAGACATGATTGAAATGAACAATGATAGTTGTTATATTTTGTAGGAGCCATTGCTTCCATTGTAAATGAATTTTTGCAAGTGATTAATTATACGATTATAATCAAAGTATACATCTTGAAAATAGTATTAGAAAGATCATGTACATCAAGAAAGGAAACAAGAATGCATTTAGCCTGCGTTAGTCGAGTAGTGGATAGTAAGGCATGCCTAATAGAGTTAGTGTGGCTGTAGCTAGTGTATGATTTGGACCCTGATCAGGTCCCCCGACTGGATCTTTGTGATCCCTGTGTGTAACACCCCCGCCGTCGCCCCCGTTGCAAGGGCGCCGGCGGGCGCGCTACATGACGCTCACTCACGACGCGACAAGCGTACAGCGGAAGCATACATGCGCTAAGCGGAAGCATACATGCGCTAAGCGGAAGCATTCAAAAACCAATAATAAAAATCTTAGAAAGAATAAAAGGAAAAATATACTTCAATACATAAATAATCAAAATACGAGTTATATACAATAGCCCAAAAGATTACATTTTTAAAACCTTTACAAAATAAAGGAATACATATACAAAAAGAATTACAGGAGGAGACAAAATAAATCACTCGACTCCTATATGGCCTGCCTGCAGATGCACGACTCGAGCCTCCCAAAAACCTTCACGATACCTGCACGGGATAAAAGCCCGTGCTAAGCGATAACGCTTAGTGGGGAGAAACAAACACAACAGAACACTATAATAATAATCATGCACTAACATACATAAATCATTATGCATCAGAGTACAGAGATATTACGATATAATCAGGATAATATAACGCAATGCACTAAACCATTATACTATTCAGAGTCACACAATAATCAGAACACTTCACTGTATCAAAACCAGACAGTTCACACGATAGCCTGAAATCAATGGTCGAGGATACGGGAACACGGCACGGGAGACCGAAGCCTCAAAAACATTTTAATACCCGAAGGTAGCGCGAGAGACCGGAGTCTCAAAACATTTTATCACTACACGATTGATGACCATCTCGGAGGTCGACCGCTTCGCCCAAACGGGGCGGACAGAACAGCTGAACACTAACCCTTCTTAAGCATGCTTAATTATCCTATACCTTGACACTTCAGGCTCGACAACATAATAACTCACAAAATTTTGCATAAACAAAACAATACTCAAATTAAAACTCTCATATTAAATAAATCCGCAACAAGGACACTAGCACATTAAAATCACGAGTTAAAGGCACACACATATTCCATGCAATAGTGAGAAACCGTGCAAAGTGGAACAAAAGAAACACATTCAGAACACAAGGCAAGCAGGAAGGGCCTCTGTCGCGATCGCGACCGGTGTCGCGCTCGCGACAGAGCACGGGGTACTTCCTCGCGAGGTCGCGCCAAAGGACCTGGTCGCGACGAAGCACTCGCGGCAGAACTCTCGGAGCCGAGCTCTGTCGCGCTCGCGACAATAGTCGCGATCGCGACAGAGACCAGTTCCTCCCTCCTCGCGCGCATGCTCGACAGCATGCCCGCGCGGAGGTTTCCGCGACCGAGCTCTCTGTCGCGCTCACGGTAATGCCGCGATCGCGACAGAGGGCTCTTCAAGAACAAGGGGCCAAGTCCGCCTTCTGTCGCGATCGCGGCACTTGCCGCGATCGCGACAGAACCCAGATTTGCCCAATTCTGCACTTTTTCCTACTCTTTTCACACACAACTCATCATACATGCATACAACAAGCTCAAAACACTTACCTCTCGCCTCCAGCACATCACGGTATCACTTTCAAGCCACAAAACACATTTAAACAATAATATCACATCGATGTATCAAAAATTCACTCACATGGCACATTCACGATCTCATAACACATAACAATTTCACGATATCACAATCACTTCACTATAAATCAATACTCGATTAACATGCATTCATAACACACTCAGGATAAAAATAACATGTAAACACAAGCTAGAGTTGATCCAAGGAGGAAAAAGAATAAGGGAGAAACCACAATCCGTATCTCAGCATACAACACTTGCATATGCTAAAAACACATTCAAGAACACAGCTCAAACTCCCAAACCTGGAAATCGCAGCTTCAATGGAACTCTTCACGAATCCACTATATCCTTGCCCTTACTCTTCCTTCTCTCTTCCGATTCTTGCACAAAAACCCAACCACAACACACTCAAATCAGACCCAAACACAAACCAAAACCAAAAACCCAAGAACACAATTAAGTAAAGGAACCTAAATCCGAATCAAACACTTACCTTCTACACTTCCAGCTCAAACCTTCCAGAAACCCACTCAAAACTCAAAGAAAATGCAAGAGAAAAGAGGTGAGAGCAGCAAAAATGGAAGAAGGAGAGAGAGAGGGACGGAAATGAAGAAGAAAGGGAAGAAAATGGAGTAGCTTCCACGGGAAGCTAAGAAATTCTGCCCCTCTCCTTTTCTCTCTCATACTTTCCATTAATTGCCCACCAACCCTCTTGCCACTTGTCACTCTCTTAGAGAATCAAGCCATCAATCCTAACTCACACCACTTATGGCACCATACACTAAACACACACAAGTCCAATCCACACAAATATCTTCCTAAGCACCATACACCACAATCCACTCAATAAAAGCCTTAAGTCCACTCACACCCTACAATTCTACACCACAAGCACACACTAATATTTCCTTTACTTCACTTAACACTTAATTAATTAATTCCTTTAACACAAAATTCTTAAATGTCCAAAATTCCTCTTACCCAAATTACGAAAATACCCTCACTTACTGACTTATCGCACAGATTCCGACTAGGCCTTATTTGGGTTGTTACAAATCACTCCCCCTTAAGAAATTTCGTCCTCGAAATTTCCCCGCTAATTACTTGAATCCAAACAACCCAAACCCAAACCGAAACTTAACAGAAAACTAAGAGCATAACTTACCAGAAGGTCCCGCTCGATTCGCCATATCGCCTAGTTGCATCGCATAAACTCTTTGACGCGAAGGCACTTCTTCTGCAGGTGGCTTCTGCACTGACTCTGACGGCGCTTGCGAAGGACGTCCACTACCTCTTCCACTCAGATTCCCTCTCACTCTCTGACCACTGGCTCGACTCTCAGGTCTATCCTGAAGCTCTCTTCGATCTGGACAATTCGCCACCATGTGCTCTTGACTGCCACATCTGAAACACGCTCCAGAAATTCTTCTACACTCGCCCCAGTGGCGCTTATAACAATGCTCACACTCCGGAATCACACTTCCCTTACTAGAAGGTGGCGCTACACTTCCAACTTCCGAACGTACCGGAACCGAACTCTTCCCACCATGACCACTCGGAACTCCTCTCGACCTCTTGCCACTACCAACCCCATCACTCGGTGCTTTCCTCTTGCTCTCAATCCTTTGCTTGATCACCTCAGACTCTTCTAACTTTATCGCCGCTGCCACAAGCTGATAATACCCCACGGGTTGCAAAACTGACATTGCCGACAACTGACCTCTATACACCTCTCGAAGTCCCTCTAAGAAATGCCGACTTCTGAACTCATCCGTCAACAAAGTCTCAGGCACATACTTACTCAACCGGCTGAATTCCTTATCATACTCGCTCACGGTCATGCCTCGCTGCCTCAGACTGATAAACTCTCTCCACTTAGCCTCTTGATACGCCTTCGTCACATACTTCTGCTCAAATTCTTTCTTGAAGAAATCCCAAGTCAACTCAGCTGGTCGCTGAGGATTGCGCATCACCAATTCCCACCAATCGTAAGCTGGCCCTTGAAGCAAGGACACTGCACAAAGCACTCTCTGTTCTGCAGGACATCTAATCTCTTGCAAAATCCGACCCACTCTCTTAAGCCAAAACTCGGCCACATCAGATTGGTCCAAAGCAGTCCCATGAAAATCCTCGGCTCCTCTCTTTCTTAGCAGCTCAATCGGAGCCTTAGGAGCAGTCAGCCTCGCTACTAACTGAAGCAACCCTTGCAACAAAACCGGATTCTCTTGACCAAAACCCACATCAGGAATCTCCTCTTGCTGACGCTGCGGAGCAGGCTGCTCACCTCTCACTACACTTGCACTACCAACCGTCTCACCCACATGCTCACTTGGATCAGACTCCATCTAAACACTACACAAGACAAGACACATCTGCATTAGGCCACGACACAAAACCGACTCACATGCCAAGACTCAACACATAACAAACAGAGGCAACCAGAACCGCCTAAACCGGGGCTCTGATACCACAACTTGTAACACCCCCGCCGTCGCCCCCGTTGCAAGGGCGCCGGCGGGCGCGCTACATGACGCTCACTCACGACGCGACAAGCGTACAGCGGAAGCATACATGCACTAAGCGGAAGCATACATGCGCTAAGCGGAAGCATTCAAAAACCAATAATAAAAATCTTAGAAAGAATAAAAGGAAAAATATACTTCAATACATAAATAATCAAAATACGAGTTATATACAATAGCCCAAAAGATTACATTTTTAAAACCTTTACAAAATAAAGGAATACATATACAAAAAGAATTACAGGAGGAGACAAAATAAATCACTCGACTCCTATATGGCCTGCCTGCAGATGCACGACTCGAGCCTCCCAAAAACCTTCACGATACCTGCACGGGATAAAAGCCCGTGCTAAGCGATAACGCTTAGTGGGGAGAAACAAACACAACAGAACACTATAATAATAATCATGCACTAACATACATAAATCATTATGCATCAGAGTACAGAGATATTACGATATAATCAGGATAATATAACGCAATGCACTAAACCATTATACTATTCAGAGTCACACAATAATCAGAACACTTCACTGTATCAAAACCAGACAGTTCACACGATAGCCTGAAATCAATGGTCGAGGATACGGGAACACGGCACGGGAGACCGAAGCCTCAAAAACATTTTAATACCCGAAGGTAGCGCGAGAGACCGGAGTCTCAAAACATTTTATCACTACACGATTGATGACCATCTCGGAGGTCGACCGCTTCGCCCAAACGGGGCGGACAGAACAGCTGAACACTAACCCTTCTTAAGCATGCTTAATTATCCTATACCTTGACACTTCAGGCTCGACAACATAATAACTCACAAAATTTTGCATAAACAAAACAATACTCAAATTAAAACTCTCATATTAAATAAATCCGCAACAAGGACACTAGCACATTAAAATCACGAGTTAAAGGCACACACATATTCCATGCAATAGTGAGAAACCGTGCAAAGTGGAACAAAAGAAACACATTCAGAACACAAGGCAAGCAGGAAGGGCCTCTGTCGCGATCGCGACCGGTGTCGCGCTCGCGACAGAGCATGGGGTACTTCCTCGCGAGGTAGCGCCAAAGGACCTGGTCGCGACGAAGCACTCGCGGCAGAACTCTCGGAGCCGAGCTCTGTCGCGCTCGCGACAATAGTCGCGATCGCGACAGAGACCAGTTCCTCCCTCCTCGCGCGCATGCTCGACAGCATGCCCGCGCGGAGGTTTCCGCGACCGAGCTCTCTGTCGCGCTCACGGTAATGCCGCGATCGCGACAGAGGGCTCTTCAAGAACAAGGGGCCAAGTCCGCCTTCTGTCGCGATCGCGGCACTTGCCGCGATCGCGACAGAACCCAGATTTGCCCAATTCTGCACTTTTTCCTACTCTTTTCACACACAACTCATCATACATGCATACAACAAGCTCAAAACACTTACCTCTCGCCTCCAGCACATCACGGTATCACTTTCAAGCCACAAAACACATTTAAACAATAATATCACATCGATGTATCAAAAATTCACTCACATGGCACATTCACGATCTCATAACACATAACAATTTCACGATATCACAATCACTTCACTATAAATCAATACTCGATTAACATGCATTCATAACACACTCAGGATAAAAATAACATGTAAACACAAGCTAGAGTTGATCCAAGGAGGAAAAAGAATAAGGGAGAAACCACAATCCGTATCTCAGCATACAACACTTGCATATGCTAAAAACACATTCAAGAACACAGCTCAAACTCCCAAACCTGGAAATCGCAGCTTCAACGGAACTCTTCACGAATCCACTATATCCTTGCCCTTACTCTTCCTTCTCTCTTCCGATTCTTGCACAAAAACCCAACCACAACACACTCAAATCAGACCCAAACACAAACCAAAACCAAAAACCCAAGAACACAATTAAGTAAAGGAACCTAAATCCGAATCAAACACTTACCTTCTACACTTCCAGCTCAAACCTTCCAGAAACCCACTCAAAACTCAAAGAAAATGCAAGAGAAAAGAGGTGAGAGCAGCAAAAATGGAAGAAGGAGAGAGAGAGGGACGGAAATGAAGAAGAAAGGGAAGAAAATGGAGTAGCTTCCACGGGAAGCTAAGAAATTCTGCCCCTCTCCTTTTCTCTCTCATACTTTCCATTAATTGCCCACCAACCCTCTTGCCACTTGTCACTCTCTTAGAGAATCAAGCCATCAATCCTAACTCACACCACTTATGGCACCATACACTAAACACACACAAGTCCAATCCACACAAATATCTTCCTAAGCACCATACACCACAATCCACTCAATAAAAGCCTTAAGTCCACTCACACCCTACAATTCTACACCACAAGCACACACTAATATTTCCTTTACTTCACTTAACACTTAATTAATTAATTCCTTTAACACAAAATTCTTAAATGTCCAAAATTCCTCTTACCCAAATTACGAAAATACCCTCACTTACTGACTTATCGCACAGATTCCGACTAGGCCTTATTTGGGTTGTTACACTGTGTACTGAAAAGATAGTGTTGATACCTTCAGGTATCTATGAGTTATGAGAATAGTGTTGATACCTTCGGGTATCTATGCGTTACTCGTTATCCACCTCTTTGACTTAGCAGGCATTAAACGAACATAATTATGTGAATTGAACAATAAGTGTGAATTGATAAAGATATGTGAAGATTTGTGTAAGATTGTGCACTCAATGAGAATGTGATCACATTGTAAGCTGTGACTTATATATATATTGTTAGTGGTTATGCCCTAGGCCAAACATTTGGACCTTAATGTAATCATTACATTTTCATTTATATATAATGGTTTTCTTCACATTAATATTATTGGCATGTTACATTATTGTAATGTTTATGAATAACAATGTTATTCATGATATCCCTAGTCATTTATCACTAAAGGGCATAAAGATAAATTAAGACTAGTATAGATTTGTATTGATAATCATGGGATGATTATATGTGATGATATAAATCAAATCTATAGGTATTTGTTAGAGAACAAAGTACTGGATAGACCCACTGTAAGATCACTACATGGGATAGTGTCATAAGTGATCTTATAATAGATATGTTATTGAAACCTTTGACCTGAGGTTATCATAGTTTCCTACATAAGGAACATTATATTTTGACATAATCAAACGTTATCTTTAATCGGATAATTATAAAGTTTATGATCGGACATAACGAGAATTATGTAGAGGAAAGTGAATAATCAAGATGGAATTTGTCCCTCTCTAATGAGAGAGATATCTATTGGGCCCCTCGATAAGTAGGACTATAAAATTGCATGGCCATGCTCGAATGAATTGATAGTGTCATCAATGTCATTTGAATTTATCAGTCTACTTAGTGATCGGGAAATTATATATTTGAACAATATATAATTTTGACATGGACCATGACTTATGTTCAAACAAGATATCGTGTGACAAAAGGATAATAGCATATTCTATTGTCAGGTTAGAATCGGACTAACGATATTTATATTAATTGGGTAGTCATAATGTCTTGCTAGAGACCAATTATGACTTGTGGGCCTATTATGGTTATTAGGCCCACTGCCAACTTAATATAAACCTATTGGGTCACACACCAAGATAAAAAATGAACAAAATGGATTTTATAAGGGTATTTCGGAATAATATAAATATAGGTATTTATATATATATATATATATACATAAACATATAAATAAATCCCATATTTTTAATATGAGATAATTATATGTATTATATAATATTTCTTATTATTTAGAATAAGAAATAGATAAATATATATATATATATATATATATATATAAAATATCTCTTAATTTTTAATTAGAGATAATATCCTTATTTATCTCTTTAGAGTTTAACATATATAGAGATATATGTTAGATAAGGAGAAAGTAGTGTGGTTTAACTTAATCACGTTTTTCCTAGAGATAATAGGAAAAAGAGTGGCAGATTTTCCCAAGTAAAAATAGCTAATCTCGTTTTCCTATTCCTAAGAGAAAAAGGATTCAGAGGAGATATATTTTTCATAAGAGAGAAAAACCCTAGCCGCCATTTATTTTCTTCGAGAAAGAAAACTCAAAATCCAGTCGTAACATAAGGCGGCTAGTACCCCTGCGAATTATGTTCATTGGTTCATGCGTGTGGATACCGGTAGAGGACATTCATCTTAGAGCAGTGTCTATAGTCCGAACTAAAGGAGTTTATTTTGACTTCCTACGTAGGAGAAAGGTTGGTAAATCTTATCTCTTCCTTTTTAATCAGTCGAAAATACATGGATCCTGTTTCGGGTTTCTATTTTATTCCGCTGCGTTAATGTTGAATTATTCCAAAGAAACCCAACATATATGGCATGAGTTTGCGCTTCGCGCACCTATGTGTTTTGGATCCTGTAGGATCCTTATGCGAAAATGTGGTAACGTCTTTGAAAGCTTACATGGTCTAGCTTTGGTTATTTCCTTTTGAAATATTAACATGAGTTAATGTCAAGAAGGTAATGCAACAATTTGAAGTTAGCGATTAAATGAAAGTAGCTATATGTATAGTATGCATCTATATACTAGAACATGAAGTTAGATTATTAGTGACTATTCATAACTCTTTGATGTGTGAGAATTATTGTAGTTTGAGAACTGTTTATAGGCTGAATACAATGATATGTGTGACTTAAGACATATGAATAAAAAGACATGAAAGGCATGTATTGATTAAGATTGTTACCCTGTTTTACCTTATGTATGATTATGATTAAAATATTCTGTTTATGATCAATTTTATGTATTTATTAAATGATTTGATTTTGGATATTTATTGTGTGTGGTGACTGATGGCCATTGTGAATGGTCGTCCATACTATGTGTTTTCCCCACTAAGCTTTATGCTTAGCATGGGTGTGTATCCATGCAGATTTGAAGTTAGTCGTGTCGCCGAGGACAATCCGCAGCAGTCTAGCCAACAAGTCCGTTGTAGTATTTATTGTTTAGAGGTTTTAGATAATTGTTGTAATGTAATTCTTTATTAGTATTGTATCAAGTGATTTGGATATAATAAAATGTGAATGAGGAGTGTAATGCCAAGTATATGAATGTCTTTTGTATTATGCGAATGTTTATGTTTGAAAAAAACTATATAGTTCTGCTTGTATTAATTTGTCCTGCGTGTTATCGCGTGTAGCATTCCTCACTCATCGTAGCATACTTCCTATGTTACCATACAGTATGCTACACGTGGGTAAGGGGTGTTACATCTTTCCTCTGTGTCTATTCCACATGATTGGAGGGAAGCTATCACAGATCCAAATTGGAAAGGAGCCATGATAGAAGAAATGAAAGCTTTAGCCAAAAATGAAACTTGGGAACTATTTACTCATCCAAACAAGAAGCTAGTTGGCTACAAATGGGTGTTTACAGTAAAACAAAAAGCTAATAGTTCAATTAAGAGATTCAAAGCAAGATTAGTGGCAAAGGGATTTATTCAGACTTATGGAGTTGATTTTCAGGAGACATTTGCACCTGTAGCCAAAATGAATATAATCAGAATATTGCTATCCTGTGCAGCGAACTTGGATTGGGATATGCATCAATTTGATTTGAAAAATGCATTTCTTAATGGAGACTTGGAAGAAGAAGTATACATGGAGATTCCTCCTAGATTTGATAATGAGATAACTCAAGGGAAGGTGTTCAGACTGAAGAAAGCCTTGTATGGGTTGAAATAATCTCCAAGAGCTTGGTTTGACAGATTCAGCAAAGCCATAATCTCCTTTGGATATCAATAGAGCAATCCTGATCATACCCTCTTTATAAGACACTCCAAGGGTAAGATCACTCTTTTTATTATGTATGTTGATGATATAGTGATGACAGGAGATGATAAGGAAGAAATGGCTTGGTTGAAGAAACTTCTGGCACAGGAGTTTGAGACAAAGGATATAGGAAAGTTACAATACTTTTTGGGAATTGAAGTTGCCAGATCAACAAAAGGAATTTTCATTTCCCAGAGAAAATACATTTTGGATCATTTAGATGAAACTGGTCTGTAAACCAACAGAATCACCCATTGAAAGCAATAATAAACTACAATCAAGTACTAGAGAGTCAATCGATAAAGTTAGATATTAGAGATTGGTTGGAAGACTTATTTATCTCTCTCACACCAGACCAGACATTGCTTATGCAATCAACCTGGTGAGCCAGTTTATGCATGATCCAAGAGAGTCTCGTTTACAGGCTATTATTCATATTCTGCTGTATTTAAAGTCCTCTCCAGGGAAAGGTTTTCTCTTCTTTAAACATGGTCATCTTCGAATTGAAGCCTTTACCGATCCAGATTGGGCTAGATCTCTAAATGACAGAAGATCTACCTCCGGATACTGCACAATTGTGGAAGGTAACTTGGTCACTTAGAGAAGCAAGAAATAGAATGTAGTTGCTAGATCAAGTGCAGAAGCAGAATACAGAGCTATGGCTCAAGGTGTCTGTGAGCTTTTATGGCTGCAAAAATTGTTAATAGAACTAAAGTTGGCTGAAAAAGAAAAGCTATCCTTGTATTGTGATAACAAAGCTGCAATCAGTATTGCTAATAATCCTATTCAATATGACCGGACAAAGCACATTGAAATCGATCGACATTTCATATAAAAAAAGCTGACTGAAGGCATCTTGAGTTTATTCCATGTGCAGTTAGATAGACGGCTAGCTAATATTTTCATAGAAGGACTCAACAGTAGAACCTTTCACACCATAGTTTGCAAGTTGGGTATGTGTAATATTTTTGCACCAATTTGAGGGGGAGTGTTGACTATTGATATTAGGTAGCTGTTAATGTTGAATATATTGATATTATCTAGCTGTTATATTGAAATTGGTAGATTGTATTAACTGTTGTTTGTTGACATTAGTGATCTAATTCTCTTGTATAGATACCTGCTATTTGTTAATGAAAAGATAAGAAATTACACTCTTCTGAATTTTTTCAATTGTTCTTGAGCCAAATAAATTAATTCTTTTTGTTTAAGATTCAATTTTCATCTTAAACTTCAGTTTTTAGTAAGAGAGAGAGCTTTGATCCAAGCTCTCTTTGTTCTATTTTTCAAGCAATCGACAAGGAAATATGTTTTTCTTTTGCTACCAACATCAAACCTTTGAGGGTAAATTTTCGGGCTAGAGCCATTTCTTTTTCTTTTTTTTTTTTTTATTTTGTGTCGTTCATTTGTTTTATCAATTGTAGTTACTGTAAACTGCAATTAGTGTATTTGTTGTTGTTTGTTATAATCAAGTATGAATTTAGATTAAATTAATCAATTTGTTGACATGATGCATGCAACGCAATTTAAATCTATAGAATATTTTGTAATAATTTTACTTTCTATTTGATTCTATTTTTGGTCATTAATCCACTTTGTTAATTTCTTGCATTTTTTATCAAACATTATTCATTTAATAATTATAAATATTTTTCTCTATTACGATTATTTATTTATTTGCCTCATTGAATTATTTATTGTTATTATACATTTGATTTAATTTACTAATATTGTTTTTATTCTTGTTTTTGTTGTCCACCAAATTTGTTTATTTCAGTTTGAGTAATATTCCAGGCACATTGGAGAATCAAGAGATTAGGAGCCTTTAAAGTTCAGTTTGCATTATAATTTCTGTATTTCCTTTATTTTGTTATTTTGTATGTTTTATGCAAAATGGTATTTTAATGTATTATTTTAGAGAAAATCATGTTTTTTACAATAATAAAAATTGGGATTTTTGTTAATAAAATAGGACCAATGTCCTGATTTTAGCCAATAAACCTTCATTTTCAAAAGAGAGTTAATTTCATAAAACAGGATCCAATTATCCCTATTTTTATCGACAAAAAATAAATATCAGATTTTTAAGTTAACACAAAGGAACAACGTCCCTAAAATCTAATAAATGTCCTGATTTATGTATTGTGTATTTTATTTCTTTCTTTTTGTGTATTTATTTATTTCGGGTCCTTGTAATTAATTTTGGAGCAATTTTATTCCTTTGCTTATTTATGTTTTTATTATTTTAAGCTATTGTTTTGTCCCATTTTTCACGTGTACTTTATTTATCGCTTTCTTTATTGCTTTCTTTGCTGCTTTCCAAAAATGTTTGAAATGCACATTAAATTTATTGCATGACTGCGTGAGATGAGAAATGGAATTTCAATTGCTAAAAAACTCACTTATAACTTAACTTAAGGCATTAATGAGAGTGTAGTTCCGAACACCTTCTCTGGTTTAAGACCCCCGAGGTTAGATGACCTTTCCCAATTTCTTGTAAATTGGGTGGTGACTCTAAAATACCTCAAAAGGTGCCTAAAGGTTTCATGAGGCTAGATGAACTTCCCCAATGTTCGATTGGGTGGGGATTCCAAAATATCTCATGTTATCCAAGATCTAGATGCGAACATTTCTAGAACCCTAAAAGTGAGCCCTTTGAGAAATATAAATGGGTTTCCGCGCGTTACAGTGGCAACTCCGCAGGAGTTGATTGAAACTTTGTTTCGAAAGTTACTTAAGTTAAAATTATAATTGAGTTTTTAAGAATCAAAAATTCCATTTTTATTCCAAAAAATTGCATTGCATTCATTAGAGCCTTATAACTATGCTAGTTGGTCCCTTATTTTACCCCGGTGCATTCCTGAAATGCGACCCTACTTTTATTCATTGTAGGGAAGTGCTCAGGATAATCACTAGCCTAAGCCTTGTACCATCAATGGTATATCAAATAGAGACCCAATTGGTCATTATGCTCACGATGCGCTAGACCTATTGGTAGGGACCATGCTTGGGTACACCTAAAGTAACACCACCCTTGACTAAGCTCATGTAATGGCAATAGAAACTTCCACTAGGTGATACGTACCTTAACAATGTGCTTGCTACGTGGGCCCTTATAAATTAAACAAATTCAAAAATATTAATTGGACACTCATTAAGGGCTCTCATGCCCCGATGGGGCCCATTTTTAATCTTTTGAAAGGTCCAAATACATAATGGACAAAACCCATACGCATGTGCTTTAAATTAAGAGTGTTATATTGCTGGTTTCTCACCATGCACCAGATGCACCCATTAGGTTTCTCGCTGACCCATGGGTCAAGGCCACCTAGGAAAGAGACTGCATGACCTCTTGTGTGGGAGTAATAAGGTTGGAAGGATCTACTTGCTTGTATGTGGTTGTCTATACTATATTAACACGACCATGCATCTTTAATGTCATTCACGCATCATGCTAACAATTTGAGTCTTTAACCCATCATAGGTATGAATCAGTGGTCTAGGGGTCTTAACGACCAATTGATAAGGGGAAACCAATTCTTCAAATTGCCAGAAAGGGTAGAATATTCGGACTTATCTTTCGAGAGCAGTCACGCTACCTCCTCTCAGTTTTCTATAAATAATGAAATGGCTAATTCACCAAGAGGAACAGATGCCACTCGGGCTATTATCATCGAAGAGGTGGATCGAAGGGCCCAAGAAATGGAGCAAAGATTTGAGGAATTTGAACGTAGAATGATGGCAATGATGGGCACCTTAATTGCTACTCTAGCACCACCAGCTGGCCAACAACCTACTGCTCCTGTCGGAGGATAGGCCAAATAGATTTCGATGAGGGAGGCACCTCCGGCAGTAGTTATAGAACCACATCTTGCTATTGAGCCTAGAGCTCTTGTAAATGTTGAGCCTGGAAGAGTTGGGGGACATAGGCCTGACGAGGATTTTATAAAGGATGAGCAGGAGAAACATGGGATAGTGAGATCTAAACCTCCCAAAGAGGATGTTGCCTTGAAGAAGATAGAGGAAAGAGTGGAGGTGATGGCCCATCTATTATCTGCCGAAAAGGGGATAAGCCCCGAGGATAGGGATTTGGATGACGAGGAGATGCTTCCTCAGAGATTTAAAATGCCCGATCTGACCAAGTTTGACGGCACCTCAGATTCATCTGCTCACATCAAGTAATACACGCTTGTGATGAAGGGGACCATGCTTACCAAGAGACAAAAGGTGGAATATTTCTGCCTCAGCTTGACTGGGCCTGCTGTAGACTAGTACTACGGTATGGATAGGAGAACAAGAGAAGATTGGGACTTGTTGACTAAAGAATTCCTTAAAAAGTATGATTGTAGCACTCGAATGGAGGTTAATTTGAAGGATTTAGAGCTACATCAATAGAGATCTAATGAGTCATTCCACAAGTATCTTACTCAATGGAGAAATTGGGTAATGAAGATGAAAAGGAAGTCGGATACTCCAGATCAAATTCGGTTATTCATCCGTAATGTGGGTCCATATCTTAAGGAAGGGCTAAAGATGAAGGGGCCCAAGGATTGGGATTCTCTAAAGGATATAGTTATCGAAGCAAAAGGTGAGTACCTAGCAAAGAAGGCAAGCCAAGATAGCTTTGTTAGGAAAAACTTTGGCAACAAATCAGGAAATAGATCGACTAACACTAGAAGTAGTAGCAAGAGTGGAAAGATAGCTGAGGTCTTAGCCATAAAATCTAACCAAGGCCAAGGTATTATTCGAATTCGGGTACCTCTGACTTGGGTTTTGGAAAGGTTGGTAAAAGAGGGATCAATTTTGTGCTTATCATCAACACAAAGGGCATCTAACTGACTTCTGTAGAACTTTGAGAAATAAGATCCAGGATCTCATTGACAATAAGTAAATCATGGTTCCAGAAAAGAGGGAGAAGAAAAATAAGTTTGGTAACCATGCGATTCCTCCACCAGTGTACATGATATGGTCTAGCTTTCCCGAATGGTACATATTGCAAGATTTATATGGTAATGAGTATGTTGCTATCACTCGTAAAATGAGTGAAGAAGGGATTTCCGTGGTGACAATAGATTGTTGGTCCACTAGTGAAAGTGGAGAGGAAGACGAAGATTCTGAGAAAGATCAAGAACTTGCAAATCCTTGGGATTCAAAGGATTAAGAAAAAGAGAAAGGTTGGGGCTGTAACTCGAAGTGGCAGGGTAGTTCTAGAGGTAGAGAGGCCTCAAGACCCAACACCTATGCTTGTAGGAAAAGAGCTCGAAGGGGATGGTGCGACGTGTGCCGAACCTCGAGAGCCCGAAGACCCGCTTTTAGGGCATTCGAGAGAGGTTTATAGAAACTTGCAAGAGATTGCAAGGGCATTTATTTTAGGCAATAAGGAGGTTTCTTGGAGTCCCCACCCAATAACATATTGGGAAAGGTCGTCTAGCATCAATGAGCCTAAGACAATGCATATGCATCAATTTTGGGCAAGCCAGAGATATTTTGGAGATCCCACCCCAATAAAATATTGGGATGGTCGTCTAACCTCGTGGAGCCCTGGACTATGCAAATTGGGCCTATTTTGGCAACAAGAGATATTTTAGAGACCCCACCCCAATGAGACATTGAGATGGTCCTCTAACCTCGTTGAGCCTAAGACCAGAGATGGTTCGGGACTTTCCATTTATTCATACCTTGGTTAAAGTTACAATTGAGTTTTGAATTTAAGATTTCATCCCTTTTCTCATTCATTTAAATGCAGGAATTAGAGTGCATATCAATCACATAATAAGACGTTAAATAAAAACAAGATAAAAAAAGGTAAATAAAAATACAATAAATTACAATAAAACTAGGGGCAGAATACAACCCCCAATGTAAATGAAATGTAAATCATACATAAAACGGGATATTTATTAAGGATGAGGACATTAGTCCTCGCATGTATAGTTAAAGAAAATCATTTTAAAGTGACAATTTATTTGAATGAAAAAAACTAGGACATTGGACCCATTTTCTTAGAAAAAGCCCAAGCTATTTATGAAAATATTTTTGTGTGATTTTTAATTAAATATGCATAAAATAAATTATTTTATTAATAATTACATGACAAATAAATTAAAAATACAAATAAAAGAAAAATAATAAATACAATAAAAGAAAGATAAGTCCCCGAATCTACTCCTTTGTTTGCATGGATCCTCAAACATGACAAAAATAAGTATTAAAGCAAAAAGAAACAAATAAATTGATGTTAGTAATTAAATCAAAAAATCAATTAAATATATAAAATAATAAATAACAAATTAAAAGAGATAAGATATGCATTATGGATGACAAATAAATTAACTAACATAATAAAACAAATAAATTAACATATTAACAAATTAACACAAATAAAAACACAAATTATGATGATGATGATGATGATGATGATGATGATGATAATAATAATAATAATAATAATAATAATAATAATAATAAGGAAGAATAAACAAATAAATAAAATAAAGTAAAAAGAATATTAAAAATGTTAAATCTATATCTAAAATCATAGAAAATAAATAAATAAATGATAAATTAAAAGATCTACATGATTACTAATTAAATATGAACAAAAATAAATAAATGAAAAATAAAATTAAGAGATCAAGCCTAGCATGTTTATTCTCAGATTTCGAATTCGATGGGGGAAAATATGATTGATTTTTCTTATTTTGATTCACAAAGTAAAAATAAAAAAATAATAAAAATTAAAATTTTATTCCAAGAGAAAATTGCTTAAAAAAATAGAATAAAAGAAATTAATTTTCAAGAACAAAGAATTGATTTCTTTGTCTCAAAATGATTATTGATTAAAATTGTAAAAAAATTTAAGAAAAGAAATTTAATTCCCCAGAACAAAGAATTATTTTCTTTGTTTCAAGAAATTATAATTGATAACAAAAAAATAATTGTCAAGGACAAAAAATGATTTTCTTTGTCTCAAGAAAAATTCTTGATTAAAAATTGAATTTTTTATTTGGAGAAAAAAAATAAAAGAAATGGAGAGAGAATTCTTGGAGAAGAAGAAGAAAAGAAAAATGAAGATTTTTTTGATCTAATTCTCTTTCATCTTTTCTTATTTAAATGAGTAAAAATGGAAAAAATCATTAATTAAGGAAGAAAATATGATTTTTATCAAATTCCCCTTAATTTGGGTACAAAAAAGGAAATTATCTTTAAAAATCTCAAAAAAAGGTGAAAAAGTCAAAGAAAATAAAGAAAAAAGGAAAAAATGGGCGAAAACCACGTTTCGGCCGGATGGGGGGTGACCGACGCCCCCATCGGCGCGCATTGCAGTGCGCGGTGCGATGCCTCGTGCGTCGCTCGCGTGCGGACACCACACGTAGGCGCCCGCACGCCTGCGGGCTGCCTCAACGCGCCGAAGCGGCCGATTTTTTTTATTATTTTTAAATCTAACTAAAAAAATTTTCAAAATCCATTTTTCAAATTTCATTTTTAATATATTTTTTATTATTTTTTATTTTTTATTCTAAAGAGCAAATTTAACAAGGAAATCATCACCTTTAATCTTTTTGCTTGTGAACAGGCATCTAATCATCATTGGTTAACTCTTATCTAGGCTGACTCAGGACCCGGTGTCTACAGTTGCCCCCAGTTTTGGGGAAACTAGTGCATAGGTGCTTAGGTGAGCCAAAACTCAAAGAAAAAAGGAAAAAGACACATACCTAAGGTAGTTATCTTTTCCAGACTGGACGACGTTGTCGGCTTGTTATTTGCCTGCTTGTCGGCATGTTATTCTTTGCTAAAGCGAGTTATCGTGATCGTGTAAATCCTCGTTGAAGTGGTATTTACCGTCAGCGTGTAAATCTTTGTTCAAGTGGTAGTGCCTTGGTTGTGCTAACCTTCCGTGGAATGATAGTGCCGCCATCATGCTAACCCTTGTGAGATTTGAAGCGATAGTGTCGTGATCGTGCTAACCCTCCATGGAGTGGTATTGCCATCATCATGCTAACCCTTCTGAAGTGGTAGTGTCGTGGTCGTGCTAACCTTCCATAGAATGGTAGTGCCGCCATTGTGCTAACCCTTCTGAGATTTGAAGTGGTAGTATCGTCATCGTGCTAACTCTCCGTGGAGTGGTAGTGCCATCATCGTGCTAACCCTTCTGAAGTGGTAGTGTCGTGATCGTGCTAACCTTCCATAGAATGGTAGTGCTGCCATCGTGCTAACCCTTTCGAGTAGTGCCATGGTCGTACTAACCCTCCGTGGAGTGGTAGTGCCGCCATCGTGCTAACCCTTCTGAGATTTGAATTTATGCCCTATTTTAGCCCTTTGGTTGATTACCCCTGAGAGGTCTTTGGTTGATTGTTGGATTGGTGTTTGATATGATATTTGGACTGATGTCATTACTTTTCTTTTGTCGGTGTCCGCATTGAATCTCTCTCATTGCAAAATTGGAAAACCAAATATGCATGGTGAGCATGCAAGCGAAATGCATGGGTTATGCAGAAATGCAGGACGAGAATTTATCTAAGTGAGTTTGGAGGCGATAGCCGAGCAAGGCTCAACTTGTTGTAGGATCGATGTCCTTTGGAATTACTCTTGAATTTCATGCCTTTGGGGTTGCGAGGTTCTCATCTGATACCCGTAGTCATTTTTTTTTAAGATAGTGCATCCCTTGTGGATTTTCACACTAGCTTTTCTTAGCGGGACATGCGTCTTCTTCGGATTTTCACATGACCATGCACCTTATTTTTGCCTGGAATGGACCCAACCCAATCCATCAGTTTTTTTTCTTTTTTTTTGTCTTCTTTTTTTTTTAAGGACAGACTGCCTATTTCCAGGTTTTCACCCTATACTTTTGCCTAACTTTTACTTAGAGAGCCAATTACGATTTTCATCTCTAACGGCTTTTATTTTATTTTCTCTTCTTTTCTTTTTGCAAAGAGATTGAAGCTATTGCCAAAGATCCTTCTAGGGTGATCAGCATGTACTTATGCCCATGTCATAGCTACATGTGCTTGATTCTTCTCATGATGGTGTTGTAGAATTGCGTTCGCAGTTGTTAGAAAAATGAGTCAGTTAAAGGACCTGAGTGGTGAGAGTAGCGGAGGGTAGACTGTAACAATGTGCTAGACAACTTTGAGTATGCAAAATGAACTGCTCTGATCATATCAACATATTATGGCGCAAATGCATATGTTTCAGTTTGATTTCATTACACATGATCATTATTTGGCATTAATCTCAAAAATACAAAACCTCATCTAATCTCAGGATGGATCTTGAAAGCATCAAACTCCTGTTATCAATCAGCCCTCTTCGGTTTTCATGATTGAAGATTTTCTCTCAGCCCTCATTTTCTCTCTCTTTTTTTTTAGCCTTTGCCATGAACCCTCCTTCAGTCTGTTGGTGTTGATTGAATTTGCTTTCATCTCTATTAGCTAGGGAGGTTGCTCCTTCTAACGATGGTTCTTTTTAGCATCAAAGTCTTGTTCTTAGCACTTGTGCAAACGGGCTGAGGTAGTGAGTTTCTTCGCTTGAATCTTGGCCGTAAAAGTCTGTATCTTCCTTTTGTTGGCTTTGGTGGCTCAATTTCTGAAGTAACCTTTAATGGTTGAGATGGAGTTGTACGTTAGCCTCAAATGGTTCAGGACAACACTATGGTTTAGGACAGGACTTTGGTTTCTTTTTTTTTTCTTTCTTTTTGCTCTTTATTTTTTGCTTTCTTTTTTTTTTTTTTTGCTTGTTTTGTTTTTTTTTTTGGAAGGTAATCAGTTGTCCTCCTAAGTTTGGTTATAAGGGTCCCTGCTTTACCTATGTTTGTCTCATATGATTAAAGGTCGGTCTTGATTGGCTTTGGGGTAAACATCTCAAATGATTGGGAGGAAAGGACTCCTAAAAGCTTGGTACTAATGAGCTATATATTTCTTGTGAAGGCCCAAAGCTTCATCTGTCTAACTTCTGATGTGGCCCTTTAATGATCGAAGTTTTATTTTGCTTGGCTACACTGTATGCATCTTGGATGTTGAGGAGGCAAAGGAATGGCTTTTAAAACTGTGCTCGTCGTCATGTTGGCCTATCGAAGCAGCATTGTCCTAATAATGTCCTTGTCAATCTTCGATATACCATTTCAGGTCCAGGCAAAGTTTCTTTCATATTTTTATTTTTTTTATTTTTTTTTACATTATCTCTCAGAATTTTCCCCTCTTCAGGAGTTATATCAGATGCTATCCAGATTTTCGTTGGATTTTCCAAAGTTCCGAGATTAAATGCAGTTGTATTAGTTGAATTAATGTCAAAATGTATGTATCATAATCATGGGAAATGAAATCATTAGAAACATCATACAAATAAGCAAAATTGTTCATCTTATTAAAATAACCAATCATTGCAAATATTATCATAAGAAACATGGTTCTTGGAATAATAACAAAAACTGAAAAAAGAACATAATTTTCATTGTTTTCATCTCTAGTCTCACTAGTGGATTATCAATCTACTGTTGCCACGGGAATCCATCTTCACTTGTCTTCCGACCGGTGATAGCGATGTACTTAGCTTCATATAGCTCTTGCAAAACATGGCACTCAGGTGGACCAAACCCGATCATATTTATGGTGGGGGGACTGTATTATTGCCTTCCTTCTTCTTTTTCTCTCTCTTTTCAGGATCCGTGATCTGTTTGGTGTTGATAAGATCTTGGATCTTGTTCCTCAAAGCCCGGCAGTAATCTGTCAGGTGCCCAGTGTGCTGATGGTAAGCGTAGTACTGGTCATCTCTGTGCCCTGGCTGTCCCTGATTCATGGCTGGCTTAGGCATCAAATGTCGCATTTTGCCCTCCTTTATCAGTCTCTCTAATACCCAGGATAGAGAGCGGCCTAAGTTAGAGTAGTACCTCTGACCCTGTCTAACCTCAGTAGCTACATCCTCGGCCATCTTACCATTTCTGTTATTACTGCTCTCGGTACCACCTGATTTATACCCTGGCTGGTTCCCATAACCTTTTCTAGCAAAGTTATTTTGGCTTGCTTTCTTTGCTAAGTAAGCCCCTTTAGCCTCTACAACAATGCCTTTAAGTGGCTCCCAATCTCTAAGCCCCTTAAAGCTGAGCAAGTCCCTTAAGTAAGGGCAGGAGTTCCTGATAAATAACCTGATCTGGTCAGCGGTGTCAGGCTTTCTCTTCATCTCCATGACCCTATTCCTCTATCTAGTGAGGTATTCATGTAATGACTCCTCACTCCTTTGCTGTAAGAGCTCAAGGTTCTTCAAGGTGACCTCTATTCTGGTGCTGCAGTCGTACTGCTTCATGAACTCTTCAGTCAAAAGGTTGTAGTCCTCCTTTGACCTCCTGTCCAACCCATGGTACCAGTCTACTATTGGACCCATCAAACTGAGGCAGAAACATTCCACCTTTTTCTTCTTGCTAAACCCTGTGCCTTTCATTACCAGGGTATACTGCTTGATGTGTGCGGATGGGTCCGAAGTACCATCGAACTTCGGCAGCTCAGGCATCTTGAACCTTTGTGGCAGTAGCTCTTCATCCCCCAGATTTCTATCTTCAGGGTTGATCCCCTTTCCAACTGATAACATACGGGTGATCGCCTCAATCTGTTGTCTCATCCCTCTCATAGCCTCATCCTCCACCCTGGGTGCTCCACCCCTTATAGCTTGATGGACTATTGGCTCCTCGTCTTCCTCCTCCATCATGAAATCCTCATTGGGATTAGGGATCCTTTCCCTTCTTAGCTCAACAGGCACAACAGCTCTATGCTCATTGACAGGTTGACGGGCAGCAACTCCAACGAGGGGAGCCTCCCCGCCAGTAGACGGTTCGACTTGCCCCCAAGGAGGGACTGCCAGTGGTTGTGGAGCGACAGGTGGCTGTGGAGCAATAGGTGCTTATGGAGCAGGAGGATGAGCAATGCTTTCAGCCATGGCGCCCATCATTTCTAATATTCTCCATTCAAATTCCTCTAATCTCCTAGCAAGGTCTTGAGTGGTCAAAGCTTCGGTCTCTTCTGCCATCGATGATTCTAGAGATGATTCACTGATCGATGAGAGTGACTCAGAATCCCAGTCAGACACTAAATTCGGCAACTCAAAGAGCAGATTTTTCCTTACTAGCTAACCGTCGGAACCTCTAGTCCACTTAGATGAATCTATGATGGCTGAAAAATTTAAATTACTAGAATAATTTATGAATGGCATATACAATGCATGATCATGTGTTATGCAATATTTACAACCACATACAAGTAAGTAGATTCTTCCAATCTTATTACTCCCACACATGAGGTAATGCAGTCTCTTTCCTAGGTGGGCTTGATCCATGGGTTAACGAGGAACCCAATGGACGCATATGGTGCTCGGCGAAAAATTAGCAGCATAACATCTCTTAATTAATGCGCATACTTATGAATTCTTGCCTTTATGTATTTAAACATTTCAACTAAATTAAAATGGGCTCACCGGGGCATAAAAGCCTTTAATAAAAGACCATTTAATTTGGTTGATTTTGTTCAATATTTAATGGCCTACACATCAAGCATCGTATTAAGGTACATTTCACCTAGGGGAAGTATCTATTGCCATTACATGAGCTTTAATCAAAGGTGATGATACTTTAGGGTTATCCAAGCATGGCCCCTACCAATGGGTCTAGCTCATCACAAGCATAACGACCGATTGGGTCTCCATTTAATATACCATAATGGTACGAGGCTTGGGCTGGTGATTATCCTTAACACTTCCCTATATTGAGTGAACATAGGGTCGTGCTTCGGGGATTCACCGAGGTAAGAATAGGGACCAAACTAGCATAGTTCTAAGGCTCTAATGAAATGTAATACAATTTTGAAAAGGGATGAAATTTTTAAATTAAAGTTAAATTATATGTTTTAACCAAGGTACTTTCAAAGCGAAGTCTCTTATGTCCGTAGTGGAGTCGCTACTGTGATGCGCGCCGAACCCCGGGAGGCCTCGAAGACCCGCTTTTAGGGCATTCGAGAGAGGTTCATGGAAACTTGCAAGATATTGCAAGGGCATCTATTTTAGGCAACAAGTAGGTTTCTTGGAGTCGCCACCCAATAAAATATTGGGAAAGGTCGTCTAGCCTCAATGAGCCTAAGACAATGCATATGCATCCATTTTGGCCAAGCCAAAGATATTTTGGAGACCCCACCCTAATAGAACATTGGGATGGTCTTCTAACCTCGTGGAGCCTAGGACTATGCAAATTGGGCCTATTTTGGCAACAAGAGATATTTTGGAGACCCCACTCCAATGAGAAATTGAGATGGTCCTCTAACCTCATTGAGCATAAGACCTGAGATGGTTCGAGACTTCCCATTTATTCATACCTTCGTTAAAGTTACAATTGAGTTTTAAATTTAAAATTTCATCCCTTTTCTCATTCATTTAAATGCAGGAATTAGAGCGCATATCAATCACATAATAAGACGATAAATAAAAACAAGATAAAAAAAGATAAATAAAAATACAATAAATTACAACAAAACTAGGGGCGGAATACAACCCCAATGTAAATAAAATGTAAATCATACATAAAATAGGATATTTATTAAGGATGAGGACATTGATCCTCGCATGCATTGTTAAAGAAAATTATTTTAAAGTGACAATTTATTTGGATAAAAAAAACTAGGATATTGGTCCCATTTTATTAGAAAAAAAACCCAAGTTCTTTATAAAAATATTTTTGTGTGATTTTTAATTAAACGTGCATAAAATAAATGATTTTATTAATAATTACATGACAAATAAATTAAAAATACAAATAAAAGAAAAATAATAAATACAATAAAAGAAAGATAAGTCCCCGAATCTACTCCTTCGTTTGCATGGATGCTCAAACATGACAAAAATAAGTATTAAAGCAAAAAGACACAAATAAATTGATGTTAGTAATTAAATCAAAAAATCAATTAAATATATAAAATAATAAATAAAAAATTAAAATAGATAAGATATTCATTATGGATGACAAATAAATTAACTAACATAATAAAACAAATAAATTAATATATTAACAAATGAACACAAATAATTTTATTGTGATATTTTCCCTCAGATTTTGAATTCTATGGAAGAAAAATATGATTGATTTTCCTTATTTTGATTCACAAAGTAGAAATAAAAAAAATGAAAATAAAAATTTTATTCTAAGAAAAAATTGCTTAAAAAAAATAAAAGAAAAGAAATTAATTTTCAAGAACAAAGAATTGATTTCTTTATCTCAAAGATGATTATTGATTAAAATTGTAAAAAAATGGAATAAAAGAAATTTAATTCCCAAGAACAAAGAATTATTTTCATTGTTTCAGGAAATTATAATTGATAATAAAAAAAACAAATGTCAAGAACAAAAAATGATTTTCTTTGTCTAAAAAAATTTTTTTGATTAAAAATTAAATTTTTAACCTTAAAAATTTTTTATTTGGAGAAAAAAAATAAAAGAAATGTAGAGATAATTCTTAGAGAAGAAGAAGAAAAGAAAAATGAAGATTTTTTTTATCAAAAGAGAATTCCCCCTAATTCTCTTCCATCTTTTCCTGTTTAAATGAGTAAAAATGGAAAAAATCATTAATTAAGGAAGAAAATAGGATTTTTATCAAATTCCCCTTAATTTGGGTACAAAAAAAGAAATTATCATTAAAAATCCCTAAAAAAGGTGAAAAAAGTCAAAGAAAATCAAGTAAAACGAAAAAAATGGGCGAAAACAACGTTTCGGCCGGCTGGGGGGTGACCAACGCCCGCCGGTACGCACGATGGGCATCAGCCCGCGTGCTCGCCTAGCGAGCAGCAGCACGAGGAGCGATGCCTTGCACGCGGACGTTGTGCCCGCGCACCTTCGAGCTACCGCAACACGCCGATGCGGCCGAATTTTTTTTTTTTTTTTAAATCTTACTAAAAACACAATAATTTTCAAACTCCATTTTTCATATTTAATTTTTAATATATTTTTTATTATTTTTTATTTTTTATTCTAAAAAGAAAATTTAATAAGGAAATCATCACTTTTAATCTTTTTGCCTGTGAACAGGCATCTAATCAACATTGGGTAACTCTGATCTAGGCTGACTCAGGACCCGTTGTCTACAGATGGGTTAATGAAACAGTTGAGGAAAAAAAACCCCAGATATCCATTTCAGATTTGCTGAGACAATCCCCATCACATAGGCAAAAATTAGTGGAAGCCTTATGTTAGTCCACTGTTGCCACCACCATCTCGCCATTTGAGTTACTAAACCTAGTTAAGGGGGGCTCGAGGGAAATTTTAGTCTATTCTAATGCAGACTTACCAGCTGAAGGCCGCAAACACAATCGCCCGTTGTATATTAAAGCACAGATTAATGGCAACCATACTGCTTGCATAATGGTTGATGACGGCTCTTCTATAAATGTATGCCCTTTGGTTGCACTTCCGACTTTTGGGTTGGATGAAAACATGTTGAGCGAATCTGACCTAACCATCAAAGCTTATGACAACTCCTAAAGATAGGCCTCGAGGACCTTTAAGGCATTAGTCAAGAATAGGCCCATTGAAACAGAAGCGGAGTTTGTAGTCTGACCAATCCCTGCTAATTTCTCAGCTTTACTTGGAATACCTTAGTTTCATAAGTTGGGAGGAGTGTCATCCGCCCTACATCAGGTGATCAAAATACTGCACAAGGGGAAAGTAGTAACTATTAGGGCCGCTAGGGAAAATTAGGTTTCTGCACTAGAGATCTCCAAACAGTCGTTCAGTGGTTTGCACGTATCAATAATTGATAAAGAAGGTGGTTTAGACGGTAACTCTCGAGCGGTAAATATAATGAAGCAAATGCACTTTCTTCTAGGAGTCGGTCTGGCCAGGAATTCACAAGGGCCACAATCACCCGTTACAATGAAGGGTCAGAAGGACGGAAGTGGACTAGGCTATAAAGGTGTTAGTGGTAAAGGAAAGGAGAAGTTAGCAGATGTTCCTCATATTCTGGAAAGCTTCGTGCCAGCAGCACCTCTTTATGGTTATTATGGAGAGGCTGAGCCTCAGTTTATCAATAAACAGATTGTCCCAAGCTTTGAAATTTTTAATGATGTATTTGGTTGGGCTAATGGGACCATCAAGTCAGTTGAAGATTTTTTGGATGAAGAGATTATGACCCAGAGCACCATTGAAGACAAAAATGAGCTGGAAGAGGTTTATAATGACAACTTGCTTGCCACCAAGGTGAAGAGGAAGGAAAAATAGGAGTTGAAGTACCGATACAGAACCTAAAGATCCAAGACCCAGAAGCTTCACCAGAGGTGGTCAAAAAGACACCACCAAGTTAAGACAACAGCGACCAGTTGGCATCAACGTCTGCATCAATGGATGAAGAAGACTGTAGTTATTCAGATGTATTTTTTGCTCCAGAACTTTTTAATGATGACAATGTATGCAATTCCAATTTTATTAATGAGATGAACAATTTTGCTTACTTGTGCGATGTTTCTGATGATTTCATTTCACATGATCATACGCATGGTGCATTCATTTTTGACATTAATTCAACTAATACAATTCCATTTAATCTCAAAATTTTGGAAAACCCAAAGCAAATCTTGATAGCATCTGACATAACTCCTGATGAGAGGTTAAAATTCGAGAAAATCTTAAAAAAATATGAAAAAGTCTTTGCCTGGTCCTATGAAGATATACCGGGGATTGACAGAAACATCACTGAACACGCAATTTTGACTTATCCAGAGTCTAAATTGGTCAAGCAAAAGCTTAAAAGGCTTAGGCCAGAATGGGCACAGAAGGTAAAAGAGGAAGTTCGTAAGCAGATTGAGACTAAATTCCTAATAGAGGTTCAATACCCGATGTGGTTAGCCAATGTAGTCTCCGTAACTAAAAAGGATGTGAAAGTTCATGTATGTGTGGATTATCAGATTTGAACAAAGATTGTCCAAAGGACGATTTCCCTTTGCCCCATATTGATGTTTTAATAGATAGCGCAGCTTCTTGCTTATCGGGTTATGCCTTTTAGACTAAAGAATGCAGGAGAGACTTATCAGAGGATGGCCACTAAGATTCTTGATGATTTGATTCACAAGGAAGTGGAGGTGTATATAGATGATATGATGATTAAGTCGGCTACTAGGGAATTTCACTTTGAGGCTTTAGAGAAGATCTTTCAAAGAATTTATAAGTACAACCTTTGCCTTAACCCTAAGAAGTGCATTTTTAAAGTCATCTCAAGAAAATTGCTTGGCCATGTAGTAAGTCAAAGAGGAATTGAAATAGATCCCGACAAGGTCAAGGCAATCATAGAAATGCCAACTCCCCGAAAGGAGAAAGATGTTAGAAGCTTTTTGGGAAAACTTCAATACATTATTAGATTCATAGCCAAACTATCTTCGATTTGCGAGCCAGTGTTCAAGCTTCTTAGAAAGGACCAGCTTGTTGAGTGGAACGATGATTGTTAGAAGGCTTTCAACACTATTAATAAATATCTCTTGAATTCGCCAGTCTTAAGGCCATCTCTTCTAATCAAGCCCTTAATCCTCTATTTAGCGATTAAAACAAACTTCGTAGGCACCATGATGGCTCAAGAGGATGAGTTCAGGGTAGAATATAGGGTCTACTATCTCAGCAAAAAGTTCCTCCCATACGAGGTCGGGTATGTCTGTGACGCGCGCCGGAATCAGCAAGGCCCTCATTTTTCCTGCTTTTAGGGATCGAGGGATTGGTTTGCATCTTTTATGATCTTGGGCATTATGAGTCATCTTGGATGCCTCCTTCCCAATAAAACATTGGAAAGGATCATCTAGACTCATAACGCCTTTAGGCACCTTTGAGGTATTTTGGAGCCGCCACCTAATTTACAAGAAATTGGGAAATGTCTCTAACCTCTGTTGGTCTAAACTAGAGAAGGTGTTCGGAACTTCACTCTTATTAATGCCTTAAATTTTATAAATGAGTTCTTAGGAAATCCAAATTCCATCTCTCATCTCACTCGATAATGCAATAAATTAAAGCGCATTCATTTAAAAAGCGATAAATAATGCAGCAAATAAATAAATTACTAAAATAAAAATTGGGACAGAACAATCCCCCAAAACGAATAAAAATAAAAAAAACGAAAATGGGACAAAACTATCCCCCAAATAAGAAAATATAAATAAATAAAATTGCCTTAAAATAAACAAGTAAATATAAAATAATCAAAATGCAACATACATAAATCGGGTCATTTATTAAATTTTAGGAACATTGGTTCCTTTTTATTTATTAGAAAAATAGAGAACTATTTTTAGGGTATTGATTGAGAAAAATGGGATGAGTGATCCCATTTTATGAAAACTTAGTTTTCTTTTTGAAAGTGAGATTTTATTAACTAAAATAGGACATTGGTCCAATTTATTAATAAAAATTCCCAAGTTATTAATTATTAAAAAACATGACTTTCTATAATGCGGAGAATTTAAAATGCATTTTTACATACAACACGTAAAAATAATAATAATAAAAAATAAAATAATTAAAATGCAAACCCTCAATTGAAGTTCTTTGGTCTCCCGATTCTTCGACTCGAGCGCGAGCATAACTCGCAAAGATAAATAATTTTGAGGCAGCAAAACAAAAGAAAATAAAATGTGAGTAAAATAAATTAAATGAATAATATACGAACCAATAATTAAATGAAAATCAATAAATAAACTAATTAAATAAGCCAATAAAAATATTAAACCATGACAAATAATATAACAATAGCATTAATAACATATAAATTGAGTAAATAACTAAAAGTGATAACAACTGACAATGTAATAAATATGATTTAATAATAATAATAATAATAATAATAATAAGAAATATATTAATAAAATATTAATAATGATAATCTTAATACTAATAATTAAAATATAAAAATAATAAACATAATATAATATAATAAGATTTGTATAAAATAAAGAAAAGTAAAATAGAAATGATTTAAAGTACAAAAAGTTGGGCCAACACCATGCAAAACGATTTATGATAGGAAAACACAATGAAAAGTAAAAGAAATGAACAAAAGGGAAAGGGGAAAGAAGGTGCATGACTCGTGAATAGGGTGCACGACTCGTGCGCCACCTTCACGACTCGTGCGTCAATGCACGAGTCGTGAAGGCTCAAACGGGATTCGACACTCACGAAAAAAAAAATTTGAGACTATAAAACAAATGCTAATAAAATAAATTGAACAATTAATGAACAAATAAATTAATTGAATAAAATAATTAAAATAATTAATAGATAAATCAAATAATAATCAGTTAAATTAATCAGGTATAAACAATAAATTAAATATAAAATGTTTGCATTAATAAAATATAAATTGAATAACAGAACAAAGAATACGTGTAAAAGAACGACGAAACGAAAGGGGAAAAAGAAAGAAGAAGAGCCGAAGAGAGGTCACGACTTGTGAATGCGTTTCACGAGTCGTGAAATGCATTCATGACTAGTGAAAACATTTCACTGCATTCACGACCAATGAACTGCATTCACTAGTCGTGAATGCAATTCACGACTAGTGAATGCAATTCACGAGTCGTGAAATGCATTCACGACTCGTGAATGCATTTCACGAGTCGTGAAATGCATGCACGATTCGTGCAATCCGATCAGGGAGGCAGAGGCTTTCTGACACATCCGATCGGGAGATGAGATTCAATGGCATAATCCGATTGGGAAACACAAAAGTACGATCGGAGAAACGCCATTCAAGCAAAAAAAAAACACAAAATCTGATTGGCAACCAAAAGAAAATCATGACTCAAACATACAAAAAACTAGAGGTGAACAGAGTATGATAACAGACCAATAAATGCAATATCATGCGATCAAAACGCATAAAATATCATGCAAACATGTTTAATGAATCATAACGACAATAAACATACGATGAACAAGTTGATAAGATCAAAGGAATGATATATACAATATACATAACGAACAAAATATGTACAAATAAATAACACTGTAAAACCAAATAAGAAGAAGAAAGAAAAGAAGAAAGAAAGAAAGAGATCAAAGAAGGAGGTGGTTACCCAGTTATTTACCATCAGATATTGACGTTAGATTGCACGATGAAGTTCTGGTTTCCTCTCTACTTTTCTTAAAAATGAAGTTGAAACAGAGACTCAAAAAAACTCTTTGATGAAAGTTTATGGTGATAAGATAATAAAATAAAGCGTGATTGAATCCCGAATTCCAGGAATGGATTTCTTGGATTTAATATATAATCTCAGAAGCTATTTTAGAAAACCAGAATTATTTTCTAGCTCTCCCAGTTTTCTTTTCCCTTTGTGTTTTTCTTCTGTGTTTTTCGTTCCTTCCAAAAACCATCCCCCCTTCTCTCAGTTCTTCACTTTTTCTTTTTATATCTCACAGAAGGTTAAAATCTTTTCTTTCAAAAATAGCCATAATCCATCATTTTTCAACCAAATCCCCGAAATAACGGAACAGGGAGACGTTGGGGGTGCTGGGGCAGTGCAGCGTGTGAGGCAGGTGAGACCTGCCTCACGCTCTCCCTCACCACGTGAGAGCCGCATCTCATGTTAGTGAGATGGGCCTCACCAACATGACGCTCCATCTCACGTTAGTGAGATGGGCCTCACTAACATGAGGCTGCATCTCACATAGTGAGATGGCCATCACCACACAGGCCCCCAAGGCTCACTCTCCCTCCTATTTTTTTTCTTTCTAAAATAAAAATGGAAAACATATTTTTCGAGAAAACCATCACTTCTATTTGTCTCTTGTCCGTGAACAAGCATCATTTTCATCATAGGGTAACTTCGGTCTGAGCTGTCTCAGGACCCGGTGTCTACAGTTGCCCCCAGTTTTGGGGAACATAGTGCCTGGGTGCCTAGGTGCGGCCAAAACTCAAAGAAAAGAGAAAAAACATGTACCTGAGGTAGCTGTCCTTCTCGAACCGGGTGATGCGCCGAGTCTATTACAGACTTACAAAATGCGAGGTCGCTCTTCTGAGCTGTACCGAGTCTTCTCCTGACTTAGAAAGTGCAAGAATGTCATCTTCTAATTGGGATGTACCAAGTTTGCTCCAGACTTACAGAACGCGAGATTTATCCTCCGCAGAGGACTGCACCGAGCCACTAATAAGGCTGCAAAAAGTGCAAGAGATATCCTCTGTAGAGGACTGCATCGAGCCGCTTACAAGGCTACAAAAAGTGCAGGAGATATCCTCCGCAGAGGACTGCACCGAGCCATTGACAAGGCTACAAAAAGTGCAGGAAATATTCTCAACCGAGCCGCTGACAAGGCTATAAAAAGTGTAGGAAATATCCTGCACAGAGGACTACACTGAGCCACTGACAAGACTACAAAAAGTGCAGGAAATATCCTCCGTAGAGGACTGCATCGAGCCGCTGACAAGGCTATAAAAAGTGCAGGAAATATCCTTCGCAGAGTACTGCACCGAGCCGCTGACAAGGATACAAAAAGTGTAAGAAATATCCTCCACAGAGGATAGCACCGAGCCGCTGACAAGACTGCAAAAAGTGCAAGGTCTCCTTTTGGACTGCTCTTCTGAGCGGGGTGTTCTTTTGAATTAGGTGTCCTTTTAGGCTGCTCTTTTGAGCTGCTCTTCTGAGTGGGGATGTTCTTCTGAATTTGGTGTCCTTCTGGACTGCTCTTTTGAGCGGGGTTGTTCTTCTGAACTACACCGAGCCCGTTCTAGGCTTATAGAGTACGGGGTTCTCATTTTGATATTTCCTTCAAAATTATATGCACAGAGGTATATACAAGAAAATTGTGTGTGCATAATGTGCGAAATTTATATATAAAGTTATATACACGAAACACAAACAAAGGATTAATGTACAAAATTATGTGTACACAACTATACGCATGAAGGATTGAATCCACATGATATACAGGAGGACATACAAAAGATCTATGCATGTGAGATGCAAAAATGGATAGACCACATCCTAGGTGGTCAAGAGATTTTTCTTGAGGGTATTGCTCGGCTGCTCACATTGTCTGATGCCCCCAAGGATTTAGAAAGGCGTTGTCTTGGCTTTAGGGATTCTGACCCATAGTCTTTTCAAAGTGAACCGACCTGTGCACATCTTTGCCCCTCGATCAATGAGCATTTTGCCCCTAAAACTCTAACTCGTGTCTAATGCCACATGCCTAAAGGGAAATTATTTAGAGTAATGTCGCCTTATCGCTCTAGGCTTCAAAAGTCATTGTTTTAAAGGTAGTGCGTCCCTTGTGGATTTTTACACTAGCTTTTCTTAGCGGGAAATGCGTCCTTTCGGATTTTCACATAACCCTGTGCCTTATTTTTTGCCTAGACTGGACCCAACCCAATCTAGCGGCTTTTATTCATTTCATTTTTTTTTGTAGGACAGACAGACTGTTCCCAGGTTTTTACCCTGCCCTGGCCTAACTTTTACTTAGAGCGCCAATCACGGTTTTCTTCTATAACGGCCTTCTTTTTTTTTTTAAGAGAAAGGGATTGAAGCTGTTATCAAAGATCTCCTGAGTATGATCGGCATGTGCTTATGTCTCAGATCATGGTTGTACAAGCTTGATTTTTATCATGAAGATGTTGTAGAATTGACTCCATAGTTGATAGCAGGATGAGTCTACTGAAGCTCTTGAGTAGTGAGAGTAGATAGTAACAATGTGCTGATCTTATACCGGAACCAGACAACTTTCAGTATGCAAGATGAATTGCTCTGGTCACATCAATAACATTGAATAGATGCATATATTTCAATTTGATTTCATAACATATGATCGTTATTTGGCATTAACTTGAAAAGTACAAGACCTCATCTAATCTCAGAATAGATCCTGAAAGCATCAAACTCCTGTTATCAATCAGCCCTCTTGGGTTTTCATGATAGAATATTTTCTTTCAGCTCTTAATTTTTTTTCTTTGAACACGGATTCTAGATGCAAAGTTGGGGATGAGACTTAACTCGAATGCATGAATGCACTCGTGGCTTCCCGCTTGAAGCTCAAGAAACACCATATGCCTCTTCTTACGTACCAAACCTTACTAGAAGGTCATCTCCGCTAATTGGATAACACTGAACCAAGAATCAAGAGGTCTTACTTTGGTTGCAGCGTTAGGCTTAGGTAGATGGCTGTCAAAGAAAGATCAGGTCGCTAGAGAAAAATAGCTGCAATATTTACTCGACTGATTGGTGAACCATTCTCAACTCAGTTGCATATACAAAGGGATCGATAACATTTTAGCTCATCAAGATCAGAATAATAATTAAAAGGGTAATTATTGAAACAAGTCAAGTGGTTACTATCTTGAGCTCTATTTTTTTTTCTTTTTCTATTTATCCCTTTTTTTCTGCTTCTTTTTTTTTATATGCGAGCTCAAGTCTTTTGTGCATGGCTAAAACCTTCTTACCGAAATGTAAACTTATTCTTATCAGGGCAATTTCTTGATAACCCAAAGAATTGTCAATGATGTTCATCCGCTCTTACTAGAGCGGCCATTTTTCTAGGGGGAGGTAAAAATTATTTTAGGCGAAGGTAGTTTTAACATGTGTAGCAACAAAATCGGCACGCATTTAGCATGCCAGCATAAAAGCTCAACGGGCTAGCAAGTGATTGCAAAATAAAGGTAGGAAATGGTCATTTAGAGAGCTATACAAAGAAGTGCTGCCCAAATAATTTTTTAGCTTTCGTCTTATCCAGGGATCGCTTTTACGGGTAATCAAAAAGGTTCTATTGCTCTTAGTGAGTTTCCATCCAATCCCCTAATTGCAACTAGTTTTTCTTTCTTTTTTTTTTAATTTTCTCTAGGAATTTCCTTCTCTACAGGAGTTATATCAGATGCTATTAAAATTTTCTTTGGGTTTTCCAAAGTTTTGAGATTAAATACAGTAGTATTAATTGAATTAATGTCGAAAAATGAATGCATCGTGATCATGAGAAATGAAATCATTAGAAACACCATACAAATAAGCAAAATTGGTCATCATATTAAAATAACCAAGATTGTTAAAGGGAGTTATTGAAATAGAAAGAAATAAAGCATTTAAAGCATAGTCTTCTTCATAGGTGTTATAGTCAATGGTCCATTATCATTCATGAGAACCGTCTTCCCTACCTCTCAGCTCCTCATCAATGAGGCCTTGAATAATCTTCTTCAAAGTTCGGCACCAATTCTTTAATGCGATCTCTCAGAGGACGGCAATAGTCTGTTCTATGCCCCGTGTACTGGTGATATACACAATACCAGTCTGTTCTGTGTCTAGGCTGGCCTTAGCTTGGGCTAGGCCCAGCTGGCAAGGGTTGTAATTTCCCTTCCTTAATGAGACGAGTGAAGTGCCAAGATAATGGCTTACCCTTAGATAGTGAGGTGGCGCCGAGTCGTTCCCGTGGTTGACACTTCTGCTGTCCCAGTACTGCCCCCATTACCACTATTGTTGCAGATACCCAGGCTTTCATTTTTTAGATCATGCATTCTTACTGTATCTCCACTCCCTTTAGGCACAATGTCCCCTTCTAGAGTCGATCCCATATCTCCTCTTTGCTCGACTGGTGAAACAAGTGTAACCTTGTCTCTAGGCTTGGAACTAAAAGGAGACACCGCGGTCATTGCTGTATAGGCTTCCTCGATAATGGCTGGCCCAACTTGGTTAAGGGTAATTGCCATAAGCTTAGCCTGAAGAACTAGTGCCATAGCATCCATCCTTTCCTTAATTGTGGCCAACAATCTATTTTCAAGCTCCTCGAACCTTGTATCCTTGTCTTGGGTCATTAAGGCACGAGCCTCTTCAATCTGTCATGAGGGATTAGCCATTTCCAATGCTTGTGGATTTTTTAATAAAGATGCTAGATCTCTACCAACCACTTCGAACTCTGCTTGCTCCTTGGGCAACTACGGGGACCCTAAAACCTCCCACGTAAATGGTCTACAGTGGCTAAAAAATTAAGGAGTTAGAATGATGCATGAATGCCATGTAATGCATGATCGTGATATGCAGATGGTTCTCGATGAGTGAAAGATCAATATATTACAATAACACGACATGATGTATGAAAAAATTTGAACGTATGGTGATATGTACACGTAAAAAATAATACGTAGGCAAAAAGATATACACACACAAAATGAAATGTATATTCTCTTTTTTTTTTTTTATTAATATGCATGAATAACAGGTGAAGCACGAGCATGCTATGTAGCATTCACAACCACATACAAGCAAATAAATCCTTCCAACCTTATCACTCCCATACACGAGGTAGTGCGGGCTCTCTCCTAGGTGGGCTTTATCTAAGGGTCAGCAGGGAACCCATTAGACACGTATAGTGCATGGTAAAAACTAGCAGTATAACATCTCTTGCATAATGTACATACGTATGGGTGTTTGGCCATTATTTATTTAAATAATTCAACTAAATTAAGATGGGCCCACCGGGCATGAAGGCCTTTGATGAAAGACCATTTAATTTAATTGATTTAATTCAATATATGACAGCCCAAATAGCAAGCACGGTATTATGGTACATTTCATGTAGTGGGAGTATCTATTGCCATTACATAGGCTTCGATCAAAGATGGTGTTACTTTGGGTCTACACAAGTATGGTCCCTGCCAACTGGTCTAGCTCATCACGAGCATAGCGACCAATCGGGTCTCCATTTGATATACCATTTGATGGTACGAGGCTTGGGTTGGTGATTATCCCGAGCACTTCCCTATAATGAGTGAAAGTAGGGTCGTGTTTTGGGAACGCACCGGGGTGAATAGGGGACCAGCTATCATAATTCTAAGGCTCTAATAGATGCTATGCAATTTTGATTAAAAATAGAATTTTTGATTCTTAATAACTCAATTATAATTTTAACTTAAATCACTTTCGAAGCGAAGTTTCGATCATCCCCAGTGGAGTCGCCACTGTGACGCGCGCCGGAACCAGCAAGGCCCTTATTTTTCCCTCTTTAGGGATCGAGGGATTGGTTCACGTCTTTTATGATCTTGAGCATCATGAGTCATCTTGGATCCCTCCTTCCCAATAGAACACTGGAAAGGATCATCTAGACTCATTATGCCTTTAGGCACCTTTGAGGGGTTTTGGAGTCGCCACCCAATTTACAAGAAATTGGGAAAGGTCTCTAAGCACTATTGGTCTAAACCAAAAAAGGTGTTTGAAACTTCACTCTTATTAATGACTTAAGTTTTATAAATGAGTTGTTAGGAAATCCAAATTTCATCTCTCATCTCACGCGGTAATGCAATAAATAAAAGCGCATTCATTTAAAAAGCGATAAATAAAGCAGTAAATAAATAAATTACTAAAATAAAAATTGGGACAGGACAATTCCCCAAAATGAATAAAAAAATAAACAAAAGAAAATGGGACAGAACAATCCCCCAAATAAGAAAATAAAAATAAATAAAATTTCCTTAAAATAAACAAGTAAATATAAAACAATCAAAATACAACATACATAAATCGGGTCATTTATTAAATTTTAGGAATATTGGTTCCTTTTTATTTATTAGAAAATTAGAGAACTATTTTTAGGGTATTGATTGAGAAACTGGGATGAGTGATCCCATTTTATGAAAACTTAGTTCTCTTTTTGAAAGTGAGATTTTATTGGCTAAAATAGGACATTGGTCCAATTTATTAATAGAAATTCCCAAGTTATTAATTATTAAAAAACATGACTTTCTATAATGCGAAGAATTTAAAATACATTTTTACATACAACACATAAAAATAATAATAATAAAAAATAAAACAATTAAAATGCAAACCCTCAATTGAAGGTCTTTGGTCTCCCGATTCTCCGACCCGACCGCAAGCGTAACTCGTAAAGATAAATAATTTTGAGACAGTAAAACAAAAGAAAATAAAATGTGAGTAAAATAAATTAAATGAATAATATACGAACCAATAATTAAATAAAAATCAATAAATAAACTAATTAAATAAGCCAATAAAAAATATTAAACCATGACAAATAATATAACAATAGCATTAATAAAATATAAAATGAGTAAAAAACTAAAAGTGATAACAATTATCAATGGAATAAATATGATTTAATAATAATAATAATAAGAAGAAGAAATATATTAATAAAATATTAATAATGATAATCTTAATAGTAATAATTAAAATATAAAAATGATAAACATAATATAATATAATAAGATTTGTATAAAATAAAGAAAAGTAAAATAGAAATGATTTAAAGTACAAAAAGTTGGGCCAACACCATGCAAAATGATTTATGATAGGAAAACACAATGAAAAGTAAAAGAAATGAACAAAAGAGAAAGGGGAAAGAAGGTGCACGACTCGTGTATGGGGTGCACGACTTGTGCACCACCTTCACGACTCGTGTGTGAATGCACTAGTCGTGAAGGTTCAAACGGGATTCGACACTCACGAAAAAAAATTTTTGAGACTATAAAACAAATGCTAATAAAGTAAATTAAACAATTAATAAACAAATAAATTAATTAAATAAAATAATTAATAGATAAATCAAATAATAATCAGTTAAATTAATCAGACATAAACAATAAATTAAATATAAAACGTTTGCATTAATAAAATATAAATTGAATAACAGAACAAAGAATACGTGCAAAAGAATGACGAAACGAAAGGGGAAGAACGAAACAAGAAGAGCCGAAGAGAGGTCACGACTCGTGAATGCGTTTCACGAGTCGTTAAATGCATTCACGACTAGTGAAAACATTTCACTAGTCGTGAAATGCATTCACTAGTCGTGAATTGCATTCACGATTAGTGAATGCGCTTCACTAGTCGTGAATTGTATTCACGACTCGTGAATGCATTTCACGAGTCGTAAAATGCATGCATGATTCATGCAATCCGATCGGGGAGGGGAAGGCTTTCTGATATATCTGATCGGGAGATGAGATTCAACGGCATAATCCGATCGAGAAACAAAAAAATCCAATCGGAGAAACACAATTCAAGCAAAAAAGAGAGACAAAATCCCATCGGCAACCAAAAGCAAATCACGACTGAAACATACAAAATATTAGAGGTGAACAGAGTATGATAACAGACCAATAAATGCAATATCATGCGATTAAAACGCGTAAAATATCATGCAAACATGTTTAATGAATCATAACGACAATAAACATACGATGAACAAGTTGATAAGATCAAAGGAATGATATATACAATATATACAATGAACAGAATATGTACAAATGAAGAACACTGTAAAACAAATAAGAACAAGAAAGAAAGAGATCAAAGAAGGAGGCGGTTACCCAGTTATTTACCCTCAGATATTGACGTTAGATTGCAAGATGAAGTTCTAGTTTCCTCTTTTCTTTTCTTGAAAATGAAGTTGAAACAGAGACTCAAAAAAACTCTTTGATGAAAGTTTATGGTGATAAGATAATAAAATAAAGCGTGATTGAATCCCGAATTCCAGGAATGGATTTCTTGGATTTAAGATATAATCTCAGAAGCTATTTTAGAAAACAAGAATTATTTTCTAGCTCTCCCAGTTTTCTTTGCCCTCTGTGTTTTTCTTCTATGTTTTTCGTTCCTTCCAAAAACCATCCCCCCTTTCTCTCAGTTCTTCACTTTTTCTTTTTATATCTCACAAAAAGTTAAAATCTTTTCTTTCAAAAACAGCCATAATCCATCATTTTTCAACCAAATCCTCGAAACAATGGAACATGGAGAGGTTGGGGGTGCTGGGGCAGCGGAGCGTGTGGGGCAGGTGAGACCTGCCTCATGCTCTCCCTCACCACGTAGGAGCCGGATCTCACGTTAGTGAGATGGGCCTCACTAACGTGAGGCTGCATCTCACTTAGTGAGATGGGCGTCACCACATAGGCCCCCAAGGCTCACTCCCCCTCCTATTTTTTTCCTTCTAAAATAAAAACAAAAAACATATTTTTCGAGAAAACCATCACTTCTATCTGTCTCTTGCCCGTGAACAGGCATCATTTTCATCATAGGGTAACTTCGGTCTGAGCTGTCTCAGGTGTTGGGTTTCATCGGAATAATTCAAATTAAAAGCAGCGGAATAAAACAGAAACCCAAAACAGGATCCATGTATTTTCAATTGATTCAAAAGGAAGAGATTAAGATTTACCGACCTTAGAACGAAATTAACACCTTATCTCGTACTATAGGCGCTGCTGTAACCACGAACGCCCTCTACCGGTATCCACATGCACGAACTGATGAACAGATTATCGCAGGGGTGCTAGCTCCCTTCACGTGCGACAGGATTTTTGCATTTTCTTTCTCAAAGAAAATGGCGGCTAGGGTTTTTTTTAAGTGGCGGCTGGGTTTTCTTTCTTAAGAAAAACAACCACTCTTTTCTTTCTCTCTTAGGAAAAACGTGCTTAGGGTTAATCCTATATTAACCTATAATCAATGATATATATCTGTATATATTTTAAACCCTAAAGAGATAAATAAGGATATTATCTCTTATTCAAAATAAAGAGATATTTATATATATATATATATATATATATATATATATATATATATATTTCTTATTGAAAATAATAAGAAATATTATATTAATACATATTATTATCTCATATCTCATATTCAAAATACGAGATATATGTATATATATATGTGTATATATATATATATATATATATATAATTTTGAATTAAATATAAATACCTATATTTATATTATTCCGAAATACCCTAATAAAATCCATTTTGTTCATCTTTTGGTCTTGGTGTGTGAGCCAATAGGTTTATATTAAGTTGGTGGTGGGCCCAATAACCATAATAGGCCCATAAGTCATAATTGGTCTCTAGCAAGACATTATGACTACCCAAATAATATAAATATCGTCAGTCCGATTTTAACCTGACAACAGAATATGCCATTAACCTTTTGTCACACGATATCTTACTTGAACATAAGTCATGGTACATGTCAAACTTATATTGTTCAAATATATAATTTCTCGATCACTAAGTAGACTGATAAATTCAAATGACATTGATTACACTATCAATTCATTCGAGCACTGCCATGCATTTTACAGTCCTACTTATCGAGCGGCCCAATAGATAACTCTCTCAAAAGAGAGGGACAAATTCCATCTTGATTATTCACTTTCCTCTGCATAATTCTCATTATGTTCGATCATAAACTTTGTAATTATCCAATTAAAGATAACGTTTGATTATGTCAAAACATAATGTTCCTTATGTAGGAAACCGTGATAACCTCAGATCAAACGATTCAATAACATATCTATTATAAGATCACTTATGACACTATCCCATGTAGTGATCTTACAGTTGGTCTATCTAGTACTTTGTTCTCTAACAAATACCTATAGATTCGATTTATATCATCATATATAATCATCCCATGATTATCAATACAAATCTATACTAGTCTTAATTCATCTTTATGCCCTTTACTGATAAATGACTAGGGATATCACGAATAAAATTGTTATTCATAAACATTACAATAATGTAACATGCCAATAATATTAATGTGAAGAAAACCATTATATATAAATGAAAATGTAATGATTACATTAAGGTCCAAATGTTTGGCCTAGGGCATAACCACTAACAATCTCCCACTTGCACTGGGCCCAATCATACATATATCTAATACCCATTGACCTAGTATGTCCATCATGTTTGGCTTATGGGAGAGCCTTAGTAAGTGGATCAGCAATGTTATCATCTGTAGGTACTCTGCAAATCTTGACATCTCCCCTCTCAATTATTTCTCTAATGAGATGAAAATGCCTGAGTATATGTTTTGATCTCTGATGAGATCTGGGCTCCTTAGCCTGTGCAATAGCACCATTGTTGTCACAATAAAGATTCACAGGGTTTTTGATACTAAGTAGTACTCCCAATTCAGCAATGAATTTCTTAATCCATACTGCTTCTTTAGCTGCATTTGATGCTGCTATATACTCAGCTTCTGTTGTAAAATCATCGATAGTGCTTTGTTTAGAACTTTTCCAACTTATAACACCTTCATTTAACACAAACACATATCCTAACTGCAATCTAAAGTCATCTTTGTCAAATTGGAAGCTTGCATGTGTATAACCATTTATTACTAGCTCATCTTCCAATCCTCTATATATTAAGAATGCATCCTTAGTTCTTCTTAAGTACTTAAGGATATTCTTAACAGCTGTCTAGTGACTTTCACTGGGATCTGAATGGTATCTGCTTGTCATGTTCAAAGGATACGAAATGTCTGGTCGAGTGCATAACATAGCATACATGATTGATCCTATAGCCAACGCATAAGGAATCATACTCATGTGATCTCGCTCATCATATGTCTTTGGACACCGAGTCTTGCTAAGATTTCCCAAGGATATAAGCAGCTTCGCCCAAATCTTTCATTGAAAAAGATTTCCCTAACCATTCTTTTGTCTTTTGCATGACAGGGATGTCATTTTCAAGGAGTAATATGTCATTGACATATAATACAAGAAACATCACAGCGCTCCCACTAATCCTCTTGTATACACAAGGTTCATTCTCATTTTTGATGAACCCAAACTCTTTGACTATTTCATCAAAATGAAGATTCCAGCTCCGAGAAGCTTGCTTCAATCCATAGATGGATCTTTGCAGCTTACATACCTTTCTAGAATTCTCAGGATGGACAAAACCCTCAGGTTGTGTCATATACACATCCTTAAGTAAGTTTCCATTAAGAAACACTGTTTTGACATCCATTTGCCATATCTCATAGTCATAATATGCAGCAATAGCAATAAGAATTCTTATTGATTTAAGCATTGCGACTGGTGAAAAGGTTTCATCATAGTCAATACCATGAGTTTGTTTGAACCCTTTTGCAATGAGCCTTGCTTTAAAGGCATTTACTTTGCCATCCATGTCGGTTTCTTTTTGAAAACCCATTTGCATCCAATGGTTTTAATTCCTTTAGGTGGATTAATCAAGTTCCAAACTTGATTATCATACATGGATTGCATCTCAGATTTCATGGCTTCTAGCCATTTCTCAGATTCTGGACTTGACATGACATCTTGATAGGTAGTAGGCTCATCTTGATCCATGAGCATTACTTCACGACTATCTACCATGAGAAATCCATATCTCGTGTTGTATTCTATCATATCTATGTGGTATTTTTCTAATAGGTAAAGGTTCCGCAACAGTTTATGAAACTTGTTGAGTTTCCATCATGGTTCTATGTTTTCTTGTGGTTCTCGAATTTCTTCAAGTTGTACATTATTCCAACTGGTTCTTTTAAAAATAAATTCCTTTTCTAGAAAGACACCATTTCGAGCAACAAACACTTCATTCTCATAAGGGTTATAAAAGTAATATCCTTCAGTTTCCTTAGGATATCCCACAAAAAGACATTTATCAGATTTTGGTGCTAAATTATCTGAGACTTATCGTTTGACATAAGCCTCATAGCCCCAAATCTTCAGAAAAGATATGAGTTCTCCCAGTCCATATCTCATATGGTGTCTTTTCAACCGCTTTAGATGGAACTTGATTCAAAGTGAATGCGGCTGTTTCTAATGCATAACCCCAAAAGGATAATGGAAGATCTGTTTGACTCATCATAGATTGAACCATATCTAATAAAGTTTGATTCCTCCTTTTAGATACACCATTCCATTGTGGTGTTCCTGGCGGAGTTAATTGTGAGACAATTCCATAATTTTTTTGATGATTATCAAACTCTTGGCTCAAATATTCACCACCTCGATCAGAACGAAGTGCCTTAATAGTTTTACCAAGTTGATTTTGTACTTCATTTTGAAAGGTTCTGAACATTTCAAATAATTCATGTTTATGTTTAATTAGATAGACATAACCATATCTACTGAAATCATCAGTGAATGTAATGAAGTACTGAAATTCTCCCCTGGCATTTGTGCTTAATGGGCCACATACATCAGAATGTACAAGGCCTAATAAGTCAATGGCCCTTTCACTATGTCCAGTAAAAGGATCCTTTGTCATCTTGCCTAATAAACAAGATTCATAATTATCAAATGATTCAAAACCAAATGATTTCAAAAGTCCATCTGAATGGAGTTTAGCTATGCGTTTCTCATTTATATGACCAAGGCGACAATGCCATAAATATGTTGTGTTTAAATCATTTGGTTTGGATTTCTTTGTAGTTATGTTATAAATATCATGATTATTGGATGTTTCTAGATTTAGGACATAAAGCCCACAATATGAATCAACAATACCATAAAGCATGTCATCATAATAAATAGAACATTTCTTATTCTTAATAAGAAAAGAAAAACCTTCATTATCCAAACTTGAAACTGAAATAATATTCCTACTTAAACTAGGAACATAATAGCAATTGTTCAAAACTAACTAAAGCCCATTGGGCAAAGTCAATTCATAAGATCCTACAGCTAGAGCGATAACTTTTGCTCCATTTCCCACTCGTAGGTCCACTTCGCCCTTGCTCAGTTGCCTACTCCTTTTGAGTCCCTGCACATTTGTACAAATGTGAGATCCACATCCAGTATCTAATACCCAGGAAGTAGAAGTAGATAAATTAATTTCTATAACATAAGTACCTGAAGATGTAGTCTCACCACTCTTCTTCTTCTTCAATTCTTCCAAGTAGAGCTTGCAGTTCCTCTTCCAATGACCAGGTTCATTGTAGTGGAAGCAAACTCCCTCCTTTGGAGGTTTAGCCTTGGGCTTGGGTTTGGGCTTAGGCTTACCACCAACCTTTGCCTTAGCTTTACCCTTACCCTTAACTTTTATGCCTTTCCCTTTGTTAATCATCAGAACATGGCCAGGCTTCTTACTTATGTTTTGCTCAGCTGTTTTAAGCATGGCATGCAGCTCAAGTATAGATTTCTCCATATTATTCATGTTGTAATTCATGACAAAATGGTCATAACTATCAGGCAATGAATTAAGGATCAAATCCGTTGCCAGTTCTAAACTGAGGGAAAATCCAAGCCTCTCAAGGTGATCAATATAGTACTTTATTTTCAAAACATGAGAGCTAACTGAAGCACCTTCAGCCATTTTGCAAGAATGCAAAGCTTTGGTAGTCTCATACCTTTCTTGCCTAGCCTGCTGTTGAAATGTCTGCTTAAGATGAGTACTCAACTCATAAGCCTCCATGTTTTCCAGATGCTTCTGAAGCTTTGGAGCCATGGTAGCTAACATGAGACAGCCAACGTCCATAGAATCATCAACATATTTCTTGTATTTCTCTTTGACTGCTCTTGTAGCATCACCATGTGCGTCATTAGGAATAGGCTCATCCAGCACATATAGCTTCCTTTCTTGCTTAAAGACAATTCTCAAGTTTCTAAACCAGTCAAGGAAGTTTGTGCCAGTTTCCGTAAGTTTGTCCTTCTCAAGAATAGATCGTAGTGACATAGCATAAGTGTTATTTGATGCCATTAATCTACAAACATGCAAGATAAATTATATTAGTACCAATTTCATTTTTAGGTTTTCTTAAAAACTCCCACTAAAATAATAACCCTCAATAAGAATTATAGTAATTATAATAATTTAGTGGGCTAAGATCCATATTTCACCTAACTCTAAGTCAGCTTTAGCATGACGCTTATAGTTAAGTTATTTAGGTAGGTAGCTCATTTACCAATTATATCTTCTATAACTCTTAGATCATTTATGGGATTTTGACATCATATGTCCCGACATGTTATAATCCCATCTTATGCCCTTAGGCCTAAAACCGTTTTGATAGCCTAATTAAGTCTAACCATTTTAAACATATGAGTAGCACCATTAGCCATCCTGCCTTACTAGGATAACCTAATGTACTTCGCTTTACCAAAACCCACATTTTGGTGATCTTAGTCTTGACAAGTGTTTTTAATAATGGGTGGCATATGACTTAAAATTATGGCAAGGGATTTAATTTTAACTTATGATGTGTAATTATTTGTATACATCATGCATCAATTCATTCATGCCATCTCATACACATATATAATCATTCATCGCATCATATACAAAGAAAATATATATAATATATATAAAACCATGTCATAGCATGGCCAAATCTATTTTGATCCTCATAAGCCAATATGAAGATCAAAGGTCAATCCTAGGTGTAAATAAATGGACTTGATCAACAGCTTCCATCTTGTACCTCCATCGCCATGGATTTGGATTGATCTCCATTGTTGCTCTTTGTCTTCATTACAATAATAATACAAAGATATTCTACTACAACTATTGAATAAAATAAAGATTACAACAAAATTAATGACACACATGTCGTATTTAAAAATTACAAACCCTTAAAATAGATAAAATAAAACTCATCCACATGAGGTTCAATTGGCCATGTTATGCACCATGCAAAGACATCATACATTCACAAAATAAATAATTTTATTTTATATCATGCATAATATATCTTATTTCATAAACTAGATATATTAAAATTACCGAGTGATAATTATGAACGACTTATAAGGCGCTACGAAGAGGTAGCACGGCTGCCCCGCTACCGTGTATGTATGAAAAACCCTATTTTGTATGTATTAAAAATGATTCTACTGATCATATCAGCCATCGTTTAATCACATTAAACAATTTAGTAGATATAGAATACCATCATAAATAATTTCATATTAAACATATTAATACTTTTAGTTAATCATATTAACACTTAATTGAGTTCGTTAATCATATTAACATTAATTAATTTCGTAGCCCTTTAATATACAAGATTAAACATTACCAAATTGATCTCATTTATATCACATAAAATCTATTCATTTTTAATAATTAAAATCGAAATCAATTTCCATGTACCAGCATGCAAATCGATCAATAGAATCGTATATATATCACATACATACATAAAATATTTGAATCAATCGAATATACAAGTGGCTCTAATACCACTGTTGGGTTTCGTCGGAATAATTCAAATTAAACGCAGTAGAGTAAAATAGAAATCCAAAACAGCATCCATGTATTTTCAATTGATTCAAAAGGAAGAGATTAAGATTTACTGACCTTAGGACAAAATTAACACCTTATCTCGGACTATAGGCACTGCTATAACCACGAACGCCCTCTACCGGTATCCACACGCACGAAATGATGAACAGATTATCGTAGGGGGGCTAGCTCCCTTCACGTCCGATAGGATTTTTGCATTTTCTTTTTCAAAGAAAATGGCAGCTAGGGGTTTTTTTAAGTGGCGGCTGGGTTTTCTTTCTTAAGAAAAACGACCACTCTTTTCTTTCTCTCTTCGAAAAAATGTGATTAGGGTTAATCCTATATTAACCTATAATCAATGATATATATCTGTATATATTTTAAACCCTAAAGAGATAAATATGGATATTATCTCTTATTCAAAATAAAGAGATATTTCTATATATATATATATATATATATATATTTCTTATTCAAAATAATAACAAATATTATATTAATACATATTATTATCTCATATTCAAAATACGAGATTTATTTATATGTATATGTATATATATATATATATTTGAAATTAAATATAAATACCTATATTTATATTATTCCGAAATACCCTAATAAAATCCATTTTGTTCATCTTTTGGTCTTGGTGTGTGACCCAATAGGTTTATATTAAGTTGGCCGTGGGCCCAATAACCGTAATAGGCCCACAAGTCATAACTGGTCTCTAACAAGACATTATGACTACCCAAATAATATAAATATCGTTAGTCCGATTTTAACCTGACAATAGAATATGCCATTATCCTTTTGTCACACGATATCTTGTTTGAACATAAGTCATGGTACATGTCAAACTTATATTGTTCAAACATATAATTTCTCGATCACTAAGTAGACTGATAAATTCAAATTATATTGATTACACTATCAATTCATTCGAGCACAGCCATGTAACAACCCAAAAAGGGCCTGGTCGGAATCCGTGTGTTAAGTCGGTTAAGTAAGGGTATTTTCGTAATTTGAGCAAGAGAAAATTTGGATAATAAGGAATTAGTTGTTAAGGAATTAATTAAGTAATAATTTAAGTGAAGGAAATGATATGGTGTGCTTATAGTGTATGGGAGTAGGGTATAAGTGGACTTAGAGATTTTATTGTGTGGTTTTGGTGCATGGTGCCTTGGTTGTTAAGTGGATTATGAGTAATATTATGGTGAGAGTTGAGTTTGGTGCATTGGAAGATATTTGTGTAAGAGAAGTTAGTGTGTGTGTAGAGTATGGTGCCATAAGTGGTTAAGTCAAAGTGGGAAGGCTTGATTTGCTAAGATGGTGACAAGTGGCAAAGGGGTTGGTGAGCATTAAATGAAAAGTAAGAGAGAGGTGAGGAGGGAAAAATGGATGAAGCTTCCCGTGGAAGCTAGCTCTCATTTTCCCCTTTTCTTCATCTTTCCCGTTCTCTCTCTCTCTCTCTTATTTCCATTTTGCTGCTCTCATCTCCTTTCCTCTTGTGTTTTCTTGAGCTTTGAGTTGGGGTTTTGAAGGTAAGTGGTCTGAAGTTCTTTTGTTTTTCAGTTCTTCTCTTCTCCTTCTTTTTCTGATTTCGATTGTGGAATTCGGGTTTGACTTGAGTGAGTTTTGATCGGGTTTGTGCAAGAATCGGAAGCTAGAAGAAAGAGCAAGGGTAAAGAGAAAGAGGACTCGTGATGGGCTCGGTTTGAAGCTGCAATTTCCAAGTTTGGGAGCCTAATTTGAGTGTGTTTGGGAGCTGCGTTTTTAAGTGTGTGTATGTGTTTGAGAGCTGTGTTTGTGGATTATGTTTTCCCTATTTCCTCCTTGGATCAATTCTATTTTGTGATTGCATGTCACTTGTAATCTTGAGTGTTTTGTTAGATGAATGCATGTTTAAATTAAGTAGTGATTTATAGTGAAATGTTAGTGATATAGTGAGGATAGTATGTGTTTTTGGATCATGAACATGCTATGTTAATGAGTCTTGAGTTTGGTTGTGAGTGAATCCTAGAAGAATTGATGTTTGATTATTGTGTAAAATATGTTTATGTGGCTTGAAAATGATGCAGTGATGTGCAGGAGGCTTGAGGTTAGTGTTTGCATATGTGGTTTGCTTGTATGAAGGTTTGTGTGTGGAAAGAGTAGGAAAAGTGCAGATTTTGGGTGAATATCGGCTCTATCGTGATCGCGACGCTGTCGCGAGCGCGACATAATGCGGATTTGGCCCTTTGTTCTTGTAAAGCGCTCTATCGCGATCGCGACATTGTCGCGACCTCGACAGAGAGCTCGGTAGCCGAGTCCTCCGCGCGAGCATGCTGCCGTGCATGCACGCGAGGAGGAATGAACTAGTCTCTGTCGCGAGCGCAACAGAGCTCGGTTGTGCGAATCTGCCTAGCGTGCTTCGTCGCGAGCAGGTACCCCGTGCTCTGTGGCGAGCGCGACACTGTCACGATCGTGACAGAGGCCCTTCCTGCTTGCCCTGTTTTCCGAATGTGCTTCTTTTGTTCCACTTTGCACGGTTTCTCACTATTGCATGAAATATGGTTGTGCTTAGGACTCGTGATATCATGGTACTAGTGTCTTAGTTTTAAATTTATTTGATGTTAGAGTCCTGAGTCAAATCTTGTTGTGATTGTGTATTGTTGTGTGAGTGAATGAGTTGTCGAGCCTGAAGTGTCAAGGTACTGGATAATTAAGCATGCTTAAGAAGGGTTAGTGAGTGCAGCTGCCAGTGTCCGCCCCGTTTGGGCGAAGCGGCCGACCTCCGAGATGGTCATCTTCTGTGTAGTGATAAAATGTTTTGAGACTCCGGTCTCCCGCGCTACCTTCGGGTATTAAACTGTTTTTGAGGCTTCGGTCTCTCGTGTAATGTTCCCGTATCCTCCACCATTGAATTCAGGCTATTGTGTTAAGTGTCTAGTGTGTGATTAGTGATGTGTTCTATTTATTGCATGATTCTTTTATGATCATTGCTTTTTCTGTTCAGTGCTGATATACATATAGTGCCTCTTGAGCTGTGTATATATTTCTGCCCTCTAATGTTTAGTGAATTCTGTGTGATAGTGTGAATATCTTGCATAGTGCTGTGTTATGTTTGTTCCTCCCCACTAAGCGTTATCGCTTAGCACGGGTTTTTGTCCTGTGTAGGTGGCAGAATTTTTGGGAGCTTGCTCGTGTTGCGCATCTGCAGGTCGGCCACATAGGAGTAGAGTTATATTTTTTGTTATCTCCTCCTGTAATTCGTTTTGTATGTAATATTTTTGTATAGTGGCTTTTGTAACTTTTTGTAAAGGAATGATGTAATCTTTTGGGTTTGTATTTAACTCTATATTTTGATTATATAAGATTTTTGTCCTACCTTTATTAATGTTTTTAGTGAATGCTTTCGCTTAGCGCATGTATGTATGTTGTGAGTGAGCGTCGGGTGGCGCGCCCGACGGCGCGCTTCCAACGGGGGCGGCGGCGGGGGCGTTACAAGCCATGCATTTTACAGTCCAACTTATCGAGGGGCCCAATAGATATCTCTCTCAAAAGAGAGGGACAAATTCCATCTTGATTATTCACTTTCCTCTGCATAATTCTCATTATGTCCGATCATAAACTTTATAATTATCCGATTAAAGATAACATTTGATTATGTTAAAACATAATGTTCCTTATGTAGGAAACCGTGATAACCTCAGGTCAAATGATTCAATTACATATCTATTATATGATCACTTATGACACTATCCCATGTAGTGATCTTACAGTGGGCCTATCCAGTACTTTATTCTCTAACAAATACCTATAGATTCGATTTATATCATCATATATAATCATCCCATGATTATCAATACAAATCTATACTAGTCTTAATTTATCTTTATGCCCTTTAGTGATAAATGACTTGGGATATCATGAATAACATTGTTATTCATAAACATTACAATAATGTAACATGCCAATAATATTAATGTGAAGAAAACAATTATATATAAATAAAAATGTAATGATTATATTAAGGTCCAAATGTTTGGCCTAGGGCATAACCACTAACATCAGGACCCGATGTCTACATTATCAAAGTCAAAAAGATCTATTTGGCAATAATTTGGGCCTCGAGGAAGCAGTCGCTAAATAGAATCCTCTGAGATATCTTCAGGAAGCGCCTTCTTTGTTAGGAAAGATGGGTAGGTGCTTAATACTGGTCTGAGAGTTTGATATAGAATACATCACTAGGAAAATAATTAAAGGGAGAGTTGTAGCTGAATACCTAGCTGGTCACCCTATTGAAGGAGACCAGATCGAGTACAACTTCCTAGAGGAAGATGTCATGGCCATTATAGTTCAGGGATGGCAGATGTATTTTGACGGAGCAGTTAATAATAAAGGTACAGGTGTTGGGATCATTCTGATAACCTCGGATGGTGAAAAGTTACCACTTGCTAAGAAGCTGAGATATAAAGCTACTAATAATGAATCAGAGTACGAAGCATGTGTTTTTTGTTTAGAGGCTCTTTTGGCCTTGAGGGCAAAGTCTGCAGAGATATTTAGAGATTCATCTTTGGTGATTCGTCAGATTTGAAGAGAATGGTCCATTAAAAAAGAAAGATTTGTACTATATGTAAAGCACCTCCACATGTTAAGCGATCGGTTTGAAGCTTGCATTTTCCATTTCATCCCCAGAGATGAGAATCAGTTGGCCGATGCCCTTGCAACTCTACTGTCCATGTGGGATAACCCGGAAGGAATGTTTATGAAGCCCATATTGATCTCAAGTTCACAAAGGCCTTGCTTTGAACATGAACAGGTGATGGATGTCGAAGTCACTGATGGAAAACCTTGGTACTATGATGTTCAGAATTACCTGGAGAGGTCAGTATTCTCGGAAGAAGCTTTCGAAAAGGATTGAAGAATGATCAGAAAATTATCCAATCAGTTTTTTAGTATGGATGGTATACTATACAAGAGACAAGTAGACGGCATTCAGTTAAGATGCATAGCAGAGAAAGAAGCTAAGAGGGTTATGGATGAAGTCCATGCCGGTGTTTGTGGAGTTCACATGAGTGGCTTATCCTTAGCAAAGAAAATCATGGCCCTCTATTAGATCACTATGGATACAGACTATTTAATGTTTGTAAAATAATGTCAGCTATGCTAAAAGTATGCAGATTCAAAGCATGTGCTAGTGTCAGAACTACATAATTTATCCTTGCCATGGCCATTTGCAGCTTAAGGGACAGATATTATGGGGGAGATATGCCCTACTGCCTCTAATGGGCACAAGTTCATTATAGTCGCCATCGATTATTTTACTAAATGGGTTGAGGCTGAATCTTTTAAGAAGGTAGATGCCCAAGACATGGCCAAATATATCGAACGAAATTTGGTATGTAGGTATGGCCTCTCACATCATACTGTGTCTGATAATGGGGTACAATTCTTAGCTGAGACTAAGGGGGTACTGCAAAAGTATGAAATATTGCACTATAAGTCCTCCCCTTACCGACCTCATGTTAATAGAGTAGTTGAAGCAGCTAATAAGAATATCAAGAAAATTTTGGCTAAAATGGTACAGAATTACAAAGACTGGGCAAAAAAGTTTCCTTTTATGCTATGAGGCTACAGAACTACCATCAAAACATCGACAAGCGCGATGCTATTTTCTTTAGTATATGGAACAGAGGCGGTCCTGCCAGTTGAAATTGATCTCAAGTCTCTAAGGGCGTTTATAGAAGCCAAAATCCTAGAAGCTGAATGGGCGCAACAATGATTACTGCATTTGAACCTGCTGGATGAGGGTAGGCTGCAAGCTTATTATCATAACCAGGTATACAAAAAGAGGTTAGCCCGATCATTCGGTAAGAAGGTTAGGAAGCATTCGCTAAAAGAAGGAGACTTAGTCTTTGTCACACCCCAAAATGTACCCTAGAAGGATTTGGGCATATTATGGATGAGTAGTGATCAAAGTTGTGTAATTCAACGGGTTAGGCAGTGCCAAATGGACAAATTAAGGATTTAAGTAAAAGTTTCGGCAAGTACGTCCAATGGTAAAATTGTTAAGTATGGAATCTGGACATGATTGAAAGAATAAAATTTATTTATATGGGCTTATGTGAAGGATTATTAAGTTATAAAATCTTAGTGCATAAGGATATGAGAAGTTGAGGGATTTAAAGGAGATTTGGACACAAATATCTAAATTGGACCTATGGAAAGATGACATATGGCAAGGAATTAGTGAGGGGTACAAATAGCAAGGAGAGAGAAAGAGAGAGCAGCATTTTTAGCTGCCTTGCTCTCCCATTCTCTCCTCCTCACGTTACCTCCTTTTCTCTTCTTCTTCTTCCTCTTGTTTTATCTTGATCCATCTTCTTCTGGCTAAGTTTTGGGTGGAATTGATCAACTCAAGTGTGATTTGGTAAGGTTTTGTTGGGTTTTCTTCTTCTCCTTCATCTTTTGTTGATTTTATTAGGGATTGATTTGAGTTAGGGTTTTTGTGTATGTGTGATTGCTGAGGGTTTTGGATGAGGAAGATCTAGGATGAGTTTGGCAGCAAGAAAGATCAACCAAGAAAAGCTATAAGCAGCAAAGGAGTTAAGGTTTGGGATTTTGTTATTTTGATAAATATTATGATTTGGGGGTTTTGATTTGGTTTTCTGGAAATGTATGAGGTTAATGTATTTAGATGTGTTCAAATGCTATGGGTTTTGAATAATTTGGGTTAAGGTGCTTTGATGTGGATTATTGAACCAAAGTGTATTTTTGATTGAACTTGTGAAGTTATTTTGCTGGTTGTCAATTTAGAGATTTTGATTATGTTAATTGCATGATCTTAATTGTGATAATTGGTTTGAAATATGGGCTTTATGTGTTACAAAGTGTATTGAATGTTGGAATTGAGTTATGTGGAATTTTGGGGTTAATTTCCTTTGATTTTTTGGGTTTGGGATGATCTATACGGCCGTATGAAAAGGGCATACCACCGTGTGAGAGTATTTTGTTCTTCAGTTTCTTTGTCCGTGATTTTACACGGCAGTAAGGACCTTTCATACCGCCGTGTAAAGTCATTCTTCTCTGAATGATTTCTGCGTTGTGCATTTTACACGGGGGTAAGGTTCTCCATACCACCGTGTAAATGCATTCTATTTGAAGTTTTTCTTCTCAGCGTGACCTAGCTGTCACGAGTAGTGATATAAAGTACGAGCCGTGCACATGGTGCACTAGTCGTGCACTTATGCATAAGTCGTGCACTTGTGCACGAGACGTGCACATAGTGCACGAGTCGTGCACTTAGAGCACGAGTCGTGTCACTAGGCACGACTCATGGCAGACCCCTCTCCCTCTTGTGCCTGATTTGTTTTTCTGTGTTTCGCCTTCACGAGCTGTGTTATTGAGCATGACACGTGATGTCCACAGGGCAAGCTTGGCCGTTAGGGGGGTCGCGCTCGCGACAGTCCCCTCTCTGCCTTATACTGTTTTTGAAAAACTTCTTCTTTCTATGGTTTCTCACTTATGTTATGCATTTATGATTTAAAATGTGAATTATTTGATGTATTTCTCATGCATAGTAATTATTGAAATATAAGAATTTGATCCACCATTACTGTGTTGTAAATGTATTTGTGCAATGAAATGTAAACTTATCTATTAAGTTTAAATGAATGCATGATTAGTTTTGAATATGATAAATGTAATTAATACGTATAATGTGCTAATATATGAATACATGTGCCTAATGAAAATGAAAGAATTTTATGAGTATTTGATGGAATGTACATGTATATGAAAACGTGACGAATTTAATAATGATATGGAAAATTTAGCATGCGTTAGTTGAGTCGTGGATAGATAGGCATGCCTGTAGAGTTCTAATGCTGCAGCCCCTTGTTCTGTTCTGGACCCTGATCAGGTCCCCGTTTGGTTCCTCACGAACCTCAATGTGTAAGGATCTTGTTTAAGATCCCCAATGTGAAAATGTTTTGAATGAGAAAATAAGATGTTGCTTTTCGATTGTGCCCTCGGGTACCCCCAATGTGTTTTGTTTACTCTCTTATCCACCCCCTTGACTTAGCAGGCAATTAAAAGAGTAAAATAATGTGAATTAATTGATAAGTTCGGTGATGATTTGCACAATGAATACGTGAATAAGCATCTGATGCATTTGTGATAAATGCCATTTGAACTTGTGCTCTACGCACTCCTTTGTTCTGGATCCTTCATGGAAACCTATGTGGAATTGTGTGGTATGTACGGGTACCTAAGTATTTTTGTATCTGAAGCTAATGTTAGTTAAATGAAAGAGATGTAGCAAATAACGTTCGTTCTAGTAAATGTGTATGAAATGAATGAATATTGATTGCATGAGAATTCGTATATGGATAATACATGTTATAAATCTGTTTAAAGGTTAAGAGTATGATGGTCTGTATGAAGTCTTTGTAAACAATAATTGGAATAATTGATATGCATGTTTTCTATAGTTGAATATTTAATGAATGAATTTTATGTATATATATTCATTTACATGTTTGAATTGAGAACACAGGTACGTTATGTAATTGCTTGTCTTCTGAACATTAGCTTGGATGACCAATGTAAGTATATCGGTAAGGAATGTTTGTGTAATGTTTGTTAGTTTTAAATGGACATGATGATTGCATATTGATTTATAGTTAAAGGGAAACAAAGTGGTAAGAATGAAATAGATAACCGAATTTAAGAAAGGATTTAGAGTTAATTTTTTATTATTTAAGTATAAAAGTTTTCTGCAGAACTACATGGTTCTGATTCCAAACTATAGGGATACGTAGGAAGCTTAGGATAATTATTTCGAGCCCAAACCAAATCTGAGTATTAAAATGTTTTGTTTAGTTTTGAGTAAGTAACGGTTTGATTAAAATGAAATGTTTTGATTTAAGTATTGATACTGTAATATGTATGATTTTGAAATATTTGTAATAATGGGAATTTCTGAACTTTATATTTCAAACCTTAAAATGTATTTCGGAAATTTATGAAGTATAACTATCTATAGGGCCATTAAGTGATTTAAGGTATATGATAAGTTTTGTATAATATATTTTTGATTAAAAAGTAAACAAGTATTTCTGTTTATAGTTTATAAGACTCTAATGTATGTGTAATGGCTTAAGTTTGCGTAATAAACTAATGAATATGAATTTATAATAGTTTTAACTGGTGTACTTTATGTTTATGTATATATATATATATTGATTTGCATGTGTTTGCCGCGAAAGCTACTGTGAGTGGCTGCCCATTATTTGTTTCGCCCGACTAAGCGTTATCCCTTAGCACAGTTGTTTGTCCGTGCAGGTTAGGAGATCAGAGTAGCTCAACGGTCCGCTGAGTTTTGGCCAACGGAAGTGTTTTTTATTTTTGCATGTAAATAAATTTCATTTATTTTGCATTTGTAATGAGATGTAATAATCTTTAGTGCAAATGATAGTGTGCATGAGATAAGTTCAGGATGTGTATGTGGTTGAGGCTCTAGATGTTAGAAATTTTATTATTCCCTCTTCTGTTTTGCTAAGTAAGTGTCTCGTCCGGTAGCACCCTTCACTCACCGTAGCTCTCTGTCCTTTGTTATGCTACGTGTGGGAGTTGGGGGTGTTACAATCTTCAAGCAGATGAGGCCGGGAGTACCAGACATTCGGGGGAAATTTAGGCCAATGTGGGAAGGTCTGTTTGTGCTAAAGAAGCTGTTGTTGATGGGAGCGGCAATTTTAATAGACATCTACGGGAATGAGATCAAGGAGCCAATTAATGTCGATAGATTAAAGAGGTTCCATGGCTAAAGACCAAAAATCAAAAGAAGAAAATAAATGCCCTGCGGGTTGAAAACCGAAAAAAGGTGGCATTGCTAATATTATATCAATATATATTATTATCTCATATTAAAAAATAAGATATATATATATATATATATATATATATATATATATATATATATGATTTCGAAATTAAATATAAATATCCATATTATAATTTCGAAGTACCCTAAATCAAATACATTATGTTCATTTTTGTCTTGGTGTGTGACCCAATAGGTTTATATTAAGTTGACAGTGGGCCCAATACCATAATAGGCCCACAAGTCATAATTGGTCTCTAGCAAGACATTATGACTACCCAAATAATATAAATATCGTTAGTCCGAATTTAACTTGACAATAAAACATGCTATTATCCTTTTATCACATGATATCTTGTTTCAACATAAGTCATAGTCCATGTCAAACTTATTATGTTCAAACATATAATTTCTCATTCACTAAGTAGACTGATAAATTCAAATGACATTGATCACACTATCAATTCATTCGAGCACGGCCATGCATTTTTACAGTCCTACTTATTGAGGGGCCCAATAGATATCTCTCTTATAAGAGAGGGACAAATTCCATCTTGATTATTCACTTTCCTCTGTATAATTCTCATTATGTCCGATCATAAACTTTATAATTATCCAATTAAAGATAATGTTTGATTATGTCAAAACATAATGTTCCTCATGTAGGAAACTGTGATAACCTCAGGTCAAACGATTAAATAACATATCTATTATAAGATCACTTATAACACTATCCCATATAGTAATCTCACAGTGGGTCTATCCAGTACTTTGTTCTCTAACAAATACCAATATATTTATTTATATCATCATATATAATCATCTTATGATTATCAATACAAATCTATACTAGTCTTAATTTATCTTTATGCCCTTTACTGATAAATGACTAGGGATATCACGAATAAAATTGTTATTCATAAACATTACAATAATGTAACATGCCAATAATATTAACGTGAAGAAAACCATCATATAAATGAACATGTAATGATTACATCAAGGTCCAAATAGTTGGCCTAGGGATAACCACTAACAATCTCCCACTTGCACTGGGCCCAATCATACATATATCTAATACCTATTGACCTAGTATGTCCATCATGTTTGACTTGTGGGTGAGCCTTGGTAAGTGGATTAGCAATGTTGTCATAAGTAGGTACTCTGCATATCTTTATGTCTCCCCTCTCAAATATTTCTCTAATAAGATGAAAACGCGTGAGTGTATGTTTTGATCTCTGATGAGATCTGGGCTCCTTAGCCTGTTCAATAGCACCATTGTTATCATAATAAAGATCCACAGGGTTGCTGATACTAGGTACTACTCCAAACTCAACAATGAGTTTCTTGATCAGTACTGCTTCTTTAGCTACATCTGATGCTGCTATATACTCAGCTTTTGTTGTAGAATCAGCGACAGTGCTTTGTTTAGAACTTTTCCAGCTTACAACACCTCCATTTAACACAAATACATATCTTGACTGCGATCTAAAGTCATCTTTATTAGATTGGAAGCTTACATCTGTATAACCATTTATTACTAGCTCATCTTCCAATCCCCCATATATTAAGAATGCATCCTTAGTTCTTCTCAAGTACTTAAGGATATTCTTAACAGCTGTCTAGTGACTTTCACCGGGATCTGACTGGTATCTGCTCGTCATGCTCAAAGCATACGAAACGTCTGGTCGAGTGCATAACATGGCATACATGATTGATCCTATAGCCAAAGCATAAGGAATCATACTCATGCGATCTCGCTCATCAGATGTCATTGGACATTGAGTCTTGCTAAGAGTAATGCCATGAGACATTGGCAAAAATCCTCCTTTGGAATTTTACATAATGAATCTATTTAGCACCTTATCTATATAAGTGCTTTGACTCAGACCAATTATCCTTTTAGATCTATCCCTATAGATCTTAATCCCAAGGATATAAGCAGCTTCACCCAAATCTTTCATTGAAAAGATTTCCCTAACCATTCTTTTTTCTTTTGCATGATAGGGATGTTATTTCCAATGAGTAATATGTCATCGACATATAATACAAGAAACATCATAGCGCTCCCACTAATCTTCTTATATACACAAGGTTCATCCTCATTTTTTATGAACCCAAACTCTTTGATTGTTTCATCAAAATGAAGATTCCAGCTCCGAGAAGCTTGCTTCAATCCATAAATGGATCTTTGCAGCTTACATACCTTTCTAGAATTCTAAGAATGGACAAAACCCTCAGGTTGTGTCATGTATACATCCTCAAGTAAGTTTCCATCAAGAAATGCTATTTTGACATCCATTTGCCATATCTCATAGTCATAATATACAGCAATGGCAATAAGAATCCTTATTGATTTAAGCATTGCAACTGGTGAAAAGGTTTCATCATAGTCAATACCATGAGTTTAGTTGAACCCTTTTGCAACGAGCCTTGCTTTAAAGGTATTTACTTTTCCATCCATGTCAGTTTTCTTTTTGAAGCATTCCAAACTTGATTATCATACATGGATTGCATCTCATATTTTATGGCTTCTAGCCATTTTTCAGATTCTAGACCTGACACGGCATCTTGATAGGTAGTAGGGTCATCTTGATCTATGAGCATTACTTCACGAATATCTTTCATAAGAAATCCATATCTCTCGGGCTCGTGTCGTATCCTATCAGATCTACGTGGTACTTGTGTAATAGGCACTACAAAAAATTATACCTTTTATGAATAAAAAAATTGTCATGAAAAATTTAATTTTCGTCGCTGAAAAAATAAGGTGACGAATTTTTATCGTTATAGATAACTTAACGGTAGACACGTAACAAAAAGTTTTACGTGACAATTTAGTTATTTGTCACCATAAGTATCATTTTTTGTAACGAAAATTAGTATCGTCATCTTTATTTATTACTTTTCATGAAAAAAATTATGTCATAAATAAAATTATATTTCATCACATTATATTGTTTATCGTCACAAAAATAAAATTCATCACGAAATTAAACATTTTTAATGATAAAATGCTGCTTATAAGTAAAACCATTAAGTATTAATTACGTAATTGTCGTCACAAATAAATATAATTTTCGTCATAAAATAATTCATATCATCAATAAATCTAATACTTTAAGTGATGAAAAATGATTTCGTCATTAAATTAATTTATATTAATGATGAATATAAGCCATCATATTATTTTACAAATTAGTGACAAATATGGACAAAAATAATCATCACAAAAAGATAGTTTTAGTGATAACCTTTTATTGTCATTAAATAACAATTTTTTATGACAACATTAATATCATAATTGTAAACATTATATCGTCATTTATGAACTAACAAGTAGACAAATTGTGACAAATATACTTGTCATATATGCATTGCACTAAAAATAACATGTTTTAAATTAAATGTTTTACAATCAATTAACTTTGTAAAGAATAAATGTCAATAAACTATAAAGTATTTATTTAATCAGAAGTAAATCTAGCGGTACAAAACAGACAAGAGAATAAGAAAACAAAATAAAAGCTACTCTGCTTCATACTTTATGTATGCCTTGTAAATGGTCCTTCAAGTATGCAATGGTATTGAAAAAATAAAACAAAATATAGTAAGTAAATCAACAATTTAAAAAATAACTTATTTCTTCTAAGAGCTTGAAATGTAGCAATACATAACTGACAAGAGAATAAGAAAACAAAAGAAAAGCTACTCTACTTCATACTTCATGAAAAGCTTGAATGTTAGCAGCCTAGAATACTGAGTACTCCTAAGTTCAGTGAAACAATGAGGATGTGGTGGCTAGAGAAGTTGCATAAAACTAACACTTGAGGAGATGGTTAATAATGATACAAGGGCAACACAGCAGAACGATAGAGGTTGAAACTTGAGAGCATTAAAATATAACACAATATCTTATGCTTCACGTTACTCGGCATTCAGCAGACTATGACAATAGAGGAATTTTATAAATTTATAAGATCAAAGATAATGAAAAAAACCTTAAAATAATGGCCAAATTTAATGTGAAAGATGATTTAAAGTTGACAGTGGTATAGACCTTCAAAAATATAATTGATTCTTGTGTATCCTAAAAAAAGAAAAAAAATATTGTTATTTTAGCAAAATCGACAAATCTCAGTACAATAACAATCACATGCACATAAGAATATATGAATATCAGAATTCCTAAGGCACAACAAATGTGATAATGCATTTCAATATCATAAACAGAGCAAAGGAAAAAAACAAAAAATTCATAAAAAGAAATGATATCATAGACAATACCAGCAAATTCACATTTATTTAGCACTTGATCAAAAACTAAGAAAAACAAAATATTCCATGAATGTGCAATACATATATATAATTTCTATATATAAGAAAATATAAGTTAGAGTTGGATTATCACATTAAAAATAAAATACATTAAATTGAAGAAGTCCAACCAAATACAATAATAATATGGCTTGCTAGTTAACCTCTTTGGATTTATAGTACATATATAATGACAACAAGAAAGTATGAAAAAGTGCCATTAAATATCCTTTCTAGCTAGCTTCAATATCACTATAAATAATCACACATATACCATACTAAAACATACACAAACCATAAGATCACAAACTAAGCAATTGAAAGATGGAGGCTATCCGAAAATCCAATAGCATGTTTTAAGGATCAGTTATGCGATCTGCTACTAGTGCAGGATCTCAAGCTTCAATTACAGAACATGGTCTAGGCACAGGATGTATGATTATGTAAAGTGCTGTTATCAGCTCAAATCATTAATTAATAAGGTTTTGTGCTAGAAAGAGAAATGTAGTGAATGAGAATCTAGTTAATGCATGTGCTTATCAAGTGTTATGTGAGTTTGTGTAACACGTGCATTAAGTATGCTTCCATCTGTGAGTTTATTTTTATAGGAGGTTTACATTATAATAACAACCATGGACCACTGCCTTTATTGCTGCTACCATACAATAAGTTTAATTTCAAAATCCAATAATTTACATGGAGGGGGTGGGTGGATGGGGGAAGAATTCAAAGTTAACCTGATATGATGTTTGACATAGATAACATTAATCATACAACATAAATGATATCTACATAATCACATATCAATAATAAATTACTTAAGAATTTGGATCTGCACAAGTTACTGGAGAAAAATGCCATATAATTTAAGCATAAGTAGCCAATCCCAATAAAACAACAGTTACCAAGTAGATATGTTTCGTCTATATATAATTCTATGGGATATGCAAAACAGATGAACGAAAATAAGATGTCAAAACTTTTATATAACCAAACCATCCAATTTCAGCTACCTAAAAAATAGTAATTATAATGTTTTTTTGTCTAGTTATCAATGGGAATTTCTTCCATAGAGATTTCAAATGTTAATTACCGATGCATAATCATCAGCATGCAAACCTCATTGGTAAATAAATCTGGCCGAGAATGAGATTTTGTAAAAAATGGATTAAAGCAGAATGGCAACAAGAAGAACAAAGCTAAGGAAGGGATTAGAATTAGAGAGGGGAAATAATAGGTGTCCGAAGCAAAAATAAATACAAATGAATTGATTCAATTCTACCCAATTTACATAAATAGAAAATATTTGGATACAATCTTGTTTATTTATTTTTACTTAAACAGATAATAACAGTCCGATAGGAAATATCGAAAAGAGATGAGATTGTATATAACATCCCCTAACCACCTGTAGAGATTTACTACGGTGACTATGGAGTGTTACAACACAAACACATACGCATCAAATAATTTTACAAACAAAGTTTAGGATTAATAAAATTTCTTTAACATGCGATGCTGAATTACATTTCGAAAATCCATTCATAACATTCATAGTCTTACATCAGTTGTCACTTTACAAAATACAGCATCTTTGTTACAAACACTTTAGTTCTAATACACATATCAACTATCTTTACACATCTTATACCATTACAAAATAACCTACATCTATAGCGGTTCCTATGTGTTGGTCGTTGGGGATGCATGACTGTCTTCCAAAATACTATCTTCAGATACCTGCATGGATTAAACATCCATGCTAAGTGATAACGCTTAGTGTGGAACAAAATACAATATACAATAACATAATATTCAAGTATACTCATTAGGCATGATATAAGTACAATAAGTTTTATGACATATTTCATGCTTCATACTCAAACACATTAAAATTTCACAATTCATCCATATTATTTCATCGCAATAGTGTACACATTTCTCATTGAATTCACAATGAGCTTATTGATATGTATATACACAAGATTATAATCTCTTAATTATTAACATAAAGATATTTCATCATAATAATAAATGAATTATAAAATATCCATATTTTAGAATCAACGAATGCACATATATATGCAGATAATCGAAGTACAAATTGTAGTATGACAATCACCTTTCTGTTACACCATCTCATGGCTTTCACATGCTTATTTCAATTGCACACAATAGTTGTCACATAATTTCACATCACTCAATTAGTTCACATTTTTATTTTAACCTTGCCTGCAACTCAAAAACGCGGATAACGGGTATTGTATTGGTACCCAAAGGGTACAATATTCACTTTGGTATCCATGGATACCTCAGATTCCCATTGGTACCCTAAGGTACAGAAATATAAACAAAATTAATAATTTCGCATTGAAGAATCCAATAAGGATTTAAATAGCATTGTCATTCCAGAAGAATCAGACGCAATGGGCTGAAGCACTTAGACCCTATAGGCATGCCTATCTATCCACTACTTAACTCGCAGGCTACACATTATTAAGTCCAATTATTATCATTGCTATAACGAGTATAGCATTCTAGTATGATTTAGATATACCTCAACACATTGTTCATAAACATTGTAGTTCACATCGCAATTCCTTCATCATGTCATAGGCATGAAATCATATCCATATATAAATATACCAACATAAATGACATGTATGTGTAATCATAATTGCATGTCTATAAGAAGATTCAAATCATACACATGCTAATTACCATTTAATAGCTGAAGTGGCACTAAATAGGGTTTAAAACAAAAACAAGTTCAAACGGAACAAAAAAGGACAAAAATCAAAAACTTTAAAATTTCAGGACAGAGGGCAATTACACAGTAGTATGACAAGAACTTACTGCCGTGTAAGATATCCTACACGGTGGTAAGGAAAAACCATACCGCCGTGTAGCATGCCGAACACAAATCCCTCAAAAATAGAATACATTTACTTATGCACACATACTCACCTGATTACCACACTATTGGTCTCCATATAAATAAGAATTCACAAGTTCAAAACATTAAATCACATTCATCATTATCATATATATAATTACTCATATGTCCACGTGAACTAATATAATATCATTAAATATCTTACATTCTAGAAACATCTATATCAATTAACGCATCATATGATAGTGTTAGGCAAATGCTTTAATCACACATTCATTGAACATATAGACATACTCTCACACATCTCATTCACCCCAATCATACCCATAGTTTCCTTATATACAATCCAACCTTAGTACACACCTACATATGGTTCATCTTCTCATTAATCAAACTCATTCCACTTGCTATCATTCACATGTGCATAACTTAATCTCAACTCATAAATTATGCATACTTGTTCATACTACACATGCTCATTTAGATTAAGGCATCATAATCCTCAAATGTTATTTAACTTGACTAAATTCTATTTTATGTAACAATACATTATTAGTTCATTAGTTATTGCTTATCTTAATCATATTCATGTGTATTTTCCCAGTGATAACTATTCTTATAATCATTTCATAATCCTAAACATGTATTGGATAGACCCCAAAATGTTTCGGTGTAATACAGGTTCAATTCGGGAAGGAAAAAGTACATTTTAGGCTGAAGGATGAGGTAACACGGTGGTAAGACATTCTTTACTACCGTTTGGGATGCTAAAAATTGGTTTTTAAGGGGCAGAATGCTTTTGCATGGCGGTGAGAAATTCCATACCGCTGTGTAAACCTATTCTCCCTCAAAGCATGAGGCAGATTCTAGACAGACTTCAGGTCCAAACTTGTATTGCATTTTTCACATAGTTAAAGAATTTTTAGGCAAAACTTCCTTCTAGACAATTGTTCCCTAGGATGTTCAGTTTCCAAAGGAAAAGTTTTAGGTCATTCAGACATCTAAAACATAAGATATGACCTAAACACTGTATACTGTTATGATGAACCACCAGAATAGGGATACCTATGTTATGGCAACTCTTTGAGGCACTTAGAGCCAGAATTATCTTGACCCTATTCTTAGACAATTTTAGGTGTAGATCTTAGGTTTTGGATTCATTTTGAAGCAACCCAATTAGTATAATGGCCGAAAATGTGCCCTAGTAGTATTGACCTAGTTTGGGATATATGTGTGTGGTTGAATGTGTAATTTGGACTTAAATGAAAGGTTGGAAGGACTTAATTGAAAAGAGGAAGAATAGTTAAGTGTCTAATTGGTAATTATGCAAAATTAAGTTAATGAGGAGTTAGTGGTTGATTAATTAAGTAAAGCAAGGGTTAATTAAAGAATAAAATATGTTTAACTTTGTGAGTGGAGGTAGATTTTTATAGTGGAATTTGCTGGCTTAATCCTATACTGCCACCTCCACCTTCTTGCATGTAAAACTTCTTAGGGAGAGAGGTGAGCATTCAGTTTTGTGTGTTCTAGAATTTTTCGATTCTTGTTCTTTCTCTCTTGCCGTGAGTGAGGTGGTGGAGTGGTCATATTACCAATTGCATGTGTATTGATTAAGAGGAACAATAATTGAGAGCTAAGAACTAAAGCTAAGTGATTAAGTAATGGATACTCTCATCTTTTACTCATTTCTTCTTGGCTTCGAATTGGTTTGGATGGGGTATTGATGAACTTTTTTTGTGCTGTAAATTGGATTGTATTGGTAGCCGAAGAGTTGAAGAGGGATAAAAGAAAAGCTATAATCGGAGAGCCGAGTATTCAGCGAAATTAGGAGCTAAGGCGACGAGGTTTGGGAACAAACCCTAGTAGTGTAATTTGTGTGATTTATGTTTGTTGAATAGAAATTAATATGAACTATGTGTGTATTTGGAATTGTGGTCATTGAGCATGAATTATGTAAAAGTTAGGCTAAGAGATGAGCAATGTGTTATGCCATGTGTTAAAGTTGCTAGAGAAAGTGTAAAATTGTGTATGTATGAGAACGACTGTGATTTGTGCTATAAATGAATGCAAATGGCAAGAAGGAAATCAGGTATGTGCTAAATTATGTGTGTTGTTGAATTGGTTAATTGCTGAAAGGGAAAGATGGGTTTGAAGTCCTTGAAGTGAAATGAGAATTGAATGATGTATTAGAGTGACTTTGCATAGGTCACGGTGACAACAAAAATGGTTGTGACCGTGACGTATGCTTGTGTTCAATTCTGCCTAAGTGAATTGGGTATGTCTCGGTGACAACCAAAACGGTTGTGACCGTGACGTACCCAATTGAGCATTCTGTTTTGTAAGTTTAGGATATGTCACGGTGACAACCAAAATGGTTGTGACCGTGACATACCTCAAAGTTGCATTGTGTCGAGAGTTGGAATATGTCACGGCGACAACCAAATTGGTTGTGACCGTGACCTATCCTCAATTTACATTCTATTTTGGGCTTTAATATGTCACAGTGGCAACCAAATGGGTTGTGATCGTGACCTACCCTGTTTTGGCAATATAACCCTGATGTGTTTGGACTTTCAAATGGTAAGGCTTTAAGCTCAAATGAAAGGCATTATGGGTAAGCATTATGTGAGTATTAGATAATGTATATTTGCATACGAACATGATATTCTTGAATTTAATCAAATATGTGATTAATGACCATGAATGAATGAACTTGGGAAACATAATGTGTATGCAAATGAAGTGAATAGTTATGTGTTAAAGAGCATGTGTAAAGTGAATGTGATGATGGTGAACGACATATGTGATGTGAAGATTGATCAATGTGAAATGGATAACATGACTAATAACTTAAGCCTGCGAGTCAAGTAGTGGATAGATAGGCATGCCTATAGGGTCAAAGTGCTGCAGCCCAATGCGTTCAATGTGTTTGATTCCTTGGGAATCAGAATGAGATTACAATGTGTATAATCCTTGCTAGATTGTATTATATGTGGAATGATATTATTGTACTTTAGGGTACCAATGTGTAAATGAGATTCAATGCGATTATAGTACCTCAGTGGTACCAATGCGAATCCCATTATCCGCGTCTTTGAATTGGAGGCAATTTTAACAAGTGGAAATGATAATAAGCAATCATTATGTATGTTATAATCTGCAATATTGTGATTGTGTTGAATAATGCTCTAAGTATGAGTATGCCATATGAATTGTGCTATGCCTATCATGATACTTAAGTATATAATAACAAGCTAAACATGGACCTTTGTATGTAAAGTATGATATTACTATTTGTAAGCTGTATTACTTGTTATATATATGTTCCCCACTAAGCGTTATCGCTTAGCACGGGTTTACTCTAATCCGTGTAGGTACGGACGAGAGGAAATTAAAGGATGCTCCCGCATAGCAACGGTCAACATTAGGAATGCTACTGGTGTAGGTTATGGGGATTGTTGTTATGGCAATTTTGTACAATCATGTCCATGTTTTGTATAACTATGTATAAGTTTATGTAACCAAAATGTATACAAGTCTGTAAGGCATGTAATAACATGATGGCTAAGTAAGCATACTTATAGACTATATATGCATGCATGTGAAGTGTATGATCTTAATGAATGGTTTATAGATAATTGTCATGAAATGCATGATGATATGAATGTGAAGTGACAAAATTTTATTGTACAGGTTTCTACAAGAGTTTGATAGTAAGTATGCGTATGTGTTCCGTGTGTGTGTACGGCCATTCCTGTCTAGATTAGCTGAGCTAGTCTGACAGTTGGGAATGGGCGTCACAAGTTGTGGTATCAGACCTTAGGTTCAGTCTTTTTGGGAAATTGGGTAGATAGGATGTGTATAGTAGTGTTGACCTAATGCAAACGTCCTTGTTTAATCTGTGTAGTAACGATGGATCCCGATCGCCACACCAGAGAAGAAACCGCTGAAAGCATAAATCACCGAGAAGTGGAAGCGATGGGGTCTGGTCTGTCTCGGCCAGTCAGTTTTGGGAATGAAATTCCAGTTGGACCTATGGAAGCCCTATTGCAAATGTCACAAGATATGGCAAGGGTTATGGAACGTATGACTGTACCACAGGCACCATTGGAAACCTTGAGAAAACATGGGGCTAAAGAGTTCCATGGAACAAGTTTGGATGAGTCTGAAAAGGCAGAGTATTGGTTAAAAAAGGTACAGAGAATTTTGAAAGAGATTAAGTGTCCTGGGGATCAGCAAGTGGAGTGTGCGGTATCGTTGCTTCAAGGAGTAACATATGACTAATGGAAGCTAGTTCTACAGAATTCGATGCTCCCTAATCCAATTACCTGGGAGTTCTTCGAAAAGGAGTTCAGAAGCAAGTTTGTGACAAAAGCTTATAGAGAAGCCAACTGGAAGCAGTTTTTGAATTTGAGACAGAGAACTATGACAGTGGAATAGTATGAGAAGGAATTATGTCATTTGATCAAGTGTGCACCGAAGGATGTTCTGACAACAGAGTTCCGGTGTTAGCAGTTTGAAGAGGGGTTGAATGAGGAAATCAAGGCATTGTTGATTTCACTAACTACTGAGCAGAATGTGAGTTATTACCGGATAGTTCAGGCGGCAATGAGAGTCGAGAGATCTCTGGGAGCTCAGCGGGACAGATTACAAAGAAGGAGTGTAAATAGGGGTGGATCTAACACGGGTAAAAGGTCAAGAGATTCTTCTATGGCACAACCTGCTGAATCAGTGCTCAGTTCTGCAGCAAGAAGTAAGAAGCATGGGGCTTCTTCAGTATCTTGTTCTTGAAGAGGAGCATCTGGTAACAGAAGTGAGGTACATGAGTGTCCTTACTGTGGGAAAAGACACAGAGGAGAGTGCTGGAAGGTGACGGGTGCTTGTTTTAGATGTGGAAGCACTGAACATTTTCTTGCTAACTGCCCCAAAGCATATGAGACAACAGGAAATCAGCATGAGCAGAGTAGGGGTGGTTCGAACTTGCCTCCTATTGACAAAGGAAGAGGAAGAGGATGTGGCAGAGGTAGTTAGTCCAGAGTTTCAGTTGATTCTAAGACAGTGGATAGGCCTAGTGCAGCACTGTAAGCACCGTGTCCCGGGATGGCCCAGATTAGAGATTACCCAATGAAGAAATCAATGCCTGGTTCCAAATAGATGGATGAAATTCGGAAATTTCGGTCCTTTGAGTTCACGAGAATTAAAGGTTTTTATTTGCGGTAGGAAGAAGTGGAGAATCGGGAGAGTTTTGGTTTAAATTTTGAGTTTTTCTCCACGGACGGTCCGACCGTCAGTCGCGGGACATCCGTCGGTCGTAGCGGCAGCCCGTCTCACTCGCCACGAGGGATGGGCCGTCTATGAGTTGATCTACGGACACGTGTCCGAACCAACGAACACATGTCCATTGGCATGTGCCCGTCGGTAGGTCAGATGCCCGTCGGTTAAATCCTATTTCCTGGTGGAAATGGGATTTAACTAACGCCCGTTGGTTAGCCTCCGACACCCGTCGGTCGTGTTTTTCTATTAAAAAGGAAATTTCACATTTTTTGGGGTTGGAAAAAATTCTCATTTACCCATATATAGAAAAATCCGATTTTCACTCCAAAAATTAAATAAGTCTCTTTCTTTGGTTTCGTTTTCTTCTCGTGAAGCGTGTGGGACCAAATCCAACCAAATTTCAATCCAAAAGGTAAAATCCGAGGGGTAAATATTTTGGACATGCGTTCTGTTTAATTTATTTTAGTTATTTTTTCTGTTTTCTTTAGACTTACTTATATTATTATTTTATTAGTCTTATAACTTTATTTTGATTTTGCGTTTATTTTGGATTTTTTGTACTAATATGTTTTATTTATTTTTGTGAAATGCCATTTTCTTGCCTTTTGATGGTTTGAGCGTGAGATAACGGTCGCCGTACACACCCCGGAGAACTCATTTGGGTTTAATTATGTACCTTTATTCTTTCGTTTATGCATTCATTCATTTATTTATTCTTAGTCCTTGTTTCATGTAAATCATTTTATCTCGCGCATAATAAAAATAGACAAACGTTTTATAGTAATTAATTGGGATTTTTAAAAAAATCAAGGACCAATGTCCTTTTTTTTATCCAATGAATCTATCACTAAAAATTATTTTTATAATAGTCAAAATCAAGGACCAATGTCCACATAATTAATTCCTCGGTTTCATGTATGGTTTGCACCTTTAAAATGGGAGTTGTATTCCGCTCCTAGTGTTATTGTATTTTAGATGCTTTCTCTATTTTATTTTATTTTACTTACTCATCGCTTTTTACGTGAATAATTGCGCCTTTAATTAAATTGCATCGTGTGGAGGGGGAGTGAAATAATAAATTCAAAACTTAATCGTAAAATTAATCAAGGTATAAATAGATGAGAAGTCCCGAACCTATCTCTGGTCTTTGGGCTCAATGAGGTGAGAGGTCCGTCCGATAACTCATTGGAGTAAGATCTTCAATACACCTCTTGTGCCCCTAGACTTAAAAATCCTAGGCTCCCGAGGGTTAGAGGGTCATTCCCATTGTTCTATTGGGGTGAATGCCTCCAAGACCCCTTGGCTTGCCCAAAATGGATACATGCGCTGTCTTAGGCTCTCCGAGGCGAGAGGAACTTTCCCAATGTTTTATTGGGTGGAGACTCCATGAAACCTCTTTATTGCCCAAAATAGACGCACTTGCAATTCATCACAAGCTATCAACGGACCTTCATTGCCCGATCGCCCTCAAGTGGGCGGTCAATGGGCGCAATCGGGGTCCGGCGCGCGTCACAGTGGCGACTCCACTGGGACCTATTGTTCGAGACTTCGATTTGAAAGTACCTTGATTAAAATTTTCGATTAAGCTTTAGTTTATAAATTTCACTCTCTCTCAAAACTGCATTTCATCTCATTAGAGCCTTAGATTAAGTTAGTTTGGTCCCTTCTCAACCCCGGTGCATTCCCGAAGCACGACTCTACGTTCACTCAATGTATGGAAGTGTTAAGGATAATCACCAGCCCAAGCCTCGTACTATCATGGTATATCAAATGGAGACCCGATCGATCATTACGCTCGTGATGAGCTAGACCTATTTGCAGGGACCATGCTTGGATAGCCCTAAAGTAACATCACCTTTGCCAAAGCTCATGTAATGGAAATAGTTACTTCCCCTAAGTGGTATGAACCTTAATACTATGCTTGCTATGTGGATTATTATGTATTGGACAACCCAGATAATTTGATTGGTCACCTAATCAAAGGCTTTCATGCCCCGATAGACCCATGTCAACTTATTCGGACTGCCTAAATACATGATGGTCAAAACCCATGCGTATGCATATTAGCTAAGAGAGGTTATGCTGCCGGTTTTTCACTGAGCACCATGCGCGTCCATCGGGTTCCCTGTTAACCCATGGATCACGCCCACCTAGGACAAAGACTGCACGACCTCGTGTGTAGGGGCAATAAGGTTGGAAGGATCTATCTGCTTACATGTGGTTGTGGATGATGCATTGCATATTCATGTTATTCATGCACAAATAAAATTTTTTATTTCCTTACTATGTATACATCCTATTCTTTGTGTATGATTATTACATGTACATATTATGCTGGGTATAGTTTTTCAAACGTGTCACATGTATCATTATAATCTCTTTTAATCATTGTATACCATTTATTGCACATCACGATCATGCGTTACATATTGTTCATACATCATTCTAACTCCTTGATTTTCAGCCATTATAGACCATTTGCTTGGGTGGTTAGGGGATCCCAATAGTTGTCTAAAGAGTGATCAGAGTTCACGTGGGCTGATAAAGTTTTAGCATTCTTACCAGACCATCTTAAGGCATTAGAAATAGCTGGCCTTTCACAATTGATAGAAGAGACTCCCGCGCTGATTGCCCAGGAGATAGATAAAAGGTTTGAAGAGCTGGAAAAAAGGATGCTGGCTGTGATCAAAGAAAGAATGGATGCCATGGCGCTGGTTCTCCAAGCCCAGCTTATGGCAACAGCTATCAACCAAGTGAAGCCGACCACGGTCGAGAAGGCTCATACAGTGACGGCTCTAGTACCTCCTTTTCCTTCTAAGACCAGAGGTAAGAGGTCACTTGATTCACCAGTTGAGCAAGGACAAAATAGGAGGCCTATTTTAGAACATGGCATTATGTCCGAAGAGGATGAAGACCCTGCAATCATGAGTACTCCAAAGAATGAAAGCTCGGGAGGCCTTGACAATAGTAAGGCAAATGCTACGGCTACAGAAATCCCAGCCACTAGAGCAGTTCAGTCCCACCTCACTATTTCGGGAGGCCATTATCCTGGCACTTTACCCGTCTCGTCAGGAAAGGGAAGTTACAACCCTTGCCGGCCGGGCCTGCCCCAAGTCAAGGACACCCTAGACATAGAACAGATTGGTACTGCGCATATCACCAGTATTCAGGGCATAAAATGAACTACTGTCGTACCTTGAAAGATCGCATTCAAAAGCTGATGCCAGACCCAGAAAAGGAAGAGATTGTAGAAGTGCCAGCCACAGAAGTAAAGCAAAGGCATTTTTCTAATTTGGGCAGATCTTTATCCTGGGTCCTCAAGAGGCTGATGAAGGAGGGGATATCACAGCCATTGCTAGTTAGGCCCGCCAGAAGATAGGGACAGCCCGATCATAAAGGGGATGAGTATTGCGCCTTCCACCAGCACACCGGGCATACCACAGACGATTGCAAGACCTTGAGACATGCTATTCAAGATCTGATTGACTCCCAGCAGATCTCCGACCCAGAAAAGCGAGATGAAAAGAGTAAGATAGACTAAGTGCCTAAGTGGAAAGGCAGGACGGGCCCTAAAGTTGATTATGGACCGTCGGCAACAACACCTGTGTCGACGGAGAGAGGAAGATGATAGTTTAGACTTTCCTTCTTAGTTCTGAACTTTTTTAATAATGTGAATGACATTTTTTAGTTTTGTTAATAAGTCGAACAATTTCCTTCACTTGTGTGATGTTATTTTCAATGATTTCATTATACATGATCATAATCCATTTATATTTGACATTACTCGATTGATGCTACTCTATTTATTCTTGGAACCTTGAAAATCTTGATGGCATCTGACATAACTCTTCAAGAGTGAGAAAATTTGGGAGAATTAAAACAAAATACGAAAAGGTCTTTGCCTGGACCTACGAAGATATGCCAGGAATCGATCGGGAAGTCGCAGAGCAAGCTATTCCTACATATCAAGACCATAAACCTGTTAAACAGAAACTAAGAAGGCTTAGGCCGGAATGGGCAGATAAAGTAAAAGAGGAGATTCGCTTGCAAATCAAAGCCAAATTTCTACTTGAGGTGCAGTATCTAACTTGGTTGGCCAATGTTATCCCCGTAGCCAAAAAGAATGGCAAGGTAAGGGTATGCGTAGATTATCGGGACTTGAATAAGGCTTGTCCGAAAGATAGCTTTCTGTTCCCCCATATAGATGTGTTGATAGACAGCACCGCTACTTGCAAGATGTATAGCTTTGGAGATGGTTATGCAGGCTGTAATCAAATTCTCAATAAAATAATTGATCGAATTAAAACGGCTTTCATCACGGAGTGGGGGACGTATGATTATTGGGTAATGCCTTTTGACCTAAAAAATGTAGGAGCCACTTATCAGGGGATGGCGACAAAGATCTTAAATGACTTGATCCATAAAGAAGTGGAGGTATACGTGGATGACATGATGATCAAGTCGGCCACCAGAGAAGGCCATTTCAAAGTCCTGGAAAGGTTTTTCTAGAGGATAAATAAGTACAATCAGTGATTAAATCCTAAGAACTGTATCTTTGGAGTCACATCAGGGAAGCTGCTAGGATATGTGGTTAGCCAAAGGGGCATCGAGATTGACTCAGACAAGGTTAAAGTCATCAGAGAAATGCCAGTGCCTCAGAAGGAAAAAGATGTAAGGAGCTTCTTGGGCAGATTGCAGTATATCAGCAGATTCATCGCCAAGCTAACTTCGATTTGTGAGCCAATCTTCAAACTACTCAGAAAAGACCAACCAGTAGTATGGAATGAAAATTGTCATGAGGCTTACGATACTGTTAGAGAATATTTACTGAATCCATCGGTTTTGAGACCGCCGATGCCAATCAAACCACTGATTTTGTATAGAAGATAGTTCGGTAGGTGCCATGATGGCCCAGGAAGATGAATTCGGAGTAGAATTTGTTGTTTACTACCTTAGCAAGAAGTTCCCGGCTTATGAGGTTAAGTATGCAGAAGTAGAAAAGATCTGTCTTGCAGTAATTTGGGCCTTTAAGAAGTTGAGACACTACTTTCACTCCTACAAGGTACAGGCAGTAACAAAGCAGAATCCCTTGAGATACTTGCAGGAGGCTCCATCCTTACTTGGAAAAATGGGTAGGTGGTTGTTGCTGCTACCAGAGTTTGATATAGAGTACGTTACTCGAAAAACTATCAAAGGGCATGCAGTGGCAGAATTCCTTGCAGAACACCCAATTCAAGGAGACTCATACGAGTTCAACTTTCCATATGAGGATATGACAGCCATCGGAGTTCAGGGATGGCAACTGTACTTTGATGGGGCTGTGAACAATAAGGGGGCAGGAGTAGGAGTCATTTTGACCACCCCGGATAATGAGAAACTCCCTTTGGCAAAGAAACTGAGGTTCAAAGCTACCAATAATAAAGCTGAGTATAAAGCATGTACTTTTGGTTTGGAAGCGTTAATAGCCTTGGGGGCAAAGAAAGTGGAAGTGTTTGGTGATTCATCCCTAATGATCAATCAAATTCGAGGAGAAGGGGCTGTTAAAGAAGATAGGTTAATGCCATACATTAAGCACTTGAGAGACCTGAGTAGTCAGTTTGAAGTGTGAACATTCCATTCGTTCCAAGGGACGAAAATTAGTTGGCCGACGCGCTCGCCACTTTTGTGTCAATGTGGGACAATCTAGAAGGGTTGGTTATGAGGCCGGTTTTGATTTTTAGCTCTGAGAGACCTAGCTTCGAATCTAAATCAGTCATGGAAACAGAAGTAGCGGATGGGAAGCTGTGGTATTACGACATTATGAACTATCTAGAAAATATGACTTTTTCAGAGGAAGCTACTGAGAAAGATCAAAGAGTGATTCACAGATTGTCTACCCAGTTCATTTGCATAAATGGGATATTATACAAACGGCAGGCTGATGGTATCCAGTTGAGATGTTTGGATGAGAAAGAGGCCAAGAGGGTAATGGAAGAAACTCATGCTGGCGTATGCGGAGACCATATGAACGGGCTGACATGGGCAAAGAAGATTATGAGACAAGGGTTCTTCTGGCTCACCATGGATAATAACTGCTCAAATTATGTAAAGCAGTGTCATTTGTGCCAACAGTACACAGATTTAAGGCACTGGCCTATCTCAGAATTGCATAATTTGACATCGCCTTGGCCGTTCGCAGCTTGGGCGATTGATATTATTGGGGAAATTCATCCTACAGCTTCCAATGGACACGGATACATCATCGTCGCCATTGATTATTTTACCAAATGGGTAGAAGCTGATTCTTTAAAAAAAAGTTGATGCTAGGGATATGGCGAAATTCATTGAGGAAAATTTGATATGTAGGTACAGCCTCCCACATCACGTGGTATCTGACAACGGGGTCCAGTTTATGGCCGAGACCAAGAAATTGTTCCAGAAGTATGGTATGAGCATCACAAGTCGTCCCCATACTGCCCTCAAGCCAATAGGGCAGTAGAAGCCGCCAACAAAAGTATTAAGAGGATTCTAGCCAAGATGGTTCAGAATTATAAAGATTGGGCGAAAAAGTTGCCTTTTGCACTCTGGGGTTATAGAACAACCATGAGAACTTCAATAGGAGCCACTCCATATTCCTTGGTATATGGGACAGAGGCAGTATTGCCGGTCGAGGTCGAACTTAAGTCACTGAGGGTGATAATGGAAGCAGAGATTCCGAAGGCTGAATGGATGCAACAACGGCTGCAACGCTTGAACATGTTGGATGAGAACAGGTCAAAAGCCTACTATCACAACCATATCTACCAAAAGAGGCTCGCTAGGTCCTTTGGAAAGAAAGTCAAGAAACATCCATTGAAGGAGGGGGATTTGGTATTTAAACAGATGAGACCAGGTGCACCGGATATTAGAGGAAAGTTCAGACCAATGTGGGAAGGACCGTTCATCTTCAAGAAGCTGCTGTCAAAAGGAGCCGCGATTCTGTCGGATAGTGATGGCAATGAATTCAAAGAACTGATCAATATTGATAGACTCAAAAGGTTCCATGGCTAAAGGCTACAAAATCAAAAGAAGATAATGAAAGCCCCGCAGGTCGAAAACCAAAAAAAGGCAGCCTTGCTAAAATTAGGCGCCTCATTAGGGTGAAAACCGAAAAAAGGCATCCTGGGTAAAAATTAGAGGCATGAGAGAAAATATCCAATCAAGAAAACCCGAGAGGGCTGATTGGTAACAGGAGTTGATGCTATCAAGATTTGGCTCTGTGAATGAATGTAGTTTGGCATTTTTGAATTAGTGTTAAATGGTGAGCATGTATATTGAAATCGTACTGAAATAGGCATAATGTTGTGAAATGAAATAAAATTAAATTCATTCATTGATATTATTTACTAGTTCTGTTCTAAAAAGGAACATATTGCTTAAAATCCATACAAATCTGAACTAGACCTTACTACTGCTCTCGCCGGCCGGGTGCCTTTGTCATGCCCGAACTTGTACCCTAAAAGATTTAACTTGAATTGGCATGTGTGTGTGAATTGAATGTGAGGTTTGGAATAAATTGAAATGAAGGCAGGACTTGATTGAAAGTTGAGTGGATAGTTTAGTGGCTAATTGGTATATTTATGAGATTAAGTTAGGAATGGTTTAAGGGCTGATTAGGTCACTTAATGATAGTTTAATTAGGAATAAAATAATGTAAGAATCAGTTGGTGGAGGCTGATTTTGTGAGTGGAATCCGTGTGGCTTCTTGAGAGTAAGCCACCTCCACTTTTGCATGCATAAGTCTCTTGAGGAGGGTAAGGACCCATTTGTGAGGATTGAGTCATTTTCTGTGTTTTCTACCTCCTCTTACCGTGTGAGTAGTTCCTTTAGTCTCTAAATCAAATTGCATAATTGTTAAGAAGTTCAAGTTGTTAAGTTGCTCAAGAGTTAAGTTGTTGGACTTAAGAGGTAAGTGATTATGAATGCTTGTTCTCATCTTCTACTTTTCTTCTTGGTTTTGATTTGGTATTGGAATGAGAATTGATGGATTATGTTCATTGGAATGAAGAAGTGAAGAAGGATAAAGGGAAAGTTGTAATCGGAGAACCGAGCGTTCGTCGAGATTAGGAGCTAAGGTGACAAGGTTTGGGAACAAGCCCTAGTTGTATAACTATGAAAATTGTGTTGCTTGAATACGAATTTGGTATGAATCATGTGTAAATGAGAAGTAATGGCCTTGAGCATGAAATTGTTTGGCTAGGTTTAATATTGGATGTGGAGATATGCTTTGTGAAAATGTTGTTTGATAATAAGTATGCTATGTGTATAATGAATATGATTATGATTTATGCTATGAGTGAATGCCAATGTCAAGATGGAAATCAGGTATGTGCCAATTGGGTATGTGGTTGATGAATTGGGTTAATTTGTTAAAAAGGAAAATGGGTTGGAAGTCCTTGAAAGGAAATGGGAATAGAATGTGGAATTGGAAATCTTGCATGGGTCACGGTGACAATCAAATTGGTTGTGACCGTGAGGTATGCTGGAGTTCTGTTCTGCCTAGCTGAACTGGGTATGTCACGGTGACAATCAAAATGGTTGTGGCCGTGAGGTACCCAAGGAAGCATTCTGCCCTGCAAATCAGTTATGTCACAGTGACAATCAAATTGATTGTGACCGTGACATACCCTCAAGTAGCATTCTGCCGAGAATTGGGAACATGTCAATGTGGTAATCAAATTGATTGTGACCGTGACCTATCCTCAATTTGCATTCTGATTTGCACTTCAACATGTCATGGTGACAACCAAATTGGTTGTGACCGTGACCTACCCTGTTTTGGTAATATAACCCTAATGTGTTTGGCCTTTCAAATAGCAAGGCTTTGAGCTGAAATGAAGGACATTATGAGTAAGTATTATGTGTGTATTAGGTAATGTACAATTGCATACTACATGATGATTCTTGAATGCAATCAAATATGTGATTATTAACTATGAAGAATGAGTTTGGAAACATATTGAGTATGCAAGTGAAATGAATAGCTATGTGCTTATGCGAAAGGGTAAAATGAATGTGATGTTAGCTATCAACATGTGTGATGTTAAAATTGATTAATGTGAACTGAATAATATGTTTAACAACTTAAGCCTGCGAGTCAAGTAGTGGATAGTTAGGCATGCCTATAGGGTCAAGTGCTGCAGCCCCATGCGTTTAATGTGTCTGATTCTATGGGAATCACAATGCGAAAACAATGCGAATAATCCTTGCTGGATTTTATTATAAGTGGATTGATGTTAAGTACCTGAAGGTACCAATGAGTAAATGTAATCTCGATGAGATTCTAGTACCTGAGTGGTACCAATGCGATACCCGTTATCCGCGTCTGTCATTTGCAGGCTAATCAACTAATTAATAAGTGAAAATGATGGTGACACAGTATGGTATGTGATGTGAATATGTGAATACATGATTGGTGCTTTATGATTGAATATAGTAATGAACAATGTTATGCATGAAACGGAATTGGATGAAGTGATTCTTAATTAGCATGATTGTTGACATGCAATGTGTGGTAATTATATCTGTGTGTAGAATTACTTGTTATATGTGTTCCGCACTAAGCGTTATCGCTTAGCACGGGTTTACTCTAATCCGTGCAGGTACGGACAAGAGGTGGCCGTAGGATGCACCCGCATATCGACGGTTAACAATAGGAAGTGGACAACGTAGGTTTTGGGGTTTGTTACTAGGAAATTTTGTATAGAATTTTTGTATAATTATTATGTGTATCATATATGTAAAGGCATGTAATAATGAGATAACTAAGAATAGTAACGAACAGTTGTATAAGTATGTATGATGTATGATCTTATGTGATGAAATCTTTTTGTTTGGGTTTCCATAATGTTATGCATGTGTTATGTTGTGTGTGCACGACCCTCCCTAACTAAGACTAGCTAAGCTAGTCTGACGTGGGGAAAGGGCGTCACAAGTTGTGGTATCAGAGCTTTAGGTTTAGTCATTTCTGGGAGATTATTTAGCTTGATTGTGTTTAGTATTGTTGACCTGATGCAGACATCCTTGTTTGATTTGTGTAGTCATTAATGGATTTTGTTTCTGGTTTGCCTCTGACCTCAAGACAGCAAGATGCAGTATGGGTTATTGTGGACAGGTTCTCAAAATCGGCTCATTTTATACCAGTTTGGATGAATTATTCTATAGAAAGGTTGGCAGAATTGTATGTGAGAGAGATTGTTCGGTTGCATGGAGTACCCTTATCTATTATTTCTGATAGGGATCCCAGGTTTACTTCTAAGTCTTGGAAGAGTCTGCAGGTTGCCCTGGATACAAAATTGAACTTCAGTACTGCTTTCCATCCGCAAACTGATGGACAATCGGAAAGAATTATCCAGGTTCTGGAAGATTTGATGCGAGCATGTGCATTGGATTTCTCTAGGAATTGGGATAAGTATCTTCCACTTATGGAATTTGCTTATAACAACAGTTATCAAACTAGTATTGGCATGGAACCGTATGAAGCTTTGCACGGCAGGAAATGTCGCACACCGATTTGCTGGATGGAATTGAATGAACACAGAGTCATTGGGCCAGATTTGGTTCGCGATACAGAAGAGAAAGCAAGGCTTATTCAGCAAAGGCTAAAGGCAGCTAGTGATAGACAGAATTCCTATGCGGATTTGAAGCGAAGGGATGTTGAATTTGAAGTGGGTGATAAAGTGTTTTTGAAAGTATCTCCTTGGAGGAAGGTACTGAGGTTTGGCAAGAAAGGAAAACTGAGGCCGAGGTTTATTGGACCATTTTAAGTTCTGGAAAGAGTGGGCCTTGTAGCATATCGATTGGCATTGCCTTCGGCGTTAACTAAGCTTCATGATGTGTTCCATGTGTCCATGTTGAGAAGATACAGGTCGGATGAATCTCATGTGTTGCCTGTACAAGAGGTGGAAGTACAGCCAGACTTCACCTATGATGAGAAGCCAAAAGCGATACTAGCAAGGGAGGTGAGACAGCTTCGGAATAAGCAAATACCACTCGTGAAAGTGCTCTGGCAGCATCATGGTGTTGAGGAGGCAACCTGTGAACCAGAGGCTGCTATGCGAGAGCAACACCCACAGTTGTTTATCACAGGTATGAATTTCGAGGACGAAATTCTTTAAGTGGGGGAGAGTTGTCATGGCCGGACTTGTACCCTAAAAGAATTAACTTGAATTGGCATGTGTGTGTGAATTGAATGTGAGGTTTGGACTAAATTGAAATGAAGGCATGACTTGATTGAAAGTTGAGTGGATAGTTTAGTGGCTAATTGGTATATTTATGAGATTAAGTTAGGAATGGTTTAAGGGCTGATTAGGTCACTTAATGATGGTTTAATTAGGAATAAAATAATGTAAGAATCAGTTAGTGGAGGCTAATTTTGTGAGTGGAATCCGTGTGGCTTCTTGAGAGTAAGCCGCCTCCACTTTTGCATGCATAAGTCTCGTGAGGAGGGTAATGACCCATTTGTGAGGATTGAGTCATTTTCTGTGTTTTCTACCTCCTCTTGCCGTGTGAATAGTTCCTTTAGTCTCTAAATCAAATTGTATAATTGTTAAGAAGTTCAAGTTGTTAAGTTGCTCAAGAGTTAAGTTGTTGGACTTAAGAGGTAAGTGATTATGAATGCTTGTTCTCATCTTCTACTTTTCTTCTTGGTTTTGATTTGGTATTGGAATGAGAATTGATGGATTATGTTTAATTCTGGAATTGGACTGGTTTTGCTAGTTGAAGAAGTGAAGAAGGATAAAGGGAAAGCTGTAATCGGAGAACCGAGCGTTCATCGAGATTAGGAGCTAAGGCGACAAGGTTTGGGAAAAAACCCTAGTTGTATAACTATGAAAATTGTGTTGCTTGAATATAAATTTGGTATGAATCATGTGTATATGAGAAGTAATGGCCTTGAGCATGAAATTGTATGGCTAGGTGTAATATTAGATGTGAAGATATGCTTTGTGAAAATTTTGTTTGAGAATATGTATGCTATGTGTATAATGAGTATGATTATGATTTATGCTATGAGTGAATGCCAATGTCAAGATGGAAATCAGGTATGTGCCAATTGGGTATGTGGTTGATGAATTGGGTTAATTTGATAAAAAGGAAAATGCGTTGGAAGTCCTTGAAAGGAAATGGGAATAGAATGTGGAATTGGAAATCTTGTATGGGTCACGGTGACAATCAAATTGGTTGTGACCATGAGGTATGCTGGAGTTCTGTTCTGCCTAGCTGAATTAGGTATGTCACGGTGACAATCAAAATGGTTGTGACCGTGGGGTACCCAAGGAAGCATTCTGCCCTGCAAATCTGATATGTCCCAGTGACAATCAAATTGATTGTGACCGTAACATACCCACAAGTAGCATTCTGCCGAGAATTGGGAACAAGTCATGGTGGCGATCAAATTGATTGTGACCGTGACTTGTCCTCAATTTGCATTCTGCTTTGGACTTCAACATGTCACGGTGACAACCAAATTGGTTGTGACCATGACCTACCTTGTTTTGGCAATATAACCCTAATGTGTTTTGCCTTTCAAATGGCAAGGCTTTGTGCTGAAAAGAAGGACATTATGAGTAAGTATTATGTGTGTATTAGGTAATATACAATTGCATACTACATGATGATTCTTGAATGCAATCAAATATGTGATTATTAACTATGAAGAATGAGTTTGGAAACATATTGAGTATGCAAGTGAAATGAATAGCTATGTGCTAATGCAAAAGGGTAAAATGAATGTGATGTGAAAAGTGATTCATGTGAACTGAATAATATGTTTAACAACTTAAGCCTGCGAGTCAAGTAGTGGATAGTTAGGCATGACTATAGGGTCAAGTGCTGCAGCCCCATGCGTTCAATGTGTCTGATTCCATGGGAATCACAATGCAAAAACAATGCGAATAATCCTTGCTGGATTTTATTATAAGTGGATTGATGTTAAGTACCTGAAGGTACCAATGAGTAAATGTAATCTCGATGAGATTCTAGTACCTGAGTGGTACCAATGCGATACCCGTCATCCGCGTCTCTGGTTTACAGGCTAATCAACTAATTAATAAGTGGAAATGATGGTGACACAGTATGGTATGTGATGTGAATATGTGAATACATGATTGGTGCTTTATGATTGAATATAGAAATGAACAATGTTATGCATGAAACGGAATTGGATGAAGTGATTCTTAATTAGCATGATTGTTGACATGCAATGTGTGGTAATTATATCTATGTGTAGAATTACTTGTTATATGTGTTCCCCACTAAGCGTTAATGCTTAGCAAGGTTTACTCTAATCCGTGCGGGTACGGACAAGAGGTGGCCATAGGATGCACCCGCATATCGACGGTCAACAATAGGAAGTGGATAGCATAGGTTTTGGGGCTTGTTACTAGGAAATTTTGTATAGACTTTTTGTATAATTATTATGTGTATCAGATATGTAAAGGCATGTAATAATGAGATAACTAAGAATTGTAATGAATAGTTGTATAAGTATGTATGATGTATGATCTTAATTGATGACATCTTTTTGTTTGGGTTTCCATTAGGTTATGCATGTGTTCTGTTGTGTGTGCACGACCTTCTCTAACTAAGACTAGCTAAGCTAGTCTGACGTGGGGAAAGGGCGTCACAGCCTTAGTGGCCAAGTCCTGTTATCAACTGCAGGGCTAGGTGTCCATGCTCTATATGCGCTGGTAGAAGTTACAGAATGATTCCCAGAAAAGAGTATAGTAGTTTTATCTGATAGTTCAGTCCAAAGATCATGATACAGAGAAGCAAAGGCTGAAGATAAGACCTCGCCTCGAAAGGATAGATAATGTCTCACTATATCGTTAATCCCTCTAAACGACCAAGCACAATAGGGTAGTAATGTAAAAGGCAGCCTCATGAAGCCCTAAGGGACCCAATCCTTATCCGCTACTTTACCTAATCTCACAACACATTCATCAAGATAGGCCATAGAATGCAACCGATGCTAAGGAGAAAATGTCTCAGAGAATAGCTGCTATTTACCCTAGGAAGAGGCTTTGATAGTAGCTTCAACTTTTCTTGCAGCTGTACCTGAAAGGCGGGAAAGTATAAAAAAAAAATTAGGCCAAAGGGACGCATTTCCCGCTAAGAAAAGCTAGTGCAAAAATCCACAAGGGACACACTACCTTTAAAACAATGACTTTTGAAGCCTGGAGTAATAAGGCAGCATCACTCAGAATGACTTCCCTTTAGACAGGTGCCGTGTAATGCAGATCGTGATCCAGAGTCCTAGGGGCAAGATACTCATTGACCGGGGGGAAAAGATGCGTACGGGTCAGTTCTCTTTGGGAAGATTATGGATCAGAGTCAGTAAAGCCAAGACAACGCTTTTCTGTATCCTTGGGAGCATCAGACAATGTGAACAGCCGAGCAGGCGCCCTCAACGAATCCCTTAACCACCTGGGATGTGGTCCATTCATTTTTGCATATCAAATGCATGTCACGTGCATTCAGTCTTTTACACGTTTATATATGCACTCACAATTCTGGTACATTAATCCTTTGCATGTGTTCTCTGTATATAGTTTTGTATGTATATTTCACACACATAATTTCACACGCACACCCAATCTTTCGTATATATTGTTGTGTACATGACTTAGAGGGAAGGGTCTGAATAGACCTCATGAGCAAGGGTGATCCAAGAGATAGGTTCAGCTCAACATTATCGGCCACTGTATCTGGCATAAAATCAGGTGAATATGTACAGAGGTGGAACCCCTAGAAAAATAAGCCTATCCAGGCACACCATGCTGAGGGCAATCCGGAATCACACAAATCTACAGAAAAGAAGATCCTTTGAGAAGCCGAACTATCCACACATACTTTAGTCGGAGGCAAATTAAACACAAAAGTGAGCCAAGGTACAGTTTTGAATCTACATTGATGCTCATCCATGCCGAACAATTGGATCAAGATAAAGTCCTCACGAGAATGGAATCTCAACGACTTGCTCCTAAGAAGACATTCAAGAGAGCAAGCCGACTCATACACACGATGTCAGGAGCAACAAGGTAAGTTCCTCTATCATAAGATATATGCTTACACACATTTGTACAATAATCAAGATGAAGTCCTCACGAGAGAAGAATCTCAAAGACCTGCTTCCAAGAGGGAAAAGAACAAGCCTATTCATGTGCACCATGCCGGGAGCAATCCGATAAGTTTCTCTATCCTAAGAGGCATGCTCACACACCTCACACATAGCGTATAAAATCTGGATTCAAATGTATGTATATTGCGCGCACATGATTCCACACACGTGTACAGTGTTTTGTATATATACATGGCTCTGATGAAGGGTCCGAATAGACCTCATGCTTAAAGATGATCCAAGAGATGAGTTCAGCTTAACACTGTCAGATTTATGCATGCAATGCTGGGGGCAATTAGGTAAGTTTCTCTATCATAAGATGTACGTTCACTGTGACGCGAGCCAGACCCCGCGGGCTGCCCCTTGACCGCTCGCTTGAGGGCGATCGGGCAAGTGAGGGTCCGTTGACATCTTGTAAGGTATTTACAAGTGCATCTATTTTGGGCAACAAGGAGGTTTCATAGAGTTGCCACCCAACAAAATGTTGGGAAAGTTCATCTCGCCTCAGTGAGCCTAAGACGGCGCTTTTATCCATCTTGGGCAAACCAAAGGGGTCTTGGAGGTGAACACCCCAATAGAACATTGGGAATGACCCTTCTATGGAGCCTAGGATTGTTAATTGAGTCTTTTGATGGGACACAAGAAGTGTCTTGGAGGTTCCAATGAGTGATCGGATACCTCTCGCCTCGTTGAGCCCAAAGACCAGAGCCGGGTTTGGAACTTCTCATCTATTTCTACCTTGATTAATTTTACGATTAGATTTTGAATTTATTAATTCGCTCTCTCTCCACACGATGCAATTCAATTAAAAAGCGCACTTATTCACGTCAAAACGTAATGAATAAACGAATAAATAAAATGTAACAAAAAAGGACTATAAAGATAAATACAATAACACTAGGAGCGGAATACAACTCCCATTTGTAAAACTGCGGTACATACATAAAACGGGGAATTCATTTATTTTGAGGACTTTGGTCCTCACATGTACTTATTATAAAAGAAACTAGTTTTTATCGTGATGTTTTTTATTGGATGGAAAATAGGATGTTGGATCCTTGAGTTTGAAAAAGTCCCAAATCTATTTACTATAAAATGTTTATCCATTCTTATTTATTGCGGAGTAAGACGATTCATTGTGAGCACGAAATAATCAATAAAAAACGAATAAATAAGTCATTAAATAAGCAAATAAATAAATAAACAAATAAATAAATAAATAAAGGATAAAGAGGTAAGCCAAATGGAGTCTCCCATGGCAATACTCCTCTTAAGCTCCAAATTATCCCAAAGACATAAAAATAATCTCACAAAATAATTAATAATGTTAATATGAAAAACAAAACATTAATAAATATCAATGAAAATAAAGGTTAAAATTCAGAACTAAAATAATAAGAATAAAACTATTGATAAAAGACAGAAGAGAAAAGATTTAGAAATAAATAATAGAAAAACAATGAGAAAAAAAGGTTTGGAGAATTGCAAACAGATCCCAGGGACGGCCTCTAACGAATGACAGATGGGCGTCGCTGGAAGCAACCGATGGATTGCATGCCGTCATTCATCCGAGAGACGGGCATATCCCGTGATGACCGACGGGCAGTAACGCGTCACATACGCGCCGTCGCTCAAACGAGCGATGAGTGTTGGTGGCCTTACGCCCCGTCGGTCGCTATTGTTCTTCAAAAAAAATAGTAAAAACCAAGTTTTCTCAAAGAAAATAATTTTTCAACACAAAAAGTCCGAAAAAGGGCAAAATAATTAAAATAAACTTAATGAGATGGGTGTCCAGAATATTTACCCTCGGATTTTACCTTTTAGGTTGGATTCTTGATGATTCGGATCTCGCACGCTTCACGAGAAATGGGTAAAAATCAAGAAAAGAAAGGTTTGGATTTTTCTTTCTTAGTTTTCACAAAATGCACAAGTGTTGGAATCACAATTCTTAGAAACTAATCAATTTTAGCTCCTTTGAATATTTTGATTCACAAAAATCAAAAATAGAATGGAGAAATCTTGAGATGAAATGAAGAATGCTAGCAAATGTGTTTTTAGGTAAAAAAAAATGCAAATTCGTCTAACTAGCCAACCAACCCCAAAAACGGGTGAAAACTAGGTTTTTATAGGCTTTGAATTACTGACGGACGTTTGAAGCCACAGACGGGCGTTGGGGCTCTCCGTCGAGCGACAGGCATACCGCGATCGACGGATTGGCCACCGGTGGAGGTAAACATCCTTTTTTACCTTAAAACTCCAAATTCTCTTTTTTTCTCTTTGTCGTGAATAAAGAAAGCATATTTCTCGTGAATCTGGAGGGCCAAAATCCCTGAATCTCGACCGTTCATTCGGACTCAGGCATCGATTTCTTCATCGGGTAATCTGTGATCTGGACTATCTCGGGACACGGTGCTTACAGTTGCCCCCAATTTTGGGGAAACTAGTTCGCAAGTGCTTAGATGAGCCAAAATTCAGAGAAACAACAAAAGGAAGAATAACGTACCTGAAGCAATCCTTGCCTTCCGTGTTTCTTGCTGGGTAGACTCTGTCTCAGTCTGCTCAGCGGATAGTGATGGATGTCCCTACCGATCTCGTCTTGACCCGCAAGGGGTTGATGAGGTGTAACATTCTCTAGCTACAACCTTGCAGTGAAGAGCGGTGTTCTCTAACCGCAACTTCATTCGTGAGATGCGGTGTTTGTTAACCACAATCCCGGTGTGAAGAGCAGTCTTCTTTAACTGCAGCTTCAGTTGCCCTACTTACCTTGTCTCGGTCTGAATGGCCTTCCGCTAACCTTGTCTCGGCCTGCACGGGGAATGTGCGATGCAGCACTCTCTGACTACAATCCTAGTTGCAAGATGTGGTAGTATCTAACCACAGTCCCGTCGCGATGTATTCTATCGCTGGTACCCTACTGACCTCGTCTCGGTCTATATGGTCTTCCGCTAGCCTCGTCTCGGCCTACAAGGGGAAGGTGAGATGCAGCGCTCTCTAACTGCAATCCCGATGTGAAGAGTAGTGTTTTCTAACTGCAACTTCGATTGTGAGATGCGGTGTTCTCTAACCACTATCTCGAGGTGGAGAGCAGTGTTCTCTAACTGCAATTCCGGTTGTGAAGTTCCCCTGCTAACCCCCGTCCGATCTGCAAGGTGCGTAGCACTCTCTGGCTGCCGCATGAACTGTGAGTTGTAGTACTCTCTGACTACAATCTCGGTCTTATTAGAAATTTCTTGCTAATCCCCATCCGATCTGCAAGGCGTGTAGTGCTCTCTGACTACACTGTGGATTTTGAGGTGCGGTACTCTCTGACCACAGTCTCTGCTTGTTGGCATTTCCTTGCTAATCCTCATCCGATCCGCAAAGTGAATGCCCGTTGGAGTATGATTTTGGAGGACATAATGCTTGATGTGTCCATCCTCCAATGTGATTAATGTCTGTGTTTGGATCAATATTAAGCAATGTCCCTGTGCGATAAAGAATTTTTTGTTAATTCATATATAAGTGATTCTTACTTGATATGCTCATAAATGATTTTGGATTACCATTCATTATTTATCATTATTTTCTATGCATCATTTCTTGTGGTCATATAGTTTTAAAGTAGATAAATCGAAAAGTTTACAACCATCCTTAATGCAAATAAATCGCAAATAAAGATAGAAAAGAAATAAAAACATGTAAATCTAAAAGTAAATGTATTTTTTCACTAAAACTCTATATTTGTATAACGTATATACAAGTGCACTAATAATAAATGGTATTGTGACGCGCGTCGAACCTCGTGGCCTCCCGAAAGCCCGCTTTAGGGCGATCGTGATGGGATTCATTAAAACTTGTAAGGTATTTACAAGTGCATCTCTTGTGGGCAACAAGGAGGTTTCTTGGAGTCGCCACCCAATAGAACATTGGAAAGGGTCGTCTAGCCTCAGCGAGCCTAAGACGGCGCATACATATCCATCTGAGGCACACTAGAGAGATCTTGGAGGTCTCAGCCTCTACCCCCTGGAGCCTAGGATTGTAAATTTAAGTCATTTGGTGAGACTCAAGAGGTGTCTTGGAAGTCCTAGACCTCTCGCCTCATTGAGCTCCAAAGACCAGAGTGAGTTCGGGACTTCCCATTTATTCATACCTTGGTTAAGTTTATAATCGAGTTTTGAATTTAGAGTTTCATCCCATTTCTCATTCATTTTAATGCAATTAATTAAAGCGCATATCAATCACGTAGTGGAAGCAATAATTAAAAGCGTAAATAAAATAAAGCATATGTAAAAATATTACAACAAAATTAGGGGCGGAATACAACCCCCATTCTAAATAAAATACAAACATGCATAAAACGGGATATTCATTAATGATGAGGACATTGGTCCTCGCATGCATATTTATTAAAAAATAATTTTGATGTGATGGTTTTATTTTGGATGGAGAAAATTGAGACATTGGTCCAATTTTTATTTAGGAAAAATTTCAAATTAATTAATAAAAATGGTTTAGTGACTTTTTTCTAGCGGGCCTAAATAAATAATTTTACAAGAAAATTACATGGCAAAATAAATAAATATTACAAACAAAGAAAATAAATATGTAACCCGAACGAGCCTCTTGGATCTCCCCGTGTGCTCGCAAAAATGCCCAAGCAAAAAATGAGATGTGAAATAAAATAAAACACAAATAAAATAATGTTAGTAATTGAATCAATTAAAATCAATTAAATATAAAATAAATGATAAGATAAAATAAAATGAGATAAAATGAAATGATATCAAAATCATAAATGAATTAAAATGTTACCAATTTAAAGTGAACTAGAAAAATGTGTTATTAATGACAAATGAATTAAATGAAGTGATTGGAATAAAATATAACATGTTAATGAATTAATATGTAAAAATATGAACATGACAACAATAATGATGAAGATAATCAAATCAATGAATATGTAAAATAATAAAGGAAAGAATAATAAAATAAATGAATTAAAGAATGATGAAAACAATTATATGAACAACATGATTAATTAATGTAATTACAATTAATATAAAACAATTACATGGTAAAAATATCTATTAAAATGAATTAATTTAATTACATGTTAAAAATAAAAGAAATCAATATTCACATGAATAAAATAAATGAATGAGAATAATAATAAAAATATACATGGTAATAAATTAAACATAAACAAAATAAATAAATGAATAACTGAAAATAATAAGAATGAACATGAGTAAATTAAATATGAACAAAAAAAATAAGAAGAACAAGCCCGGAATGTTTACCCTTAGAGTTTCGGATTCGATGAAGGTAAAAAGATGATTGATTTCCTTGTACTTGATTTGCAAGATTAGAATTGAATAATAAAAATGTTGGAATTTCATTCCAAGAAAAAATAGGTTTAAAAATGAAGAAAGAAAATCAACAATTCTTTAAAAATAAAGAATTAATTTCTTTGCCAAAATAATAATTTTTGTTGATGAAAAGAATGAAAATGATGTCAAGAACAAACAATTATTTTATTTGTTCCAAAGACAAAAAATCATTTATGAGAAAAATATTGTTTTTTAGAAAATCAAATGAAAAAATCGATTTTAGGAACAAACAATTATTTGTTTTGCCCCAAAATCCATTGTTCATCAAAAAAAGATTGAAAATAATAAAAAAAAAAAACTTGAAAAAGTTTAATTGAAAACAAATAACAAGTTAAAAAATGAATTTTGAGAGCAAACAATTATTATGTTTGCCTCAAAATTAAATTGCATCAATAAATCTTCTTCTAAAAAGTGTTTAGAAGAAATTCTAGTGGAAAAAAGAACTAAAAAGATGAACTCAATTTTTTTGTTGGGGGAAAATCTGGAATTTTTCTTAGAGAAATTGTGAGGAAGAAGAGAAAAGATGAAGATAAAAAACCCTAGAAAAATTCCCCTCCTTTTAGGTTTTCATCTCATTCTTTTTATATGAAGAAAAATAGGAAAAATAAAATAATTAAAGGGATAAAATTTAATTAAATCAGATATTACCTATTTTAATTTTTAAAAATGGAAAAAATCCCTTAAAACCTTAAAAAAGGGATAAAAAACTGATTTTTAGGTCCAAAAATCGGAAAAAAGAGGTATCAGACCTTTTAGCGACGGCCAGAAGTAGGGACGCCCGTCGCTATATAGGGACGGGCATCGGAGCGGCAGCGCTGCGCGCTTCCGCGTACGCCAGCGCGATGTGTGGCGCGCAATGCTGCGTGCGCTTTTAGCGACGTGCAGCATTGGCGACGCTGTGCGCAGCGCGCTGGGCGCTCGGGCTCCTCGCGAGCTGGGCACCTGCGCGCTGCCGCAGGCGTGCCGCCGCTCCCGACACTTGCGATCCGATTTTTTTTTAAAATTTAAAATTGACTAAAAATAATATAATTTTAAGCCCCCACTTTTCAAAACTAATTTTTCAAATATTTTTTATTATTTTTCCATTTTTCACTCTAAAATGCAAATTTAAATAGGAAATCACAACTTTCAACCTTTTTGCCTATGACAAGGCATCTATCATCATTGGGTAACTCTGATCTGGGCTGTCTCAGGACCCGGAGTCTACAGTTGCCCCCAATTTTGGGAAAACTAGTGCACTAGTGTCTAGATGAGCCAAAATTCAGAGAAGAAGGAAAGAGATGCATACCTGAGGCAGCCCTTACCTTTTTGCTGGGGAGGTAGCGATGCGTCGAGTTTGCTCCAGACTTACAAAACGCGAGGGTTGCTCTCCTGAGCTGCACCGAGTCTGCTCCAGACTTACAAAGTGCGGATGGTGATGCGCCGAGTCTGCTCCAGACATACAAAACGCGAGGTTTGCTCTCTTGAGCTACACCGAGTCTGCTCCAGACTTACAAAGTGCGGATGGTGATGCGCCGAGTCTGCTCCAGACTTACAAAATGCGAGGATTGCTCTCCTGAGCTGCACCGAGTCTGCTCCAGATTTACAAAATGCGGATGGTGATGCGCCGAGTCTGCTCCAGACTTACAAAACGCGAGAATTGCTCTCCTGAGCTGCACCGAGTCTGCTCCAGACTTACAAAGTGCGGATCCGTTCTATCGCGTGTGCCCCGCTGTCCTCGTCTCAGCATGCGCGTTGTTTGCGAGATGCAGTACTCTCTGACTATAACTTCTGTTTTTGATATGCTCTACCGCTAGTGATCTGCTAGCCTCGTCCCGGCCGGCACGGTGTGTAGCGCCCTATACCCGTAAGTGATACGGATACCGGATGCTACAACACTGAACTAACATAAACTCTAATACTTTGTTATCTGATTAAATAACTGTTCCTTTTAATCCGGTTAATCTAATTAAACTATTCAGGTTATTAAATAAACCATTAATTAAAACCGGTAAATTTTTTTTTTATAGTACCGTATACGTGAATAGTACAGTATACGTGAATAGTATTGTATATACGAATAGTATCGTATTTATAATACTGTATGAATAGTACTATATGAATATTCAACTTACTTAAGTCTATTCATACTTATTAATTAATTATCAAACTTAATATTTACTATTTTTAATTCACCAATAACTATGTCGATTGACCTAAAACTGTCTAAATTACTATTTATTTAGTCAATATTCCTTTAACTTGAAAATCTATATTTTTATTTTACCAATGGTATTAACTTAATTTCTACTAATTATTAGGCATGCCAATCACAATATACTAGATACAGTTTTAATAGTTTATTACAGACCAAAACCCAAAAGTAGTAATATTATAAGACACATACCAAAATCTTAACATACTTTATTATTCCAAATAATACTCTTCAATACCACTTTCCAAGTGTGAGGTATGCTCTGCTCCCAAACTCCTACGGAGTACCTACACGCAGTCAAATAAAACTACGTGCTGAACATTAAATATGCTCAGTGGTGATTGCAATTCCATAAATTTTCACTTAATTTAATTTTTCATGCATAATGATATTCACATAAATAATATCATTTAATATTCATGAATAAATATATTTAATTTAATTCCCAACTAGGCATGCAATATTACATGTAATTACTTTTCAATTACATAATTAGGGCAATTACACAATTAATTCACATAAATAATCTTATTACCATTTTACCCTTAACTTATGGTAATAATTCATTTATACCCTTAAACTTTTTCAAAATGACAAAAATGCCATTAGTTCAATTATACTTCACCAAAATTACATTTATGCCATTAGTTCATTTTAACTTCATTATATTACCATTATGCCACTAATTCAATTATTTTTACTAAAATTACAATTTTGCCACTATTTTAATTAATTTTACTAACATTACAATTTTATCATTAATTTATATGCCAAATTACAGTTTTACTCTCCAATTAATATTTTCGTGCCAAATTACATTTTTACCCATAAAAAGTGGCCAATTATCATAATTAACCATTTATTTATATTTTTACCCTTATTAATTACCTTTAACACACATATACACAAAATTACAATTTTGCCCTCAAACCTTTTATTTAATAATATTTATGCCATTTTTCCACATAAATATTATTTTAATCACATTTTAACCATTTTAATCTTATTTTTATAATTATGCCCCTGTAACTACTGGCAGACTCTGAATACAGGATAAACGAGACGTGAACTCCATAAGTTCACACAGAAATACCAGCGGAGTCCTGTGGGACCACCCTGTCCTTTAATACAGAACAGTACACTTCGGATATTCAGATACAGATATTCGGATACAGAAGTAGGGCCATCATTGGCCTACTAAAAAGTGATATTCAGATACAGAAGTAGGACCATCATTGGCCTACTAAAAAGTGATATTCAGATACAGAAGTAGGACCATCATTGGCCTACTAAAAAGTGAGACGCCATGCTCACACCCGCGGTCTTATGTCCCTATGGCATGCCAACATATCCTGAACTAGACTTGACTACCAGATTACTACACAGGGCAATATTATTTTATTTTTCACCATATTAATATAATATACCTATTTTTTTTTATTTTTCTTTTCATGGTATATCATCATAATATTTTATTCTTTTTCATGCCATTTCATCATTTCACATGTGATTATCATCATCATATCATCACATGCCATGTAAATTTATTATTTCATCATGGTACACATGCATACATACATACATGCATACGGCCCACACACCAATTTATTCATATTAATTCTTTTTATCAATTTTATCATTTATTTAGGCCAATTTCATTATGTATAACATCACTATGCTATCAATTACCATGAAAACACATTAAAATCATGACTTTACACATGATATACATTCGGCCATACATACATCACATACCATATGATGTTTTCACATGCTCCAACACATACCATTCATTAGTTCACATGCCAAATACCATAGATCCATCATAATTATGCATAAAACATCATGTAAACACATAAAATTCACATGAATACCATTCGGCCAAAGAAAGAACTTTTCACACAAAATTTATTTCTTCAATTTAATCACCTATACCATCATTTTTAACATCCCTAAGCATGAATATCATGTTAATTTTAATTAAACATGCATAAATCACATACTTTCTTCACAAATATAACTTAAATTCATGCTTTTACCATGGAATTAAATGGAATTTGCAATCACAAACCTCAAATCCGTGTATTATACTTCTCAATTAACCTTTTCCTTACCCTTAACTTGCTTAGAAGTTCCTTCACCTATTGGACATAATTATGTCCAAACACAAAAATTAAGATTTAATCAAATCCAAGGTTCCTTTCAAAAATCAAACTTCATAAATGTCTTATTAACATCCTAGAGTACCCTTAGGAACCTTAAAACCAAATTAAAATCACTTAAATCACTTACCTCAATTTTACACCTAAACTTCAAGTCTAGATTTCACCAAGATTTACACCTCCAAACGAAATTTTGAGACCAGCAATGGATTCTAGAGGGGCTGTATTATGTTAGAGAGGCTTGATCTTGAGGTGAAATGAAGAAATATTGAAAGAAAAATGGTGAGAAAGAGAGGAGAGTGTATTCGGCCAAGAGAGGAAGAAGAGAGAGCTGAAATAAAAGGGAATCCAAGGGATTTCCAGAAATTTAAGTCTATTTAATTGGGTCAAATCGGACCCAACCAGGTCCAACCAAAGTGGTTGAGCCGATTTGGTTCGATTTTCACTTTTCGGGTCATTTTTCACTGTTTTGATGAAATTTAATGTTGCCGAATTCATTTTCACTCCAAACCACTTCCATAATTCTTATAATATTAAAATTAGTCTCCCTTCAAAATTTCAGCTCAATCGGAGTCCGTTTTGGGTCCGGTTCACTTAAACCGGTCTAATTCGGTTCAATCCGGTACTGTCGTAAAATAAAATTCTAATACTGTCAAAAATTTATAAAAAATATTCTAAGCCTTTTATCCTCTTACAGTAGACCATTCTATCCGCTCTAAGTATTTATAAAAATTCGGTCAAAGTTCAGTCAACCTTGGTTCAATTGAACCGAACCAGAGAAACTTCAGACTGAATTTCGAAAGCCTATTTGATTTCGTTTTTACACCAAAATTACACCATTATACTACATTTTTCATTCTCTTTCTGATGGTGAAATAAAAAATTTTCGGGTACTATTTATCCCGGAGTCCCGATTTTTGTGGGCCCCACAGTTACTATTCACGTGCCCACGGTTACTATTTACCGATCTGGTCAAAGATGCATCACTATTCAATGGGACCTAGTGATGATGATGTTTCCAACACAATTATGATGTTATACTTTAGAGAGACATAGTTGCTATTCATCATCATGACATTGCTGATGTCATCGCTGATGTCATCATGGTCCCACATTTACTATTCAATGGACCCCACTTGGGCCCACCTTTACTGATCAGTGGACCCCACCTTGGCTCACTTTTCACTTTTAGTGGGTCCCACATGGGCCCACTTTTTACTTTTAAATGGGTCCCACTTGGGCCCACTTCTCATCCGAAGTAAATACTTTTGTTTACTGTTTCAGCCATTCCGGACTCGTTTGACCTCCGATTGACACAAAATTTGCGCCTACGGACTTGTATTGACGAGCTCTATCTAATGGTCTAATAAAATATTTTTCGATTCGGAAAAGTACTATTCACCCCGAAAATACTATTCACTCTAGAAAAATACTATTTACGACTAACCCGGTATTAGGACTATTACAATCTCCCCTACCAATTAAAAATTTCGTCCTCGAAATTTACCTGAATTGAAGAGCTGGGGATACTGTTGTCTCATAGTGTCTTCTAGGTCCCACGTTGCTTCCTCGACATTGTGGTGATTCCAGAGAATCTTCACCAGTGGGATCTGTTTGTTTCTGAGCTGCTTAACTTCTCTGGCCAGAATCTTCACTGGATATTCTTCATAAGTCATATCCTGCTGAACTCGAACTTCTTCAGGCCTAATAATATGACTGGGGTCTGAACGGTACCTTCGAAGCATAGAGACGTGAAAGACGTCATGAATCTTCTCTAATTCTTGTGGAAGCTTCAATCTGTAAGCTACTGGTCCAATCCGCTGAATAATCTCATACGGGCCAATGAATCTCGGACTTAGCTTGCCTTTATTTCCAAATCTCAAGATCTTCTTCCATGGAGAAACTTTCAGAAATACTTTATCTCCCACTTGAAACTCTATATCTTTCCTCTTCAGATCTGCATATGACTTCTGTCGATCCATGGCTTCTTTCAATCTATCTTTAATTACTCGAACCTTTTCTTCCGTTTCTTTAATCAGATCTGACCCCACAATCTTACTCTCACTAAGCTCTGTCCAACAAAGAGGAGTTCTGCACTTTCTACCATACAAAGCTTCATAAGGAGCCATCTTGATACTAGTCTGATAACTATTGTTGTAGGCGAATTCTGCTAGAGGCAAATACCGCTCCCAACGGTTACCAAACTCAAGTATACAACATCTCAACATATCTTCCAAAATCTAAATCACACGCTCAGATTGTCCATCAGTCTGAGGGTGGAAAGCTGTGCTGAAATGTAATATAGTTCCCAAAGCTTCCTGAAGTCTTTTCCAAAACTGAGAAGTGAATCTCGGATCACGATCTGAAATGATGGAGGAAGGAACTCCATGCAGTCTTACAATCTCACTAATGTATAACTCTGCCAGCTTGGACAACGAATAATCCATTCTGATAGGCAAAAAGTGAGTTGATTTAGTGAGTCGATCAACAATTACCCAAACTGCATCATGTTTCTTTCTCGAGAGAGGAAACCCCGACACAAAGTCCATGGTTATCCTGTCCCATTTCCATTCAGGAATGATAATAGGCTGAAGTAAACCTGAAGGAACTTGATGTTCTGCCTTGACTTGCTGACAAATCAGACACTTACCCACAAACTCTGTCACTTCACGTTTCATGCCTGGCCACCAATAGAGCATCTTCAAATCCTGATACATCTTATTACAACCAGGATGCATAGCAAAGCTGCTGTGATGAGCTTCTGACAGAATATTCCTTCTCAAATCAGCTTGATCAGGAACGCACAATCTCTGTTTGTAATACAGTCCACCATCTGAACCCAATGAGTACTCACTGACATGGCCATCTTTCACCTGAGACATAATGGTGGACAACCGATCATCCTGCTTCTGAGCATCTTTCACATGCTGGAGAAAATCTGGCTTAACGTGCATTTCTGCAATCAAAGCTCCATCATCTGATAAGTCCAGACTAACATTCATAGCTTGTAGAGAAGCCATGAACTTCCTACTGAGAGCATCAGCTACGATGTTAGCTTTACCAGGATGATAGTCGATGAAGCACTCATAGTCTTTAATCAATTCAAGCCAACGTCTTTGCCTCAAGTTAAGCTCCTTCTGAGTAAGCAAATACTTCAGACTCTTATGATCAGTGTAGATGTAGCATTTCTCACCATAGAGATAATGTCTCCAGATTTTTAATGCAAATACAATTGCTGCCAACTCAAGATCATGAGTAGGGTAATTCTTCTCATGAGTCTTAAGCTGTCGGGAGGCATAAGCAATCACCTTGCCTTCCTGCATCAATACACAACCCAATCCATTTCTGGAAGCATCACTGAAGACCACAAAATCCTTATCAGATTCAGGTTGCACTAACACTGGAGCTTCAGTCAGCATACACTTAAGCTTCTCAAAACTCTCCTGACATTTATCTGACCATTCAAACATGACATTCTTTTGTAACAATCGAGTCAGAGGAGTTGCAATCGAAGAGAAACCCTTCACGAATCTTCTATAGTAACCGGCCAAGCCAAGAAAACTCCTAACCTCGGTAACACTCCTGGGTGGCTTCCACAGAAGGATCGCTTCAATCTTTTTAGGATCAACTTTAATACCCTCTGTTGACACCACGTGACCCAAAAATGATACCTCATCCAGCCAGAATTCACATTTACTGAACTTGGCATAAAGCTGCTTATCTTTTAGAGTCTGCAGTACAATCCTCAAATGCACATCATGCTCCTCTGGAGTCTTCGAATACACCAAAATATCATCAATAAAAACAACCACAAACTGGTCCAAGTAAGGGTGAAAAACCCTATTCATCAGATCCATAAAAGCTACAGGAGCATTTGTCAATCCAAAAGGCATGACCATGAACTCATAATGACCATATCTGGTGCGAAAAGCTGTCTTATGCACATCTGACTCTTTAATCTTTAGCTGATGGTAGCCAGATCTTAGGTTAATTTTGGAAAACACACCCGCACCTTTCAACTGATCAAACAAATCATCAATCCGAGGCAGTGGGTACTTGTTCTTTATGGTGACTTTATTCAGTTGTCTATAATCAATACATAATCGAAGTGACCCATCCTTCTTTTTCACAAAGAGAACTGGTGCACCCCAAGGTGAAACACTCGGTCTGATGAAGCCTTTATTAAATAATTCTTGCAACTGAATCTTCAATTCTCTGAGTTCTGAAGGCGCCATTCTATAAGGAGCAATAGAGATAGGTGCAGTACCAGGTACTAAGTCAATAGTAAACTCTAACTCTCTATCAGGTGGCAAACCTGGAAGTTCTTCAGGAAAAACATCTTGAAACTCTCGAACAGTAGGCACATCTGAAGCTTTAAGTTCATCCTTTTTAGTCTCCATTGCATAGCACAAGTAGGCAACACACCCTTTTCTGATAAGTCTCTTAGCTGCAGTAGCTGAAATCACATCAGAAAGAAAATCTAATCTTTCACCCACAATAACCACCTCCTGATCATCTACGGTCTTAAGGGTTACTCTTTTTCTTTCACAATCAACATTAACACGGTGAGCAGTTAACCAATCCATACCCAGAATCACATCAAACTCTCGGAAGGGAAGGTCAATCAAATTGGCAGGAAACACATAACCTTGAGCACTAATAGGACAATCTCTATAAACTTTGTTCACTACTACACTATGCCCCAAAGGATTACTCACTAAAATATCCTGGTCTAACTGACTGTCATGCAACCCTTTATCCCGAGCAATAGCAGTACTAATATAGGAATGCGTAGAACCAGGATCAATCAAGGCATAAACTGAATGAGAAAGCAGTGAGAATTTACCAACAATGACGTCTGGAGCATCATCCTGTTCACGGGCTCTAACAGCATATGCATGTCCAGTGGTACGACCCTGAGGTGGCCGTACTGAGGGGCCTAAAACTGCCTGTGGAGGAGCTGCTCCCCTACCATGTCCTCTCTGAGGGACTGACCCTCCACCCACAGCTAGTGATGCTGCAGTGGACGGTTTGGCCTCAGGACAATCTCTGATCTGGTGTTCCCGGGACCCACATCTGAAACAAGCCCTGTTCATATATCTGCACTCGCCCATATGAAACCTCTTACAATGAGGGCACTGTGGAACTGGATCTCGTACTCTACTCCTAGGTGCGCTAGCTACTGATGTGACTAGGGCACTGCTGCCGACTGGGTTCCTCCGAATAGTAACAGGTGCTGCTGATGCACGGCTCTGTGAATGAGGAGGCCCTCTAAACTTTTTACTCTGACCAGCTACACCAGAAAACTGACCCAATTTCCTCTTTTGCTTGAACCGGGACTGTCTATCAGCTTCCTCTGAAATAATAGTCTCTGATCTAAGGGCTTCTTCAACCAAGGACCTCATATCTATATGCCTCTGAGAACCCAAAGCCAATCTGATGTTATTATTCAGACCTCTTTCAAACCTGTGGCATAATTTATGCTCAGTCATGGACTCATCATCTAGGTAGGCACTGAGCCGCTCAAACTCTCTCTCGTACTCTGCAACTGACTTGTTCCCCTGTCTGAGCCTCCAAAAGGCATCTTGCATAGCAGATTTATACTCAGACCCGATGTATTTCTTCTCAAACTGAGTCTGAAAGAACCCCCAAGTAACTTGATCCGCTGGAGTGTGCTTACGAACTGAACTCCACCATGTATAAGCAGGACCCTGAAGCAGAGCCACTGCTCCCTGAAGCATCTCATCCGGCAGACTCTGAGTGGTCTCGAATATCCTCTTTAACTTAAACATCCACTCCTCCGCCTGAACTGGAGTCAAAGGATCTCGACCGTAGAAATCTTCAGCTCCTAACCTCTTAATCTGTTCCAGAATAGGTCTCCGTCTAAGTGGAGCTAGCTACTGTACAGACCTTGAGGTTGTTGCTGCGATTGCATAAACTGGTAGAAATTTGCCATCATGTTCATGAACTCAGGCTGCTGCTGAGGAGGAGGAACAATCGACGGAGTAGCCTGATGACGAGGCGACCTCGATCGACTCATACTGACTGATGCGGCACTCTCCACATCACTATCATGACGACCTTCATCTGACGCCATACTCGCGATCTAACACAAGGAGCAAGCATACATTAGCCTCACATAACTATACTGTCCAAAAATTTATTGGCATGTACATGTACTTATACTAATCCCATTGACCCACTCCGATCTTAGAACCACCTAAACCGGAGCTCTGATACCATTTAACTTGTAGCGCCCTATACCCGTATGTGATACGGATACCGGATGCTACAACACTGAACTAACATAAACTCTAATACTTTGTTATCTGATTAAATAACTATTCCTTTTAATCCGGTTAATCTAATTAAACTATTCAGGTTATTAAATAGATCATTAATTAAAACCGGTAAATTTTTTTTTATAGTACTGTATACGTGAATAGTACAGTATACGTGAATAGTATCGTATATACGAATAGTATCGTATGTATAATACTGTATGAATAGTACAATATGAATATTCAACTTACTTAAGTCTATTCATACTTATTAATTAATTATCAAACTTAATATTTACTATTTTTAATTCACCAATAACTATGTCGATTGACCTAAAACTGTCTAAATTACTATTTATTTAGTCAATATTCCTTTAACTTGAAAATCTATATTTTTATTTTACCAATGGTATTAACTTAATTTCTACTAATTATTAGGCATGCCAATCACAATATACTAGATACAGTTTTAATAGTTTATTACAGACCAAAACCCAAAAGTAGTAAGATTATAAGACACATACATGCCAAAATCTTAACATACTTAATTATTCCAAATAATACTCTTCAATACCACTTTCCAAGTGTGAGGTATGCTCTGCTCCCAAACTACTACGGAGTACCTACACGCAGTCAAATAAAACTACGTGCTGAGCATTAAATATGCTCAGTGGTGATTGCAATTCCATAAATTTTCACTTAATTTAATTTTTCATGCATAATGATATTCACATAAATAATATCATTTAATATTCATGAATAAACATATTTAATTTAATTCCCAACTAGGTATGCAATATTACATGTAATTATTTTTCAATTACATAATTAGGGCAATTACACAATTAATTCACATAAATAATCTTATTACCATTTTACCCTTAACTTATGGTAATAATTCATTTATACCCTTAAACTTTTTCAAAATGACAAAAATGCCATTAGTTCAATTATACTTCACCAAAATTACATTTATGCCATTAGTTCATTTTAACTTCATTATATTACCATTATGCCACTAATTCAATTATTTTTACTAAAATTACAATTTTGCCACTATTTTAATTAATTTCACTAACATTACAATTTTATCATTAATTTATATGCCAAATTACAGTTTTACTCTCCAATTAATATTTTCGTGCCAAATTACATTTTTACCCACAAAAAGTGGCCAATTATCATATTTAACCATTTATTTATATTTTTACCCTTATTAATTACCTTTAACACACATATACACAAAATTACAATTTTGCCCTCAAACCTTTTATTTAATAATATTTATGCCATTTTTCCACATAAATATTATTTTAATCACATTTTAACCATTTTAATCTTATTTTTTATAATTATGCCCCTGTAACTACTGGCAGACTCTGAATACAGGATAAACGAGACGTGAACTCCATAAGTTCACACAGAAATACCAGCGGAGTCCTGTGGGACCACCACTGTCTTTTAATACAGAACAGTACACTTAGGATATTCAGATACAGATATTCGGATACAGGAGTAGGACAATCATTGGCCTACTAAAAAGTGATATTCAGATACAGAAGTAGGACCATCATTGGCCTACTAAAAAGTGAGACGCCATGCTCACACCCGCGGTCTTATGTCCCTATGGCATGCCAACATATCCTGAACTAGACTTGACTACCAGATTACTACACAGGGCAATATTATTTTTTTTTTCACCTTATTAATATAATATACCTATTTTTTTTATTTTTCTTTTCATGGTATATCATCATAATATTTTATTCTTTTTCATGCCATTTCATCATTTCACATGTGATTATCATCATCATATCATCACATGCCATGTAAATTTATTATTTCATCATGGTACACATGCATACATACATACATGCATACGGCCCACATACCAATTTATTCATATTAATTCTTTTTATCAATTTTATCATTTATTTAGGCCAATTTCATGATGTATAACATCACTATGCTATCAATTACCATGAAAACACATTAAAATCATGACTTTACACATGATATACATTCGGCCATACATACATCACATACCATATGATGTTTTCACATGCTCCAACACATACCATTCATTAGTTCACATGCCAAGTACCATAGATCCATCATAATTATGCATAAAACATCATGTAAACACATAAAATTCACATGAATACCATTCGGCCAAAGAAAGAACTTTTCACACAAAATTTATTTCTTCAATTTAATCACCCATACCATCATTTTTAACATCCCTAAGCATGAATATCATGTTAATTTTAATTAAACATGCATAAATCACATACTTTCTTCACAAACATAACTTAAATTCATGCTTTTACCATGGAATTAAATGGAATTTGCAATCACAAACCTCAAATCCGTGTATTATACTTCTCAATTAACCTTTTCCTTGCCCTTAGCTTGCTTAGAAGTTCCTTCACCTATTGGACATAATTATGTCCAAACACAAAAATTAAGATTTAATCAAATCCAAGGTTCCTTTCAAAAATCAAACTTCATAAACGTCTTATTAACATCCTAGAGTACCCTTAGGAACCTTAAAACCAAATTAAAATCACTTAAATCACTTACCTCAATTTTACACCTAAACTTCAAGTCTAGATTTCACCAAGATTTACACCTCCAAACGAAATTTTGAGACCACCAATGGATTCTAGAGGGGCTGTATTATGTTAGAGAGGCTTGATCTTGAGGTGAGATGAAGAAAAATTGAAAGAAAAATGGTGAGAAAGAGAGGAGAGTGTATTCGGCCAAGAGAGGAAGAAGAGAGAGCTGAAATAAAAGGGAATCCAAGGGATTTCCAGAAATTTAAGTCTATTTAATTGGGTCAAACCGGACCCAACCAGGTCCAACCAAAGTGGTTGAGCCGATTTGGTTCGATTTTCACTTTTCGGGTCATTTTTCACTGTTTTGATGAAATTTAATGTTACTGAATTCATTTTCACTCCAAACCACTTCCATAATTCTTATAATATTAAAATTAGTCTCCTTTCAAAATTTCAGCTCAATCGGAGTCCGTTTTGGGTCCGGTTCACTTAAATCGGTCCAATTCGGTTCAATCCGGTACTGTCGTAAAATAAAATTCTAATACTGTCAAAAATTTCAAAAAAATATTCTAAGCCTTTTATCCTCTTAAAGTAGACCATTCTATCCGCTCTAAGTATTTATAAAAATTCGGTCAAAATTCAGTCAACCTTGGTTCAATTGAACCGAACCAGAGAAACTTCAAACTGAATTTCGGAAGCCTATTTGATTTCGTTTTTACACCAAAATTACACCATTATACTACATTTTTCATTCTCTTTCTGATGGTGAAATAAAAAAATTTCAGGTACTATTCATCCCGGAGTCCCGATTTTGTGGGCCCCACAGTTACTATTCACGGGCCCACGGTTACTATTTACAGATCTGGTCAAAGATGCCATCACTATTCAATGGGACCTAGTGATGATGATGTTTCCAACATAATTATGATGTTTCCAACACAATTATGATGTTATACTTTAGAGAGACATAGTTACTATTCATCATCATGACATTGCTGATGTCATCGTTGATGTCATCATGGTCCCACGTTTACTATTTAGTGGATCCTACCTTGGCCCACCTTTACTGATCAGTGGACCCCACCTGGGCCCACTTTTCACTTTTAGTGGGTCCCACATGGGCCCACTTTTTACTTTTAAATGGGTCCCACTTGGGCCCATTTCTCATCCGAAGTAAATACTTTTGTTTACTGTTTCAGCCATTTCGGACTCGTTTGACCTCCGATTGACACAAAATTTGCGCCTACGGACTCGTATTGACGAGCTCTATCTAATGGTCTAATAAAATATTTTTCGATTCGGAAAAGTACTATTCACCCCGAAAATACTATTCACTCTAGAAAAATACTATTTACGACTAACCCGGTATTGGGGCTATTACACGATGTATGTGAGATGCAGTACTCTTTGACTACAACCTCTGTTTGCGATCTGTTCTACCGTGGTTGATCCGCTAGCCTTGTCCCGGCCTGCACGGTGTCTATGAGATGCAGTACTCTCTGACTACAGCCTCTGTTTGCGATCTATTCTACCGCGGGTGATCTGCTAGCCTCGTCCTGGCCTGCAAGGTGTCTGTGAGATGCAATACTCTCTGACTACAACCTCTGTTTGCGATCTGTTCCATCGCATGTGATTGAACGTTCTGTCTTGGTAACCGCTTCTGGGCTTACACAGCACAACCTTAGTAACCTCCAACCAATCCGTGTAACATCCTATCTCCATCCGGCTATTTCAATGTCATATCTGCTAACCCCCATCCGGCTAGTACAATGTCTGATCTGCTAAACGACATCCGGCTAGTTCAATATTCTGATCTGCTAACCCCCTTAGGTCGGTATGGTGACTTGTTCGTCGTTTTCTTTGCTGGCTCTTATCCTGAACCTCTTCTTTTTTACTACAAAAAGGGCAAAGCAAATGTGTAGGGTATATAAAAGAGATGCTTACCTGCGGCAGTACATACCTATTGGGAGCATTGTCAGATGTGTGCCCCCTGAAGGACAGCTAGTTGTTCCCCATTTTCTTGATTGTACTGACTGTGACATGCCAGATATCGATTCCTCTATCATCTCCAATGCAGCCTCCTTGTTGAAAAGACCTGCATACTTCTCAAGAGGGTGAGAGAATTTGATGTTGAGCCTCCGGGGCGGAAAAAGATTTGAGTTTTCTCAAAGAACAAATTAGATTGGAAATTTTGTTGTTTGCCTGCAGGCGGGTGATTTTTCTATTTTGTTTTCATTTCCGTTTCTGTCTTTTCCTTATTTTGTTTTTGACCTTTACATTTTGAATGTATTTACAGTATATTGGATTTTCAAGGCCTTGAAAATGTCTTTTTGTTTTGTTATTTTTCTTTGAGAATTTGTATTTTTTTTTGTGTTGTTTGTGTTTGAGGATTTGTATTCTTGTACATTTGTACATTTGAATTTGGATTTTGTACACTTACTATGTGATGTATGTGAGCGTATATCTTATGATAGGGACACTTACCTGATTGCCCCCAGCATGGCATGCATGAGTCTGACTAAACTCATCTCTTGAATCATCTTTAAACCTGAGGTCTATTCGGACCCCTCATCTGAGACATGTACATATACAAAACACTGTGCACATGTGCGGAATCATGTATGTGCAATATACATACATTTGAATCCGGATTGTGTGAGGTGTGTTAGTGTACATCTTATGACAGAGAAACTTACCTGTTTGCTCCCGGCATGGTGTGCATGAGAAAGGCTTATTCTTTTCCCTCTTGGGAGCAGGTCCTTATTGCTCCTGACATGGTGTGCATGAGTCGGCCTGCTCTCTTAAATGTCTTCTTAGGAGCGGGTCATTGAGATTCCATTCTCGTGAGGACTTTATCTTGATCCTGATTGTTTGGCATGGATGAGCATCGATGTAGATTCAAAACTGTACCTTGGCTCACTTTTGCGTCTTATTTGCCCCCGACAATAGTATGTGTGGATAGTTCGGCTTCTCAAGGAATCTTATTTTCTACAGATTTGTGTGATTCCGAATTTCCCTGAGCATGGTGTCTCCGGATAGGCTTGTCCTTCTGGGCATTTCACCCCCTCTATACCTATTCACTTGATTTTATGCCGGATACAGTGGCCGACCATGCGGAGCTGAACCCGTCCTTTGGATCATCCTTGCTCATGAGGTCTATTCGGACCTATCCTTCTGAGTTATGTACACAACAACATATACAAAAGATTGTGTGTGCGTATGGCATAATGTGTGTCAAGTATACATACAAAACTATATATAAGAAACACGTGCAAAGGATTAATGTACAAGAATTGTGTGTGCATATCTATACATGTAAAAGACTGAATGCACATGACATGCATGTGATATGCAAAATGAATAGACCACATCCCAGGTGGTTAAGGGATTCGTTGAGGGTGCTGCTTGGCTGCTCACGTTGTCTGATGCCCCCAAGGATGTAGAAAAGCGTTGCCTTGACTTTACGAACTCTGACCCATAATCTTTTCAAGGAGAACTTACCCGTATGTACCTTTGCCCCCCGGTCAATGAGCATCTTGCCCCCGAGACTCTGAATCAAGTTCTACATTATGCGGCACCTGTCTGAAGGGAAGTTATTTCGAGTAATGCTGCCTTATTGCTCCAGGCTTCAAAAGTCATTGTTTTAAAGGTAGTGCGTCCCTTGTGGATTTTCACACTAGCTTTTCTTAGCGGGAAATACGTCCCTTTAGGGATTTTCACATAACCCTGTGCCTAATTTTTGCCTGGAGTGGACCCAACCCAATCCAGCGGCTTTTTTTTTTATTTTTTTTTGAAGGACAGACCCTAACTTTTGCTTAGAGAGCTAGTTACGGTTTTCATCTCTAACGGCCTTTTTTTTTTTAGACTCTCTTGCCTTTCAGGTTTGGCTGTAAGAAAAGTTGAAGCTACTATCAAAGCCCCTTCCTAGGGTAATCCGCAATTATTCTTTGAGGCATTTCTCTCTAGGTATCGATCGCATTCCATGGCCTCCCTTGATGAATGTGTTGCTAGATTGGGTGAAGTAGTAGATGAGGGTCGGGTTCTTTAGGGCTTCATGAAGCTGCCCTTCACACTACCACCCATTGTGTTTAATAGTTCAGAGGGATTAATGACGTAGTGAGGCATCCCTATCCCTCTAAAGTGGACCTTTATCTTCAGCTTTTACCTCCAGATACCATAGCCTCTGGGCAAGCTGCCGGTGAAGACTATTATGCCATCTATCGGGGGCTGTTCTTTCACTCCCCCTAATGCACTCAAGTAGCGGGTGCTTAGTCTCACAATGGATAACATAACTCATCGACTTAGACATCTGGACAGTGAGAGTAGTAGCAGAGCGTAGTCATTTAGATTTCATACATTCAGCAATGAACAACATTTCTCTTTTTATAAATGAACTAGAAAATAATGAACACATGTATTTGCAAAGATTGTGTACATTTTAATATGATTTCTCCACACATGATCATTATCTAACATCGATTCAAAATGTAAAACTATATCTAATCTCAGGGTATATCTTGTAAGCATCAAACTCCTATCTCCAATCAGCCCTCTCGGGTTTTCTTGATTGGATATTTTCTCTCAAGCCTCTAATTTTTTACCAGGATGCCTGTTTTTTTGTTTTCACCCTGAGGACGCGCCCAAGTTTAGCAAGGCCGCCTTTTTTTGGTTTTTGACTCGCGGGGCTTTTATTTTCTCCTTTTGATTTTTAGTCTTTAGCCATGGATCCTCTTGAATTTGTCGATGTTGACTGGTTCCTTGAAGTCATCTTTATCGATACCTATTGCTGCTGTCTTGGATAATAACTTTTGAAGAACAAGGGCCCTCCTCACATCGGCCTGAACTTGCCTCATTTGTCCGGAACCCCTGGTCTCATTTGCTCGAAGAATGAACATCCCTCTTTCATTAGATACTTTCTAACCTCCGTCATGAATGGTTGAGCATAGAATTTTTTGATAGATCCAGCTGTGGTAATAATCCCATGATTCGTCCTTGCCTGACGCGTTTAACTGCCGCTGCCATTATTGTGCCCCTTTCAGCTTCCAAGATTTAGGTTGTCTTAAAGGTTTGAACTTTACAATGATCGGCCATGCTGCTTCTGCCCCCCTAGGACTTTTGTAGAGGTTCCGATGATGATTCTTTAGCATTAAAGCATACAAGGCAATTTTTCTGCCCAATCTTTGTAATTCTGGACCATATTAGCTAAGATCCTCTTGACATTCTTGTTGGCAGCTTCTACTACCCCGTTGGTTTGAGGACGATACGGAGAAGACTTATGATGTTCAATACCATATTTTTGGAGTAACTTCCTCGTTTCGGCCATGAACTGGACCCCGTTGTCAGATACCACGTGGTGTGGGAGGCCATACCTACATATCGAATTTTTCTTGATGAATTTTGCCGTATCCCAAGCATCCACCTTCTTGAAGGACTCAGCTTCTACCCACTTGGTAAAATAGTCAATCGCGACAACGGTGTATCTATGCCCATTGGAGGTTGTGGGGCATATCTCTCCAATAATATCAATCCCCCAAGCTGCAAATGGCCAAGGTGACATCAAATTATGCAATTTTGAAATGGGCAAGTGCCTTAAATCCGCATATTGTTGGCATAACTAACATTGCTTTACATACTTCGAGCAATCGTTATCTATGGTGAGCCAGAAGAATCCTTGTCTCATAATCTTTTTGGCCAATGTCAGCCCGTTCATATGCCCTCCGCATACGCCAGCATGTATTTCTTCCATTACCCTCTTGGCATCTTTCTCATCCAAACACCTCAACTAGATACCATCAGCCTTATGAATCATTCTCTAATTTTTCTTGGTGGCTTTTTCTGGAAAGGTCGCATTTTCTAGGTAGTTCATAATATCGTAGCACCACGGCTTCCCATCCACTACTTCTGTTTCCATGACAGATTTAGACTTGAAGCTAGGTCTCTCAGAGCTAGAAATTAAAAACCGGCTTCATAACCACTCCTTCGGGATTGTCCCACACTGAGACTAAAGTGGCGAGCACACCGTCTAACTGGTTTTCATCCCTTGGAATAAAACGGAACATACACACTTCAAACTGACTGCTCAGCCCTCTCAAGTGCTTGATGTATGGCATTAGCCTCTCTTCTTTAACGGCCCATTCACCTCGGATTTGATTCATCACCAGGGAGGAATCACCAAACACTTCCACATTTATTTTTTTTTTTGCTCCTAAGGCTATCAACGCCTCCAACCCAAAGGCACACGCTTCATACTCAGCTTCGTTATTGGTAGCCTTGAACCTCAATTTCTTCGCCAAAGGGAGCTTCTCATCATCCGGGGTGGTTAAAATAATCCCTACTCCTGCCCCCTTGTTGTTCACGGCTCCGTCAAAGTGCAACTGCCAACCTTGAACTCCAATAGCTGTCACTTCCTCATCTTGAAAGTTAAACTCATACGAGTCCCCTTGAATTGGGTGTTCTGCCAGGAATTCGGCGACTGCATGTCCTTTGATAGTTTTCCAAGTAATATACTCTACATCGAATTCTTGTAGCAACAATAACCACCTTCCCATTTTCCCAAGTAAAGATAGAGCTTCCTGTAGGTACCTTAAAGGATTCTGCTTCGCTACTGCCTATACTCTATAGGCATGAAAGTAATGCCTTAATTTCTTAGAAGCTCAGATTACCGCAAGGCAAATCTTTTCTACTTCTGTATACTTAATCTCGTAAGCCAGGAACTTCTTGCTAAGGTAGCGAACAGCAAATTCAACTCCAAATTCATGCTCCTAGGCCATCATGGCGCCTACAGAATTGTCCTCTATGGCCAGGTATAGAATCAGGTGTTTTATTGGCTGCGGTGGTCTCAACACCGGTGGATTCAGCAGATACTCTCTGACGGTATCGAAGGCCTTTTGACAACTTTCGTTCCATACTACTGGTGGGTCTTTTCTGAGTAGTTTGAAAATCGGTTCGCAGATCGAAGTAAGCTTAGCGATAAACCTACTGACGTACTGCAATCTGCCCAAGAAGCATCTCACATCTTTTTCCTTCTACAATATTGGCATCTCTCTGATGGCCCTAACCTTATCTTGGTCAATTTCAATTCCCCTCTGGCTAGCTACGTGTACTAGGAGTTTTCTTGAGGTGACACCAAAGATACACTTCTTAGGATTTAATTGTAGATTGTACTTGTTTGGAAGAACTTTTCTAGGGCTTCGGAATGACCTTCTCTAGTGGCCAACTTGATCATCATGTCATCCACGTATACCTCCACTTCTTTATGGATCAAGTCATTTAAGATTTTTGTTGCCATCCTCTGATAAGTGGCTCCTGCATTTTTTAGGCCAAAAGGCATTACCCGGTAGGAATGATAATAGGCTGAAGTAAACCTGAAGGAACTTGATGTTCTGCCTTGACTTGCTGACAAATCAGACACTTACCCACAAACTCTGTCACTTCACGTTTCATGCCTGGCCACCAATAGAGCATCTTCAAATCCTGATACATCTTATTACAACCAGGATGCATAGCAAAGCTGCTGTGATGAGCTTCTGACAGAATATTCCTTCTCAAATCAGCTTGATCAGGAACGCACAATCTCTGTTTGTAATACAGTCCACCATCTGAACCCAATGAGTACTCACTGACATGGCCATCTTTCACCTGAGACATAATGGTGGACAACCGATCATCCTGCTTCTGAGCATCTTTCACATGCTGGAGAAAATCTGGCTTAACGTGCATTTCTGCAATCAAAGCTCCATCATCTGATAAGTCCAGACTAACATTCATAGCTTGTAGAGAAGCCATGAACTTCCTACTGAGAGCATCAGCTACGATGTTAGCTTTACCAGGATGATATTCGATGAAGCACTCATAGTCTTTAATCAATTCAAGCCAACGTCTTTGCCTCAAGTTAAGCTCCTTCTGAGTAAGCAAATACTTCAGACTCTTATGATCAGTGTAGATGTAGCATTTCTCACCATAGAGATAATGTCTCCAGATTTTTAATGCAAATACAATTGCTGCCAACTCAAGATCATGAGTAGGGTAATTCTTCTCATGAGTCTTAAGCTGTCGGGAGGCATAAGCAATCACCTTGCCTTCCTGCATCAATACACAACCCAATCCATTTCTGGAAGCATCACTGAAGACCACAAAATCCTTATCAGATTCAGGTTGCACTAACACTGGAGCTTCAGTCAGCATACACTTAAGCTTCTCAAAACTCTCCTGACATTTATCTGACCATTCAAACATGACATTCTTTTGTAACAATCGAGTCAGAGGAGTTGCAATCGAAGAGAAACCCTTCACGAATCTTCTATAGTAACCGGCCAAGCCAAGAAAACTCCTAACCTCGGTAACACTCCTGGGTGGCTTCCACTGAAGGATCGCTTCAATCTTTTTAGGATCAACTTTAATACCCTCTGTTGACACCACGTGACCCAAAAATGATACCTCATCCAGCCAGAATTCACATTTACTGAACTTGGCATAAAGCTGCTTATCTTTTAGAGTCTGCAGTACAATCCTCAAATGCACATCATGCTCCTCTGGAGTCTTCGAATACACCAAAATATCATCAATAAAAACAACCACAAACTGGTCCAAGTAAGGGTGAAAAACCCTATTCATCAGATCCATAAAAGCTACAGGAGCATTTGTCAATCCAAAAGGCATGACCATGAACTCATAATGACCATATCTGGTGCGAAAAGCTGTCTTAGGCACATCTGACTCTTTAATCTTTAGCTGATGGTAGCCAGATCTTAGGTTAATTTTGGAAAACACACCCGCACCTTTCAACTGATCAAACAAATCATCAATCCGAGGCAGTGGGTACTTGTTCTTTATGGTGACTTTATTCAGTTGTCTATAATCAATACATAATCGAAGTGACCCATCCTTCTTTTTCACAAAGAGAACTGGTGCACCCCAAGGTGAAACACTCGGTCTGATGAAGCCTTTATTAAATAATTCTTGCAACTGAATCTTCAATTCTCTGAGTTCTGAAGGCGCCATTCTATAAGGAGCAATAGAGATAGGTGCAGTACCAGGTACTAAGTCAATAGTAAACTCTAACTCTCTATCAGGTGGCAAACCTGGAAGTTCTTCAGGAAAAACATCTTGAAACTCTCGAACAGTAGGCACATCTGAAGCTTTAAGTTCATCCTTTTTAGTCTCCATTGCATAGCACAAGTAGGCAACACACCCTTTTCTGATAAGTCTCTTAGCTGCAGTAGCTGAAATCACATCAGAAAGAAAATCTAATCTTTCACCCACAATAACCACCTCCTGATCATCTACGGTCTTAAGGGTTACTCTTTTTCTTTCACAATCAACATTAACACGGTGAGCAGTTAACCAATCCATACCCAGAATCACATCAAACTCTCGGAAGGGAAGGTCAATCAAATTGGCAGGAAACACATAACCTTGAGCACTAATAGGACAATCTCTATAAACTTTGTTCACTACTACACTATGCCCCAAAGGATTACTCACTAAAATATCCTGGTCTAACTGACTGTCATGCAACCCTTTATCCCGAGCAATAGCAGTACTAATATAGGAATGCGTAGAACCAGGATCAATCAAGGCATAAACTGAATGAGAAAGCAGTGAGAATTTACCAACAATGACGTCTGGAGCATCATCCTGTTCACGGGCTCTAACAGCATATGCATGTCCAGTGGTACGACCCTGAGGTGGCCGTACTGAGGGGCCTAAAACTGCCTGTGGAGGAGCTGCTCCCCTACCATGTCCTCTCTGAGGGACTGACCCTCCACCCACAGCTAGTGATGCTGCAGTGGACGGTTTGGCCTCAGGACAATCTCTGATCTGGTGTTCCCGAGACCCACATCTGAAACAAGCCCTGTTCATATATCTGCACTCGCCCATATGAAACCTCTTACAATGAGGGCACTGTGGAACTGGATCTCGTACTCTACTCCTAGGTGCGCTAGCTACTGATGTGACTAGGGCACTGCTGCCGACTGGGTTCCTCCGAATAGTAACAGGTGCTGCTGATGCACGGCTCTGTGAATGAGGAGGCCCTCTAAACTTTTTACTCTGACCAGCTACACCAGAAAACTGACCCAATTTCCTCTTTTGCTTGAACCGGGACTGTCTATCAGCTTCCTCTGAAATAATAGTCTCTGATCTAAGGGCTTCTTCAACCAAGGACCTCATATCTATATGCCTCTGAGAACCCAAAGCCAATCTGATGTTATTATTCAGACCTCTTTCAAACCTGTGGCATAATTTATGCTCAGTCATGGACTCATCATCTAGGTAGGCACTGAGCCGCTCAAACTCTCTCTCGTACTCTGCAACTGACTTGTTCCCCTGTCTGAGCCTCCAAAAGGCATCTTGCATAGCAGATTTATACTCAGACCCGATGTATTTCTTCTCAAACTGAGTCTGAAAGAACCCCCAAGTAACTTGATCCGCTGGAGTGTGCTTACGAACTGAACTCCACCATGTATAAGCAGGACCCTGAAGCAGAGCCACTGCTCCCTGAAGCATCTCATCCGGCAGACTCTGAGTGGTCTCGAATATCCTCTTTAACTTAAACATCCACTCCTCCGCCTGAACTGGAGTCAAAGTATCTCGACCGTAGAAATCTTCAGCTCCTAACCTCTTAATCTGTTCCAGAATAGGTCTCCGTCTAAGTGGAGCTAGCTACTGTACAGACCTTGAGGTTGTTGCTGCGATTGCATAAACTGGTAGAAATTTGCCATCATGTTCATGAACTCAGGCTGCTGCTGAGGAGGAGGAACAATCGACGGAGTAGCCTGATGACGAGGCGACCTCGATCGACTCATACTGACTGATGCGGCACTCTCCACATCACTATCATGACGACCTTCATCTGACGCCATACTCGCGATCTAACACAAGGAGCAAGCATACATTAGCCTCACATAACTATACTGTCCAAAAATTTATTGGCATGTACATGTACTTATACTAATCCCATTGACCCACTCCGATCTTAGAACCACCTAAACCGGAGCTCTGATACCATTTAACTTGTAGCGCCCTATACCCGTATGTGATACGGATACCGGATGCTACAACACTGAACTAACATAAACTCTAATACTTTGTTATCTGATTAAATAACTATTCCTTTTAATCCGGTTAATCTAATTAAACTATTCAGGTTATTAAATAGATCATTAATTAAAACCGGTAAATTTTTTTTATAGTACTGTATACGTGAATAGTACAGTATACGTGAATAGTATCGTATATACGAATAGTATCGTATGTATAATACTGTATGAATAGTACAATATGAATATTCAACTTACTTAAGTCTATTCATACTTATTAATTAATTATCAAACTTAATATTTACTATTTTTAATTCATCAATAACTATGTCGATTGACCTAAAACTGTCTAAATTACTATTTATTTAGTCAATATTCCTTTAACTTGAAAATCTATATTTTTATTTTACCAATGGTATTAACTTAATTTCTACTAATTATTAGGCATGCCAATCACAATATACTAGATACAGTTTTAATAGTTTATTACAGACCAAAACCCAAAAGTAGTAAGATTATAAGACACATACATGCCAAAATCTTAACATACTTAATTATTCCAAATAATACTCTTCAATACCACTTTCCAAGTGTGAGGTATGCTCTGCTCCCAAACTACTACGGAGTACCTACACGCAGTCAAATAAAACTACGTGCTGAGCATTAAATATGCTCAGTGGTGATTGCAATTCCATAAATTTTCACTTAATTTAATTTTTCATGCATAATGATATTCACATAAATAATATCATTTAATATTCATGAATAAACATATTTAATTTAATTCCCAACTAGGTATGCAATATTACATGTAATTATTTTTCAATTACATAATTAGGGCAATTACACAATTAATTCACATAAATAATCTTATTACCATTTTACCCTTAACTTATGGTAATAATTCATTTATACCCTTAAACTTTTTCAAAATGACAAAAATGCCATTAGTTCAATTATACTTCACCAAAATTACATTTATGCCATTAGTTCATTTTAACTTCATTATATTACCATTATGCCACTAATTCAATTATTTTTACTAAAATTACAATTTTGCCACTATTTTAATTAATTTCACTAACATTACAATTTTATCATTAATTTATATGCCAAATTACAGTTTTACTCTCCAATTAATATTTTCGTGCCAAATTACATTTTTACCCACAAAAAGTGGCCAATTATCATATTTAACCATTTATTTATATTTTTACCCTTATTAATTACCTTTAACACACATATACACAAAATTACAATTTTGCCCTCAAACCTTTTATTTAATAATATTTATGCCATTTTTCCACATAAATATTATTTTAATCACATTTTAACCATTTTAATCTTATTTTTTATAATTATGCCCCTGTAACTACTGGCAGACTCTGAATACAGGATAAACGAGACGTGAACTCCATAAGTTCACACAGAAATACCAGCGGAGTCCTGTGGGACCACCACTGTCTTTTAATACAGAACAGTACACTTAGGATATTCAGATACAGATATTCGGATACAGGAGTAGGACAATCATTGGCCTACTAAAAAGTGATATTCAGATACAGAAGTAGGACCATCATTGGCCTACTAAAAAGTGATATTCAGATACAGAAGTAGGACCATCATTGGCCTACTAAAAAGTGAGACGCCATGCTCACACCCGCGGTCTTATGTCCCTATGGCATGCCAACATATCCTGAACTAGACTTGACTACCAGATTACTACACAGGGCAATATTATTTTTTTTTTCACCTTATTAATATAATATACCTATTTTTTTTATTTTTCTTTTCATGGTATATCATCATAATATTTTATTCTTTTTCATGCCATTTCATCATTTCACATGTGATTATCATCATCATATCATCACATGCCATGTAAATTTATTATTTCATCATGGTACACATGCATACATACATACATGCATACGGCCCACATACCAATTTATTCATATTAATTCTTTTTATCAATTTTATCATTTATTTAGGCCAATTTCATGATGTATAACATCACTATGCTATCAATTACCATGAAAACACATTAAAATCATGACTTTACACATGATATACATTCGGCCATACATACATCACATACCATATGATGTTTTCACATGCTCCAACACATACCATTCATTAGTTCACATGCCAAATACCATAGATCCATCATAATTATGCATAAAACATCATGTAAACACATAAAATTCACATGAATACCATTCGGCCAAAGAAAGAACTTTTCACACAAAATTTATTTCTTCAATTTAATCACCCATACCATCATTTTTAACATCCCTAAGCATGAATATCATGTTAATTTTAATTAAACATGCATAAATCACATACTTTCTTCACAAACATAACTTAAATTCATGCTTTTACCATGGAATTAAATGGAATTTGCAATCACAAACCTCAAATCCGTGTATTATACTTCTCAATTAACCTTTTCCTTGCCCTTAGCTTGCTTAGAAGTTCCTTCACCTATTGGACATAATTATGTCCAAACACAAAAATTAAGATTTAATCAAATCCAAGGTTCCTTTCAAAAATCAAACTTCATAAACGTCTTATTAACATCCTAGAGTACCCTTAGGAACCTTAAAACCAAATTAAAATCACTTAAATCACTTACCTCAATTTTACACCTAAACTTCAAGTCTAGATTTCACCAAGATTTACACCTCCAAACGAAATTTTGAGACCACCAATGGATTCTAGAGGGGCTGTATTATGTTAGAGAGGCTTGATCTTGAGGTGAGATGAAGAAAAATTAAAAGAAAAATGGTGAGAAAGAGAGGAGAGTGTATTCGGCCAAGAGAGGAAGAAGAGAGAGCTGAAATAAAAGGGAATCCAAGGGATTTCCAGAAATTTAAGTCTATTTAATTGGGTCAAACCGGACCCAACCAGGTCCAACCAAAGTGGTTGAGCCGATTTGGTTCGATTTTCACTTTTCGGGTCATTTTTCACTGTTTTGATGAAATTTAATGTTACTGAATTCATTTTCACTCCAAACCACTTCCATAATTCTTATAATATTAAAATTAGTCTCCTTTCAAAATTTCAGCTCAATCGGAGTCCGTTTTGGGTCCGGTTCACTTAAATCGGTCCAATTCGGTTCAATCCGGTACTGTCGTAAAATAAAATTCTAATACTGTCAAAAATTTCAAAAAAATATTCTAAGCCTTTTATCCTCTTAAAGTAGACCATTCTATCCGCTCTAAGTATTTATAAAAATTCGGTCAAAGTTCAGTCAACCTTGGTTCAATTGAACCGAACCAGAGAAACTTCAAACTGAATTTCGGAAGCCTATTTGATTTCGTTTTTACACCAAAATTACACCATTATACTACATTTTTCATTCTCTTTCTGATGGTGAAATAAAAAAATTTCAGGTACTATTCATCCCGGAGTCCCGATTTTTGTGGGCCCCACAGTTACTATTCACGGGCCCACGGTTACTATTTACAGATCTGGTCAAAGATGCCATCACTATTCAATGGGACCTAGTGATGATGATGTTTCCAACATAATTATGATGTTTCCAACACAATTATGATGTTATACTTTAGAGAGACATAGTTACTATTCATCATCATGACATTGCTGATGTCATCGTTGATGTCATCATGGTCCCACGTTTACTATTTAGTGGATCCTACCTTGGCCCACCTTTACTGATCAGTGGACCCCACCTGGGCCCACTTTTCACTTTTAGTGGGTCCCACATGGGCCCACTTTTTACTTTTAAATGGGTCCCACTTGGGCCCATTTCTCATCCGAAGTAAATACTTTTGTTTACTGTTTCAGCCATTTCGGACTCGTTTGACCTCCGATTGACACAAAATTTGCGCCTACGGACTCGTATTGACGAGCTCTATCTAATGGTCTAATAAAATATTTTTCGATTCGGAAAAGTACTATTCACCCCGAAAATACTATTCACTCTAGAAAAATACTATTTACGACTAACCCGGTATTGGGGCTATTACACGATGTATGTGAGATGCAGTATTCTTTGACTACAACCTCTGTTTGCGATCTGTTCTACCGTGGTTGATCCGCTAGCCTTGTCCCGGCCTGCACGGTGTCTATGAGATGCAGTACTCTCTGACTACAGCCTCTGTTTGCGATCTATTCTACCGCGGGTGATCTGCTAGCCTCGTCCTGGCCTGCAAGGTGTCTGTGAGATGCAATACTCTCTGACTACAACCTCTGTTTGCGATCTGTTCCATCGCATGTGATTGAACGTTCTGTCTTGGTAACCGCTTCTGGGCTTACACAGCACAACCTTAGTAACCTCCAACCAATCCGTGTAACATCCTATCTCCATCCGGCTATTTCAATGTCATATCTGCTAACCCCCATCCGGCTAGTACAATGTCTGATCTGCTAAACGACATCCGGCTAGTTCAATATTCTGATCTGCTAACCCCCTTAGGTCGGTATGGTGACTTGTTCGTCGTTTTCTTTGCTGGCTCTTATCCTGAACCTCTTCTTTTTTACTACAAAAAGGGCAAAGCAAATGTGTAGGGTATATAAAAGAGATGCTTACCTGCGGCAGTACATACCTATTGGGAGCATTGTCAGATGTGTGCCCCCTGAAGGACAGCTAGTTGTTCCCCATTTTCTTGATTGTACTGACTGTGACATGCCAGATATCGATTCCTCTATCATCTCCAATGCAGCCTCCTTGTTGAAAAGACCTGCATACTTCTCAAGAGGGTGAGAGAATTTGATGTTGAGCCTCCGGGGCGGAAAAAGATTTGAGTTTTCTCAAAGAACAAATTAGATTGGAAATTTTGTTGTTTGCCTGCAGGCGGGTGATTTTTCTATTTTGTTTTCATTTCCGTTTCTGTCTTTTCCTTATTTTGTTTTTGACCTTTACATTTTGAATGTATTTACAGTATATTGGATTTTCAAGGCCTTGAAAATGTCTTTTTGTTTTGTTATTTTTCTTTGAGAATTTGTATTTTTTTTTGTGTTGTTTGTGTTTGAGGATTTGTATTCTTGTACATTTGTACATTTGAATTTGGATTTTGTACACTTACTATGTGATGTATGTGAGCGTATATCTTATGATAGGGACACTTACCTGATTGCCCCCAGCATGGCATGCATGAGTCTGACTAAACTCATCTCTTGAATCATCTTTAAACCTGAGGTCTATTCGGACCCCTCATCTGAGACATGTACATATACAAAACACTGTGCACATGTGCGGAATCATGTGTGTGCAATATACATACATTTGAATCCGGATTGTGTGAGGTGTGTTAGTGTACATCTTATGACAGAGAAACTTACCTGTTTGCTCCCGGCATGGTGTGCATGAGAAAGGCTTATTCTTTTCCCTCTTGGGAGCAGGTCCTTATTGCTCCTGACATGGTGTGCATGAGTCGGCCTGCTCTCTTAAATGTCTTCTTAGGAGCGGGTCATTGAGATTCCATTCTCGTGAGGACTTTATCTTGATCCTGATTGTTTGGCATGGATGAGCATCGATGTAGATTCAAAACTGTACCTTGGCTCACTTTTGCGTCTGATTTGCCCCCGATAATAGTATGTGTGGATAGTTCGGCTTCTCAAGGAATCTTATTTTCTACAGATTTGTGTGATTCCGAATTTCCCTGAGCATGGTGTCTCCGGATAGGCTTGTCCTTCTGGGCATTTCACCCCCTCTATACCTATTCACTTGATTTTATGCCGGATACAGTGGCCGACCATGCGGAGCTGAACCCGTCCTTTGGATCATCCTTGCTCATGAGGTCTATTCGGACCTATCCTTCTGAGTTATGTACACAACAACATATACAAAAGATTGTGTGTGCGTATGGCATAATGTGTGTCAAGTATACATACAAAACTATATATAAGAAACACGTGCAAAGGATTAATGTACAAGAATTGTGTGTGCATATCTATACATGTAAAAGACTGAATGCACATGACATGCATGTGATATGCAAAATGAATAGACCACATCCCAGGTGGTTAAGGGATTCGTTGAGGGTGCTGCTTGGCTGCTCACGTTGTCTGATGCCCCCAAGGATGTAGAAAAGCGTTGCCTTGACTTTACGAACTCTGACCCATAATCTTTTCAAGGAGAACTTACCCGTATGTACCTTTGCCCCCCGGTCAATGAGCATCTTGCCCCCGAGACTCTGAATCAAGTTCTACATTATGCGGCACCTGTCTGAAGGGAAGTTATTTCGAGTAATGCTGCCTTATTGCTCCAGGCTTCAAAAGTCATTGTTTTAAAGGTAGTGCGTCCCTTGTGGATTTTCACACTAGCTTTTCTTAGCGGGAAATACGTCCCTTTAGGGATTTTCACATAACCCTGTGCCTAATTTTTGCCTGGAGTGGACCCAACCCAATCCAGCGGCTTTTTTTTTATTTTTTTTTGAAGGACAGACCCTAACTTTTGCTTAGAGAGCTAGTTACGGTTTTCATCTCTAACGGCCTTTTTTTTTTTTAGACTCTCTTGCCTTTCAGGTTTGGCTGCAAGAAAAGTTGAAGCTACTATCAAAGCCCCTTCCTAGGGTAATCCGCAATTATTCTTTGAGGCATTTCTCTCTAGGTATCGATCGCATTCCATGGCCTCCCTTGATGAATGTGTTGCTAGATTGGGTGAAGTAGTAGATGAGGGTCGGGTTCTTTAGGGCTTCATGAAGCTGCCCTTCACACTACCACCCATTGTGTTTAATAGTTCAGAGGGATTAATGACGTAGTGAGGCATCCCTATCCCTCTAAAGTGGACCTTTATCTTCAGCTTTTACCTCCAGATACCATAGCCTCTGGGCAAGCTGCCGGTGAAGACTATTATGCCATCTATCGGGGGCTGTTCTTTCACTCCCCCTAATGCACTCAAGTAGCGGGTGCTTAGTCTCACAATGGATAACATAACTCATCGACTTAGACATCTGGACAGTGAGAGTAGTAGCAGAGCGTAGTCATTTAGATTTCATACATTCAGCAATGAACAACATTTCTCTTTTTATAAATGAACTAGAAAATAATGAACACATGTATTTGCAAAGATTGTGTACATTTTAATATGATTTCTCCACACATGATCATTATCTAACATCGATTCAAAATGCAAAACTATATCTAATCTCAGGGTATATCTTGTAAGCATCAAACTCCTATCTCCAATCAGCCCTCTCGGGTTTTCTTGATTGGATATTTTCTCTCAAGCCTCTAATTTTTTACCAGGATGCCTGTTTTTTTGTTTTCACCCTGAGGACGCGCCCAAGTTTAGCAAGGCCGCCTTTTTTTGGTTTTTGACTCGCGGGGCTTTTATTTTCTCCTTTTGATTTTTAGTCTTTAGCCATGGATCCTCTTGAATTTGTCGATGTTGACTGGTTCCTTGAAGTCATCTTTATCGATACCTATTGCTGCTGTCTTGGATAATAACTTTTGAAGAACAAGGGCCCTCCTCACATCGGCCTGAACTTGCCTCATTTGTCCGGAACCCCTGGTCTCATTTGCTCGAAGAATGAATATCCCTCTTTCATTAGATACTTTCTAACCTCCGTCATGAATGGTTGAGCATAGAATTTTTTGATAGATCCAGCTGTGGTAATAATCCCATGATTCGTCCTTGCCTGACGCGTTTAACTGCCGCTGCCATTATTGTGCCCCTTTCAGCTTCCAAGATTTAGGTTGTCTTAAAGGTTTGAACTTTACAATGATCGGCCATGCTGCTTCTGCCCCCCTAGGACTTTTGTAGAGGTTCCGATGATGATTCTTTAGCATTAAAGCATACAAGGCAATTTTTCTGCCCAATCTTTGTAATTCTGGACCATATTAGCTAAGATCCTCTTGACATTCTTGTTGGCAGCTTCTACTACCCCGTTGGTTTGAGGACGATACGGAGAAGACTTATGATGTTCAATACCATATTTTTGGAGTAACTTCCTCGTTTCGGCCATGAACTGGACCCCGTTGTCAGATACCACGTGGTGTGGGAGGCCATACCTACATATCGAATTTTTCTTGATGAATTTTGCCGTATCCCAAGCATCCACCTTCTTGAAGGACTCAGCTTCTACCCACTTGGTAAAATAGTCAATCGCGACAACGGTGTATCTATGCCCATTGGAGGTTGTGGGGCATATCTCTCCAATAATATCAATCCCCCAAGCTGCAAATGGCCAAGGTGACATCAAATTATGCAATTTTGAAATGGGCAAGTGCCTTAAATCCGCATACTGTTGGCATAACTAACATTGCTTTACATACTTCGAGCAATCGTTATCTATGGTGAGCCAGAAGAATCCTTGTCTCATAATCTTTTTGGCCAATGTCAGCCCGTTCATATGCCCTCCGCATACGCCAACGTGCATTTCTTCCATTACCCTCTTGGCATCTTTCTCATCCAAACACCTCAACTAGATACCATCAGCCTTATGAATCATTCTCTAATTTTTCTTGGTGGCTTCTTCTGGAAAGGTCGCATTTTCTAGGTAGTTCATAATATCGTAGCACCACGGCTTCCCATCCACTACTTCTGTTTCCATGACAGATTTAGACTTGAAGCTAGGTCTCTCAGAGCTAGAAATTAAAAACCGGCTTCATAACCACTCCTTCGGGATTGTCCCACACTGAGACTAAAGTGGCGAGCACACCGTCTAACTGGTTTTCGTCCCTTGGAATAAAACGGAACATACACACATCAAACTGACTGCTCAGCCCTCTCAAGTGCTTGATGTATGGCATTAGCCTCTCTTCTTTAACGGCCCATTCACCTCGGATTTGATTCATCACCAGGGAGGAATCACCAAACACTTCCACATTTATTTTTTTTTTGCTCCTAAGGCTATCAACGCCTCCAACCCAAAGGCACACGCTTCATACTCAGCTTCGTTATTGGTAGCCTTGAACCTCAATTTCTTCGCCAAAGGGAGCTTCTCATCATCCGGGGTTGTTAAAATGATCCCTACTCCTGCCCCCTTGTTGTTCACGGCTCCGTCAAAGTGCAACTGCCAACCTTGAACTCCAATAGCTGTCACTTCCTCATCTTGAAAGTTAAACTCATACGAGTCCCCTTGAATTGGGTGTTCTGCCAGGAATTCGGCGACTGCATGTCCTTTGATAGTTTTCCAAGTAATATACTCTACATCGAATTCTTGTAGCAACAATAACCACCTTCCCATTTTCCCAAGTAAAGATAGAGCTTCCTGTAGGTACCTTAAAGGATTCTGCTTCGCTACTGCCTATACTCTATAGGCATGAAAGTAATGCCTTAATTTCTTAGAAGCTCAGATTACCGCAAGGCAAATCTTTTCTACTTCTGTATACTTAATCTCGTAAGCCAGGAACTTCTTGCTAAGGTAGCGAACAGCAAATTCAACTCCAAATTCATGCTCCTAGGCCATCATGGCGCCTACAGAATTGTCCTCTATGGCCAGGTATAGAATCAGGTGTTTTATTGGCTGCGGTGGTCTCAACACCGGTGGATTCAGCAGATACTCTCTGACGGTATCGAAGGCCTTTTGACAACTTTCGTTCCATACTACTGGTGGGTCTTTTCTGAGTAGTTTGAAAATCGGTTCGCAGATCGAAGTAAGCTTAGCGATAAACCTACTGACGTACTGCAATCTGCCCAAGAAGCATCTCACATCTTTTTCCTTCTACAATATTGGCATCTCTCTGATGGCCCTAACCTTATCTTGGTCAATTTCAATTCCCCTCTGGCTAGCTACGTGTACTAGGAGTTTTCCTGAGGTGACACCAAAGATACACTTCTTAGGATTTAATTGTAGATTGTACTTGTTTGGAAGAACTTTTCTAGGGCTTCGGAATGACCTTCTCTAGTGGCCAACTTGATCATCATGTCATCCACGTATACCTCCACTTCTTTATGGATCAAGTCATTTAAGATTTTTGTTGCCATCCTCTGATAAGTGGCTCCTGCATTTTTTAGGCCAAAAGGCATTACCCGGTAGGCATACATCCCCCACTCCGTGATGAAAGTCGTCTTTATTTGGTCAATTATTTTATTGAGAATTTGATTGTATCCCGCATAACCATCACCAAAACTATACATCTTGTAAGCAGCAGTGCTGTCTATCAACATATCTATATGGGGCAATGAAAAGTCATCTTTCGGACAAGCCTTATTCAAGTCCCGGTAATCTATGCATACCCTTACCTTGCCATTCTTTTTGGCTACGGGGACAACATTGGCCAGCCGAGTTGGATACTGCACCTCAACTAGAAATTTGGCTGTGATTTGTTGGCAAATCTGCTCCTTTACTTTTATCTGCCCATTCCAGCCTAAGCCTTCTCTGTTTTTGTTTAACAAGTTTATGGTCTGAATATGTAGAAATAGCGTGCTCTGCGACTTCCCAATCAATTCCTGGCATGTCTTCGTAAGTCCAGGCAAAGACTTTTTCATATTTTTTTTTATATACTCTCTCGAATTTTTCTCGCTTTAGGAGTTACATTAGATGCTATCAAGATTTTCTTTGGACTTTCCAAAGTTTCTGGGATTAAATAGAGTAGCATCAACTGAATCAATATCAAATATGAATGAGTCATGATCATGATTATGTATAGTGAAATCATAAGAGACATAACATAAGTAAGCAAAAACATTCATCTTATTAATGAAGCTAAAATGTCATTATTAAACAGTTCAACAATAAAAAGAACATTCTAAATAGCTTATCAACTTCTGTTCTTGCCAACACAACTGTTACAGTCGATGGTCCATTATCATCCCTAAGAACCGTCCTACCTTTCCACCTAGGCACTTATTCCATCTTATTCTTTCCCTCTCATTTTTTTGGGTCGGAGATCTTCTCAAAATCAATCAGGTCTTGAATGGCATGTCTTAAGGCCTTACAATCATATGTGGTATGCTCGGTATGCTGGTGGAAGGCGCAATACTCATTCCCTTTATGATCGGGCTATCCCTGGCTTCTGGCAGGCCTAGCTGGCAATGGCTGTAATATCCCCTCCTTCATCAGCCTCTTGAGGACCCAGGACAAAGATCTACCCAAATTAGAAAAATGCCTTTGCTTCACTTCCGTGGTTGGCGCTTCTATAATCTCTTCCTTTTCTGTGCCTGGCATCAGCTCTTGAATGCGATCTCTCAAAGGGCGATAATAATCTATCCTGTGCCCTGTGTACTGGTGATATACACAATACCAGTCCGTTCTGTACCTAGGCTTTCCTTGACTTGGGGCAGGCCTAGCTGGCAAGGGTTGTAACTTCCCTTTCTTGACGAGACAGCTGAAATGCCAAGATAATGGCCTACTTGAGATAGTGAGGTGGGGCTGAGTTATTCTAGTGGCTGGGATTTCTGTAGCCTTACTATTATCAAGGCCTCCTGAGCTTTCATGTTTTTGAGTAAGCATGATTGCAGGCTCTTCATCCTCCTCGAACATAATGCGATGTTCTAAAGTAGGCCTCCTATTTTGTCCTTGCTCAACCGGGGAATCAAGTGATCTCTTGCCTCTAGTCTCAGAAGGAAAAGGAGGTACTGGAGCTGTCGCTATATGAGCCTTCTCGATCATGGCCGGCTATCCTTGGTTGAGAGTTGTTGCCATAAGCTGAACTTGCAGAACAAGCGCCATGACATCTATCCTTTCTTTGACCATGGCCAGCATCTTTATTTCAAGCTCCTTGAACCTTCTATCTAACTCTTGGGCAATTAGGGCACAAGTCTCTTCATTCTGTTGTGAAGGGCCAGCCATTTCTAATGCCTTTAGATGCTCTGGTAAGAACGCTAAAACTTTGTCATCCCACGTGAACTCTGATCGCTCCTTAGACAACTATTAGGATCCCCTAACCACCCAAGCAAATGGTCTATAATGGCTGAAAATCGAGGAGTTAGAATGATGTATGAATAATATGCAATGCATGATCGTGCTGTGCAACAAATGGTATACATTGACTAAAAGAGATTACAATGATACATGTAAAACATTTGAAAAACTATACACAGGATAATATGTACATGTAATAATTATATGCGAAGAATAGGATGTATACATAGGGAGGAAATTAAAAATTTTATTTGTGCATGAATGACATGAATATGCAATGCATCATCCACAACCACATGCAAGCAGATAGATCCTTCCAACCTTATTGCCCCCACACACGAGATCGTGCGGTCTCTATCCTAGGTGGGCTTGATCCATGGGTTAATAGGGAACCCGATGGACACGCATGGTGCACGGTGAAAAACCGGCAGCATAACCTCTCTTAGCTAATATGCATACGCATGGGTTTTGACCATCATGTATTTAGGCAGCCCGAATAAGTTGACATGGGCCTAACGGGCATGAAAGCCATTGATTAGGTGACCAGTCAAATTATTTGGGTTTGTCCAATACAAAATGATCCATATAGCAAGCAAGGTATTATGGTTCATACCACCTAGGGGAAGTATCTATTGCCATTACATGAGCTTTGGTCAAAGGTGGTGTTGCTTTAGGGCTACCCAAGCATGGTCCCTGCCAACGGGTCTAGCTCATCACAAGCGTAACGACCGATTGGGTCACAATTTAATATAATATGATGGTACGAGGCTTGGCCCGGTGATTATCCTTAACACTTCCCTACAATGAGTGAACGTAGGGTCGCAATTCGGGAATGCACGGGCTGAAAGAGGGACCAAACTAGCGTAGATCTAAGGCTCTATTGAGATGCAATGCAGTTTTGAAAAAGGATGAAATTTTTAAATTAAAACTCAATTGTAAATTTTAACCAAGGCACTTTCGAAGTGAAGTCTCGAATTTGTCCCCAGTGGAGTCGCCATTGTGATGCGTGCCGAACCCCGTGGCCTCCCGAAAGCCTGCTTTAGGGCGATCGGGATGGGATTCATTAAAACTTGTAAGGTATTTACAAGTGCATCTATTATGGGTAATAAGGAGGTTTCTTGGAGTCGCCACCCAATAGAACATTGGGAAGGGTCGTCTAGCCTCAGCGAGCCTAAGACGGCGCATACATATCCATCTTGGGCACACCAGAGAGATCTTGGAGGTCTCAGCCTCTACCCCCTGGATCCTAGGATTGTAAATTTAAGTCATTTGGTGAGACTCAAGAGGTGTCTTAGAAGTATTAGACCTCTCGCCTCATTGAGCCCCAAAGACCAGAGTGAGTTCGGGACTTCCCATTTATTCATACCTTGGTTAAGTTTATAATCGAGTTTTGAATTTAGAGCTTCATCCCATTTCTCATTCATTTTAATGCAATTAATTAAAGCGCATCTCAATCACGTAGTAGAAGCGATAATTAAAAGCGTAAATAAAATAAAGCATATATAAAAATATTACAACAAAACTAGGGGCGGAATACAACCCCCATTCTAAATAAAATACAAATATGCATAAAACGGGATATTCATTAATGATGAGGACATTGGTCCTCGCATGCATATTTATTATAAAATAATTTTGATGTGATGGTTTTATTTTGGATGGAGAAAATTGAGACATTGGTCCCATTTTTATTTAGGAAAAATTTCAAATTAATTAATAAAAATGGTTTAGTGACTTTTTTCTAGCGGGCCTAAATAAATAATTTTACAAGAAAATTACATGGCAAAATAAATGAAAAAGCCAAAATAAATAAATTTTACAAATAAAAAAAATAAATATGTAACCTGAACGAGCCTCTTGGATCTCCCCGTGTGCTCGCCAAAATGCCCAAGCAAAAAATGAGATGTGAAATAAAATAAAACACAAATAAAATAATGTTAGTAATTGAATCAATTAAAATCAATTAAATATAAAATAAATGATAAGATAAAATAAAATGAGATAAAATGAAATGATATCAAAATCATAAATGAATTAAAATGTTACCAATTTAAAGTGAACTAGAAAAATGTGTTATTAATGACAAATGGATTAAATGAAGTGATTGGAATAAAATATAACATGTTAATGAATTAATATGTAAAAATATGAACATGACAATAATAATGATGAAGATAATCAAATCAATGAATATATAAAATAATAAAGGAAAGAATAATAAAATAAATGAATTAAAGAATGATGAAAACAATTAAATGAACAACATGATTAATTAATGTAATTACAATTAATATAAAACAATTACATGGTAAAAATATCTATTAAAATGAATTTATTAATTATATGTTAAAAATAATGATGAATGAATTAATTTAATTACATGTTAAAAATAATAATGAATGAATTAATTTAATTACATGTTAAAAATAAAAGAAATCAATATTCACATGAATAAAATAAATGAATGAGAATAATAATAAAAATATACATGGTAATAAATTAAACATAAATAAAATAAATAAATGAATAACTGAAAATAATAAGAATGAACATGAATAAATTAAATATGAACAAAAAGAATAAGAAGAACAAGCCCGGATTGTTTACCCTCAGAGTTTCGGATTCGATGAAGGTAAAAAGATGATTGATTTCCTTGTTCTTGATTTGCAAGATTAGAATTGAATAATAAAAATGTTGGAATTTCATTCCAAGAAAAAATAGGCTTAAAAATGAAGAAAGAAAATCAACAATTCTTTAAAAACAAAGAATTAATTTCGTTGCCAAAAGAATGATTTTTATTGATTAAAAGAATGAAAATGATGTCAAGAACAAACAATTATTTTATTTGTTCCAAAGAAAAAAAATCATTTATGAGAAAAAATTGTTTTTTAGAAAATAAAATAAAAAAATCGATTTTAGAAACAAACAATTATTTGTTTTGCCCCAAAATCCATTGTTCATCAAAAAAAGATTCAAAATAATAAAAAAAACCTTGAAAAAGTTTAATTGAAAACAAATAACAAGTTAAAAAATGAATTTTGAGAGCAAACAATTATTATGTTTGCCTCAAAATTAAATTGCATCAATAAATCTTATTCTAAAAAGTGTTTAAAAGAAATTTTATTAGAAAAAAGAACTAAAAAGATGATGTAGACACCGGGGTCTGAGTCAGATTTTGATGGCAACTTTGGGTACTTGGTAAATTCCTCGAAAAAAAAAAATAATAATAAAATTAAAAAAACAAAAAAAAAATGAGATTAGGTTAATTTAATTAGATAAATCAAGAATTATGATTAGTTTAATTTAATTAGTTAATATTGTAAGATAAATTAATTAGTTAATATTTTAGGATAATTAAAATGTGATAATTAATTAGATGTGATAATTTAGGTAGATTAATTAGATTAAGTAGGTATAAAAATATAGAGTATTTAATTAATAGAGTATTTAATTAGTTAGTATGTTAGTTTAAGTAAATCAATTAAAATCAAAAACAAAAAAAATCAGAAAATAGAAAAATGGAGGAAATTACCATTGTGCACATAATTAACCCTAATTGTGGGTATAAAGGGAAAAGAATGAAGAGCAATTGAGGGAGCTCTCTCGGCAGATCAAGAAAGAAAAAGAAAGGAAAAGAAAAGAAAAAGAAAAGAAGAGAAAGAGAGACCAAGAGGGTGAACACAGAGAGAGGGCCGGCCAAAGGAAAAACACAGGAAAACCAAGAAAGAAAAAGAAAGAGAGAAGAGAGAGCAAGAAAATCCAGAAACCAAAAAAGAAAAACAAAAGAAAAGAAACAGAGAGCAAGAAAGGCAAATAGAAAAGGAAAAGAAAAGGGAAATAGAAAGAAGAGGAGGGGAGAGGAGCAGCCACAGACCCACGACGCCGGAAGAGAAAAAGAAGAAAAGAGAGAGGAAGGAGGTGAGGCCTCCACCGGCCACCCACCATGCTGGAACGGCACACGCGCCCCACCGGCGTGCTCCCGGAAGCAGGGCGATCCAGCCGGCATCCACCGGCCTCCATCACTCGCCGCCGTTAGGGAGATCGGAGAGGAAGACCCGCGACGCTCCAAGGCATTTTCCGGCGAGGCGGCATGTCCTTCCGGCGCGTGACCAACGGCGGCAAGATCCCGGCGATGCGATCTACCCGGCGGTGGCGGAGGTGTCACCAACGGCCGCTCCGACGAGCCTCCGGCGAGGAAAATCCGGTGAGTCTATTTTATATTTATTTATTTTAATATATTATTAATTAATATTTATTATTATTATTGTTATTATTATTATTATTATTATTCTGTTTTTTATATTATTATTATTATTATATATTTATTTATTTTCTGTTTATTAATATTATATTATTATTATCTTTTTTATTTTATTTATTTATTATTAGTATTATTGAGTTATATTAATATTGTTGTTATTAATATTATTTATTTTATGTTTATTTATTATTATTATTATTATTATTATTATTATTATTATTTTATGTTGTTATTATTATTATTACTATATTATTATTGCTAATATTATTATTATGATTATTATGATTATATTATATTATTACTATTATTATTATTATTAATATTATAATTATTATATTTATTTATTCATATTTAATTTTCTGTTTTTATATTATTATTTTACTAATATTAATTTTATGCTATTGCTATTATTCTTATTAGTATATTATTACCATTATTATCATTTTGTTCATGTTACCATCATTACATTGAATTATTATTTTATCCATTCATAATTACTATCATTATTTTATGTTTATTTATTATTATTATTATTGTATGATATTATTGTTAGCATTTTTATTTTCGTTGGATTATTATAATTGTCATCATATTTTGCATCCATCAATTCTTCTAATTTAATTCATTTAATCGTTCATTTAGAATTTATTTATTTATTCGTAAATATGTAATTATTATTATTTTATTTTATTCGACTGTGGTTTGTAATAATAAAAGATTTTCAACCGCGCTTAAAAGAACCACCACACAAATGTTTTCTACCAAATAAAATATTGGTTGATAAAACTGGACCAATGTCCTGGTTTTCATCTCAAACAAAGATTTAAACTTATTCAATAATCTTATATCTTTTTATAATAATAAGTAGTCTGGAACCAACGTTCCCATCTAAATGAATATCCCGATTTATGCATGATTTGCACTTTTTGCAGTGAGGGTTGTATTCTGCCCTTAGTATTATTGTAATTTTATTTATGCTTTAATGCCATTTTATTTCCGTTTTTAAATGAATGATTGCGCCTTTAATTGATTGCATCGTATGGAAAGATGGTGAAATAATAAATTCAAAACATAATTGTAAAATTAATCAAAGTACGAATAAATGAGAAGTTCCGAATCTATCTCTGGTCTTCGGGCTCAAAGAGGCGAGAGGTTTACCCTCCAAGACACCTCTTGTGTCACGAGACTTTGACGTTAATCCTAGGCTCCTTAGGACGAGAGGTTTACCCTCCAAGACCCCTCTGGTTGCCCAAAATGGATACTAAGCGCAGTCTTAGGCTCTCCGAGGCGAGAGAAACTTTCCCAATGTTCTATTGGGTGACGACTCCATGACACCTCCTAGTTGCCCAAAATAGACGCACTTGTAAATATCTTTACAAGTTGCTAACGGACCCACAAACGCCCGATCGCCCTCAAGCGGGCAGTCGGAGGGGCGGCCGCGGGGATCCGGCGCGCGTCACAGTGGCGACTCCACTGGGGACAATAGTTGAGACTTCGATTCGAAAGTACCTTGATTAAAATTTACAATTAGATTTTAGTTTAAAAATTTCACCATCTTTCAAAACTGCATTGCATTGCATTAGAGCCTTAGATTTATGCTAGTCTGGTCCCCTATTAGCCCCGGTGCGTTCCTGAAGCACGACCCTATTTTCACTCAATTTAGGGAAGTGTTAAGGATAATCACCAACCCAAGCCTCGTACCTCAAGGTATATCAAATGGTGACCCGATCGGTCGTTACGCTCGTGATGAGCTAGGCCTGTTGGCAGGGACCATGCTTGGGTAGTCCTAAAATATCATCACTTTGGACCAAAGCCCATGTAATGGACATAGATACTTCCACTAGGGGGCATGCGCCATAATACGTTGCTTGTGTAGTGGGTTATTGTGTATTGAATAAATCCAAATAAATTTAGATGTTCGCTCCTTAAAGGTTTTCATACCCTGAGGGGCGTGTTTTCGTTTATTGGAATTGTTTAAATACACGATAGCCGAAAATTCATTTGCATGCACTTTTAATAATGAGAGTTCATGCTTCGCTGCGCGCTGTAGGCACTCATTGGGTTCCCCGTTAACCCATGGGTCAAGCCTACCTAGGGAAAGAGCCCGCACGACCCCCTGCGTGATTAAAATAAGGTTGGGAGGAACACTTTTCTTGTGTGTGTATTTGTGCTTGTACATTCTTTTATGAGCAATAATAGTAGATAAGACACATGCATTTTGTCTCATGTATAATTTTTTCCACACAATAATAGAACATGTGCACTCTGTATATAAAATTGTTTGTATCATAACTTGTGAATATGAACATAACATGTATTTGTCTTGCATATACATACGTAGCAGTGCTTGTCACGACTCACACTAATATTATGACATCCATAACATCCATCATGCACCATAGCCAGTACATACGGTATACGTCCCTGAAGGTACATATCGACATGCATCATAGCACACACAGGCATACTACCACCATGACATACATAAAAAAAAAATCATATCAACATAATGCATTCACCATGTGTCATAGCATGTACATATCCGTATGCTCACATTACACATGTACATAAACATTGTGTGCTGGAACATACATATACTATTGCATATCATAATGTGCACACATTAGCATACTTCATTAGACTAGATATTATACACATCATGACACTTTGCATCTCACACATTGTGTGCCATATCATGAACATGCATTATCATGCATGCGTTATGCCATGCACGTATGAATTTTGCATTATGCATGTTAGTCACTGTATATACCATACCATGTTTTTGTAGGCATACCATGTAAATACACATGTTTTGTAAACCTATTCATTTCTTGCAACCACTTTTGTCCCATCTCATGTGCATTATTTGTATATATTTTGCACTTTTATGTATGTGAGTTATGCCATTTCTCACGACTTGTTGGTGCACATTACCATGCTAGATCGTCTTCACCTTACATCATGTATTCGTATCTTGTCTAAATCATGCCATGTTCACATGTACCATTTATCATGAACATTCATCCCCATACTGTGCCATAGGTTGTACTCATGCTTTCATCGTATACATGTACATTGCAAATTTATGCATGCACGTCATTTGTCATGCATTGTTCACACATTCACACTCACTTATAATTTTTCGTTAATATTTTACACTCACATATTTTTGCACATATTTCATTTACGCATTTTTATACAAAATGTTTTTACACATATTTCGCACATATAATTCCTTACATGCATACACGACACTATTGTATACGCCATTCCATATACATGATTTCTAACGCATAGTTTGCACATACTTTTTTTACAAAAAAAAAAAGAAAAAATGACAAAGAAATTTTCTATTTGCTTAAACGATTTTTGTGCATATACATTTTTGATAGAGTCAAAATTTTTTTGTGTTAAGCTGTATCCTAAAATGCTGACATGTTTGCACCTCATTAAAGTACCTCTGATTCAAAGTTCGACCATGCCTAAGTAGTTCTCAACTATGAATGGATTTGATCTTAACTCTAGAAATCTGAGTTTCATTCCACTTTGAATTAAGTAAGGGGTATATATGTTTGATCTTTAAGAGCTAGATCACGTGAAGATATTTGACCATACCATGTCATTTCTAAGTTCAGAGCACTTTTGGCCCGTTTTTAAAACAAATTGAAAAAGCTAGTTGCAATTAGGGGATTGGATGAAAACTCACTAAGAGCACTAGAACCTTTTCGATTACCCGTCAAAGCGACCCCTGGATAAGGCTGAATCTAGAAAATGATTTAGGCACCATTTTTTTTGTATAGCTCTCTAAATGACCATTTCCTACCCTCATTTCAAAATCGCTTGCTAGCCCGTTGAGCCTTCATTTTTGTATGCTAAATGCGTACCAATTTTATTGTTACACACGTTAAAACTACCCTTCGCCTAAAATGATTTTGGCTTCCCCTTAGAAGAATGGCCGCTCTAGTAAGGACGGATGTACATTATGACATTTCTTTGAGCTATCAAAACTTGCTTCAATAAAAGGGGGTTTACGCTTCGAGAAGAAAATTTCGATCATCGATAATTTTTTTTGGGGTTACCAAAAAGTCACCCCGATAAAAATGGATTTACACTTTGGGGAAAAGAGCCTCAATTTTTGACAATTCTTTGAGCTACCAATAATCACCCTGATAAGGATGGGTTTACCCCTTGAGAAAAATTTTCAATTATCGATAATTTTTGGGCTACACTTCTGGAAAGGGGTTTGAATAATCGATAAACTTTTTGTGTAGTTAGAGACATGAGCTTGCGAAGGGAAAAAAAAAGAAGAAAAAAAGAAAAAAAAATCAAAATTGAAGAAAAAAATAGAAAAAAAAATAAAAAAAAAAGAAGGAGAAAAATGGTAGGGCCCAAGATAGTACCCCTTGATGAGTTCGGTGGTTATCTTTTTAACTAAATTGTTATGTTGAGCTCGATAAGTCAGAGTGTTACCGAGTCCAAATTCAAGAGTATCTGGACAGTATATAATTAGTCTAAAAATGATTCCATCATCCAAATGAACGCTGCGACCGTTTTTCTCTAGCAACCTGATCCTCCTTTGATTGCCAATTACCTAAGCCTAACGTTAAACAAAAGTAAGACCTCTTGATTCTTGGTTTGGCCTTATCTAATTAGCGGAGATGACCTTCTGATAAGGTTTGGTATGTAGAAAGAGGCATATGGTGTTTCTTGAGCTTCAAGCGAGAAGCCATGAGTGCATTTATGCATTCGAGTTGAGTCTTGTCCTGGACATTGCATCTAGAATTTGCTTTTGAAAAATGAAAAATCTTGTTTTGGCCTTTTGCACATACACACAGAGATTGCGTGGTATGTCTCGTATTTACATGTAGGTTTAGTAAACCTTGATGTCTACACATTTATCTTCTTGCCCTTCATTGGGAATGACTCCCGAATTCTTTTGCTGAAATTGAATCAGTTGAGAATGTCGTTCATTCAGTATGCTCAAAGGCAGATAGAAACTCGAGTTTGAGGTACCTAATAGGTTGCACTCATTTTACAATCTTGGGGTATTTCTTATCACTACCCATGAAAATGATACTTCGCGTACACTCTCAGCAATATTCTTTGTATATATGCTCTCTGCAAATGTTTTCACACACAATTGTAGCAAATATTCTCAATAAATAGTTTTACATGTACAATTCTTGGTGCATGTCTTTTGGCATAAGAGCTTTAGCGAATACATTTCATAAGTGCTTTTGACGCATGTGGCTCTTTATGGGCATATCCTTTGCCAGCATCTTGCATCCACATTTTTCGCATGCATTCAATACACATATATATGATTTTTCCTACATATGTTTTATACACATAGTTGTACGTGCACAAATCGCACACACCCAATTCCTTACATAGCTTTCATGTATATAACATATCCCACCTGTCTTTGCATATGATTTTTTACATCTATGCCGATGAATGACTCTTTACCACATGCATGATCATTTGCATGCATGGTCATTTGCACATAGTTTGCATACATAATCCCTTGTATATATTTATCATGCATGAACTTTTGCATGTCTTTCTCATTCATGATCATTTGCAAACATGTTAGAATAATGATTCTTAGCGCATGTTCCATAATCTTCCACATGGATATAAGCAATTGGCATATATGACATACGCATAAGCATTTCAAGATCATAGTCCTTTGCATGTCATTTCATAAATGCATAGCCTTTCACATGCATTCCATGCATACATGGTGTCCAACGCACACTAGATAGTATACATCAGTCCCACGTAGACAAGCTGACTTTTCCCAAAGTCCTCTGAGGAGGCAAAATCTTTAAATCCTCTGAAAAGGCAATTCTCCAAGTCCTCTTAAGAGGTAATTCTCAAGTCATCTGAAGAGGCAATTCTCAAGTCAACCCAAGTCCGGGGGCAAAGATGCACACTGGTCAGAAGATTGTGGGTCAGAGTCCATGAAGCAAGAAGATGCTTTTCTAGATTTTTCAGGGAGCATCAAAACCTCCCAGTGAGTGTCAAAGCCTCTCGGTGAGCATCAAAGTCTCTCAGTGAGCATCAAAGTCTCCCAGTGAGCATCAAAGTCTCCCAGTAAGCACCAAGCCTGAGCATCAAAACCTCCCAGTGAGTATCAAAGCCTCTCGGTGAGTATCAAAGTCTCTCAGTGAGCATCAAAGTCTCCCAGTGAGCATCAAAGTCTCCCAGTGAGCGTAAACTGACAACGACTCCAATAAGCAGGTACTACCACAGGTACGTATCTCTTTTATAATTTACCCTACAAATTTGCATTTTCCTTTTTTTTTTTCAGAAAAAAAGAAAGTTCAAGATAAACATCAGCGATAGAGCAGATCGCAACCAGGACTGCAGTTAGAGAACACTGCATCTCACAGATCGAGGTTGCAGTCAGAGAGCACCGCACCTCACAAGGCGGGACTGTAGTTAGAGAACACTGCATCTCACAATTGAAGTTGCAGTTAGAGAACACTGCTCTTCACACGGATATTGTAGCCAGAGAGTGCTACATCTCACAGTTCACGTGGTAGCCAGAGAGTGCTACGCACCTTGCAGATCGGGTGGGGGTTAGCAAGGGAACTTCACAAATCTACTCTTCACACCGAGATTATAGCCAGAGAGTGCTACATCTCCCAGTTCACGCGGCAGCCAGAGAGTGCTACGCACCTTGCAGCCGAATGGAGGTTAGCAGATCAGAAAGCCGTACTAGCCAGATGGGGGTTAGCAGATCAGACTTTATACTGACCGGATAGAGGGTTAGCAAGAGAATGCCCACGAACAGGGTTTGTGGTCAGAGAGCACCGCTTCTCACCAGTCGAAGCTGCAGTTAGAGAAACACTGCTCTTCACACTGAGTTTGTAGTCAGAGAGTGCTACATCTCTTCAACCCTGCGCAAGCCGAGACGAGGCCATCAGAAGTCGAAGCTGCAGTTAGAGAAACACTGCTCTTCACATCGAGTTTGTAGTCAGAGAGTGCTACATCTCTTCAACCCTGCGCAAGCCGAGATGAGGCCAGCAGACGTCGAAGCTGCAATTAGAGAAACACTGCTCTTCACATCGAGTTTCTAGTCAGAGAGTGCTACATGTCTTCAACCCTGCGCAAGCCGAGACGAGGCTAGCAGAAGTCGAAGCTGCAGTTAGAGAAACACTGCTCTTCACATCGAGTTTGTAGTCAGAGAGTGCTACATCTCTTCAACCCTAAGCAAGCCGAGATGAGGCCAGCAGAAGTCGAAGCTGCAGTTAGAGAAACACTGCTTTTCACATCAAAGTTTGTAGTCAGAGAGTGCTACATCTCTTCAACCCTGCGCAAGCCGAGACGAGGCCAGCAGAAGTCAAAGCTGCAGTTAGAGAAACACTGCTCTTCACATCGAGTTTGTAGTAAGAGAGTACTACATCTCTTCAACCCTGCATAACCCGAGATGAGGCCGGCAGAAGTCGAAGCTGCAGTTAGAGAAACACTGCTCTTCACATCGAGTTTGTAGTCAGAGAGTGCTACATCTCTTCAACCCTGCACAAGCCGAGACGAGGCCAGCAGAAGTCGAAGTTGCAGTTAGAGAAACACTGCTCTTCACATCGAGTTTGTAGTCAGAGAGTGCTACATCTCTTCAACCCTGCTCAAGCTGAGACGAGGCCAGCAAAAGTCAAAGCTGCAGTTAGAGAAACACTTCTCTTCACACCGAGTTTGTAGTCAGAGAGTGCTATATCTCTTCAACCCTGCGCAAGCCGAGACGAGGCCAGCAGAAATCGAAGCTGTAGTTAGGGAAACACTGCTCTTCACATCGAGTTTGTAGTCAGAGAGTGCTACATCTCTTCAACCCTGCGCAAGCCGAGACGAGGCCAACAGAAGTCGAAGCTGCAGTTAGAGAAACACTGCTCTTCACATCGAGTTTGTAGTCAGAGAGTGCTACATCTCTTCAACCCTGCGCAAGCCGAGATGAGGCCAGCAGAAGCAGAAGCTGCGGTTAGAAAAAACACTGCTCTTCACACCGGGTTTGTAGTCAGAGAGTGCTACATCTCTTCAACCCAACGCAAGCCGAGACGAGGCCAGCAGAAGCAGAAGCTGCAGTTAGAAAAACACCGCTCTTCACACTGGGTTTGTAGTCAGAGAGTGCTACATCTCCTAAATACTCCGTGCAGGCTGAGAGGAGACTAGCGAAACACTCATGGTAGAATAGGCCACAACTAGAGGCTGTAGTCAGAGAGTACTACATCTCACAAACTCCGTTCAGGACGAGACGAGGCTAGCGGAATACTCGTGGTAGAACAGACCATAGACTGAGGTTGTAGTCAGAGAGTACTGCACCTCATAGCCACCATGTGGACCGAGACGAGGTTAGCAGGGGGATGAACGATAGAATACATCACGATGAGACTGTAGTTAGAGAATACCGCATGTCGCAAGGGAGATTTGTAGTCAGAGAGTACAACATCTCACTAAGCTGTGCGAGCCGAGACGAGGCCAGCAGAAACAGGTCGAGACGAGACCGGTAACGCCAGCAAGGTAAGGTCCGGCATCCCCAGGTATGTAATTCTCCCTCTTCCTTCTTTGAATTTTGGCTCACCTAGGTATCTATGCACTAGCTTCTCTCAAATTGGGGGCAACTGTAGACACCGGGGTCTGAGTCAGATTTTGATGGCAATTTTGGGTACTTGGTAAATTCCTCCAAAAAAAAAATAATAATAAAATTAAAAAAACAAAAAAAAATGAGATTAGGTTAATTTAATTAGATAAATCAAGAATTATGATTAGTTTAATTTAATTAGTTAATATTGTAAGATAAATTAATTAATTAGTTAATATTTTAGGATAATGAAAATGTGATAATTAATTAGATGTGATAATTTAGGTAGATTAATTAGATTAAGTAGGTATAAAAATATAGAGTATTTAATTAATAGAGTATTTAATTAGTTAGCATGTTAGTTTAAGTAAATAAATTAAAAACAAAAACAAAAAAAATCAGAAAATAGAAAAATGGAGGAAATTACCATTATGCACCTAATTAACCCTAATTGTGGGTATAAAGGGAAAAGAATGAAGAGCAATTGAGGGAGCTCTCTCGGCAGATCAAGAAAGAAAAAGAAAGGAAAAGAAAAGAAAAAGAAAAGAAGAGAAAGAGAGACCAAGAGGGTGAACACAGAGAGAGGGCCGGCCAAAGGAAGAACACAGGAAAACCAAGAAAGAAAAAGAAAGAAAAAGAAAAAGAGAAGAGAGAGCAAGAAAATCCAGAAACCAAAAAAGAAAAACAAAAGAAAAGAAACAGAGAGCAAGAAAGGCAAATAGAAAAGGAAAAGAAAAGGGAAATAAAAAGAAGAGGAGGGGAGAGGAGCAGCCACAGACCCACGACACCGGAGGAGAAAAAGCAGAAAAGAGAGAGGAAGGAGGCGAGGCCTCCGCCGGCCACCCACCGTGCCGGAACGGCACACTCGCCCCACCGGCGTGCTCTCGGAAGCAGGGCAATCCAGCCGGCATCCACCGGCCTCCATCACTCGCCGTCGTTAGGGAGATCGGAGAGGAAGACCCGCGATGCTCCAAGGCATTTTCCGGCGAGGCGGCATGTCCTTCCAGCGCGTGACCAACGGCGGCAAGATCCCGGCGATACGATCTACCCGGCGGTGGCGGAGGTGTCACCAACGGCCGCTCCAACGAGCCTCCGGCGAGGGAAATCCGGTGAGTCTATTTTATATTTATTTATTTTAATATATTATTAATTAATATTTATTATTACTATTATTATTATTATTCTGTTTTTTATATTATTATTATTATTATTATTATTATTATTATATATTTATTTATTTTCTGTTTATTAATATTATATTATTATTATTTTTATTTTATTTATTTATTATTAGTATTATTGAGTTATATTAATATTGTTGTTATTAATATTATTTATTTTATGTTTATTTATTATTATTATTATTATTATTATTATTATTATTATTTTATGTTGTTGTTATTGTTATTACTATATTATTATCGCTAATATTATTATTGTTGTTATATTATATTATTACTATTACTATTATTATTAATATTATAATTATTATATTTATTTATTCTTATTTAGTTTTCTGTTTTTATATTATTATTTTACTAATATTAATTTTATGCTATTGCTATTATTCTTATTATTCTTATTAGTATATTATTACCATTATTATCATTTTGTTCATGTTACCATCATTACATTGAATTATTATTTTATCCATTCATAATTACTATCATTATTTTATGTTTATTTATTATTATTATTATTGTATGATATTATTGTTAGCATTTTTATTTTCGTTGGATTATTATAATTGTCATCATATTTTGCATCCATCAATTCTTCTAATTTAATTCATTTAATCGTTCATTTAGAATTTATTTATTTATTCGTAAATATGTAATTATTATTATTTTATTTTATTCGACTGTGGTTTGTAATAATAAAAGATTTTCGACCGCGCTTAAAAGAACCACCACACAAATGTTTTCTACCAAATAAAATATTGGTTGATAAAACTGGACCAATGTCCTAGTTTTCATCTCAAACAAAGATTTAAACTTATTCAATAATCTTATATCTTTTTATAATAATAAGTAGTCTGGAACCAACATTCCCATCTAAATGGATATTCCGATTTATGCATGATTTGCACTTTTTGCAATGAGGGTTGTATTCTGCCCTTAGTATTATTGTAATTTTATTTATGCTTTAATGCCATTTTATTTTCGCTTTTAAATGAATGATTGCGCCTTTAATTGATTGCATCGTATGGAAAGATGGTGAAATAATAAATTCAAAACATAATTGTAAAATTAATCAAAGTACGAATAAATGAGAAGTCCTGAATCTATCTCTGGTCTTTGGGCTCAAAGAGGCAAGAGGTTTACCCTCCAAGACACCTCTTGTGTCAGGAGACTTTGACGTTAATCCTAGGCTCCTTAGGGCGAGAGGTTTACCCTCCAAGACCCCTCTGGTTGGCCCAAAATGGATACTAAGCGCAGTCTTAGGCTCTCCGAGGCGAGAGAAACTTTCCCAATGTTCTTTTGGGTGGCGACTCCATGACACCTCCTAGTTGCCCAAAATAGATGCACTTGTAAATATCTTTACAAGTTTCCAATGGACCCACAAACGCCCGATCGCCCTCAAGCGGGCGGTCGGAGGGGCGGCCGCGGGGATCCGGCACGCGTCACAGATGAACTCAATTTTTTTATTGGGGGAAAATCTGGAATTTTTCTTAGAGAAATTGGGAGGAAGAAGAGAAAAGATGAAGAGAAAAAACCCTAGAAAAATTCCCCTCCTTTTAGGTTTTCATCTCATTCTTTTTATATGAAGAAAAATAGGAAAAATAAAATAATTAAAGGGATAAAATTTAATTAAATCAGATATTACCTATTTTAATTTTTAAAAATGGAAAAAATCCCTTAAAACCTTGAAATAAGGGATAAAAAACTGATTTTTAGGTCCAAAAATTGGAAAAAAGGGGTATCCCCTTTAGCGACGGCCAGAAGTAGGGACGCTCGTCGCTATATAAGGACGGGCATCGGAGCGGCAGCGCTGCATGCTTCCGCGTGCGCCAGCACGATGTGCGGCACGCAGTGCGCGTAATGCTGCGTGCGCTTTTAGCGACGCGCAACATTGGCGACGCTGCGTGTCGCCTTTGCGTGCGCAGCACGCTGGGAGCTCGGGCTCCCGCAAGCTGGGCGCCAGCGCGCTGCCGTGCCCGACACTCGCGATCCAATTATTTTTTTTTAAATTTAAAATTGACTAAAAATACTATAATTTTAAGCCCCCATTTTTCAAAACTAATTTTTAAAATATTTTTTATTATTTTTCCATTTTTCACTTTAAAATGCAAATTTGAATAGGAAATCACCACTTTCAACCTTTTTACCTGTGACAAGGCATCTGTCATCATTGGGTAACTCTGATCTGGGCTGTCTCAGGACCCAGTGTCTACAAGTATATATAAAAAGAAACAAAATACAAAAATGCCATCCCAACTCCCTGAATGACTACAATGGCGGATAATCCGTGAGCTCCTCCTCGGGGTCATCATCCTCATCATCAGACAGATGCATCGGCTGAGGCTGAGGCTGAGGCTGAGCTGGAACAGGCTAAGACTGAGGTGGAGGCTGAGGCTGAGATGCAGAAGGTCTGGTCCCAGAAGTAGAAGGCTGGCTAGAAGGACCTGCTGGGCCGGGCCGGGCCACTGAGAGTTCCATACTTTGACCATGGGCTGGAACCTAGGAGGAACTGCCACTGGCACGGATCGAGGTTGTGGTCTCTCAGAACTCTGCGGCTAAAATTGTACCTGAGCATACCCATCTAGGAAGGGCTGTGCACATACTGTTATGAAGCCCAAGGTGTCTGTGATCATCCTCCCTAGCTCCTTGAAGGCCCTGCTCAACTGGCAAGTCTGCTCAACCGAATCGGTCCTCATACTCTCTAGTCTCTGCTCTGTCTGCCCCCTGAACTCCCGCATGGCCTGAGCTAGGGGAGGAATGGTCCCCTCCAATCCCTGGACTCTAGACCTGAGAGAGTCAAGTGACTCATCTATCATCTGAAGAGTCACGTCAATCCTCTGAGCCGCCTGGTCCTGGGACGTCCTCAACTCCTGCCTAAGCTGCTCTCTGGGGCCCTCCTGCTCTTGCGTGATGTGCTCTATGAGCCTAGCCTGCTCCTGACTCATACGCTCCACGATCCTGGCCTACTCTCGGACCATATGCTCAACGAGCCCGGCCTTCTCCTAGCGCATGCGCTCAATGATGCTCGCCTGCTCCTGAATGATGGCCTGCTGCTGGTCCAGCCTCTCCTGAGTTAGTTTGTCCCTCTCTCTAAACTGCTCATGTAGGACCCTGTCCCTCTCATCCTGCCTGCGCTCAAATGCTGCAAACATGGAGACCATGAGCTGGGAGATGTCTGGCTATGATAGTTGAGGCTGAACTGGCTCCGGAGTCTGCTCTGGTGGCGGAGCTGTGGAGGTAGATGCCCCCGAGTCACCTCTGGAGTAGGGGTGGAACCTCTCTGATGGCCTGAGTATGGCTCGCTGTACCCTTGTAGCTGGAGGAGGAGTGGGGGTCGGCACCCTCGGCGCCGTAGGAGTGCCAAACAGGTCATCCATAGTGAACTCCACCTCAAAGTCCGGTAGCGTCCTGTCCTGCTCCTGCTCTGACTGTAGCTGTGGCTGCTCCTCCTGATAGCCCTGGTACTTGGGAGGCTGCTCCCCTGGATACTCTGGATGTAGGGGCTGCTGCTCTTGCGGCTATGGCGATGCCTGTTTCTGTGCTGGTGCCTGCTCTGGCTGCTCCTGCGCTGGTGCTAGCGGAGGAAGTGCAAAGGCTCGCCGAGTCTCGTGTATGGTAAGGAGTCTGAATGCCTCAGGCTGCCCTGCTAGCTGCAAGACCATCCCCATCTGTACAGCAGCTGGTGCATCTACGTATATCCCCTCATCCAAAGCACCCCCAAGTCTGTCCGTGGCGACTCCCAATCCCAGGAATAATCTGGTAATAACTCCGCCGATAATCACCACCGGGGCTGTCCCCCTGGAAACCCTAACCATGTTAGCCAATATCTCATGGCTATTATTGAGACGCCGGCCTGCCACCAAGGCCCAGAGGCTCCAGATCTCCGCCGTATTAAGCGACCCTGGGTTACCAGCCCGTCCGAGGTACGAGCTGGAGAGTACTCTGTGCAAGTACTGGAGTGCCTGTGAAACCAACACGGTACTCTTTGCTGTATTATGGTCATACAGCACTCCGGGTAGGGCTATGGCCGCCCAATGGGCGCGTCTCACTGCTCGCTGGGGCACCATCACTCCATCACCCCGTGGGAGTCCCATAGCCTCTGCAAAATGCCGACGCGTGATGCTGAACTGCTGACCATCGAACCAAAATTGTATCACTGTAGGCTCGGTATCGGATCTCTGGTACCCTCCATAGCGCAATGTGGCCAGGACCTGCCGCACCACCTCTGGATGTGTCTGGAAGGTCGGTGTCAAGAACTCCGTCCAGCCTGTGCCCTCCAGAAGTATGTCAATCTCCTCGGCCATCCCCAAGGCCTCTAGGAATGGCCTAGAAATGAAGCGACTGGCTCAGAACTCTACCTGAACTAGTGCTCTGTATCTCTGTGCAGCCTCGGGGTCCATCCAACCCGGAGCCTATGGCTCAGGCTGGCCCTGTGGGACACGTCGTCGTGGAGGCATCCTGCAAGAAAGAAGTTATGCAATTAATTTAACATAACGACCAGAAATAGACCTGATTTCTTGTATAAGGCAAATCGGGCATCCTCCAGACAAGGATTGTCTAACCCCGAAAGAGAAATAAGACAAAAATAAAAAATAGAAATAAAAAATAATAAAAATTTGGCGGCATCCCGGCTGGGATGTGCCCAACCCCCTACATTAGGAAAGGCAAAATAATGAAAGGCCTCAGGCCCCAATAATCAATCATAATAATAAATAAAAAATAAAAAATAAAAATAAAAATTTGGGCAGCACCCCGGCAAGGGGGTGCCCCATCCCCTGCATTAGGAAAGGCAAAATAATGACAGGCCTCAGGCCCCAATAATCAATCATAATAAATAAATAAAAATTTGGGCAACACCCCGGCAAGGATATGCCCAACCTCCTGCATGAAAAACAAGAAAACCACGGGCCTCAGGCCCCAATAGCAGCACAATATTTATTGGTTTCACAACTAATACATGCATAAGAATTTCTCATTTCTAAGCAAGCATGGTTTATTAGAACTCAAGGCAACAAGAATTTTCATGTAAAGTTGTCTAATAATGTAACTGAGGAAAAATATATACCAAAAGTAATTATTTAAATAGCGCCTAAGGCTAATTGTTAAGGCGCAACATCTATACTAACAACAATCCTCAGTAATAAAAAAATGGAAAAATTAAACTTATTTGCTTGAAATTAAGATAATAAGAAGAAGATAATTAGAAGAAAATGAATAAAAAAATGGTCACTAACCTGTAATTGGTAGAAAAATGACGAAAACGCAGAAAATATACTTCACTGGGTGCCCGGTAGTGTAAGGAACATGAAAATGCAAGACAAAAATGTGAAAAGATGAAGAAAAAGTGAGAAAACCGTAATGAGGGACGGTTTGAAGAAGGAAAGCAAAAAGACAAATGCCAAAAACTGCCTGTCCGTCGGTCTCTGCTCATTTTTATAGTTTTCGTGACCGACGGGCTGGGCACCTCCAGGAGCAATAGACGGGCTGCCCGTCTGTCGTTCAATATTCCCCCATTAAATGCGTAATTAATGCGCATGATAAATGCAATGATGATGCATGCATCTGCCAAGTGGACGACTACCGACGCGCATGCCTCTGCTACTGAGGCACGGGCAGGCCGTCTGTGGAGTGTTTCTATAAATTTGACCAGTTTTCTTGGGATTCGTGCCTTTTCTCTTATTTTGACCCTTTTCTATCTTCAGTCTTTGACTTTTAAAGGATGACTTCTCCTCTTTTCCAAAAGATGTACCGCATCTTGGATGACGCTCACACTTGGGAAAATAACGTCCTCACTACTCTGTCCGGACTAAAACACTTACGGAGAGCCAAAATAGACCACAACTTGCTCCTAGCTGCAACCCATTTTTGGAATCCCTGCTTCCATGTTTTCAAGTTTACTTATCAGGAGTTGTGCCCCCTGCCTAAGGAGTTTGCTGCTATCACTGGAGCATAGTATCCTCCCTATGCTCTGCCTTACGTCCCCCGCTGCGGTATGATTCAGATTCTGGATATCACCCTATCTTTGGGCATAGCTCCCTCCGAGGCCGCTCGGCTGGTCTCACAGGGTCCTACTTTTCTGTTGGATCCACTGATCGAGGCTCTAGACAGACTTTTTGATGTCCCTACATACCGGGTAAGCATTGTGTTCTTATTCTATATGATGAGCCTCTTGACCATAGCTCCTGGGGACTTGATTGGCGACCTTCGCCTGTTTGGGGTTCTAGATGACTTTCACCGCGGATTATCCCCCTTTCCCTTTATTCTGGCCGAAACCATTATGGGCCCGGATGCTGTACGTTCTGGATCCACCACCTCATTCACCGGAAGCCCCTTATTACTCCAGGTACGTCATTATTTTAAAAGGTAGTACGTCCCTTGTGGATTTTTGCACTAGCTTTTCTTAGCAGGAAGTGCGTCCTTTTGGATTTTCACACAACCCTATGCCTAATTTTTGACTGAAGTAAACCCAACTTACTCCAGCGGCTTTTTTTTTTTAGATATGGCTGCAGGAGAAGCTGAGGATGCTGTCAGAGCCACCTCCTCGAGTCATCGCAGAATATTCGCCGAGACACTTCCTCCTGCGTCGACGGTTGTATTTCTTCGCAACTCCTGATGAAGGCACCGCTAGATTTGGTGAGCTATCAGACGATGACATCAGTTTCATGTCTGCCTGGCTCCCTCTGTCCCATGCAGTCGTTGATGGATCATCAGGGTGCATTCCCCTATGCGGGTTTCGTCAGGCCACCTTCTGCATTACAGCTCGATGTGCTCTTCAGCTCGGTATGACCCAAGACGTGGTGAGGGTCCCGTTATCCTTTCGGGGAGGAGCTTTTTCTACTGCTTTTGCTTCTCGCTATCATGAGCTGTGGAGCTAACTTCCAGTTAAGACCGTCATACCTCGATTCGGAGCTCATTCTGTGGCCTCCACTAGCGAATATAAGAGATGAGTCCTCAGCCCGGCGTCTGCTAACAGGACGCGAGGACTTAAACATTTGGCCGGCGAGAGTAGCGGTAGGACCTAGTTTATCTTACACATGTACACCCCTTTGGGCATTATGTTTCTTTTCAAAACAAAACTAGAAAATGACGGAAATGAAAAGAATAATTCTTATTTTATTTCACAAAATTGTGTATATTTTCACAGAATTTCAGCATACATGATCAATTTTTGATGTTAACTCGACTGTGTATGCCCTATTAATTCTTGAAACCAAATCTTGATAGCATCAACTCCTGTTACCAATCGGCCCTCTCGAGTTTTCTCGATCGAACATTTTCTCTCATGCCTCTAATTTTTGCACAGGATGCCTTTTTTCGATTTTCACCCTGTCGAGGTGCCCAATTTTAGCAAAGCCGCCTTTTTTCGATTTTCGCCCGCAAGGCATTTTATTCTCTTTTTTTTTTTATTTTTAGTCTTTAGCCGTGGAACCTTTTGAGTCTGTCTATATTGATCGGTTCCTTAAATTCATTGCCATCGCTATCCGATAGAATTGCAGCTCCTTTAGACAGCAGCTTCTTGAGGATGAACGGCCCTTCCCAGGTTGGTTTAAACTTCCCTCGAATATCCGTTGCCCCAGGTCTCATCTGTTTGAACACCAAGTCACCCTCTTTCAATGGATGCTTCTTAAGCTTCTTCCCAAAGGACCGGGCGAGTCTCTTCTGGTAGACTTGGTTGTGGTAGTAGGCTTTCAATCTGCTCTCATCCAGCAGGTTCAAATGTTGCAACCTTTACTGTGCCCATTCTACTTCAGGAATCTGGGCTTCCATGACCACCCTAAGTGACTTAAGCTCTACCTCCACTAGCAGCACTACTTCCGTCCCATATACCAGAGAAAACGGCGTAGCACCCATAGATGTTCTAACCATTGTCCTGTAACCCCAAACCGCGAAAGGTAGCTTTTCTGCCCAATCTTTGTGGGTCTGGACCATTTTGGCTATAATCTTCTTGACGTTCTTATTAGCGGCCTCTACTGCCCCGTTAGCCTGTGGTCGGTATGGAGAAGACTTATGGTGCTCAATCCCATACTTCTCAAGCAGCTTCCTCATTTCTCCCATAAATTGGACCCCATTATTAGACACTACATGATGCGGGAGGCCATATCTGCAAATCAAATTCTTCTCAATGAACTTTGCCATATCCCGTGCATTAATCTTCTTAAAGGACTACGCCTCTACCCATTTGGTGAAGTAGTTGATGGCAACTATGATATATATGTGCCCATTAGATGCCGTAGGACGGATCTCCCCGATAATATCTATTCCCCAGGCTGCAAAAGGCCAAGGCGACGTTAAGCTATGTAGTTATGACACAGGCAGGTGCCGCAAATCCGAATACTACTGGCACAACTGGCACTATTTCACGTACTTTGAACAATCATTATCCATAGTGAGCAAGTAGAATCCTTGTCTCATGATTTTTTTGGCCAGCGTTAAACCATTCATATGAGCTCCACATACACCTGCATGAGTTTCTTCCATCACCTTCAGGGCCTCCCTTTCATCCAGGCATCTGAGCTGAATACCGTCGGCCTGCCTCTTGTACAATGCTCCGTTTATGCATATGAATTGAGTGGACAGCTTGCGGATCATTCTTTGGTCTTTTTCAGTAGCTTCTTCCGGAAATTTTGCGCTTTCCAAATAATTCATGATATCAAAATACCACGGCTTTTCATCCGTTACCTCTATTTCCATTATCGGTTTGACCTCAAAGCTAGCCCTCTCAGAACTCGAGATTAGAATTGGTTTCATGGCTACTCCTTCTGGATTGTCCCACATTGATACTAGGGTTGCTAGTGCATCAGCCAACCGGTTTTCATCCCTTGGCACAAAATGGAACGTACAAGTCTCAAACCGACTACATAGCTCCCTCATATATTCGACGTACGGCACTAAACGCTCTTCTTTGATACCCCACTCTCCCCGAATCTAGTTGATTACTAAGGATGAGTCTCCATACACCTCCACATCCTTTGCCCCCAGGGCAATTAAAGCTTCTAGTCTGAAAGTGCACGCCTCATACTCAGCTTCGTTGTTAGTGGCCCTGTATCTCAACTTTTTGGCTAAAGGGTGTTTTTCGTCATCCGGGGTTGTCAGGATGATTCCTACTCCTGCCCCCTTATTATTAACAGCCCCGTCAAAGTGCAGTTGCCAACCTTGAACAGAGATTTTCGCTATATTTTCATCCGAAAAATTGAACTCAAGTGAATCGCCCTAGATGGGATGATCGGCTAGAAACTCAGCTACTGCCCGCCCTTTGATAGTCTTTCGAGTGATATACTCGATATCGAACTCCTATAGCAACAACAACCACCTTCCCATTTTCCCAAGCAAAGACGGTGCTTCTTGTAAATACCTCAGAGGGTTCTGCTTTGCCACTGCCTGTACTTTGTATGAATGGAAATAGTGTCTCAGCTTCTTGGATGCCCAAATCACGGCGAGGCAGATCTTTTCTACTTCTGCATATTCTACCTCGTAAGCAAGGAATTTCTTGCTGAGATAATAGACTTCAAATTCCACTCCGAATTCATCTTCCTGAGCCATCATGGCACCTACAGAGCCATCTTCCACTGTCAAATACAAAATGAGCGGCTTGACTGGTTGTGGCAGCCTCAGTACTGGTGGGTTCAGCAAATACTCTCTAATGCTATCGAAGGCCTTCTGGCAGTCCTCGTTCCATACCACAGGCTGATTCTTTCTAAGCAGCTTGAAAATTGGCTCGCATATCGAGGTGAGCTTTGCAATGAACCGGCTAACATATTGTAACTTGCCCAGGAAACTTCTCAGATCCTTTTCCTTTTGCGGCACCGGCATTTCCCTGATAGCTTTCACCTTATCTGGGTCGATTTCGATCCCTCTTCGACTGACTACATGTCCTAGCAGCTTTCCTGAAGTTACTCCGAAGATACACTTTTTGGGATTTAGCTGCAGGTTGTACTTATCAATTCTGGTGAAAAACTTCTCTAATGCTTCAAAGTGGCCCTCTCTGGTAGCTGACTTGACCATCATGTCATCTACATATACTTCCACCTCTTTATGGATCAAGTCACTCAAGATCTTTGTGGCCATCCTTTGGTAGGTAGCCCCTGCATTCTTCAAACCAAAAGGCATCACTCTATATGCATATGTCCCCCACTCTGTGATAAAAGCCGTTTTGATCCAATCGATTATCTTATTGAGGATTTGGTTGTAGCCCGCATAACCATCCCCAAAGCCATACATCGCGCAATTGGCGACATTGTCTATCAATACATCAATATGGGGCAGTGGGAAATCATCCTTCGGACAGGCCTTGTTCAGATCCCGATAGTCCACGCATACTGTAGACACCGGGTCCTGAGATGGCCCAGATCAGAGTTACCCAATGATGATAAGATGCCTTGTCACAAGCAAAAAGGTTGAAAGTAGTGATTTCCTATTTAAATTTGCATTTTAGAGTGAAAAGATAAAAAAATAATAAAAAATATTTTAAAAATTAGTTTTGAAAAATGGGGGCTTAAAATTATAGTATTTTTAGTCAATTTAAAATTAAAAAAAAAATCGGATCGCGAGTGTCGGGCGCCCAGCGCGCTAGGCAATGCTGTGCGTCGCTAAAAGCGCACGCAGCATTACGCGCACTGCACGCTGGAGGCCGCGCGAAGCCCGTCCCTCTATAGCAACGGGCTTCCCTCCTTTCCTGGCCGTCGCTATAGGGTCTGATACCCCTTTTTTTCGATTTTTGGACCTAAAAATCAGTTTTTTATCCCTTTTTTCAAGGTTTTAAGAGATTTTTTCCATTTTTAAAAATTAAAATAGGCAATATCTGATTTAATTAAATTTTATCCTTTTAATTATTTTATTTTTCTATTTTCTTCATATAAAAAGAATGAGATGAAAACCTAAAAGGGGAATTCTTTTGGGGATTTTTTCTAGGGTGGTTTTTTCTCTTCATCTTTTTCTTCATCCTCTTAATTTCTCTAAGAAGAATTCCGGATTTTTTTCCCAACCAAAGATCAAAAAGAAAAATGAATCTTTCATTCTTTTTCAAACACAATTTCTTCTAAATATATTTTTGGATGGAATTTTGTTGATGGATTTAATTTTGAGACAAATAACTTGATGATTTGTTCTCAAAAATCAGTTTTTTTGTCTTCTCATTTGTTTTCCATTTAACTTTTTAAAGGTTTTTTGTGTAATAAAAAAAAAGAATTCCTTTGAGCAAGGAAATTAATTCTTTGTTTTCAAAGAGTTTTTTTTTATTAGTTTTTTTAAGCCTATTTTTTTCTTGGAATAAAATTACAACATTTTTATTCATCAATTCTAATCTTGCAAATCAAGAATAAGGAAATCAATCATCTTTTTACCTTCATCGAATCCGAAACTCTGAGGGTAAACATTCCGGGCTTGTTCTTCTTATTCTTTTTGTTCATATTTAATTTATTCGTGTTCATTTTTATTATTTTTATTTATTTATTTTGTTTATATTTAATTTATTAACATGTATATTTTTATTGTTATTCTCATTCATTTATTTTATTAATGTAAATATTGATTTCTTCTAATTCCTAACATGTAATTAATTTAATTCACTTTAATTCATCATTATTTTTAACATGTAATTAAATTAATTCATTTTGATTGATCTTTTTGCTATGTAAATGGTTTATATCATTTGTGAACATATTTAATTAATCATGTCATTTATTTAATCATTTTTTCTTCTTTTCCATTGTCATTATCATATATTTAATATTTTGTTCACTTATTCATTTTCACTATTATCATGTTCATATTTTTACACCTTAATTAAAATGTTGTATTTTATTCCAATTACGTCTTTTAATCCATTTGTTGTTCATAACACATTTTTCTCATTTATTTTAAATTGTAAACATGTTAATTCATTTGTTATTTTGATATCATTTCGTTTTATCTCATTTTATTTTATTTTATCATTTATTTTATATTTAATTGATTTTAATTGATTCAATTACTAATATTATTCTATTTGTGTTTTATTTTTATTTCACATCTCATTTTCCTTCTTGGGCATTTTTGCGAGCACACGGGAAGATTCAGAAGGCTCGTTTGGGATTAAGTATTTATTTGCTTCATTTGTGATATTTTATTCATTTTGCTTTTCCGTTTATCTTGCTATGTAATTTTCCTATAAATTTGTTTATTTTAGGCGCTAGAGAAAAAATCCCAAAGCATTTTTATTAATTAATTTTGAATTTTTCCTAAATAAAAACGGGACCAATGTCTCAATTTTCTCTATCAAAAATAAAATCATCACATTAAAAGTGTTTTATAATAAATATGCATGCGAGGACCAATGTCCTCATCATTAATAAATACCCCGATTTATGCATGATTTGTATTTTATTTATAATGGGGGTTGTATTCCGCCCATAGTTTTATTGTAATTTATTTTTGAGAATGTTTATTTAATAATTCTTTACCTATTGATTTTGATGTGAATGATCGCGCCTTAATTGAATGCATCGTGTGGACAGTTGGTGAAACAATGAATTCAAAACTTAATCATAATATTGATCAAGGTACAAATAAATGAGAAGTCCCGAACTCACTCTGGTCTTTGGGGCTCAATGAGGCGAGTGGTCTAGGACTTCCAAAACACCTCTTGAGTCTCACCAAAAGACTTCAATTTACAAATCCTAGGCTCCAGGGGGTAGAGGCTGAGACCTCCAAGATCTCTCTGGCTTACTCAAGATGGATATGTATGCACCGTCTTAGGCTCGCTGAGGCTAGACGTCCCTTCCCAATGTTCTATTGGGTGGCGACTCCAAGAAACCTCATTGTTGCCCAAAATAGACGCACTTGTAAATACTTTACAAGTTTTAATGAATCCCATCCTAATTGCCCTAAAGTGGGCTTTCGGGAGGCCATAGGGTTCGGCGCGCGTCACAGTATCGACTCCGCTGGGGACATACTCGAGACTTCAATTCGAAAGTACCTTGATTAAAAATTATGATTGAGTTTTAATTTAAAAATTTCATCCTGTTTCAAAACTGCAGTGCATCTCATTAGAGCCTTAGATCTATGCTAGTTTGGTCCCTCTTTTAGCCTCGGTGTGTTCCCGAAGTGTAACACCCCCATCGCTGTCCCCGTTGGAAGGACGCCGACGGGCGCGCTACCAGACGCTCAGACATACAGGTATGCACATGCACAATGCGGAAGCATACATTCATACATAACATGCATACAGAAATACGGATTAATTAAAAACTTACATTGACTTACCTTGCGGTACAGACTGAACATGCAATAACTCACGCACACGCAGGCACTAAGCTGAAGCATACACGGAAGCATACATATGACCATTCAACGGAAGCATAAGCAAATTAGTAAAACAAAGGAATAACTAAACATAAGGACATACTAACTATTACATTCCCAAAAGAAAACTTAAGATTAAAACATAATTAAATACATATACAATACTACAGAATTACAAAAGCTGAAATACAGAAGCTGAACCCAATACAGAACTTCTAACTCCTACGTGGCCGACCTTGTAGAAGCGCGACTCGAACAGAACCAAACCTGCCACCTGCACGGAAAGGAAATCCGTGCTAAGCGATAAACGCTTAGTGGGGAGAACACACAAGAATATGGAAGGCCATTCACAATGGTCGCCAAGGCAAAACACATTCAAATGACAAATGCAGATATTCATAACATATAAATAATCAGACTTGCATATTAAAGGCATTCATTTCAATACTCACAATCGAACCATAACTTCATGTTCAGGATAGACTAAAACAGACACAATACAATACACGTTACAAGCCTCATCATGCTGAACTACATACTATATCACATGCATAAACCTACATGGGTAGCAAATATCAACATCTTACTGTGCGGAGTCACAAGAGCTTTACTCATGCAATTGACATAACTAAGTACCCATGCATGAACTGACAACCAAACCATCATGTTAAGAATGCTAGCCATTTAACATAATTAGACATGCCAAACACATACACTAGTCAAATATCCAAAGGATAACATTTAGAGCATCATAATACCGCTGCGCAACTCTAATATATATTAAGCATCATGCAAAAACACTCTGATAGCGGAGACTGAAGGCGTAACCACTTAGTATTACATTCATATCATCATCATGCAGAAAGTACAGTAATCATCACATACTTACCATCACAGCTGCTTCGGTTCACATGCTAATATATATAACAAAACTATGCTGAAGTCATATACTTAAATACATCAATCAAATCATTTCAAAGCAATCAGAAACTTATAACAAATCACATGACAAGTACGGATAATCATGTTAAATATAAAGTCATGCTTACTTAAAACAGACATACATTCTGAAGCTCATAGTCACATTCATATGCATATAAACTGATTCCTGAAATCCTTATCAAGCTCAAACGGATATCACATTCGAAGGCTAAAACATAATCCATATAAGCATGCTCATATAATAAAGCCATACAATCAGTATTTCATAATCATATTCATTCAGAAAAATCCGATATACATTACCTTAATATACTCATTCAGATAAATCCATTTATAGCCAAATCAGATCAGAGCAGTTCAGATAAACATTCAAAGAACACCTGCTGACTCTAGGTAGTGGATAACGAGTGTACAGACAGTACTTTCCGGGTACGAGCCGATTATAGACAGTACGTTACGGGTACGAACCGATTAAACCATTATACTTTAACTTTCACAGATATTTTCACAAGGGACCTTAAACAAGATCCAATACAGAAAAGGGTTCGCGAGGAACCAAACGGGGACCTGATCAAGGTCCAAATCATTCAAAGGGCGCTGCAGCTACAGAAGACTCTATTAGGCATGCCTAACTATCCACTTACTTGACTCTAGCAGGTTATGCGTAACCCAATTTACATTTCGAATCGCACAATGCATATATAATCAGCATGCATAAACAGAGAACGGAAGACATTTAAATATTCTCATAAAGTTGGTCACAAATCATACAATTCGCATTGCAAAACATATTACAGTCCATACATTTTAACATTAAACAATGTTCTACAGCATGCCAAGAATCAGATTAAGAAGCACTACCATGCCAATGATTATCAATACAAAATCCTAATCATGCATTAGGTGAAGATACTAAGCATAAACCATGCATAATCCAAATTGCATTTAACATAACACAATGAGCTCCAAGGCTAAAGCATAACAATGTATTCCGACATCAGCCATAATATTCAAATAAGTCTGGCATAGCAGGATGCCAATCATACTTCATACAAGTCAAATACTGGAGCATGCAATAACTCAATTGATAACATCAGCACTATTCATCTTTCTAAAGCATAACAGGAACACATGTTGAATCATATTATGCTAAAGACCAAGGACGCATCATCATAATCGGGGAAAGTTACAGCACAAACTTAAGCATAGCAAATTATTCTTAAAGAAGAAACAGACTAAAAATATGCATAGCATAATTCACATTAAGACAGAACATGTTTGGAACTTAAACAATCAGAAAGTCAGCATTCATAATTCCTTCGCATTCAGAATATGACATGAAATACATATTACAATAATAAGCATATTAAAGTCCAAACCATACTGTTAAAATCCCACAATCATTCAACAGGATTACTATAATCCAAAACTGATTCCAAAATACTACATATAACTTATCTTAGATAACATATTATTAATACCAAATAAATTGGGATCATCAATCATATCCGCAAGGTAATATAGCACACAGTAAGGAAAATACCATTAAAAAGCGTTTGGAAATCATTTGATAAAGACTGGTCGCTTGGGGAAAGAAAAACAGAAGCAAAACAGAGGAATCGGGAGACCTGAGCAACCTTCACGTCACGTGAAGGTTGCTCACGTCGTGAGCAATTGCTCACGTCGCGTGAGCATAGCTCACGCCTTGTGGGCAATTGCTCACGTCGTGAGCATTGCTCACGTCGCGTGAGCATAGCTCACGCCTAGTGAGCAATTGCTCACGTCGTGAGCATAGCTCACGTAGCGTGAGCTTTGCTCACCTAGCGTGAGCATGGCTCACGTCACGTGAGCATGGCTCACGTCGCGTGAGCCGCTTCCATCTTCTTCCCCGCTATTGCAAACCTGCAGATTTCTCATCGTTTTCTCAGAAATTCTTTCTAAAACCACTCAGAATTCATATCACCTTTCAATCGATGTCCCAAACAGCATAAACGAGATACTTGTAACTTAATTCAATAACCAAATCAACCAACATCATGCATCGACATATTTAATTCCTTCTGAACATAAACCCTAACAAATAACAGTAAATTCCAAAATCCAAACACAGTACTTCCAATTTAATCCTATTAATGCATTACTAACACATTTACTCACTTAATCATGCATATACATATTTCAAAACATAACAAATTCCAGAAATTAGATAATGTAAACACATTTACAAGCCTAGTGAGAAATAGGGCAGAGATAGGAATACAGAAACTCTTTAAACATTGCATGCAATCAAAACACTCCCAACTTGGAAATGACGATCCAAAAATCAAGCTTCAGAAACAAGAAACCCACAAATCCTTAGCCACACCTCAAATTAACCAAAACCAGGAAAAAGAAGAAGAAGAAGAAGAACAGTACGTTAACTCCAACTTACCTCTTCAAAGCTAACCCAAAACTCAACCAAGCCAAACACAACTCCAAGCCCAGGGGAAACGAAAGGAAAAGCAGAGAAGGGAGAAGAGAAGAAGAAGAAACAACGTGAGAGGAGGGGACGAACGGGAATACAGTCTGTGTTCCCTCTCTCTTCCTCTTACTTCTTCTTTTCTTCTTTCAATGCCCACCTAACAGTCCACTTGGCAGATCCTAATTAGACCACAAACTCCACTAAGACCATTCCAAATCCATTAATGCTCTTAAGTCCTTAGACAAATTACACTTCACTCACTTACACAATTCTTTCTTACAAACTTAATTAACTTTTCAATTAGGTCCTGAACATTCCAACTTTCTCAAGCACAAATTACCGAAATACCCTTCCGAATCCCGACTTAGCATGCATAATCCGACCAGGGCTATTTTGGGGTGTGACACGAAGCACGACCCTATGTTCACTCAATGTAGGGAGTGTTAAGGATAATCACCAGCCCAAGGCTCGTACCATCATGGTATATTAAATGGTGACCCAATCGGTCGTTACGCTCGTGATGAGCTAGACCCGTTGGCAGGGACCATGCTTGTGTAGCCCTAAAGTAACACCACCTTTGACTAAAGCTCATGTAATGGAAATAGATACTTCCCCTAGGTGGTATGAACCGTAATACCTTGCTTGCTATATGGATCATTTTGTATTGGACAAACCCAAATAATCTGATTGGTCACCTAATCAAAGGCTCTCATGCCCCGATAGGCCCATGTTAACTTATTCAGGCTGCCTAAATACATGATGGTCAAAACCCATGCGTATGAACATTAGCTAAGAGAGGTTATGCTGCCGATTTTTCACCGTGCATCATGCACATCCATAGGATTCACTGTAAATCCATGGATCAAGCCCATCTAGGATAGAGACCGCACGACCTCATGTGTGGGGGCAATAAGGTTGGAAGGACTTACCTGCTTCCATGTGTTTGTGAATGATGCATTGCATATTCATGTCAGTCGTGCACAAATAAATTTCTGTATTTCTTCTACATGTATACATCCTTTTCTTTGCATAAAATTATTACATGTACATATTGTCTTGTGTATGATTTTTCACATGTCTCACATGTATCTTTGTAATCCCTTTTAGCCATTGTATATCATTTTTGTTACACAACACGACCATGCATTGCGTATTATTCATGCATCACTCTAACTCTTTAAATTTTTTAGCCATCAAAGACCACTTTCCTAGCTGGTTAGGGTTTCTGACAGTCGCATTATCAGAGGGTTTTGATTAAGCAACCACAATCAAGTCAAGTGCAATCAATAGGCATTCAGAGAATCTCTAGAAATGGCCGATTCATCGAGGGAGGCAGATGCTACCAGGGCCTTGATAGCTGAAGAAGTGGGTCGAAGGTTAGAAGAATTTGAGAACCGAATGATGGCATGATACTAGGGACGGGCGTCCCTACATTGCCACGTGTCCGTACCCACTACGCCTAGAGATGGGGATCACCCCAAGTAGGGACGGGCGTCCCTACACAGACTGGCATCCCGTCTGTGGAGCAAAACTCCCAATTTTACTCAAAATTTATCCAATTCTTTCAAAACTCCATGCCATAGAAAAAGATTTTAATCCTCGCGAAACCGAAAGACGAAAACCTCCAAATTTCATCCCCTTATCCAAAAACCGACATTGATCTCTTCATCGGGTAACTCTGATCTGGACTACTTCAAGACCCGGTGTCTACAGTTGCCCCCAATCTTGGGGAAACTAGCGCACTAGTGCCTAGATGAGACAAAATTCAGAGAAGAAAGGAAAGAGACGCATACCTGAGGCAGTCCTTACTTTTCGCCGGGGAAGCGGCAATGCATCGAGTCGGTTCTTGACTTACAAAATGCGAGGTTTACTCTTCTGAGCTGCACCGAGTCTTCTTCGGACTGTACACAGTGCAATAATTGGCTCTCCTGAGCTGCACTGAGCCTTCTTCGGACTGTACAAAGTGCAATGATGGGCTCTCTTGAGCTGCACCGAGTCTTCTTCGGACTGTACAAAGTGCAATGATGGGCTCTCCTGAGCTGCACCGAGTCTTCTTCGGACTGTACATAGTGCAATGATGGGCTCTCTTGAGCTGCACCGAGTCTTCTTCGGACTGTACAAAGCGCAATGATGGACTCTCCTGAGCTACACCGAGTCTTCTTCGGACTGTACAAAGTGCAATGATGGGCTCTTGAAATGGGTGTCCTTCTGAGCCGGGCGTTCTTCTGAACCGGGTGTCCCAATTTAGCGGCTTTATCATGCCCCAAGGTACCATTCTGACCTTTTGATTTCATATGATCCCGAAGGACATGATGCTTAATTTGTTTATTCTTCCTTTTGACTGTGGGTCAATTTTGAATCAGTGTAAAACCACATTCCTATATTATAAGAGATTCTCATTAATTCTCGCGCCAATTAATTTTACTGATAGATTTGTGGATATTTTTATATCATTTATCATCCTTTTTATCACATGATTAATTATCCCTTTTTCTTCTTCTTCTTTTCTTTTCTGTTCTTAAGAGAGTTAAATCATGAAGAAATAACATGCAAATTTAACAGGATAACTATAAATGTTTTTCCACTAAAAGGTTAAATTTTGTACAATGCAATGTAAATATGATAATATAAGATACAAAAATAATATCATGACTCCCTGTAGGGCTATTGGGGTGGATAGTCCGTGAGCTCCTCCTCCGGATCATCATCATCATCTGATATCTAGACTGTCTGAGACCGTGATGAAGATGCAGAGGGTCCCACATCTGGAGCAGACGGCTGATAAGGAGGGGCTGATGGTCCGGCCTGCTGTGTAGCCGAGGCTCTGGCCTGTCGCTGGTATCTAGGAGGGACGGCCACTGGTATAGATAATGGCTGTGCTCTCACCGGGTCCTGCTGCTGGAACTAGACCTGAGCAAATCCATCTAGGAAAGGCTGTGCACATACTGTCATGAACTGCAGCGTATCAACGACAACTCCCCCTAACTCCCTGAAAGCATCACCTAGGCGGAGGGTCTGATCCGTGGAGGCGGTCCCCATATTCCGCAGTCTGTCCTCTGTCTGCTCCCTAAACTCTCGAATGGACTGGGTGATAAGAGGTATGGCACCATCCATAACCTGAACCCTGAATTTGAGAGCCTCAACCGACTCCTCTACTGCCTGTAAGGACACATCCACCCTCTGGGCCACTCCATCCTAGGAGGTCATCATCTCCTGCCTCAGCTGAGCCACGAGCCTCTCCTGCTCCTGCCTCAAAAAGTCAATGAGCCTCCCCTGCTTCTGGACAATACTCTGTTGCTGCTCTAGCCAATCTAATATGACTCTATCTCGCTCTCCGAGTTGCCCGAGAAGGGCTCTGTCTCTCTCCTCCTGCCTGTGCTCAAAAGATGCAAATATAGCAGTCAATAGTGCAGTAAAATCTGGCTGCGCTGGGAAAACTGATGATGAGGACGGAGGGGGAGCTGAATCTGGTACTGGCTCAGGTGGCGGAGCTATAGAAGTAGATGCTCCAGGATCCCCTACCCTAGCATATGGACTAAACCTCTCGTGAGCCCGGGGAACTGTCTGATGTACTCGCGATGGTGGAGGCATAGGACTCTGTACTCTCTGCCCTGGAGGAGTAGCAAGCAGCTCATCCATAGTAAACTCAATCCCCATATCATAAGGTGTACCTGGCTGCTCCTCGTGCTATGGCTGTGGAGGCTGACCCTCTGGATGCTCTGGCTGTCAGGGAAGTTGGTCCTCCTGGTGCTGATGGTGCTCGGGAAGCTGCTGCTCCTGATACTTTAGGTGCCCGGGAGGGTGGTCCTGAGGCTGCTCCTCTACTGGCTCTAACGAAGGCAAGCTAAATGCGCGTCTAGTCTCATGCACAATGCGAAGCTTGTACGCCTCGGGCTGACCCGGTATCGGCAATATCATAGCCATCGTCATAGCTGCTGGAGCGTCCACATAAATGCTCTCATCCAAGGGGCGCCCCAAGATATCTGGACGAATACCCAAATTCAGGAGCAATCTGGTAATGACTCCCCCAACATACACCACAGGGGCTGCCCCCCTGGATACCCTCACCAGGTTGACCAAAATCTCGTGGCTGATGTTGAGCCTCTGACCTGCCACCATGGCCCATAAACTCCAGATCTCTGCAGCATTGAGGGAACCTGGGTTACCAGCTCGTCCCAAATATGAGCTAGATAAAACTCGGTGAAGATATCGAAAGGCCTGTGATGAAAGTACTGTACTCTTCGCCGTGTCATGATCATACAGCACTCCCGGCAATGCTATAACCGCCCAATGCTGACGTCTCACTGACCTCTGGGGCGTTATGACATCCTGCCAGAATGGAAGCCCCATGGCCTCTGTAAACCGCTGACGGGTGATACTGTAATGGTGGCCCTCAATCCAAAACTGGATGACACCCTCCTCCGTGTCAGATCTCTGATATCCGCCGTAGTGTAGCGTAGCAAGGAACTGCCGCACCATCTCTTGGTGAGTCTGGAAAGCAGGTATCAAAAACTCTACCCAACCCGTGCCTACCATTAGTATATCAACCTCATCTGCCATCCCAGAGCCTCAAGGAACGGCCTAGAAATGAAGCGGCTAGCTCGGAACTGCACCTGGGCTAGTGCTGCGTATCTCTGTCTAGCCTCATCACTCATCCAACCTGGGGCCTCAGGCTCAGGCTGATCATGCGGAGCATATCGTCATGGTGGCATCCTGTGAATAAGTAAACAGCTAGTTTTGCATTGTAGGTATAAACGGATAAAAATTTAGTCGGCATTCTGACTGGATATGTCTAAACCAAAAAGATTGTTTTTTTAAAAAAATTTGGGTAGCGCCCCGGCAAGGGTGTACCCAACCTCCTGCATAAAAAAACAAAAAAAAAAAAGACAGGCCTTAGGCCCCAATACAATATATTCACATTTGCTAAAAAATTTGGGCAGTACAACCTCCTGCATAATAAAGAGGAAATAGAAAGGGAATAGGCCTCAGGCCCCAAACAACAATGCAATATATTCACATTTGCTTTCTAATTCTTAAGTTATTGGCTTCAAAGCATATGAATTCCTAAGGCCATATTTATGCGCCTAACACTAATTGTTCTCAAAACAGCAATACATTCATGCATTTTATATTCACTAAAAAAACTTCATCCTATTAATTCCATACAATGTCAACCGGCATTAACAAGGGCACTAATTAATTCAAAAGAAAAGGAAATTACCTTGCTCATAATAATAATAATAAAACAAATAAAAATGGGAATATCTTACTAACCTGGAAGTCGAGACCCACTGAAGAAGTCAAAAAACTGAAAACTGGTGTAAAAAAATGCAATTTGAAAAGACAAAAAAGAAAAAAAAAACTATTGGAAACAAAGGAAAAGGCGTCGGTATGAAGAAGAAGGAAAAGAAAGTGGATTCCCGTCGGTGCCTGCACCTTTATATAGATTTTAAGTACCGACAGGATTCCCGCTCATACAGTGATAGACGGGCATTCCGTCTGTCGTTCCAGATTCCACTTTTAACCCTAATTAATGCGCGTGGTATACACGATGCAAAATTCGCCAGATGGACAAGTATAGACGGGTTCACCGTCTGCCTATAGGGACGGGTTAGCCGTCTGTAAGCCAAATCTATAAAACTCACCCCTTTTTCTAGGATTTCGTGCCTCTTCCTTATTTTAGCTTCATAATAGGCTCTTTTCTCTAGCTTTTTCCCTTTTTCCTCTTTTATTCCCTTTAGCAACTGTGACTATCGAGACATGAATTCTCCTTTTCTTTCCAAAATGTACCGTATCTTAGACGATGCTCAAATTTGGGAACACAGTACTCTTGCCCCCCTTTCTGGACTGAGGTTTCTACGAAGCGTCAAGATAGACAACAACCTTATTTTGGCCGCGACCCACTTTTGGGACCCTCGTTTTCATGTCTTCAGGTTCACCTATCAGGAAATATGCCCCTTGCCTGAAGAATTTGCTGCTATCGTCGGGAGTTGGTATCCTCCTGGTGCTTTGCCTTGCATAGCTCGCTGTGGTTTGGTCCAAATCCGGGATATTGCTTTGTCCTTAAGCATAGCTCCTTCTGACGCTGCTCATCTAGTTCCTCAGGGCCCAGTATTTTCTTTAGAACCTATGATTAAAGCAATGGATGAATTCTCCAACATTCCCCCATACAGCGTGAGTGTCATCTTCCTTTTCTGCCTTATGAAGTATCTAATCATGACCTCAGCGGAACTGCTCGGAGACCCCCGTCTGTTTGGAATTCTGGATGACTTTCAACACGGGCTGACCCCTTTTCCTCTCATTCTGGCTGAGACTATCTTGGGTTTGAACTCTGTTCGTGCTGGGCCTACCACTTCATTCTCTGGGAGCCCCTTATTACTCCAGGTACGTTATTGTTTTGAAAGGTAGTGTGTCCCTTATGGATTTTCACACTAGCTTTTCTTAGCGGGAAGTGCGTCCTTTCGGATTTTCACACAACCCTATGCCTAAGTTTTGCCTAAAATAAATCCAACTTACTCCAGCGGCTTTTCTTTACCTTTTATTTTATTCTCTTTGGCTTTTTATTTTTTGCTTTGTTTCCTCTTCTAGATTTGGTTGCAGGAGAAACTGAAACTTTTGTCAGAGCCACCTCCTAGAGTCATCAATCAGTATTTTGTGAAGTGTTTTCTTCCTCGCCGGCGTCTGTACTTACCTAGGACCCCTGATGAGGGCATTACCAGATTTAGTGAGATATCAGACGAGGATATTAGCTTCATGCACGCTTGGCTTCCCTTGTCCAGCGCAGTTGACGCGATCTCAGCAAGTGTACTGAATCAGCAAGTAATATAGTGGAATATAATTAAGACCACAAGTTATCGAACCCAAGGGACTGTGTTGTGCAAGTGTTTGACAATTAATTATATGCTAAAGAATTCCCAATTATTTTGATGTGGTGATTGTTTAACACAGAAAAATTAATAATCTAACTGATGATATTAATGTCTAAGAATATTAACGATTTAATAATACAGCAATTTGATAAAATAACTAAGAGATCTTGCTAAGGAATACCCATTCTCCCCAATAATATCATGTGAATACTTAATTCAACAATTTCATATACAATCAGTGAATAACCTAGCCTATACCATAGCTTGCCTTTCGGATCCAGCTTCTCTAAAACATGCACTTACCAATCCGGATTCAGCACATAAATTAGCATTATTACAGATCTTAAAGTTCTAAGTTAAATAATCCTACCATTCCGGATTCAGATATCAAACTCATTTATCTTCCACCATTCTGAATCTATTGAAATAAACATTCACAGATTTTAACTACCAATTCGGATTCATCAAATCAATGAAAGTTGATTAAAATAGAACAGAACATGTGTATGTATTTATGGGCTGATTGCAATCAAAGTTTATCGTGGTAGATCTCCCCTTAACTTGCATTCAAACCAGCAACAACAGATAATTTCAGAGAAGATAAAACTGAAGTATATTTGTATGTATTTATGAACTGATTACAATTAAAGTTTATCTTGGTAGATCTCCCCTTAACTTGTACTCTATTCAGCAACAACAAATAAAATCAGAGAAAATAAAACTGAGTATATGCATAATACAATCCATATAAAATATTCACATGATTTACTGGGGAATTAAGGCATCCCTTAACAAGAAATAAAATTACTCACTCATACTTGAAATAAAGACTGAATTAAATAGAGAGAAATTGATATTACCCAGTTGAATCTGAAAATGAAAATCTTACAGTAAACCAAACAATGTTCTTCAACTGAATCAGCTATTCCAACTTCCAAATTAAATTACAGAATTGAAATCTCACTTCTAAGAATTTCCAGATCAGAAATCTCAGAGTTTAAAGTCTATTCGGTGGCCTCCAAATCTGATTTTTCCCGGATTTGATTCACACAACAGATTTTAAAAGCTACACGGCGGTGAGAGATATCCTCACTGCCGTGTAAATGTCCCTAGATATATTTTTATTCTGAAATTTTGAGGTTACACGGCGGTGAGGAAATTCTTCACCGCCGTGTAAATGTTCCAGGTCTGCTACTAAGTTCTTTGATTTCGATTCACACGGCGGTGAAGAATTTTCTCACCGCCGTGTAAACACTCCAGTCAGCTTCCTTAATTTTTTTCTTCTCATGATTCTTGCCTCCCGTCTCACACGGCGGTGAGAGATGTCTTCACCGCCATGTAACCTACCTAAAATATTGCCAAAACAACATAAATCTCCATTTAGTGCACCAAATAACATCAAATGACATTTTATCAAAAATTAACACAAATAACAACTTTTAGACTAAGAAGTAATCTCTAAATTCACATCAAAACATTATTTAATTTAAACTTATCAGCAGTTATTGATGGTTCTTCAGGATGCGTTCCCTTATGTGGGCTCCGTGAGGTAACCTTCTACATCACGGCTCGTTGCTCTCGTCAACTCGGAGTGACTCAGGATATAATGAGACTCCCTTTATCTTTTCGAGGTGGAGTCCTTTCTGCAGCTTTCGTCTCCCGCTATCATGAGCTTTGGAGCCGACTTCCTTTGAAGACTATCATTCCTTCATTTGGGAACCATTCGGCTATTTCTACCAGTGCGTACAAGAGATGGATACTTAGCCCGGCATCTGATAATCGAACACGACAACTGAGGCATTTGGCTAGCGAGGGTAGTAGTAGGGCATAGTTTAGTTTTACATGCATTTTGAGCAATATGTTTCTTTTTAATGCAGAATTAGACAATGATATAAACGAATAAATCAAGTGTTATTTTATTTCACAAAATTGTGTACATTTCAGTACGATTTCAGCATACATGATCATTTTTGATACTAATTCAAATGTGCAAGACTACATTTATTCATTGGAACTAAATTTTGATAGCATCAAACTCCTGACTCCAATCAGCCCTCTCGGGTTTTCACGATTGGATATTTTCTCTCATGCCTCTAATTTTTGCCCAGGATGCCTTTTTTCGGTTTTCACCCTGACGAGGCGCCCAATTTTAGCAAGGCCGCCTTTTTCCTGTTTTCGACCCGCGGGGCTTTCATTCTCTTCTTTTGATTTTGTAGCCTTTAGCCATGGAACCTTTTGAGTCTGTCAACATTAATCGGTTCCTTGAATTCATTACCATCGCTATCCGATAAGATTGTAGCTCCTTTGGACAACAGCTTCTTGAGGATAAACGGTCCTTCCCAGGTTGGTCTAAATTTTCCTCTAATATCCGGTACACCTGGTCTCATCTGTTTGAACACTAAATCCCCCTCCTTCAGCAGATGCTTTTTCACCTTATTTTCCAGACGATCTGGGCAGCCTCTTCTGATAGATCTGATTATGATAGTAAGCTTTCAGTCTACTCTCATCTAATAAGTTTAAATGTTGAAACCTCTGTTGTGGCCATTTGGCCTCCGAAATTTGAGCTTCCATGACTACTCTCAGCGATTTGAGCTCTACCTCAACTGGCAACACTGCCTCTATCCCATAAACTAGAGAATATGGCATAGCGCCTGTAGATGTCCTCACCGTCGTTCTGTAACCCCACAGTGCAAAAGGAAGCTTCTCTGCCCAGTCTTTATAGGTTTGGACCATCTTTGCTAGGATCTTTTTCACATTTTTATTGGCAACCTCTACTGCTCCGTTAGCTTGTGGTCGATAGGGAGAGGATTTATGGTGTTCGATTTCGTACTTCTCAAGAAGCTTCTTGGTTTCCCCCATGAACTGCACCCCGTTATCAGGCACTATGTGATGTGGGAGGCCATATCTACAAATCAGATTCCTTTCAATGAACCTGGCCATATCTCTTGTGCCAATCTTGTTGAAGGACTCGGCCTCTACCCATTTTGTAAAATAGTCGATTGCGACTATTATGTATCTGTGCCTGTTGGATGCCGTAGGGCGGATTTCTCCAATAATGTCTATTCCCCAGGCAGCGAATGGCCAAGGTGATGTTAAGCTGTGTAGCTCTGACACTGGTAAGTGCCTTAAGTCCGCGTAATGCTGGCATAACTGGCACTGCTTCACATATTTTGAGCAATCGTTATCCATCGTAAGCTAGTAGAAGCCTTGTCTCATGATCTTCTTGGCCAATGTCAGACCGTTCATATGGGCTCTGCATACTCCGGCGTGTGTTTCTTCCATTTCCCTCTTAGCCTCTTTTTCATCCAAACACATCAATTGGATACCATCAGCTTGTCGTTTGTACAACATCCCATTCATGCAGATGAACCGAGTAAATAGCTTGCGAATCATTCTCTGATCCTTTTCGGTAGCTGTGACGAGCGTCGGAACCAGCAAGGCCCTCGTCGGGAATCCGCTTTAGGATTCGAGGGATTGGTTCGCGTCTTTTCCGATCTTAGGTGTTATGAGATATTTTTTGGCACCTCCTTTCACAATAGAACATTGAAAAGGACCATCGATCGCCATAACACCTTTAGGCACTTTTGAGGTATTTTGGAGCCGCCACCCAATTTACAAGAAATTGGAAAAGTTTAACCTCTTATCGGTCTAAACCAAAGATGGTGTTCGGAACTTCACACTTATTTATGTCTTGATTAATTATAAATGAGCTTTTAAATTACAAAATTTCATCCCTCATCTCACACGATTAATGCATTGAATTTAAAGCGCACATCAATCACATATGAAACGATAAATAAAAATAAAAATAATGACAAAATTAAATTACAACAAAACTAGGGGCGGAATACAACCCCCATTGTAAATAAAATATAAACCATGCATAAAACGGGGTATTTATTAATGTTGAGGACGTTGGTCCTCTCATGCACAATTAAAGAAAATCATTTTAAAGTGACAATTTATTTTGGATGGAAAACTAGGACATTGGTCCCATTTTATTAGAAAATCCAATTTTATTTGTAGAAATATTTTTGTGTGATTTTTGATTAAGCGTGCATAAAATAAATGGTTTAATTAATTATTACATGCCAAATAACTCAGTAAAACAAAAAAAATAACAAGTACAATAAAAATAATAATAATTCTCCGGTCTCCTCTTCCATTCGCACGGACGCTCAAACAGGGGAACACAAGAATTTAACACAAAAAAACAAACACAAGTAAAATTGATGTTAGTGTCCAAACAAAATTCAATTAAACAGAAAAATAATGAACTAGGTAAAATATGCATATTGAGTGACTAGTAAATTAGATGATACATGAAGCTAAATTGACATATTAAAATATTACGTTAAATGGTAAAAAAAATAACAATAATAGCAATAATAATAACAATAATATTAAATAAGTAGTGATAATGACGACAAATACGACAAGAATAATAATAATAATAATGATAATAATGATAATGTGTAATGATAAATAATGACAATAGTAATATTAATGAAAATAACAGTAATAATAATAATGATGATAATAATAATAATGATGAACGATGAAATGAAACGATGGAAAAAATAATATTAGAAACCTTAGATCTATGTAAGAAAACATAGAAAATAATTAAAAACCAAACAAATGCAAAGGTCCACATGGTTAACAATTAATTAGCAAGGGTTATGTTAAAAACGTATATAATGATGATGATAAAAATAAATATTAATTCTTATGATAATAAGAACGATAATAAAAATAATAAGCCAATGAAATTAAGTGAATAAATAAAAGGAAAAAACATGCACCACGCGGTAATAACATTTAAGCATACAAAAATTATAAAAGGGTGATAATAAAAGAGAAAATCATACAAATCCCGTTTTTTAACATTATATAGATCTATTCATTTTTATGCCGACGACAAAATGAGAAGATGAATACTCATGCGAAAAAGATAGATCTCAAATCAAAAAAACACATACATGTATTAATTCACAAAAATAACAACGTAACATAACTTAAGATAACTTAACATGAATAAATTGAAGTAAAAATGAGATGAAAAATAGGTCCAAGAATCTTTACCCTCAGAGTTAAATGATATTGAAGAAATATAGTCCGATCTAATCTCTTGTCAAAATCCGAAAATTAACTCGAAAATGTGTTCAAGTAAATCTTTGAGTTTATGTCTAAAAAACTCAAGAACACCAACAAGAAAAAAATGATTTTATTTTTTTTGTTTGATGTGTGATCTGAAAATTCAAGTTAAGGAATTGATTTTCCTTTCTCAAAGGTTTCAAGATCAATCAAAAATTTTTAGAGATAAAAAAACTAGAGTGAAATTTAAGATGAAAACTTGTAGAGTAAAAGAAAAGAATTAAGAGAATTGAAGAAATGATTTTTGTTTGGGAGAATAATAAAAGATGAAATCCAAGAACATTTAACTCTTTTGTTTTTCCAGCAAAATCCACTAACTCCCCTCAAGAATCTCTTTCTCAAATGACTTAGGAAAAAAAATCTTTTTTAGAGAGAATTTTTCTTACTCTCTCAAGACCAATCTTTTCCTTTATTTTTTTCAAAATGAAACCTCACCCCCGTAAAAACCTACCATCCTCTGCCCTCTCTAGCTCCCCTCAGATTTCCCAAGATTCCCCCTCACAAATTTTCAACAAAAAACACTCAAAAATCCAAAATTAAATCCCTAAAGTCAAATTTGGACAATTAACATTTTTATTTATTTTTAATTATTTTTGTCATTTCTTGAATTTTAATTCCCACCCAATTTGACCAATATTTATTAAATTTAAGTAAAACCTAAAAAAATCACAAGGAAAAATTATTTTTTTAGCCCAAAAAGTGAAAAACATGAATTTCGGCGGAAATGGGCGGTTGCGGCGGGGACTGGGCAGGATCGGCGAGAATTCTCGCCGATCCTGGGCGAGTTGGCGTGCAGCAGGGGTTTTAGCGACGCGCAACGGCGCATCGCTCTTTCTCGCGCAGCGGGCGCTGCGCGCTAGCGCCCAGCGCCAGCGCGCTGCCGCAAACGCGCCGCCGCGCCCGACGTTCGCGATTTTATTTATTTTTTTATTTTTTTCAAATTTTTTTCTTAGAAAATATAATGAAATGAAATACAAAAACATGGATAAAAATAAAAATACAAATAAAATAAAAATAAAAATAAGAATGAACACTTTAAAAGAATTTTGAGGAAAATAAAAGAACTTGACAAAGAAATGACCGATTCCTATTTTCTTGCTCATGAATTGGTCTTTATTTTCATCATCGGGTAATCGTAATCTTGGACCGACTCGGGACCTGGTGTCTACAGTAGCCTCCTCTGTAAATGTCGCATTCTCCAAATAGTTCATAATATCATAATACCACGGCTTCCCATCCGCCACTTCTACCTCCATAATTGATTTGGATTCAAAGCTAGGTCTCTCAGAACTATAGATCAAAACCGGCTTCATGACCATTCCTTCAGGGTTATCCCGCATTGATACTAACGTGGCGAGTGCATCGGCTAACTGATTCTCATCCCTCGGAACGAAATGGAATGTACATACTTCAAACTGACTGCTCAGGCCCCTCAAGCGCTGGATATATGGCATAGCCTCTCTTCTTTTACAGCCCATTCACCTCGGATTCGGTTGACCACCAAGGAGGAATCACCAAACACCTCTACATTCTTTTCTCCTAAGGCTATTAATGCCTCCAATCCAAAAATACATGCTTCATACTCAGCTTCGTTATTAGTGACCCGGAACCTCAACTTCTTCGCCAAAGGAAGCTTTTCATCGTCCGGGGTTATCAGAATGACTCCTACTCCTGCCCCTTTGTTATTCACGGCTCCGTCAAAGTGTAATTTCCAACCTTGAATCCCGATTGCTATCACGTCCTCATCTGGAAAGTTAAACTCGTATGAGTCTCCTTGGATCGGGTGTTCTGCTAGAAATTTTGCCACTGCACGCCCTTTAACGGTCTTCCGAGTGATATACTCTACATCGAATTCTTGAAGTAACAGCAACCACCTACCCATTTTCCCAAGTAAAGACGGGGCCTCTTACAAGTATCTCAAGGGGTTCTGCTTTGCGACTGCCTATACCTTGTAGGCATAAAAGTAATATCGTAATTTCTTAGAAGCCCAGATTACCGCAAGGCAGATCTTTTCTACTTCTGTGTATTTGACCTCATAGGCCAAGAATTTCTTGCTGAGATAGTAGACAGCAAATTCCACTCCAAATTCGTCTTCTTGGGCCATCATAGCACCAAAGGAACTGTCCTCTATGGCCAGGTATAGGATCAGTGGCTTGGCCGGCCGTGGCGGTCTCAATACCGGTGGTTTCAACAAGTATTCCTTGACAGTATCAAAAGCCTTTTGACAGCTCTCATTCCATACTACTGGTTGGTCTTTTCTGAGTAGTTTAAAAATAGGTTCACAGATCGAAGTAAGCTTAGCAATAAACCTACTGATGTATTGCAATCTGCCCAGAAAGCTTCTTACATCCTTCTCCTTCTGCGGTATCTGTAACACCCCAAAATCACCCCAGTAGTTTGAGCCTGTCCGTGTCTGTATGTGTGTATTTTTTTTTTTGTGTTGCATGTATGTGTTAATTTGGATTATTTATTTAAATTATGTGTTTGTATGTGTATTAGTATGAGAAGAGGAGATAGGCTAGTGTATGAGTGGGTATATGGAAGTAGGGTGTGAACAAGAGATAACTTAGTATGTATAGTAGTGTATGGGAGTAGGGTGTGTTATGGGGTAATTGTCTTATGGGGAGAGTGACATGTTGCATTAGGGATAAGTTAGCATTTAATGGGTTTGAGAGAGAGAGAGAGAAGGCAGCCTTCCCTTTTGATTCCCATTCTTCTTCTCCTTCCTCACGCCACTCTCTTCTTTTCTTTTTCTTCTTCGTTCTTCCTTTTCTTTGCACAATCTTGCTTCCTCTTCTTTATTTGAGTAATTAGAGTTGTTCAGATTGTGATCTTGAAGCTTAAAGGTGAGTAGGGGTTATTGATGTCTTAGAATCTTCTCCTTCCTCTTCTCTAGGTTTTAAGTATTTGAATATGTTTATGTGGGTTATTATAGAATTAATTATAGTTATTGTGGGTTTGTAGTTCAGATGAGTCTCCTAGACCGGAAAAGGGAAAGAAATCGCTAGCGGGAGCAGAGCTCACGAGTAGGAGCAAAGGAGATCAGGTTTGGGAACGTTTGTCTTTTGCACATAATTGTGATTTGAGTTAGATGTTTGCATTTTGCTTTGGGTGGAGTTATGAGTTGGGTAACTATGGCTTAAATTGAATTAAGCATGATATGTGATGCTAGAGGGTGTGTATTGTTTGAAGAATTTGCAAGAAATCATGTGGATAGTTGCAATTATTGTTAAAATTGCTGTTTTGGGATTTCTTGAAATTGAGCATGTATTTGGCTTGATTTAATTGAAATAAATGGTGATAAAGCTGGGTTTTTAATTATATTATGAGTTGTTGATGCTTGTGTTGCTTACTTTTGAGGTTTAGAATCAATTTTGGAAGTTTGAATGTGTTTAGTGTGAGAATTCTGCAGATTTTGGGCGTAAGAGCTGAAAAACCCGTATCTGTCGTGATTGCGACACTGTCGCGAGTGCGACAGAGCGCGGAGATTTCAGCCCTCGCGCCGGCGCGAGAGGTGTCGCGCCGAGGAGCTCGAAGGGAGCTCTCTGTCGTGAGCGCGACAACTGTCGCGAGCGCGACAGAGTGCTCGATCTCTGAGCATGTGCAAGGCTCTCTTCTGTCGCGAGCGCGACAACCCTCGTGAGCGTGACAGAGAGCATCACCTACGTCCTCTCGCGAGCATGAGGTCACTCGCGATCACGAGATGAGGCGGGGAGGAATATTTTGGCTTCTGTCGCGAGCGCAACGGTCATCGCGAGCGCGACAGACGTGACTTCCAAATTTTGTTTCTTCTCCTTTTTGCTTGATGAGTTGAGTTCTTTTGCATGCACTATTTCATTAAAGCCTTGACCACTTATTTAAAGGAATAACATGTATGCTAACTTAATAAATTTCCGTGTAACCTGTTAATGTCGGATAAGTGGATAGTTAGGCATGCTTAATAGAGTTATGTGTTACTGCAGCTATGTGTACGCTTTTGGACCCTGATCAGGTCCCCAATCGGATCCTCGCGATCCTTCTACTCGAATCTTTCTTAAGATTCTATGTGAAAACAGATATAACAGAAATCAATAGAACCTTTGATACTTTCAGGTATCTATGTGTTCATGATACGATATCGGTACCCTCGGGTATCTATGTGTACTCGTTATCCACTCATTTTGATTAAGCAGGTGCTAAGATGTTAATATGCCTTTGGTGCATGAATTCTGGATGATATATGTATATGTGATGTGAACTCTTAACTAATGAAGAATAGTTAGATTAACTGTGTATGATGTTATATCTATAATTATACCATTATCATGTGTTTTCTGTTATCGTCACTGTGAGTGGCGGTTATGCATCTTGTGTTCCCCACTAAGCGATTTTGCTTAGCACGAGTGTTTAACCGTGCAGGTGTGGAAGGTTGAGTATGTATAGTCTGGGCGTGTCGCATCGGGAAGGCCAACACAACTAGAGATCGGGGTTTTATAGTATAGGCTTTCCTTTCTTTTGTAGCAGATATAATGTTTTTGTTGGCCCTTGGAACAATGTACCTTGGGCTTTTGTATATTTGTTTTGTTTATATCTGTTGTAAATGTAAATACCTCTTTTATGTATATTAATAAACTATTCATTTTGTTCAGTATCACTCTTCTTTCTTTCAAAGTTTTTCTTTAACTCTGATATGTCACTTTGTATGCGATGTTTTCCTATTTGTACTAGTGGGATGTGACACTCCTATCTAACTTGGATCCTTCTCCCTCTAATCCGTGTAGAAGTCTCCATGGTATAGGTTGGGGTGTGACAGTATCGGCATTTCTCTGATGGCCCTAACCTTATCCGGGTCAATCTCAATCCCCCTCTTACTAACTATGTGTCCCAGGAGCTTCCCTGAGGTAACACCGAAGATACACTTTTTAGGATTCAACCGCAGGTTGTACTTATCTATCCTTCGGAACAATTTTTCCAAGGCTTCAAAATGGCCTTCTCTAGTGGCTGACTTGATCATCATGTCGTCCACGTATACCTCCACTTCTTTATGGATCAAGTCATCCAGTATCTTTGTTGCTATCCTCTGATAAGTGGCTCCTGCATTTTTCAAGCCTAAAGGCATTACCCGATAAACATAAGTCCCCCATTCCGTGATGAAAGCCGTCTTGATCCGGTCAATTATTTCATTGTGAATTTGATTGTAGCCAGCATAACCATCTCCGAAGCTATACATCACACAAGCAGCGGCGCTATCAATCAGCACGTCTATATGAGGCAATGGGAAAACATCTTTTGGACAGGCCTTATTCAAATCCCGATAATCCACGCATACCCTTACTTTGCCATTCTTTTTGGCTACAGGGACAACATTGGCTAACCAAGTTGGGTATTGTACCTCGATTAGAAACTTGGCTTAGATTTGCTGGCGAATCTCTTCTTTCACTTTCTCCGCCCATTCCGGTCTAAGCCTTCTCAACTTTTACTTAACAGGTTTATGGTCTGGATAGGTGGGGATAGCATGCTCTGTGACCTTCCGATCGATTCCTGGCATATCTTCATAGGTCAAGGCAAAGACTTTTTCATATTTTTTTAAAATTCTCTCGCTCTTCAGGAGTTATATTTGATGCTATCAAAATTTCTTTTGGATTTTCTACGGTTCCAAGATTAAATTGAGTAGCATCAGTTGAATCAATATCAAATATAGATGGATGATGATCATGATCATGCATAGTGAAATCATCAGAAACATCACACAAGTAAGCAAAATCATTCAATTTATTAATAAGATTGAAATTGTCATTAACATCATTGAAAAGTTCTGGAGCAAAAAGAAAATCTAAACTATTTTCCTCTTCCTCCTCTGCTGGCATATCTGCTGCGGTCGACGGTCCTGCATCACTTCGGCTCTTTGGAGGCCCCTCATTCACCTCCTGCACAGCTTCCTCTATCTTGGCTTTTCCTTTCAGCTGGGTGGCTACCATCTTCTCAGTAATTACCTCTTCCGATATCTCGCGGTCCCAAATTGTCCTACTGGTCATGATTTCTTCATCCCAAAAGCCCTCTGCTGGCTTGATTAATCCAATGTCCTAGTCATAGACATCATTAAAGAACTTGAACCCTGTTACAATTCTCCCGTGTAGCCACTGTGGTTCATCTTCCCCTGCATAGGCACATGCTGCGGTTGCTGGCACAAAAGTCTTCCGGATATGAGGAATTTCCATTTTCGATTTCTTACCCTGCTCTGCCGCACCTGTATATCCTAGACCCCTCCTATCCTTTTGACCCTTAGTGGTAACAGCTGTTGGTATCCCCTGAGAATTCTTGCCCAGTCCTGCACCAGGGAGGAATGACATCTTTTTCATCATATTCAATACCTGGAGGCTTTCTTCCCTCTACTCTTCTTTGCCTATCATGGCGACATGAAACCCACTAAACGGCTGCCTGGCTATCTCCAGCACTGAAACCTGATTCTCCCGTGTAGCCTTTATAGTCACAATCTGGCCTTCGTGAGGTATCTTTACCATCTGGTGCAATGTTGAGGGGACTCCTCCCAATTTATGAAACCATGGTCTGCCTAGCAAAGCTAAGAAATTGGCGGGTATATGCAGCACTACAAACTCCACTTCTGATTCTACCGGTCCCGTCTTCACCACTGCTATGAATGTCCCTGAGGCTTGCCTGCGTGAGTTGTCATATGCCGTGATGGTAAGATCAGATTTTGCCAACATATCCTCTGTTACCCCAAAAGCTGCCATTACTACCTGTGGGCACACATTTATTGAAGAACCATCATCTACCATTACACAGGCGGTGTGCTTTTGGTTAATCTGCGCCGTTATGTACAGAGGGCGATTGTGGTTGCGGCCTTCTGCCGGCATATCCGCACATGTAAAAATGACATTTTCTCCCGATCCTCCCTTCACTACATCCAGAAGTTCTGTAGGTGAGATGGTTGTAGCAACAGTTGCTTCACAGAAAACCTCCACCACCTTCTGCCTATGCGATGGTGACTGTCTCAAGAGATCCCATATTTAAATCTGAGCTGGCGTCTTTTTTAGCTTCTTAACAATCGAATCTTCTTCCGGCTCCTTTCCCCTTCTGTCCTCGATCGGCTCTTGTGTTTTCTCAACTTCCGGGGCTACCCTTCCACTCCGGGTCACGGCTCCTACTTCCTTCCTCTTTGGCTCTTCTTCTTCCTCCTCTGAACCCTAAAGGTCAAAAAATACTTCAGAATCATCATTTTTATTTCCACTATCATCAGTGGACCAGCAATCGATCACTGCAGCGGGAAGCCCTTCTTCACTCCCCTCATAGAGGTTTGTGACAGCAGTGTGGATGTCGTTGCTGTATAATTCCTTCAACACAAAGTTCTCGGGCAAGCTGGACCCGATCATATTCACTGGCAGTGGCATGTTATTGTACCCAGCTTTCTTTTGACCCCCTCTCTTCTATGGGTCTGTGATTTGCTTTGAATCAATCAAATCCTAAATTGCGTGCCTCAGAGTCCTGCAGTTGTCGGTTATATGCCCAGTGTGCTGATGATATGCACAGTACTCATCATCCTTATGCCTTGGCATGCCCTGAGTTCTTGTAGGTCTGGGCGATAGAGGCTGCAGTTTATTCTCCTTCATCAGTCTTCTTAGTACCCATGATAAGAACCTCCCAAGATTGGAAAAATGTCTCGAAGCAGCATTCGTAGTCAACACCTCAGCAGTCTTCCTTGTGCCACTAACAGAACCCGTTGGTCTACTGATCCCTTGACTGCCACTATCCCTCTTAGGATAGTTCTCATTTCCTGCTTTCCTAACAAGGTACTCTCCCTCGGCCTCAATGGCGATGTCCTTCAGGGACTCCCAGTCTTTCAGTCCTTTCATCCTTAATCCATCTCTCAAATACGGGCTCGCATTTTTAATGAATAGCCGTATTTGATCCTGGGTATCCGGTTTCCTCTTCATTTCCATCACCCGATTCCTCCACCGGGTTAGATACTCATGGAAGGACTCACCTCCCCTCTGCTGTAATAGCTCCAGGTCCTTCAAGGTCACCTCCATTCTTGTACTGCAGTCATATTGCCTCAAAAACTCCTCTGTCAAAAAGTCCCAGTCTTCTTTAGTTCGACGGTCGAGCCCATGGTACTAATCCACTACCGAGCCTGTCAAGCTCAAGTAAAAGTACTCAATTTTCTGCTTTTTCGTCAAAGTGGTGCCCTTCATCACCAGCGAATACTGCTTTATGTGTGTTAGGGGATCAGAAGTACCATCAAACTTCGGCACATCCGGCATTTTAAAGTTCATTGGGACTAGATCCTTTCCTTCTAACTCTTTATCCTCAAGGTTCACTCCTTGGCCCTTTGTCAACATTCTCATCATAGCTTCAAATTTCTCTTCCATTTTCTTCTAGATGGCCTCTTCAATTTGAGGGGCTTTCCCTTTCTCAGACATACGTTCCTCATATTCTTCGTCTTCCCAGTCATCATCTAGCCTTGGGATAGGTCTTCCCCTCTGTGCCCCCGAAGTAGTAGCTCTTAGGTTCACAAGTGGTGGGCGAGTTTCCTCTCGTGGGTCCTCTCTGACCTCCTCCCTTTCATCATTTCTCATAAGAGGAGGCTGTGGGTTCTGCGGGGCCACTTGCTGACCCATTGCGGCTATCATTGCCATCATCCGGTTTTCAAACTCTTCCAACCTTCGGCCCACTTCCTCTGCTATTATTGCCCTGGTGGCCTCTACCCCTCTCGGTGAGTTTGCCATTTTTTTGGGTACATAAAACTGATCTGAAGTGGCGTAACTAGTTTCAGAAGAAGTGCCCGGATACTCTACCCTTTCTGGCAATTCGAAGAACGAATTTCTGCGTAGCCGTCCCCGGGATCCCCTTGTCCACCTAGGCGAATCTATGATGGCTGAAAAACACAAGGGGTCAGGATGATGCATGACTGTGCTAAAACTGCATGATCGTGCTATGCAACATTCACAAGCCACATGCAAGCACATAGGTCCTTCCAACCTTATTACTCCCCCACACGAGGTCATAGTCTCTTTCCTAGGTGGAATTGGCCCATGGGTTATCTGGGGACCCAATGAACACGTATGGTGCACGATGAAAATTCGGCAGCATAACCTCTCCTAACTAATGCACAGGCAGATGGGTTATGATCATTATTTATCTAGGCAATCCGAATAAGTCATCTTGGGCCTATCGGGGCATGAAAGCCTTTGATTAGGTGACCAGTCAAACCATCTGGGCTTGTCCAATACATAATGATCCATACAGCAGGCATAGCATAGTATTAAGGTTCATACCACTTAGGGAAAGTAACTATTTCCACTACATGAGCTTTAGTCAAAGGTGGTGTTGCTTTAGGGCTACCCAAACATGGTCCCTGCCAACGGGTCTAGCTCATCACGAGCATAATGACCGATTGGGTCACCATTTAATATACCATGATGGTACGAGGCTTGGGCTGGTGATTATCCTTAACACTTCCCTAAATTGAGTGAAAATAGGGTCGTGCTTCGGGAACACACCGGGGCTAAAAGAGGGACCAAACTAGCGTAGATCTAAGGCTCTAATGAAATGCTATGCAGTTTTGAAAGAAGATGAAATTTTTAAATTAAAACTCAACTATAATTTTTAATCAAGGCACTTTAGAATCGAAGTCTCGAGTAAGTCCCCAGTGGAGTCGCCACTGTGATGCGCGCCGAACCTCGTGGGCTCCCGAAAGCCTGCTTTAAGGCGATCAGGAGAGGTTCATAAAACTTGTAAGGTATTTATAAGCTGCATCTATTCTGGGCAACAAAGAGGTTTCTTGGAGTCGCCACCCAATAGAACATTGGGAAGGGTCGTCTAGCCTCATCGAGCCTAAGACGGCGCATACATATCCATATTAGGCTAGCCAGATGGATCTTGGAGGCCTCATCCTCTACCTCCCTAGAGCCTAGGATTGTGTATTTAAGCCTTTTGGTGGGACTCAAGAGGTGTCTTGAAAGTCCTAGACCTCTCGCCTCATTGAGCCCCAAAGACCAGAGTGAGTTCGGGACTTCTCATTTATTTATACCTTGATCAATATTATAATTGAGTCTTGAGTTTATTGTTTCATCAACTTTCCACACGATGCAATTTAAATTAAAGGCACAATCATTCATATCAAAAGCGGTAAATGGAAGATAAATCCAAAAATAAAACATTCAAAAATATTACAATAACACTAGAACCGGAATACAACTCCCATTTATAAATGAAATGCAAGTCAAGCATAAATCTGGGTATTCATTGATGATGAGGACATTGATCCTCGCATGCATATTTATTATGAAATAGTTATTGATGTGATGATTTATTTGAGTATGAAAAACTAGGACATTGGTCCCATTTTTTTTGGAGAAAATGCAAGGTTAATTAATAGAAAGCTTTTGGTCTTTTTACTTCAACGATATTAAAACCATTTTCATAATAACATGAATAAAAGGTAAAGGTAAAGAAAGAACCCGAATAAAAGTCCTCGGACTGGCGCAATCACCATCTTTCATAACTCCAACTCCAAATGGTCAGAAAATAACTCACAAGGATAAAAACGTTAGCATCAAAAAAACGTGAATAAAAAAATAAAAATAAAATAATGAGAGAACCCTAACAGAAATAGGTTAAAAGATAGAATTTTATAAATCAAAAACGTAAAAGCCTGCCTAGGGACGGCCTCCTGTACCGTGCCATAGGCCGTCCCTAGTAAGGGAAAACAAGTAAAAAACCTTTTAGCTCTTTTGTAAAAGAATGATGAAATACGTAAAAATCAATGTGAACCAACTCAAATTACAACCAACTCAAATTACACAAATGTTAGTCCAGAATGTTTACCCTCGGATTTTACCTTTTAGGGTTATTGTCGGATGATTTCGTCCCCGTATGCTTCGCAAGGATCGAGTAAGAATCAGATCAAAGAAAGAAAATTTATGTTATTCTTTCCTTGAAAATTTGATAGTCATCGAGTGTTCGAATTAGTTATATTGATGGAAATGAATGAATTTCGTCACCTCAAATTGACTTAATTCGCAAGAAAAATTGGAAGAAATCAATTAATTGGAAAAAATTTCTCAAAATAAAATTCTGCAAATAAAGTAGAGATTTCATAAACTTTTGAGTAAATTGCCCACAGAAACCTTTCTAAAAACCAATTTCCCAAAAATATTTGATAGCCCTTTTTCAAAATAAATTGCTCTAAAATTTCCCTCTTTTTCTCACAAAAATTCCCAAATTTTCTGACCAAATTTTCTAACCAAATTTTCTCTAACCAAATTTTCTCTAACCAAAAAACTGAAATTTGATCCTCAATTTATAGGATTTTAGGGGATAATTAAGATAAGCCTCAATCTAAAGTTTGAATTTTAAAAGGACTTTAAAATTCAAATCTTAGATAAATCCTATCCTTCATCAGATTTTATCCAAATCCGGTGTGATCCGGTCAGTTACCATACCGACGGGCTTCCCTGCATATACCGACGGCCGTCCCTACTAAGGGCATATGCGGGAAACTGACTAGGGACGGGGCGCGATACTAGGGACGGGTGTCCCTACATTGCCACGTGTCCGTCCCCACTACGCCTAGAGACGGGGATCACCCTAAGTAAGGACGGGCGTCCTTACACAGACGGGCATCCCGTCTGTGGAGCAAAACTCCCAATTTTACTCAAAATTTATCCAATTCTTTCAAAACTCCATGCCATAGAAAAAGATTTTAATCCTCGTGAAACCGAAAGACGAAAACCTCTGAATTTCATCCCCTTATCCGAAAACCGACATTGATCTCTTCATCGGGTAACTCTGTTCTGGACTGCCTCAAGACCCGATGTCTACACTTATGTTATGGGTTTTGGTTCTCTTTGTCTATTTAACCTTGAGTGTGAATTTTGGAATCATTTATGAGATTGATGGATATGTGATGTGAATAGTGATGCAATGGATTGTGTAAATTGATGTTGTTCTTTGAATTTTTGAGTAAGATTCATTTATGGAATGATTTAATGATTTTTGAATGGTTTAATTTTGTTATTGAGGTGAGGATATGCTTTTTGATGTGGGAGTTGTGGGATTTTTGGCTTGAAATCTAGAAATTTGCCTGCAGGAATTGCATCTGGACGTGGGTCATGGTGGCAACCAACTTATTTACCACCGTGAGCCATGAACCAAATGCATTCTGCCCAGAGTTTGAACATGTCACGGTGGCAACCAATCTGGTCACCACCGTGAGGTGTCCAGACTTTAGCTTCTGTTCTGGGCAGTGGGTATGTCACGGTGGCAACCTAGTATAGTCACCACCGTGAGGTACCCCAATGAAGCTTTCTGTTTTGAGGTCTAGGTATGTCACGGTGGCAACCTAGTTTAGTTACCACCGTGACGTACCCCAGACTTGCTTTCTGCCAGAAATCTTTGGTATGTCACAGTGGCAACCAATCTTATTACCACCGTGACCTACCCTGTTTTTGCAAAAGAATCCTGTTTTCTTCACACGTTTTGGAAATGTTATACTATTGATTTTAGCATTCAATATCACTTAATATGAGCCATAATTGTGCATGTACTGATCCATTTAAAGTATTTGAATTCTTTATTTGTTATAATTAAAATGTGGATGTTAATTGTATAATTTTAGCCTGCAAGAGTCAGTCTAGTGGATAGTTAGGCATGCCTAATAGAGTCTCTTAGCTGCAGCCCTTTGTTAAGTTTGGACCCCGATCAGGTCCCTGTTTGGTTCCTTGTGAACCCCTTTATGTTTATGGATCTTGTTGAAGGTCCCCTTTGAAAATGTTTTGTGGAAATTAAAAGTAAAAATTGATTTCTCGATTCGTACCCATAAGGTACTAATTGTGATCGGCTCGTACCCGTAAAGTACTGCTTGTTCACTCGTTATCCACTACTTTGAGTCAGCAGGCACTTTATCATTTTGAATTTACTTTGCTAAGTATGAGATTGTGTGATCCGAATATGTTTATTAATGAGATGTTAAGAAGGCAGTGATACTTAATTGAAGGTATGACTCTATATGTTTTCATGTTTGTATGTTTATACTTTTGTTTAATACTTATTTCTGATTATTGCCATTTGTGTATGTTGGCTTTGACGACCGTTGTGAATGGTTGTCCTTATGCTATATGTGTGTTTCCCCACTAAGCGTTTATCGCTTAGCACGGTGTGTTTACCCGTGCAGGTGCGGAAGGAGTTTGCTTGGGAGAGTCGCAGCCATCGAAGCCAACATAGCTGGGTCTTTAGTGTAGGGCCTAATTTTGTACCTCGATGATTCTTTTTGTATAGAACTCTCTCTTACTTCAGTTTTGTAATAGCTTTCGCATATGTATATGTATAATTTTGAATATGTAATTATCTTTTGTACCTTCGGGTTGATCAAACAGTAATGTAATGTTTTCCATTATATTAATGCATGATCAGCTTATTTCTGGAATGGTTTTGTAAAGTTTTTAATTACCCTGTATTTTGCTATGTATATTCTGTGTCTGTGTGGTGGCACCTCTACTCATACGGCATCTCACTCCTTATCGGATGGGACCGCTTAAGTAAGGGTAAGGGGTGTTACAAGTTGTGGTATCAGATCCAGGTTTAGGTGTTTCTGGGTGATTGTTTATGTGATGCTATGTGTGGATGCATCTATGTCTAGGGCTGTGTTGGCTGATGTGGCTGTCATCTTATTTGTTAGATGGATTCTGATTCTGCTTGTGGTGCGCTTGAGGAATTCGCTGAAAGTGTGAATCCTCCAGCTGTAGATCCATCTGTTTCTGTCTTTGTGTTGGCTCAACGTGCTAGGGTCCAGCTCGAGGCCGCTGCCATGCCTTTTGAGGCAATGTTCAGATTGCATCAGGACATGGCTCGGGTTTTGGAAAGGGTGACTGCCCCTAAAGCTCCGATAGAGAGTTTAAGAAGAGCTGGTGTTGAAGATTTTTATGGGACCGGGCTAGATGTGTCAGAGTTAGCTGAAAGGTGGCTTGATAAAGTAAAGAGAGCTTTAAAGGAAGTCAGGTGTCCTCCCGATCAGCAAGCTGAATGTGCTGTGGCTTTGCTTCAAGGGTCGGCTTATGAATGGTGGGAGTTAGTATGTAGGCAACCTCAGATGCCTGATCCGGTTACTTGGGAATTCTTTGGGCAGGAGTTCACAAGGAAGTATGTGACTCAGGCATATAGGGATGCAAGATGGGCGCAGTTTCTGAGTTTGAAGCAAAGGGCTTTGTCAGTTTCAGATTATGAGAAAGAGTTTAATCGGCTGTCTCGCTATGCTCCGCGTGGGGTTATGACAGATGATTTCAGATGCAAGCATTTTGAAGTGGGATTGAACGAGTCTTTGATGATCGCTTTGATTTCTTTGATGTGTATGCCTGGGGTAAGTTATTATCAGATTACAGAGGCTGCCATGAGGGCGGAGAAGACAGAATCATTACTTAGAGAGAGAACTCAGAGGAGGAATTCTACACGGGGTGGTTCTTCCTCATCTTCGGGTAAGAGATCTAGGAACCCGCAAGATGAGTCATCAGCTGGTTCGGCTACTAGAGGTAGAAAGCAAGGTTCAACAATGATATCTGGTTCTAGCAGAGGTGGTAGATCGGATGCTACACCTGTTTGTGCACATTGCAACAAGGCTCACTGGGGTGAGTGTAGGTGGCTCACTGGTGGGTGCTGTAAGTGTGGGAGCACTGAGCACCATCTGGCTAATTGTCCACAGATGAGCGAGGATTGGGGTCCATAGAGAGGGGTTAGTGGAGTTGGATCTAATGCTACTCAGGCTACCCGTGGAAGGGGCCGAGGTAGAGGTCGAGGCGGTCGACCAAGAGAGGGAGCTGTTTCTGAGACGGTTGAGCATCCTCCACCTGTTGCAGCTAGAGCTTATACAGTTAGAGCCAGAGAGGAGCAGGATGCCCCTGATGTGATTGCTGGTAAGTTCCTACTCCATGACACTGAATTATATGCTCTAATAGATCCTGGTTCCACACACTCATATTTGTGCACGCATAAGATTGTTGATAAGTTGCATGTGGTAGATCAATTAGATTATGAGATATGTGTGTCCAATCCATTAGGGCATAGTGTCAATATGAGTAGAGTCTTTAGGAATTGTCCTCTGTTTGTAGAAGGTGTAGAGTTCCCAGTGGATTTGATAGAGCTGCCATTCCGAGAATTTGATCTGATTTTGGGTATGGATTAGTTGGGCAAGCATCGGATTGTAGTTGATTGTCATAGGAAGACTTTTGTGCTTCGGGATAGGAACCGAGCTCCAGTGTTTGTAAGAGGTTTGGGTGCGAGTTCTATGAACAATGTGACCTCAGCGATTCAAGCCAAAAGGTTTTTGAGAAAAGGTTGTGAGGCTTTCCTAGCTGTAGTTTTGGATTCCAAGAGAGATCAAGTGAGGATTGAGGATATCCCTATTGTGCGGGAGTTCAGTGATGTTTTTCCAAGTGATTTTCCGGGTTTACCTCCAGAGAGAGAAGTTGAGCTAGCCATAGAGATCATGTTAGGTACCACACCTGTATCGAAGGGACCTTATCGAATGGCTCCTGTAGAGTTGAGAGAATTAAAAACTCAACTGCAAGAGCTCTTGGATAAGGGGTTTATTCGACCCAGCATATCTCCATGGGGAGCTCCGGTTCTGTTTATCAAGAAGAAAGATGGGTCTTTAAGGATGTGTATTGCTTTCAGGCAGATTAATAAGATCACAGTGAAGAACAAGTATCCACTACCCAGAGTCGAGGATTTGTTTGATCAGCTTTGAGGTGCGGGAGTGTTTTCAAAGATAGATCTTCGGTCAGGGTACTATCAGCTTTGGGTTAAGGATGAGGATGTGGTTAAGAATACTTTTTGGACTCGGTATGGATATTATGAGTTCCTTGTTATGCCGATTGGATTGACTAATGCTCCAGCGGCATTCATGGATCTGATGAACAGAGTGTTTAGGCCATACTTGGACCGATTTGTGGTAGTGTTTATTGATGATATCTTAGTGTATTCCAAGGATGAGACCGAGCATGAGGAATATCTCCGATTGGTTTTGCAAGTGTTAAGGGAACATCGGTTGTTTGCCAAGTTGAGTAAGTGTGATTTTTGGCTTCGGGAAGTATCGTTTTTGGGCCACATAGTTTCAGCCAAGGGTATTCAGGTAGATCCAGCTAAGATTGAGGCGATAGTCGATTGGAAAGCGCCTAGAAATGTTTAGGAAGTGAGGAGTTTCCTTGGTCTGGCGGGTTACTGCCATCGGTTTGTTAAGAGTTTCTCGGTGATTGCTGCTCCGATGACTAGGTTGTTGAGGAAAGGAGTTAAGTTCGAGTGGTCGGAAAAGTGTCATGCTTGCTTTGAGAGGTTGAAGCAGCTGTTAGTCGAAGGTCCTATACTGACTCAACCCATCTCGAGTAAGGAGTTTGTTATGTATAGTGACGTTTCAAGTGTTGGCCTGGGATGTGTTCTGATACAAGAAGGTAAGGTTGTGGCTTATGCATCTCGACAGTTAAAGCCACATGAGAGAAACTATCCGACGCATGATCTTGAGTTAGCAGCGGTTGTTTTCGCTTTGAAGATTTGGCGCCACTATCTCTATGGGGAGAAGTGCAGGATCTTTTCGGACCATAAGAGTTTGAAGTATTTCCTGATTCAGAAGGAACTGAATATGAGACAGCGTCAATGGCTTGAGTTGTTTAAAGATTACGATTGCATTGTGGATTACCATTCGGGTAAGGCCAATGTAGTCACAGATGCTTTAAGTCGGAAGTCAGTTTCTGCCTTATTTTTGAGACGGTTCAGATGGAGGTTTGGTTCGGATGGGGCTTTGATAGCTCAGTTGAGAGTCAAGCCTACCTTGAGACAGCGGATTGTTCATGCTCAGAAGACAGATGAGAAACTTCAAAGGATTGTGCAAGAGGTTAGTCTGGGCAAGCAGTCAGAGTTCTCGGTTCTTGATGGAGCGCTTTTGTATGGGAACCATTTGTGTGATCCGGATGATGAGGATTTGAGGAAGCAGCTTTTGAGTGAGGAGCATAGCACAGTTTTCACCATGCATCCCTGGAGTAATAAGATGTATCGGGATATGAAGCAGTTTTATTGGTAGTTTGGTATGAAGAAAGATATAGTGGATTTTGTGTCCAAGTGCCTGACATGTCAGTAGGTAAAGGCTGAGCACCAAGTTCCTTCGGGATTGCTCACGCCTTTGTCAATTCCCGAGTGGAAGTGGGATGACATTGCTATGGATTTTGTTTCTGGGTTGCCCTTGACTCAGAAAAAGCATGATTCTGTTTAGGTTATTGTGGATCGACTCACAAAGTCCGCTCACTTCTTGCCGGTTAGGATGGATTACCAGATGGATAGATTGGCCAGTATCTATGTGGATAAGATAGTTCAGTTGCATGGAGTGCCTTTGTCCATAGTTTCAGACCGGGACCCAAGATTCACCTCTAAGTTTTGGAAAGAGTTGCAGCGAGCTTTGGGTACCAAGTTGAACTTCAGTACGGCATTTCATCCTTAGACAGACGGTCAGTCCGAGCGAGTGATTCAGATCTTAGAGGACATGTTAAGGGCTTGTGTTTTGGACTTTCTGGGTAGTTAGGACAAGTATGTATCACTTATGGAATTTGCCTACAACAATAGCTATCAGTGTAACACCCCTACCGTCTCCCCCGTTGGAAGGGCACCGGCGGGCATGCTACCCGACGCTCTCTCACATACATGCATGCATACACTAAGCGGAAGCATACAGTCATACTTAACATACATACGAAAATACAGTGGAAATTAAAACTTTAAAGAAACAAAAGCTGAACATACATTAACTCACACACCCGCAGGCTCTAAGTAGAAACATATACACATGCATACATAAGATCACTTAGTGGAAGCATAAGGTGAACGATAAAGCAAAGGGCCCACTTAACTGAAAGCTTAATTACAAAAAGATCCTTACATATCGAAGGTATGACTCTATATGTTTTCATGTTTGTATGTTTATACTTTTGTTTAATACGTATTTTTGATTATTGCCATCTGTGTATGTTGGCTTTGACGACCGTTGTGAATGGTTGTCCTTATGCTATATGTATGTTTCCCCACTAAGCGTTTATCGCTTAGCACGGTGTGTTTACCCGTGCAGGTGCGGAAGGAGTTTGCTTGGGAGAGTCGCAGCCATCGAAGCCAACATAGATGGGTCTTTAGTGTAGGGACTAATTTTGTACCTCGATGATTCTTTTTGTATAGAACTCTCCCTTACTTGAGTTTTGTAATAGCTTCTGCATATGTATATGTATAATTTTGAATATGTAATTATCTTTTGTACCTTCGGGTTGATCAAACAGTAATGTAATGTTTTCTGTTATATTAATGCATGATCAGCTTATTTCTGGAATGGTTTTGTAAAGTTTTTAATTACCCTGTATTTTGTATGTATATTCTGTATCTGTGTGGTGGCACCTCTACTCATACGGCATCTCACTCCTTATCGGATGGGATCGCTTAAGTAAGGGTAAGGGGTGTTACAAGAGGGAACACCTCCCAACTTGTGGAACCACGGTCTTCCCAGCAGTGCTGAAAAATTGGTAGGAATGGGCAAGACTACGAATTCTACCTCAGTCTCCACTGGCCCTGTCTTGACCAACGCCTTGAAAGTCCCTAAAACATGTCGACGAGAATTGTCATAGGCTGTGATCATCAAATCTGACTTGGCTAGCAAGTCCCCCATCACTCCAAAGGCTGCCATGGCTACTTGAGGGCATACATTTATTGACGACCCATCATCCACCATCACACAAGAAGTGTGCTTCTGATTGATTTGAGCCCTAATGTACAAGGGGCGATTGTGGTTACGGCCTTCCACGAGTAAATCATCATTTGTGAACACCACACTCTCTCCAGCCCCTTCTTTCACCACTTCCAGCAGCTCAGTGGGCGAAATCGTTGTTGCCACAGTCGTCACGCATAGAGCCCTACCAGTCTTTGCCTATGAGAGGGGGACTGTCTCAGTAAATCCCAAATGGAAATCTGGGCCGGTGTTTTCTACAACTGTTTGACTATCTGATCTCCTTCTGGCTCCTTTCCCTTCTCTTTCTGACCTTCCCCTAGCTCTTGAGGTGCTGCCACTTTTGGCACTACTCTCCCACTGTGGGTCACCGCTCCTACCTTCATTTTTCCTTTGCGCTTTTCCGCTTCCTCCTCTTCTGAACCCCACGGGTCAGGAAACTCAGTAGCTTCATCATCATCACTTCCACTCTCACTAGTGGACTAGCAATTGATCACTGCTGCGGGCATCCCTTTTTCACTTACCTCATAGAGGCTTGTGACAACAGTGTTTACATCGATGCCGTATAATTCATTCAAGACAAACTCCTCTAGTAAACTGGATCCAATCATGAACATGGGTGGGGGCACCTTGTTATATCCGGCTTTCTTCTGGCCTTCCCTCTTCTCAGGGTCTGTAATCTGCTTTGTATCGATCAGGTCTTGGATTGCATGCCTCAAAGCCTTACAACTATCTGTCACATGACCCGTGTGCTGATGGTAAGCACAGTACTCATTCTCCTTGTGACCCGGCATTCCTTGTGTCCTAGGATGTCTAGGAGGCAATGGCTGTAATTTTCCTTCCTTCATCAGCCTTCTCAGAACCCATGACAAGGATCTCCCCAAGTTTGAAAAACGTCTCGCGGTTGCGTCAGCAGCAGACACCTCGACCGTTCTTCTGGTGCTACCGCTGGGACCCACCGGCCTACTTGCCCCCTGGCTACCATTCCCCCTCTTGGCATAGCTATCACTATTCGCTCTTCGGGCCAGGTACTCTCCTTCCGCTTCAATGGCTATATCTTTCAAGGACTCTCAGTCTTTTAATCCCTTCATCTTCAACCCTTCTCTCAAGTATGGGCTTGCATTCTTGATGAATAATCTAATCTGGTCCTGAGTCTCCGGCTTCCTTCTCATTTCCATCACTCCGTTCCTCTAATGAGTCAAGTACTCATGGAAGGATTCACCATCCTTTTGTTGCAGCAATTCTAGATCTTTGAGGGTCACGTCCATCCTTGTGTTACAATCACATTGACTCAAGAACTCTTCCATCAGTAAATCCCAGTCTTCTTTGGTTCTACGGTCAAGACCATTATACCAATCTATAGCCGGACCAGTCAAACTTAAGCAAAAATACTCCACCTTTTGTCTCTTCGTCAATGTGGTCCCCTTCATGATCAGTGAATATTGCTTCACATGGTCAGTTGGGTCGGAGGTACCATCGAATTTGGAGACATCTGGCATTTTGAAATTGTAGGGGATAGGATCCTCCTCCTCTAGCTCTTTATCTTCGGGATTCACCCCCTCTCCTCTACTCAGCATCCGGGCCATTGCCTCAAATTTTTCCTCCATTTTCCTCCACATGATCTCCTCCGACTGGGGTGCCTTCCCCTTTTTCGACACAACACTCTCTTCATAATCCTCATCTCGGTCATCTTCTAACCTCTGAACCAGTCTTCTCCTCTGAACCCCCGATGCTACTGAACTCAAATCCACCGGCAGTGGTCGGATCTCTTCCTGCCTTTCTTCTCTATCCTCCCCCCGTTCATTTTATCTCATAGGAGGAGGAGGTAGCTCATACGGAGCAACACGCTGGGTCATCGCGGCCAGCATATTCATCATCCGACCTTCAAATTCCTCAAATCTTCTACCAACCTCTTCAGCAACAAAAGCCCTAGTGGCATCATTTCCCCTTGGCAAGTTAGCCGTCTTTGATGCGGTACAGCTGGTCTCTAGATAGTTCTCTAAGAAGCTCTCCCTTTCTGGTGATTCGGACACGAAAGTTCGGATTAATCGCCCCACGGGTCCTCTCGTCCACCTGGGCAGATCTATGATGGCTGCAGAAATAAGGAGTTAGAATGATGCATAAATGCAAATGAAATGCATGATCGTGATATGCAACACCCACAAATTACATACAAGCAGATAAGTCCTTCCACCCTTATTACTTCCACACATGTGGTCATAGTCTCTTCCTGAGGCAGGATTAGCCCATGGGTCAACAGGGAACCCGATGGACACGTATGGTGCGCGACGAAAAACCGGCAGCATAACACTCCTAAATTAATGCACAAGCACATGGGAAATGGTCATTACGTATTTAAGTAATCCAAATATATCGACGTGGTCCTACCGGGGCATGAAAGCCTTTGGCTAGGTAACCAAGCAAGACATTTGGACTCACCCAATAAATAAGGACCCATACAGCAGGCACGGTATTACGGTTCATATTACCGAGGGGAAGTATCTATGGTCATTATATGAGTTTTAGTCAAGGGTGGTGTTACTTTAGGTCTACCTAAGTACGGTCCGTGTCAATGGGTCTAGCTCGTCGCGAGCGTAACGACCAATTGGGTCTCCATTTTATATACCAAATGGTACGAGGCTTGGGCTGGTAATTATCCTTAACACTTCCCTACATTGAGTGAATGTAGGGTTGTGCTTCGGGAATGCACCGAGGTTTAGAAAGGACCAATCTAGCATAGTCTAAGGCTCTAATGGAATGTAAATGCAAATTTGAAAAAAAAATAAATTTATAAACTAAAATTTTATCATAAATTTTAATCAAGATATTTTCAAATCAAAGTCTTGAACTAGAGTCCTTAGTGGAGTCGCCATTGTGACGCGTGTCGGACCCTACGGGCCGCACCTTGACCGCCCGCTTGAGGGCGATCGAGCAAGTGAGGGTCCGTTGGCAACTTGTAAGGTATTTACAAGTACTTCTATTTTGGGCAACAAGGAGGTTTCATAGAGTCGCCACCCAAATAACGTTTGGAAAGTTCATCTCACCTCAGTGAGCCTAAGACGGCGCTTTTATCCATCTTGGGCAAACCAAAGGGGTCTTGGAGGTGAACACCCCAATAGAACATTGGGAATGACCCTCTAACCCTATGGAGCCTAGGATTGTTAATTGAGTCTTTTGATGGGATACAAGAGGTGTCTTGGAGGTTCTAATGAGTGATCGGATACCTCTCACCTCGTTGAGCCCAAAGACTAGAGCCGGGTTCGGGACTTCTCATCTATTTCTACCTTGATTAATTTTACGATTAGATTTTGAATTTATTAATTTGCTCTCTCTCCACACGATGCAATTCAATTAAAAAGCGCACTTATTCACGTCAAAACGTAATGAATAAACAAATAAATAAAATTTAACAAAAAAAGACTATAAAGATAAATACAATAACACTAGAAGCGGAATATAACTCCCATTTGTAAAAGTGCGGTACATATATAAAATGGGGAATTCATTTATTTTGAGGACTTTAGTCCTCACATGTACTTATCATAAAAGAAACTAGTTTTTATCGTGATGTTTTTTATTGGATGGAAAATAGGACGTTGGATCCTTGAGTTTGAAAAAATCCCAAATCTATTTACTATAAAATGTTTATCCATTCTTATTTATTGCGGAGTAAGACGATTCATTGTGAGCACGAAATAATCAATAAAAAACGAATAAATAAGTCATTAAATAAGCAAATAAATAAATAAACAAATAAATAAATAAAGGATAAAGAGGTAAGCCAAATGGAGTCTCCCATGGCAATACTCCTCTTAAGCTCCAAATTATCCCAAAGACATAAAAATAATCTCACAAAATAATTAATAATGTTAATATGAAAAACAAAACATTAATAAATATCAATGAAAATAAAGGTTAAAATTCAAAACTAAAATAATAAGAATAAAACTATTGATAAAAGAAAGAAGAAAAAAGATTTAGAAATAAATAATAGAAAGACAATGAGAAAAAAAGGTTTTGAGAATTTCAAACAGATCCCAGGGACGGCCTTTAATGAATGACAGACGGGCATCGCTGGAAGCGACAGACGGATTGCATGCCATCGTTCATCCGAGAGACGGGCATATCCCGGGATGACCGACAGGCAGTAACGCGTCACACACGCGCCGTCGCTCAAATGACCGACGAGCGTCGGTGGCCTTATGCCCCGTCGGTCGCTACTGTTCTTCAAAAAAACAGCAAAAACCAAGTTTTCTCAAACAAAATAATTTTTCAACACAAAAAGTCCATAAAAGGGCAAAATAATTAAAATAAACTGAATGAGATGGGTGTCCAGAATATTTACCCTCTGATTTTACTTTTTACGTTGGATTCTTGATGATTTGGATCCCGCACGCTTCACGAAAAATGAGTAAAAATCAAGAAAAGAAAGGTTTTGATTTTTCTTTCTTGGTTGTCACAAAATGCACAAGTGTTGGAATCAAAATTCTTAGAAACAAATCAATTTTAGCTCCTTTGAATATTTTGATTCACAAAAATCAAAAATAGAATGGAGAAATCTTGAGATGAAAAGAAGAATGCTGGCAAATGTGTTTTTAGGTAAAAAAAATGCAAATTCGTCCAACTAGCTAACTAACCCCAAAAACGGGTGAAAACTAGGTTTTTATAGGCTTTGAATTACCGACGGCCGTCGGAATCATACCGACAGACGTCTGAAGCCACAGACGGGCGTCGGGGCTCTCCGTCGAGCGATGGGCATACCGCGATCGATGGGTTGGCCGCCGGTGGAGGTAAACTTCCTTTTTTACCCTAAAACTCCCAATTTTCTTTTTTTCTCTTTGTCATGAATAAAGAAAGCATATTTCTCATGAATCCGAAGGGCCAAAATCCCTGAATCTCAATCGTTCATTCGGACTCGGGCATTGATTTCTTCATCGGGTAATCTCTGATCTGGACTATCTCAGGACACGGTGCTTACACTCACACACATCATATGATAAGTGTACAAAAAGCCAAATGTACAAATTCTCAAACAAAATAAATGTACAAAAATACAACTCTTCACAAACAAAGCAAAACGACAAAACACAAAGAAAAGACATTTTCAAGACCTTGAAAATCCAACATACTGTGAAAATTCAAATACATCCAGAATGTAAAATCCCAAAAAAAAATTCCAAGAAAGGAAGAATCAAAAACAAAAGAAAGAACAAAAAAATCACCAAAGACATTGGAATCTATCTGCCCGCAGGCAAACAACAAAACTTTCAATCTAACTTCTCTCTAAGTAAGCTTAAATCTCTTTTCCTCTTTTGAGGACCGAAAATCAAAGCCTCTCGGTCAAAGTCTCTCAATGAGCATCAAAGCCTCTCAGTGAGCATCAAAGCCTTTCGGTCAGAGCCTCTCAGCGAGCATAAATGCCTCTCGGTGAGCATCCAAGTCTCCTAGTGAGCGTCAACTGACACCGACCCCAACAGGCAGGTGCTGCCACAGGTACGTATCTCTTTTATAATTTACCCTATAAATTTGAGTTTTCTTTTTTTGCAAAAAAAAAAGAAAGTTCAAGATAAACATCAGTGATAGAATACATCGCGGCGGGATTGCGGTTAGATAACACCGCATCTTGCAACCGAGATTGCAGTCAGAGAGTGCTGTATCTCACTTTCCCCGTGCAGGCCGAGACGAGGCTAGTGGAAGGCCATGCAGACCGAGATGAGGTCAGTACGGCATCAGCGATAAAATACATCGCGGCGGGACTGTGGTTAGATAACACCACATCTTGCAACTGGGATTGCAGTCAAAGAGTGCTGCATCTCACTTTCCCCGTGCAGGCCGAGACGAAGCTAGCGAAAGGCCATGTAGATCAAGACGAGGTCGTAGGGCAAATGAGGTAGCAGTTAGAGAACACTGCTCTTCACCTTGAGACTGTAGTCAGAGAGTACTACACACCTTGTAGATCGGATGGGGATTAGCAAGGGAACTTCACCAATTGAAGTTGTAGTTAGAGAAGACTGCTCTTCGCACCGGGACTGTGGTTAGCAAACACCGCATCTCACCAATTGAAGTTGCAGTTAGAGAACACTGCTCTTCGCTACAAAGTTGCAATTAGAGAACACCGCATCTCACAACTGAAGATGCAATTAGACAACATTTCACCTCACACCGTGCAGGCCGAGATGGGGCCAGCGGGATGGACTAGCCGCTGTGCAGACCAAGATGAGGTTATGGGGGACAGCGATAGAACAGATCGCAACAGAGGATGCAGTTAGACAACACTTCACCTCACACCGTGCAGGCCGAGATGAGGCCAGCAGGACAGACCAGCCGCCGTACAGATCAAGATGAGGTTAGCGGGGGACAGCGATAAAATAGATCACAACAGAGGTTGCAGTTAGACAACACTTCACCTCACGCTGTGCAAGCCGACCGAAGGCGAGTGAGACGATGCAATAGAAAATATTACAATCGAGCTACAGTCTGATAGCGCTATAGCTCAATGGCAATAAGTCGCAATATTCAACACGATCAAAGGTAAGGGCTGCTCCAGGTACGCTTCTCTTCCCTTCTTTCTCTGAATTTTGGCTCACCTAGGCACTTATGCACTAGCCTCCCCAAAATTGGGGGTAACTGTAAGCACCGTGTCCCGACGTGGTCCAGATCAGAGATTACCCGATGAAGAAATCAATGCCTGGTTCCAAATAGATGGATGAAATTCGGAGATTTCGGTCCTTTGAGTTTACGAAAATTAAAGGTTTTTATTTGCGGTAGGAAGAAGTGGAGAATCGGGAGAGTTTTGGTTTAAATTTTGAGTTTTTCTCCACGAACGGTCCGACCGTCGGTCGCGGGACATCCGTCGGTAGTAGCGGTAGCCCGTCTCACTCGCCACGAGGGACGGACCGTTTGTGAGTTGACCGACGAACACATGTCCGAACCAACGAACACGTGTCCATTGGCATGTGCCCATCGGTAAGTCAAACGCCCATCGGTTAAATCCTATTTCCTGGTGGAAATGGTATTTAACTGATGCCCGTCGGTTAGCCTCCGACACCCGTCGGTCGTGTTTTTCTATAAAAAATGAAATTTCACATATTTTAGGGTTGGAAAAAATTCTCATTTACCCGTATATAGAAAAATCTGATTTTCACTCCAAAAATTCAATAAGTCTCTTTCTTTGTTTTTTTTTTCTTCTCGTGAAGCACGTGGGACCAAATCCAACCAAATTTCAATCTAAAAGGTAAAATATGAGGGTAAATATTCTAGACATGCGTTTTGTTTAATTTATTTTAGTTATTTTTTTGTTTTCTTTAGACTTACTTATATTATTATTTTATTAGTCTTATAACTTTATTTTGATTTTGGGTTTATTTTTGATTTTTGCTACTAACATGTTTTATTTATTTTTGTGAAATGCCATTTTCTTGCCTTTTGATGGTTTGAGCATGAGATAACGGTCACCGTACACACCCCGGAGAACTCATTCTGGTTTAATTTCGTACCTTTATTCTTTCATTTATGCATTCATTCATTTATTTATTCTTAGTCCTTATTTCATGTAAATCATTTTATCTCGCGCAGAATAAAAATAGACAAATTTTTTATAATAATTAATCGGGATTTTAACAAAATCAAGGACCAATGTCCTATTTTTTATCCAATGAATCTATCACTAAAAATTATTTTTATAATAGTCAAAATCAAGGACCAATGTCCACATAATTAATTCCCCGATTTCATGTATGGTTTGCACCTTTAAAATGGGAGTTGTATTCCGCTCCTAGTGTTATTGTATTTTAGATGCTTTCTCTATTTTATTTTATTTTACTTACTCATCGTTTTTTACGTGAATAATTGTACCTTTAATTAAATTGCATCATGTGGAGGGGGAGCGAAATAATAAATTCAAAACTAAATCGTAAAATTAATCAAGGTATAAATAGATGAGAAGTCCCGAACCTATCTCTGGTCTTTGGGCTCAATGAGGTGAGAGGTCTGTCCGATAACTCATTGGAATAAGATCTCCAAGACACCTCTTGTGCCCCTAGACTTAAAAATCCTAGGCTCCCAAGGGTTAAAGGGTCATTCCCAATGTTCTATTAGGGTGAACGCCTCCAACACCCCTTGGCTTACCCAAAATGGATACATGCACTGTCTTAGGCTCTCCGAGGCAAGAGGAACTTTCCTAATGTTTTATTGGGTGGCGACTCCATAAAACCTCTTTGTTGCCCAAAATAGACGCACTTGCAATTCGTCGCAAGCTGTCAACAGACTTTTATTACCCGATCGCCCTCAAGTGGGCGGTCAATGGGCGCCAACGGGGTCCGGCGCGCGTCACAAGCACCCATTCGGACTTATACAATGAAGGCACGAGAGGATCAGGATGCGCCTGAGGTGATAGCAGGTACTTTTCTGCTTTATGTTATAGAAATGTTTGCACTTATTGATCCTGGTTCAACTCATTCTTATGTATGTTCTAAAAAGATATGTGAAAAGATGCCTGAAGTGGAATGTTTAAAATATGATATATGCGTATCTAGTCCTTTGGGGAATAATGTGAATGTGAATAAAGTGTATAGGAATTGTGCATTAGAGGTTCAGGGTAGGGTGTTCCTAGTGGATTTAATTGAGTTGCCATTAGATGAATTTGATTTGATATTGGGAATGGATTGGTTGACTAAGCACAACGCAATGGTCAAGTGTAAAAGAAAGATTGTGGTACTCAATGATGATAAGGGTAATAGAGTAACATTAAGAGGAGTTTGTACGAATCCTCTTGTGAATGTGGTTTCTGCGATGCAAGCATACCGATGTTTGAGGAAGGGATGCGAGGCATACTTGGCTTTAGTACTAGACAGTAAGAGGGAACATGTGAAAATATAGGATATACCTATTGTAAGAGAGTTCCCAGATGTGTTTCCTGAGGAACTGAGTGGTGTGCCACCAGTAAGAGAAGTTGAACTGTCCATTGATGTAGTACCTGGACAGTGCCAGTGTCTGAAGCGCCTTACAGGATGGCTCCTACTAAATTGAAGGAGTTAAAGACACAGTTACAAGAATTATTGGACAGAGGTTTCATTAGGCCTAGTGTCTCTCCTTGGAGAGCACGGGTCTTATTTGTTAAGAAGAAAGATGGTACCATGAGAATGTGTATAGATTACCGGCAACTGAACAAAGTGACAGTAAAGAATCGGTATCCTTTACCTCGAATTGAGGACTTGTTTGATCAGTTAAGAGGAGCAGGTGTGTTCTCGAAAATTGATTTGCGTTATGGGTATTATCATTTGGAAGGAAAGAAAGAAGATATACCCAAAAGTGCATTCAGGACTCGATATGGGCATTATGAGTTCTTGGTTATGCCTTTTGGGTTGACTAATGTGCCTGCAGCATTTATGGATTTGATGAATCGGGTGTTTAGGCCGTATCTGGATCAATTTGTGGTAGTATTCATTGATGACATTTTGGTTTACTCAAGAAATGAGAAAGACCATGAACATCATTTGAGAATTTTCCTTCAGATATTGCGGGAACATCAGCTGTATGCCAAATTGAGTAAATACGAGTTCTGGTTGCGAGAGGTATCTTTTTTGGGTCATGTGATATCTTTTGAAGGTATTAAAGTGGATCCGGCTAAAATAGAAGCGATTGTGAATTAGAAGCCACCTAAGAATGTGCTTGAAATTTGCAGTTTCTTAGGGTTAGCTGGATATTATAGAAGGTTTGTTAACGGATTTTCAGTGATAGCTTCTCCATTGACAAGATTACTGCGAAAGGGAGTTAAATATGAATGGTTAGAAAAGTGTTAGCAGAGTTTTGACCAGTTAAAGAGAATGTTAGTTGAAGCGCCAATTCTTACACAGCCTATGTTTGGCAAAGAGTATGTCCTGTACACCGATGCTTCAGGTATAGGATTGGGTTGTGTATTAATGCAAGATGGAAAAGTTGTAGTGTATGCATCAAAGCAGTTGAAATTGCATGAACAGAATTACCCAACCCATGATTTGGAATTGGCAGCAGTAGTGTTCGCTTTAAAGATTTGGCGACATTACTTGTATGGTGAGAAGTGTAGAATTTACACTGATCACAAGAGTCTGAAATATTTGCTAACTTAGAAGGAATTGAATTTGAGACAGCGAAGATGGCTTGAGCTATTTAGAGATTATGATTGTATTGTGGATTACCACCCAGGTAAAGCTAATGTGGTAGCGGATGCATTGAGTAGGAAATCAGTCTCAGCATTACAGTTAAAGCAGATTAAGTAGAGATTTTTTGCGGATGGAGCTTTGTTAGCACAATTGAAAGCGAGACCGGTCTTGAGAGATGAATTGATAGCTACACAGAGGAATGATACAAGGTTGCAGTAGATTCTATAGTCAATCGGTAATGATGACAAGACTGACTATTCAGTGAATGGAAGTAGAGTGTTGTTGTACAAGAATAGAATATGTGTGGCAAATGATAAAGAATTGAGGAAGAGATTGATGCATGAGGCTCATAATACAGTTTTTACCATGCACCCAGGCGAAAATAAGATGTATCAGGATCTGAAACAGCTGTATTGGTAGCCAGGTATGAAGAAAGATATAGTGGAATATGTGTCCAAGTGTTTGGTATGTCAATAAGTTAAGGCAGAACACCCAGTTCCATAGAGAATGTTGAATCCACTCCCTATTCCACAATGGAAATGGAACAACATCACAATGGATTTTGTTTCTGGTTTACCTTTGACCTCGAGATAGCAAGATGTAGTGTGGGTTATAGTGGACAGATTCTCCAAGTCAGCTCATTTTATAACAGTTCGGATGGATTACTCGATGGAAAAGTTGGCTGAACTGTATGTAAGAGAGATTGTCCGACTACATGGGGTACCCTTATCCATTGTCTCTGATAGGGATCCTAGGTTTACTTCTATGTTTTGGAAAAGTCTGCAGGCTACATTGGGTACGAAGTTGAACTTCAGTACTTCTTTTCACCCGTAAACTGATGGACAGTCAGAAAGAATTATTCAGGTCCTGGAGGATTTGATGCGAGCATGTGTTTTGAATTTCTCCAAGAGTTGGGATAAGTATCTTCCACTTATGGAATTTGCTTATAACAACAGTTATTAGACTAGTATTGGCATGGCACCGTATGAAGTTTTGTATTGAAGGAAATATCGTACATCGGTTTGTTGGATGGAATTGAATGAGCACAGAATCATTGGGCCAGATTTGGTTCGCGATACAGAAGAGAAAGCAAGACTTATTTAGCAAAAATTAACGGCAGCTAGTGATACACAGAAGTCATATGCGGATCTAAAGTGAAGAGATATTGAATTTGACAAGAAAGAGAAATTGAGTCCAAGGTTTATCGGGCCGTATGAAGTTCTGGAAAGAGTGGGCCCTGTGGCATATCAATTGGCATTGCCTCCGGCATTAGCCAAGCTTCATGATGTGTTTCATATATCCATGTTAAGAAGATATAGGTCAGATGAATCTCATGTGTTACCTATGCAAGAAGTGGAAGTACAGCCAGAATTTACCTATGATGAGAAACCAAAAGCGATACTAGCAAAGGAAGTGAGGCAACTTCGGAATAAGCAAATACCGCTTGTGAAAGTGCTCTGGCAGTACCATGGTGTTGAAGAAGCAACATGGGAGCTAGAAGCCGCTATGCGAGAGTAGCATCCACATTTGTTTAACACAGGTATGAATTTTGAGGACGAAATTCTTTAAGGAGGGGAGAGTTGTAATGGCCGGAAATGTACCCTAGTAGTATTGACCTAATTTGGGATATATGTGTGTGGTTGAATGTGTAGTTCGGACTTAAATGAAAGGTTGGAAGGAATTAATTGAAAAGAAGAAGAATAGTTAAGTGGCTAATTAGTAATTATGCAAAATTAAGTTAATGAGGAGTTAGTGGCTGATTAATTAAGTAAAGCAAGGGTTAATTAAAGAATAAAATAATGTTTAACTTTGTGAGTGGAGGCAGATTTTTATAGTGGAATTTGGTGGCTTAACCCTAAGATGCCACCTCCACCTTCTTGCATGTAAAACTTCTTAGGGAGCAAGGTGAGCATTCAGTTTTGTGTGTTCTAGCATTTTCTGTGCTTGTTCTTTCTATCTTGCCGTGAGTGAGGTGGTGGAGTGGTCATATTACCAATTGCATGTGTATTGATTAAGAGGAACAAGAATTGAGAGCTAAGAACTAAAGGTAAGTGATTAAGTAATGGATACTCTCATCTTCTACTCATTTCTTCTTGGCTTTGAATTGGTTTGGATGGGGTATTGATGAACTGTGTTTGTTCTGTAAATTGGATTGTCTTGGTAGCCAAAGAATTGAAGAGGGATAAACGAAAAGCTGTAATCGGAGAGCCGAGTATTCAGCGAAATTAGGAGCTAAGGCGACGAGGTTTGGGAACAAACCCTAGTAGTGTAATTTGTGTGATTTGTGTTTGTTGAATAGAAATTAATATAAACTATGTGTGTATTTGGAATTATGGTCATTGAGCATGAATTATGTAAAAGTTAGGTTAAGAGATGAGCAATGTGTTATGCCATGTGTTAAAGTTGCTAGAGAAAGTGTAAAATTGTTTATGTATGAGAACAACTATGATTTGTGCTATAAATGAATGGAAATGGCAAGAAGTAAAACAGGTATGTGCTAAATTGTGTGTGTTGTTGAATTGGTTAATTGCTAAAAAGGAAAGATGGGTTTGAAGTCCTTGAAGTGAAATGAGAATTGAATGATGTATTAGAGTGACTTTGCATAGGTCACGGTGATAACCAAAATGGTTGTGACCATGAGGTATGCTTGTGTTCAATTCTGCCTAAGTGAATTGGGTATGTCACGGTGACAACCAAAACGGTTGTGACCGTGAGGTACCCAATTGAGCATTCTACTTTGCAAGTTCAGGATATGTCACGGTGACAACCAAAATGGTTGTGACCGTGACATACCTCAAAGTTGCATTCTGCCGAGAGTTGGAATATGTCATGGTGACAACCAAATTGGTTGTGACCGTGACCTATCATCAATTTACATTCTGCTTTGGGCTTCAGTATATCACAGTGGTAACCAAATGGGTTGTGTCCGTGACCTACCCTGTTTTGTCAATATAACCCTAATGTGTTTTGACTTTCAAATGGTAAGGCTTTATGCTCAAATGAAAGGCATTATGGGTAAGCATTATGTGAGTATTAGATAACGTATATTTGCATACGAACATGATGATTCTTGAATTTAATCAAATATGTGATTAATGACCATGAATGAATGAACTTGGGAAACATAATGTGTATGCAAATGAAGTGAATAGTTATGTGTTAAAGAGCATGTGTAAAGTGAATGTGATGATGGTGAACGACATATGTGATGTGAAGATTGATCAATGTGAAATGGATAACATGACTAATAACTTAAGCCTGCAAGTCAAGTAGTGGATAGATAGGCATGACTATAGGGTTAAAGTGTTGCAGCCCAATGCATTCATTGTGTTTGATTTCTTGGGAATCACAATGCGTATAATCCTTGCTGGATTCTATTATATGTGGAATGATATTATTGTACCTTAGGGTACCAATGCGTAAATGAGATTTAATACGATTATAGTACCTCGGTGGTGCCAGTGAGAATCCCGTTATCCACGTCTCTGAATTGCAGGGAATTTAACAAGTGGAAATGATAATAAGCAATCATTATGTATGTTATAATCTGCAATATTGTGATTGTGTTGAATAACACTCTAAGTATGAGTATGCCATATGAATTATGCTATGCCTATCATGATACTTAAGTGTATAATAACAAGCTAAACATGGACCTTAATTTGTATGTAAAGTATGATATTACTATTTGTAAGCTGTATTACTTGTTATATATATGTTCCCCACTAAGCGTTATCGCTTAGCACGAGTTTACTCTAATTCGTCTAGGTACGGACGAGAGGAAATTCAAGGATGCTTCAGCAACGGTCAACATTAGGAGTGCTACTGGTGTAGGTTATGGGGATTGTTGTTATGGGAATTTTGTACAATCATGTCCATGTTTTGTATTACTATGTATAAGTTTATGTAACCAAAATGTATACAAGTCTATAAGGCATGTAATAACATAATGGCTAAGTAAGCATACTTATAGATTATATATGCATGCATGTGAAGTGTATGATCTTAATGAATGGTTTATAGATAATTGGCATGAAATGCATGATGATATGAATGTGAAGTGACAAAATTTTATTGTACAGGATTTTACAAGAGTTTGATAGTAAATATGCGTATGTGTTCCGTGTGCGTATATGGCCATTCCTATCTAGATTAGCTGAGCTAGTCTGACAGTTGGGAATGGGCATCACAATTAGAGCACTATAACTCGATCTATGGTGAAAGAGTCATCAAAGGTCAAGAGACACTTACACTAAGACTTACCCTACAGGTACATTTTTTGCATTTCATACACATGACTTCTAAAACCAATTATAACGACATTTCTGGCCAATGAATTACGCTAATAATATATGCATATATAAGTTAACTTGCATATGGCACAATTCTCATCTCAATTTGGTTAAAACACAAGGAGTTATGGCCCAAGGAACTCAACATGCTCCAAAAGGTCCTCCTACATAATTAACTACACCTAAATTCACTTTTGCAACTTTTAAGCCCTAAATTCATTATGATCACTTCTAAGACCATTATAGACACTTATTATAGGAACCTGATCCCATCATCCCCATTCATTTTTACTGTCATTTAACTCAAGTTATAACACTTATACTTAAAGCAAGTCAAATAAACCTCATCTCAATTTTGCGCTTCCAGCTCATTATCTACTAACTAACCTATTTAGTATCATTTATCATCGCACACATAATTCACTTCACTAACTTAATTACTCACATCATGACACAAACACTTTCTTAGTAAAATTCATTCATTTAGGATAAGCACAACAATTCATAATTTATTTAAAGTTAGGGTTCAATCTTAGGTCAACAAACTCATGAAATTCATTATCACTCAACATATTCATTTCTTCAATCCATCACAACACAAAACACAATTTACATACTTAATGTACACAAGAAATCAATTAGCACACACACAAATAATTAGTTCCAAAACCTCTTCTCCTTAGCTCCATGCCCAAGTCACTTGGTACTTAGCTCACCAATTTTGGCCTTCCCCTTTATCCCTCTTAGGTTCTACCACTCCAACCAAGACCCATATTTCCAGAAATAAAAGTAAGAATTAAAATTTCACTTGAAACATAAAGCAAGAAAGAAGGGTAGAGGAGATTTTCGGATAGAAGTTTACTTACCTTCTAGAGTGTAAACACACACACACACATGCAACTCTGTTATGTTTCTTAATGTAACAGAAACTCTCACCCAATATACCTAGGGGAAAATGGAGAAATGAAGAAATAGAAGAAGAGAGAAAACACAGAAATTGTAGAGAGAAAACCGAAGGGGAAAACGTGTGAGAGAGAAGAAGGAAGCAGAAAATGAAAGAGGGGAAAATGGGAAAAAGAGTTGCCGCCCCATGCAGCCAATCCCACACAATCTCTCTCCTTCATGCATTCACCTATGTGGCACCTTCTCTCTCCCTCATTCACCATCCTATGTGGGCACTACAGAAATTGAACTTGGGCTTCCACTACAAGGCTGAATTTCTATAGAAATTATGGCCCTAAGTCCACTAACCCATCTCATGTGAACCAAAGCCCCAATCCTAATTAATCCAAACTGGCCTAAACTAAAATTCTGATATACACAAGCCCAAAAGACACATGCAATTGCAAATCCAGTCCCCCTCGTATAATATTTAGCAATAAACATATTAATCACTTAAATAAATTCATTTATGCAATTGGGTCCGCAATTTCTCAATTACTCTTAAATTCAAATTAGCAAACTCACTATTAAATTCACCCAACTACCGTAGTCAAGCCAACATACTACTAGGGTCGATTTTGGGGTGTTATATTGTACCTAGCCAGCCGTTGTGGACCGCGAATAGAATCACATCAGAATCACTAATATACATATCCTTGCTCAAACCCACATCAGAATCACTAATATAAATATGGGTAGAGATACAAACACATGTAGAAACTGGACAAACTATTGATTCATGAGTAAATGTAGACACCGGGTCCTGAGTTAGCCTAGATCGGAGTTACCCAATGATGAAAAACCGCCCTCGTGGGCAAAAATAGTTGAAAGTGATGATTTTCTTGTCAAATTTGCATTTTAGAATATGAAAATAAATAATAATAAAAATATTTTAAAAATTAGTTTTTGAGAATGAATTTATTGTTTTTTAGTCGTATTTTTTTTAAAAAAAATCTGCCTGAAAAGTACGGCTGTGCTTCTTTGAAAGCACAGCCGTGCTTTTTTCGGAAGCACAGCTGTGCTTGTGCGTGCAGCGTGCACAGCCTTGCCGAAATTGCCCTTTTTCGCCCAGATTTGATTTTTTCCTGATTTTTGAGTTCAAATTAAATTCTAAAACACTTTTTTTAGATAATTAATTAATAAAACTTGATTTTATCATTAAAAAACAGGGATTTGAATTAAAATAAAATTCTTTTCCCTAATTGAATTAGGACATCATTTTTTACATCCTATAAATACTTTATGATGAAAAATGAAAGGGGGCTCTCTCCATTATTATTTTTTCATCAGAATTTTCTGCATTCTTTCTCCATTATTATTTTTTCACATCAGAATTTTTTTTCTGCATTCTTTCTTCTTTGATTTATTTTCTTTTCAACAATTTCCAGATTTCTCTTTTAATTAATAAGGTTTAATTGAGATTGGAAAATCAATTTTCAATTCTTAATTATTCCAAATTAATTTCTTTGTTTTTCATAAACACAGAATTGATTTTCACTTACAAATCAATTTTTTATTCTTGAGCATACAAAATAATTTCTTTGTTTCCTCCATAAACAAAAGTAATTAATTTTATTGCTAAATTATTTTTCAAGCAATTTTCCAAGAAGACCATCACTTTACCTTTATCAAATCCAAAATTCTGAGGGTAAATATTCTGGGTTTGATTTTTATTTTCTTTTATTTTGTTTACATTTAATTTATTCATGTATATTTTATTATTTTCATTAATTTACTTATTGTTTCCATTTAGTTGTTTATTCTATTATTGTTATATTTGTTTTATTTAATATGTTTATGTATGATTTTATCCTTATTCATGTGAACATTGATTTCTTTTAATTCTTAACATGTAAATAATTTATTTTGTTTTGATTCCTCATTATTTTTAGCATGTAATTAATTAATTTATTTATTTTCATTAATCTTTTTGCCATGAAAATGGGTTATGTTAATTATGAGCACATTAATTAATCATGTCATTGTTTTAATTATTTTAATTATTCTTTTATTTATTAATTTTTACCACACTTTTATCATTATTACATGTTATATTTATTGTTTATTCAATTACTTGTTTATTTTCATTATTATTTTCATCATGTTCATATTTCTTATGTATTATTTAATTAATATGTTGTATTTTATTTCATTTACGTCATTTAGTTAACTTATCGTTTACAATGCATTTTTATCATTTATTTTTATTGTTAACATATTAATTCCATTGTCATTTTGATGTCATATTTTTTTATCTTATTTTATTTCATTTTACCGTTTATTATTGATTTAATTGTTTGAATTACTAACATTATTTTGTTTTTATGTCAAAACTTATTTTCTTTATTTGGGCATTTTTGCGAGGGCACGGGGAGATCGAGAAGGCTCGTTGGGATTATTTTCTTTATTTGTAATATTTTATTTATTTTTACCACGTATATTTTCTTGTAAAATTGTTTATTTAGGCCCGCTAGAAAGAAACTCACTAAACATTTTTTCATTAATTAACTTGGTATTTTTCCTAAATAAAAATGGGACCAATGTCTCAATTTTCTCCATCCAAAATCATCACAAAAAAATTATTTCATAATAATATGCATGCGAGGACCAATGTCCTCACTATTAATTAATATCCCGATTTATGCATGATCTATATTTTATTTACAATGAGGGTTGTATTCCGCCCCTAGTTTTGTTGTATTTACTTTCATATATTTTATTTTATTTATTGCTTTCCTTAAGTGGACAACCTGCGCTTTAATAAACTGCATTAAAATGAATGAGAAATAGGATGAAACTCTAAATTCAAAGCCCAATTATAAACTTAACCAAGGTATGAATAAATGGGAAGTCTCAAATACCTTCTCTGGTTTAATACTCCCGAGGTTAGACGACCTTTCCCAATTTCTTATAAATTGGGTGGCAACTCCAAAATGCCTCAAAGGTGCCTAAAGGTTTCATGGGATTAGATGAACCTCCCAATGTTCTATTGGGTAGGAGATTCCAAAATGTCTCGTGTAACCCAAGATCAAAAAGACGCGAACCAATCCATCGAATCCTTAAAGCGGGTTCAATGAGGGCCTTGCTGGTCCGGCGCGCATCACAGTGGCGAATCCACTGGGGAGAATACTCGAGACTTCGCTTCGAAAGTACCTTGGTTAAAATTTACAATTGAGTTTTAATTTAAACATTTCATCCTTTTTCAAAATTGCATTACAATACATTAGAGCCTTAGATTTATGCTAGTTTGGTCCCTCTATTAGCCCCGATGCATTCCCGAAGCACAACCCTACGTTCACTCAATGTAGGGAAGTGTTAAGGATAATCACCAGCCCAAGCCTCATACCATCAAGGTATATCAAATGGTGACCCGATCGGTCGTTACACTCATGATGAGCTAGACCCGTCGGCAGGGACCATGCTTGGGTAACCCCAAAATATCATCACCCATGACCAAAGCTCATGTAATGGCAATAGATACTTCCCCCAGGTGACATGTACCTTAATACAATGCTTGCTATGTGGGCCATTATATATTGAACAAATTCAACCCAATTAAATGGGTTTTATCAAAGGCTTTCATGCCCTGGTATGCCCATCTTAATTTAGTTGAAATGTTTAAATACATAAAGGCCAAAATCCATGCGTATGCACATTAGTTAAGAGAGGTTATGCTTCCGGTTTCCCACCGTGCACCATACGCGTCCATTGGGTTCCTCGCTAACCCATGGATCAAACCCACCTAGGAAAGAGACCACATTACCTCATGTGTGGGAGTAATAAGGTTGGAAGGATCTACTTGCTTGTATGTGATTATAAATATTGCATAACTCACTATCATGCATTGTATATGTCAATCATGCATCATTCTAACAATCTAATTTTTTCAGCCATCATAGATTCATTTAAGTGGACAAGAGGTTCCGACGGCCGCCTAGTAAGAACAAATTTACATTTTGAGTTGCCAAAATTTATGTCTGACTGGGATTTTGAGTCATCCTCATCAATCAGTGAATCCTCTGTAGAACAACTAAAGGCAGAAGAAACCGGAGCACTGACCACTCAAGACCTAGCCAGGAGGCTAGAGGACTTCGAACGAAGAGTACTAGACATGATGGGTGCCATGGCTGAAGGATTGCCCATCCTCCTGCTCCACCAGCACCTGCTGCCCTATAGCCACCTGCTGCTCTACAGCCACAGGCAGCCCCTCCTCGAGGGCAAGCCGAACCACCTACTGGTGGGGAGGCTCCTTTCATTAGAGTTGCTGCTCGCCAACCCAACAATGATTACAGTGCTGCCGCACCCATCTAGCCAAAAGGGGAAAGGATTCATAACCCCAACGATGATTTCCTAATGGAAGAGGATGACGAAGAGCCAATAGTCCACCATGGTGTGAGGCCCAGGGCACCTAGGGGGAAGACGAAGCCTTAAGGGCAATGAGGCAACAGATTAAGGCAATCACGCGCATGCTGTCAGCAAGCAAGGGGGTCAACCCCAAAAACAGAGACCTAAGGGATGAAAAGCTACTGCCCCAAAGATTCAAGATGCCCGAGCTGCCGAAATTTGATGGCAGCTCTGACCCATCTGCCCATGTCAAGCAGTACACCTTGGCCATGAAAGGCACAGGGTTGAGTAAAAAGCAGAAGGTTGAATATTTTTGCCTTAGTCTGGTGGGGCCGGCAGTTGATTGGTACCATGGGTTGGATAGGAGGTCCAAGGAGGACTGGGACCTTTTGACCAAAGAATTCATGAAGCAGTACGACTGCAGCATAAGGATGGAGGTCACCCTAAAAGACCTTGAGCTCTTACAGCAAAGGAGCACTGAGTCATTCCATGAGTACCTCACCAGATGGAAGAATAGAGTCATGGAGATGAAGAGGAATCCTGACACTATAGACCAGATCAGGCTATTTATCAGAAACTCATGTCCTTACTTGAGGGACTTACTCAGTTTTAAGGGGCTCAAGGACTGGGAGTTGCTGAAGGATATCGCTATAGCGGTTGAGGCAACTTACCTGGCGAAGAAAGCAAGCCATAATAACTTTGCTGGGAAAAGCTATGGGAACCAGTCTGGGCTTAGACCGGGAGGTGCTGAGAGCAGTAATAACAGGAATGGCAAGACAGCCGAAGTTTCAGCGACTGGAGTTAGGCAGTGCCAGAGATATTACTCCAATTTAGGCCACTCCTTATCCTAGGTATTGCAGAGGCTAATGAAAGAGGGCAAGCTGCAGCCTTTGGCGCCTAGACCGGACATGAATCAAGGGTAGCCAGGGCACAGAGAGGATCAGTATTGCGCTTACCACTAGCATACTGGCCACCTGACGGATTACTGCCGGACATTGAGGAATAAGATCCAAGATCTCATTGACACCAATCAGATCAAGAATCCTGAGAAGAGATAAAAGAAGAAAAAGGCAGGTTACAACGCGGTCCCTACACCATGATTATGATTGGCTCCTCTTAATCCACTGAACAATTTTTGCTTATTTGTATGGTGTTTCTAATGATTTCATTTAATATGATCACAATGCATTTATTTAGACATTAATTCAACTAATATGGTTGCTTCTGATATCGAAAGTTTGGAAAATTCAAAGAAAATCTTGATAGCATCTAATATAACTCCTGAAGAGAGAAAATTCTTGAGAGATAAAAAAAAAGAGAGCCTTTGCCTGAGCCTGGAAGGAAATGCCAACAATTGACGAGGATATTGTGGGGGCAATGCTACTTCAATGTGCCAACATGACGATAAATAGAATTTCAAAAGCCAATCCTCATCCCCAACATCCCAGATGCACACAGCAAAACCAAGCAAAACAAAATTCCGATCAGCCTATTAGGGCCAAGTCTTGGAATTCCTTTCCTCACGATCTTTTGAGATATGTACCCCAAAGCTAATCAAGACTAATCTTTAATCATATAAGACCAGCAGTGACCCTTGTGACTTAAGAGGACAGCTCGTTGAAAAAAAAAAAAACAACTGAAAAAAAAAAAACCATAGTCCTATCCTAAGCCATAGTTTGGTCTTAAACCATCTGAGGCCAATTCCATTCAAACCATTAAAGGTTACTTCAGAAATTGAGCCACCTAAAGCCAACAAAAGGAAGATACAAACTTTCACATCTAAAATCCAAGTAAAGAAATTCACTATTTCAGCTGGCTTGCACAATGACCAAGAATAAAACTTTGGTGCTAAAAAGAATCATCGTCAAAAAGAGCAGCTTCCCCAATTAATGAAGACGAATGCAAGTTCAATCAATACCGACGGACTGAAGAAGGTTCATGGTAAAAAAAAAAGTTGAGAGAAAATCTTCAATTATGAAAACCCAAGAGGGCTGATTGATAACAGGAGTTTGATGCTTTCAAAATCTATCCTGAGGTTAGCTGAGGTCTTGTATTTTTTGAAACTAATGACAAATAATGATCATGCTTAATGAAATCAAATTGAAACACATGCATTTATGCAATGATGTGATCATAGCAGTTCACTTTGTGTGACCAAAGTCGCCTATTGTCCACCACTCAAGCGCTTCAGCCGACTCATCCTGCTATCAAATATGAAGAATCAAGCTCATGCAACCATGTCCTAAGACTCCTAAAAGATTCTTTCCAACAACTTCAGCAATCTTCAAAAAAAAAAAGGGCCGTTAGAGTGAAAACAGTAACTGGCGCTATAAGCAAAAATTAGGCAAAAGGATAGGGTGAAAACCGGGAAACAGGCAATCTGTCCTTAAAAAAAAAAGCCGCTGGATTGGGTTGGGTCCATTCCAGGCAAAAAATAAGGCACATGGTTATGTGAAAATCCACAAAGGACGCATCTCCCGCTAAGAAAAGTTAGTGTGAAAATTCACAAGGGACGCACTACCTTCAAATAATGACTACGGGTGCCGGATGAGAATCTCGCAATCCCAGAGGGCATGAAATTCAAAAGCAGCTTAAAAGGCATCAATCCTATTGCAAATTGCAGCTAGCCCGGCTGTCATCTCCAAGTCCACATAGATGAATTCTTATCCTGCATTCCTGCATGACTCATGCATTTTACTTGCATGCTCACTATTTTTCCTGCATATTTTAGTTTCCCTATTTTGCAGAACGAGAGATTTGATGCAGACACCGACAAAAGCCGAGTGACGACATCAGCCCAAACAATCAACCAAAGACCTCACAAGGGGCAACCAGCAAAAAACAAAAATCCAAGTATCAATTCAAACATCAATCGAAGTAATCAACCAAAGACCTCTCAGGGGGCCGATCTCAACCCAAGACCTCTCAGGGGGCAACCATCAAAGAAGGGTTAGCACGATGGCGGCATTACTACTCTACGGAGGGTTAGCATGACCACAGCACTACCACTTCATCAAATCAAGAAGGGTTAGTATGATGGCGGCACTACTACTCTACGGAGGGTTAGCACGACCACGGCACTACCACTTCATCAAATCAAGAAGGGTTAGCACGATGGCGGCACTACTACTCTACGGAGGGTTAGCACGACCACGGCACTACCACTTCACCAAATCAAGAAGGCTTAGCACGATGGCGGCACTACTACTCTACGGAGGGTTAGCACGACCACGTCACTACCACTTCATCAAATCAATAAGGGTTAGCATGATAGCGGCACTACTACTCTACGGAGGGTTAGCACGACCACGGCACTACCACTTCACCAACTCGAAGGGTTAGCATGATAGCGACACTACCACTCAACGGAGGGTTAGCACGACCACGGCACTCTCACTTCTCGAAGGGTTAGCACGATGACGGCACTAGATCGGAGTTACCCAATGATCAAATCAAGAAGGGTTAGCACGAGGGCGGCACTACTACTCTACGGAGGGTTAGCACGACCACGGCACTACCACTTCATCAAATCAAAAAGGGTTAGCACGATAGCGGCACTACCACTCTACGAAGCGTTAGCACGACCACGGTACTACCACTTCACCAACTCGAAGGGTTAGCACGATGGCGGCACTACCACTCTACGGAGGGTTAGCACGACCACGGCACTATCACTTCTCAAAGGGTTAGCACGATGACGGCACTACCACTTCATCAAATCAAGAAGGGTTAGCACGATGGCGGCACTACCACACTACGGAGGGTTAGCACGACCACAACACTACCACTTCTCGAAGGGTTAGCACAATGGCGGCACTACCACTCTACGGAGGGTTAGCATGACCACGGCACTACCACTTCACCAACATGAAGGGTTAGCACGATGGCGGCACTACTACTCTACGGAAGGTTAGCACGACCACGGTACTACCACTTCTCGAAGGGTTAGCACGATGACGGCACTACCACTCCACGGAGGGTTAGCACGATCATGGCACTACCGCTTCAACAAACGATAACACGCCCACAACACGGCAATAACCACCACCACAGATTCCCCACATCGGAAAGACAGTTGCCTCAGGTATGTGTCTCTTTCCTTCTCTTCTTTGAGTTTAGGCTCACCTAGACACTAGTGTACTAGATTCCCCTAAACTGGAGGCAATTGTAGACACTGGGTCCTGAGTCAGCCTAGATCGGAGTTACCCAATGATGATAAACTCCCTCGCGGGCAAAAACAGTTGAAAGTGATGATTTTCTTATCAAATTTGCATTTCAAAATAAGAAAATAAATAATAAAAAATAATAAAAATATTTTAAAAATTAGTTTTTGAGAATGAATTTAATGTTTTTTAGTCGTATTTTTTAAAAAAAATCTGCCTGAAAAGCACGGCTATGCTTCTTTGAAAGCATAACTGTGCTTTGCGCTGCACTACGTGAAGCGGGCGCGAAAGCACAGCCGTGCTTTTTTCGGAAGCACAGCTGTGCTTGTGCGCTCAGCGCGTATAGCCTCGCCGAAATTGCCCCTTTTTCGCCCATATTTGTTTTTTTCCAGATTTTTGAGTTCAAATTAAATTCTAAAACACTTTTTTTAGATAATTAATTAATAAAACTTGATTTTATCATTAAAAACACAGGGATTTGAATTAAAATAAAATTCTTTTCCCTAATTGAATTAGGGCATCATTTTTTACATCCTATAAATACTTTATGATGAAAAATCAAAGGGGGCTCTCTCCATTATTATTTTTTTCATCAGAATTTTCTGCATTCTTTCTCCATTATTATTTTTTCACATCAGAATTTTTTTTCTGCATTCTTTCTTCTTTGATTTATTTTCTTTTCAACAATTTCCAGATTTCTCTTTTAATTAATAAGGTTTAATTGAGATTGGAAAATCAATTTTCAATTCTTAATTATTCCAAAGTAATTTCTTTGTTTTTCATAAACACAAAGAATTGATTTTCACTTACAAATCAATTTTTTATTCTTGAGCATACAAATTAATTTCTTCGTTTCCTCCATAAACAAAAGTAATTAATTTTATTGCTAAATTATTTTTCAAGCAATTTTTCAAGAAGATCATCACTTTACCTTTATCAAATCCAAAATTCTGAGGGTAAATATTCTGGGCTTGATTTTTATTTTCTTTTATTTTGTTTACATTTAATTTATTCATTTATATTTTATTGTTTTCATTAATTTACTTATTGTTTCCATTTAGTTGTTTATTCTATTATTGTTATATTTGTTTTATTTAATATGTTTATGTATGATTTTATCCTTATTCATGTGAACATTGATTTCTTTTAATTCTTAACATGTAAATAATTTATTTTGTTTTGATTCCTCATTATTTTTAGCATGTAATTAAGTAATTAATTTATTTTCATTAATCTTTTTGCCATGAAAATGGGTTATGTTAATTTTGAGCACATTAATTAATCATGTCATTGTTTTAATTATTTTAATTATTCTTTTATTTATTAATTTTTACCACTCTTTTATCATTATTACATGTTATATTTAATGTTTATTCAATTACTTGTTTATTTTCATTATTATTTTCATCATGTTCATATTTCTTATGTATTGTTTAATTAATATGTTGTATTTTATTTCATTCACGTCATTTAGTTAACTTGTCGTTTACAATGCATTTTTATCATTTATTTTTATTGTTAACATATTAATTCCATTGTCATTTTGATGTCATATTTTCTTATCTTATTTTATTTCATTTTACCGTTTATTATTGATTTAATTATTTGAATTACTAACATTATTTTGTTTATGTTTTGTTTTTATGTCAAAACTTATTTTCTTTATTTGGGCATTTTTGTGAGGATGCGGGGAGATCCAGAAGGCTCGTTGGGATTATTTTCTTTATTTGTAATATTTTATTTATTTTTACCATGTATATTTTCTTGTAAAATTGTTTATTTAGGCCCGCTAGAACGAAAATCACTAAACATTTTTTCATTAATTAACTTGGTATTTTTCCTAAATAAAAATGGGACCAATGTCTCAATTTTCTCCATCCAAAATCATCACATAAAAATTGTTTCATAATAATATGCATGCGAGGACTAATGTCCTCACCATTAATTAATATCCAGATTTATGCATGATCTGTATTTTATTTACAATGGGGATTGTATTCCGCCCCTAGTTTTGTTGTATTTACTTTCATATATTTTATTTTATTTATTACTTTCCTTAAGTGGACAACCTGCGCTTTAATAAACTGCAGAAATAGGATGAAACTCTAAATTCAAAGCTCAATTATAAACTTAACCAAGGTATGAATAAATGGAAAGTCCCGAACACCTTCTCTGGTTTAAGACCCCCGAGGTTAAAATACTGATGGTTAAAATACTCATAGATTTCGATAGCACCAGTTTAACAATTCTGTCAAAGATAAGTTTAGTGGCAGAATCATAACAGAAAGGGGAAAAGAAATCAAACCTGAAACTGGATGAAATCTGGTGGGCGATGCAGCGGCGTGAACACTCGATGGAGGCAAGGGTGATATCGGAGATCAACAGCTACAAATGAAGAGAGAAAAAAAAATTGAGATGAGAGGAGATAATTAGCAAGTGAAATATAATTTTTATAATTTTTTAATTAACATTAAAATATTTTATTTTAATAAATAATTTATTTTATTTTAAATTATTATTACATTATTAATTAATTAATTGTCATATATGTAACCCCCTACCGATACGTAGGCGAACCCATCCATATAGGAGTGAGATGTTGTAGGAGCAGAGGTGTCACACCTAACAGAACGATACAAAGCAAAGACTCATACATCATAACCATATGGAAATACAGCGAAAATTAAAACTTTAGAGAAACATCAGAATGATCATGCATTAATATAATAACATTCATTACAATAATGTTCCGATCAATTGCCAAAACAATATAATTATATAACCAAAATATACCATGCGGAAGCTTACAAAATTACTGATACAATGAGAGTTCTATTACAAAAATAATCATCATAAGATACTACAAAAATAAGCCCTAACACTAATCCCTTCTGTATTGGCTTGACTGGCGGCGACTCTCCCAAAACACAGCACCTTCCGCACCTGCATGGGTAAAACACCGTGCTAAGCGATAATGCTTTGTTGGGAAACATACAACAAAATGGACGACCATTCACAATGGTCGTCAAAGCATAACATATATGATATGACATATGCGGAGAATCATGTCATATATATAATCATGCTTGCATAATGAAGACATACATTTAGAAGCTTATATCCACAATCCATATACATAATAACTGATTTCTCGTACTTATCATTATGCGCATTTGAATATCATATTCTTGCAATCATTTCAAAGCAGAACAAAACAAATAAAGCACCTGCTGACTCACAATAGTGGATAACGAGTATACACACTAGTACAACTTACTCACTCACATCCTACAAACATATGAGCAAACACACACTAATGTAACTCAACACATGCACACCCTAATATATGCACCTACACATAAATATAACCCCCAAACATGCATTTTTCCCACAAAGCCCTAATCACATGCCAAAACACATACAATGCACATGCACAAACATGGCTCAAACTTCTAGGGGGCAAATGGGGTGTGACAACTCTCCCTTACTAACAAGAATTTCGTCCTCAAAATTCTCACCTGAACTAAATAGCTGTAGGTACTGAGTCCTCATAGTCGCCTCTGGCTCCCAAGCAGCTTTTTCTACCCCATGGTGATGCCATAACACTTTGACCAAAGCGACTTGCTTATTCCTTAACTGTCTTACTTCCCGAGCTAAAATAGCCTTCGGTTGCTCATCATACGAATAAACTGGCTGCACTTGTACATCTTAAACCGATAACACATGCGAAGGATCTGATCTGTACCGACGAAGCATGGAAACATAAAATACATCGTGCAACTTCGCTAACTCCATCGGTAAAGCCAACTTATAGGCTACTGGACCAACCTTAGCTAACACCTCATACGGTCCAATAAACCGAGGACTAAGCTTGCCTTTCTTGCCAAATCGAAGCACTTTCCTACAAGGTGAAACCTTAAGGAAAAATTTATCCCCGACTTCGAACCAAACATCCTTAAGGTTAGCATAGGATTTCTGCCGATCTTTAGCCACTTTCAGATTTCGCTGCACAACTCTGATCTTTTCCTCTGTATCCCTGACCAACTTTGGCCCAATGACTGAACGCTCAGATAACTCTGTCCAATATACCGGAGTCCTACACTGATGACCATATAAAACCTCATACGGTGACATACCGATGCTCGCCTGATAACTGTTGTTGTAGGCAAACTCCATCAACTGCACATATCTATCCCAACTACCCAAAAAATCTAATGCACAAGCCCGCAACATATCCTCCAGAACCTGAATGACCCGTTCTGATTGACCTTTTGTCTGAGGATAAAATGCCATACTGAAATTCAACTTGGTACCCAGAGCTCTTTGCAGTTCTTTCCAAAACTTAGATGTGAACCTTAGATCCCGATCTGACAATATGGACAATGGCACTCCAAGCAATCTAACTACCTCATTTACATAGATACTGGCCAACTTTTCCATCGGATAATCCACTCTGACTGGCAGAAAATGAGCTGATTTTGTAAGTCGATCCACAATCACCCAAACCGAGTCATGCTTCCTCTGAGTCAAGGGCAAACCAGACACAAAATCCATGGCAATAGCGTCCCATTTCCACTCGGGGACGGATAAAGATGTTAGCAATCCAGAAGGAACTTGATGCTCAGCCTTTACCTGCTGACAGGTCAAACTCTTAGCCATGAAATCCACAATGTCCCTCTTCATACCGGACCACCAATAAAACTGATTCATGTCCCGATACATCTTCTTGCTACCGGCATGCATGGTGAAAACTATAGTATGTGCCTCTCTCAAAAGCTGTTTCCTTAACTCATCATTCTCGGGCACACACAAGTGATTCCTATACATCAACACCCCATCCGAAACTGAGAACTCTGACTACCTACCCTACTGAACCTCTAGCAAAGTTCGTTGTAATTTAATATCATCCTTCTGAGCATTTACAATCCTCTGTCTCAAAGTAGGCTTTACTCTCAATTGAGCAACCAAAGCCCCATCCGAATTGAATCTCCACCTGAACCACCTCAAGAACAAAGCTGAAATCGACTTTCGACTCAAAGCATTTGCCACAACATTGGCTTTACCCGGATGGTAATCCAATATGCAGTCATAATCCTTGAACAACTCTAGCCATCGGCGCTGTCTCATATTCAACTCTTTCTGTGTGAGGAGATACTTTAAACTCTTATGATCCGTGAAAATCTTACACTTCTCCCCATACAGATAGTGATGCCAAATCTTCAAAGCAAAAATCACAGCCGCTAACTCCAGATCGTGCATTGAATAATTCCTCTCATGTGGCTTCAACTGATGGGAAGCACAAGCCACAACTTTGCCCTCTTGCATCAACACACAAACAAGACCGACACTGGAAGTATCACTGTACATCACAAACTCTTTACCCGAAATGGGTTGAGTAAGTACAGGAGCTTTAACTAGCAATCCCTTTAACTGCTCAAAATAGGCCTGACACTTATCCAACCACTTGAATCTAACTCTTTTCCTCAACATTCTCGTCATAGGAGCAGCAATAACCAAGAAACCCTTCACAAACCGACGGTAGGAACCCGCCAAACTAAGAAAACTCCTCACTTTCAGAACATACCTAGGTGCTTTCCAATCCACAATCGCCTCCATCTTAGCCGAATCCAATTGAATACCCTTAGCTGATACAATATGACCCAAGAAAGACACTTCCCGAAGCTAGAAGTCACACTTACCGAGCTTCGCAAACAACTGATGCTCTCTTAACACTTGCAAAACTAACCAGAGATGCTCCTCATGCTCACTCTCATTCTTAGAATAGACCAAGATATCATCTATGAACACCACTACAAATTGGTCAAGGTACGGCCTAAACACTCGGTTCATCAAATCCATGAAAGCCGCAAGTGCATTAGTCAAACCAAACGGCATCACTAAAAACTCATAATGGCCATACCTAGTCCAAAATGCTGTCTTAACAACATCTACATTCTGAACCCGAAGCTGATAATACCCCGACCGAAGATCAATCTTCGAAAAGACACCATCACCTCTAAGCTGATCAAACAAATCCTCGACTCTAGGCAAAGGATACTTATTCTTCACTGTGACCTTATTGATTTGCCTATAGTCGATACACATCCTCAAAGAACCATCCTTCTTCTTAACAAACAGAACTGGAGCTGCCCATGGAGATATGCTGGGTTTGATAAACCCCTTATCCAATAGCTCTTATAGCTGAGTTTTGAGCTCTCTCAACTCTACAGGAGCCATCCGATAAGGTGCTTTCGATATGGGAGTAGTACCCGGCATTATCTCTATGGACAACTCCACCTCTCTCTCAGGAGGCAAAGCAGGCAACTCGCTAAGAAAAACATCTCTAAAATCTCGAACAACTGGGATATATTCAATACTAACCTGATCCCACTTAGAATCCAACACCACAGCTAGAAAAGCCTCACAACCCTTCCTAATGAATCTCTTAGCTTGCATTGTGGAAATCACATTGCTCAAAGAACTCGCACCCAAACATTTAACAACCACAGGAGACTGATTTCTATACCGAAAAACAACTGTCTTCCTATGACAATCGACCACTGCGCAATGCTTACCCAACCAGTCCATACCCAAAATCAGATCAAACTCTCTGAAAGGCAACTCAATCAAATCTGCTGGAAACTCAACTCCCTCAACCAACAAGGGGCAATTCCTAAACACTCTACTCACATTGACACTATGCCCTAAAGGACTAGTCACACAAATCTCATAATCCAACTGATCTACAACATGCAACTTATCAATTAACTTATCTGCGCACAAATATGAGTGTGTGGAACCGGGGTCAATTAGAGCATATAATTCAGTGTCATGGAGTAGGAACTTACCGGAAATCACATCTGGAGCATCCTGCTCCTCCCGAGCTCTCACTACATATGCTTTAACTGGGACTGGCAAAGGATGCTCAACTGACTCTAATGCAGCTCCCTCTTTAGGTTGACCGCCTCGACCTCTTCCACGGCCTCTACCGCGACTAGCTTGAGTAGCATTCGAACCAACTCTATTGGCCTCTCGCTCATCACCCGAAGTCTCATTCGATCTTAGACAATTGGCTAAAAAGTGCTCGATGGTCCCACAGTGGAAACACCCACCTCTGAGCCACCTACACTCACCTCAGTGCTGCTTACCATAATGTGAGCACTCAGGTAACATCTTGGTCCTTCCACCCGAATTACCTCTACCAGAACCGGACACCAAAGCTGAACCCTGTCTTCTACCTCTCGTAGCCGGGCCTGTAAATGACTCATCCTGTGGGTTCCTTGACCTCTTACCCGAGGATGAAGAAGATGAACCTCTACGAGAGGGGTTCCTTCTTTGAGCCCTCTCTCTCAAAACTGATTCAGACCTCTCAGCCCTCACTGCAGCTTGCACAATCTGATAATACCCCACTCCCGGAGTACTCATCAAAGAAATCAACATCGCCCGCAGTGACTCATTCAATCCTGCCTCAAAATGCCTACACCTGAACTCCTCTGTCAAAATACCTTCTAGTGCATACTTCGCCAAACGATTAAACTCTTTCTTAAATTTAGACACTGTCGTGGCTCATTGCTTCAAACTCAAGAACTGCTCCCACTTAGCATCCCTATAGGTCTGAGCCACATACTTATTTGTGAACTCCCTCTCAAAGAACTCCCATGAAATCGGGTCAGGCAACTGGGGATGCCTACAGACCAATTCCATCCAGTCAAAAGCAGACCCTTGAAGCAAAACCACTACACACTCCACTTGTTGATCAGGAGGACACCGGACCTCCCTCAGAGTATGCTTCACCTTATCTAACCACTTCTCAGCATACTTCGACTCATCCAAACCGGTCCCATAAAAATCCTCAGCACCAGCTCTTCTCATACTCTCAATCGGGGCCTTAGGGGCAATCACCCTCTCCAAGACTCGAGCCATATCCTAGGAAATCTTAAGCATCGCCTCGAAGGGCATGGCTGTGGCCTCAGGCCAGACCCTAGGATCTTGAGTCGATGCAGAAATTGAAGGATCAACAGCTTGGGGATTCACGCTTTCAGCTGATCCCTCAAGCGACCCTTGAACAGAATCGGAATCCATCTAAAAGAGAGACAAAAACAACCGCATCAGCCAATACAGTCCTAAACATATACACGCATCTATGCACAACATCAACCAGAAACCCCTAAACCAGGCTCTGATACCAAAAATTGTAACACCCCCTACCCATACGTAGGGGAACCCATCCGGATAGGAGTGAGATGCCGTAGGAGCGAAGGTGTCACACCAAACAGAACGATACAAAGCAAAGATTCATACATAATAACCATATGGAAATACAACAAAAATTAAAACTTTAGAGAAACATCAGCATGATCATGCATTAATATAATAACATTCATTACAATAATGTTCTGATCAATCGGCAAAACAATATAATTACATAACCAAAATATACCATGCGGAAGCTTACAAAATTACTGATACAATGAGAGTTCTATTACAAAAATAATCATCATAAGATACTACAAAAATAAGCCCTAACACTAATCCCTTCTGTGTTGGCTTGACTGGCGGCGACTCTCCCAAAACGCAACACCTTTCGCACTTGCACGAGTAAAACACCGTGCTAAGCGATAACGCTTAGTGGGGAAACACACAACGAAAGAGTGGACGGCCGTTCACAATGGTCGTCAAAGCATAACACATGCGATATGACATATGCGGAGAATCTTGTCAGATATATAATCATGCTTGCATAATGAAGGCATACATTCAGAAGCTTATATCTACATACCATATACATAATAACTGATTTTTCGTACTTATCATTATGTGCATTCGAATATCATAATCTTGCAATCATTTCAAAGCAAAACAAAACAAACAAAGCACCAGCTGACTCACAATAGTGGATAACGAGTATACAATGACGGTACCTTGCGGGTACGAATCGAACTGTGATGGTACCTTACGGGTACGAATCGAAAACCATTTTATCTTATCATATTCAAAACATTTTATAGAGGCGACCTCAAACAAGATCCAAAACCTTTTTAGGGATCGCGAGGATCCAAATGGGGACCTCATCGGGGTCCAAATAGAACAAAGGCTGCAGCTAAGAGACTCTTTTAGGCATGCCTAACTATCCACTAGACTTACTCTTGCAGGTCATGTATAATCCAGATTATACTCAAAGAGCAACATATAATTTATCATAAGGAAACCATAATAACGCACATAAATAAACATAATTATTCCCATATAGTATTAAAAACCCAAAAAGAAGTGATACAAAAATTCATTTTGGAAGGGAAGGCAAAATCGAAAAAATAGGGCATGAAGGGGGGTCACTGTCGCAATCGCGACGTCTGTCGCGCTCGCGATAGTGAGCGGCCACAAAGGCTGTCGCGACCTCGCGCAGACACATGTGCTCGCGATAGGGGAGTGCCCAGCGGCTCGGTAGCTGAGTGCTATGTCATGCTCGAGACATGCGTCGCGATCGCGATAGTGGGCTCTGCTGCGCCGCTGGGAAAAACTACCTGCTTGGCAGCCAAATCCGCTCGGCAGCCGAGTGCCCAGTCGCGCTCGCGACATGCATCACGATCGCGACAGTGAGCTCTGCTGCGATTGGCTCGGCTGCCCACTTTCACTCAGCCACACGCAGGAGCTAGCTTCAGCGTGCCCTATCGCGATAATGTCACGCTCGCGATAGCATCGGGATTTTCAATTCTTACACGAATTCTTCATAAATTTTCCAAAATCAAAACACCCAAACCATCAATCTCAACTACAACTCAACCCAAACATCAACTCACCTCAAATCCAGCAACCCAAACATCATTAACAACATAAAACACAACATTTATGCCAAGAATTCTAATTAAATCATGCCAATAACAACATCCATTTACACGATTTAAATATTAGCACTATTCACTCATCAACTCAATCAAATGCACAATTGGGTTCAATAACTCACATTCAAGGCTTCATAACTCATCTAAATCAAAACCCATAACACATAAACCATTATAAACTTCAAGAAACATCAGATTTTCCAGAAATTCAACCAAACATGCAAAACCCATAAAATGCATTAAACACAATAACTCCCAAACCTAAAACTGTTATGCTCCAAATCACTTGGTGCCACTTCCTCCCACCTTCTCCTTGCCTTTAGGATCGCGAGGACCCAACAACCAAACCTAAAAAATCACACAAACAATAAACCCTAGATCAAGCTCAAAACCAGAAATGGGAAAAGAAGAAGAAGATTAAGAAGATGGAAATACAACAACTTACCCAATAAACTCCTTAAAATTACCAAGATCCACCAATAATCCAACCAAAAAGGAGAAAACCAAGGTGAGCAAGAGAAAGAGGAAGAAGAGGAGAATGCACAGAGAGGGGAAGAGAAGAACGGCAGAGCAGTAATTCAATTTCTGCTCTCTCTTCTTTCTCTTTCCTCACTAATACCCTCCACTATTCTCCTTTCCACATGGCACCCCAAGATTGGTGGGTCTCAATAATTCACACCCTACAAGCATACATCACAATGCACACAAGGCTATCCTCTAAAAAGCACACATTACTATCATGTATGCACACACACACTAATACAACTTACTCACTCACATCCTACAAACATGTGAGCAAACACACATTAATGCAACTCAACACATGCACACCCTAATATATGCACCTAAACACAAATATAACCCCAAAACATGCATTTTTCCCACAAAGCCCTAATCACATACCAAAACACATACAATGCACATGCACAAACATGGCTCAAACTTCTAAGGGGCAAATGGGGTGTGGCAATATATAATTTAGTTATTTTTATTTAAAAGAAAAAGTAGATGATAAATTATTTTTAGTCATTAAAAAAATTTATTAGGGACATTTTTAATTATAAAATAAAATAATTTATTTATAATATAATTTAGTTGTAGCATATTTTTATTACAGTCGATTGTGACAAAATATTATGATCGCACAAATTGATTGTATTAGTAATAAAATTATAGTTTGTCACAATATATTCATTTTTTGTGGCATATTTATTTGTCATAAATTCAATTATTTTTATGACATAATCTTTTTATCGTATATTAATATTACAACCAATTGTGACATAATATTATTATTGTCATAAATTGATTTTATTGCTGACGAAATTGTATTTTGTCATAATATATATATTTTCTGTGACATATTTATTTGTTATAAATAAAATTATTGTGACAAAATAATTTTATCATCACTAATCATTAAATTGTGACAAAAATAATTCATGTCACAAAAGAATAACTATTTCACGATGAATTTATATGTCCCAAATAGTCATTTTTTTCGTTATATTTTTTCTCTCCAAAAGAAAAAGGTTAAAAAATTTTCCTCCATATCAAAGGTGATGAAATTGTACCTCGTCACAGTATATTAATTTTTTGTGACACATTTATTTGTCATAAATAAAAATATTTTTTAAACTAAATTTTTTTTAAAAAAATTAATTAGAAATTTTTTTTATATCGATATGTTATTTGTGACGAAATGATTTTATTATTACTAATTTATTTAATTATGACAAAAATAATTTGTCATAAAAAATAAATATTTTGTAACGATTTTACACGTTGCAATAAGTTATTATTTTGTCATTGAATTTTTTCCCTGCAAAAAAAAAGATGGAAAATTTTTCCTCCTAAAGAAACCATGACGAAATATATTTTTCATCACAAAATTAATCTATTAGTGACGAAAATTAAATATAAAATGATGCAAGATAATTTTGTCACAATAATAAATAATATGGTAATGATTTAAAAAATTCATCGTTGTAAGTTATAATTATTGACAAAATTTTATTAGTCATTAAAAAATTTGTCACAAAAAGTAAAATTTCTTATAGTGAGGTACAGGTTCCATAACAGTTTGTGAAACTTGTTGAGTTTCCATCGATGGTTCTATGTTTTCTTATGGTTCTCGAATTTCTTCAAACTGTACTTTACTCCCACCGGTTCTTTTAGAAATAAAATCTTTTTCTAAAAAGACACCATTTCGAGCAACAAACAATTTGTTCTCAGAAGGGTTATAAAAGTTATAGCCTTTTGTTTCCTTAGGATATCCCACAAAAGACATCTATCAGATTTTGGTGCTAATTTATCCGAGACTTGTCGTTTGACATAAACCTCACAGCCCCAAATCTTTATAAAAGATAAACTAGGAGTTCTCCCAGTCCATATCTCATATGGTGTCTTTTCAACCGCTTTAGATGGAAACTCGGTTCAAAGTGAATGCGGCTGTTTCTAATACATAACCCCAAAAGGATAACAGAAAATCTGTTTGACTCATCATAGATCGAAACATATCTAATAAAGTTCGATTCCTCCTTTCAGATACACCATTCCATTGTGGTGTTCCTGGCGGAGTTAATTGTGAAATAATTCCACAATTTCTTAGATGATTGTCAAACTCTTGGCTCAAATATTCACCACCTCGATCAGATCGAAGTGCTTTAATAGTTTTACCAAGTTGATTTTGTATTTTATTTTGAAAGGTTCTGAACAATTAAAATGATTCATGTTTATGTTTCATTAGATAGACATAGCCATATCTACTGAAATCATCAGTGAATGTATTGAAATACTGAAATCCTCTCCAGGCATTTATGCTTAATGGGCCACATACATCAGAATGTATAAGGCCTAATAAGTCAGTGGCCCTTTCACTATATCCAGTGAAAGGATCCTTTGTCATCTTGCCTAATAAACAAGATTCGCAATTATCAAATGATTCAAAATCAAATGTTTGCAAAAGTCCATCTTGATGGAGTTTAGATATGCGTTTCTCATTTATATGACCAAGGCGACAATGCCATAAATACGTTGTATTTAAATCATTTGGCTTGGATTTCTTTGTAGTTATGTTATAAATGTCATGATTATTGGATGTTTCTAGATTTTGGACATGAAGCCCACAATATGAATCAGTAATACCATAAAGCATGTCATAATAATAAATAGAGCATTTTTTATTCTTAATAAGAAAAGAAAAACCTTCATCATCCAAACTTGAAACTGAAATAATATTCCTACTCAAACTAGGAACATAATAGCAATTTTTCAAAACTAACAAAATCCCATTGGGCAAAGTCAATTCATAAGTGCCTGCAGCTAGAGCAGCAACTTTTGCTCCATTTCCCACTAGTAGGTCCACTTCGCCCTTTCTCAGTTGCCTACTCCTTTTGAGTCCCTGCACATTTGTATAAATGTATGATCCACATCCAATATCTAATACCTAGGAAGTAGAAGTAGATAAATTAATTTCTATAACATAAATACCTGAAGATGTAGTCTCACCACTCCTCTTCTTCTACAATTCTTCCAAGTAGAGCTTGCAGTTCCTCTTCCAATGACCAGGTTCATTGCAGTGGAAGCAAACTCCCTCCTTTGGAGCTTTAGCCTTGTGCTTGGGTTTGGGCTTAGGCTTACAACCAACTTTTGCCTTAGCCTTGCCCTTACCCTTAACTTTCATGCCTTTCCCTTTGTTAACCATCAGAACATGGCCAGGCTTCTTATTGATTTTTTACTCAGCTGTTTTGAGCATGGCATGTAGCTCAGCTATAGATTTCTCCATATTATTCATATTGTAGTTCATGACAAAATGGTCATAACTATCAAGTAATGAATTAAGGATCAAATCTGTTGTCAGTTCTAAATTGAGGGGAAATCGTAGCCTCTCAAGGTGATCAATATAGCCCTTCATTTTCAAAACATGAGAGCTGACTGAAGCACCTTCAACCATCTTGTAAGAATGCAAATCTTTGGTAGTCTTATACCTTTCTTGCCTTGCCTGCTGTTGGAAGGTCTGCTTGAGATGAGTACTCAACTCATAAGCCTCCATATTTTCCAAATGCTTCTGAAGCTCTAGAGCCATGATAGCTAACATAAGACAACCAACATCCATAGAATCATTAATATGTTTCTTGTGCTTATCTTTGACCGCCCTTGTAGCATCAGCAGGTGGGTCATTGGGAATAGGCTCATCCAGCACATATAGCTTCCTTTCTTACTTGAGAACAATTCTCAAGTTCCTGAACCAGTTAAGGAAGTTTGTGCCAGTTTGTTTAAGTTTGTCCTTATCAAGAACTGATCTCAGTGACATAGTAGAAGTATTATTTGATGCCATTAATCTACAAACATGCAAGATAAATAATATTAGCACCAATTTCATTTTAGGTTTTCTTATAAACTCCCATTAAAATAATAACCCTCAATAATAATTAGAATAATTATAATAATTTAGTGGGCTAGCATCCATATTTCACCTAACTCTAAGTCAGCTTTGGCATGACCTTATAGTTAAGTTATTTAGGTAGGTAGCTCATTTACCAATTATATCTTATATAACTCTTAGATCATTTATGGGATTTTGACATCATATGTCCCGGCATGTTACAATCCCATCTTATGCCCTTATGCCCAAAACCATTTTGATAGCCTAATTAAGTCTAACCATTTTAAACATATGAGTAGCACAATTAGCCATCCCTTCTTACTAGGATAACCTAATGTACTTCGCTTTAGCAGAACTCACATTTTGGTGATCTTAGTCTTGACAAGTGTTTTTAATAATGGGTGGCATATGACTTAAAATTATGGTGAGGGATTTTAATTTTAACTTATGATGTCTAATTATTTATATAAATCATACATCATTTCATACATGGCATCTCATACACATATATAATCATTCATCGCATCATGTACTAAGAAAATATGCATAATATATATAAAACCATGTCATAGCATGGCTAAATCTATTTTGATCTTCATAAGCCAATATGAAGATCAAAGGTCAATCCTAGGTGTAAATAGATGGACTTAATTAATAGCTTCCATTTTGCACCTCCATCGCCATGGACTTGGATTGATCTCCATTGTTGCTCTTCGTCTACATTACAATAATGATACAGAGAAATTCTACAACAACTATTAAGTAAAATAAATATTACAACAAAATTAACAACATGCAGGGTTTATTTAAAATTATACTAGTCTTAAAATAGATAAAATAAAACTCATCCACAAGAGGTTCTGTCACACCCCAACCTATACCAAGGAGACTTCCATACAGATTGGAGGAGAGGCCTCCCTGGATAGATAGGAGTGTCACACCCCACTAGTACAAACATGCAAACATTACATATATAGAGCGACATATCGGAGATAATTAAAACCTTTAATACAGAGAAGAATGATATTGAACAAAATGTATACTTTATTAATATACCAAAGGAAGGTCTTTACATATTACATCAGATTACAAAAAGAAACAATTTACAAAAGCCCAATATACACTGCTCAAAAGGGCTAACAAAACATTATATCTATTACAAAAATAAAGGAAAGCCTATACTATAAAACTTCAGAACTCTAATTGCGTTGGCCTTCCCGATGCGACACGCCCAACCCGAGGCAATCGAAAACCTTCCACACCTGCACGGATAAACACCCGTGCTAAGCGAAATCGCTTAGTGGGGAAATACACAATGCATGACCGTCACTCACAGTGACGGTAACAGAAAACGCATGAAAACAATACAATTATGAGCATATAATCATACATAGTTAATTCAGATATTAGCATTCTCATCCAAAGGTTCTTGTACAAAATACAACGACACCTGCTTAATCATAATGAGTGGATAACGAGTACATATAGATACTTGAGAGTATCGATATCGTCACATATACATATAGATACCCGAAGGCATCAAATCATTCTTTTTATTTTGTTTCCAAATTATTATTACGTGGAATCTTAAGAAAGATTCAGATAGAGGGATCGCGAGGATCCAATCGTGGGACCTGATCAGGGTCCAAGTCGTACATATAGCTGCAGCGGCACATAACTCTATTAGGCATGCCTAACTATCCACTTATCCGACATTAGCAGGTTATGAAAAATCTTATCACATTTACATATATATATCATTAGGCAAAAGATCATCAAACCTTAATGAAAACTGCATGCAAAAGAATTTAAGTCATTAAGAAAAAGGAGAAGAAATCAAATTTGGAAGTCACGACTGTCGCGCTCGCAACAGAAGCCAAGCTACACTTCCCCGCCTTGTCTCGCGATCGCGAGAGATCTCGTGGTCGCGAGAGGACGTAGGGATTGCTCTTCTGTCGCGCTCACGAGGCTTGTCGCGCTCGCGACAGAAGAGAACCTCGTACAAGCTCGGAGCTCGAGCACTCTGTCGCGCTCGCGATAGTTGTCGCGCTCGCGACAGAGAGTTCCCTCGAGTTCTTTGGCGCGACACTTCTCGCGCCGGCACGAGGGTTGAAACCTCCGCATTCTGTCGCGCTCGCGACAGTGTCGCGATCGCGACAGACACGGGTTTTTCAACTCTTACGCCCAAAATCTGCAGAATTCACACAAAATTCACATCCAAACTTCCAAAATTGATTCCAAACCTCAAGATCAAGCAACGCAAGTGTAATGGCCGCATTACACCCTAGTTGTTTCGGTATGACATGTGAAGTATGTATGTGTATGTGTTAAGGAGTAATTTCTGATTTAAGTGGTGTTTAAGCAATTAATTATGAATGTGGAATAATCTGAAATTTACAGAAGGACCTAATTGCTAAAATAACAAGTATGTAGGTGATTGAAATGATATTATGCATGCTTAATTAAGTGGATGACTAATTAAGTTAATTAATAAGGATTAAGGCATAAAATAATGGATAATTATAAGTTAATGGAAGCAGATTTTTAGTGGGAATTGCTGGAAGTTGAGAAGAATAAAATAAGTATAGTGGAAGCTAATGGGGAGTAGCTTTTCTTAGTGACATTTGTAGTGGGTTGTGATGAGTGGACTCATCATCATTTAGCATTAGTTGAGTGGGAAATTTCAGTGGATTTGAGGTCTTTATTTTCTGTATCTTTGTACAACATTTGGGTCTTCTTCTTTAGTCCTCATTTTGTGAGAAAGAAAGAGAGAGGGAGAGCTAAAATTCGTATGTCTTAGAAAGTCACTCTTTTGTACTTGTTTTTCAGCAAATTAAGCTCTCTTCTTCCTTCAAAATTCTGCCTCGAGTGAGTGTTAGTTGGAAGGGTTGTATACATGTAAATTAAGAGCAAAGATCAAGGATTTGTAAGGTAAAATGATGGTATAATCATGCATGTAAAATTCTATTTCATCTACCTATTCTTAGTGTGATTTTATGAGGTTATTATGAGGAATATTAATGCTGAAAATACATGCTTAATAGCTGAAGAAAAGAGGAAGCTTAAAGGCAAAGCAAAGGTTGGGGAATCAAGTGAACAACAACCCCATTAGGAGCTTAGGAGTGTGAGGTTTGGGAACTAAATTAAAATGTGTTGCATGTGTGACTTGTATGTTTGAAATTGATGAATAAATGAATATGTGATGCATGTTGGTTTGTGTTTATAAAAGACCAAGTTAAGGTAAGAAGAAGGTAAGTTTTGGTGTTTATTTTACCCTTAAAATGTGTATTTTGGATGTGTGAAAGATTCTGGTTATATGTGTCACATGACCTCTGTGTAGTAATTTAATCATATATAAAGTTTGGTAAATCCAAATTCAGTGATTCTTACGCCATTAGAACCATGATTTCCGTACCTACAAAAGTCTAAGAGGGACCAGGAACCAGTTCTGTCTCTAAGAGCCTTAAAAACGATAAAAGCCGACATGAACCTACCTAGTCAGGATCACTGGAATAGTCTGTATTGTTTAATGTATATCTGATGACTGAGAAGTTCAATTGACCTGAAACTTGTCCCATTTAAAAGATAAGATGTAGGGAAACAATTGTTAAGAAGACAACTTTGCCTAAAAATGACGTCTAGGGGTCGGTTTGCGCGATGCAATATTGGTGTAAAACCCAGTCTCGTAGGGCTCCCAAGGTGAGCTACTGTCGCGATCGCGACAGCGTCGCGACCTCGCGACAGAAAAATGCTTAAAATGACTTATATTTATGTTTTAAAGCATATGGTTGGCATGGGTCAAGCCCATAACTTTCCCCTCAACTTATTATGCATGTTTAGGGTTATTAAATGATCGCAAAAGTAGTTATCATGGGGAGAACTTATGAGCATGATTAAGATTTGTAATTTACTTAATAAATTAACAAATACATATGTGTGAAAGTGATGTTATGCTCAAATGATGTGTATATGCTTATGACATGATGATTCTTGAACTTAACTAAGTGATGTAAAGAGTTGATGGGTTAAAGTGCATTTGTAAAAGAGAATGTGGTCATAAATGATATATGTGCTATGAAGATGATCAATGTGAAATGAATGACATAATTAAACAACTTAAGCCTGCCAGTCAAGTATTGGATAGGTAGGCATACCTATAGGGTCCCTGTGCTGCAGCTTAAGTAAGTAAGTTGATTCCGATGGAATCATTATGAATTAATCCTTGCGGGATTCCCTGATTTACAAGAATAAATGTACCCGAGGGGTACCAAGATGACTGAAAATTCTGTTTATAAGAAGTACCTTTGAGGTACCTATTTCTGTTTACAAGAAGTACCTTCGAGGTACCTATATTTCTGTCTGAAATTTACCCGTTATCCATGACTTTGAACTGCAGGCAAAATAATCTGGATAACGGAAAAAGGGAAATAAATGTGTGTGGTAATAATGGGATGAAAAATTAACTTATGTGATAAATGGTAATATGACCGCATAGTTTAATTGGCATGAATATATGTTATGAATTGAGATGTTAAATATGCTTATCTTATCCGTTCCAGATGCGTATGTTAATATACCATATTGCTTGTTATGTGTGAGTTCCCCACTAAGCGTAAAACGCTTAGCACGGGTTTTCTTTAATCCGTGCAGGTACGGAAGTAGGTATTCGAAGGAAGACTCCGCAGGTCAAAGGTCAACATTAGGATTAGTATAGGTTGGGTTATCCTTTGGGATATGCGTGTTGTATGTACAAAGCATGTTTTGGCTTGTAAGCATAAGATAATAACATAGAATATGCAAAATGGAAAGTAAGCAAAGCTGTATGCTCATGTGATATATAAGTTTATGTGTAACGTACAAGTATGTTGGCATGTAACTATAAGGATAACAACCTAGCATGTTTATGGTGAAATATATGTTTATGTGTGCTGCATGTGGATGGCATGAATAAGTATAGATAAAAATTTATTTGTACCGGTTTTTATGATCACCTTAAGTTCAGCATATGTAAGTAATTTTGCGTGCGCGGTCACTTCCTATCGTTATAGCCTCATCAGCTTTAGCGAGTGGAACTGGGCGTGACAAGTTGTGGTATCAGAGCAAAGGTTTAGTCTTTTCTGGGAATAATGGGTAGATAGGATGTGTATAGTTATGTTGACCTAATGCGGAAGTCATTGGTTAAATTTTTGTAGATTTTACGATGAATCCTGATCGTCAAGATGAAACAGCTGAAAGTGTTAACCCTCGTGAAGCTGAGAGGACGGGCACTAGACAATCTGGGCCAGCTAGACATGGAGATGAGATGTTAGCGGGACCCATGGAAGCAGTGATAAAAATGACACAGGATATGGCAAGGTTTATGGAGCGTATGATGGCACCTAGAATACCAACAGAGTCCTTAAGAAAGCATGGAGCTGAAGAGTTCTTTGGGACAAAGTTAGATGAATCTGAAAAAGCGGAATACTGGATTGAGAAGGTAGAGAGAATTCTCAAGGAGATACGGTGTCCTCAAGATCAGTGGCTTGAGTGTGTTGTGTCTTTGCTTCAGGGCGCTGCTTATGACTGGTGGAAGTTGGTATTACAGAATCCTGAGCTTCCTGATCCGGTGGATTGGAATTTCTTTGAAAGTGAATTCAGGCAAAAGTTTCTCACCAAGGCATATCAAGAGGCAAATTGGAAGAAATTCTTAAGTCTGAGACAGAGAACCATGTCTGTTTCTGAGTACGAAGCAGAATTTTGTCGATTGAGTAAGTATGCTCCAAAAGATGTCCTGACTGTGGGATTGAGGTGTCAGCAATTTGAGGAAGGACTAAATGAGGAAATAAAGGCATTGCTGATTTCATTAACTACAGATCAGAATGTGAGTTATTACATGATAGTACAGGCAGCTTTAAGAGCTGAAAAGAATCTTGAGGCTCAGAGGGAATGGAGACAGAAAAGAAGTGCCAATAGAGGAGGATACAATGCGGGAAAAAGGCCACGAGATTCTATCATGTCACCACCAGAGGGATCTAGATATGGTTCTGCAGTAAGAGGAAAGAAGTGGGGAAAACCCCCAGTGGCTCATCAGAGTCAAAGAACAGCCAATAGTCGAATTGATATACCTGAATGCTCTCACTGTGGGAGGAGACATTGGGGTGAGTGTCGGAAGGTCATAGGTGCTTGTTTTAGATGTGGAAGCACGGAACATTTTATTGCCAATTGCCCTCAACCACATGTAGCAGTGAGTAATCAGCAGGAGCAAAGTAGAGGTGGTTCAAACATGCCTTCAGTTAACAGAGGACGAGGTAGAGGACGTGATAGAGGAAATCAGTCAAGGTGGGTAGTTGATTCTGAAAATGTAGACAGGTCAGGTGCGGGATCTATCCGTGCTTATGCCCTGAAGGCTCGTGAAGAGCAAGATGCACCAGAAGTGATAGCAGGTACTTTTATACTTTATGATATGGATATGTTTGCTCTTATAGATCCTGGATCTACTCATTCATATGTATGTTCTAATAAGATAAGTGAAAGAATGTCTAAAGCTGAATGTTTAGCATATGATATATGTGTAACAAGTCCTCTGGGGAGTTCTGTGTATGTGAATCGGGTACATAGGAATTGCGCATTACGAGTGCAAGGTTATGAATTTCCTGCAGATTTGATTGAGTTACCCTTTGATGAGTTTGACTTGATTTTGGGTATGGATTGGTTAACTAAGTATGACGCTGATGTGAAGTGTAAAAGAAAGATTGTGATGCTTAGTGATGACAAAGGGGATAGAGTGGCAATAAAAGGGGTTTGTACTAATCCTCTTGTGAATGTGATAACTGCGATGCGAGCCAGTCGATGTTTAAGAAAAGGATGTGAAGCTTATCTTGCTTTGGTTTTGGATAATAAGAGAGAGAATGTGAAGCTGCAAGATATACCGATTGTAAGGGAGTTCCCTGATGTGTTTCCAGAAGAATTGGGTGGTATACCACCACTAAGGGAAGTAGAATTATCTATGGATGTGTTACCGGGAACGACACCAGTGTCTAAGGCACCATACAGAATGGCTCCAACAGAATTGAAGGAACTGAAGGTTCAATTGCAAGAATTGTTAGATAGGGGTTTTATAAGACCCAGTGTGTCACCATGGGGAGCACCTGTTTTGTTTGTTAAGAAGAAAGATGGCACGATGAGAATGTGTATTGATTACCGACAGCTGAATAAGGTGACAGTGAAGAATCAGTATCCCTTGCCACGGATTGAAGATTTGTTTGATCAGTTAAGAGGAGCAGGTGTGTTCTCTAAGATTGATTTGCGTTCTGGGTATTATCAGTTACAAGTAAAGAAAGAAGATATACCTAAAACAGCATTCAGAACTCGGTATGGACATTATGAATTTTTAGTAATGCCATTCGGGTTGACAAATGCGCCTGCTGCATTTATGGACTTGATGAATCGAGTATTCAGGCCTTATCTTGATCAGTTTGTAGTGGTGTTCATTGACGATATTCTGGTTTATTCCAAGGATGAGAAAGAACATGAGCAACATCTAAGAATGGTACTTCAGACGCTACGGGAACATCAGTTGTATGCCAAGTTGAGTAAATGTGAATTTTGGTTGCGGGAAGTATCTTTTCTGGGTCATATAATATCTTCTGAGGGGATTAAAGTGGATCCAGCTAAGATAGAAGCTGTTGTGAACTGGAAGCCACCTAGGAATGTGCTTGAAGTTCGTAGTTTCTTGGGTTTGGCAGGATATTACAGAAGGTTTGTGAAAGGATTTTCAGTGATAGCTTCACCTATGACCAGGTTGCTACGAAAAGGAGTGAAGTATGTGTGGTCTGAAAAATGTCAGCAGAGTTTTGATCAGTTGAAAAAGATGTTAGTAGAGGCCCCGGTTCTTACGCAACCTATGTCTGGTAAAGAGTATGTGTTGTACACAGATGCCTCTGGAGTGGGATTAGGATGTGTGCTTATGCAAGATGGAAAGGTGGTAGCCTATGCATCCAGGCAACTAAAGCCGCATGAGCAGAATTATCCAACTCATGATTTAGAATTGGCTGCAATAGTGTTTGCCTTAAAGATATGGCGACATTATCTGTATGGTGAGAAGTGTAAAATCTACACCGATCACAAAAGTTTGAGATATCTGCTTACCCAAAAAGAGTTGAATTTGAGGCAAAGAAGATGGTTAGAGTTGTTTAAAGATTATGACTGCATAGTAGATTATCATCCGGGAAAAGCAAATGTGGTAGCGGATGCATTAAGTAGGAAGATAGTTTCAGCGATGCAGTTGAAACAGGTAAGATGGAGATGTGCAGCTGATGAAGCTTTGCTTGTTCATTTAAAAGCAAGACCTGTATTGATAGATGATCTATTAGTAGCTCAGAAAAATGATTCTAAGTTACAGCAAGTATGGCAGTCAGTTGGCAAAGGTGATAACTCTGATTATACGGTGGATAAAAATGGAGTAATACGGTATAAGAATAGGATATGTGTGGCTGATGATAAAGAATTGAAGAAAAGATTGCTTCATGAAGCACATAACACAGTTTTCACTATGCATCCGGGCGGAAATAAAATGTATCAGGATCTGAAACCACTGTATTGGTGGCCAGGTATGAAGAAAGATATAATTGAGTATGTATCTAAATGTCTTACCTGTCAGCAAGTTAAAGCAGAGCATCAAGTACCTCAAGGGATGTTGAATCCACTTCCTATTCCACAGTGGAAATGGGATAATGTCACAATGGATTTTGTCACAGGATTGCCTTTAACTTCAAAACAGCAAGATGCAGTATGGGTGATTGTGGACAGATTTTCAAAGTCAGCACATTTCATTCCAGTTCGGATGGACTATTCTCTTGATAAGTTGGCTGATCTGTATGTTAAAGAGATAGTTCGTCTTCATGGAGTACCTTTGACAATTGTGTCTGATAGGGATCCCCGGTTTACTTCCAAGTTTTGGAAGAGGTTACAAGCTGCTTTGGGAATAAGGTTGAATTTCAGTACAGCTTTCCATCCACAGACAGACGGGCAATCGGAAAGAATTATTCAGATTTTGGAGGATTTGATGCGGGCATGTGTTCTGGATTTCTCCAAGAGTTGGGACAAATACCTTCCACTCATGGAGTTTGCTTATAATAATAGTTATCAAACCAGCATTGGCATGGCGCCATATGAGGTGCTGTATGGAAGAAGATGTCGTACACCAGTATGTTGGACAGAGTTGAATGAAAATAGAATTATTGGGCCGGATCTTGTGAGAGATACTGAGGAAAAAGCTAAGATGATTCAGCAAAGGCTAAAAGCAGCAAGTGATAGACAAAAATCTTATGCTGACTTGAAGCGAAGAGACATTGAGTACCAAGTAGGCGATAAAGTATTTCTGAAGGTGTCGCCTTGGAGAAAAGTATTGAGGTTTGGTAATAAAGGGAAATTAAGTCCAAGGTTTATTGGACCTTATGAGATTTTGGAAAGAATAGGTTCTGTGGCATATCGTTTAGCTTTGCCTCCAGCATTAAGCAAGTTACATGATGTGTTCCACGTATCTATGCTGAGACGATATAGATCAGATAAATCTCATGTGTTGTCTGTACAAGAAGTAAAAGTGCAACCGGATTTCTCCTATGATGAAAAACCAAAGACAATTCTAGCACGAGAAGTAAGACAACTTCGAAATAAGCAGATACCACTTGTTAAAGTACTCTGGCAACATCACGGAGTAGAAGAAGCAACTTGGGAACCAGAAGCTGCTATGCGTGAACAACATCCTCATTTGTTTGACGCAGGTACGAATTTCGAGGACGAAATTCTTTAAGGAGGGGAGAGTTGTAATGGCCGCATTACACCCTAGTTGTTTCGGTATGACATGTGAAGTATGTATGTGTATGTGTTAAGGAGTAATTTCTGATTTAAGTGGTGTTTAAGCAATTAATTATGAATGTGGAATAATCTGAAATTTACAGAAGGACCTAATTGCTAAAATAACAAGTATGTAGGTGATTGAAATGATATTATGCATGCTTAATTAAGTGGATGACTAATTAAGTTAATTAATAAGGATTAAGGCATAAAATAATGGATAATTATAAGTTAATGGAAGCAGATTTTTAGTGGGAATTGCTGGAAGTTGAGAAGAATAAAATAAGTATAGTGGAAGCTAATGGGGAGTAGCTTTTCTTAGTGACATTTGTAGTGGGTTGTGATGAGTGGACTCATCATCATTTAGCATTAGTTGAGTGGGAAATTTCAGTGGATTTGAGGTCTTTATTTTCTGTATCTTTGTACAACATTTGGGTCTTCTTCTTTAGTCCTCATTTTGTGAGAAAGAAAGAGAGAGGGAGAGCTAAAATTCGTATGTCTTAGAAAGTCACTCTTTTGTACTTGTTTTTCAGCAAATTAAGCTCTCTTCTTCCTTCAAAATTCTGCCTCGAGTGAGTGTTAGTTGGAAGGGTTGTATACATGTAAATTAAGAGCAAAGATCAAGGATTTGTAAGGTAAAATGATGGTATAATCATGCATGTAAAATTCTATTTCATCTACCTATTCTTAGTGTGATTTTATGAGGTTATTATGAGGAATATTAATGCTGAAAATACATGCTTAATAGCTGAAGAAAAGAGGAAGCTTAAAGGCAAAGCAAAGGTTGGGGAATCAAGTGAACAACAACCCCATTAGGAGCTTAGGAGTGTGAGGTTTGGGAACTAAATTAAAATGTGTTGCATGTGTGACTTGTATGTTTGAAATTGATGAATAAATGAATATGTGATGCATGTTGGTTTGTGTTTATAAAAGACCAAGTTAAGGTAAGAAGAAGGTAAGTTTTGGTGTTTATTTTACCCTTAAAATGTGTATTTTGGATGTGTGAAAGATTCTGGTTATATGTGTCACATGACCTCTGTGTAGTAATTTAATCATATATAAAGTTTGGTAAATCCAAATTCAGTGATTCTTACGCCATTAGAACCATGATTTCCGTACCTACAAAAGTCTAAGAGGGACCAGGAACCAGTTCTGTCTCTAAGAGCCTTAAAAACGATAAAAGCCGACATGAACCTACCTAGTCAGGATCACTGGAACAGTCTGTATTGTTTAATGTATATCTGATGACTGAGAAGTTCAATTGACCTGAAACTTGTCCCATTTAAAAGATAAGATGTAGGGAAACAATTGTTAAGAAGACAACTTTGCCTAAATATGACGTCTAGGGGTCGGTTTGCGCGATGCAATATTGGTGTAAAACCCAGTCTCGTAGGGCTCCCAAGGTGAGCTACTGTCGCGATCGCGACAGCGTCGCGACCTCGCGACAGAAAAATGCTTAAAATGACTTATATTTATGTTTTAAAGCATATGGTTGGCATGGGTCAAGCCCATAACTTTCCCCTCAACTTATTATGCATGTTTAGGGTTATTAAATGATCGCAAAAGTAGTTATCATGGGGAGAACTTATGAGCATGATTAAGATTTGTAATTTACTTAATAAATTAACAAATACATATGTGTGAAAGTGATGTTATGCTCAAATGATGTGTATATGCTTATGACATGATGATTCTTGAACTTAACTAAGTGATGTAAAGAGTTGATGGGTTAAAGTGCATTTGTAAAAGAGAATGTGGTCATAAATGATATATGTGCTATGAAGATGATCAATGTGAAATGAATGACATAATTAAACAACTTAAGCCTGCCAGTCAAGTATTGGATAGGTAGGCATGCCTATAGGGTCCCTGTGCTGCAGCTTAAGTAAGTAAGTTGATTCCGATGGAATCATTATGAATTAATCCTTGCGGGATTCCCTGATTTACAAGAATAAATGTACCCGAGGGGTACCAAGATGACTGAAAATTCTGTTTATAAGAAGTACCTTTGAGGTACCTATTTCTGTTTACAAGAAGTACCTTCGAGGTACCTATATTTCTGTCTGAAATTTACCCGTTATCCATGACTTTGAACTGCAGGCAAAATAATCTGGATAAAGGAAAAAGGGAAATAAATGTGTGTGGTAATAATGGGATGAAAAATTAACTTATGTGATAAATGGTAATATGACCGCATAGTTTAATTGGCATGAATATATGTTATGAATTGAGATGTTAAATATGCTTATCTTATCCGTTCCAGATGCGTATGTTAATATACCATATTGCTTGTTATGTGTGAGTTCCCCACTAAGCGTAAAACGCTTAGCACGGGTTTTCTTTAATCCGTGCAGGTACGGAAGTAGGTATTCGAAGGAAGACTCCGCAGGTCAAAGGTCAACATTAGGATTAGTATAGGTTGGGTTATCCTTTGGGATATGCGTGTTGTATGTACAAAGCATGTTTTGGCTTGTAAGCATAAGATAATAACATAGTATATGCAAAATGGAAAGTAAGCAAAGCTGTATGCTCATGTGATATATAAGTTTATGTGTAACGTACAAGTATGTTGGCATGTAACTATAAGGATAACAACCTAGCATGTTTATGGTGAAATATATGTTTATGTGTGCTGCATGTGGATGGCATGAATAAGTATAGATAAAAATTTATTTGTACCGGTTTTTATGATCACCTTAAGTTCAGCATATGTAAGTAATTTTGCGTGCGCGGTCACTTCCTATCGTTATAGCCTCATCAGCTTTAGCGAGTGGAACTGGGCGTGACAGCAAGCATTCACAACTCGTATCATAAATAAAAACCCAACTTTATCACCATTTACCTAAATTAAATCAAGTCAATTACATGTCCAATTCGAAGAATTTCCAAAACAGCAATTTTGACAACAATTATAACTATTCACATAATTTCCCATAAATCCTTCAACAATATTCATTCTTTCACATCACATATCGCCCAAATTTCGATTCAAGTTATAACAGCACAACTCATAAACCCAATCAAAACAAAAACACATTTACCAAACTCAAATCACAAAAATACACAAAAAGATGAACAATCCCAAACCTTCTCTCCTTAGCTCCTAATCGCGAGCTCCACTTCCGCTAGCGATTCCTTTCCCTTTATCCGGTCTAGGAGCCTCCTCTGAACCACAAACCCACAACAATCAAGATCAATTTTACAACTACCCAAACATACATATATAATTATAAAACCTAGAGAAGAGGAAGAAGAAGAATCTAAAACACCCATAACCCCAACTCACCTTTAAGCTTCCAAAATCCACAAGCTAATCAACTCTAATTACTCAATTAAGGAAGTGGGAGCAAGATTATGTAAAGAAAAGGAAGAACAAAGGAAGAAGAAGAAAAGAAGAGAGTGTGGCGTGAGGGAAAGAAAAGAAGAACGGGAAACCACAAGGAAAGGGCTGATCTCTCTCTCTCTCTCACTCACCAAACTCATAAATGCTAACCTATTCACTTTGCCACTTGTCAAACTCTCCAAAAGACACATGTCCTAAATCATACCCTACTCCCATGCTTTACTTTACATACTAATTTATCTCTTATTCACACTTTATTTCTATACACCCTCTTATATTATATCCTAACTCCTCTTCTCAAATTAATATACATAAATTAAATAAACAATCTAATTAAACACATACATGTAACACTTACGAATACACACATACAGACACGGACAGGCTCAACTACTGGGGTGGTTTTGGGGTGTTACAATACTCCCCCACTTAACAGAATTTCGTCCTCGAAATTCATACCTGTTCCAAATAACTGAGGGTATTGTAATCTCATAGCTTCCTCTGGTTCCCATGTAGCTTCTTCAATACCATGATGCTGCCATAGAACTTTAACTAACGGTATCTGTTTATTCCGAAGCTGTCTGATTTCTCTATCCAAAATCCTCTTCGGTTCTTCATCAAAAGAAAAGTCTGACTGAATCCGAATATCTTGCACTGGTAACACATGCGAAGGATCTGACCGATATCTCTTGAGCATAGATACATGAAAAACATCATGTAATCTAGCTAACTCCATAGGCAAAGCTAATTGATATGCTACTGGACCTACTTTCCTTAGGATCTCATACGATCCGATAAAACGTGGACTTAGTTTGCCTTTCTTTCCAAAACGGAGAACCTTACGCCATGGTGACACTTTCAAGAAAACTTTATCACCTACTTCATACTGAATATCTCTGCGCTTCAGATTAGCATAAGAACGCTGTTGGTCCTTAGCTGCCTTCAAGTTCTGTTGCACCACCCTCATTTTCTCTTCGGTATCCCTCACTACATCCGGACCTATCATAGCTTTTTCTGACAGTTCAGTCCAACACACTGGTGTTCTACATTTCCGTCCATATAGTGCTTCATAAGGAGCCATACCAATACTCACTTGGTAGCTGTTATTATACGCGAATTCCATCAGAGACACATACCGATCCCAACTTCCTGAGAATTCTAAAGCACAACTTCGGAGCATATCTTCTAAAATCTGAATAACCCTCTCTGACTGACCATCGGTCTGCGGATGGAAAGCAGTACTGAAATTTAACCGTGTTCCCAAGGCTACCTGAAGTTCCCTCCAAAACTTGGATGTAAAACGGGGATCTCGGTCTGATACAATGGATAACGGAATTCCATGCAATCGAACTATCTCATCCACATAAAGTTCTGCCAACTTGTCCATCGAATAATCCACTCGTACTGGTAGAAAATGCGCAGACTTCGACAAACGATCCACTATAACCCATACAGAATCATGCTTACGCTGCGTCATAGGGAGACCAGATACAAAATCCATCGTGATGTCATCCCATTTCCATTGAGGAATGGGTAAGGGATGAAGCAATCCCGATGGCACTTGATGCTCGGTTTTCACTTGCTGACAAGTAAGACACCTAGAAACAAATTCTGTTATCTCTCTTTTCATTCCTGGCCACCAATAGTATTGCTTTAAGTCTTGATACATCTTGTCTCCACCAGGATGCATAGTGAAAACTGAGGAGTGTGCTTCTTGCAACAGTTTCTTTCTTAACTCCCCCACATTAGGTACACATAACCGATTACCGTGCCTCAACACTCCTTCACCATCTAATAAGTACTCAGACTGCTTGCCCTCTTTCACTGCTTGACAAACACGCTGAAGCACATGATCATCTAACTGAGCCTTTGCAATTTCTGATCTCAAACTTGGCTTAACTTTAAGTTGAGCAATTAGAGCACCTTCAGAATCAAATCTCCATCTGCCTCGACTAGCCAGTAACGCAGACAAAGACTTTCTACTAAGAGCATCCGCCACCACATTAGCTTTACCTGGATGATAGTCAATGATACAATCATAATCCTTGAAAAGCTATAACCATCTCCGCTGCCTCAAATTTAACTCCTTCTGAGTTAACAAATACTTGAGACTCTTGTGATCGGTGAAAATTCTGCACGTCTCTCCATACAAGTAATGTCGCCAAACTTTAAGCGCAAACACTACCGCTGCTAACTCTAAATCGTGAGTTGGGTAATTCCGCTCATGAGGCTTCAACTGTCTCGATGCATAAGCTACTACTTTATTTCCTTGCATCAAAACACAACCTAACCCAATTCCCGAAGCATCACTGTACATAGTGTATTCCTTACCCGAAATCGGCTGTGTGAGCACAGGAGCTTTAACCAACAATTCCTTTAAACGATCAAAACTGGCTTGGCACTTTTCAGTCCAAACAAACTTGACATCCTTCCAAAGTAACTTGGTTAAAGGAGATGCTATCACTGAAAACCCCTGAACAAACCGTCGATAATACCCTGCTAAACCCAGAAAACTTCTCACCTCTGGCACATTCTTTGGAGGCATCCAATTAACAATCGCTTCAATTTTGCTAGGATCAACCCGTATACCTTCCGCTGACACCACATGTCCAAGGAAAGCTACTTCTTTTAACCAAAACTCACACTTACTGAGTTTTGCATACAACTGATGATCTCTTAACATTTGCAATACCAACTTAAGATGTTCCTTATGCTCTTTATGGTCTCTAGAGTACACCAAAATGTCATCAATAAATACCACAACAAACTTGTCCAAATACGGTCGGAAAACTCGGTTCATCAGATCCATAAAGGCTGCAGGCGCGTTGGTCAAACCAAAAGGCATCACTAAAAATTCATAATGTCCATAACGCGTCCGAAAAGCCGTCTTAGCCACATCTGCTTCCTTAACCCCTAACTGGTAATAACCTGACCTCAGATCTATCTTAGAGAATACCCCAGCTCCTCTCAATTGATCAAAAAGATCTTCAATCCTTGGCAATGGATACTTATTCTTAATAGTCACTTTATTAAGCTGTCGATAGTCAATGCACATCCGAAGGGTTCCATCTTTCTTCTTAACAAACAGTACTGGAGCACCCCACGGTGACACACTAGGCCGAATAAATCCTTTATCCAACAACTCTTGCAACTGACTCTTTAATTCCTTCAATTACACTGGGGCCATTCTGTAAGGAGCCTTAGAAATTGGAGCTGTACCTGGAACAATCTCTACTGACAATTCAACTTCTCTCTCAGGAGGTAATCCCGGTAATTCTTCTGGAAAAACATCTACAAAATCTCTTACAACCGGAATATCTTGAATCTTTATTTGACCTCTCCGAGAGTCCAAAACCACAGCTAAAAACGCCTCACATCCTTTCCTGATAAATCTTCTAGCTTTCATAGCTGAAACCACATTATGCAAAGAACTGCTTCCAATTCCCTTTACCACAACAGGCATTTGATCTTTATCCTTCAAAACCATTACTTTCCTATGACAATCTACCACTGCACGGTGCTTATCCAACCAATCCATTCCCAAGATAATATCAAACTCATAGAATGGCAAACAAATCAGATCTACTACAAACTCGGTACCTGAATCTTTAAAGGACACTTCCGACACACCCGATTAACCATAATACTCTGACCCAACGGACTGGATACACAAATCTCATATTCCATCTTCTCCTCACTACCCAAACTATCCCACAACTTACCAGAACACACATAAGAATGGGTAGAGCCCGGGTTAATCAAAACATAGACTTCAGAATCAAGCAAGGAGAACTTACCGGCAATCACTTCAGGAGCATTTTGTTCCTCTCGAGCCTTCATAGCATAAGCCCTACCAGATGATGGCACTGGACGATCCACTGATTCTGAGGCTTCTCTATCACGAGGCCGTCCACCTCGACCCCTTCCTCTACCCCGATTACGACTTCCTTGGGGTACATTAGATCCAGCTCGGCTCCCTTCCTGTTGTCCCGAAGAATCTCCAAATCGGTTCAGACAATTTGCAAGTAAATGGTCCGTAGAGCCACATTTAAAACCGCCTCTTGTTAACCACCGACATTCACCCCAATGTTGTCTATTACAATGTGTACATCGGGGAGGACCATCTCCTCTACCTGAGCCCGCTCCCCTAGAAGAACCCTGTCTTCTCCCTCTAGGGGCCGGACTAGCTGTAGATTCATCAGCAAAGTTTCCTTGCGATTCCCTCGATCTTTTGCCTGAAGAAGAACCACCTCTTGCAGACTTCTTTCTTTGAGCCTTTTCTCTCAATATATGCTCAGAACGCTCCGCCCTCAAGGCTGCTTGTACTAACTGATAATACCTTACATTTGGAGCCGACATCAATGATATTAGCATCACCTTCAACGACTCATTCAAGCCTGCTTCAAAATGCTGACATCGAAACTCTTCTGTAAGGACCCTTGGCGGCGCATACTTACTAAGCTTATTGAACTCATCCTCATACTCAGCCACAGACATTGTTCTTTGCTTAAGAGTGAGAAACTGTGCCCACTTAGCATCCTTATAAGCTTTGGTCACATACCGGTTCTGGAATTCATCCTCAAAGAACTCCCATGTTATCAGTTCAGGAACTTGCGGTTGACTAATCACCAACTTCCACCAATCATAGGCAGAACCTTGTAACAATGACAAGGCACACTCCACTTCTTGCTCCAGCGGGCATCTTATCTCCTTAAGTACTCTGGATGTCTTTTCTAACCACATCTCTGCCTTGTTAGATTCATCTATACCAGTACCAAAGAAATCCTCTGCACCATGCTTTCTTAACCTTTCAATAGGTGCACTAGGCGCCGTTACTCTTTCAAGTACTCTTGTCATACTCTGAAGCATCGCTTCCATTGGTCCCAAAGGCACCTCAGGATAACCCCTAGGAGGTTGAGCCGGACCAGAAACTGAGGGATCCTGCTCTTGGGGATTCGCACTTTCCGCTGACCCCTCAAGCGATCCACGAGCGGACTCCATAACTACAAAACATAAACGCAGTGCGCATCAGGCCAACACAACTCCAACAACTAACTAACACACTGAAACCCAGTAACATCTAAACCAATTGCTCTGATACCACCTAATGTCACACCCCAACCTATACCAAGGAGACTTCCATACAGATTGGAGGAGAGGCCTCCCTGGATAGATAGGAGTGTCACACCCCACTAGTACAAACATGCAAACATTACATATATAGAGCGACATATCGGAGATAATTAAAACCTTTAATACAGAGAAGAATGATATTGAACAAAATGTATACTTTATTAATATACCAAAGGAAGGTCTTTACATATTACATCAGATTATAAAAAGAAACAATTTACAAAAGCCCAATATACACTGCTCAAAAGGGCTAACAAAACATTATATCTATTATAAAAATAAAGGAAAGCCTATACTATAAAACTTCAGAACTCTAATTGCGTTGGCCTTCCCGATGCGACACGCCCAACCCGAGGCAATCGAAAACCTTCCACACCTGCATGGATAAACACCCGTGCTAAGCGAAATCGCTTAGTGGGGAAATACACAATGCATGACCGTCACTCACAGTGACGGTAACAGAAAACGCATGAAAACAATACAATTATGAGCATATAATCATACATAGTTAATTCAGATATTAGCATTCTCATCCAAAGGTTCTTGTACAAAATACAACGACACCTGCTTAATCATAATGAGTGGATAACGAGTACATATAGATACTTGGGAGTATCGATATCGTCACATATACATATAGATACCCGAAGGCATCAAATCATTCTTTTTATTTTGTTTCCAAATTATTATTACGTGGAATCTTAAGAAAGATTCAGACAGAGGGATCGCGAGGATCCAATCGTGGGACCTGATCAGGGTCCAAGTCGTACATATAGCTGCAGCGGCACATAACTCTATTAGGCATGCCTAACTATCCACTTATCCGACATTAGCAGGTTATGAAAAATCTTATCACATTTACATATATATATCATTAGGCAAAAGATCATCAAACCTTAATGAAAACTGCATGCAAAAGAATTTAAGTCATTAAAAAAAAGGAGAAGAAATCAAATTTGGAAGTCACGTCTGTCGCGCTCGCGACGACTGTCGCGCTCGCGACAGAAGCCAAGCTACACTTCCCCGCCTTGTCTCGCGATCGCGAGAGATCTCGTGGTCGCGAGAGGACATAGGGATTGCTCTTCTGTCGCGCTCGCGACAGAAGAGAACCTCGCACAAGCTCGGAGCTCGAGCACTCTGTCGCGCTCGCGATAGTTGTCGCGCTCGCGACAGAGAGTTCCCTCGAGTTCTTTGGCGCGACACTTCTCGCGCCGGCGCGAGGGTTGAAACCTCCGCATTCTGTCGCGATCGCGACAGACACGGGTTTTTCAACTCTTACGCCTAAAATCTGCAGAATTCACACAAAATTCACATCCAAACTTCCAAAATTGATTCCAAACCTCAAGATCAAGCAACGCAAGCATTCACAACTCGTATCATAAATAAAAACCCAACTTTATCACCATTTACCTCAATTAAATCAAGTCAATTACATGTCCAATTCGAAGAATTTCCAAAACAGCAATTTTGACAACAATTATAACTATTCACATAATTTCCCATAAATCCTTCAACAATATTCATTCTTTCACATCACATATCGCCCAAATTTCGATTCAAGTTATAACAGCACAACTCATAAACCCAATCAAAACAAAAACACATTTACCAAACTCAAATCACAAAAATACACAAAAAGATGAACAATCCCAAACCTTCTCTCCTTAGCTCCTAATCGCGAGCTCCACTTCCGCTAGCGATTCCTTTCCCTTTATCCGGTCTAGGAGCCTCCTCTGAACCACAAACCCACAACAATCAAGATCAATTTTACAACTACCCAAACATACATATATAATTATAAAACCTAGAGAAGAGGAAGAAGAAGAATCTAAAACACCCATAACCCCAACTCACCTTTAAGCTTCCAAAATCCACAAGCTAATCAACTCTAATTACTCAATTAAGGAAGTGGGAGCAAGATTATGTAAAGAAAAGGAAGAACAAAGGAAGAAGAAGAAAAGAAGAGAGTGTGGCGTGAGGGAAAGAAAAGAAGAACGGGAAACCACAAGGAAAGGGCTGATCTCTCTCTCTCTCTCACTCACCAAACTCATAAATGCTAACCTATCCACTTTGCCACTTGTCAAACTCTCCAAAAGACACATGTCCTAAATCATACCCTACTCCCATGCTTTACTTTACATACTAATTTATCTCTTATTCACACTTTATTTCTATACACCCTCTTATACTATATCCTAACTCCTCTTCTCAAATTAATATACATAAATTAAATAAACAATCTAATTAAACACATACATGTAACACTTACAAATACACACATACAGACACGGACAGGCTCAACTACTGGGGTGGTTTTGGGGTGTTACAGGTTCAACTGGCCATGCTATGCACATGCAAAGACATCAGATATACATAAGATAGATCATATTATTTCATATCATGCATAATATACCTCTTTCATAAAATTGATATATTAAAATTAATGAACATAAAATCCAGCGACATAAAAGGCACTATGAAGAGGTAGCATGACTATTCTGCCCTAAAACCCTATTCTGTATCTTTCAAAAATGATTCTGCTGATCATATCAACAATCATTTAATCACATTAAACAATTTAATAGACACAAAATACCATCATAATTAATTTCGTATTAAACATATTAATACTATTAGTTAATCATATTAATAGAATCGTATCAATTAAATTAATATCGTTAATCTCAAAACTTGTCAATCATATTAACACTTAATTTAGTTCGTTAATCATATTAACATTAGTTAATTTCGTAGCCCTTTAATATACCAGAATAAACATTACAAAATTGATTTCATTTATATCACATACAATCTGTTCATATTTAACAATTAAAATTGAAATCAATTTCTATGTATCAACATACAAATCGATCGACATTCATGCCAATAGAATGATATATATATCACATACTTAAATATATTTCAATTGAATATACAAGTGGCTCTGATACCACTATTGGGTTACCTCGCAATAATTCAAATTTAACGCAACGGAATATAAATCGAAACCCAAACAGGATCCATGTATTTTCAATTGATTCAAAAGGAAGGATTAAGAATACCGACCTTTTGGTGTGCCAAAAAAATGAACTAACTCTTAGTTATATCGGATTGTAGGCGCTGCTGCAACCACGAACGCCCTCTATCGGTATCCACATGCACAAACCAATGAACAAAAATTGCAGGGTTGCTAGCTCCCTTACGTGCGACTGGATTTTGTGCTTTCCTTTCTTAAGAATATGGTGGCTAGGGTTTCTTGTCTCTCTCAAGAACAGTAGCCACTCTCTATTTTTTGTTAGAAAAATGAAAATTAGGGTTAAAATCTTATTAACATATATTCACATATATATATGTATAAATTTAAACCCTAAAGAGGTAAATTAGGGACATTATCTCTTATTCAAAATAAGATATATATATATATATATATATATATATATATATATATATATATATTTATTTATTTATTTCTTATTCAAAATAATAAGAAATATATATTATTATCTCATATTCAAAAGTAAGATATATATACACACACACACACACACACACACACACATATGATTTCGAAATTAAATATGAATATCCTTATTAAAATTTCGAAATACTTTAATTAAAATCCATTCTGTTCATTTTTGTCTTGGTGTGTGACCCAATAGGTTTATATTAAATTGGCAGTGGGCCCAATACCATAATAGGCCCACAAGTCATAATTGGTCTCTAGCAAAACATTATGACTACCCAAATAATATAAATATCGTTAGTCCGATTTTAACCTGACAATAGAACATGCTATTATCCTTTTGTCACACGATATCTTGTTTGAACATAAGTCATGGTCCATGTCAAATTTATATTGTTCAAACATATAATTTCCCGATCACTAAGATATTGCATGACAATAAGTTGTTACCTAAGGGCTTTTGTAGCGCCCTATACCCGTATGTGATACGGATACCGGATGCCACCGAACTAAACTAACATATCCTCTAATACTTTACTTATCCGATTAAATTACTTTTCCTTTTAATCCAGATAACCTAATTAAACTATTTAGGTTATTAAATAGACAATTAATTAAAACCAGTAATTTTTTTTTAATAGTACCATATACGTGAATAGTATAGTATATATGAATAGTGTCGTATGTACGAATAGTACCGTATGTATAATACTTATGAATAGTACTATATGAATAGTCAACTTACTTAAGTCTATTAATACTTATTAATTAATTATCAAATTTAATATTTACTATTTTTAATTCACTATTAACTATGCCGATTGACTTATAACTGTCTAAGTGATTATTTATTTAGTCAGTTTTCTTTTAACTTGAAAACCTACATTTTTCTTTACCAATTGTATTAACTTAATTTCTACCAATTATTAAGTATGTCAATCACAATATACTAGACACAGTTATAAAATCTATTACAGTCCAAAACCCAAAAGCAGTAATATTATAAGACACATACATGCCAAACTTCTTAATATACTTAAATATTCCAATAACTTTCTTCCATACCATTTCCAAAGTGTGAGGTATGCACTGCTCCAAAACTCTTACGGAGTACCTACACGCAGTCAAATAAAACTACGTGCTGAGTTTTAAATATGCCCAATGGTGATTGCAATTTCATAAATTTCCACTTAATTTTATTTTTCATGCATGAATGATATTCAATGAATAATATCATTTAATATTCATAAATAAACATATTTAATTTAATTTCCAACTAGGCATGCAATATTACGTTTAATTATTTTTAAATTACATAATTGAGGCAATTACACAATTAATTCACATAAATACTCTTATTACAAATTATGGTAATAATTCATTTATACACTTAAAATTTTTCAAAATAACAAAAATGCCATTAGTTCAATTATACTTCACCAAAATTACATTTATACCATTAGTTCATTTTAATTTCATTATATTACCATTATGCCACTAGTTCAATTATTTTTACTAAAATTACAATTTTGCCACTATTTTAATTAATTTCACTAACATTACAATTTAATCATCAATTTATATGCCAAATTACAGTTTTACGCTCCAATTATTATTTTCATGCCAAATTACATTCTTACCCTTATAAAGTGGCCAATTTTCATATTTAACCATTTATTCACATTTTTACCCTTATTAATAATTCTTAACACATATATGCACAAAATTACAATTTTGCCCTCAAGGTTTTTATATAATAATATTTATGTCCTTTCTCCACATAAATATTATTTTAATCACATTTAACCATTTTAATCTTATTTTTATAATTATGCCCTGTAACACACTGGCAGACTCTGAATACAGGATAAACGAGACGTGAACTCTAGAAGTTCACACAGAAATACCAGCGGAATCCTGTGGGACCGCCACTGTCTTTTAATACAGAACAGTACACTTCAGATATTCAGATATAGATATTCAGATACAGAAGTAGGACCATCATTGGCCTACTAAAAAGTGAGTAGCTATGCTCACACTCGCGGTCTTATGTCCCTATGGCATGGCAATATATCCTGAATTAGACTTGACTACCAGATTACTACACAGGGCAATATTATTTTATTTTTCACCTTATTAATATAATATACTTATTTTTTATTTTCATGGTATATTATCATAATATTTTATTCTTTTTCATACCATTTCACATGTGATTATCATCATCATATCATCACATGTCATGTAAATTTATTATTTCATCATGGTACACATGTATACGTACATACATACATGTATACGTACATACATACATACATATATACGTACATACATACATGTATACGACCCACATACTAATTTATTCACATTAATTCTTTTTATCAATTTTATCATTTGTTTAGGCCAATTTCATGATGTATAACATAACCATACCATCAATTTCCATGAAAACACATAAAAAATCATGACTTTACACATGATATACATTCGGCCATACATACATCACATACTATATAATGTTTTCACATGCTCCAACACATACCATTCATTAGTTCACATGCCAAATACCATAGATCCATCATAATTATACATAAAACATCATGTAAACACAAAAAATTCACATGAATACCATTCAGCCAAAGATAAAACTTTTCGTACAAAATTTATTTCTTCAATTTAATCATCCATACTATCATTTTTAACATCTCTAAGCATGAATATCATGTTAATTTCAATTAAACATGCATAAATCACATACTTTCTTCACAAATATAACCTAAATTCATGCTTTTACCATGGAATTAAATGGAATTTACAATCACAAACCTCAAATCCATGTATTATAATTCTCAATTATGCTTTTCCTTGCCCTTAGCTTGCGTAAAGGTTCCTTCACCTATTGGACATAATTATGTCCAAACACAAAAATTAAGATTTAATCAAATCCAAGCCTCCTTTCTAAAATCAAACTTCATAAACGTCTTATTAACATCCTAGAGTACCCTTATAAACCTTAAAACCAAATTAAAATCACTTAAATCACTTACCTCAATTTTACACCTAAATATCAAGTCTAGATTTCACCAATTTTCACTTCTCCAAACGAAATTTTGATACCCCCAATTGATTCTAGAGGGGCTTTATTATGTTAGAAAGGTTTGATCTTGAGGTGAGATGAGGAAAAATTAAAAGAAAAATGGTGAGAAAGTGAGGAAAAACCATTTGGCCAAGAGAGGAAGAAGAGGAAGCTGAAAAAAATTGGAATCCAAGGGGATTTTCAGATTTTTGAAGGATTTTATATGGGTCCAATCGGACCCAACCAGGTCCAACCAAAGTGGTTGAGCCGCATTAGTTCGATTTTCACTTTTCGGGTCATTTTCCACTGTTTTGATGAAATTTAATGTTCCCAAATTCATTTTCACTCCAAACGACTTCCATAATTCTTAAAATATTAAAATAATTTCCCTATAAAATTTCAGCTCAATCGTAGTCCGTTTGGGGTCCGGTTCACTTAAACCGGTCTAATTCGGTTCAATCCGGTACTGCCGTAAAATACAATTCTAATACTGTCAACAATTTCTAAAAATTATTCTAAGCCTATTATCCTCTTACAGTAGATCATTTTATCCAATCTAACTATTTATAAAAATTCGATCAAAATTCAGTCAAACCTTAGTTCAATTGAACCGAACCAGAGAAACTTCAGACTGAATTTCAGAAGCCTATTTGATTTCGTTTTTACACCAAAATTACACCATTATACTACATTTTTCATTCTCTTTCTGATGGTGAAAAAAAAATATTTTTGGATACTATTCATCATGGAGTCACTATTTCGTGGGCTCCACAGTTACTATTCATGGACTCACAGTTACTATTCAAAGACCAGTCAAAGATGCTATCACTATTCAATGGGACCCAACCAAATGATGATATTTCTAACCAAATGATGATGTTATACTTTAGTGAACACAGTTACTATTCATCATCATGATATTGCTGATATAATTATGGTCCCACATTTACTATTTAGTAGGTCCCACCCGGGCCCACTTTTACTTTTCAGTGGGTCCCACTTGGGTCCACTTTTTACTTTTCAGTGGGTCCCACCTAGGACCCATTTTTTACCAAAATAAATCTTTTATTTACTGTTTTAGCCATTCCAGACTCATTTGACCTCCGATTGACATGAAATTTATGCCTATGGACTCGTATTGACGAGCTCTATCCAATGGTCCAATAAAATATTTTTCGATTTTGGGAAGTACTATTCACCCCGAAAATACTATTCACTCTAGAAAAATACTATTTACAACTAACCCCGTATTGGGGCTATTACAATCTCCCCTACCAATTAAATATTTCGTCCTTGAAATTTATCTGAATTGAAGAGCTGAGGATATTGTTGTCTCATAGTCTCTTTTGGTTCCCACGCTGCTTCCTCGACATTGTGGTGATTCCAGAGAATCTTCACCAGTGGAATCTGTTTGTTTCTGAGCTGCTTCATTTCTCTAGCCAGAATCTTCACTGGATATTCTTCATAAATCATATCCGACTGGACTCGAACTTCTTCAGGGCTGATAACATGACTGGGGTCTGAACAATACCTTCGAAGCATAGAGATGTGAAAGACGTCATGATTCTTCTCTAACTCTTGTGGAAGCTTCAATCGGTAAGCTACTGGTCCAACCCGCTAAATAATCTCATACAGGCCAGTGAATCTCGGACTCAGTTTGCCTTTATTTCCAAATCTCAAGATCTTCTTCCATGGAGAAACATTAAGAAATACTTTATCTCCCACTTGAAACTCTATATCTTTCCTCTTTAGATCTGCATAGGACTTATGTCGATCCATGGCTTCTTTCAGTCTGTCTTTAATCACTCGAACCTTTTCTTTCATTTCTCTAATCAGATCTGACCCCACAATCTTGCTCTCACTGAGCTCTGTCCAACAAAGAGGGGTTCTACACTTTCTACTATACAAAGCTTCATAAGGAGCAATCTTGATACTAGTCTGATAACTACTGTTATAGGCGAATTCTGCTAAAGGCAAGTACCGCTCCCAACGGTTACCAAACTCAAGGATGTAACATCTCAACATATCTTCCAGAATATGAATCACACGCTCAGATTGTCCATCAGTCTAAGGGTGGAAAGTTGTGCTGAAATGTAATCTGGTTCCCAAAGCTTCCTGAAGTCTCTTCCAAAACTGAGAAGTGAATCTCGGATCACGATTTGAAATGATGGAGGAAGGAACTCCATGCAGTCTTACAATCTCACTAATGTACAACTCTGCCAGTTTAGATAACGAATAATCCATTCTGATAGGCAGGAAGTGAGCTAATTTAGTGAGTCGATCAATAATTACCCAAACTGCATCATGTTTCTTTCTTGAGAGAGGAAAGCCCGACACAACATCCATGGTTATCCTGTCCCATTTCCATTCAGGAATGACAATAGGCTGAAGTAAACCTAAAGGAACTTGATGTTCTGCCTTGACTTGCTGATAAATCAGACACTTACCCACAGATTCTGTCACTTCATGCTTCATGCTTGGCCACCAATAGAGCATCTTCAAATCCTGATACATCTTGTTACAACCAGGATGCATAGCGAAGCTGCTGTGATGAGCTTCTGATAAGATATTCCTTCTCAAATCAGCTTGATCAGGAATGCACAATCTCTGTTTGTAATATAATCCACCATCTGAACCCAATGAGTACTCACTGACATGGCCATCTTTCACCGGAGACATAATGGTGGACAACCGGTCATCCTGCTTCTAAGCATCTTTCACTTGCTGGAGAAAGTCTGGCTTAACTTGCATTTCTGCAATCAAAGCTCCATCATCTGATAAGTCCAGACTAACATTCATAGCCCGTAGAGAAGCCATGAACTTCCTACTGAGAGCATCAGCTACAATGTTAGCTTTACCAGGATGATAGTCGATGAAGCACTCATAGTCTTTGATCAATTCAAGCAAACGTCTTTGCCTCAAGCTAAGCTCCTTCTGAGTAAGCAAATACTTCAGACCCTTATGATCAGTGTAGATGTAGCATTTCTCACCATAGAGATAATGTCTCCAGATTTTTAATGCAAATACAATTGCTGCTAACTCAAGATCATGAGTAGGGTAATTCTTCTCATGAGTCTTAAGCTGTTGGGAGGCATAAGCAATCACCTTGCCTTCCTGCATCAATACACAACCTAATCCATTTCTGGAAGCATCGCTGAAGACCACAAAATCCTTATCAGATTCAGGTTGCACTAACACTGGAGCTTCAATCAGCATACTCTTAAGTTTCTCAAAACTCTCCTGACATTTATATGAACATTCAAACTTGACATTCTTCTGTAACAATCGAGTTAAAAAAGTTGCAATCGAAGAGAAACCCTTCACGAATCTTCTATAGTAACCGGCTAAGCCAAGAAAACTCCTAACCTCAGTAACACTCCTGGGTGGCTTCCACTGAAGGATCGCTTCAATCTTTTTAGGATCAACTTTAATACAATCTGTTGATACAACATGACACAAAAATGATACCTCATTCAACCAAAATTAACATTTGCTAAATTTGCCATAAAGCTACTTATCTCTCAGAGTCTGCAGAACAATCCTCAAATGCTCATCATGCTCCTCAGGAGTCTTCGAATAAACCAGAATATCATCAATAAAAACAACCACAAACCGATCCAAGTAAGGGTGGAAAACCCTATTCATCAAATCCATAAAAGCTGTAGGGGCATTTGTCAATCCAAAAGGCATGACCATTAACTCATAATGACCATACCTAGTGCGAAAAGCTGTCTTAGGCACATTTGACTCTTTAATCTTTAACTGATGGTAGCCAGATCTTAAGTCAATCTTAGAAAACACGCCCGCACCTTTCAACTGATCAAACAAATCATCAATCCGAGGCAGTGGATACTTGTTCTTTATGGTGACTTTATTCAGCTGTCTATAATCAATACATAACCGAAGTGATCCATCCTTCTCTTTCACAAAGAGAACTGGTGCACCCCAAGGTGAAACACTCGGTCTGATGAAGCCTTTATCAAATAATTCTTGCAACTGAATCTTCAATTCTCTCAGTTCTGAAGGCGCCATTCTATAAGGAGCAATAGAGATAGGTGATAGTAAACTCTAACTCTCTTTCTGGTGGCAAACTTGAAAGTTCTTCAGGAAAAACATCCTGAAACTCTCAAACAGTAGGCACATCTGAAGCCTTAAGTTCATCCTTTTTAATCTCCATTGCATAGCACAAGTAGGCTACACACCCTTTTCTGATAAGTCTCTTAGCTACAGTAGCTGAAATCACATCAGAAAGAAAATCTGATCTCTCACCCACAATGACAATCTCTTGATCATCTGCAGTTCTTAAAGTCACTCGTTTCCTCTTACAATCAACAGTGGCCCAGTGAGTGGATAACCAGTTCATACCCAATATCACATCAAACTCTCGGAACGGAAGATCAATTAAATCGGCAGAAAACATAAAATTATGAGCACTAACCGAACAATCTCTATAAACCTTGTTCACTACTACACTATGCCCCAAAAGATTACTCACTAAAATATCCTGGTCTAACTGACTGTCATGCAACCCTTTATCCCGAGCAATAGCAGTACTAATATAGGAATGTGTAGAACCAGGATCAATCAAGGCATAAACTGAATGAGAAAGCAGTGAGAATTTACCAACAATGACATTTGGAGCATCATCTTATTCACGGGCTTTAACAGCATATGTATGTCCAGTGGTACGACCCTGAGGTGGCCGTACTGAAGGGCCTGAAATTGCTTGTGGAGGAGCTGCTCCCCTACCACGTCCTCTCTGAGGGATTAACCCTCCACCCAAAGCTGGTGATGCTGCAGTGGACGGCTGGGCCTCAGGACAATCTCTGATCTGGTGTTCCCGAGACCCACATCTGAAATAAGCCCTATTCATATATCTTCACTTGCTCGGATGAAACTTCATACAATGAGGGCACCATGGAACTGGATCTCGTATTCTACTCCTGGGTGCACTGGCTACTGATGTGACTGGGGCACTGCTGCCGACTAGGTTCCTCCGAACAGTAATAGGTGCTACTGATGCACGGCTCTGTGAATGAGGAGGCCCTCTAAACTTCTTACTCTGACTAGCTACACAAGAAAACTGACCCGATTTCCTCTTTTGCTTGAACCGGGATTGTCTATCAGCCTCCTCTGAAATAATAGTCTCTATTCTAAGGGCTTCTTCAACCAAGGACCTCATATCTATATGCCTCTGAGAACCCACAGCCAATCTGATGTTATTATTCAGACCTCTTTCAAATCTGTGGCATAACTTCTTGCAAGTCATGGACTCATCATCCAGATAGGCACTAAGCCGCTCGAATTCTCGCTCATACTCAGCAACTGACTTGTTCCCCTGTTTGAGCCTCCAAAAGGCATCTTGCATATCAGATTTATACTCAAACCCGATGTATTTCTTCTCAAACTGAGTCCGAAAGAACCCCCAAGTAACCTAATTCACTGGAGTGTGTTTACGAACTGAACTCCACCACGTATAAGCAGGACCCTGAAGCAGAGTCACTGCTCCCTGAAGCATCTCATCCGGCGGACTCTGAGTGGTCTCGAACATCCTCTTTAACTTAAACATCCACTCCTCCGCCTGGACTGGAGTCAAAGGATCTCGATCGTAGAAATCTTTAGCTCCTAACCTCTTAATCTGTTCCAGAATAGGTCTCCGTCTAAGTGGAGTTAGCTGCTGTACAAGACCTTGAGGTTGCTGTTGCGATTGTATAAACTGGTAGAAATTTGCCATCATGTTCATGAACTCAGGCTGCTGCTGAGGAGGGGAAACAATCGACGGAGTAGCCTGATGACGAGGCGACCTCGATTGACTCATACTGACTGATGCGGCACTCTCCACATCACTATCACGACGACCTTCATCTGATGCCATACACGCAATCTAACACAAGGAGAAAGCATACATTAGCCTCACATGACTATACTGTCCAAAAATTAGTTGGCATGTACATGTACTTATACGATTCCCATTGACCCACTCTGATCTTAGAACCACCTAAACCGGAGCTCTGATACCATTTACTTGTAGTGCCCTATACCCGTATGTGATACAGATACCGAATGCCACCGCACTGAACTAACATATCCTCTAATACTTTACTTATCCGATTAAATTACTGTTCCTTTTAATCCAGATAACCATATTAAGCTATTTAGGTTATTAAATAGACAATTAATTAAATCCGGTAATTTTTTTTAATAGTACCGTATACGTGAATAGTACAGTATATATGAATAGTGTCATATGTACGAATAGTACCGTATGTATAATACTGTATGAATAGTACTATATGAATAGTCAACTTACTCAAGTCTATTAATACTTATTAATTAATTATCAAAGTTAATATTTACTATTTTTAATTCACTATTAACTATGCCGATTGACCTATAACTGTCTAAGTGACTATTCATTTAGTCAGTTTTCTTTTAACTTGAAAACCTACATTTTTCTTTACCAATTGTATTAACTTAATTTCTACCAATTATTAAGTATGTCAATCACAATATACTAGACACAGTTATAAAATCTATTACAGTCCAAAACCCAAAAGTAGTAATATTATAAGACACATACATGCCAAACTTCTTAATATACTTAAATATTTCAATAACTTTCATCCATACCACTTCCAAAGTGTGAGGCATGCATTGCTCCAAAACTCTTACGGAGTACCTATACGCAGTCAAATAAAACTACGTGCTGAGCATTAAATATGCCCAGTGGTGATTGCAATTCCATAAATTTCCACTTAATTTAATTTTTCATGCATGAATGATATTCAATAAATAATATCATTTAATATTCATAAATAAACATATTTAATTTAATTTCCAACTAGGCATGCAATATTACGTGTAATTATTTTTAAATTACATAATTGGGGCAATTACACAATTAATTCACATAAATACTCTTATTACCATTTTACCCTTAAATTATGGTAATAATTCATTTATACACTTAAACTTTTTCAAAATAACAAAAATGCCATTAGTTCAATTATACTTCACGAAAATTACATTTATACCATTAGTTCATTTTAATTTCATTATATTACCATTATGCCACTAGTTCAATTATTTTTACTAAAATTACAATTTTGCCACTATTTTAATTAATTTCACTAACATTACAATTTTATCATTAATTTATATGCCAAATTACAGTTTTACTCTCCAATTATTATTTTCATGCCAAATTACATTCTTACCCTTATAAAGTGGCAAATTTTCATATTTAACCATTTATTCACATTTTTACCCTTATTAATCATTCTTAACACATATATGCACAAAATTACAATTTTGCCCTCAAGCTTTTTATATAATAATATTTATGTCCTTTTTCCATATAAATATTATTTTAATCACATTTTAACCATTTTAATCTTATTTTTACAATTATGCCCCTGTAACACACTAGCAGACTCTGGATATAGGATAAACGAGACGTGAACTCCAGAAATTCACTCTGAAATACCAGCAGAGTCTTGTGCGACCACCATTGTCTTTTAATACAGAACAGTGCACTTCAGATATTTAGATACAGATATTCAAATATTTAAATACAGAAGTAGGACCATCATTGTTCTACTAAAAAGTGAGTCGCCATGCTCACACCCGCGGTCTTATGTCCCTATGGCATGCCAATATATCCTGAACTAGACTTGACTACCAGATGACCACACAGGGCAATATTATTTTATTTTTCACCTTATTAATATAATATACTTATTTTTTATTTTCATGGTACATCATTATAATATTTTATCCTTTTTCATACCATTTCATCATTTCACATGTGATTATCATCATCATATCATCACATGTCATGTAAATTTATTATTTCATCATGGTACACATGCATACATACATACATGTATACGACCCATATACCAAGTTATTCACATTAATTCTTTCTATCAATTTTATCATTTATTTAGGCCAATTTCATGATGTGTAACATCACCATACCATCAATTTCCATGAAAACACATAAAAATCATGACTTTACACATGATATACATTCGGCCATACATACATCACATACCATATGATGTTTTCACATGCTCTAACACATATCATTCATTAGTTCACATGCCAAATACCATAGATCCATCATAATTATGCATAAAACATCATGTAAACACATAAAATTCACATGAATACCATTCGGCCAAAGAAGGAACTTTCCACACAAAATTTATTTCTGCAATTTAATCATCCATACTATCATTTTTGACATCTCTAAGCATGAATATCATGTTAAATTCAATTAAACATGCACAAATCACATACTTTCTTCACAAATATAACCTAAATTCATGCTTTTACCATGGAATTAAATGTAATTTGAAATCACAAACCTCAAATGTGTGTATTATACTTCTCAATTATCATTTTCCTCACCCTTAGCTTGCTTAGAGGTTCCTTCACCTATTGGACATAATTATGTCCGAACACAAAAATTAAGATCTAATCAAATCCAAGCTTCCTTTCAAAAATCAAACTTCAAAAACGTCTTATTAACATCCTAGAGTACCCTTAGGAACCTTAAAACCAAATTAAAATCGCTTAAATCACTTACCTTAATTTTACACCTAAACTTCAAGTCTAGATTTCAACCACTTTTACTTCTCCAAAAAAAATTCTGAGACCACCAATGGATTCTAGAGGGGCTTTATTATGTTAGCAAGGTTTGATATTGAGGCGAGATGAAGAAAAATTGAAAGAAAAATGGTGAGAAATAGAGGAAAAACCATTCGGCCAAGAGAGGAAGAAGAGGGAGCTGAAAAAAATGGAATCCAAGGGGATTTCCAGTTTTTTGAAGGATTTTTTATGGGTCCAATCTGACCCAACCAGGTCCAACCAAAGTGGTTGAGCCGATTTGGTTCGATTTTCACATTTCGGGTCATTTTCCACTATTTTGATGAAATTCAAGGTTACCAAATTCATTTTCACTCCAAAACACTTCCATAATTCTTATAATATTAAAATTAGTCTCTCTACAAAATTTTAGCTCAATCGGAGCCCGTTTGGGGTCCGGTTCACTTAAATCTGTCTAATTCGGTTCAATCCGGTACTGCCGTAAAATAGAATTCTAATAGTAAAAAATTTCTAAAAATTATTCTAAGCCTTTTATCCTTTTACAGTAGACAATTTTATTCACTTTAGCTATTTATAAAAATTCGGTCAAAGTTCAGTCAAACCTTGGTTCAATTAAATCGAACCAGAGAAACTTCAGACTGAATTTCGGAAGCCTATTTGATTTCATTTTTACACCAAAATTACACCATTATACTACATTTTTCATTCTCTTTTTGTTGGTGAAAAAAATATTTTCGGGTACTATTCATCCGAGAGTCACTATTTTGTGGGCCCTACTGTTACTATTTTGTGGGCAATTCGCTCACGCGAAGTGCGACCCCCTCTGCGCGAGGCCGCACCTCGCGTCTCCATCCTCGCTCGGACTCTATTTTTTCCAATTTTTTCTTGATTTTGAGTTGGAATTGAATTCAAATTTCTTCTTGTCCGATTTTCGAAAGGATAAATTTTATTTTTAAAGATAATTAGTCACTTTGAATTGGATTCAAACTCTTAAAAAATGTAATTCTTCACTGGGGATGATATAAAAATAAAAATTTGATAACCATGGGAGGGAGAGAGCATTATAACGGCAGAAAAAAAATGTTTCTGAAAATAGAACTTTTGGAGAGTTAAAATTTCTTTGATTAACGTCAACTTAGATTAATCAATTTACTAATATGATGCATGAAATATAGGTTGATACTGTAAAATATTTAATGTTAACTTTATTTTTGTTTGATTCTACCTTTAATTATTAATTCATTTTATTAATTTTCGATTTTTACCTAGTTTTTTTTTTGTTGTAATCATTAATGCTATTCTCAGTTTCAATTGTTGGTTGTGTTTGCTTTATTGGATGGTTTATTTCTATTGTAACATATTTTGTACGTTTGACTTATTTAATTGCTTGTTTATATTATATCATACTCTATTCATTTAATTTGATTTGCTAACTTTTTTATGCTTTTTTTTTTTTTTTGCTGTGCATGAAACTTTTGTTTCACTCTGAGTAATATTCTTGGGTGAGCTGCAGAATCAAGGGAATAGGAGCCTTCAAGTTTGTTTTTCATTTTATTTTATTTTCTTTTCTTATTTTATTATTTTGTATGTTTCGTGCAAAATGTATTTTTTAATGCGCTCATTCTAAAGAAATTAATGTTTTTTATTATAATAATAAAATTGGGATTTTTGTTAATAAAATAGGACCAAGGTCCTGATTATAGCCAACAAAATGTCACTTTTTTTCAAAAGGAGAATTAATTTTCATAAAATGGGATCACTCATCCCGATTTTCTCAATAAATGCCCAAAATAATTCTCCAATTTTTAAGTTAACACAGGGAACTAATGTGCCTAAAATCCTAATAGATGTCCTGATTTATGTATTATGCATGATGTATTTTATTTGATTTTTTCTTATGCATTATTTATTTTGGGCCCTTATAATTAATTTTTGGCGCAATTTTATTCTTTTATTTATTTGCTCTTTTATTATTTTGGGGGATTGTTCTATCCTATATTTTTCACTTGTAATTTCTTTATTGCTTTCTTTACTGCTTTCCGAATATGCTTGAAATGTGCTTTAAATTTATTGCATGATCATGTCAGAAGGGAGACAAAATAATTAACTCTAAAAATTCAGTCATATAACATTATCCAAAGGTATAAATAAGAGTAAGGTCCCTAATATTTTATTGGGTGGCGACTCCATGATACCTGCCTTATGATATCCAATAGGCGCCCTCGTAGGTTGATTGCTAACAATGGAATGGGGGTGAATTCCTATCCATTGCGAAGCGACCATCTTTCAAGAGTCTTAATGAACCTCCATTTGCTCTCGAGTCCTAAAAGCAGACTTCTGAGAATGACCCAGATGCCGAGTCGGAGTTTTCGCGCATCATAGTATGTCACGGTGGCAATAAAATTATTGTCACCGTGACCTAAGTAGCAGTTGGCTTCTAGACTGAATTTTGGTATGTCACTGTGGTAATAAATTTGTTGTCACCGTGTCCCCCCCAAAATTTGTTTTTAAAAGCCCAATGTCCCGTTTACACTTCCACTTTCACTGCACTTCTCATTTGAAATTTTATTTCTCTCTTTCACTTGGGTGCTTCATTTTTCATTTTTGGCCATAGCAATCTGACTTCTTCAATAAGTAAGTGATCTAAACTCTGTTCTTTTTCTTCAGCTATTTTCTTCTTCTTTAGTTGTTGCTCTCCCTTTACGAGTTTATCTCCATTATTTCTCTTTTGACTTGAGCTTTGAATTTACATGATGGTTTGCTTTCATTATACTTTGCATTCTCTATGTTAGTTTCATCAATTCCTTTTTATTTCTGCAAATGACATTCTTGAGTTGACTGAATGAATGTAACTTCTGTAAATTAGGGGGGTGTATTCTATGAAATTGGGTATTAAATTTGCTCATAATTTTGTTTGAGTTTGAGAAATTATTTGATATTCCATATTATATTCTTCAGTGCTGTGAATGCCATTTCAGTGTGGGAAGTTCTGTTCAGTGCTTGGGGTTCAATTATAAAAAGTGAATCTTATGCTCACCATATGTTTGTTGAAATGCTTCAATGAACATTTCTCCTCAAAGTTTTGCATTTTCTGGCAAGATGAAGTTTAGTGTTTATTTTGCCCCTGTGCTTAATTGTGCTTTACGTTTGTCATTAAACATTCATGATGTTTGAATTGATGTTTCTTCTTTAGAATTTTATTGTCATCATATGATCATTTGAAAAAGGATGTGCTAGTTCTCAATGAGTTTGATAATTCCTGTTGGTGTGTAGGGCTATTGTTATTTTAAGAACTTGAATTGCTCTTGAATTTTTTCATGTAGTGGCCCTAAAGCGTAAAAAGTTCTGACATTACTTCAGGCTCATCTAGCCAACCTTCTATCAACATCTCTAGAGTCCCTAATTGGGTGCCACCAAATATGAAGGAAAGCTATGCCAACTTCACCAAATGCAAGTACATCTCCACAGCATAGTTAGACATGGACTTGCTTGGAAACTTAGGGATCAAAGATGAAGTTCAGCACCTCATTGCCAACATTAGATGGGAGCGGCTTTTTGTGCATAATGAGAAGGTTTATCCTGACTTAACAAGGGATTTCATAGTGACAGTGCACTGTAGGATCGGTAAAAATAGTACCACAAATCCAAGTGCTTTTTCTTTTTATTTAGAGGGCGCATTATATGAGATTTCTCTTGTGAGATTTGTAGAACTGCTGGGTTTTCCTCCTCTTGCACCGAATTGTTTTTATGATTAGAACTGCTTGGGCATCGATTAGAGACACTGTTATAGCCACTAGTTACGTGTCAAGGAAAATAAAGGTGCACTATTTGCATGATCATGCTCTGCGGATTATTTATAGATTTTTCTTGATGTCGTTGATGAGCCATGTAGATTCTCCTGGGTAAGTTAACTTACCTAAAGCCCTCTTTCTGGCATGCATGGTTTGAGGATTTAGAATCAATGGTGCTCTACATTTGTGGCATAAATTGGAGGAACTACAGTGGAACCCCAAGAAAGTCAAGAAAATATCCCTAGGAGGGTGGGTTACTATGATTACCAAGGGTGTACATTACCCACTGAAGAGGAGTCGAGTGCTACCATCCATTGCTTCAATTGACAAAAAGCTACTGAAGAATATAAAAGTGGTAGTTGATGATGAGACAGAGGGTTGTGGGTATCGCCTCACAACCAGAGAGGAGTTTTTAGAGAAAGTTGAGCGCAGTTTGGGTGGATTACCTCGTGCTCCAAATCAAGAACCTATCTCCTTCAACTTTATGCAGTATGTATCCTTGGTTGAGAAAGTAGACACCATTGCAGCGACTCAACCAGATCTTCAATCCCAACTCGATCAAGTGTTGCTGGGCCTCACCACATTAACGGCACGCTTTGATGCACATTTTCCACCCACACCACCGCCAGAGACTCGAAGCCAGGGAGTCCCCTATCTTTTGCTCATAATTTTTGTTAAACTTACTGAAAGTATCAAGATTTAAAGTTTGGGGGAAGGAAGCAAGCTTTGAAATATTTTGTCATAGAAGAAAATGTCTAGATTGCTAAACTTTGTTAACTTGTTAAGCAAAATTCATTTATCTTTAAGTTTTTAATTTTTAGTTTTGTTCACTTTAATTTTAGTAGTTATTTTTGTTAGCTTGCTTTAATTTTAGTAGTTATATTTTGTTAGCTTTTATTGAAATATTGTGTTGCATTTTAATTTTTTTTTTTGTTTTGCTGATTTGTTGTTACCTCATTACCCTTAGTTTAGTTTGCCTTCTTTTATTCCTGATTTTAATGCTTTGAACTTTAATTTGTGAATGAATTATTTAGAGAATCTCTTTTAGTAAGAAAGTAGCTGTATGTTTTCGTGACAAATTAATCTCCGTTAGTCATATATCTTGTGATTTCTTATCCATTATGCACTTTAGGCTTTATTGCAAAAAAACTTGGAAAATCAAGTGTGTGAAAGCATTTGAATGAGGGAATTTTAGGATAGCTAGAACCTTCCTTATCACCCTTCGAAATAATATAGCAACTCAAGCAGGATTAGGATATGACCTAGGTAGTTTTTCTTTAGTAACCATTTTTAAAAGACTGTTAACCCACCTTTATGCATATTATTGCTAGCCTCGTTGAGCTTACTTGGTATGCTAAAAGTGTACTATATAATCCTTTTATCATTGCACTCTTCATTTTACCATTCAACTTAAATGCTTTTGCCTCTCCTTTCTAAGAATTGGCCACTCTAGGATGGGGTAGGATAACATTGAGCATCGAGTAAGGGTAGTTATTGTTAGAGTAACTTGGGTGTGATTGAAATTTTAGAAAGCTGAATTGTGGAACTTTGGGGTTGGGGTGTTGCCTAGTATATTTTTTATTTTCCCTTAATGAAGTCCAGCATTGTAAGAAAGTAAAAGTTATGGGTATCTTACTATTTATGTTTAAAAAGTAAGGTAGCTCATGATGGTTCTTTTTTTAATAAATAAATAAATTTGATTGTTAATATGATCTTCGAGCTAGTCACATATAGAAAAATTCAAGTGTGGGGTACCTTCAATAAAAAAGGGAAGTGCTTTTGCGTTAAAAAATGAACGGGTTTTAAAAGAAGAAATTCATTAGGGCATTTTGTCTGTTTATTTTCTTTTAGTTTAGTGTTTATCATTTTAGGAAGTTTGGTTTTGGCAATTGTTGGTAGGATGTATGTGGGTCGATGTAAATTTTTGTTCAAAATGGATAGTGGTGAATGTGGGTAGAGTGGCTAACTCTTGATTTGATATCCTTATCTCTTTTTGTTAGCCAATTCCCTAACCTTTCATTACAACCTTAAAGTAAGACGAAGTGATCCTATTTTTGATCTAAGTTGTTTAGTGGAGATGACCCGTGTGGATCCGGTGCTAAAGTAGAGGCTTATGGCTATCCTGAGTTTCAAGTGCGAAACCAGTACACAAAATGTTTGCTTATCATTTTCTTTGTTCAATTGCTGGAATGCGCTGGTTGTTTTTGTTTTGAAAAGTATAAAATTATTTTAGCCTAACACACATACATGAAATCGCTTGACATAAACTAACATGAGACTTTTTGGCTAAGAATCTTCTGCTAAATGCTATTTTGGTTTGCTTGAATTTTCTTGTTTCGGGTTAGAGTTTGGATTTTCGGGAATGTGGATAATTCATTTACTCGAGGGTGAGCAAAGTTTAAGTGTGGGATATTTTGATAACTCTAATTTAGTACTTAGTTTTATTATTCTTTTTGTGTGGTCTTTAAATTTTTATTTGTGTTTGTTAGTTTGTTTATGTTTCTTTTAATTAGTTTTTCTAAATTTAGTTGAAATTAAGTTTTTATACATTTTGATGGCAAATTGATGGTGTTTTATGTTGAAATTCAAGAAATCCAGGTACCTCACGGTGAGAACTAATTTTTTGTCACCGCAGATTTGAAAGCACAAGTACCTCACAGTAACAACTGATTTGTTGTCACCGTGACATATAAATATCCAAGGCAGAATCAAAAAATCAAGTACTCAGTCACCGTGACCCCCTACACATTCAGGACAAAATCGGAATGGCAAGCATCTCACGGTGACAACCATTTCGTTGTAACCGTGACCTCCAATACCTCACGGTGACAACCATTTCATTGTCACCGTGACTCCTCCGAAACTATAAATTGCAGACTTCTGTTTGGCAAAATGAACTCTTTTATTTTTTCGAGATTAAAAATAGGGTTTTTAAATCTGAGTTTTTCTGGATTTTTCTTTTGTTCTAACTTTTAGGGTTTTGATATTTTCAATAAATTTACACTCCAAATAGATTAGATTTACAGCTTTTTAGAGATTAGATTTACTCTTCTAAACTAAAACTCATTTTCCGTGGGAGACTTAAAGGAGCAGAATATTAGATTCAGCTAGGTTCATCTCAACAATCAATTTCTGGGTTTATTCTTTCTTCTCTCTTTTAGCCTCTGTAATGGATTGTGAGTAGTAATTAGCGCTTAGGAGATCTTTAAATCCCCATTACCTATGTGAATATTGAGCTAAACTGAGTTTCTATATAGATTGATGGTTCATTTTACATGTTGTTGAATCTTATTTCATGGTTATTCTTAAATTTTTGATCATATTATCTGGTTTGGACGGTTGATTTAGATTTTTGAATGCTATGAATGTATTTTTACTCTGTTTTTCTGTCAACTTTTGTTTAACTTTGCGATTGCTCTGGAATGGGACTTAATGGGTTATGGGTAAAAAATGATAGAAATGCTAGGGTTGGATGTAAAATGAATAGGTTTATGGGTTGTTTGGCTCTAGAATGGGAAAATAATTCAGAACTTAGGATTTTAGAACCGTGCTTATGCTAATCACGAGGCTTGCTCCTGAATGGGACATTTTGTGATTAAAATAGCTTGCTCCGGAATGGGATGCTTGGGTATAGCGGTTATTGTAATTCAATCTATATAACTTAAGATAAAATTAATTCACATCAGGTGTGGGGAGGATGAGTGAACGTAGACCACCTTTAGACTTGTTAATTTTTAAGAATTTAATTATGTTTTAAGTTTTTGCTGGAACTTTTATGTTTCAAGTTTTTGCTGGAACTTTTATTTGAATTTATCTAGTTGTGTTTTAGTTGTTTATTTTACTATATTATTTCTACATCTCAACACCTCATTTACTCAAAAATTTGGGAATGTTTTAGCATACTTTTAATTTTTACTAACTTGCAACCACAATCCCTTGTGTACGATAATTCGGGGTCTTAAATTTAGCATCCTATATTACTTAGCTGATCTGCTACACTTGCTAGACACCAGTCAAGCATAAATTTTCAAAGTCTCCCTGCAAGCATAAAGCCCTCTTAAGAGGCACACAGGTCTTTTCAACAAGAAGGCAACGTCAGATGGCATTTCATCAACTCAATCAACACCCGATGGTGGTTAGCAAGGATATATTGCGTAGGCCCGATAGTGGTCAGCAAGATAAATGTGGTATATCAAATCGGATACCATGCCGATCGGATAGTAGTTAGCAAGGATATGCCATGCAGGCCCGATGGTTATCAGAAAGATAAATGCGGTATATCAAATCAGATGCCTTGTAGACTGGATAGGGGTTAGCAAGAGTGTGCCGTGTAGGCCAAATGGTGGCTATCAAGACAAACGCGGTATATCAAATCAGATGCTTTGCACATCGGATGGGGGTTAGCAAAGGTATGCCGTGCAAGCTAGATGGTGGCCAGTAAGACAAATGCGGTATATCAGATGAGTCGCAGTAGAATACATTACAAATCAACGACAATAATCAGGTGCTTTGCAGACCGGATGGGGGTTAGCAAGGGTATGCTATGCAGGCCGGATGGTGGTCAGTAAGATAAATGCGGTATATCAAATGAGTCGTAGCAGAATACGCTACAACTCGGTGGCATCAATCATATGCCATGCAAACCAGATGGTGGTTAGCACGCATACACCATGCAGACCCGAAGGTGGTCAGCAAAACAATTGCAGTATATCAAACGGGTCATAGTAGAATGCCCTACAATTTAGCGGCGACAAGTCGCAATATATATAACAGCAAAAAGGTAAGGGCTGCCTCAAGTACGCGCTTCTTTCCTTTTTATCTGAATTTTAGATCACTAGGCACCCATGCACTAGTTTCTCCAAAATTGGGGGCAATTATAGACACCGGGTCCCGAGGTAGCCAAGATCAGGGTTACCCAATGATAAAATTAATGCCTGTTCATAGGTAAAAAGATTGGAAGTGATGATTTTCTTGTCAAATTTGCTTTTTAGAAATAAAAAATATAAAAATATAAAAAATAAAAAATATAAATATAAATATAAATATAAATATAAATAAAAAAGGAGGTTGAAAATTATAGTGTTATAGTTAAAATTGCATTTAAAAAAAAAATTCGAACATTTTGGCCGCTGGCGCACGAGGGTAGGCCTCCCTCCCACGCGGGCGTCTCTCACCTGCCGCATACAGCGTGCGCGCGGGCAGCCCATCGCTCGCCTGCGACTGCCGTCGGTCGCCCCCAGTCTGTCAAAATGCCATTTTACACCCAAAATCAGGATTTTTTCCCCAAATCTTTTTTTTATCCCATTTTTTTTGGGATTTTGGGGATCTTTTCAATTTTTAAAATTAAGATAAGCAATAATCTGATTAAAATTTAATTTCTTTCCTTAATTAATTGGGTTTTCACAAAAAATGGTATAAATAGAAAAATTTAGAAAGAGAAAAAGGGGAACTTCTTTTAGGTTAAAAAATTTTATTTTTCTTCTTTTCTTCTTGAAGAGAATTCTCTTTACAATTTCGTTTTAGAGTTTTCTTCTTTAAATAAATTTCTTAAGGTTAAAAAAAAAATTAAATCTTAATTAATAATCTATCTTGAAATAAAAAAATAATTGTTTGTTCTTCAAAATTTTTATTTTCTTCTATCATTTTTTTTAAGCAAATTTTCTTTCTTGAAATAAAACTCCAATTTTTATTATTTTAATTCTAATTCTATGGATCAAAAGCAAGGAAATCAATCATATTTTTTCCCTCCATCGAATCTAAATTTTGAGGGTAAACATTCTAAACTCGATCCCTTATTTTTATTTTATTTTTATTAATTTTTGTTCTCTTTTATTTATTTTTGTTCATATTTAATTAGTTATCATGTAAATCTTTAAATCTATTGTGTATTTATTTATTTTATGTGATCTTATATATAGATTTAACATTTTTTTGTTAATATTTTTTATTCATTATTTATTTAATTTATTATTCATTCTTCTTTTATTTATCATCATCATTATTATTATTATTATTATTATTATTATTATTATTATTATTATTATTATTATTATTATTATTATTATTATTATTATTATTATTATTATTATTATTATCATGTGTATGTTTTTATGTATTAATATGTTGTTTTATTTGTTTCATCATGTCATTTAATTTATTTGTCATTTATGATGTATTTTGTTCCATTTTATTTTATTCAATTTTTTATATGTGTATTTGTTTTGATTCAAATACTTGTTTTCCTTGTTTTGGCATTCTCACGAGCAAACGGAGAGATCTAGGAGAGTCATTTCGTTTAATCTATTATTTTTATTCTTTGTATTATTTTCTTTATTTGTTTTTTTTATTTAATTTGCCATGTAATTTATAATAAAATTTTTTATTTTATGCATGTTAAAAAGAAAATCAAAAAAATATTTATATTAATTAATTTGGAGTTTTTTCTAATAAAATAGGACCAATGTGCAAGTTTTCCCATCTAAATAAACTGTCACCTTTAATATTCTTTCTCTTGAGTATGCATGCGAGGACCAATGTCCTCATCCTTGATAAATATCCCGTATTATGTATAATTTACATTTCCTTTTTATTAGGGGTTGTATTCTGCCCCTAGTTTTATTGTAAATTATTGTTCTTTTATCTACTCTATGCTTGATTTACTTGCATTTATCGCTTTCATTATATGGTTGATATGCGCTCTAATTACTGCATTTAAACGAGTGAAAAAGAAATAAAATCTTAAATCCAAAACTCAATTATAACTTTAACCAAGGTATGAATAAGAGTGGAGTCCCGAACTCTCTTTGGTCTTAGGTTTCACGAGATTAGATGAACCTTTCCAATGTTCTATTGAAAAGGGTAATCCAAAATATATCCTGCTGCCCAAAATAGACTCATACGTATAGCCTTAAGCATCACGAGGTTAGATGAACCTTTCCAATGTTCTATTGGGGAGAGGATTCCAAAATATCTCTTGTTGCCCAAAATAGGCATATACGCACTGTCTTAGTCTCAGTGAGACTAGATGAACTTTCCTAATATTTTATTGGGTGGCAACTCCAAAACACCTCATGTTGCCCAAAATAGATGCCTTTGTAATCTTTACAAGTCTTATGAACCTCTTTCGAATACCCTAAAATCGGGTCTTCGGGGCCTCTGGGTTCATCGCGCGTCACACCTAGTTGCACGAAAAGGGAACTAGCACCCCTGCATCCGTTCACTGTTCGTGTGTGTATACTAGTAAAGGGCGGTCATTCCTTTAGAGTAGCACTTAGAGTTTAATTCACTTTGGAGCAAATCATTTGCATTGACACAGGAAAGGATTCAATTCGATCAAATTTAAGGTATTAAATCGTTGTTTCTGCATATCAACAGATTGGTAATCATTTATCCCCTTTTTGATTCAATTAGATCGCATGGATCCTGGTGGTTTTGTGTTATTTCTGCTACGCTTAATTTTTAATTATTACATTAAAACCCAACATTCCTCTCCGTAACTCGTTGTTGGCATGAAGTTTCAGACATTTCGTCTTATCTTAGGATAAGCATGCATAATTTTATCTTAGATTGGAATGAGAGGTCTTAAAGTCCTACTAGCTTTCCTCCAATTGTGCCAGTTATTTTTGGGCGAATAGAAAGAAGGGCACATTTATGTTTTTCTTAAGTGTTTCCTTCTATCGGATATTATCTATGAAATTTGATGATTCTTCATTTCAAACTTTTGGGCTGAGACAATTCCACATTCTTCTAAAAGGGTGCTTCGTAATTGAAGGAGGGATGTTCCATCTCCTTTTGTAAACGTTCCTCATAATTTGAGGAGAGGATGCTCTAAGAAGTTATCGATTGAGAAATTCAAGGTGAGATTTCATTGACTACCATCTAGGCGACTAAGGTATCTTCGAGGTGATATCTCAAGTCCTCTATGTCTTTCAAGTATATAGTCACAACGTCTCTGCAGGATATATCCATATGTGGTCTTTTTTTGAATTTGTTTGAGGAGTGTGCTTTGGTGTTACTTGTTTATCATTTTAGCTCTCAAAGTCCGTGTAATGGCCCAGTATATGCCCCAGTAGTAATATGCTAGGTACGGCATATTGTAAGGTGAATTATAAGAGATTGGGATTTAACTGAATAAAAATAAATAGTCTAGTGATTAAAATGAAGAATGTTATTATTAGGTTGTTAATGAGAGTTTAAGTTAAATAAATAAATAATAATATAAAATAGAAAAATATCTGGTGTTCTAGAATTTTTGGGAGGAATTAAGAAGAAGAAAAAAAAGGAAAAAAGATAGAAATCGTGAAAAGATGGAGAAGGGAAGGAAAAACTGAGAGCGAAGGGGAGGTGAGAGCACCGGTGCACCCTCACCGAGGAAGGAGAGATGGTTAACCAGCGCTGGTGGCAGTTACCGCCATTGTCGGTTTTAGCTCCATCATTCTGTGCATTTTTCTCTCCTGTATCGAGTGTTTCATTTCCATTTTTTTGCCACCTTTGATGTCGAATGGCAACATGAGTGGCATCATCGAGCTCCTAGTGATCAGGTGGTCCTCTCTGTACCTGCCATTCGTCCTCACTCATCGATGACGGGCAAATCGGAGCTGAGGAACCCGAACTCTTCTAATGTAGATTTTGGCTAGACCAGGTCATATGAGGGCATGTGACCACTTCCAACAAACTCGTGACGGTCTCAACTACCTTCTGATGGTGGTGGTGCTCCTCCAATGAAACTCCAATGATCGAAGTCCAGTCAATCACAGTGACTGGTGAGAAGAAAAAGAAGAAGAAAAAAGACTTCAAATTAGTAAGTACATGAGAACCTGCTAATTCTGCCTATATGTGATCTGAATGTGTTGATGTCGCCAAGCAAAATTCCCTAAGATACCTTCAAGAAGCACCTTCTTTACTAGAAAAATGGGAAAATGGTTGATAGTATTGAAAGAATTTGATGTTGAATACATCACTAGGAAGACCGTTAAAGGCCGAGCCATAGCAGAATTCTTGGCCGAATGTTGAGCATTTTCTATAGATGCTAATTATACAGCAAGTATACGGTGTACCGCAATAGTACTTAAGATATCGATCCCACGAGGAACGTGTTTACACACTATTACTAATTGATTTTAATCTTGTTTACAATGATCATAAATTTGATGGTTGAATTAGAACTACTTAATTTGAACCTAATTTATGTTTATTAGAAGAAGATAAATAGTATATGAATGAAGAACTAAACATAATGAATTTGATCCATCATTTTGATTTACATTTATTCATCTTTCATGCAAGCCAAGTTAGAATAAATTTTTAACTCACTCTCTCGACATGAATTAAAATGCCTAAAACATACAATTAAAATTCTAACTCACAATTTTCATTAATAAATTAGAGGTTTCTAATTACATATTTTAAGAATAGACACTAACCTATAGCAATTATCTCAATATACCGATTTCTCAAAATATATCTTGATAATGAATCTCTATTAAATGTCAGATAAAGCAAACTCTCGAATTACTTTAACTTGTAAAGATCATGCAAAAGATATTAATAGAGAATCTACGATGAAAGACTATGAAAGTAGATGGAAATAGAAAGAATAAAAATATGCAAATTCATTAAAATGATATTCATAGAAATATTGGAGAAGAATTAAAAATAAGAGAACAAGATAGAAGCCTTTCACCCCTTTTCTCAATCTCTTGAAAATAAATTTTCCTTCTCCTTGATCTTCTTCTTCAAACCATAAAACTAAATAAAAATTTAACTAAGAAATATCTGTCTTGCAAAATACAGAAAAATTACTTAACTAAAAATTCATCTCCCTAAAATTACAGTTAAACTACATATTTATAGATATTAAACTAAGAATTGTGTCCCTTGAGAATGGTTGCAAAGTTTGGTGAAAGAAAACAACTTTTCATGTGTCTTTTGGCTCAAAACTGCCCCAACGGTCGTCTCTGTCGCGATCACAACGTTGTCGCGATCGCGACAGAATGCGCTTGCCCATTTTCTTCTTTCTTTCTTCTTTCTTTCTCTCTTGCTCGTCACGACTCGCAACTTACCATCACGTGGCGTGACTTCGCGTGTGTGTCGTGACCGCGGCTCACGTCTCGCCTTCTCCTCTTCTTTCTCTTCTCTTCTCTTCATTTTTCTTTCCTGCCTCTCTGTGTCGTCACGAGTTGTGAGCTATCATCACGACTCGTGACCTTCGTTCCGCAGCCCTCTATTTCTTTTCCTCCTTCCTTCTGCCTTCTCCCTTGCCAGTCACGACTCGCGACATAGCATAACTAGTCGTGACTGTGCTCTGTTCTCGTGATCCTCTTCTGTCTCTGCTTCTTCTCTTCATTTTTCACCTAAAAACACTAAAAACACCAGTAAACACAAAAACATGCAACCTAATACAAATAAACATAAACTAAGACATATGAAACCAAATATACACAATTACACAATTAATTACATAAATACATAGAAAATATATACTATATTATAACTCAATTAAGCTCCTATCAAATTCTCCCACACTTAACCCTTGCTTGTCCTCAAGAAAGAGAAAAGAAATAAGCAAATTCAATAGCAAGTAAACATAATTACAAAGCAATGTCCATTCAGCATATACACTAAAGTTATAAAGATCAACTATCCCAAAAACTCACACATATCAGTTAATCAAAATTCAAAATATGCATTTAAAAATTCAACAAGTTTTCTAATTTTACTACTTCCAACATAAAGAATATAAAGTCTCAAAAACTAAACATGACTTAAAAGAGAGAAAATTGATTATAAAAGTAAAAAAATTTAAGATTGCTAGTCACCTTTTAGGACAATTTAAGCTCACTTACTCTTAATCAAATCTCATGGAATTTTTAGACTCTTTTTTTTCTTTTCTTTTGATTTTTCTTTTGATTTTCTAGCAAGAGAAAGTATATGGGTGCGTTTTACGCTCCATCCCATATTTTTGCAATTTTGATATATATCTTGCTCTCTCTTTTGTTATTTTTTTTTATAACTTAAGTGGGTGCATTTTATGCTCCATCCCACTTTTAACTTTTCTTTTTATTTTTTCAAGTCCTCATCCATTATTGAAAAGAAATAAGGGCAAGTATTATGGCTATAGTTTCCATAGGCAACTAGAAACTTAAAATTTTAAACAAAATGAGCAAATTCTAACTTTAAAAACATGGTAGGTAAAGAGACTAAATAATCTATAATATTGAAATAAGTAAAACCAAATAACTGGAAAAACTTAAAACACATACCAAAATTTTTTTGAAAAACTGATAAAAATGAGCATAGAGGATAATTGACTTAACAACCTATATAATATACCAAATTAACAATGCCTCATAATAAAGCTTACTCAAAAGCTTACTTGAGACAAGAACACACAAACAAAAACAATCATGCAATTTACATGCACAATACATAAACAAATTTATAAAACATAAGTAATCACAAACATCACAACACATGCACTCTCCCACACTTAGAACCAACATTGTCCTCAATGTGAAGAAACAAAACAAAACAAGTAAAAGAAAGAAAACAAATAAAATAAAGAACAGAAATACGCCCCTATCATGGTGATGGTGGAGGTGAGGGAACCACAAATCCAGCCTGGGTGAGGAAGCTATCAAACTTGTACTCCAAACGCCTTTGACGATGCGCTATAGAGGACAGCTGATCTTGCATATGAGATAACATCACTGGTATGGTGTTGCTAGATGAGCCAACATCAGGGGCAGCAGCCACATCTGCTGGAACATCAGGTAAAATGTCATCTTCACTAGCTCCCTCATCACCAACCTCTCCTTCTTGTGCCTCCACTTGTGGTTCAGAAGGTCCAGCAATGTCCCTCCAACAAGACCTCAAATGTGATGGAATTTCCTGAAAATTAGCACTAACCACCTCTCCACGAACAAAAAGATGTTTAGTAAAATAAATACAAGGACGATGTCGATGATAACAATGAAAATCAACATCTAAATTTCTTGCAAGAACAGTAATAATATGCCCATGTGTTATAGGTGATTCATGTCTATCAACACAATGCAACAACTGACTTACAACCCAATAAGACCAACACACATCCTTTCTTTTATGTACACACCACATCAAAAAAAGTTCATTAAGCGAAACTCTATTAAATTCAGATCTGTTGAAAATCAAAGATGCAAAAATCTTGTGTAAAACCCAATATTTTAAATCTTTAATAAACATTGATTTAGCATCTCTAGCTTTATATGGTGTTTGCAAATCAGTTAAAAATGTCCAAAATCTATTAGGCTTAAAAGATTTAGGGGGGTCAAACAAACCAGTTTGTGAAAATCCAAACATACGATTCATCATAAAATAAGTCAGAGTGTGTGCTTTACCATCCAATCGAAAATCAATCCAATATTCATTATCATCATTTTTTTTCAAAGATGTATAAAATTCAAGAATTAAATCAGGATAAATATCTTCATGCATATTGGCAAATCTAAGGAAACCACAGTTAGACAACATCTCAATCACAGTATTTAACATGCCCACTTGCTCTAATAAATCTGATGGAAAATACTTACATTGTGAAAATTTTCTGTCACAGAGAGTAAGAAAACGACTACCTTCATCAACAAAAAATATAGGAAATCCAGCACCAAAGGAATCAGAAATGTCACCCTCTTCAGCCTCCTGCCTTGCTTGTTCAATTCTTGAAATAGATGGGTTTTTGGTTCTTACCATATTTGTATGTGTTGTGTAAATAAAGATTTAAAGAAGATAGATAGTAAAATAGAACTGCTAACGAAGAAAGAAACAAATATGAGGAACTGCTGAAATTAACCAAGAAATGAAGTACTGAAATAACTAAGAACAATGAAAATGAAATAAAAAAAACAAAGTACAGATCCCTAACAGATTTGCTCACAAAGAAGAAAAGAAAATCAAATACCAGTTCAAAAGAAATAATCGACAGTACCTGGCGCGAAGAAGAAATGAAAATGACAAATGAAATTGGGAACAAAAGACAACAGTGTTAATACGTAAATGCAAACTTGGGAACGAAAGGAAATGAAAGAAGATGAAGGGTACAGATGATGAACAGAGATTAAATGAAATTGTGAGTACACAAAAATGAAGATAAAAGGAAATGACAGAGATGAATATGGGTGGCAACTCGTGACCTAAAATGAGAAGAGTTTATAGTGAAGTAAAATAGAAAAGAAAGAAGGAATACGAAAAGTCCCGACGTTTTAGGGTTTTGAATTTAAAATTTCCCTCTTTTAATTTTCAAGCTGTGTGAGTTAAGGAGATTAACGGTAATCTAAGCTATATTAATGAAAAGTAAAATAGTAATATCAGAAAAGAGAAAATTTAAGGCAAATAAAATTAAAATTAATAAGTAAATAAAAGAAAATAAATTAATAAAACAAAACTTACCTAATTAGTCGATTATGCGTCACGAGTCGTGAAGGAGAGTCACGACTCGTGATGCTCCTCACAGGCGACTCCTCCTCAGCTCCACCCCATCACGAGTCGAGACTGGAAGTCACGACACGTGATGATGTACAGCCACTACAGAAATGTACTTCATCGCCTTCTGTCGCGATCGCGATACTTGCCACGATCGCGACAGAATGTAACGTCTGAAATTTTTTTTTTTTTTTTTATTTTTATCATTTTTTTATTTTTTTTTATTTTAATTTTGTCATTATTTGTTTTATTAACTAATCTTACTAAATTAGCTGTAAAATAAAAACAAATGTGTTAGTAGCATTAAAATCTAAAATACAAAAAAAATAAAATTATATAAACAAATTTAAAATAAAGTACAAAACCTAAATAAAAACAATATAACTAAGTAACCTAAACAGAAGAATTAGACATATCATGGTTTAATAGCATCCCTAGGATTCTCCTCAGTATTACTTGGAAGACATCCTAGATTTCTAGAAGGTAAAGAATTTGCAAGTTGGCCTATTTGAACCTTAAGATTATGAATAGTAGCAGCATGATTTTTAGCAATTTGGTCAAATTTTTCTTCAAGTTTCTTTTGATTTGCATCTTGAGAATGCATCCTACAATTAATTTCTTCAATGAATTTATCAATTTTAACCTCAAAGGCCCCAAACCTATCTTGTGGTTGTTGGTATCCTACACCTCTATTTTGGTTGTTAACATTATTATTCCCCCATGAAAGGTTAGGATGGTTTCCCCAACTAGCATTATAAGTGTTAGAATAAGGATTTCCACGACCTTGACCTTGAAGAAAATTAACTTGCTCTTCTTTATTAACCATGCCTAAATTGCAATTATCACTCTTATGTCCTTGTTGACCACACACATTTCATGCATTTAATGAATTACCACCCAAACTTAGACTATTAACTCTATGATTTAATGCTTCAATTTGGGCTTGTAATGCAACCATAGAATCTACTGAATGTACTCCCCTAGCATTAGAATTATTATACTCCCTTACTCTTTCAGGAGGCCACATACAGTTATTCATTGCCATCTCTTCTAATAGCTCATATGCTGCATCAATTGTTTTTCCCATTAAAGATCCACCAGCAGCAGCATCAATAGTCCCCCTTGTGGTAGGATTTACACCATTATAGAATGTTTGCATCAACAACTCTCTTGGCAAGTTATGGTGTGGACACATCCTTTGCAATTCCTTGAATCTTTCCTAAGCCTCATATAATGATTCATTATCATTTTGAACAAATGTAGTAATATCCTTTATGATTTTTGCAGTTTTGGCCAATGGAAAATATTTGGATAAAAATGCTTGGGCCAATTGGTCCCAAGTAGTTATAGATCCCCTTGTTAGGGAATTCAACCAAGCTTTTGCTTTATCATTCAAAGTGAATGGAAAAAGCCTAAGCTTGATTGCATCAGCCGAAACCCCATTTATCTTAAAGGTATCACAAATCTCAAGAAAATTTGCCAAATGAGCATTTGGATCCTCATTTGCCAAACCATAAAATTGAATACTATTTTGAATCATTTGTAATAATGAAGGCTTAATTTCAAATTGATTGGCATTTATCGTTGGTCTTACCACTCCTTGTTGAGCACCACTCAAAGCAGGTGTGGCAAAGTCCATCAATCTTGGTTGATTTTCTTCTGCCATGATAATTGATCTCCTATTTTTGTTCTTCTTTTTATTGGATTTCCGGTTACTCAATAAAAACCTCTCAATTTCAGGATTTAAAGGCTCAAGCTCTTCTAAAGAACTCCTTGTACTAGGCATGAACTTCTAAAATCCTGTAAAAACAAAACACAAAATTAATTTAAACAAATAAACAAATTAAAATAAAAGAAAATATTGTAATCCAAAATCATAAATCAATTTTTATAATGGCAAAACAACCGTTCCCCGGCAACGGCGCCAAAAACTTGTTGAGCATTTTCTATAGATGCTAATTATACCGCAAGTATACGGTGTACCGCAATAGTACTTAAGATATCGATCCCACGAGGAACGTGTTTACACACTATTACTAATTGATTTTAATCTTGTTTACAATGATCATAAATTTGATGGTTGAATTAGAACTACTTAATTTGAACCTAATTTATGTTTATTAGAAGAAGATAAATAGTATATGAATGAAGAACTAAACATAATGAATTTGATCCATCATTTTGATTTACATTTATTCATCTTTCATGCAAGCCAAGTTAGAATAAATTTTTAACTCACTCTCTCGACATGAATTAAAATGCCTAAAACATACAATTAAAATTCTAACTCACAATTTTCATTAATAAATTAGAGGTTTCTAATTACATATTTTAAGAATAGACACTAACCTATAGCAATTATCTCAATATACCGATTTCTCAAAATATATCTTGATAATGAATCTCTATTAAATGTCAGATAAAGCAAACTCTCGAATTACTTTAACTTGTAAAGATCATGCAAAAGATATTAATAGAGAATCTACGATGAAAGACTATGAAAGTAGATGGAAATAAAAAGAATAAAAATATGCAAATTCATTAAAATGATATTCATAGAAATATTGGAGAAGAATTAAAAATAAGAGAACAAGATAGAAGCCTTTCAACCCTTTTCTCAATCTCTTGAAAATAAATTTTCCTTCTCCTTGATCTTCTTCTTCAAACCATAAAACTAAATAAAAATTTAACTAAGAAATATCTGTCTTGCAAAATACAGAAAAATTACTTAACTAAAAATTCATCTCCCTAAAATTACAGTTAAACTACATATTTATAGATATTAAACTAAGAATTGTGTCCCTTGAGAATGGTTGCAAAGTTTGGTGAAAGAAAACAACTTTTCATGTGTCTTTTGGCTCAAAACTGCCCCAACGGTCGCCTCTGTCGCGATCGCAACGTTGTCGCGATCGCGACAGAACGCGCTTGCCCATTTTCTTCTTTCTTTCTTCTTTCTTTCTCTCTTGCTCGTCACGACTCGCAACTTACCATCACGTGGCGTGACTTCGCGTGTGTGTCGTGACCGCGGCTCACGTCTCGCCTTCTCCTCTTCTTTCTCTTCTCTTCTCTCCATTTTTCTTTCCTGCCTCTCTGTGTCGTCACAAGTCGTGAGCTGTCGTCACGAGTCGTGACCTTCGTTCCGCAGCCCTCTATTTCTTTTCCTCCTTCCTTCTGCCTTCTCCCTTGCCAGTCACGACTCGCGACATAGCATCACTAGTCGTGACTGTGCTCTGTTCTCGTGATCCTCTTCTGTCTCTGCTTCTTCTCTTCATTTTTCACCTAAAAACACTAAAAACACCAGTAAACACAAAAACATGCAACCTAATACAAATAAACATAAACTAAGACATATGAAACCAAATATACACAATTACACGATTAATTACATAAATACATAGAAAATATATACTATATTATAACTCAATTAAGCTCCTATCATCGAACATCCTATCGAGGGCGATCGAATTGAATATAACTTCCCAGATGAAGATATCATGGCCATTGCATTATAAGATTGGCAGTTGTATTTCGTTGGGGCAGTTACTAATAAGAGGGCAGGAGCAGGAGTCATTCTCACAACCCCGGATGGTGAAAAACTTTCATTAGCCAAGAAGTTGAGGTATAGGACAACTAATAATGAAGTTGAGTATGAAGCTTGCATTTTTGGGTTGGAAGCTTTTGTTAGCCTTTGGGGCAAAGAATGCAGAGGTTTTCTGGGATTCATCACTGGTAATCCAATATATTCGAGGAGAGTGGTCTGTTAAGGAAGAACGATTGATTTCGTACATAAAACACTTGAAGATGTTAGGCAGTCAATTTGAGATATGTACATTTCACTTTATCCCTAGGGATGAAAACCAGTTGGCAGATGCCCTCACCACTTTGGTATCCATGTGGGATAAACCCGAAGGAGTTATAATGAAGCCCGTGTTAATCTCAAGTTCAGAGATGCCTACCTTTGAATTCGAACGGATAGTGGAAATTGAGGTTATTGACGAGATTCCTTGGTTTTATGGCATCAAAAATTACCTAGAAAAGACGGTGTTCCCAGAAGAGGCCACTGAGAAGGATCAAAGATTAATTCGTAAGCTTTCCACTCAGTTTCTCTGCATAGATGGTGTAATGCCCATTCCTAACCACAAGATTAGCTTAGCTAAAGCAGTCGAGAACAATCGTTACACGGCAATCACATGCACATAAACTCTAACCTACATGCTTGTCAAAGCCTGTACTATTAAATTCCATTACACATACATTCACATACAGCAGATACCTCATGCTATCACATGATAGAACTTATATATATATATATATATATATATATATATATATATATATATATATATATATATATAAATACATATATCATAAGCTGAATATTACAAAACTTAGTCATTTAGTTCTTTACATGCTTCATGGTTGAAAAAGGAGTATACAAAACATATACAAATTACATTGCCCAAAATCACAAAAACCTACACTATAGGTACTCCTAGTGTTGACCGTTGGCAATGCGGATCTGTCCTTCAAAATCATTTTACGTCCAAACCTGCACGGATTAGAAAACCCGTTCTAAGTGATAATGCTTACTGGGGAAGACAATATACAATACAACACAACATATATACGTATATACATATAACGTAGTATAACCAATAAAAGAATCACACTTACTTTTGCATTACACGAGCATATATACATATATTCAATGTACATAACCAATTAAGGAGTCACTATTTGGTTCCAACTAACACATTGTCTTTGCATGCACATTTTATTTAAAGTTCGCATTTCTCATTTGTTTAACATTTTATTTAAGCCTTTCCTGCAACTCAAAGATGCGGATAATGGGTATCGCATCAGTACCCGAAGGTACAGTAATCACATTAGTATCTGTAAATACCACAAATTCGCATCAGTACCCGAAGGTACAGAATAATCAATAACATCAATATATTCGTATTAGGGAATCCAATAAGGATTCAAATCGCATTGATGATTATAGAGGAATCAGACGCATTTGGCTGCAGCACTTAGACCCTATAGGCATGCCTATATATCCACTACTTGACTCGCAGGCTATAATTATTAAGTCCGATTATTTATTCAATTGATCTCACATTCCGGCAATTATGATAATACACTTGAGCAAAATAGTATAATTTCTCGATTACGCATACTTATAAGTTGTTGAACAAATTCATATTCCTTAGCCACCTCCATGCCATTTTATTAGTTCACCACATAAAATCATAGAACAACTTGATATAGATCACAACTTCACAAGTAATTTTAAACTCGTTAATCACATACGTTCACCACATTTAATCTTAGCATTTGACACTTATTTAATGATATTAGACTTGATTAATTATTGCTTAAACATTCATTTAACAATCATGAATGATTTAGGATTCATTGCAAAAATAAGGTACCTCACGGTCACAACCATTTTGGTTTTCACCGTGACATGCCAAGGTCCCAAAACAGAATGTAACTTAAGGAATCTCATAGTCACAACCTGTAACACCCCCTACTCATACGTAGGAGAACCCATTCACAATGAAGTGAGTGAGCAAGGGTGTCACCAAGAAAAACGATATAATAACATTCATTCACATAATATAAACATACATATATATACATACAAAAATATAGCATAATTAAAACTTTAAAACCAAACTGATCATTCATCCATAGATGCAATAATGATATTCATTACATGACTATTCTGATATTACCAAAATATTTACATCTTTCAAAATTATAGGGCGGAAGCTGAACAAAAGACTAAATACAATGAGAGTTCACTATTACAAAAAGAATCTCAAAATAAATGCTAAGTCCTAACATCAAAACTCTCTGTGTTGGCTGGACTTGCGGTGACTCTCCCAAAAGCTAACCATCATCCGCACCTGCACGGATGAAACTCCTGTGCTAAGCGATAACGCTTAGTGGGGAAAACAAACAATAGTAATATGGACGGCCATTTACAATGGTCGTCGAGGCAAAACGCATATTAATGGTATATACTGATAATCATATAAGATATAATCGTAATTGAAACACATTCATAAACATTCGAAGGCTCATAATCACATTCATATAAATTCACATACTTATCATCATAGCCGATCGAATTTCTCATTGTCATAAGCATAACATAAACAATAAATACACCTACTGATTCACAATAATTAATAACGAGTGAACACATAGCGGTACCTTACGGGTACGAATCAAACTGAACGCATGGCAGTACCTTACGGGTATGAATCGAATAGCAACATCACATTTTCTCATTCAAAACATTTTACAAAGGGGATCTTAAACAAGATCCAACCACATTTAGGTTCCCGAGTAACCAAATAGGGGACCTGATTAGGGTCCAAACGGAATAGAGGGCTACAGCTAAAGAACTCTATTTGGCATGCCTAACTATCCACTAGATTGACTCTCGCGGGTCATACATAATACAATTTATGTTCCAAAGCATAACATATAATTTATCATGAAGAAATCATACCATTATACATATAGAAGCATGTTATAATCCATACAGTAGTAGAATCAATGAAGGAAAAGATATGAAATACAATTTAGCAAAACAAGACAAAATCGAAAAATAGGGCAGGCGGAGGCTCACTGTCGCGATCGCGACACGAGTCGCACTCACGACAGTAGCCAACAGGCCAATCGCGAGGAAGAAGGGTCGAAGGACACGAGTCGTGCAAGATCAACAAAAGTCACGTCGATGCATTTCTTGGCCGAAAGGCCGATCGGGAAGGCGAAAGCGAGGACACGAGTCATGCAGGATCGACACAACTCGTGTCGATGCTCTCCTTGGCCGAAAGGCCGATCAGGAAGGGAAACAAAGAGAGCACGATTCGTGCCGTTCGGCACGACTCGTACAGAGGCTGCATAGCCGGTCACGAGTCATGCATGCGTGCACAACTCGTTACTTGGCTTTCCAGCCCGCACAAATGATGCTTTCCCAAGGCATTCCGATCGGACCATCCCCATCTCCCATTAGGCAGCCGAGGACTCCATCGCCCGAGCAACCGAGTGCCATGGTACTTGCAATCGAAAGATGGTAGTTCAGTCGGGACGTTGGATTCACGAATCTCCATCTCACTACGGAGAATCGCGATCCAATCTGCAAAAAATTTGCAGTACTTATTTGGTTCCAAACCTGCCCAAAACTTCAAAAACCAGCCAAACACCACCTTACCTCCGATCGGGCAATTCACAATACAACCAACAGCACAAACACAACTTTTACGCAATTAAGATAATCAATTCATGCATTCACCAAAAATTAAATCCCAACAGTAGAAACCCAAAAATCACAGAAAAATCCGTCCAACTCGAACTTGTTCCCATAATCACCATTCATGCATCACAACTTAAATCAACCGAAACTCATAACATTTAATCTAACATGCATCTCTTCATCATTAGATTTCCAGAAATCATTCCACCACAATGAAAACACAAGAAAATGCATCAAGAACAGATAATTCCCAAACCTGTAAATTCCTATGCTCCTGGTTGCAAGCTCCACTCCCACTTGCCTTCTCTTTCCCCTTGGGATCACGAGTAGGTGCTTCTAAGCCAGGAACCCAAGAAGAACATACAAACACACAAAAACTCTAAGTTAAAATACATTCTAACAGACCAAGAGAAGGAGAGGAAGAAGAAGACAAAACCCAACCAAAACTTACCAAATAAACTTGAGAGATGATCAATTTCCACCAAAAATTACTTGGATCCAAGCTAGGGTACACTTGAAGGAGAAAGAGGAAGGAGAGATAAAGAGAAGAGGGAGAAAAATGGGAAAGAGGCAGCAAAATGGCTGCTCCCTTTTTCTCTCTCCATCTATTTATACCTACTTCCTAAAACCTTAGTCACATGTCACCCCATCTTTGGTGGATCTTGATCACTCACACCCTACCAACATGCCAGACACCACACACAAGACTAATCCCACTAATGCACACACTACTAACATACATGCACCCACACTCAAATAAAGCCCACAAAACATGCATATTACCCAAGAATACCCTTAACACATACCCAAAACACTCACACATGCACACATACATATGGTTCAGACTACTAGGGGGAAATCGGGGTGTGACACAACCATTTTTGTTGTCACCATAACATACTCTGCATACCCGAACAGAATGTAACTCTTGGGTATCTCACGGTCACAACCATTTTGGTTTTCACCGTGATATACTCCACATTGCCAGGCAGAATGTAAATCATGATATCTCACAGTCACAACCATTTTCATTGTCACCGTGATATACCAAGTTTATTCGGGCAGAATGGAATCCTTGCATACTTCAAGATGGCAATCGTTTTGGTTGTCACCGTGACCTATGCAAAAATTCCAAAACACAGCTATGCAACCAATCTCATTTCTCATATCAATTATAAGGCCTCTAAACCTATTCAAAATTCATTCTCAACCAATTCATCCTTCTAACAATATGTTCACCTACTTACCAACTTCCCAACAATCTCAATTTCCACACAATTAAACTTCAATTCAAATAGTTATAACTACAAGTTCACCAGAGACCTTAAACATGTTTAAGTTACCATATTTATGTCCAAGAATCACATATCAATCAATTTGCAGATTCCATCTCCTCATAATTTATGCATTCAACATTATATCCGAAAATTAGGGTTAAAGCACAATGATCACTTTTTAGTCAAACCAATACATAATTTCCATCCAAATCATACATAACACCCTTAATACTCTAAATTTAAATAATTAACAATAAGAACACAAAATAAATCAATCTCCCAAACTTCTTCTCCTATGCTCCTAAAGGGCTCCCTGTGAACTTGGTTCTCTAATTCCTTTATCCTTCTTTGATTCAACCACTACAATTACAGTCCAAATTCAGAAATTGGAACACAATGTTATGATCCATTCAATTTCAAAATAAAGAAGAGAAGATGAAGGAGAAGTCCACTAATTAACCACTTACCTTGCTTAAATGATCATACCATAATTCCAACAACCATGCAACCCACAGAATTCTCACATACATCAACTATTAACTTCAAGATTATTCAATTGAGTGAAGAAATGGGGAAGAGAGTGGAAGTCCATCCGTGAAAAGGAGATAAAATTTCAAAAATTTCACTTCTCTCTCGAAAGCCCTTTATATTGCATGGCTTGAATGGGTTGGTAAAGCCACCAAGCCACATGTGGATTCCAGCTTCCCATCCCAAACCTGCCATTTCTTCCTTAATCAACATTAATCATTAATCCATTTATTTAGGCTAATTGATCCCACTTAGTGTTTAATCGTGCACAAATGCCAATAAGCCACTTAACTTCCTTTGTTTATTCAATTAAGTCCCTAATATTATTACATTTAAGTCCAATACTAACCAATCTATTTCTCACTCATCCCAATTACCCTAATTAAGCCAATTACTACTAGGGTATATTTCAGGCCATTACAACTCTCCCCTCCTAAAAGGAATTTTTTCCTCGAAATTTATACCTAAATCAAATAGGTGGGGATATTGTTCTCACATAGCAACTTTCGGTTCCCACGTCGCCTCTTCCACTCCGTGATGCTGCCAAAGCACCTTCACCTATTGAATCTGTTTGTTGCAAAGCTACCTAACTTCTCCGACCAATATTGCTTTTGGCTTCTCATCATAGGAAAAGTCTGGTTAAACCTCAACTTCTTGCACAGGAATAATGTGGGATTCACCTGAATGATATCTCCGCAAGATGGACATATGGGAGAAATCGTGAAGCTTGGCTAGGGTCGGAGGTAAAGCTAATTAGTAAGCCACTGACCCCACTTTATCCAGTACCTCATAAGGTCCAATGAACCGTGGACTTAACTTTTCCTTCATTCTAAACCACAATATTTTCCTCCAGGGGACACTTTTAAAAACACTTTATCGCCTACTTCAAATTCGAAGTCCTTTCTTTTTAAGTTGGCATACGACTTCTGCCTATCACTAGCAGCTTTCAAATGCTGCTGGATGATTTTTGCTTTCTCTTTAGTATCCCTTACTAAATTCGGACCAAAAATCTTATGTTCACCCAATTCTGTCAAACAAATCGGTGTTCGACACTTTCTACCATATAACACTTTATACGGCGCCATGCCAACACTCGCTTGATAACTGATGTTATAAGCAAATTCTACTAATGGAACTTACTTGTCCCAACTATTAGAGAAATCTAGAACATAAGCCCACATCAAATCTTCTAATACCTAGATAACCCTTTCTGACTGGCCATCAGTCTGTGGGTGGAATGCCGTACTGAAATTCAAATTTGTACCAAATGCAGCTTGCAAACTTTTTCAAAATTTACAAGTGAATCTCGAGCCCTTATCAGACACAATAGACAAAGGAATACCATGCAATCTAACAATCTCCTTCACATACAACTCAGCTAACTAATCTATGGAACAATCCATTCTAATCGATAGGAAATGAGTTGACTTTAAAAACCGGTCCACAATTACCCATATTGAATCATGCCGCTTTGATGTCAAAGGCAATCCAAAAACAAAGTCCATGGTAATGTTATCCCATTTCCATTGTGGAATGGAAAGACGATTTAACAAACCATGTGGGACTTGAAATTCTGCTTTCACTTGCTGACAAGTCAGACACTTCGAAACATATTCTACCACATCCTTTTTCATGCCAGGCCACCAATAAAATTATTTTAGGTCCTGATACATCTTGTTTCCACCTGGGTGCATATTAAAAATAGTATTGTGCGCTTCACGCATAAGTCTTTTTCTTAACCCTTCATCACTTGCAACACATAACCGGTTCTTATAAAACAATACACCCTCTTCATCCACCGAATAGTCAGTGTTATCACCATTTTTGATTGACTGCTGAATTTGCTGCAATTTATGATCACTTTTCTACGCAACTACTAACTCATCTCACAACACAGGTCTTTTTTTCAATTGAGCTAACAAGGCTCCATCTGAAGTAAACCTCCACTTCAATTACTGTAACAGCAAAGCTGAAATAGACTTCTTGCTCAATGCATCAGCCACTATATTGGCTTTACTAGGATGATAATCCACTATATAATCATAGTCTTTGAATAATTTGAGCCGCCTACGCTGTCTCAGATTCAACTCCTTCTGAGTTAACAAATATTTGAGACTCTTATAATCAGTGAAAATCTTACACTTCTCACCGTACAAGTAGTGTCGCCATATCTTTAAGGCAAATAACATTGCAGCTAACTCCAAGTCATGAGTTGGGTCATTCTTCTCGTGTGGCTTCAATTGCCTCGAAACATAAGCCACAACCTTTCCATCTTGCATCAGTATGCAATCTAATCCTATTACAGAGGCATCACTGTACAAAACATACTCCTTGCCAGAAATAGGTTGAGTTAAAATTGGTGCCTCCACCAACATTCTCTTAAACTAATCGAAGCTCGCCTGACACTTATCTAACCATTCAAACTTAACTCCCTTACGAAGCAATCTAGTCAGTGGTGAAGCAATCACCGAAAACCCTTATACAAACCGCCTATAATACCCAGCTAACCCCATAAAGCTGCGAATCTCAGGCACGTTACTGGGTGGTTTCCAGTTTACAATCGCTTCTATCTTGGCCAGATCTACCTTTATGCTCTCAGAAGACACAACATGCCCCCAGAAAAGACACTTCCTTTAACTAGAATTCACACTTGCTAAGCTTAGCAAACAATTGATGTTCCCTTAGGGTCTAAAGCACAATTCTCAGATGCTGCTCATGCTCTTTCTCATTCTTTGAATAGACCAAAATATCGTCAATGAACACTACTATAAATTCATCCAAAAATGGTCTAAACACTCAGTTCATCAAATCCATGAATGTAGCAGGTGCATTTGTCAACCCGAATGGCATTACTAAGAATTCGTAATGTCCATAACGAGTCCTAAATGCAGTCTTGGGTATATCCTTCTTTTTCACTTGCAACTGATAATACCCAGACCTTAGATCTATCTTAGAAGATACACTTGCCCCTCTCAATTGATCAAACAGATCCTTAATTCTTAGTAAAGGATGCCGATTCTTCACTGTCACCTTATTTATTTGTCCATAAACGATACACATTCTCATGGTTTAATCTTTCATCTTTACAAACAGAACTGGTGCACCCCAAAGAGACACACTAGGTCATATAAAACCCCTATATAAAAATTCTTGTAACTGAGTCTTTAGTTCTTTTAACTCAGTAGGAGTCATTCGATAGGATGCCTTAAACACAGGTACTATTCCAGGCACAACGTCGATAGACAACACCACATCCCTCACTGGCAGTACACCAGCCAACTCTTCTGGAAACACATCAGGAAATTCCCTTACTACATGCATATCCTGAATCCTGAATTCTCACTTGCTCTCTTTTTCAATCCAGAACAAGGGCTAAGAAAGCCTCACATCCTTTTCTTAAACATCGATAGGCTTGCATAGCTGACAGCACATTAACTAGCGGATTAGAACATACACCCCTCATAGTTATCTTATACCCCTCATCACTACTGAGCACAACTATCTTTTCCCATAATTAACTATAGCTTGATTATTACTCAACCAATCCATACCCAATATTAAGTTAAACTCATCAAAAGGCAATTCTATCAGGTCTACAGGAAAAACATGACCTTGAACCACTAACAGACAACCTCTATACACTTTGTTCACATTCATACTACTTCCCAAAGGACTAGTTACACATATATCATAACTTAAGCAATCAATATCAAACATCTTATCACTTATTCTCTAAGAACACACATAGGAATGCGTAGACGCAGGGTTAATCAATGCAAATATTTTTGTATCAAAAAGTAGTAATGTACCTGCAATGACCACTGGTGCTTCCAGCTCCTCTTGAGCCTTCATAGCATAAGCTCGGTTGGTACGGTTGGAGGTCTATCTACTGATTCTGACACAGATCTACGTCTGGACTGACAACCTCTGCCACGTCCTCTTCCTCTTCCTCTATTAACTGGTGAAAAATTAGAACTGCCTCGACTAGTCTTTTGCCATTGCCCAGCCACTTCATAAGCCTTTGGACAATTAGCTAAGTAATGCTCAGTGCTTCCACACTTAAAGCAAGCACCAGTTACTCTCTAACATTCACCTTTATGTCGCTTACTGCAATGTGGGCATTCAGGCACCTCACTTCTGGCACTAGATGTACCTCTGTAAGTACTAGATGTAAAGGATGACCCTTATTTCCTGCCTCTGGATGCTGGACTATTGACAGATTTTGCTGGTGGTGCCACTAGAGAGTCTCTAGATCTCTTGCCTAAATGAGATCCACCTCAATTTGGATTTCACTTTTACATTCTATCTTTCTGAATCTCCAATGATCGCTCTGCTCTCATAACAGCTTATACTATCCAATAGTATCTCACAGTTTGTTCTATAGTTATTGAGAATAGTAATGACTTAATCTGCTCATTTAATCCCTTTTTGAATTGCTAACATCTAAACTCTTCAGTTAATACACCAGGCGGTGCATACTTACTTAGTCTGTAGAACTCTTTCTCATACTCGGCCACTGACACTGCTCTCTGCCTCAAATTCAAAAATTGCTTCCAGTTTTCCTCTCGATACACCTCAAATTCAAATTCAAAAATACACCAGGCGATCGCGACAGAGTCATGATTCCGAAAATCTACAGAATCTTTCCTTCCTCATACTCACCTACAAACACACGAAACATAACCAAAGGTCTCTTACCTCAACTCCAGCAAGCCACACATCATTAACAACATAAACACAACATCCGTATCAAGAATTTCGATAAAACATACCACTAACAATATCCATATACACAATCTATAACAACATCATTATTCGTCACTCGTCTCAATCGCACCCATGTTAAATGCATTCAAACGTGTGATACATCGTGCTTAGGTTACTCATAAGATTAACACATATTAATCCTCATCCTTCACAAAATTATATCTATCATTATTTACTAGCTAAATTACCAACCTTAATCATACTCCTAAGTTTCTCCCAAAGACAATTACTTATATAGTCGTTTAATTACCCTAAACATGCATAAAAAGCTGAGGGGAAGGTACGGGATTGATCCGAATCAATCGAGGGCTCAAAAATGAAGAAATAAAGGCTAATATAGGTTTTTCTGTCGCGAGGTCGCGACCCCTGTCGCGATCGCGACAGAGGCTCATCTCAGAACCCGAAAAAGACTGTTTAACGCCCCAGATTTGCATTGCCTAAACAAACCTCTAAACCTCATTTTTAGCCAAAACGTCCTTCTTAACAAATGTTCCCTAGGATGTTACCGTTCACATGCAACAAATTTCAGGTCAAAAGGACACCTATAACTCCAGATATTATCTCCACAACCCAAACTGTTCAAACAACCCGACACAACAGGGACACTACATTTGAAATCAATTTTTAGATGTCTTAGAGCGATAATTAGTCCAAGGCTATTTCTGAGACATTTAAAGGAATGTAAATCATGGTTCTAATGGATCAAGAATCACACGATTCAGAGCTCTATAACTACACCTATGACAAAAACAATGCACAGAGGTCAAATAAAAACGGAACAGAATTGCCAAAATCACCATCAAACATCAAATTCACAGGATTTCTCAAACTCATGCATTTCAATGCCAACTCACATATACATTTATAACAATCAATATCATGTATTACTAACACACATTTTCCCAAATTAATTCATGCCTATCTCATATCAAGCAATCAATTTCTGGAAAAACAAACATAAATACACACACTCATGATCCAAGGAAAATTTTAGGCAAAGACATCTCAAACTCAAATGAAGAAATCAAAGCTCCCAAACCTCTTGCAGACCAAAAACCCAGTTGATCTTCACTCTTGAACCTTCTCTTTACCTTTAATCTTCCTCTTGGTACCCAAAGCTTGCACAAAATCAAAACCCACAATTATTTTTCCACAAACTTTAACTTAAACAAAACCAAAGAAGAAGAGGAAACAAAATCCAAACACAATAAATCCCAAACTCCAACCACTTACCTTCTTAAAATCCTTCACAACTCAAACCTTAGCCTAAAGCTTGAGGCAAAATCCACATGCAAAGAGAGAAGGAGCAGAAAAATGGGAATGAGAGGGCAGAAGAGAGAGAGGACGTGAGAAGAGGAAAAAAGGGCATTCCAAAAATGGCTTCCACGGGAAGCTGCCCCTTCCCTTCTATTCCCTCTTTCTCTCTCTCTCAATCACATTAATTGCCCCAACAACCCATACACATGTCACTCTACCATAGGTCCTTAAACCCCATCCTTTGACTTACCACTCCATGCACCATACACCATCCACACACTAAAGATCTCTCACTTAAATATCTTAGGGCACCAAACCTCTCTCACACCCAATCATTCCTTAAAACCCACTTACATCCTACTTCCATACACTATAAGCACACTCTAACATTTCCTTATAAGCCACTTGTCACCATCCTACAAACCCAAGTGTCCCAATCTTGCCCAATCACTTCCCAAGTACCATACACATGTTCCACTAGATAATTCCCCACTTAACATCTTATTAATAATTACCTTGCAATTTAGACCACGAAACCAAACTTCCTCACACACAAATTACCGAAATACCCTTCCGTTCCCGACTTCGCATGCAAATTCCGACTAGGGCCATTTTGGGTTGTTACACTTAAACCAGCAACTATCACCATGGTACAGAGAAATCAGTTCTCTGGTTCAAATTTGGAAGATTGTGCTCAACACATTGACATATTCTTGGAGGTTAGCGACACGGTTCAGATTCTGGGTGTTACTACTGATGGAGTTAGACTGAAGTTGTTTCCTTTTACATTGATTAGAAAAGCAAGTGAATGGCTTTAGATGTTACCGAGCCAGTCAATTTGGACATGGGATCAGTTGCAAGAGAAATTTTTGATGAGATTTTTCCCTCCCACCAAATCTGCAAATATTCGCAACAACATTATGAGTTTTCACTAAATGAATGAGGAGCCTTTCCATGAGGCTTGGGAGAGGTTCAGGAAGCTATTTAGAAGCTATCCACACCATGAGATAGCTATTTACCAATTGATGACAATATTTTATGCTGGAGTTACACCACAGACAATGTCATTATTAGATGCATTATCAGGAGGCTCTTTCTTGAATAGGTTGTAGGAAAAAGCTTTCTATTTGTTGGATGAGATGGCAACAAATAACTCTCAATGGACTACTCCTAGATCAGTTCCGACGAGACAAGGGATGCATAATGTAGTTGAAGTGGCACTGCTAAAGGCATAGTTAGAGTTGGTGCAGAAAGAGTTAAGTGGATTGAAGGTACGGAATGTAGCCTCTATGTCTCAAGAGAGTGGGCTGTATGAAGGCGGGCAATGTATTCAAGCGGGTGGAGTTATAGGAGATGTGAATGCTATAGGATATTATAGAAGAAATGAACCCTACAGTAATACATACAATTCGGGTTGGAGGAATCACCCAAATTTTGCTTGGAAGGATGGAAACCAGCATGCCTTATCTTCCCAACCTCAAGTAAGAGCCCCTTTTAACCAAAATGTTCATCATAACAAATCCTACCAACCTCAAGCATATCACCCACCGGGATATCAACCAAGACCACTTATTCAAGAGAAGAAGCCAAACCTTGAGGATATGTTTGCTAGATTTATGAATAGCCAGCAATAATTTATGGCTAGTCAAGAGACAAGGTGGAAATCACAAGAGCAATGGAACCGAAATTAAGATGCTTCCATAAGGAACCTTAAAACATAATTGGGCCAGCTTGCAACTTCTATGTCTTAAGACAACCAGGGACTTTTCCTTCAAATGTGGACTGAAATCCCAAGGAAGAGGCAAAAGCAATTACATTGAGAAGTGGCAAGGAGGCAACACAAAGAGAGGAGAAAGGTAAATCATCTTCACCATCATCGAGTAAGGAGGAGCTAACACGGAAGGCAAGTGACTCTAACTCTAGGGTAGAGGTAAATAAGAATGCTCCTATAATTGATAAGGGTAAGAGCCTAGTGAACCCCAATATAGAGGATCTTGATATAAATAGGTTGCCATTTCCTGCTGTAGCTAGGAATGAGAAGAAAAATGAGCAATTAGCTAGGTTTCTAGAAATGTTTAAGAAATTGCACATCAATTTACGTTTTGCTAAAACTTTAGCTCACATGCCCAATTATGCAAAATTCATGAAAGAACTTTGTTCTAGTAAAAAGAAATTAGAAGGGTATGGGACTGTGCAACTCACAGAAAATTGTAGATCAATAATCATAAACAAGATTCCTGAAAAATTGGAGGATCCAGGTAGCTTCACTTTACCCTGTGAGATTGGTGAAAATTTTATTGGAAATGTATTGTGTGACTTAGGGGCAAGTATTAACTTGATGCCAAACTCTATATGCAGGAAACTCAATCTTGGTGATTTCAAGGAGACAGGAATGAGACTCTAGCCTGCGGAAAGATCAGTGAGAAAACCCAAGGGGGTAATTGAGGACTTATTAGTGAAGGTGGGAAAATTCATTTTCCCTATGGACTTTGTCGTTATGGAGATGGAGGAATATAGGAAGGTACCACTCATTGTGGGGAGGCCATTTTTGAATACGACGAAAGCCTTGATCGATGTACATGGTAAAAGGTCACCCTATGGTTCAACAATAAAGAGTTAGTGGTAGACATGAACAAACCTCAGAAATATCCGTCAAGTGATTTGGAGGAGTCGATCTATTTTGTAGATAAAGTAGACGAGTGCGTGGAAGAAACCCAAGAAAAGGTGTTGCTAGATGATCCATTGAACTTGAGCCTAATCCATTCTTTGGAGAATGAGGAATTGGATGAAGAGTTGGATGAGGTAGGAGGAGAATCGGTAGTAGCTGTAGAGAAAGAATGTGGAGAGGAGAAATTAAAGCAAGAAGAGTTTACTCCAAAGCAGGGAGATTCAGAATCTGAACTTAAACCCCTTCCACCTCATTTAAAGTATGTGTTTTTAGAGCATGAAACAAAACTAGTAATTATCTCTTCTTTGTTGATAGGTTTTGAAGAGGGGATGCTGCTTGAAGTGCTGAAAAGGCACAAAGATGTAATTGGATGGGAGACATTGGACTTAAAAGGGATGAACCCAAGCTACTGCACTCACCGGATTCCAATGGAGGAAGAATGCAAACCGGTAGCTCAAACACAAAGGAGGCTTAACCAAGCAATACAGGAAGTGGTAAAAAAGGAGGTACTCAAACTCCTTGAGGTATAATCTATCAAATTTTAGATAGTAGATGGGTTAGCCCGGTGCAGTGTGATCCTAAAAAGGCGGGAATGACAGTGGTTAAGAATGAGTTAGATGAACTTATTCCAACTCGTACAGTTACAGGTTGGAGAGTTTGTATAGATTATAGGAGACTGAACAATGCCACTAGGAAACATCATTTCCCATTGCCATTTCTCGATTAGATGCTAGAAAGGCTAGCACGGAATAGGTTTTATTGCTTTTTAGATGGGTATTTGGGATATTTATAAATTCCCATAGCCCCTGAAGATCAGGAGAAAATGACCTTTTCCTGCCCTTATAGCACATTTGCCTGTAGGAGAATGCCCTTTGGATTGTGTAATGTGCTGGCTACGTTTCAGCGGTGTATGATGGCAATATTCCATGACTTCATAGACAAATTTATGGAGGTCTTTATGGATGATTTCTCCATTTATGGGAGAGAGTTTGAGAGTTTTTTAGAGCATCTTGATTTGGTGCTAGGGAGGTCTAAGAAAACCAACTTAGTATTGAATTGGGAGAAATGCCACTTTATGGTGAGGGAAGGCATTGTGCTAGGGCACAAAATTTTAGAGAAAGGGATAGAGGTAGATAAAGCCAAAGTGGAAGTCACAGAGAAACTCCCACCCCCAACAAGTGTTAAAGGAGTTAGGAGCTTTTTAGGGCTTGCGGGGTTCTACCATAGATTTATAAAAGATTTCTCAAAAATTACAAAACCCTTGTCTAATTTGCTGATAAAAGATGCTCCTTTCGATTTTACTAGTGATTGCATATTGGCATTTGAAACTTTGAAAGAAAGGCTTATTTCAGCCCCGGTGATTATATCTCCAGATTGGAATTTGCCTTTTGAAATAATGTGTGATGCGAGTGATTTCGTAGTAGGAGCACTGCTCAGACAAAGGCGGGAGAAGGTTTTCCATGCAATCTATTATACAAGCCATACCTTGACTGGAGCTCAGGTTAACTACACCACAACCGAAAAGGAACTTCTCGCAATTATCTTTGCTTTCGAGAAGTTTAGACCATATTTGTTAGTGTGGTCCGACCATGCAGCCTCGAGACATCTCTTTGCTAAGAAGGAGTCAAAGCCAAGATTGATTATATGGGTGCTCCTCTTGCAAGAGTTTAACTTGGAGATTAAAGATAAGAAGGGGGCGAAAAACTTTGTGGCAGATCACTTGTCTAAATTGGAGTATGATCACATTGAGAAAGGGGAGATTTTAGATTTATTCCTTGACGAGCGTATTTGTACTTTATTTATGACTGAAATTCTTGTGCCTTGGTTCGCTAATGTGGCAAATTTTCTTGCAGGGGGCTATTTACCAAAGGAATTCACATGGCAGCAGAGGAAGAAGCTGAAAGTTGATGCAAAGCACTACATTTGGGATGACCCCTATCTTTTTCGCCTATGTGCTGATCAAGTGTTGAGAAGGTGCATCCCGAATGAAGAAAAAGGGGAGATCATAAAAGCATGTCATAGCAGGGAAGCCGGTGGACACCATGGGCCAAATAGAACGGTATAAAAAATTCTCTCTTCTAGTTTTTATTGGCCTACAATGTTTAAGGATGTTAAGTTGTTGGTGCAAACTTGTGATAGATGCCGAAGAGTAGGAAATATTACTAGGAGGGATGAAATGCCCTTAACCAATATGCTTGAGGTAGAATTACTTGACTTATGGGGAATAGACTTTATGGGGCCTTTCCTGATATCCTATGGGTTTGAATATATACTGGTTGTAGTAGACTATGTGAGCAAATGGGTAGAAGCCATAGCCACTAGGACTTGTGATGCCAGGGTTGTGTTAGAGTTTTAGAGAAAGAGTATATTCACCCGTTATAGAGCCCCTAGAGCCATTGTTAGCGATGGTGGTAAACACTTTGTTAACCACAAATTTAAAGCTTTGCTGAAAAAATTTGGAGTAAGGCATAAGGTCACTACCCCTTATCATGCCCAAGCTAATGGCCAGGTTGAAGTGTTCAACCAGGAATTAAAAGCCATCTTAGAAAAAACGGTCAACGCATCTAGGAAAGACTAGTACCTTAAGCTAGATGAAGCTCTATGGGCATATAGGACAACATTTAAGACACCGATAAGGATATCTCCCTTTAGGTTGGTATTTAAGAAGTCCTGTCACCTTCCAGTGGAATTAGAGCATAAGGCTTATTGAGCCACCAAATTCTTGAATTTTGACCTTGAACGTGCAGGAAAATGCAGGTCTTTACAGCTGAATGAGCTAGAGGAGCTCAGATTTTGGGCATACGATCACGCCACGATGTACAAAGAAAGCACCAAGAAATGGCATGATCGAAGGTTGATCAAGAAGGAATTTGTGACCGGGATGAAAGTGCTTCTATACGATAGCAGGTTGAGGTTGTTCCCCGGGAAACTAAAATCGAGGTGGAAAGGGCCCTTTGATGTTGTAGGAGCTGACAAATTTGGATTGGTGACATTGCGGCACCCGAGGGATGAGAGAGAGTTCAAGGTGAATGGACATCATGTGAAGCCCTATTTTGAATCGACATTTGATGATGCTTTAGCGATTGTCACCCTCACGGACCCTTGACGGTATTTAAAAGTCCAGCTGCGAACTTGTTAAATGCAAAACTATTTGTCAAACTTTGTTATTTTGTGATTATTTCTCTTTCTTAGGTTGTTAGTAGTGTTGGTATTGTCAATTTTTGTGATTTATGGTCTTAGTGTAGCTATGTTTTTTTTAGAGTTTTCAAGCTTGAGTGGCCTGAAGTATGGTGAGAATGTTTTAAAAAATTTTGGAAATCTCTAGGATGTCACGGTGGCAATGAAATTGGTTGTTACCATGACCAAAAAAAAATTGCATTCTGGATTGTAGTCTATGTTATGTCATGGTGGCAACCAATTTTGTTGTCACCGTGACCAATTGAGAATGGCATTCTGGATTGGAAATCTAAGTATGTCACGGTGGTAATGAATTTAGTTGTCACCGTGACCAAATATGGAGTTGCATTCTATTTTGAAATTGCGGCATGTCACGGTGGAAAGGTATTTCGTTGTCACCGTGACCATTGGAAGGTTACATTCTATTTAGCAATTGTGGTATATCACGGTGGCATCCAAATTTATTGTCACCATGACCCCCTCGCGGTTAGATTTTGGTTTGAAAAAAAATTTTCTATGTCACGGTGGCAACCATTTCGTTGTCACCGTGACCCCCACGAAATCTATTTTAAAAACTCAGATTTTCCGTGCTTTATGTTTCACTCCACTGCACTTTTCACTTTCTAAGTTTGCAAAATTTCCTTTTCTCTTCTACTGTCGTGCTTCATTTCTCTCTTTAGGCTACAACATCTGCACGTCTTCAATAAGTAAGTAATTCTTCACTTTCTTCTTCTTCTTTTTCATTTAATTTCTTTTTGGGTTACTTCTCTGTTCGTGGTTTTCTCCCTTGCTGTTCTTTTGAGGCATGAAGTTTAGGTCCATTTCGAATTTTCTTCCCATTATGCTCTAAATTCGTGTTGAGAGTGTTATTAATTTTTACTTACTACTTCAATTTACATCCTTATGGTTATTGAAAACATGAACGTATGTGAAGTGGGAAGTTAGGGCATGTGTTGTGTGCGTGAATTGGGTGTTGATTTTACTCAAAATCTTGGCTGAAATTGGAAAGTGTTAGGCACTAACTACTATGTTATGCATATTGCTGCTTTCAATTTCAAATTTGGGTTGTTGTTAGTGCCTATGGTTTAAATTGTTGAAAGTAAATTCGATGCATACCAGGTGTTTGATAAAATGCTTCAATGAATATTTCTCTAGATTTTTGCATTTCCTGACAAGATGGAATGCAGAGTTTAATTTGCCCTTATGTTTAATTGTGTTATATGTTGTCATTGAACATTCTTACCTTCTCCTTGAATTGATGTATCTCTTATATAATGCTATTGTCATCAAGTGTTCATGTGAGAATGATTGTGCTTGGTTCAAATGAGCTTGATAATTGATGCTGATATTTAGGGCCATTGTTATTTTATGAACTTATAATGTTATTAAACATTGTCATTTATTTTGATGCAGTGGCTCCTAAGCATAAAAGCTCCATTATTACTACTAGCTCATCCAGCCAGCCATCCAGCCAACCCTCTGTTGACGTATCTGAGGTTCCAAATTGGGTGCCAAACAATATAAAGGCGAATTATGCACTATTCACAAAATGCAAATATATTCCAACAAGCTATTCGGATATGGATTTGCTAGGAAAGTTGGGGATCAGGAATGAAGTCCAGCGCCTCATCGCCAACATTGGCTGGCAGCGACTGTTCGCAAATAATGAGAAGGTCCATCCAGATTTGACAAGAGATTTTGTGGCTACCGTAAGCTGTAGGATTAGCCGAGAGCCTGCCACAGATCCTGGAGGTGTCTCATTCTTTTTGGAGGGCACACTATACGAAATATCTTTTGTGAAATTTTCAGAACTTCTAGGTTTTCCTCCCCTTGCACCGGATTGCTTCAATGACTATGATAAGGATAACGCTTGGGCATCTATCAGAGACACGATGACAACCACTACATATGTATCAGTGAAGATGAAGTCACACCACTTAAATGGACATGCCCTGTGAATAATCCATAGATTTTTCTCTATGTCCTTGAGTCACGTGGATTCAGCAGGGCAAGTGAACTTGCCTGAGGCGCTTTTCTTAGCATGTATGATGAGGGGAGTTCGAATTAATTATGCCTTACATTTGTGGCACAAATTGGAAGAATTGTAATAGAATCCGCAGAAAGTAAAGAAGATATCACTTGAGGAGTGGGTGACAGTTATTGCAAAGGGTGTACATCACCCACTGAGAAGACCCCGATCTCTACCTTCCATTGCAGTGATTGACAGGAAAATGCTAAAGAATATGAAGGTGGCGGCGGATGATGAGACGGAGGCTCACGGATTTTTTTTGACTACTAGAAAGGAATACTTGCAGAGAGTGGAGCACAGCTTAGGTGGCTTACCGCGTGAGCAAGATGAAGACCCTGACGCACCAGCTCCTCTAGCTCCAAAGCATGATCATTTCAGCTCTCAGTAGTACACTACACTGATGGAGCGTATGGATTCCATCTCCGCATCGCAAGCAGATCTTCAGTCCCAACTGGATCAAGTATTGCTGGGACTCACTTCACTGACAGTACGATTCGATGCGCATTTCCCGCCACCACCACCGGAGATTTGAGCAGGGAGACCCCTTATGTCGTGTTTTTGTTTTATTTTTATGCTCTTACTATTTGACTTGCTGGGGACAGCAAGATTTTGAGTGTGGGGTAGGGGGAGAAAAACTAACAAACTTAATGTTTTTTTTTTGTTTTTATTGAAGAAGAACGAGTAAATTGCTATATTTTGCTTTTGTTTTAAAATTTCATGTGTTTTAGTTTTTATTCGCATGTTTTATATTTTTTAAGTTAATTGTGTACTGATTTGTGGTTGCCTGAATTTCCTTATCTTAGTCTAGTTTACCTCTAGTTATTCCTGATGTGAATGTTTTGAACTTTAAGTTGTGAATGGATTATCTTAAGAATTGATTCTAGTAAGATAGTAGTTGTATGTTTTAGCGGCAAATTCATCTCAGTTAGTCATATATCTTGTAATTTCTTATCCATTGCACACCATCGGCTCTTTTGCGAAAAACTTGAAAAATCCAGTGTGTGAAAGCATTTGAGTGAAGGAATCTTAGGATAGTTAGAACCTTCCTCATCACCCGTCAAAATAATTTAACTACTCAAGCAGGATTAGGACATGACCTAGGCAAGTTTTCTTTGGTAACCATTTTAAATGACTGTTGACCTACCTGTTTGCATAATTGCCATTGCTAGCCCCGTTAAGCCGATTTGGTATGCTAAATGCATACTATGCAATTCTTTGTTACACTCATATTTTACCAATTCAACCTAAATGCTTTTCCCTATCCTTTCTAAGAATTGGCCACTTTAAGATTGGGTTAGGATAATATTGGAAGTTTAGTAAGGGTATTTATTGTTAGAATAGCGTGGGTGTGAGGAAAAAAACTTGTGAAACCATGGGGTATCGCCTAGTATATTGTTGATTTTCCGTTGTTGAAGTCCAAATGAAAGCTGTGGCTATCTTGCTATTTATGTTTGAAAATTTAGGCTAGTATCTCAAAAAAATAATAAAAAAATAATAATATAAAAAATTAAAAATTCTATAATTGATATGATTTGATCTTTAAGCTAGTTAATTTAAAAAAATTCAATTGTGGGGTACCCTCGAATTGAGGGAAGTGTTTACACGTTTAAAGGTGATCGAGTTTGAAAGACGAAATTTATTTGGGACTTTTGACAGCTTATTTTTTATTTTTGGTGGTTTATTATTTTTCATTTTGGGAAGTTTAGTTGAGTTTTGGCAATTGTTGGTAAGTTGAAAGTGGGTCAGAGCAAATTTTTATTCAAATTGGGTAGTGGTGTATGTAGGCGGAGTGGCTAATTCTTTGTTTAATATCCTTAACTATTCTTATTAGCTAACTCCCTAACCTAGTAAGTCCTAGTGATCCTGTTTTTGACTTGAGTTGTTTAGTGGAGATGAGCCATGTGGTTCAGGTGCTAGAGGAGAGGCTTACGGCCATCCTGAGTTTTGAGTGCAAACCAGTATGCAAATTATTTGCTGATTCATTTTCTTTGCTCAATTGCTGGAATGCACTGGTTATTTTGCTTTGAAAAGCAGAAAAACTGTTTTCAGCCTAGCACACACACATGAAATTGCTTGATATAAACTAACTTGAGGCTTTATAGTTAAGACTCTGCTTCTAAGTGCTATGTTAGTTGTTTGAGTTTTCCTTTTTCGAGTTAAAGTTTGAATTCTCAGGAATGCGGATAAGTCGTTTGCTCTAGGGACAGCAAAGTCTAAGTGTGGGGTATTTTGATAACCTCAATTTAGTACTTAGTTTGTTATTATTTTCATGTGATTTTTGGGTTTTTATTTGTGTTTATTGTTGTGTTGTGGTTACTTTTGGTTAATTTTGTCAAATTTAGTTAATTTAAGTTTTTATGCACTTTGAATAGCATTTTAATAGAGTTTGATTTTGGGTTGCAGGATTTTCAGGTACCTCACGGTCATAACCATTTGGTTGTGACCGTGATATACAAATCTCTCAAAAATAGAATGTTGGCCACACATACCTCACGGTCACAACCATTTTTGTTGTGACTGTGACATAGCATCTTGCACGGCAGAATGGAAAGAAGAGGTACCTCACGGTGGCAACTGATCTTGTTATCACCCTAACATAAGAAATCAACACGGCAGAATTGGATCTTCAAGTGCCTCACGGTGACAACCAATCCCATTGTCACCGTGACCCCTGTACATCCAAGGCAGAAACTGAAGTCAAGCATCTCACGGTGGCAAGAAATCCCATTGCCACAGTGTCCCTAAGACCCTCATGGTGGCAACCACTTTATTGTCACCGTGACCCCTCTGAACCCATAAATTGCAGGCTGCTGTACACCATGCGGGAGCTGTCTTTTTATCTGGGGTTAAAAATAGGATTTTTAGATCTGGGTTTTTCTAAGTTTTTCCTTTGTTCTTAACTTTAAGGTTTTGATATTTCCTTTAGATTTACATTGAAAATAGTTAGATTTACAGCAAAATACATAGATTTAACACAAAATACTTAGCTCAGATACTTAGATTTTTTAGGTTTTGAGCTCATTTCCATTGAAACTTTAAAGAAGAAGATTGAAGAACTTGGGATTCAGCTGGGTTCTCTTCCTCAATGAATTTCTGGGTTTATTTTATCTTTTCCCCTCTTTATTTTGTAATGAATAGTGAGTAGTCTCATAGTTGTTTGGGGGATCTTTGAATCCCCTACCCATGATGTGAATATTGAGCATATTTTGAATATATATATATATATATATAAATGAATGGTTTATCTCATTGTTGCTTTCTGTTAATTCATGGAATTCATTTTATCAAGTTATTTTCCAGCTTTGATGAATGGTTTTTATCATGTATCTTTGTTGGTTGCTGAGATTGTATGGATTGAATGCTATGAGTGATTTTACTCAGTTTTTTATATTATGAATGTTGTATTTTTGGACTGCTCCGGAATAGGACTCTAGATTTGAAATATTTTATGGTCTTCGAACTAGAGTGTTGAGTGAGATAGATGGGTTTGGGTCGTTTGGCTCCGGAATGGGAAAGTAAACCGAACTTAGGATTTTAAACCCGTGCTTAGGCTAATTGTATGGCTTGCTCTGGAATGGGACGTCATGCAATTAGAGTAGCTTGCTCCGGAATGGGACGCTTGGGTTAAGAGGGTTATCTCGAATTCATTTGTATATGATTTTTAGATTAAATTAATTCACATTTGGGTATGGGGTGGATGAGTGAACCCAAGCAACGTTTCTTTTATATTGATTTCTATACTTGTTAATTTTTCCATAGATTAATTCTTACCAAAAATTGTTGTCAGTTTAATTTAGCAAATTTTACTTGCATATTTTAGCTGTTTAATTTCTTTAATTAAATCAATAGATAACTCATACACACAAACAAATAGGGAATTTATAACAACCCAAAAAGGGCCTGGTCGGAATCCGTGTGTTAAGTCGGTTAAGTTAGGGTATTTTCGTAATTTGAGCAAGAGAAAATTTGGATAATAAGGAATTAGTTGTTAAGGAATTAATTAATTAAGTAATAATTTAAGTGAAGGAAATGATATGGTGTGCTTATAGTGTATGGGAGTAGGATATAAGTGGATTAAGGGATTTTATTGTGTTGTTTTGGTGCATGGTGCCTTGGTTGATAAGTGGGTTATGAGAAATAATATGGTGTGAGTTGAGTGTGGTGCATTGAAGATATTTGTGTAAGAGAAGTTTGTGTGTGTAGTGTATGGTGCCAAGAGTGGTTAAGTCAAAGTGGGAAGGCTTGATTTGTTAAGATTGTGACAAGTGGCAAGGGGTTGGTGAACATTAAATAAAATGTAGGAGAGAGGGAAGGGAGGGGCAGAATTTTCCTAGCTTCCCGTGGAAGCTAGCTCATTTCTTTCTCTTTTCTTCTTCTTTTCCGTTCTCTCTCTCTTGCTTCCATTTTTCTTCTCTCATCTCCTTTCCTCTTGTGTTTTCTTTGAGCTTTAAGTGGGAATCTTGAGTTTTGAGCTAGGTTTTTGGAAGAATTGGAAGCTAGAAGAAAGAGCAAGGGAAAAGAGAAAGCGGACTCGTGAGGGGCTCGGTTTGAAGCTGCAATTTCCAGGTTTGGGAGCTGCATTTTTGAGTGTGCATATGTGTTTGTGGATTACGTTTTTCCCCTAATTCCTCCTTGGATCAATTCTATTTTGTGATTGCATGTCACTTGTATCCTCGAGTGGTTTGTTTGATGAATGCATGTTTAAATTAAGTAGTGATTTATAGTGAAATGTTAGTGATATAGTGAGGATAGTATGTGTTTTTGGATCATGAACATGCTATGTTAATGAATCTTGAGTTTGGTTGTGAGTGAATCCTGGAAGAATTGATGTGTGATTATTGTGTAAAATGTGTTTATGTGGCTTGAGAATGATGCGGTAGTGTGCTGGAGGCTTAAGGTAAGTGTTTGTATGTGTTGTTTGCATGTATGAAGGTATGTGTGTGAAAAGAGTAGGAAAAGTGCAGATTTTGGGTGAATTTGGGCTCTGTCGCGATCGCCACTCTGTCGCGAGCGCGACAGAATGTGGATTTTGCCCTTTGTTCTTGTAAAGCGCTCTGTCGCGATTGCGACGTTGTCACGACCGCGACAGAGAGCTCGGTAGCCGAGTCCTCCGCGCGAGCATGCTGCCGTGCGTGCGTGCAGGGAGGAAGGAACTGGTCTCTGTCGCGAGCGCAACAGAGCTCGGTTGCGCGAATCTGCCTAGCGTGCTTCGTCGCGAGCAGGCCTTCTGGCGCGAGCTCGCGAGGAGGTACCCTGTGCTCTATCGCGAGCGTGACACTGTCGCGATCGCGACAGAGGCCCTTCCTGCTTGCCCTATTTTCTGAATGTGCTTCTTTTGTTCCACTTTGCACGGTTTCTCACTATTGCATGAAATATGTTTGTGCTTATGACTCGTGATATCATTATACCAGTGTCTTAGTTATGAATTTATCTGATGTTAGAGTCGTGTGTCGAACCTTGCTTTGATTTTGTATTGTCGTGTTAGTGAATGTGTTGTCAAGCCTGGAGTGTCAAGGTATTGGATAATTAAGCATGCTTAAGAAGGGTTAGTGAGTGCAGCTACCCGTATGCGCCCCGTTTGGGCGAAGCGATTGACCTCCGAGATGGTCATCTTCCGTGTAGTGATAAAATGTTTTGAGACTCTGGTCTCCTGCGCTACCTTTGAGTATTAAAACTGTTTTTGAGGCTTCGGTCTCCCGTGCCGTGTTCCCGTATCCTTCACCATTGAATTCAGGCTATTGTGTTAAGTGTCTAGTGTGTGATTAGTGAAGTGTTCTAATTATTGCATGATTCTTTTATGATCATTGCTTCACGTTTTTTATGCAGTGCTGATATACATATAGTGACTCTTGAGCTGTGTATATAATTATGCCCTATAATGTTTCGTGAACTCTGTATGATAATGTTTAATATCTTGCATAGTGTTCTGTTGTGTTTGTTCCTCCCCACTAAGCATTATCGCTTAGCACGGGTTTTTGTCCCGTATAGGTGGCAGGTTTTAGGAGTTTGCTCGTGTTGCACATCTGCAGGTCGGCCACATAGGAGTAGAGTTATTTTTGTTATCTCCTCCTGTAACTCTTTTGTATATGTATTACTCTTTTTGTAAAGCGACTTCTGTAATTTGTTTTGAAAAGGATTTATGATGTAAACTTTTGGATATTATATATATATAGAAGTATGTTTTGATTTTTACGAGTTTATGTTTTGCCTTTAGTTTTGTTATTGAGTGCTTCCGCTTAGTGAATGTATTCTTGTATTTATATTTCTGTATGTCGTGAGTGAGCGTCGGGTAGCGCGCCCATCGGCGCCCTTCCAACGGGGGTGGCGGCGGGGGGCATTATAGGGAATTCTTTAGCATACATTTAATTGTCTTAGCTTGTACACACAATCCCTTGGGTACGATAACTCGGGGTCCTAACTGTATCCCACTTTATTACGTAGCCGATCTAGTACACTTGCTAGACACGTGCCATTCGCATTTCTCAATTGTTTAACATATTATTTAATCCTTACCTGTAACTCAAAGATGCGGATAACGGGTATCGCATCAGTATCCGAAGGTACAGTAATCACATTAGTAACCGTAGATACCACAAATTCGCACCAGTACGCAAAGGTACAGTATAATCAATAATATCAATATATTCGCATTAGGGAATCCAATAAGCATTCGAATCGCATTGATGATTCCAGAGGAATCGAACGCATTTGGCTGCAGCACTTAGACCCTATAGGCATGCCAATCTATCCACTACTTGACTTGCAGGCTATAATTATTAAGTCCGACTATTTATTAAATTGATCTCACATTCCAGCAATTATGATAATACACATGAGCAAAATAGTATAATTTCTCGATTATGCATACTTATAAGTTGTTAAACAAATTCATATTCCTTAGCCACCTCCATGCCATTTTATTAGTTCACCACATAAACTCATAAAATAACTTGATATAGATCACAACTTAACAAGCAATTTTAAACTCATTAATCACATACGTTCACCACATTTCGTCTTAACATTTGACACTTATTTAATGATATTAGACTTGATTAATTATTGCTTAAACATTCATATAATAATCATGAATGATTTAGGATTCATTGCGAAAATAGGGTACATCATAGTCACAACCATTTTGGTTGTCACTATAACATACCAAGGTCCCAAAACAGATTGTAACTTAAGGTATCTCATGGTCACAACCATTTTAGTTGTCACCGTAAAATACACAACATACCCGGACAGAATGCAACTCTTGGTTATCTCACGGTCACAACCATTTTAGTTGTCACCGTGACATGCTCCACACTGCCAGGTAGAATGTAAATCATGATATATCACGGTCACAACAATTTTGATTGTTACCCTAACATAACAAGTTTATCCGGGCAGAATGGAATCCTTGCATACTTCGCGGTGGCAATCATTTTGGTTGTCACCGTGACCTATGCCAAAATTCCAAAACATAGCTGTGACGCGCGCCGAACCCCGTGGCCACCCGAAAGCCCTCTTTTGGGCGATCAGGAAAGGTTCATAAAACTTGTAAGGTATTTACAAGTGCGTCTATTTTGGGCAACAATGAGGTTTCTTGGAGTCGCCACCAAATAAAATGTTGGGAAGGTCGTCTAGCCTCGTCAAGCCTAAGACGGCGCATACATATCCATCTTTGGCTAGCCAGAGAGATCTTGGAGGTCTCAGCCTCTACCTCCTTGATCCTAAGATTTATATATTTAAGTCTTTTGGTGAGACTCAAGAGGTGTCTTGGAAGTCCTAGACCTCTCGCCTCATTGAGTCCCAAAGACCAGAGTGAGTTCGGGACTTCTCATTTACTTATACCTTGATCAATATTATAATTAAGTTTTGAATTTTATTATTTCACCAACTTTCCATACGATGCATTTAATTAAGGTGCAGTCATTCATGTCAAAAGCAATAAATGGAAGTAAAAATCAAAATAAGGCAATAAAAAAAATATATATATTACAACAACACCAGGAGCGGAATACAACTCCCATTTGTAAAAGTACAACACATGCATAAAATGGGGTATTCATTGGGATGGGGACATTGGTCCTACCATGCATATTTTATTACAAAAAGTGATTTTTCATGAAGCGTCAATTTTATTTGCTAAAACGGGACATTGGTCCACAACTTCCGAGAAAATCCCAAAGTTAACTGTTAGAAATCTTTTGGCCTTTTTTCCTTTAACGACATTAAAACCATTTCCATAATAACATGAATAAAAGATAAGGGTAAAGCAAGAACCCGAATGGAAGTCCTCAGACTGACGCAACCCCCATCTTTCAGAACTCCAACTCCAAATGGTCAGAAAATAACTCATAGGGATAAACACGTTAGCATTAAAAGCGTGGGTAAAATAAAAATTAAAGAACGAGAAATTCTAACAGAAATGAGTTGGAAGATAAAATTTATAAATTAAACCCCTATACTGTGCCAGCGGCCGTCCCTAGTATGGGGAAACAATTAGAAGAGAAAAACTTTCAGGTCTTTGTAAAAGATTATAAAATAGAATAATAAAATATATATAAAAAATTAATGTAAATCAAATAAAATTATACAAATATCAGTCCAGAATGTTTACTCTCGGGTTTTACATTTTACGATGAATGTCGAATGATTCTGATTCCCATATACTTCGCAAGAATCAAGTAAAAAATCAGGGAAAGAAGATTTATACTTTTCTTCCCTTGAAAATCTGATAGCAATTGAGTGTCTGAATTAGCTGTATTGATGAAAATGAATGAATTTCGTTACCTCAATTTGGCTTAATTCATAAAGAAAAATTCGAAGGAATAAATTAATTGGAAGAAATTTTATCAAATAAAATTCTGCAAATAAACAGAGATTTTATAAACTTTTTGAGTAAATTGCTCACAAAACTCTTTCCTTAAAACCGATCTCTCGAAGAAAATTAATAATTTTTTCCAAAGAACTTTTCTTATAAAAAATAATCACTTTTCTCACTAAAATTCTCAAAACTTCTAACCCCTAAAAATGGAATTTAATCCACTATTTATAGGATTTTACGAAATAATTCAGATAAGCCTCAACCCAAAGTTTGAATTTTAAAAGGACTTTAAAATTCAAATTTTTAATAAATCTTATCCCCATTTTGAAGGAAAAGAGATTAAATTTTATCCAATCCGGCGTGATCTGATTAGTTAACGTACCGATGGGCTTCCCTGCAGATACCGACGGCCATCCCTACTAAGGGCACACGTGAAAAACTGCCTACAAACGGGGCGAGGTACTAGGGACAGGCATCCCTATACCGCCACGCGTCCGTCCCCACTACGCCTAGAGACGGGGATCACCCCAAGTAGGGACGAGCGCCCCTACACAGACGGGAATCCCGTCTGTGGAGCAAAATTATCAATTTCAACTAAAATTTATCAAACTCTATTAAAACTCCATGCTAAAGAAAAAGATTTTAATCCTCGCGAAACATGAAAGACGAAAACCTCCGAATTTCACCCATTTATCCAAAAACCAACGTTGATCTCTTCATCGAGTAACTCTGACCAGGACTACCTCAAGACCCGGTGTCTACAGTTGCCCCCAATTTTGGGGAAACTAGCGCACTAGTGCCTAGATGAGCCAAAATTCAGAGAAGAAAGGAAAGAAACCCATACCTGAGGCAGTCCTTACCTTTTCTCGGGGAAGTGGCGATGCGTCGAGTCGGTACCGGACTTGCAAAACGCGAAGTTTGCCTTCCTTAGCTGCACCGAGTCTACTCTAGACTTTACAAAGTGCTGATGATGGCTCTCCTGAGCTGTACCGAGTCTTCTCCAGACTTGCAAAGCACGGATGATTGCTCTCTTGAGCTGCACCGAGTCTATTCCAGACTTACAAAGCGCAGATCATTGCTCTCTTGAGCTGCACCGAGTCTATTCCAGACTTACAAAGCGCGGAGTTAGCTCTTCCAACTCGGGCGTCCTTCTGGGCTGTTCTTCTTCTTGGCAGAGTGTCATTCTAGGCTGCTCTTCTGAGAGGGGCATTCTTCTGAACCGTGTGTTTCGATTTGGCGGCTTCATCCTGCCCCCGAAGTATAATTATGATCTTTTGATTTCATGTGATCTCAAAGGACATGATTTTTGAACTGTTTATTCTCCCTTTTGACTGTTGGTCAATTTTGAATTGGTGTAAAACCACGTTCCCGTATTACAAGAGATTCTCATTAATTCTCGTACCAATTAATTTGACCGTAGATTGGTGAACATTTTTTATGATTAATCTTTCTTTTTATCATATGATTAATTATCCCTTTTTCTTTTTCTTTTTTCTTAAAAGAGTTAAATCACGAAGAAAATGCAAATTTGACAGGCTAGCCATAAATGTTTTTCCACTAAAAAGTTAAATTTTGTGCAATGTAATGATAATATAAAAATACAAAAATGATATCATGACTCCCTAAACGGCTATAGGGGTGGATAGTCTGAAAGCTCCTCCTCCGGATCATCATCATCATCTGATATATGAACTGTCTGAGGCCGAGATGAAGAGGCAGAGGGTCCCGCATCTGGAGCAGATGGCTGACTGGGAGGGGCTGATGGTCCGGCCCGCTGAGTAGCTAAAGCTCTGGCCTGTCTCTGGTATCTAAGAGGTACCGCCACTGGTACTGATAATGGCTGTACTCTCGTTGAATCCTGCTGCTGGAACTGGACCTGAGCAAACCCATCTAGGAAAGGCTGTGCACATACTGTCATGAACTGCAGCGTATCAGTGACGACCCCCCTAACTCTCTAAAAACGTCGCCCAGGCGAAGGGTCTGATCTGTGGAGGCAGTCCCCATACTCCTCAGCCTATCCTCAGTATGCTCCCTAAACTCCCGAAGAGACTGGGCAATGGGAGGTATAGCACCCTCCAAAACCTGAATCCTGAACCTGAGAGCCTCAACCGACTCATCCACGATATGTAAGGACGCATACTGTAGACACCGGGTCTTGAGGCAGTCCAGGTCAGAGTTACTCGATGAAGAGATCAACATTGGTTTTTAGATAAATGGGTGAAATTCGGAGGTTTTCGTCTTTCATGTTTCGTGAGGATTAAAATCTTTTTCCTTAGCATGGAGTTTTAATAGAGTTTGATAAATTTTTGTTGAAATTGAGAATTTTACTCCACAGACGGGATTCCCGTTTGTGTACGGGCGCCCGTCCCTACTTGGGGTGATCCCCGTCTTTAGGCGTAGTGGGGACGGACGCGTGGCGGTATAGGGATGCCCGTCCCTAGTACCTCGCCCCGTCTGTAGGTGATTTTTAGCGTGTGCCCTTAGTAAGGACGGCCATCGGTATCTTCAGGGAAGCCCGTCAGTATGTTAACTGATCAGATCACGCTGGATTGGATAAAATTTAATCTCTTTTCCTTCAAAATGGGGATAAGATTTATTAAAATTTGAATTTTAAAGTCGTTTTAAAATTCAAACTTTGGGTTGAGGCTTATCTGAATTATTTCCTAAAATCCTATAAATAGTGGATTAAATTCCATTTTTAGGGGTTAGAAGTTTTGAGAATTTTAGTGAGAAAAGTGAATATTTTTTATAAGAAAAGTTCTTTGGAAAAAATTATTAATTTTCTTCGAGAGATCATTTTTAAGAAAAGAGTTTTGTGAGCAATTTACTCAAAAAGTTTATAAAATCTCTGTTTATTTGCAGAATTTTATTTGATAAAATTTCTTCCAATTAATTGATTCCTTCGAATTTTTCTTTACGAATTAAGCCAAATTGAGGTAACGAAATTCATTCGTTTCCATCAATACAGCTAATTCAGACACTCAATTGCTATCAGATTTTCAAGGGAAGAAAAGTATAAATCTTCTTTCCCTGATTTTTTACTTGATTCTTGCGAAGCATACGGGAATCAGAATCATTCGACATTCACCTTAAAAGGTAAAATCCGAGGGTAAACATTCTGGACTGATATTTGTATAATTTCATTTGATTTACTTTAATTTTTTATATATATTTTATTATTCTATTTTATAATCTTTTACAAAGAACTGAAAGTTTTTCTCTTCTAATTGTTTCCCCATACTAGGGACGGCCGCTGGCACAGTACAGGGGGCCGTCCCTAGGCAAACTCTCATGTTTTTAATTTATAAATTTTATCTTCCAACTCATTTTTGTTAGAATTTATCGTTCCTTAATTTTTATTTTATCCACGATTTTGATGCTAACGTGTTTATCCCTATGAGTTATTTTCTGACCATTTGGAGTTGGAGTTCTGAAAGATGGGGGTTGCATCAATCTGAGGACTTCCATTCGGGTTCTTTCTTTACCCTTATCTTTTATTCATGTTATTATGGAAATTGTTTTAATGTCGTTAAAGGAAAAAAGGCCAAAAGATTTCTAACATTTAACTTTGGGATTTTCTCGGAAGTTGTGGACCAATGTCCTGTTTTAGCCAATAAAATTGACGCTTCATGAAAAATCACTTTTTGTAATAAAATATGCATGGTAGGACCAATGTCCCCATCCCAATGAATACCCCGTTTTATGCATGTGTTGTACTTTTACAAATGGGAGTTGTATTCCGCTCTTGGTGTTGTTGTAATATATTTTTTTTTTGAATGCCTTATTTTGATTTTTACTTCCATTTATTGCTTTTGACGTGAATGACTGCGCCTTAATTAAATGCATCGTATGGAAAGTTGGTGAAATAATAAAATTCAAAACTGAATTATAATATTGATCAAGGTATAAGTAAATGAGAAGTCCCGAACTCACTCTGGTCTTTGGGACTCAATGAGGCGAGAGGTCTAGGACTTCCAAGACACCTCTTGAGTCTTACCAAAAGACTTAAATATACAAATCCTAGGCTCCAAGGGGTAGAGGCTGAGATATCCAAGATCTCTCTGACTAGCCCAAGATGGATATGTATGCGCCGTCTTTAGGCTCGACGACCCTTCCAAATATTTTATTTGGTGGTGACTCCAAGAAACCTCATTGTTGCCCAAAATAGATGCACTTGCAAATACCTTACAAGTTTTATGAACCTTTCCTGATCGCCCAAAAGAGGGCTTTCGGGTGGCCACGGGGTTCGGCGCGCGTCACAGTGGCGACTCCACTGGGGACATACTCGAGATTTCGATTCGAAAGTACCTTGATTAAAAATTATAATTGAGTTTTAATTTAAAGATTTCACCTTCTTTCAAAACTGCATTGCATCTCATTAGAGCCTTATATCTATGCTAGTTTGGTCCCTTTTTCAGCCCCGGTGCGTTCCTGAAGCACGACCCTATTTTCTTTCAATTTAGGGAAGTGTTAAGGATAATCACCAGCCCAAGCCTCGTAGCATCATGGTATTTTAAATGGAGACCCGATCGGTCATTATGCTCGTGATGAGCTAGACCCGTCGGCAGGGACCATGCTTGGGTTTCCCTAAAGTAACACCACCCTTTGACCAAAGCTAATGTAATGGAAATAGTTACTTCCCCTAAGTGGTATGAACCTTAATACTATGCCTGCTGTATGGATCATTATGTATTCGACAAGGCCAGATAGTTTGACTGGTCACCTAATCAAAGGCTTTCATGCCCCGATAGGCCCAAGATGACTTATTCGAATTGCTTAGATACATAATGATCATTACCCATCCGCTTGTGCATTAGTTAGGATAGGTTATGCTGCCGGATTTTCACCGTGCACCATACGTGTTCATCGGGTCCCCAGATGACCCATGGGCCAATCCCACCTATGAAAGAGACTATGACCTCGTGTACGGGAGTAATAAGGTTGGAAGGACCTATGTGCTTGCATGTGGCTTGTGAGTGTTGCATAGCACGATCATGCATTTTTAGCACAGTCATGCATCATTCTGACCCCTTATGTTTTTCAGCCATCATAGATTCGCCTAGGTGGACAAGAGGGTCTCGGGGGCGCCTACGCAGAAATCAGCTCTTTGAGTTGCCGGAAAGGGTAGAATATTCAAACACTTCTTCGGAAACCAGTTACGCTACTTCAGATCAGTTCTCCGTAATTGAAGAAATGGCAAACTCACCAAGAGGGGCAGAGGCCACCAGAGCAATGATAGCAGAGGAAGTGGCCTGAAGGTTGAAAGAATTTGAGAGTCGGATGATGGCAATGATAGCCGCAATGGGTTAGCAAGCGGCCCCGCAGAACCCACAACCTCCTCCTATGAGAAATAATGAAAGGGAGGAGGTCAGAGAGGACCCACAAGAGGAAACTTGCCCGCCACTTGTGAACCTAAGAGCTACTACTTTGGGGGCACAGAGGGGAAGACCTGTCACTAGGTTGGATAATGATTGGGAAGATGAAGAATACGAGGAACGTATGTCTGAGAAAGGGAAAGCCCCTCAAATTGAAGAGGCCATCTGGAGGAAGATGGAAGATAAATTTGAAGCTATGATGAGAATGTTGACGAACGATCGAGGAGTGAACCCTGAGGATAAGGAGTTAGAAGGAGAGGATCTAGTCCCCATGAACTTTAAAATGCCGGTTGTGCCGAAGTTTGACGGTACTTCTGATCCCCTAGCACATATAAAGTAGTACTCGCTGGTGATGAAAGGCACCACTTTGACGAAAAAACAGAAGATTGAGTACTTTTGCTTGAGCTTGACGGGCCCGGCAGTGGATTGGTACCATGGGCTCGATCGTCGAACTAAAGAAGACTGGGATTTATTGACGGAGGAGTTTTTGAGGCAATATGACTATAGTACAAGGTTGGAGGTAACCTTGAAGGACCTGGAGCTGTTACAGCAGAAGGGGGGTGAGTCCTTCCACGAGTATCTAACCCGGTGGAGGAATCGGGTGATGGAAATGAAGAGGAAACCAAATACTCAGGATCAAATACGGCTGTTCATTAAAAATGCGAGCCCGTATTTGAGAGAGGGATTAAGAATGAAAGGACTGAAGGATTGGGAGTCGCTGAAGGACATCGCCATTGAGGCCGAGGGAGAGTACCTTGTTAGGAAAGCAGGTAATGAGAACTATCCCAGGAAGGGTAGCACTAGCCAAGGGGCCAGTAGACCATCAGGTCCCGCCAGTGGTATAAGGAAGACTGCTGAGGTGTCAGCTGCGAATGCTACCCCGAGGCATTTTTCCAATCTTGGTAGGTCTTTGTCATGGGTATTGAGAAGATTGATGAAAGAGGGTAAGTTGCAACCTATGCCACCCAAACCTGCTAGAACCCAAGGTATACCGGGACATAAGGATGATGAGTATTGTGCATATCACCAGCACACTGTGCATATAACTGATAACTGCAAGACTTTGAGGCACACGATTCAAGATCTGATTGACTCAAAGAAAATTATAGACCCGGAGAAGAGAGGGGGTCAACAGAAAGCTGGGTACAATAACATGCCTCCGCCAGTGAATATGATCGGGTCCAGTTTGCCCGAGAACTTTGTGTTGAAGGAGTTATACGGCAACGATATGCACGTTGCTGTCACAAACCTCTATGAGGGGAGTGAAGAAGGGCTTCCCGCTGCAGTGATCGATTACTGGTCCACTGATGATAGTGGAACTGAAAATGATGATTCTGAAGTATTTGCCGACCTATGGGGTTCGGAGGAAGAAGGAGAAGAGCCAAAAAGGAGGGAAGTGGGAGCCGTGACCCGGAGTGGAAGGGTAGCCCCGGAAGTTGAGAAGTCCCAAGAGCCGGTTGAGGGCAGAAGGGGAAAGGAGCCAGAAGAAGATTCAATTGTTAAATAACTAAAAAAGACACCGTCTCAGATTTTAATATGGGATCTCCTGAGGCAGTCACCATCACATAGGCAGAGGGTGGTAGAAGCTTTGTGCGAAGCAACTGTGGCAACAACCATCTCGCCTACGAAACTTCTGGATGTAGTGAAAGGAGGATCGGGGGAAAATGTTGTTTTCACCAGTGCTGATTTGCCGGTGGAAGGCCGCAATCATAATCGCCCTCTGTATATAAGGGCATAGATTAACCGAAAGTACACCGCCTATGTAATGGTAGATGATGGTTCTTCGATAAATGTGTGCCCACAGGTAGCAATGGCAGCTTTTGGGGTAACAGAGGATATGTTGGCAAAATCTGATCTCACCATCACATCATATGACAACTAACGTATGCAGGCTTCTTGGACATTCATAGCAGTGATGAAGACGAGACCGGTAGAGTCAGAAGTGGAGTTTGTGGTGCTGCCTATACCCGCCAATTTCTCAGCTTTGCTAGGCAGACCATGGTTTCATAAGTTGGGAGGAGTCCCCTCTACATTGCACCAGATGGTAAAGATACCTCACGAAGGCCAGATTGTGACTAGAAAGGCTGCACGGGAGAATCAGGTTTCAGTACTGGAGATAGCTAGACGGCCGTTTAGTGGGTTTCATGTTGCCATGATAGGCGAAGAGGAGCAGAAGGAAGAAAGCCCCTATGTATTGAATATGATGAAAAAGATGTCATTCCTTCCCGGCACAGGATTGGGCAAGAATTCTCAGGGGATACCAACAGCGGTTACCACCAAGGGCCAAAAGGACAGAAGGGGCCTAGGATACGCAGGTGTTGTAGAAAGGGGTGAGAAGTCAAAAATTAAAATTCCTCATATTTGGAAAACTTTTGTGCCAACAAACGCAACATGTGCCTATGCAGGGGAAGAGGAACCTCAGTGGCTGAATGGAAGAATTGTGCCAGGGTTTGAGGTTTTCAATGATGTCTATGACTGGGACATTGAATCGATCAAGCTAGCAGAGGGCTTTTGGGATGAGGAAATCATGACCAGTAAGACGATTTGGGACCGCGAGATGCCTGAAGAAGTGATGACTGAGAAAATGGTAGCCGCCCAGCTGAAAGGGAAAGCGAAGGTGGAGGGAACCATGCAGGGGTTGATTAGGGAGCCCCTGAAGAGCCAAAGTGATGCAGGACCGTCAACCGTGGCAGATACGCCAGCAAAGGAGGAAGAGGAAATTAGTTTAGATTTTCTTTTTGCTCCAGAACTTTTCAATGATGTTAATGACAATTTAAATCTTATTAATAAATTGGATGATTTTACTTACTTGTATGATGTTTCTGACGATTTCACTATGCATGATCATTATCATCCATCCATATTTGATATTTATTCAACTGATGCTACTCCATTTAATCTTGGAACCATAGAAAACCCAAAAGAAATTTTGGTAGCATCAAATATAACTCCTGAAGAGCGAGAAATATTTGAGAGAATCTTAAGAAAATATGAAAAAGTCTTTGCCTGGACCTACGAAGATATGCCAAGAATCGATCGGGAAATTGCAGAGCATGCCATTCCCACCTATCCAGACCATAAACCCGTTAAACAGAAATTGAGAAGGCTTAGGCCAGAATGGGCAGAGAAAGTGAAAGAGCAGATTCGCCAACAAATCAAAGCCAAGTTTCTAGTTGAGATGCAATATCCAACTTGGTTGCCCAATATTGTCCCCGTAGCCAAAAAGAATTGCAAAGTAAGGGTATGCGTGGATTATCGGGACTTGAATAAGGCCTGTCCAAAGGATGATTTTCCATTGCCTCATATAGATGTGCTGATAGATAGCGCCGCTGCTTGCGAGATGTACAGCTTTGAAGATGGTTATGCGGGTTACAATCAGATTCTCAATAAAATAATTGACCGAATTAAGACGGCTTTCATCACAGAATGGGGGACCTGTGCTTATCGGGTAATGCCTTTTGGCTTGAAAAATGCAGGAGCCACTTATTAGAGGATGGCAACAAAGATATTGGATGACCTGATCCATGAAGAAGTGGAGGTATACATGGACGATATGATGATCAAGTCAGTCACTAGAGAAGGTCATTTTGAAGCCTTAGAAAAGTTCTTCCAGAGGATAAACAAGTACAACCTGCGGTTAAACCCTAAGAAGTGTATTTTTTGTGTTACCTCAGGGAAGCTCCTAGGACACATAATTAGTCAAAGGGGAATTGAGATTGACCCGGATAAGGTTAAGGCTATAAGAGAAATGCCGATACCGCAGAAAGAGAAGGATGTGAGAAGCTTTCTAGGAAGGTTGCAATATATCAGTAGGTTTATCGCCAAGCTTACTTCGATCTATGAACCGATCTTCAAACTACTCAAAAAAGACAAACCAGTAGTATGGAACGAGAGTTGTCAGAAGGCTTTTGACACTGTCAAAGAATACTTGCTGAATTCACCGGTACTGAGACTGCCACGGCCTGTCAAACCACTGATCCTATACCTGGCCATAGAGGACAGCTCTGTAGGCGCTATGATGGCCCAAGAGGACGAATTTGGAGTGGAATTTGCTGTTTTGATGCGCGCCGAATCTCGCGGCCTCCCGAAAGCCCGCTCTAAGGCGAACAGGAGAGGTTCATAAAACCTGTAAGGTATTTACAAGCTGCGTCTATTTTGGGCAACAAAAAGGTTTCTTGGAGTCGCCACCCAATAGAACATTGGGAAGGGTCGTTTAGCCTTATCGAGCCTAAGACGGCGCATACATATCCATCTTGAGCTAGCCAGAGGGATCTTGGAGGCTTCATCCTCGACTCCCCTAGAGCTTAGGATTGTATATTTAAGGCTTTTGGTGGGACTCAAGAGGTGTCTTGGAAGTCCTAGACCTCTCGCCTCTTTGAGTCCCAAAGACCAAAGTGAGTTCGGGACTTCTCATTTATTTATACCTTGATTAATTTTATAATTAAGTTTTGAATTTATTGTTTCATCAACTTTCCAAACGATGCATTTTATTAAAGGCGCGATTATTCACATTCAAAGAAGTAAATGGAAGCAAAAATCAAGATAAAATGTTTGAAATAAATTACAATAACACTAGGAGCGGAATACAACTCCCATTTGTAAAAGTGCAATACATGCATAAAACAGGATATTCATTGGAATGAGGACTTTGGTCCTACCATACATATTTATTACAAAAAGTGGTTTTTAGGAAGTGTCAGTTTTATTGGCTAAAATGGGACATTGGTCCACCATTCCCGAGAAAATCTCCAGGTTTAATTGTTAAAAGGCTTTTGGTCCTTTTTACCTTAACGACGTTAAAACCATTTTCATAACAACATAAATAAGAGCTAAAGGATAAAAAATGAGCCCGAATAGAGATCCTCAGAATGGCGCAACCACCATCTCTCATGACTCCAACTTCCAATGGTCAGAAAAGCACTCACAAGGATAAACATGTTAGCAACAAAAAAAATAAACTGAAAAAACGTGAATAAAAATAAAAATGAGAATTTGCCTAGGGACGGCCTCCTGTATCATGCCAGCGGCCGTCCCTAGTAAGGGAAAACAAATTAAAAAAAAAAACCTCTTAAATCTTTTGTAAAAAAAAAAGGGGTAATAAAAAATCAATGTAAATCAAATTAAATTATATGAATGTTAATCTAGAATGTTTACCCTCGGATTTGACCTTTTAGGGTGGATGTCGAATGATTTTGTCCCCGTGTATCTCGCAGAGATCAAATAAGAATCAGATCAAAGAAAGAAAATTTATATTGTTCTTTCTTTGAAAACTTGATAGCAATCGAGTGTTCGAATTAGTTATATTAATGGAAACGACTGAATTTCGTCACCTCAATTTGACTTAATTCGTAAGAAAAATTTGAAGAAATCGATTAATTAGAAGAAGTTTTATCAAAATAAAACTCTATAGATGAACAGAGATTTATAAACTTTTTGCGTAATTTGCTCACAGAAAACCTTTTCTAAAAAGCAATTTTCCCCAAAAATATTAGATTGTTTTTCTTCTAAATAAAATCTCTCTAAAATTTTCTCTCCTTTTCCAAATTCCCCAAATTTTCTAACCCCTAAAACTGAAATTTGATCCTTTATTTATAGAATTTTATGAGATAATTAAGATAAACCTCTATCTAAAGTTTGAATTTTAAAAGGACTTTAAAATTCAAGTTTTTAGATAAATTCTATCCCTATTTTGAAAGAAAAGAATATTAAATTTTATCCAATCCGGCGTGATCCGGTCAGTTACCGTACCGACGGGCTTCCCTGTAGATACCTACGACCGTCCCTACTAAGGGCACATGCGGGAAACTGACTAGGGACGGGCACAATCCTAGAGACGGGCGTCCCTACATCGCCATGGGTCTGTCCCTACTATGCCTAGGGACGGGTATCATCCCAAGTAGAGACGGGCGTCCCTACACAGACGGGAGACGGGAATCCCGTCTGTGGAGTAAAACTCCCCAAATTTTGTAAAATTTATCCAACTCTTTCAAAACTCCATGTTATAGAAAAAGATTTTAATCCTTGCGAGACCCAAAGACGAAAACCTCCGAATTTTATCTCCCTATCCGAGAAAAACCGACGTTGATCTCTTCATCGGATAACTCTGACCTGGACTGCCTCAAGACCCGATGTCTACAGTTGCCACAAATTTTGGGAAAACTAGTACACTAGTGTCTAGATGAGCCAAGATTCAGAGAAGAAAGGAAAGAGACGCATACCTGAGGCAGTCCTTACCTTTTCGTCTGGGAAGTGGCAAAGCGTCAAGTTGGTTACGGACTTACTAAATGCGAGGTTCGCCCTTCTGAGCTGGATCGAGTCTTCTCCAGACCTACAACATGCTAAGGTTGGCTCTCCTGAGCTGCACCGAGTCTTCTCCAGACTTTACAAAGTGCGATATTTGCTCTCCTGAGCTGCACCGAGTCTTCTCCAGACTTACAAAGTGGGATATTTGCTCTCCTGAGCTGCACCGAGTCTTCTTCGGACTGTACAAAGTGCTAGTGTTTGGCTCTCCTGAGCTGCACCGAGTCTTCTTCGGACTTTACAAAGTGCGATAATTGCTCTCCTGAGCTGCACCGGTCTTCTCCAGACTTACAAAGTGCGAGTGTTTGGCTCTCCTGAGCTGCACCGAGTCTTCTTCGGACTGGGCTTCCTTCTGGACTGCTCTTCTGAGCTGGGCATTCTTCTGAACTGGGTATTTTAATTTGGAGGCCTCATCGTGCCCCCAAAGTACGATTCTGATCTTTTGATTTCCTGTGATCCCGAAGGACATGATGTTTGATCTGTTTATTCTTCCTTTTGACTGTGGATCGATTTTGAATCGGTGTAAGACCATGTTCCTGTATTGTAAGAGACTTTTGTTAATTCTTACGGCAAGTACCTTAATTGGTAGAGTTATGAACATCTTATATCTTTCTTTATTATTCATCATCTTGTTTTCTAAATGATTAATTCCTCTTTTCCTTTTTTCTTAAATTTTCTTTTAAGAAATTTAAATCATGAAGAAATAACATGCAAATTTAACAAGTTGATCCAAATTTTTTCCACTAAAAGGTTAAATTTTGTACAATATACAGATGTGATTAAAAAAAAATAAAATATAAACACAAAACTAGAAGGACTCCCTGAACAATCTATAATGGCGCATAATCTGAGAGCTCCTCTGGATCATCATCACCGTCCGATATATGAACCGGCTGGTCTGGTACTGGAGCAGCGGAGGGTCCTGCATCCGAGGCAGATGGCTGACTGGGAGGGGCTAATGGTCCCGCCTGCTGAGTAGCCCAATCCCTGGCTACCTGCTGGTATCTAGGGGGTACAACCACTGGTACCGATGATGGCTGCGCTCCTGTTGAGTCCTGCTGCTGGAACTGGACCTGAGCATATCCATCGAGAAACGGCTGCGCACAGACCGTCATGAACTGGAGTGTACTAGTAACAACCCCCCCTAACTCTCTGAAAGCGTCTCCCAGGCGAAGGGTCTAATCTGTGGAGGTGGTCCCTATACTCCTCAGCCTATCCTCCGTCTGCTCTCTAAACTCAAGCATGGACTGGGCGATGAGAGGTATGGCACCCTCCAGGACCGAAATCCTGAATATGAGAGGCTCAACTGACTCATCCACCATCTGTACGGATGCGTCTATCCTCTAGGTTGCCTCACTCTAGGAGGCCCTCATCTCGTGCCTCAGCTGACCCACGAGTCTCTCCTGCTCCTGCCTCAGATGATTAATAAGGCTCTCCTGTTCCTGGATGATCGCCTGCTGCTGATCCAGCCGATCCAATATAACTCTATCTCACTCTCCGAGCTGCCCGAGAAGGGCCCGGTCTCTCTCCTCCTGTCTATGCTCCAAAGATACGAACATAGAAGTCAATAGGGCAGTAAAATCTGGCTGCGCTGGGAAAGCTGATGACGAGTATGGAGGGGAAGCTGAATCTGGTGTCGGCTCAGGTGGTGGAGCTGTAGAAGTAGAAGCTCCCAGATCCCCCACTCTAGCATATGGGCTAAACCTCTCAGGCACCCGGGGAGCTGTCCGCTGTACTCTCGATGATGGAGGCGTAGTACTCTGTACTCTCTGTCCTGGAGGAGTAGCCAGCAACTCATCCATAGTAAACTTGATCCCCACAACAAAAGGTGTACCCAGCTGCTCCTCGTGCTGTGGCTGCGGAGGTGACCATCTGGATGCTCTGGCTGTCGGGGAGGCTGGTCCTCCTAATGCTGAGGGTGCTCGGAAATCTGATGCTCCTGATGCTCTGGGTGCTCAGGAGGCTGGTCCTGAGCCTGCTCCTCTACTGGCTCTAATGAGGGCAAGCTAAATGCGCATCTAGTCTCATGCACAGTGCGAAGTCTGTACGCCTCGAGGTGGCCCGGTATCGGTAGTATCATGGCCATCGTCATAGCCGCTGGAGCGTCCACATAAATACTCTCATCCAAAGGGCGCCCCAAGATATCTGGACGAACACGCCAACTCAGGAGCAATCTGGTAATGACCCCCCCCGACATACACCACAGGGGCTGCCCCCCTGGATACCCTCACCAGGTTGACCAAAATCTCGTGGCTGATATTGAGCCTCTGGCCTGCCATCATGGCCCACAAACTCTAGATCTCTGCGGCATTGAGGGAACCTGGGTTACCAGCTCGTCCCAAATATGAGCTGGACAAAACCCGATGAAGATATCGCAGAGCCTGTGATGAAAGTACTGTACTCTTCGCCGTATCATGATCGTACGGCACTCCTGGTAAGGCTATAACCGCCCAATGCTGACGTCTCGCTGATCTCTGGGGTGTTATGACATCCTGCCCGAATGGGAGCCCCATGGCCTTTGTAAACCGCTAACGGGTGATGCTAAAATGGTGGCCCTCAATCCAAAACTTGATGACACTCTCCTCAGTGTCAGATCTCTGATATCCGCCATAGTGTAGCATAGCGAGGAACTGCCATACCACCTCTGGGTGAGTCTAGAAAGCAGGTGTCAAAAACTCTATCCAACCCGTGCCCGCCATCAGTATATCAACCTCATCTGCCATCCCCAGAGCCTCGAGGAACGGCCTAGAAATGAAGCGACTAGCTCAGAACTGCACCTGTGCCAGTGCTGCATACCTCTGCCTAGCCTCGTTGCTCATCCAACCTGGGGCTTCAGGCTCGGGCTGATCATGCGGAGCATATCGTCGTGGTGGCATCCTGCGAATAAGATAAACAATTAGTTTGGTATTGTGGGTATAAACAGACCTTATGATAGAAATTTAGGTGGCCATTCTGACTAGATATGTCTAAACCAAAAAGATTTTAAAAAATTTGGGCAGCACCCCGGCAAGGGTGTACCCAACCTCTTGCATGAAAAGACAAAAAGAAGGGACAGGCTTCAGGCCCCAAGCAACAATATAATATTCACATCTGCTAAAAAAATTGGCAGCACCTCGGCAAGGGTGTGCCCAACCTCTTGCATAACAAAAGGAGATAGATAGAAACAGGCCTTAGACCCCAAACAACAATGCAATATAATCACATTTGCTTTCTAATTCTTAAATTATTTGCTTCAAAATATTTAAATTCCTAAGGCCATATTTATACTCTGAACACTAATTATTGTCCGAACAGCCTACATTCGTGCACTTTCTATTCATTAAAAACAAACTTCATCCTATTAACCTATTTACGGTGTCAATCAGGATTAACCAGGCCACTAAATTCATTAATTCAAAAGAAAAAAGAAATCCCCTTGCTCAAATAAACAGAGAAAAATGGGAGTATTTCACTTACCTGGGAATCGAAACTCACTGAAGAAGCCAAAAATACTGAAGACTGGTGCAAAAAAGTAATTGAAAAGACAAAAAACGAAAAGAAGCTATTGAAAACAAAGGAAAAGGCGTCAGCGTGAAGAAGAAGGAAAAGAAAACGATTTCCCGTCGGTACTTGCGTCTTTATATAGATTTTAAGTACCGACGGGATTCCCGCCCATATAGATAAAGACGGGCATTCCGTCTGTCTCTCCAGATTCCCTCATTAATTACCTAATTAATGCGCGTGATATGCACAATGCACGATTCGCCAGGTGGACAAGTACAGACGGGTTCACCGTCTGAATATAGGGACGGGTTAGCCGTCTGTCAGCCAAATCTATAAAATTCAGCCATTTCCTTGAATTTCGTGCCCCCTTCCTTATTTTAGCTCCAAAATAGGCTCTTTTCTCTAGTTTTTTCCTTTTTCCTCTTAGCAAATGTGACTTTAGCTATCAAGACATGAATTCTCCTTTCCTTTCCAAGATGCACCGTATCTTAGATGATGCTCAAATTTGGGAACACAGTACTCTTGCCCCCCTTTCTGAACTAAGGTTTTTACGGAGAGTCAAGGTAGACTACACCCTTCTTTTGGCTGCGACCCACTTCTTGGATCCTCGTTTTTATGTTTTCAGGTTCACCTATCAGGAAATATGCGCCTTGCCTGAAGAATTTGCTGCTATCATCGGAAGTTGGTATCCACCTGGTACTTTGCCTTGCGTACCTCGCTGCGGTTTGATCCAAATTCGGGATATTGCTTTGTCCTTAAGTGTAGCTCCTTCTGACGCTTCTCGTCTAGTTCCTCAGGGCCCAGTATTCTCTTTAGAACCTCTGATTGAAGCTATGGATGAATTCTCCAGCATTCCCTCATATAGCATAAGTGTCATCTTCCTCTTCTGCCTGATGAAGTATCTAGTCGTGACCTCAGAGGAACTGCTCGGAGACCCTCGTCTGTTTGGAATTCTGGATGACTTTCATCACGGGCTCACCCCTTTCCCCCTCATTCTAGCAGAGACTATCTTGGGTTTGGACTCTGTTCATGTCGGGCCTACTACTTCATTCTCTGGCAGCCCCTTATTACTCCAGGTACGTCATTTTTAAAAGGTAGTGCGTCCCTTGTGGATTTTCACACTAGCTTTTCTTAGCGGGAAGTGCATCCTTTCGGATTTTCACACAGCCCTATGCCTAATTTTTGCCTGAAGTAAACCCAACTTACTCCAATGGCTTATATTTGCCTTTTATTTTATTCTCTTTGGCTTTTATTTTCTTTGTTTTTCTTTGTTTCCCCTATCAGATTTGGTTGCAGGAGAAGTTAAAGCTTTTGTCGGAGCCCCCTCCTAGAGTCATCAATCAGTACTCTGCGAAGTGTTTCCTCCCTCGACGTCGTCTGTATTTACTTGGGACTCCTGACGAGGGCATCACCAGATTCAGTGAGATATCAAATGATGTTATTAGCTTTTCGCATGCTTGGCTTCCCTTGTCCAGTGCAGTTATTGATGGGTCTTCAGGATGTGTTCCCTTATGTGGGCTCCGTGAGGCGACCTTCTACATCACGGCTCGTTGCTCTCGTCAACTCGGAGTAACTAAGGATGTGGTGAGGCTCCCTTTATCTTTTCGAGGTGGAGTTCTTTCTGCGGCCTTTGCCTCCCGCTATCATGAGCTTTGGAGCCGACTTCCATTGAAAACCGTCATACCTTTGTTCGGGAACCATTCTACCATCTCTACCAGGGCATACAAAAGATGGATACTTAGCCCGGTGTCTGATAACCGAACACGACGACTGAGGCATTTGGCCAGCGAGGGTAGTAGTAGGGCATAGTTTAGCTTTACATGCGTTTTGAGCAGTATGTTCCTTTTTAAAGCAGAGTTGGACAATAATGTAAATGAATAAATCAAAACTTATTTCATTTCACATAATTGTGTACATTTCAGTACGATTTCAGCATACATGATCGATTTTTTGACACTAATTCAATTACGCAAGACTACATTCGTTCATGGAACCAAATTTTTACAGCATCAAACTCCTGTCTCCAATCAGCCCTCTCGGGTTTTCGTGATTGGATATTTTCTCTCAAGCCTCTAATTTTTACCCAGGATGCCTTTTTTCGGTTTTCACCCTGACGAGGCGCCCGATTTTAGCAAGGCCGCCTTTTTTCGGTTTTTGACCCGCGGGGCTTTTATTCTCTTATTTTGATTTTGGTCTTTAGCCATGGAACCTTTTGAGTCTGTCGACATTGACCGGTTCCTTGAATTCATTACCATCGCTATCCGACAAGATTGCGGCTCCTTTGGATAACAACTTCTTGAGGATAAACGGCCCTTCCCAAGTTGGTCTAAATTTTCCTCTGATATCCGGTACGCCTGGTCTCATATGTTTGAACACTAAATCCCCCTCCTTAAGTGGATGCTTTTTTACCTTTTTTCCAAATGATTTGGCCAGCCTTTTCTGATAGATTTGATTATGATAGTAAGCTTTCATCCTGCTCTCATCTAATAAGTTCAGATGCTGTAGCCTCTCTTGTATCCATTCAGCCTCCGGAATCTGAGCTTCCATGACTACTCTCAGTGATTTGAGCTCTACCTCAACTGGCAGCACTGCCTCTGTCCCATAAACCAAGGAATGCGGAGTAACGCGTGTAGACGTCCTCACCGTCGTTTTGTAACCCCACAATGCAAAGGGAAGCTTCTCTGCCCAGTCTTTGTAGGTTTGGACCATCTTAGCTAGGATCCTCTTCACATTCTTATTGGCGGCCTCTACTGCCCCGTTAGCTTGTGGTCGATAGGGGGAGGATTTGTGGTGCTCAATCCCGTTCTTCTCAAGAACCTTTCTGGTTTCCCCCATGAATTGCACCCCGTTATCAGACACTATGTGATGTGGGAGGCCATATCTGCATATCAGATTTCTTTCAATGAACCTAGCCATGTCCCTTGCGTCGATCTTCTTAAAGGACTCCGCCTCCACCCATTTTGTAAAATAGTCGATTACGACTATTATATATCTGTGTCCGTTGGATGCCGTAGGGCGGATTTCTCCAATAATATCTATTCCCCAAGCAGCGAACGGCCAGGGTGATGTTAGGCTGTGTAGTTCTGACACCGGCAAGTGTCTTAAGTCCGCGTACTGCTGGCATGGCTGGCACTGCTTCACGTATTTTGAGCAATCGTTATCCATCGTAAGCCAGTAGAAGCCTTGCCTCATGATCTTTTTAGCCAAGGTCAGCCCGTTCATATGGGTTCCGCATACTCCGGCGTGTGTTTCTTCCATTACCCTCCTGGCCTCTTTATCGTCCAAACACCTCAATTGGATGCCATCAGCTTGCCGTTTGTACATTATCCCATTTATACAAATGAACTGGGTAGACAGCTTGCGAATCATCCTTTGATCCTTTTCGGTAGCCTCCTCTGCAAATGTCGCATTCTCTAGGTAATTCATAATGTCATGATACCACGGCTTCCCATCTGCCACTTCTACTTCCATAACTGATCTCGATTCGAAGCTAGGTCTCTCAGAACTATAGATTAACACTGGCTTCATGTGCACTCCTTCGGGGTTGTCCCACATTGATACTAACGTGGCAAGCGCATCGGCCAACTGATTTTCATCCCTGGGAATGAAATGGAATGTGCATACTTCAAACTGACTGCTCAGGTCTCTCAAGTGCTGGATATATGGCATTAGTCTCTCTTCTTTCACGGCCCATTCACCTCGGATTTGATTGACCACCAGGGAAGAATCGCCAAACACTTCTACCTGCTTTCCTCCTAAAGCTATTAATGCCTCCAATCCAAAAACACATGCTTTGTATTCAGCTTCGTTATTGGTAGCCTTGAATCTCAACTTTTTCGCCAAGGGAAGCTTTTCATCGTCCGGGGTTATCAAAATGACTCCTACTCCTGCCCCTTTGTTTTTCACAGCTCCGTCAAGGTGTAATTTCCAACCTTGAATCCCGATAGCTGCCACATCCTCATCTGGAAAGTTAAACTCGTATGAGTCTCCTTGGATCGGGTGTTCTGCTAGAAATTCCGCCACTGCACGCCCTTTGATGGTCTTCCGGGTAAGATACTGTAAACACCGGGTCCTGAGTCAGCCTAGATCGAAGTTACCCAATGATGATAATTGCCTTCACAGGCTTAAAAAGTTAAAAGTGATGGTTTTCTCGTCAAATTTGCATTTTAGAGTGAAAAATTAGAAAATAATAAAAAATATTTAAAAAAATTAATTTTGAAAAATGGGGGCTTAAAATTATAGTGTTTTTAGTCAATTTAAAAAAAAAAAAAAAATTTCGGACCGCGAGTGTCGGGCGCGGCAGTGCGCTGGGCGCGATTTGGCGACGCGCGGCGCCGCCAATGCCGCGCGTCGCTAAAGATCGACGCGCAGCGTTGCGCGCTGCGCGCCGCACCGAGCGCTGAGGCGCGCGATTTCTGCGCTTCTGCGCGCGGATTTCGCGCGGCTGCGCTGCGTGAGGCCCCGTCGCTCTATAGCGACGGGCTGGCTGGCCGTCGGTATAGGGTTTCATACCCTATTTCCCTCTTTTCAGCCTTTTTTCCGATTTTTTCACCCAAAAATCTGTTTTCTATCCCATTTTTTGGGGTTTTTGACTTCAAATTAAATCCTAAAAATATTTTTTTAGATAATTAATTAATAAAGATTGATTTTATCATTAAAAATAAATGAATTTTGTGTTAAAATAGGCATTTTCCTTAATTAAATTAGGGCAAACTTTTTTGATTCTATAAAGAGTTTATGATGAAATCAAAAGGAGCTCCACACATTTTTTAGACCTAAAATTTCCAGAATTCTTCATCTTCTTCCACTAAAATTCCAGATTTATTCCCCAACCAAAAATCAAAAAGAAAAATCAAATGTTTCATTCTTTTTCCAACATAATTTCTTCTAAACATATTTTTTAGAGGAAGTTTTATTGTTTGATTTAATTTTTGAGACAAATAGAATAATTATTTGTTCTCAAAATTGTTTTTAATCTTTTATTTTGTGTTCAATAAAACTTTTTCATTGATTTTGTTTTGAATCTTTTTTTGATAAAAAATTGATTTTGAGACAAATAAAATAATTGTTTGTCATCAAAATCTAATTTTTATTTGATTTTCTAAAATAAACCTTCAATCAATTTTTTATGAACAAAGTGATTGATTGTTCTTGAAATCATTTTTCTTTATATTAATCAATAAAAACTTTTTTTTGATAAAAATCATTTCTTTAGGCAAAGGTATCAATTCTTTGTTCTTAAAGAATTTTTGATCATTTTTTTTTCATGTTTCTTGGAATGAAATTCCAACATTTTCATCATATTTCACTCTACTATTGTGAATCATCAAACAAAGAAATCGATCATCTTTTACCTTCATCGAATCCGAAACTCTGAGGGTAAACATTCTGGGCTTGTTTTTATTATTTCTTTTGGTTCATATCTAATTTATTTATGTATATTTTATTTTATTGTTTTCATTTATTTTATTTTATTATTTATTTCAGATTTGATTTATTTAATTTGTTTATATATATGATTTTTATTCACATAAATATTGATTGTTTATTATTTTTAACATGTAATTAATTTATTTCACTTTAATTCATCATTATTTTTAACATGTAATTAATAAATTCATTTTAATTGATCTTTTTGCCATGTAAATGGTTTATATCATTTGTGAACATATTTAATTAATCATATTGTTCCATTTAATTGTTTTCATCATTCTTTAATTGTTTTCATTTATTATTCTTTTCTTTATCATTTTATATATTCTTTGATTCGTTTATCTTCATCATCATTGTTATCATGTTCATATTTTCATGTACTAATTAATTAACATGTTTTATTTTATTTTCATCACATCATTCAATCATTTGTCATACATAATGCATGTTTCTCATTCATTTTGTTTTGTTAACATTTTGATTCAATTATCATTCTTTTTATATCATCTTATTTTATTTTAATTTGTTATTCATTATTTTGTATGTTTAATTAATTTAATTGATTTAATTACTAACATTATTTTATTTGTATTTGTTTTTATGTCTAAACTCATTTTTTCGCTTGGGCGTTTTTGCGAGCACATCGGGAGGTCCAAAAAGGCTCATTTGGTTCATATATTTATTTTCTTTATTTGTAATATTTTATTTAATTTTGCCATATAATTTTCTTGTAAAATTATTTATTTAGGCTCGCTAGAAAGAAAATCACAAAAACGTTTCTATTAATTAACTTGACATTTTTTTTCTAAATAAAAGGGGACCAATGTCCTAGTTTTTCATACCCAAATAAATCATCACATCAAAACTGTTTCATAATAAATATGCATGCGAGGACCAATGTTCTCACTATTAATGAATAACCCGTTTTATGCATGTATTTCACTTTTATAAATGGGAGTTGTATTCCGCTCCTAGTGTTATTGTAATTTATTTTTAAATGCTTTATTTTGGATTTTGCTTACATTTACCGCTTTTGATATGAATGATTGCGCCTTTAATTTAAATTGCATTGTGTGGAAAGTTGATGAAACAATGAATTCAAAACTTAATTATAATATTAATCAAGGTATAAATAAATGAGAAGTCCTGAACCAGCTCTGGTCTTTAGGCTCAAGAGGCCAGAGGTTTACCCTCCAAGACACCTCTTGTGTCACGAGGCTTTAGCGTTAATCCTAGGCTCCTTAGGGCGAGAGGTTTACCTTCCCCCTTTGGCTGGCCCAAAATGGATACTAAGCGCAGTCTTAGGCTCTCCGAGGCGAGAGAAACTTTCCCAATGTTCTATTGGGTGGCGACTCCATGAAACCTCCTTGTTGCTCAACATAGACGCACTTGCGATTTATTGCAAGCTGTCAACGGACCCACAATTGCCCGATCGCCCACATGCGGGCGGTCGAAGGGGCGGCAGCGAGGATCCGGCGCGCGTCACAGATACTCCACATCAAATTCTTGAAGTAACAGCAACCACCTACCCATTTTTCCAAGCAAAGATGGGGCATCTTGCAAATATCTCAAGGGATTCTGCCTCGCGACTGCCTGTACTTTGTAAGCATGAAAGTAATGTCGCAATTTCTTAGAAGCCCAGATTACTGCAAGGCAAATCTTTTCTACCTCTGTGTATTTGACTTCGTAGGCTAAGAATTTCTTGCTGAGGTAATAAACAGCAAATTCCACTCCAAAATCATCCTCTTGGGCCATCATAGCACCTACAGAACTATCCTCTATGGCCAGGTATAGGATCAGCGGCTTGCCTGGCCGTGGTGGTCTCAGTACCGATGGATTCAACAAATATTCTCTGACAGCATCAAAAGCCTTTTGACAACTCTCGTTCCATACTACTGGTTGATCTTTTCTGAGTAGTTTAAAGATTGGCTCACATATCGAAGTAAGCTTAGCGATAAATCTACTGATGTATTGCAACCTGCCCAGAAAGCTTCTTACATCCTTCTCTTTCTGCGGTATCGGCATTTCTCTGATGGCCTTAACCTTATCCGGGTCAATCTCAATCCCCCTTTTACTAACTATATGTCCCAGCAGCTTCCCTGAGGTAACACCAAGGATACACTTTTTAGGATTCAACCGCAAGTTGTACTTATCTATCCTTCGAAAGAACTTTTCCAGGGCTTCAAAATGGCCTTCTCTAGTGGCTGACTTGATCATCATGTCGTCCACGTATACCTCTACTTCTTTATGAATCAATTCATCCAATATCTTCATTGCCATCCTTTGATAAGTGGCCCCTGCATTTTTCAGGCCAAAAGGCATCACGCGATAAGCATAAGTCCCCCACTCTGTGATGAAGGCCGTCTTTATCCGATCAATTATTTCATTGAGAATTTGATTGTAGCCTGCATAACCATCCCCGAAGCTATACATCTCACAAGCAACGGTGTTGTCTATTAGTACGTCTATATGGGGCAATGGAAAATCATCTTTTGGACAGGCCTTATTCAGGTCCCGATAATCCACACATACTCTTACTTTGCCATTCTTCTTGGCTACAAGGACAACATTGGCCAACCATGTTGGGTATTGCACCTCGACTAGAAACTTGGCTTTGATTTGCTGGCGAATCTCTTCTTTCACTTTCTCTGCCCATTCCGGCCTAAGCCTTCTCAACTTCTGCTTAACAAGCTTATGGTCTGGATAGGTGGGGATAGCATGCTCTGCGACTTTTCGATCGATTCCTGGCATATCTTCGTAGGTCCAGGCAAAGACTTTTTCATATTTTTTTAAGATTCTCTCAAATTTTTCTCGCTCTTCAGGAGTTATATTTAATGCTATCAAAATTTCTTTTGGATTTCCTAGGGTTCCAAGATTGAATAGAGTAGCATCAGTTGAATCAATATCAAATATGGATGGATAATGATCATGATCATGCATAGTGAAATCATCAGAAACATCACACAAGTAAGCAAAACCATTCAATTTATTAATAAGATTGAAATTGTCGTTAACATCATTGAAAAGTTCTGGAGGAAAAAGAAGATCTAAACTATTTTCCTCTTCCTCCTCTGCTAGCGTATCTGCCGTAGTCGACGGTTCCGCATCACATCTACCCTTTGGAGGCTCTTCATTCACCTACCGTACAGCTTCCTCTATCTTGGCCTTTCCTTTCAGCTGGGTGGTTATCATCTTTTCAGTAATTATTTCTTCCGACGTCTCGCGGTCCCAAATTGTCCTACTGGTCATGATTTCTTCATCCCAAAAACCCTCTACTGGCTTGATTAATCCAATGCCCCAGTCATAGACATCATTGAAAACCTCGAACCCTGGCACAATTCTTCCATCCAGCTACTGCGGTTCATTTTCTCCTGCATAGGCACATGCTGCGGTTGCTGGCACAAAGGTCTTCCGAATATGGGGAACTTCCATTTTTGACTTCTCGCCCTTCTTTACAGCACCTGTATATCCCAGACCCCTCTTGTCCTTTTGACCCTTAGTGGTAACGGATGTCGGTATCCCTTGAGAATTCTTGCCCAGCCCTGCACCAGGGAGGAATGACATTTTCTTCATCATATTCAATACCTGGGGGCTTTCTTCCTTCTGCTCTTCTTTGCCTATCATGATGACATGAAACCCACTAAACGGCTGCCTGGCTATTTCCAGCACTGAAACCTGATTCTCTCATGCAGCCTTTATAGTCACGATCTGGCCTTCATGAGGTATCTTTACCATCTGATGCAATGTAGAGGGGACTCCTCCCAATCTATGAAACCATGGTCTGCCTAGCAAAGCTGAGAAATTGGCGGGTATGGGCAACACCACAAACTCTACTTTTGACTCTACCAGTCCCGTTTTCACCACCGCCGTGAATGTCCCCGAAGCCTGCCTACGCGAGTTGTCATATGCCGTGATGGTAAGATCAGATTTTGCCAACATATCCTCTGTTACCCCGAAAGCTGCTATTGCTACCTGTGGGCATACATTTATGGAAGAACCATCATCTACCATTACATAGGTGGTATGCTTTTGGTTAATCTGTGCCCTTATGTACAGAGGGCGATTATGGTTGCGACCTTCTGCCGGCAGGTCCGCACTGGTAAAAACAACATTTTCTCCCGATCCTCCTTTTACTACCTCCAGAAGTTCCGTAGGTGAAATAGTTGTAGCCACAGTTGCTTCGCACAAAGCCTCCACCACCTTCTGCCTATGTGATGGCGACTGTCTCAAAAGATCCCATATTGAAATCTGAGCCGGCGTCTTTTTCAGTTGCTTGACAATCGGATCTTCCTCCGGCTCCTTTCCCCTTCTGTCCTCAATCAGCTCTTGTGGCTTCTCCACTTCCGGGGCTATCCTTCCACTCCGGGTCATAGCTCCCACTTCTTTCCTCTTTGGCTCTTCTCCTTCCTTTTCCGAACCCCAAAGGTCGAAAAATGTTTCCAAATCATCATTTTCAGTTCCACTATCATCAGTGGACCAGCAATCTATCACTGCAGCGGGAAGCCCTTCTTCACTCCCCTCATAGAGGCTCGTGACAGCAGTGTGGATATCGTTGCCGTATAATTCCTTCAACACAAAGTTCTCGGGCAAACTGGACCCGATAATATTCACTGGTGGAGGCATGTTATTGTACCTAGCTTTCTTTTGACCCCCTCTCTTTTCTGGATCTGTGATCTGTTTTGAGTCAATCAAATCCTGAATTGCGTGCCTCAAAGTCTTGCAGTTGTCGGTTGCATGTCTAGTGTGCTGATGATATGCACAATACTAGTACCCATGATAAGGACCTCCCAATATTGGAAAAATGTCTCGGAGTGGCGTTTGTAGTTGACACCTCAGCAATCTTCCTTGTACCACTAGCAGAACTTGTTGGTCTACTAGCCCCTTGACTCCCGCTACCCCTCTTAGGATAGTTCTCATTTCCTGCTTTCCTAACAAGGTACTCTCCTTCGGCCTCAATGGCGATGTCCTTCAGGGACTCCCAATCTTTTAGTCCTTTCATCCTTAATCCATCCCTCAAATATGGGCTCGCATTTTTAATGAATAACCGTATTTGATCCTGAGTATCTGGTTTCCTCTTCATTTGCATCACCTGATTCCTCCTTCGGGTTAGATACTCATGGAAGGACTCTCCTTCTCTTTGCTGTAACAGTTCCAGGTCCTTCAGGGTTATCTCCATCCTTGTACTACAATCATATTGCCTCAAAAATTCTTCTGTCAATAAATCCCAGTCTTCCTTAGTTCGGCGATCGAGCCCGTGATACCAATCCACTGCCGGGCCCGTCAAGCTCAAGCAAAAGTACTCAATTTTCTGCTTTCTCGTCAAAGTGGTGCCCTTTATCACCAGTGAGTACTGCTTTATATATGCTAGGGGATCAGAAGTACCGTCAAACTTTGGCACGTTCAGCATCTTAAAGTTCATTGGGACTAGATCTTCTCCTTATAACTCTTTATCCTCAGGATTCACTCCTTGGCCCTTCGTCAACATCCTCGTCATAGCTTCAAATCTCTCTTCCACCTTCCTCCAGATGGCCACTTCAATTTGAGGGGCTTTCCCTTTCTCAGACATACGTTCCTCATATTCCTCATCTTCCTAATCATCATCCAGCCTCGGGACAGGTCTCCCCCTTTGTGCCCCCGAAGTAGTAGCTCTTAGGTTCACGAGTGGCGGGCGAGTTTCATCTTGTGGGTCCTCTCTGACCTCTTCTTTATCATTATTCCTCACTGGAGGAGGTTGTGGGTTCTGCGGGGCTGCTTGTTGACCCACTGCGGTTATCATTGCCAGCATCCGGTTCTCAAACTCTTCCAACCTTCGGCCCACTTCCTCTGCTATCATTGCCCTGGTGGCCTCTGCCCCTCTCAGTGAGTTTACCATTTCTTCGGGTACAGAAAACTGATCTGAAGTGGTGTAACTGGTCTCAGAAGAATTGTCCGGATACTCTATCCTTTCTGGTAACTCAAAAAATGGATTCCTGCATAGCCGTCCCCGGGACCCCCTTGTCCACCTAGGCGAATCTATGATGGCTGAAAAACACAAGGGTCAGGATGATGCATGATTGTGCAAAAAAACAAAAATGCATGATCGTGCTATGCAACATTCACAAGCCACATGCAAGCACGTAGGTCCTTCCAACCTTATTACTCCCGCACACGAGGTTACAGTCTCTTTCCTAGGTGGGATTGGCCCATGGGTCAATCTGGGGACCCGACGAACGCGTATGGTGCACGGTGAAAAGCCGGCAGCATAACCTCTCCTAACTAATGCACAGGCGAATGGGTTATGATCATTATGTATTTAGGCAGTCCGGATAAGTCATCTTGGGCCTATCGGGGCATGAAAGCCTTTGATTAGGCGACCAGTTAAACTATATGGGTTTGTCCAATACATAACGATCCATACAACAAGCATAGTATTAGGGTTCATACCACTTAGGGGAAGTAACTATTTCCATTTACATGAGCTTTAGTCAAAGGGTGGTGTTACTCTAGGGCTACCCAAGCATGATCCCTGCCGACGGGTCTAACTCATCACGAGCATAACGACCGATCGGGTCATCATTTAATATACCACGATGTTACGAGGCTTGGGCTGGTGATTATCCTTAACACTTCCCTTAATTGAGTGAAAATAGGGTCATGCTACGGGAACGCACCGGGGCTAAAAGAGGGACCAAACTAGCATATATCTAAGGCTCTAATGTGATGCTATGCAGTTTTAAAAGAAGATGAAATTTTTAAGCTAAAACTTTATCATAATTTTTAACCAAGGTACTTTCAAATCGAAGTCTCGAGTAGTTTCCCCAGTGGAGTCGCCACTGTGACGCGCGCCGAACCTCGCTGCCTCCCGAAAGCCCGCTCTATGGCGATCAGGAGATGTTCATAAAACCTGTAAGGTATTTACAAGCTGCGTCTATTTTGGGCAACAAAAAGGTTTCTTGGAGTCGCCACCCAATAGAACATTGGGAAGGGTCGTCTAGCTTTATCGAGCCTAAGACGGCACATACATATCCATCTTGAGCTAGCCAGAGGGATCTTGGAGGCTTTATCCTCTACTCCCCTAGAGCCTAGGATTGTATATTTAAGCCTTTTGGTGGGACTCAAGAGGTGTCTTGAAAGTCCTAGCCCACTCGCCTCTTTGAGTCCCAAAGACCAGAGTGAGTTCGGGACTTCTCATTTATTTATAGCTTGATTAATTTTATAATTAAGTTTTGAATTTATTGTTTCATCAACTTTCCATACGATGCATTTTATTAAAGGCGCGATTATTCACATTCAAAGCGGTAAATGGAAGCAAAAATCAAGATAAAATGTTCGAAATAAATTACAATAACACTAGGAGCGGAATACAACTCCCATTTGTAAAAGTGCAATACATGCATAAAACGGGATATTCATTGGAATGAGGACTTTGGTTCTACCATACATATTTATTACAAAAAACCATACATATTTATTACAAAAAGTGGTTTTTAGGAAGTGTCAGTTTTATTGGCTAAAATGGGACATTGGTCCACCATTCCCGAGAAAATCTCCAGGTTTAATTGTTAAAAGGCTTTTGGTCCTTTTTACCTTAACGACGTAAAAACCATTTTCATAACAATATAAATAAGAGGTAAAGGATAAAAAATGAACCCGAATAGAGATCCTCAGAATGGCGCAACCACCATCTCTCATGACTCTAACTTCGAATGGTCAGAAAAGCACTCACTAGGATAAACATGTTAGCAACAAAAATAATAAACTAAAAAAACGTGAATAAAAATAAAAATGAGAATTTGCCTAGGGACGGCCTCTTGTATCATGCCAGCGGCCGTCCCTAGTAAGGGAAAACAAATTAAAAAAAAACCTCTTAAATCTTTTGTAAAAAAAAGGGGTAATAAAAAATCATTGTAAATCAAATTAAATTATATCAATGTTAATCCAAAATGTTTACCCTCGGATTTGACCTTTTAGGGTGGATGTCGAATGATTTTGTCCCCGTGTGCCTCGCAAGTATCAAATAAGAATCAGATCAAAGAAAGAAAATTTATATTGTTCTTTTTTTGAAAACATGATAGCAATCGAGTGTTCGAATTAGTTATATTGATGGAAACGACTGAATTTCGTCACCTCAATTTGAATTAATTCGTAAGAAAAATTTGAAGAAATCGATTAATTAGAAGACGTTTTATCAAAATAAAACTCTATAGATGAACAGAGATTTATAAACTTTTTGCGTAATTTGCTCACAGAAAACCTTTTCTGAAAAGCAATTTTCCCCAAAAATATTAGATAGTTTTTCTTCTAAATAAAATCTCTCTAAAATTTTCTCTCCTTTTCCAAATTCCCCAAATTTTCTAACTCCTAAAACTGAAATTTGATCCTTTATTTATAGGATTTTATGAGATAATTAAGATAAACCTCTATCTAAAGTTTGAATTTTAAAAGGACTTTAAAATTCAAGTTTTTAGATAAATTCTATCCCTATTTTGAAAGAAAAGAAGATTAAATTTTATCCAATCCGGCGTGATCTAGCCAGTTACCGTACTGACGGGCTTCCCTGCAGATACCGATGGCCGTCCCTACTAAAGGCACATGCGGGAAACTGAGTAGGGACGGGCACGATCCTAGAGATGGGCGTCCCTACTGCGCCACGGGTCCGTCCCTACTACGCCTAGGGACGGGTATCATCCCAAGTAGAGACGGGCATCCCTACACAGACGGGAATCCCGTCTGTGGAGCAAAACTCCCCAAATTTTGTAAAATTTATCCAACTCTTTCAAAACTCCATGTTATAGAAAAAGATTTTAATCCTTGCGAGACCGAAAGACGAAAACCTCTGAATTTTATCTCCCTATCCGAGAAAAATCGACGTTGATCTCTTCATCGGGTAACTCCGACCTGGACTGCCTCAAGACCCGGTGTCTACAGTTGTCTACTACCTCAGCAAGAAATTCTTGGCCTATGAGGTCAAATACACAGAAGTAGAAAAGATTTGCCTTGCAGTAATCTGGGCTTCTAAGAAATTATGACATTATTTTCATGCCTACAAGGTACAGGCAGTCGCGAAGCAGAATCCCCTGAGGTACTTGCAAGAGGCCCCGTTCTTACTTGGGAAAATGGGTAGATGGTTGTTGTTACTTCAACAATTCGATGTAGAGTATGTCACTCGGAAGACCATCTAGGGACGTGCAGTGGCTGAGTTTCTAGCAGAACACCCAATTCAAGAAGACTCATAAGAGTTTAACTTTCCAGATGAGGATGTGACTGCCATCGGAGTTCAGGGTTGGAAATTGCACTTTGATGGAGCCGTAAACAGCAAAGGGATAGGAGTAGGAGCCATTTTGACAACTCCGGACGACGAGAAGCTTCCCTTGGCGAAAAAGTTGAGATTCAAGGCTACCAACAACGAGGCTGAGTATGAAGCTTGTATTTTTGGATTGGAGGCCTTAATAGCCTTAGGAGCAAAGAATGTGGAAGTGTTCGGTGATTCCTCCCTGGTGGTCAATCAAATTCGAGGTGAATGGGCCGTGAAAGAAGAGAGGCTAATGCCATATATCCAGCGTTTGAGGGGCCTCCACATTTTTTTAGACCTGAAATTTCCAGAATTCTTCTCCTTCTATTTTCTCTTCAAAAAATTTCAGATTTCTCTTTTAATTAATAAGGTTTAATTGGAATTAAAAATCAATTTTCAATTCTTAATTATTCCAATTAATTTCTTTGTTTTTCCTACACAAGAAATTAATCATCACTTTGAAATCAATTTCTTTCCAATTTTAAGCATACAAATTAATTCCTTTGTTTTCTCCATAAACAAAGAGAATTAATTTTATTGCTAAATTATTCTTTCAAGCAATTTTCCGGAAAATCATCACTTTTCCTTCATCAAATCCAATACTCTGAGGGTAAATATTCTAGGCTCAATTTCTATTCAATTTTATTTTTATTTAAGTTATTCATGTATATTTTATTGTTTTTATTGATTTATTTATTGTTTTCATTTATTCATTTGTTGTGTTGATTTTATATTTGTTCTATTTAATTGTTTATATATGATTTTATTTTTATTCATGTGAATATTGTTTTCTTTTAATTCCTAACATGTCAATAATTTATTTTATTTTGATTCCTCATTATTTTTAATATGCAAATAATTAATTAATTTTTGTTAATCATTTTTGCCATGTAAATAGTTTATATTAATTATGAACACATCAATTAACCTTGTCATATATCATTATTATTTTCATCATTCCTTTGTTTACTAACTTTTATTATTCTTTTTATCATTGTTACATGATTTATTTATTATAATTTATTTATTTATTCATTTATTATTTTTCACTTTTCATCATTATTTTCATCATGTGTATATTTTCATGTATTAATTAATTAACATGTTTTATTTTATTTTCATCATATCATTTAATCATTTATCATATATAATTCATGTTTCTCATTTATTTTTTGGTTTGTTAACATTTTGGTTCAATTATCATTCTTTTCATGTCATCTTATTTTATTTTAATTTGTTATTCATTATTTTGTATGTTTAGTTCATTTAATTGATTTAATTACTAACATTATTTTATTTGTATTTTATTTTTTATATCTAAACTCAATTTTTTGATTGGGCGTTTTTGGGAGCACATGGAGAGGTCCAAAAGGCTCGCTCGGAATATTTATTTTTCTTTATTTGTAATATTTTGTTTATTTGGCTTTTTTTATTTATTTTTGCCATATAGTTTTCTTGTAAAATTATTTATTTAGGCCCGTTAGAAAGAAAGTCACTAAACCATTTTTATTAATTAACTTGGTATTTTTCCTAAATAAAAATGGGACCAATGTCTCAATTTTCTCCATCCAAAATCATCACACAAAAATTGTTTCATAATAATATGCATGCGAGGACCAATGTCCTCACCATTAATGAATATCTCGATTTATGCATGATCTGTATTTTATTTACAATGGGGGTTGTATTCCGCCCCTAGTTTTATTGTAATATTTTTATATGTGCTTTATTTTACTTATGCTTTTACCGCTTTTCTTAAATGTATTTTGTGCGCTTTAATTAATTGCATTAAATGTATGTGAAATGGGATGAAATAATAAATTCAAAACTCGATTATAAACTTAACCAAGGTATGAATAAATGAGAAGTCCCGAACTCACTCTGGTCTTTGGGGCTCAATGAGGCGAGAGGTCTAGGACTTCCAAGACACCCCTTGAGTCTCACCAAAAGACTTAAATTTAAAAATCCTAGGCTCCAGGGGGTAGAGGCTAAGACCTCCAAGATCTCTCTGGCTAGCCCAAGATGGATATGTATGCGCCGTCTTAGGCTCGCTGAGGCTAGACGACCTTTCCCAATGTTCTGTTGGGTGGCGACTCCAAGAAACCTCATTGTTGCCCAAAATAGACGCACTTGTAAATACCTTACAAGTTTTATGAACCTCTCCTGATCGCCCTAAAGCGGGCCCTCGGTAGGCCACGGGGTTCGACGCGCATCACAATAGCTATGCAACCAATCTCATTTCTCATATCAATTACAAGTCCTCTAAACCTATTCAAAAGTCATTCTCAACCAATTCATCCTTCTAACAATATGTTCACCTACTTACCAACTTCCCAATAATCTCAACTTCCACACAATTAAACTTCAATTCAAATAGTTATAACTACAAGTTCACCAGGACCTTAAACATGTTTAAGTTACCATATTTATGTCCAAGAATCACATATCAATCAACTTGCAGAATCCCTCTCCTCATAATTTATACATTCAACATTATATCTGAAAATTAGGGTTAAAGCACAATGATCATTTTCTAGTCAAACCAATACATAATTTCCATTGAAATCATAAATAACACCCTTAATACTCTAAATTTAATTAATTAACAATAAGAACACAAAATAAAGCAAGTTCCCAAAACTCTTCTTTTATGCTCCTAAAGGGCTCCCTTTGTACTTGGTTCTCCAATCTTACCTTTCCTTCATCTTTCTATGATTCAACCACTATAATTACAGCCCAATTTCCAAAATTAGAACACAATGTTATCATCCATTCAATTTTAAAAGAAAGAAGAGAAGATGAAGGAAAAGTCCATTAATTAACCACTTACCTTACTTAAATGATCATACCACACTTCCAAACACCATGCAACCCATAGAATTCTCACATACACCAACTATTAACTTCAAGATTATTCAATTGAGTGAAGAAATAGGGAAAAAAGTGAAAGTCTAGCCGTGAAGAAGGAGATGAAATGCAGAAATTGCACTTTCTCTCTCAAAGCCCTTTATATTGCATGGCTTGAGTGGGTTGGCAAAGCCACTAGGCCACACGTGGATTCCACCCTCCCATCCCAAACCTGCCATTTTTTCCTTAAACACCATTAATCCTTAATCCTTTTAATTAGGCTAATTGATCCAACTTAGTGTTTAATCATGCACAAATGCCAATAAGCCACTTAACTTCCTTTGTTTACTCAATTAAGTCCCTAATATTATTACATTTAAGTCCAATACTAACCAATCTATTTCTCACTCATCCCAATTACCCTACTTAAGCCAATTACTACTAGGGTATATTTCAGGCCATTACAGATGGTGTGCTGTACAAACAGTAAATTGATGGTATTCAACTAAGATGTTTAGATGAAAAAGAGGCTAAAAAAGTTATGGAAGAAACTCATGCTGGGGTCTGTAGGGCTCACATAAACGTTTTAATGATAGCGAAAAAGATTATGCGACAAGGGTTTTATTGGCTCACAATGGATACGAACTGTTCGAAATATGTGAAGTAGTGTTAATTATGCCAATAACATGTGGACTTAAGACATTTGCCAATTTCAAAATTGCACAACTTAACATCACCTTGGCCATTTGCAGCTTTGGGAATAGATATTATAGCAGAGATACGCCTTACAACGTCTAATGGACATAGGTTCATCATAGTCGCCATTGATTACTTCACCAAATGGGTAGAGGCTGAATATTTCAAGAAGATTGATGCCCGGGACATGGCCATGTTCATTAAAAAGAATTTGATTTGTAGATTTGGTCTCCCACACCACGTTGTGTCTGATAATGGGGTACAATTTATGGCTAAAACTAAGAAATTGTATTGCATCGAGCATCACAAGTCCTTTCCATATCGCCCACAGGCCAACGGGGTAGTTGAGGTGGCAAATAAAAATATCAAGAAGATATTGTCCAAGATGGTTCAAAACTACAAGGATTAGGCAGAGAAGTTGCCTTTTGCACTTTGTGGTTATAGAGCTACCATCAGAACTTCTACGGGAGCTATGCTATTTTCTTTATTATACGGGACTAAAGCAATACTGCCAGTTAAAATAGAGCTCAAATCTTTAAGCCTAGATCCCGTATACTAAAGCAATACTGCCAGTCAAATCTTTAGTATATGGAAGCCTAGATCCCGGAGGCTGAATGGGCACGATAACGATTACTGCAACTGAATCTGTTAGATGAGGATAGGCTGCTGTGACGCGCGCCGGACCCCGCGGCCGCCCCTCTGACCGCCCGTTTGAGGGCGATCAGGTAATTGAGGATCCATTGGCAGCTTGTAAAGATATTTACAAGTGCATCTATTTTGGGCAACAAGGAAGTTTCATGGAGTCGCCACCCAATAAAACATTGGTAAAGTTTCTCTTACCTCAGAGAGCCTAAGATAACGCATGTATCCATTTTGGGCCAACCAAAAGGGGTCTTGGAGGGTGAACCTCTCTCCCTTGGAGCCTAGGATTCACTGATTAAGTCTTTGAAAAGGACACAAGAGGTGTCTTGGAGGTTCCAATGAGTGATCGGAAAAACCTCTCGCTTCGTTGAGCCCAAAGACCAGAGCTGGGTTCGGGACTTCTCATCTATTTCTACCTCGATCATTTTATGATTAAATTTTGAACTAATTAATTCACTCCCTTTCCACACGATGCAATTGAATTAAAAGTGCATTTTATTCACGTGTTAAAGCGATATATAAATAAAGGAATATTAAATAAAAAAAAATTACAATAACACTAGGAGCGGAATACAACTCCCATTTATAAATGTGCAATACATATATAAGACGAGAGATTATTTATTTTGAGGACTTTGGTCCTCGAATGCATTTATTATAAAAATGATGCTTTTATTGTGGAAATTTTTCATTGGATGAAAAATAGGACATTGGGTCCTTAATTTTATGAAAATCTCCCTTTATTAAATATAAAACATTCATTAATTTTTATATTTAGCAAGATACAAAAAGGTACATTCATGTACATAAAATTATTAATAAATAAACAAATGAGTGAAATAACTAAGAAGGTTAGAAAACTAAACCGGACGAAATCCTCCGAGCATGGTAGATTGCCCCTCGAGCTCAGGACAGTCCAAGAAAATCATATATGCTCACAAAAGTTTAATGGGTGTTAATGTACAAAAAGCGTAATATAAATAAAGCTCTAAGACTTGAGAGAGATAGAAAAAGGAAAAGAAAAGGGGGTTGGAAAATATGGAGATAGAACCCAGGGACGGCCACTACCGAGTGACCGACGGGCGTCAGTCAAGGTGACCAACGTGTCCCGTTGCTCACTCGAGAGAGGGCGTCTATGGGAGGGGGTGACCGATGGGCGTCGGTGAAATAGATGACCCGTCGATCACCGTTGTCTCAAAAAAACGACAGCGAAACTATTTTTTCAAGGCAAACACAGATTTTTACCACAAAACCGAGATGAAAAGGATCAAAATAAAGAAAGTTAAAAACAAAAAGGGCGAAAAAAGCAAGAATAAGAATAAAGATGAAATAATACGGGGAAGAAGTCCGGAATATTTACCCTCAGATAATATTTTGGTTTGATTTTTGGTGTTGATTAAAGTCCCACACGCTCCACGAGAAGAAAAAATGAGAGGTCAAAAATGAGGAAAAGAGATTATTTCCTTCTTGATCCTTCAAAAGACTGAATTTTGGAATCAAAACCTTAGGAAAACTAATTAGATTTAGCTCCTTTTTAATGGTTTGATTCTTAAACTAAAAGAGATTTCTTAAGATTTATGTTTGTTGGAAGAGAGAAAAACAAGTGTTAATTTTGACAGAGTTTCCCCCTTTAGAAATTTCTACAACCCCTTTCTAGGTGGGAAATGTAAGCTTTTATAGACCAGGGGTTACCGACGGGCGTCGGTTGCACAGACGGGCATCGGTTCAATCCTACAGACACAAGGATTCAACCGACGGGCCTACAACTCTTACCGACGGGCGTCGGTTCAATCCTACTGACACAAGGATTCAACCGACGGGCCTGCAACTCTTACCGACGGGCGTCGAAAAGTGCGAGTGTGTGACACCCCTTACCCGTACTCAAGCGATCCCATCCCATGAGGAGTAAGATGCCGTACGAATCAGGGTGCTACCAAACAAAGCAGAGAACAATGCATAGATAAACATACACAAAAGCGGAGGTAATTAAAAACTTTTGCAAAGTATAAAAAAGCGAAAGCTGATCATGCATTAGTATAACGGAGGCATTACATTACTGTTCTGATCAATCAAGAAATACAACAATTAATTATAAATCCCAAAATTACATAAACAAAAGCGGAAGCTATTAAAAAACAAAAAATAAGAGAGTTCTATACAACAAGAATCTCAAAATACAAAACTCAGTCCTATTCTAAACCCTGCTGCATTGGCTTGGACTGCGGCAACTCTCCTAAAGCAACTCCTTCCGCACCTGCACGGGTAAACACACCGTGCTAAGCAATAAACGCTTAGTGGGGAACCACACATATATCAAAGGACAACAATTCACAACGGTCGTCAAGGCAAAACACAAGCGTACATCATAATATACCATACACATAGCATATCAATTGCATAAGAATGCATATACTAAGCCATACATTCAGAAGCTCATAACAATATTCATATTCCCATAACAGATTATACTTTTTATTTAAGAGTTCACACATGTGTCACATACATTTCCTCATAACACAATTCATACTAGGCGCCTGCTGACTCGAGGGAGTGGATAACGAGTGTACGGATAGTACTTTACGGGTACGAGCCGATACGAACAGTACCTTACGGGTACGAATCGATAAATCAAGATACTTTTAAATTTCACAAAACATTTTCAAAAGGGATCTTAAACAAGATCCGAACACATAGGGGTTCGCGAGGAACCAAGCGGGGACCTGATCGGGGTCCAAACAAAACTGAGGGCTGCAACTATAAGACTCTATTAGGCATGCCTAACTATCCACTTTCTAGACTCTAGCAGGTCATGCATAAACCATTCAATCCATTTCATAACATTCCAAAATCATCATCATACATGTACATAGTCGTATAATGGATCTGCATTCATATAATTCATAAGACATCAAGCATAAATCTCATAGACATTAAAGGAAACTGGAGTTCAAAAACCGCACACAATAAAAGAAAACTCATTCAGCATACAGGGAGCTGTCACGCTCGCGACAGAGACCGAAGTCTCTTCGCTGCGCGTACGCGACTGATTTCACGATCGCAAGGAGGACGGAGGGGCCAGGCTCTATCGCGCTCGCAAGGGATGTCGCGATCGCGACAGAGAACAAATATTGCTATCGCGGGCTCACGACGAATCGCGTGCTCGCGATAACACTTGGCCAGCATCGCGCTCTGTCGCGATCGCGATGGATGTCGCGCTCGCGACCGAGGGTTCTCAACACTTCGGCTATCGCGGGCTCACGACAATGAAGCTCCAAAACACCGATCTCTTTCGCGCTCACGACATCGTCGCGATCGCGACAGCATCGAGTTTTCCAAAATCTGCAGATTTTTTTCCTCCCACAATCAACCACAAACACACACAAACTCATCCAAGAAGCTGTTACCTCAAATCCAACCATCCATTAGCATCAACAACCATAATATAACATTAATCAATAAGAAATTTCACACAATTCATTAATTTAAATCTCCAATTCCAAGAATCATCCAAGACCCCAATTTATGCACAAAACCACATCAACTCCAACATTATCACAATCAACTCATGCTCTTGCAAGATTCACATTCTAAAACAAAAACCCATAGCGTATACTTCAAAATAAAGAACGTATAACAAACTAATTCTAAGAAACCATCAAATCTCATACATAAACATATATATATACATGAAAACCAAGAAATTCCCAAACCTTAAAATCCTTAGCTCCTATTGCTTAGATCCACTAGTTCCAGCCTTCTCTTTGCCCTTTGGCTTGCGAGGAGGGTCAACTAAGCACAAACAAGCACCCAAACACCAAAAACACAAACCCTTAGTTAGATCCAACCCAAGAAGAAGAAGAAGAAAATGCATGAATAACACAAGGAAAAAGCAAGAACTTACCAAGGAAGATGTAAGGGAGTAATTAATTCCACCACTTGAGCTTGAATCTAAGTAAAGCACTTAGGAGAGTGCAAAGAAGGAAGAAGAAGAAGGAGGAGGAGAGAAAACGGGAAATGGGTTTCAAAAATCTGATTTTTCCCTTTTTCATTTTCTCTTTCCCATCTTTCTTTCCCCTTTACACATGTCAACCATCTAGTGGAGGAGATTACTTACTCACACCCTAACTAAATGTATCACATGCACACAATGAAACACCCTAATAATGCACCCTACACATGTATGAGCAACACGCACAATGCTCCCTCAAGGACACACCCTACAAATGTATGAATGCATACACACCACAATAACCCACTAGTGCATATCCTACTATGGTGCACTCAAACACACACAAATCTATCCTAACTAATTCACACCATGGTGCAACACATGCACACAAGCACCAGAAAAACCCCAAATCATACAATATTACCAAAATGCCCTTATTATGCTAGACTCATGCAAATGCACACACATACATATATGGCTCATTCAACTAGGGGGCAAATGGGGTGTGACAGAGTGTTCCGGGAAATCAGGTTGCGTGCTCCGGAAAATCAAGTCCCTCCGACGGGCGTCGAAAAATCACATAGGCCGTCGGTGACCCGCAGCGAGCGATGGTCTTGCCTTTGACAGACGGGCAGACCGCCGGTGGAGAAAAATACATCTTTTGGCCCAAAAAAAAAAAGATCCCCGTTTCCTCCCTCTTTCCTACGAAGACTGAAAGAACACATTTCTCATGAAGCAGGGGACCAGAACCTCCGAATCTCAACCATTTGTACGGACTCGGACGTTGATTACTCATCAGGTAATCTCTGATCCAGACCACCTTGGGACACGGTGGTTACAGTTGCCCCCAATTTTGGGGAAAACTAGCGCACGAGTGCCTAGATTATCCAAAATTCAGAGAAAGGAACAAAAAAAGGAAGAAAAGCATACCTGTAGCGATTCTTACCTTCCGTGTCCCTCGTCAGGTAGACTTCATCTCAGTCTGCTCAACGGATGGAAATGTCTCTACCGGTCTCGTCTCGACCTATAAGGCGTTGGTGAGATGCAGCGTTCTCTAGCTACGACCTCGGTGGGAAGAGCAGTGTTCTATAACTGCAGCTTCGATTATTTCTGCTGGCCTCGTCTCGGCTCACACGGAATTGGGGAGATGTAGTACTCTCTGACTACAATCTCGAGGCGAAGAGCAATGTTCTCTAACTGCAACTTCGACTTGTTGGAGTTCCCTTGCTAACCCCCATCCGATCTGCAAGGTGTGTAGTACTCTCTGACTACGACATGAACTGTGAGATGTAGCACTCTCTGGCTACAATCCCGGTGTGAAGAGCAGTGTTCTCTAACAGCAACTTCGATCGGTGAAGTTCCCTTGCTAACCCCCATCCGATCTGCAAGGTGCGTAGTACTCTCTGACTATGACATGAACTATGAGATGTAGCACTCTCTGGCTACAGTCCCACGGTGAAGAGCAGTGTTCTCTAACTGCAACTTTGGTTGTGAAGTTCCCTTGCTAACCCCCATCCGATCTGTAAGGTGCGTAATACTCTCTGACTACCACGTGAACTGTGAGATGCAGTACTCTCTGACTACAATCTCGATTTGTTGGAGTTCCCTTGCTAACCCCCATCCGATCTGCAAGGTGTGTAGTGTTCTCTAGCTGAGTGATTCAGGAGGACATGAAGTTCGATCTGTCTGTCCTCAGATTGTGATTGATGTCCGTATTTGATCGGTGTTAAGCAATGTCCCTGTATGGCAAAGGATTTTGTTAATTCGTGTATGAGTTATTCCCTTTCAATATGCTCATAAATGATTTGTTTTTATTATTTATCATCCTTTTTGTCATCTCATTATCATTATTTTCATCATGTTTTGTATCATCGTATTGCTTTTTATCATTTTTCTGGTCATATGATCATTTTGACTTTTGATATGAATGGGTATAAGAGCATACAATCATCTTTAATGCGAATAAAGCATAAATAAAGATAGAAATAAATAAATAAATATACAAAGCTGGAAATAAAAGTTTTCCACTAACATCAGCTTTTGTACAATGTATATACAACCGCAACAATAATGAACAAAATACAAAAAGAATGTCATTCAAACTCCCTGAATGACTATAATGGCGGGTAGTCTGTGAGCTCCTCATCCGGGTCCTCATCATCCGAGAGGTGAATCGGCTGAGGCTGAGGTGGAGGGGGAACTGGCTGAGTCGGAGGTGGATGCTGAGGCGCAGATGGTGCGACTGCAGAAGCGTAAGTCTGTCTGAACCTAACCTGAGCGTAGCCGTCTAGGAAGGGCTGGGTGCACGTCCTCATGAAGGTCAAGGTGTCAGAAACTGTCCCCCCTAACTGCTTGAAAGCCTGGCTCATTTGGCTGGTCTGCTCACTGGCGGCCTTCCTCATCCGCTCCAGTCTCTACTCAGTGTGCTCCCTGAACTCTCTCATGGACTGGGACAGGGGAGGAACGATCCCCTCTATTGCCTGGACCCGAGACCTAAGAGAATCGAGTGACTCATCAATCATCTGCAAAGTCACATCCATCCTCTGAGATGCCTGATCCTAGGACGTCCTCAGATCCTGACCAAGCTGCTCTCTGAGCTCTCTCTGTCCCTGTATAACCTGCTCGACAAGCCTAGCCTGCTCGTCCCTGATGCTCTCCATAAGCCGGGCCTACTCCTGCACCATATGGTCAATGAGCTCGACATGCTCCTGGGTCAGACGCTCAATGACTCTGGACTGCTCCTGGATAGCAGCCTGCTATCTGTCCAGTCTCTCATGGGTAGCCCTATCCCTCTCCTCTAATCGACGCTCAAACACCGTGAACATGGAGGTTAGGAGCTGCGAGATGTCTGGCTGCGGCTGCGATGGCTCCTGAGTCAGCTCTGATGGCTGAGCTACAGAAGTGGATGCCCCCGGGTCGCTCCCGAAGTAAGGATGAAACCTCTCGGAGGGCCCGAGGGTGGACCGCTGTACTCTAGTGCTCGATGAGGAAACAGGAGTCGGTGCCCTGGACGCCGGTGGGGTGCTGAAAAGCTCGTCCATGGTGAACTCCACGTCAAAATTCGACGGAGTCCTGGGCTGCTCATGCCGTGGTGGTGGTGGCGCGGTCTGAGGCTGAGGTGGTGCCTAGTGCTGCGGGGACTGTGGAGGCTGAGGACGTGGCTTCTGCTGCTCCTACTGCTCCTGCTGTGGCTCTGGTCCCAAAGGCGGAAGAGCAAAAGCTCGCCTAGTCTCGTGGATGGTGAGCAGCCTGAAAGCCTCAGGCTACCCCGGCAGCGGCAAGACCATGCCCATCTGAACTGCAGCGGACGCATCAACATAGATCCCCTCGTCCAAGGGTCCTTTGAGCCTATCTGGGGCGATTCCTAAGCCCAAAAGCAATCTGGTGACAACCCCTCCGACTATCACCACTGGGGATGACCCCCTACCGACTCTAACCATGTTAGCCAGGATCTCATGGCTAACATTGAGGCGCTTACCTGCCACCATAGCCCAGAGGCTCCAGATCTCGGCTGCGTTAAGCGACCCTGGATTACCAGCCCGACCGAGGTACGAGCTGGAAAGCACTCTGTGCAGGTACCAGAGTGCCTGAGAGACCAGTACGGTACTCTTCGCTGTATCATGATCATACAGCACTCCTGGCAAAGTAACAGCCGCCCAATGGGGGTGCCTCACCGCTCTCTGCGGGGCTATAACTCCATCACCTATCGGGAACCCCATCGCCTCCGCGAACCGATGCCTCGTGATACTAACATGCATGCCGTCAAACCAAAACTGTACTACGCCCGGCTCGGTGTCCGATCTCTGATACCCTCCATAGTGTAGAGTGGCTAACACCTGCCATGTAGCCTCGGGGAATGTCTGAAATGTGGGAGTCAGAAAGTCTATCCATCCAGCACCCTTTATCAGTGCGTCTACCTCGGCGGCCATCCCTAGGGCCTCTAGGAATGGCCTAGATATAATATAGCTAGCCCGGAACTCGACCTGGGCCAGCGCCCTGTATCTCTGGGCGCACTCATCATCCATCCAGCCCGGGACCTCTACCTTGGGCCGGGCCTGGGGAACTCGTCGTCTCTGAGGCATCCTGCAAAAGAAAAGATTTTATAAATTAATTTAACGGAGCGGGCGTTAATAGGCCCAATTTCCAAAACAAAAAGCACATTGGACCTCATCCGGGCGATAGCATCCCAGACATGAGGAGAGAAAGATAAAGAATTGAAAATGAAAATAAAACAATCGGGCAGCACCCCGACAGGGATGTGCCCAACCTCCTACATGGAAAAAACACAAAACGGGACTCAGGCCCCAACAAAACAATTGTATATATATATTCATAAGAAATGGGCAGCACCCCGGCAAGGGTGTGCCCCACTTCCTGCACAAAAGGGACAGGCTTCAGGCCCCAACAACCACACATATATACCATACTTATATACATTTGCTAGAATGCATATGAATTCCAATTTCTAAGGGAACATGTTTTATAGGCAATATTATGCAAAGGTTTGACTAATTAGCATGCCAAAATTATATAAAAACTAGCAGCGTCTACCCTTAATTTCTAAGGCAAACTAAAGCAATCTACTCATTCTAAAAGCAAAAAGAAGAAGAAGAAAAGGAAATAAACCAAAATTAAAAGAGGAAGTGATTGGTTACTTACCTGTAATTTGAAGAAAATTGTAGACATGAAGAAAAGTACTTCCTTGGATGACCGGTCGAGCGAAAAGGGCCCAAAAAATGCAAGAAAATTGAAAATAGAAAGAAAGAAAAAAGAAAAGAGTGTAGAAAATGACAAAAAAACGAGAGGGAGAGGAAAAGAGAAAATGGCAAAACTGTTTGTCCGTTGGTCACAAGGCCATTATATAGATTTCGTGACCGACGGGCTGGGCGCCGCTAGGGGCGACCGATGGGCTGGGCATCTGTCGCTCATTATTCCCTATTAAATGCGAAATTAATGCACGTGATGCAATGCTGACGTATGCAAACTGCCAAGTGGACGACTATCGACGGGCAGGCCATCTCTCTTGAGGCACGGGTAGGCCGTCTGTGGTGCTTCCCAATATATTTCATCAACTTTTCTGATTTCTTATGTCTTCTCATTTTCTCAACATTTCTCTATCTTTCATCCTCTAATTTTCATAAGATGTCATCTCCTCTCCTCCAGAAGATGTACCGCATCTTAGACGACAACCGTACTTGGGAAAACGACACTCTTTCTCCTCTTTCCGGCCTGAAACACCTGCGTAAGGCTAAGGTAGACCACAACCTTCTTATAGCTGCAACCCATTTCTAGAATCCCCGGTTTCACGTCTTCAAGTTCACGTACCAGGAGTTATGCCCCCTACCTGAGGAGTTAGCTGCCATCATCGGTGCCTGGTATCCCCCTATCGCTCTGCCTTCTATCCCACGTTGCGGTTTACTCCAGAGTCGAGATATTGCTCTGTCTTTAGGTATAGCCCCTTTTGAGGCTGCGCAGTTGGTTCCCCCGGGTTCTACCTTCTCTTTGGAGCCGCTGGTCGAGGCTCTAGACAGATTCTCTGACGTCCCCACCTACTAGGTAAGCATCGTATTCTTATTTTGCATGATGAGTTTCTTGACTGTGGCTCCAGGGGGTTTGATCAGCGACCTGCGCCTGTTTGGGGTTTTGGACGATTTCCACCACGGGCTATCTCCCTTTCCCCTTATTCTGGCTAGGACCATTCTGGGCTTAGATGCTGTATGCTCCGGATCCACCCCCACATTCACGGGAAGCGCCTTATTGCTCCAAGTACGTCATTATTTTAAAGGTAGTGCGTCCCTTATGGATTTTCGCACTAGCTTTTCTTGGCGAGAAGCGTGTCCTTTTGGATTTTCACACAACCCTATGCCTTATTTTTGCCTGAACTAAATCCTACTTACTCCAGCGGCTTTTTTTTTCAGGTCTGGCTACAAGAGAAGCTGAGAATGTTGTTAGAGCCACCTCCCTGAGTCATCGCGTAGTACTCCTCGAGACACTTCCTCCCGCGTCGACGGCTGTATACATGCGCCACTATTGATGAAGGCATTGCCAGATTTAGCGAGCTATCGGATGACAATACCAGTTTCATGTCTGCCTGGCTACCTCTGTCCCATGCGATCATTGATGGACCATCGGGGTGTGTTCCCCTCTGTGGGCTCCGTCAGGCTACTTTCCATATCACAGCTCGGTGTGCTCGCCAGCTTGGGATGATCCAGGATGTGGTGAGGGTCCCACTATCTTTTCCGGGAGGAGCTCTTTCTGATGCCTTTGCTTCTCGATATCATGAACTGTGGAGCCGACTACCGGTGAAGACCATCATTCCTAGGTTCGGAGCTCATTCTGTGGCTTCCACTAGCGAGTACAAGAGATGGGTCCTTAGCCCGGTATCTGACAATAGGACGTGTCACACCCCACAAGTGGCCTAATCAGAAATTGGCAATTTTATTTGGAAATTAGAAATTTTAAATGGATATTTAAGGACAATTGAGTAATTTATAAATGAAAGAGGATTATATTGCAAGAATTAAAAGTATTTGATGGCAGATTTTATTTGAGTGAGTGAAAGGTAATTTGTCAAGGACCAATTTGATAAAAGAGGAATAAGTGGAATTGTGTAACTGTGCATGTGTGCCAAGTGGAGAGTGTGTGTGTGCACGTGGGTGAGGGAAGAGAGAAGTCTGGTTGTGTTAGTGCTGGAAACCTACAGACTGAAGTTCTTCTCTCCTTTGCTTTCTCTCACGTTAGCCATACCGTTCCTCTCCATTTGCTATTCTTTTCTCTTTTGCATGTGTGTTCAGTCATTGTGGAACTAGGGTTTGAGATTAGAAAAGAAGTTACAGAAGGAAAGAGAAAGGAAAAGGGCAAGATAGTGGACTGAGAGTGCAAGTGGACATTTTTGTGCTTCGATACAGGTTTGGGAGTGTGTCTGTTCTTTTGCTCATTTTTGGATCCTAGTTACTGTGTTAAGGTGGATGTTAGTATGTGTGTTTGTTTATTTATATGCATGAAAAATATAATGTGTATACATGAATTCTGAGGAAATGAATATCGATGAGTATGTAAATAGGATGAATATGTATGAATTTGAATATAAAATTCTGAGTTGTGACTTTCTCTGTTACTTTACTGTGATTATATGATATTGTGAATTTGTGAATGAAATGGCTGTAAATGTGTTCAGAAGACTTAAAGGTACGTGTATGAATGATTTTTGCATGAAAAATGGTTTTAGACAAATGGGGTTTTGAATTTGGAGAGTGCTCTGTTTTCTGAACTTTCTGGTTTTCACGTTTTTCTGGTTTATGAAAACTTGGCTTTGAGAAGAAGAAGAAGAAGTGTGAGAAGAAGGTCACGAGACGTGACTGATGGTCACGCCGTGACCCCCTTCTCGGTTGAAGGTCACGAGGCGCGAAGCAGCTTCACGCCGTGACTCCTTCTTTGCTGAAGGTCACGTGGCGTGAAGCGGCATCAAGCCGTGACTTTTGCCTCCTCCTGCGTGTGCTTTCTTCCTCTCCTCTCACAGGCGTCACGAGACGTGACTGGTGGTCACGCCGTGACTGCCTTGCCTTTTGCTTGGCTCTCGCGTGAAGCCTGCGTCACGCGACGTGATGAATGGTCACGCCGTGACCAGTCTTCCCTGCTGCCTTATTTTCTAAAACATGATTTTTAACTTCTGATTTCAAGGGTTTTACACTACATGACGATTAATTAGTTTTAAAATCTGATTGTATTTTAATAATTGCATAATATTGGGTTTTGTATACATGATTAATAATTAATATATCTGATTTACATGTTTATAGTTTATTTAACAGGGACTTTCTCAATATGAGCTATTTGTTCTTATTACCTCCTGTAATTAATATTTATATGTTTAAATGTTTCTGAATTTGATCTAGTCACATGTATACGTGAAATATGTATTTGTATTTAGTTGTTTTAATATTTATAGTTACTTGTTTTAAATGTGATCTGTATACCTGTATACATGGACCATAAATTAGTATTATCTTCAATATTCATATTGATATGAGTGCTGGAATTGTTGAGTTGAGTTTTAAGCCTGAATAGTCATAGTAGTGGATAAGTAAGCGCTTACTTAGGTCAGGGTGTGTGTGCAGCTGCTATATGATAAAATGATATATGCGGGTCCATTTGGATCCTTGTTTCGACTATGTTTGGTCTATATGGAAATAAAGCGAGACCTCGGTCTCTATATGAAAATACATGTTTGAGACTCATGTCTCTATATGCTTGGGATACTGTGTTCAATCAGTATCCAAATGACCGTATCCACTTCTAGAGAGTATTTCAGACTAATCAGGCTACATATTTATATGTGATATATATGTTGAGATGTTTATTGACAAGATTAAAGGTATATGTTGTATATGAAATATAGTATAACTTTGTGTTTATATACCTTGAGTATATATATGTATTTGGAACGGTGAGAAATATGTAGATTTAATTTATATTTTAATAGTTAATTACTTGTAATATATGTTTATGTTTGGGATGAGATTGTAGTGTTGTTGTAAACATTGTATATGCATTATTTTAGGCTAGTCAGGCTATGAGTTTAATTGGGTTGCATAAGATGAGAATTATGAGTTGAATACTTGATTGCTGGTATTGTATATATATATATTTATGCATGTCAAGGAAGGAATTTGGAGATATGTTTAAAGGTGATTTGATGCCTTTGATTTTGAACCATTGGATTATTGTATTATTATATATACTGTATATGCACTTTGTTAGTTTGTTTTGTTCCTCCCCACTAAGCGTTATCGCTTAGCACGGGCTCTTTTCCCGTGCAGGTGGCAAGTCTGGATTTGGAATCGGATATCTGCAGGTCGGCCACTAGGAGTCTTTTAAAATGAAGTTATTTGAAGTCTTCCGCTGTAATTTTTGTGTATATGACTTGTGTATAGCAAAGTAATCTTTTGTAAAGGAACAGATATTATTTTTGTATATGTATTTGATTACAAGCCTCATTTTGTAAAACAGTACGGATATATGTTATATGTAAAAAGGATTTACTATTATATGATTAAAAGTTCCTTTATTTTACATTTGGTTTTTGTTTATACATGTGAATATGGATCTGTTATATGTGTTTGCCCGCGTGGCACTCCGGTATCCTTCCAACGGGGATGGCGGGGTGTTACAGCTTGGTATCAGAGCCCAGGTTTGGTGGTTCTGGGTTATGTTGTGATTGTTTGAGTGTCGAGTCGAGTCTATACATGAGAGTCAGTTTTGTATAGTGGCCTAATGCAGATGTCGTTTGTGTAAAGTATAGATGGAGTCCGACTTGCGTGAGAGTATAGACGAGGCAGTGGCAGATGTGAATTGATAAGAGTTCGAGGTGACACTCCGTATTCCTGTCAGCTATCTTCTTGAAATCATGTGCACATAAGCATAGTGAAACATGGGGATGGGAAAAGTGCATTATAGTAGCTTACATTGCATTTTCGCATCATCTCACATACATAAATCATTACATGACCATTTCATCCGCATCACTCATTTGTATGTAAACAGCATCATTGTATGCACTTCACTGAGAGAAGCTGACAGGATATACATCGAGTACTTGATGATTAGAAGAGATATATGGATTAGAGTGTAGTGTATTAAGGAAAGTGTGGGGTGTACATGATGTGATAGTTGTATGGTATAAGTGATAGCGATTCAGAGATTTGTTTAAAGATTTATCTACAAGTGATTAGCGAGGAAATTTCGAGGACGAAATTTTCTTAAGGGGGAGAGAGTTGTCACACCCCACAAGTGGCCTAATCGGAAATTGGCAATTTTATTTGGAAATTAGAAATTTTAAATGGATATTTAAGGACAATTGAGTAATTTATAAATGAAAGAGGATTATATTGCAAGAATTAAAAGTATTTGATGGCAGATTTTATTTGAGTGAGTGAAAGGTAATTTGTCAAGGACCAATTTGATAAAAGAGGAATAAGTGGAATTGTGTAACTGTGCATGTGTGCCAAGTGGAGAGTGTGTGTGTGCACGTGGGTGAGGGAAGAGAGAAGTCTGGTTGTGTTAGTGCTGGAAACCTACAGACTGAAGTTCTTCTCTCCTTTGCTTTCTCTCACGTTAGCCATACCGTTCCTCTCCATTTGCTATTCTTTTCTCTTTTGCATGTGTGTTCAGTCATTGTGGAACTAGGGTTTGAGATTAGAAAAGAAGTTACAGAAGGAAAGAGAAAGGAAAAGGGCAAGATAGTGGACTGAGAGTGCAAGTGGACATTTTTGTGCTTCGATACAGGTTTGGGAGTGTGTCTGTTCTTTTGCTCATTTTTGGATCCTAGTTACTGTGTTAAGGTGGATGTTAGTATGTGTGTTTGTTTATTTATATGCATGAAAAATATAATGTGTAAACATGAATTCTGAGGAAATGAATATCGATGAGTATGTAAATAGGATGAATATGTATGAATTTGAATATAAAATTCTGAGTTGTGACTTTCTCTGTTACTTTACTGTGATTATATGATATTGTGAATTTGTGAATGAAATGGCTGTAAATGTGTTCAGAAGACTTAAAGGTACGTGTATGAATGATTTTTGCATGAAAAATGGTTTTAGACAAATGGGGTTTTGAATTTGGAGAGTGCTCTGTTTTCTGAACTTTCTGGTTTTCACGTTTTTCTGGTTTATGAAAACTTGGCTTTGAGAAGAAGAAGAAGAAGTGTGAGAAGAAGGTCACGAGACGTGACTGATGGTCACGCCGTGACCCCCTTCTCGGTTGAAGGTCACGAGGCGCGAAGCAGCTTCACGCCGTGACTCCTTCTTTGCTGAAGGTCACGTGGCGTGAAGCGGCATCACGCCGTGACTTTTGCCTCCTCCTGCGTGTGCTTTCTTCCTCTCCTCTCACAGGCGTCACGAGACGTGACTGGTGGTCACGCCGAGACTGCCTTGCCTTTTGCTTGGCTCTCGAGTGAAGCATGCGTCACGCGACGTGATGAATGGTCACGCCGTGACCAGTCTTCCCTGCTGCCTTATTTTCTAAAACATGATTTTTAACTTCTGATTTCAAGGGTTTTACACTACATGACGATTAATTAGTTTTAAAATCTGATTGTATTTTAATAATTGCATAATATTGGGTTTTGTATACATGATTAATAATTAATATACATAATTTACATGTTTATAGTTTATTTAACATGGACTTTCTCAATATGAGCTATTTGTTCTTATTACCTCCTATAATTAATATTTATATGTTTAAATGTTTCTGAATTTGATCTAGTCACATGTATACGTGAAATATGTATTTGTATTTAGTTGTTTTAATATTTATAGTTACTTGTTTTAAATGTGATCTGTATACCTGTATACATGGACCATAAATTAGTATTATCTTCAATATTCATATTGATATGAGTGCTGGAATTGTTGAGTTGAGTTTTAAGCCTGAATAGTCATAGTAGTGGATAAGTAAGCGCTTACTTAGGTCAGGGTGTGTGTGCAGCTGCTATATGATAAAATGATATATGCGGGTCCATTTGGATCCTTGTTTCGACCATGTTTGGTCTATATGGAAATAAAGCGAGACCTCGGTCTCTATATGAAAATACATGTTTGAGACTCATGTCTCTATATGCTTGGGATACTGTGTTCAATCAGTATCCAAATGACCGTATCCACTTCTAGAGAGTATTTCAGACTAATCAGGCTACATATTTATATGTGATATATATGTTGAGATGTTTATTGACAAGATTAAAGGTATATGTTGTATATGAAATATAGTATAACTTTGTGTTTATATACCTTGAGTATATATATGTATTTGGAACGGTGAGAAATATGTAGATTTAATTTATATTTTAATAGTTAATTACTTGTAATATATGTTTATGTTTGGGATGAGATTGTAGTGTTGTTGTAAACATTGTATATGCATTATTTTAGGCTAGTCAGGCTATGAGTTTAATTGGGTTGCATAAGATGAGAATTATGAGTTGAATACTTGATTGCTGTTATTGTATATATATATATTTATGCATGTCAAGGAAGGAATTTGGAGATATGTTTAAAGGTGATTTGATGCCTTTGATTTTGAACCATTGGATTATTGTATTATTATATATACTGTATATGCACTTTGTTAGTTTGTTTTGTTCCTCCCCACTAAGCGTTATCGCTTAGCACGGCCTCTTTTCCCGTGCAGGTGGCAAGTCTGGATTTGGAATCGGATATCTGCAGGTTGGCCACTAGGAGTCTTTTAAAATGAAGTTATTTGAAGTCTTCCGCTGTAATTTTTGTGTATATGACTTGTGTATAGCAAAGTAATCTTTTGTAAAGGAACATATATTATTTTTGTATATGTATTTGATTACAAGCCTCATTTTGTAAAACAGTACGGATATATGTTATATGTAAAAAGGATTTACTATTATATGATTAAAAGTTCCTTTATTTTACATTTGGTTTTTGTTTATACATGTGAATATGGATCTGTTATATGTGTTTGCCCGCGTGGCACTCCGGTATCCTTCCAACGGGGATGGCGGGGTGTTACAGGACGCGAGGGCTCAAGCATCAGACTGCCAAGAGCAGCAGAAGGACCTAGCTTAGTTTAGATATGTACACTTTTTGAGTATTACATTTCTTTTTAATGCAGAACTAGAAAATGATGAAAATGAGAAGAATAATTCTTATTTTATTTCACGAAATTGTGTACATTTCAATAGAATTTCAGCATACATGATCAGTTTTGACATTAACTCGACTGTGCATGCCCTATGAATACATGAAACAAAATTTTAACAGCATCGACTCCTGTTACTAACCGGCCCTTTCGGGTTTTCACGATTGGACATTTTCTCTCATGCCTCTTATTTTTGCACAGGATGCCTTTTTTTGGTTTTCACCCTATCGAGGTGCCCAATTTTAGCAAGGCCGCCTTTTTTCGGTTTTCGACCCGCGGGTCATTTTATTCTCTTCTTTTTATTATTTGTCTTTAGCCATGGAACCTTTTGAGTCTATCGACATTGATCGATTCCTTGAACTCATTACCATCGCCATCCGATAAGATTGCAGCTTCTTTGGACAATAGCCTCTTGAGGATAAACGGCCCTTTCCAGGTTTGTCTAAATTTTCCTCTGATATCTGGTACACCTGGCCTCATCTGTTTTAACACCAAGTCCCCCTCCTTCAACGGATGCCTTTTCACCTTCTTCCCAAATGATCTGGCCAGCCTCTTCTGATAGATCTGATTATGATAGTAAGCTTTCAGCCTACTCTCATCCAATAAGTTCAAATGTTGTAACCTCTGTTGTGCCCATTCGGCCTCCGGAATCTGAGCTTCCATGACTACTCTCAGTGATTTAAGCTCTACCTCGACTGGAATCACTACCTCTATCCCATAAACCAAAGAATACGGCGTAGCGCCCGTAGATGTCCTCACCGTCGTTCTGTAACCCACAGTGCAAAGGGTAGCTTCCCTGCCCAGTCTTTGTAGGTTTGAACCATCTTGGCTAGGATCTTCTTCATATTCTTATTGGCGGCCTCTACTGCCCCGTTAGCTTGTATTCGATAGGGAGAGGATTTATAGTGCTCGATTCCGTACTTCTAAAGAAGCTTCCTGGTTTCCCCCATGAACTGCACCCCGTTATCAAACACTATGTTATGTGGGAGGCCGTATCTGCAGATCAAATTTCTTTCAATGAACTTGGCCACGTCTCTTGCGTCGATCTTCTTGAAGGATTTCGCCTATAACCATTTTGTAAAATAGTCGATTGCAACTATTATGTATCTATGCCCGTTAGATGCCGTAGGGCGGATCTATCCAATAATGTCTATTCCCCAAGCAGCGAATGGCCAAGGTGATGTTAGGCTGTGTAGCTCTGACACTAGCAAGTGCCTTAAATCTGCATACTGCTGGTATAGCTGGCACTGCTTGACATATTTTGAGCAATCGTTGTCCATCGTAAGCCAATAGAAGCCTTGCCTTATGATCTTTTTCGCCAGGGTTAACCCATTCATATGAGCCCCGCAGACTCCTGCATGGGTTTCTTCCATCACCCTCCGGGCTTCCCTTTCATCTAAGCACCTGAGCTGGATACCATCTGCCTGCCTTTTGTATAACACCCCATCTAAGGATATGAACTGAGTGGATAGCTTTCGGATCATTCTCTGATCTTTCTCGGTAGCTTCCTCTAGAAATCTCGCATTTTCCAAATAATTCATGATGTCAAAGTACCATGGCTTTCTATCTGCTACTTCTACATCCATTATTGGTTTGATCTCAAAGCTGGGCCTCTTAGAACTCCAAATCAGGACAGGCTTCATAGCTATCCCTTTAGGATTATCCCATATCGATACCAGAGTTACCAGTGCATCAGCCAGACGGTTCTCCTCTCTCGGCACAAAGCGGAACGTACAGGTCTCGAACTGCCCACATAGCTCTTTCAGATATTCAACATAAGGTACCAGCCGTTCTTTCTTTACAGCCCACTCACCCCGAATTTGGCTGATTACCAAGGATGAGTCACCAAAAACCTCTACGTTATTTGCCCCCAAGGCAGCTAAGGCTTCTAACCTGAAGGTGCACGCTTCATATTCAACTTCATTATTAGTGACCTTATGTGACGCGTGCCGAACCTCACGGCCACCCGAAAGCCCACTTTAGGGCGATCAGGAGAGGTTCATAAAAAAATTTGTAAGGTGTTTACAAGCTGCGTCTATTTTGGGCAATAATGAGGTTTCTTGGAGTCGCCACCCAATAGAACATTGGGAAGGGTCGTCTAGCCTCAGAGAGCCTAAGACGGTGCATACATATCCATCTTGGGCTAGCCAGAGAGATCTTAGAGGCCTCAGGCTCTACCCCCTAGAGCCTAGGATTGTACATTTAAGCCTTTTGGTGGGACTCAAAAGGTGTTTTGGAAGTCCTAGACCTCTCGCCTCACTGAGCCCCAAAGACCAGAGTGAGTTCGGGACTTCTCATTTATTTGTACCTTGATTAAAATTATAAATAAGTTTTGAATTTTATTATTTCACCATCTTTCCACACGATGCATTTTAATTAAAGGCGCAATCATTCACGTCAAAAGCGGTAAATGGAAGCAAAAATCGAAATAAGGCATTCAAAAATATATTACAATAACACTAGGAGCGGAATGCAACTCCCATTTGTAAAAGTGCAATACATGCATAAAACGGGGTATTCATTGGAATGAGGACATTGGTCCTACCGTGCATATTTTATTATAAAAATGATTTTTCATGAAGCGTTAATTTTATTGGCTAAAACGGGACATTTGTCCACAACGTCTGAGAAAATCCCAAAGTTAATTGTTAGAAAGCTTTTGGCCTTTTTTCTTTAACGACATTAAAATCATTTTCATAATAACATGAATGAAAGGTAAGGATAAAGAAAGAACCGGAATGGAAGTCCTCAGACTAGCGCAACCACCATCTTTCAGAACTCCAACTCCAAATGGTTAGAAAATAACTCATAGGGATAAATACGTTAGCATCAAAAGCGTGAATAAAAATAAAAATAAAAGAACGAGAAACTCTAACAGAAATAAGTGAAAGATAAAATTTATAAATTAAAAAAAATGAGAGTTTGCCTAGGGACGGCCTCCTGTACTGTGCCAGCGGCCGTCCCTAGTCTAAGGAAACAAGTAAAAAAGAAACTTTCAGTTCTTTGTAAAAGATTATAAAATATAATAATAAAATATATATAAAAAATTAATGTAAATCAAATTAAATTATACAAATATTAGTCCAGAATGTTTACACTCAGATTTTACCTTTAAAGGCGAATGTCGAATGATTTAAGTCCCCGTATACTTCGCAAGGATCAAATAAAAGATAGATCAGAGAAAGAAAAATTATGTTGTTCTTTCCTTGAAAATTTGATAGCAATCGTGTGTTCGAATTAGCTGTATTGATGGAAACGAACGAATTTCGTTACCTCAAATTGGCTTAATTCGCAAGAAAAATTTGAAGAAATCAATTAATTGGAAGAAATTTTATCAAATAAAATTCTGCAAATGAATAGAGATTTTATAAACTTTTGAGTAAATTGCTCACAAAAACCTTTTCTAAAAACAATCTCTCGAAAAGAATTAATAACTTTTCTCCAAAGAATTTTTCTTATAAAAAATGTTCACTTTTCTCACAAAAATTCTCAAAACTTCTAACCCCTAAAAATTGAATTTAATCCACTATTTATAGGATTTTAGGAGATAATTCAGATAAGTCTCAACCCAAAGTTTGAATTTTAAATGGACTTTAAAATTCAAATTTTTAACAAATCTTATCCCCATTTTGATAGAAAAGAGATTAAATTTTATGCAATCCGGCGTGATCTGGTCAGTTAACGTATCGACGAGCATCCCTACAGATACCAACGGCCGTCCCTACTAAGGGCACACGCGGGAAACCGACTACAGACGGGGCACGGTACTAGGGATGGGCATCCCTATACCGCCACGTGTCCGTCCCCACTACGCCTAGAGACGGGGATCACCCCAAGTAGGGACGGGCGTCCCTACACAGACGGGCATCCCGTCTGTGTAGCAAAACTCCCAATATCAACGAAAATTTATCAAACTCTTTCAAAACTCCATGCTATAGAAAAAGATTTTAATCCTCGCGAAATATGAAAGACGAAAACCTCCGAATTTCACCCATTTATCCAAAAACCGACGTTGATCTCTTCATCGGGTAACTCTGACCTGGACTACCTCAAGACCCGGTATCTACAGTTGCCCCCAATTTTGGGGAAACTAGCGTACTAGTGCCTATATGAGCCAAAATTCAGAGAAGAAAGGAAAGAGACGCATACCTGAGGCAATCCTTACCTTTTCATCAGGGAAGTGGCGATGTGTCGAGTCGGTTTCGGACTTAGAAAATGCAAGGTTTACCCTCCTGAGCCGCACCGAGTCTACTCCAGACTTACGAAGTGCTATCATGGCTCTCCTGAGCTGCGCCGAGTCTTCTCCGGACTTTACAAAGTGGGATCATTGCTCTCCTGAGCTGCACTGAGTCTTCTCCAGACTTTACAAAGTGCGATCATTGCTCTCCTGAGCTGCACCGAGTCTTCTCTAGACTTTATAATGTGCGAAGTTGGGTCTTCCAACATGGGCGTCCTTCTGGACCATTCTTCTTGGCTGAGTGTCATTCTAGACTGCTTTTCTGACTTGGGTACTCTTCTGAACTGGGCATCCTTCTGGACTATTCTTCTTGGCCGAGTGTCATTCTAGACTGCTCTTCTGAGTGGGGTGCTCTTCTGAACTGGGTGTTTTAATTTGGCGATTTCATCATGCCCCCAAAGTACAATTCTGATCTTTTGATTTCATGTGATCTCGAAGGACATGATGTTTGATCTGTTTATTCTTCCTTTTGACTGTTGGTCAATTTTAAATTGGTGTAAAACCACGTTCCTGTATTACAAGAGATTCTCATTAATTCTCGCGCCAATTTATTTGACTGTAGATTGGTGAATATTTTTTATCATTTATCATCCTCTTTATCACATGATTAATTATCCCTTTTTCTTCTTCTTTTCTTTTCTTAAAAGAGTTAAATCATAAAGAAATAACATGCAAATTTAACAGGCTAGCCATAAATATTTTTCCACTAAAAGGTTAAATTTTTTACAATGTAATGTAAACATGATAATATAAAATACAAAAATAATATCATGACTCCCTGAAGGGCTATAGGGGTGGATAGTCTGAAAGCTCCTCCTCCGGATCATCATCATCATCTGACATATGGACGGTCTGTGACCGGGATGAAGAGGCAGAGGGTCCCGCATCTAAAGCAGATGGCTGACTGGGTGGGCCAGGTGGTCCGGCCCGCTGTGTAGCTAAAGCTCTGGCCTGTCGCTGGTATCTAGGAGGTAATGCCACTGGTACGGATAATGGCTGCACTCTCGCTGGGTCCTGCTGCTGGAACTGGACCTGAGCAAACCCATCTAGGAAAGGCTGTGCACATACCGTCATGAACTGCAGCGTATCAGTGACGACCCCCCCCCAACTCTCTGAAAGCGTCGCCCAGGCGGAGCGTTTGATCCATGGAGGCGGTCCCCATACTCTTCAGCCTATCCTCAGTATGCTCCCTGAACTCCCGAAGAGACTGGGCAATGGGAGGTATGGCACCCTCCAGAACCTGAATCCTGAACCTAAGAGCCTCAACCAACTCATCCATGATCTTTAAGGATACGTCTGTGCTCTGGGCCATCGCATCCTGGGAGGTCCTCATCTCCTACCTCAACTGAGCCATAAGCCTCTCCTGCTCCTGCCTCAAAAAGTCAATGAGCCTCCCCTGCTCCTGAATAATACTCTGTTGCTGATCCAGCCGCTCTAATATGACTATATCCCGCTCCCCGAGGTGGCCGAGAAGGGCCCTATCTCTCTCCTCCTGCCTGTGCTCAAAGGACACGAAGGTAGAAGCCAGTAGTGCAGCAAAATCTGGCTGCGCTGGGAAAGCCGATGATGAGGACGGAGGGGGAGCTGACTCTGGTGCCGGCTCTGGAGGTGGAGCTGTAGAAGTAGATGCCCCCAGATCCCCTACTCTAGCATATGGACTGAACCTCTCATGGGCCCGGGGAGCAGTCCAAAGTACTCTCGATGGCGGAGGCGGAGTGGGACTCTGTACTCTCTGCCTTGAAGGAGTAGCAAATAGCTCATCCATGGTGAACTCGATCCCCATGTCAAAGGGCGTACCCGGATTCTCCTCCTGGTGTTGCGGAGGCTCGGGAGGCTGGTGCTCAATCTGAGGCTACTCCATATGGGGCTGCTCCTCCATCCGAGGCTGCTCCTGAGGCTACTCCTCCATCTGAGGTTGCTCCTCCACTGGCTCTAGCGAGGGCAAGCTGAATGCACATCTGGTCTCATGCACAGTGCGAAGCCTGTACGCCTCTGGCTGGCCCAGTATCGGTACTATCATAGCCATAATGATAGCTGCCGGAGCATCCACATAAATGCTCTCATCCAAAGCATGCCCCAGGATGTCTGGACGAACTCCCAAACTCAGAAGCAATCTGGTAATAACTCCCCCAACATACACTACAGGGTTTGTCCCCCTAGATACCCTCACCAGGTTGACCAATATCTCATGGCTAATGTTAACTCTCTGGCCTGCCACTATGGCCCACAAGCTCCAAATCTCTGCGGCATTGAGAGATCCTGGGTTACCAGCTCGTTCTAAATATGAGCTCGATAAGACTCTGTGAACATATAGCAGGGCCTGTGACGAGAGTACCGTGCTCTTTGCCGTATCATGATCATACGGCACTCCTGGCAAGGCGATAACTGCCAAATGCTGACGTCTAACTGGCCTCTGAGGTGCTATGACATCCTACCCGAACGGAAGCCCCATGGCCTCTGTGAACTGCTGACGGGTAATACTATAATGATGGCCCTCGATCAAAAACTGTATGACACCCTCCTCTGTGTCAGATCTCTGATATCCCCCATACTGTAATGTGGCAAGAAACTGCCATACTATCTTCGGGTGAGTCTGGAAGGTAGGCATCAAAAACTCCGTCCATCCCGCGCCTGCTATCTGAATGTCAACCTCATCTGCCATCCCCAGAGCCTCAAGGAATGGTCGAGAAATGAAGCGGCTAGCTCGGAACTGCACCTGAGCCAGCGCCGTATATCTCTGTCTAGCCTCGTCACTCATTCACCCCGGGGCCTGAGGCTCAGGCTCGTCGTGAGGAGCATATCGTCGCGGTGGCATCCTACAAATGAGGTAAATAGTTAGCTTGGCATCATAGACATAAATGAAACTTTGCTTAGAAATTGAGGCAGCATTCTGACGGGAATGTGTTTAAACTGACAAGATAAATTATGGGCAGTACCCCGACAAGGGTGTCCCCAACCTCCTGCATAAAAAACAAAAAAAAGAAGGGACAAGCCTCGGGCCCTAAGCAATAATGCAATATATTCACATTTGCTAAAAAATATTTGGGTAGCACCCCAGCAAGGGTGTGCCCAACCTCCTGCATAAAAAAACAAAAAAAGAAGGACAGGCCTCAGGCCCCAAGCATTCATTGCAATATATTCACATTTGCTAAAAACATTTGGGCAGCACCCCGGCAAGGGTGTGCCCAACCTCCTGCATAAAAAAACAAAAAAATAAGGACAGGCCTCAGGCCCCAAGCAATCATTGCAATATATTCACATCTGCTTTGCTTCCTATTTCCTAGTATTGGTTCCAATGTGCATGCAGTTCTAAAGCCATGTCTTATCCAAAAAAACTCGGAAACAAATATACATTTATCACTAATTGTTCTTAAACAATATAGGTCAATCAATCTTGTGCCCATTAAAAAGAAAAAATTTCATGCTATTTACTCTATGTATCAATTCATGCATTTTATTACTAAACAATGATATTTTAATTAATTAATAAGGTTACTAATTACACTGATTCAAAAGAAGAAAGAAGAAAATTACATTACATTACTCATGATAAAATAAAATAAAATGAATAAAAGATGGAAGGATTTTACTAACCTGGAAGTTAAGACCCAAAGAAGAAGTAAAAGACTCACAACTGGTGTAAAAGAAACGAAAGGAAACCGCTGGAAACAAAGGGAAAAGCGTCGGTGTGAAGAAGAAGGAAAAGAAAGTGACAGCCCGTCGGTACCTGCGTCTTTATATAGAATTTAAGTACCGATGGGCTTTCCGTTCATACAGCGACAGACGGGCATTCCGTCTGTCTCTCCAAATTTCGCTTTTAACCGTCATTAATTACCTAATTAATGCGCGTGATATGCACAATGCAGAGACTGCCAGGTGGACAATTACAGACGGGATCACCGTCTGCTATAGGGACGGGCTAGCCGTCAGTAAACCAAATCTATAAAACCCAGCCTTTTTCTTGGATTTCGTGCCTCTTCCTTATTTTAGCTTCATAATAGGCTCTTTTCTCTAGTTTTTTCCCTTTTTTCCTCCTTTATTCCCCTTAGCAACTGTGACTTTAGCTAGTGAGCCATAAATTCCCCTTTCCTTCCCAAAATGTACCGTATCTTAGACGATGCTCAAATTAGGGAACACAACACTCTTGCCCCACTTTCTGGATTGAGGTTTTTACGAAGAGTCAAGATAGACTACAACCTTCTTTTGGCTGCGACCCACTTCTGTGATCCTCGTTTTCATGTTTTCAGATTCACCTATCAGGAAATATGCCCCTTGCCTGAAGAACTTGCTGCTATCGTCGGGAGTTGGTATCCTCCTGGTGCTTTGCCCTACGTACCTCGCTGTGGTTTGATCCAAATCCGAGATATTGCTCTGTCCTTAAGTATAGCTCCTTCTGACACTGCTCGTTTAGTTCCTCAGGGCCCAGTATTTGCTTTGGAACCTCTGATTGTATTTGCTTTGGAACCTCTGATTGAAGCAATGGATGAATTCTCCAACATTCCCTCATACAGCGTAAGTATCCTCTTCCTTTTCTGCCTGATGAAGTATCTAGTCGTGACCTCAGAGGAACTGCTCGGAGACCCCCGTCTGTTTGGAATTTTGGACGACTTTCACCACGGGCTGACCCCTTTCCCTCTCATTCTGGCTGAGACTATCTTGGGTTTGGACTCTGTTCATGCCGGGCCTACCACTTCATTCTCTGGAAGTCCCTTATTACTTCAGGTACGTCATTATTTTAAAAGGTAGTGCGTCCCTTGTGGATTTTCACACTAACTTTTCTTAGCGGGAAGTGCGTCCTTTCGGATTTTCACACAACCCTATGCCTAATTTTTTCCTGAAGTAAATCCAAGTTACTCCAGCGGCATTTCTTTGCCTTTTATTATATTATCTTTGGCTTTTATTTTTTTCTTTGTTTCCTCTTTTAGATTTGGTTGCAGGAGAAATTGAAGCTTTTGTCAGAGCCACCTCCTAGAGTCATTAATCAGTACTTTGCAAAGTGTTTTCTTCCTCGCCGGTGTTTGCACTTACCTGGGACCCCTGACGAGGGCATTACCAGGTTCAGTGAGGTATTAGATGAGGATATTAGCTTCATGCACACTTGGCTTCCCCTATCCAGTGCAGTTATTGATGGGTCTTCAGGATGCGTTCCCCTATGCGGGCTTCGCGAGGCAACTTTCTACATTACGGCCCGTTGCTCCCGTCAACTTGGGATTACTCAGGATGTGGTGAGACTCCCTCTATCCTTTCGAGGTGGAGTCCTTTCTGCGGCTTTTGCTTGCCGCTATCATGAGCTCTTGAGTCGGCTTCCACTGAAAACTATCATACCTCCCTTCGGGAATCACTCTGTCACTTCCACCAGCGCGTACAAAAGGTGGATACTTAGCCCATCATCTGATAACCGAACTCGGCGACTGAGGCATTTAGCTAGCGAGGGTAGTAGTAGGGCATAGTTTAGTTTTACATGCATTTTGAGCAATATGTTTCTTTTTAAAGCAGAATTAGACAATGATATAAATGAATAAATCAAGTCTTATTTCATTTCACAAAATTGTGTACTTTTCAGTACGATTTCAAAATACATGATCATTTTGGTACCGATTCAATTATGCACGACTACATTCATTCATGGAACCAAAATCTTGATAGCATCAAACTCTTGTCTCCAATCAGCCCTCTCGGGTTTTCATGATTGGATATTTTCTCTCATGCCTCTAAATTTTGCCCAGGATGCCTTTTTTCAGTTTTCACCTTGACGAGGCGCCCAATTTTAGCAAGGCCGCCTTTTTTTTCGGTTTTCGACCCGCGGGGCTTTCATTCTCTTCTTTTGATTTTGTAGCCTTTAGCCATGGAACCTTTTGAGTCTATCAATATTGATCGGTTCTTTGAATTCATTGCCATCACTATCCGACAAAATCGCAACTCCTTTTGACAGCAGCTTCTTGAGGACGAATGGTCCTTCCCAGGTTGGTCTAAACTTTCCTCTGATATCCGGTACCCCTGGTCTCATCTGTTTGAACACTAAATCTCCCTCCTTCAACTGATACTTTTTCACCTTCCTCCCAAATGATCTGGCCAGCCTCTTCTGATAGATCTGATTATGATAGTAAGCTTTCAGCCTACTCTCATCTAATAAATTCAAATGCTGTAACCTCTGTTGTGCCCATTCGGTCTCTGGAATCTGAGCTTCCATGACTACTCTCAGCGATTCGAGCTCTACCTCGACTGGCAGCACTGCTTCTGTCTCATAAACCAGAGAATACAGCGTAGCGCCTGTAGACGTCCTCAACGTCGTTCTGTAACCCCTCAGAGCAAAAGGTAGCTTCTCCGCCCAGTCTTTGTAGGTTTCGACCATCTTGGCTAGGATCTTCTTCACATTCTTATTGGCAGCCTCTACTGGCCCGTTAGCTTGTGGTCGATAGGGAGAGGATTTATGGTGCTCGATTCCGTACTTCTCAAGAAGCTTCCTGGTTTCCCCCATGAACTGCACCCCGCTATCAGATACTATGTGATGTGGGAGGCCGTATCTGCAAATCAGATTCCTTTCAATGAACCTGGCCATATCTCTTGCGTCGATCTTCTTGAAGGACTCCGCTTCTACCAATTTTGTAAAATAGTCGATTGCGACTATTATGTATCTATGCCCATTGGAGGCCGTAGGGCGGATCTCTCCAATAATGTCTATTCCCCAAGCAGCGAATGGCCAAGGTGACGTTAGGCTGTGTAGCTCTAACACTGGCAAGTGCCTTAAATCTGCGTACTGTTGGCATAGCTGGCACTGCTTGACATACCTTGAACAATCGTTGTCCATCGTAAGCCAGTAGAAGCCTTGCCTCATGATCTTCTTGGCCAATGTCAGTCCGTTCATATGGGCCCTGCATACTCCGGCATGTGTTTCTTCCAGTACCCTCTTTGCCTCTTTCTCATCCAAATACCTCAATTGGATGCCATCAGCTTGTCGTTTGTACAACATCCCATCTATGCAGATGAACTGAGTGGACAATTTGCGAATCATTCTCTGATCCTTTTCGGTAGCCTCCTCTACAAATGTCGCGTTCTCTAGATAGTTCATAATGTCATGATACCACAGCTTCCCATCTGCCACTTCTACTTCCATAACTGATTTGGATTCGAAGCTAGGTCTTTCGGAGCTATAGATCAAAACTGGCTTCATGACCACTCCTTCAGGGTTATCCCACATTGATACTAACGTGGCGAGTGCATCGGCTAACTGATTCTCATCCCTTGGAACGAAATGGAATGTACATACCTCAAACAGACTACTTAGGCCCCTCAAAAGCTGAATATATGGCATTAGCCTCTCTTCTTTGACGGCCCATTCACCTCGAATTTGATTGACCACTAAGGAGGAATCACCGAACACTTCCACATTCTTCGCTCCTAAGGCTATTAAGGCCTCTAATCGAAAAATACACGCTTCATACTCAGCTTCATTATTGGTAGCCTTGAATCTCAACTTCTTTTCCAAGGGAAGCTTCTCATCGTCCGGAGTTGTCAGAATGGTTCCTACTCCTGCCCCTTTGCTGTTTACGGCTCCATCGAAGTGCAATTTCCAACCCTGAACTTCGATGTCAGTCACATCCTCATCTGGAAAGTTAAACTCGTATGAGTCTCCTTGGATCGGGCATTCTGCTAGAAACTCCGCCACTGCACGTCCCTTGATGGTCTTCCGAGTAACATAATCTACATCAAATTCTTCAAGTAACAACAACCACCTACCCATTTTCCCAAGTAAGGACGGGGCCTCTTGCAAGTACCTCAGGGGATTCTACTTCGCGACAGCCTATACCTTGTAGGCATGAAAGTAATGCCGCAATTTCTTAGAAGCCCAGATAACTGCAAGGCAAATCTTTTCTACTTCTGTGTACTTGACCTCATTGGCAATAAAACTTCTTGCTAAGGTAGTAAACAGCAAATTCCGCTCCAAATTCATCCTCTTGGGCCATCATAGCACCTACAGAACTGTCCTCTATGGCCAAGTATAGGATCAGTGGTTTGACAGGTCGTGGCCGTCTCAATACCGGTGGATTCAGCAAGTATTCTTTGACAGTGTCAAAAGCCTTCTAACAACTCTCATTCCATACTACTGGTTGGTCTTTTCTGAGAAGTTTGAAGATCGGTTCACAGATCGAAGTAAGCTTGGCAATAAACCTACTGATATATTGCAACCTTCCCAGAAAGCTTCTCACATCCTTCTCCTTCTGCGGTATCGGCATTTCTCTGATGGCCTTAACCTTATCGGGGTCAATTTCAATTCCCCTTTGACTAACTATATGTCCTAGGAGCTTCCCTGAGGTAACACCAAAAATACACTTTAGGGTTTAACTGCAGGTTGTACTTGCTTATCCTCTGGAAGAACTTTTCTAAGGCTTCAAAATGACCTTCTCTAGTGACTGACTTGATCATCATGTCGTCCACGTATACCTCCACTTCTTTATGGATCAGGTCATCTAATATCTTTGTTGCCATCCTCTGATAAGTGGCTCCGGCATTTTTCAAGCCAAAAGGCATTACCCGATAAGCATAGGTCCCCCATTCTGTGATGAAAGCCGTCTTAATTCGGTCAATTATTTTATTTAGAATCTGATTGTAGCCCGCGTAACTATCTCCAAAGCTATACATCTCGCAAGCAGCGGCGCTATCTATCAGCACATCTATATGAGGCAATGGAAAATCATCCTTTGGATAGGCCTTATTCAAATCCCGATAATCCACGCATACCCTTACTTTGCCATTCTTTTTGGCTACGGGGACAACATTGGCCAACCAAGTTGGATATTGCACCTCAACTAGGAACTTGGCTTTGATTTGCTGGTGAATCTCCTCTTTCACTTTCTCCGCCCATTTTGGTCTAAGCCTTATGGTCTGGATAGGTGGGAATAGCGTGCTCTGCAATTTTTCGATCGATTCCTGGCATATCTTCGTAGGTCCAGGCAAAGACTTTTTCATATTTTTTTAAGATTCTCTCAAATTTTTCTCTCTCTTCAGGAGTTATATTTGATGCTATCAAAATTTCTTTTGGATTCTCTACGGTTCCAAGATTAAATGGAGTAGCATCAGTTGAATCAATATCAAATATGGATGGATGATCATGATCATGCATAGTGAAATCATCGGAAACATCACACAAGTAAGCAAAATTATTCAATTTATTAATAAGATTGAAATTGTCATTAGCATCATTAAAAAGTTCTGGAGCAAAAAGAAAATCTAAACTATTTTCCTCCTCCTCCTCTACTGGCGTATCTGGCACGGTTGACGGTCCTGCATCACTTTGGCTCTTTGGAGGTTTCTCAATGGCTTCCTCTATCTTCGCTTTCCCCTTCAGCTGGGTGGCTACCATCTTCTCAGTGATCACTTCTTTAGGCATTTCATGGTCCCAAATTGTCCTACTGGTCATGATTTCTTCATCACAAAAGCCCTCTGCTGGCTTGATCAATCCAATGTCCCAGTCATAGACATCATTGAAAACCTCGAATCCTGGCACAATCCTTCCATCCAGCCACTGTGGTTCATCTTCCCTTATATAGGCACATGCTGTGGTTGCTGGCACAAAAGTCTTCCGGATATGAGGAATTTCCATTTTTGACCGCTCACCCCTCTTTACAACACCTGTGTATCCTAGACCCCTTCTGTCCTTTTGGCCCTTGGAAGTAATAGCTATTGGCATCTCCTGAGAATTCTTACCCAGTCCTGCGCCAGGGAGGAACGACATCTTCTTCATCATATTCAATACCTGGGGGCTTTCTTCCTTCTGCTCTTCTTCGCCTATTATGGCAACATGCAACCCACAAAATGGCTGCCTAGCTATCTCTAGCACTGAAACATAATTCTCCCGTGCAGCCTTTATAGTCACAATCTGGCCTTCGTGAGGTATCTTTACCATCTGGTGCAGTGTAGAGGGGACTCCTCCCAACTTATGAAACCATGGTCTGCCTAGCAAAGCTGAGAAATTGGTGGGTATAGGCAGCACCACAAACTCCACTTCTGACTCTACCGGTCCCGTCTTCACCACTGCTGTGAATGTCCCCGAAGCCTGCCTACGTGAGTTGTCATATGCCGTGATGGTAAAATCAGATTTTGCCAACATATCCTCTGTTACCCCAAAAGCTGCCATTGCAACCTATGGGCACACATTTATCGAAGAACCATCATCTACCATTACACAGGCGGTGTACTTTTTGTTAATCTGTGCCCTTATATACAAAGGGCGATTATGATTGCGGCCTTCTGCCGGCAAATCAGCACTGGTAAAAATAACATTTTCCCCCGATCCTCCTTTCACTACATCCAGAAGTTCCGTAGGCGAGATGGTTGTAGCCACAGTTGCCTCGCACAAAGCTTCTACCACCTTCTGTCTATGTGATGGCGACTTTCTCAGAAGATCACATATTGAAATCTGAGCCGGTGTCTTTTTTAGTTGTTTAACAATTGGATCTTCTTCCGGCTCCTTTCCCCTTCTGCCCTCAACCGGCTCTTGGGACTTCTCAACTTCCGGGGCCACTCTTCCACTCCGGGTCACGACTCCCACTTCCCTCCTCATTGGCTCTTCTCCTTCCTCTTCCGAACCCCATAGGTCAAAAAATACTTCAGAATCATCATTTTCAGCTCCACTATCATCAGTGGACCAGCAATTGATCACTGCAGCGGGAAGCCCTTCTTCACTCCCCTCATAGAGGTTTGTGATAGTAGTGTGGATATCGTTGCCGTATAACTCCTTCAACACAAAGTTCTCGGGCAAACTGGACCCGATCATATTCACTGGCGGAGGCATGCTATTGTACCCAGCTTTCTTTTGACCCCCTCTCTTCTCCGATTCAGTGATCTACTTTGAGTCGATTAAATCTTGAATCGCGTGCCTCAACGTCTTGTAGTTATCAGTTATATGCCCGGTGTGCTGATGATATGCACAATACTCATCATCCTTGTGTCCTGGCGTGCCTTGAGTTCTAGCAGGCTTCGGTGGCATAGGTTGTAACTTACCCTCTTTCATCAATCTTCTCAATACCCATGACAAAGACCTTCCAAGATTGGAAAAATGCCTCGGGGTAGCATTCGTAGCTGACACCTCAGCAGTCTTCCTTGTACCACTGGCGGAACCTGATGGTCTACTGGCCCCCTGGCTAGTGCTACCCCTCCCGGGATAGTTCTCATTACCTGCTTTCCTAACAAGGTACTCTCCCTCAGCCTCAATGGCGATGTCCTTCAGCGACTCCCAATCCTTCAATCCTTTCATCCTTAATCCCTCTCTCAAATACGGGCTCGCATTTTTAATGAATAGCCGTATTTGATCTTGAGTATCTGGTTTCCTCTTCATTTCCATCACCCGATTCCTCCACCAGGTTAGATACTCGTGGAAGGACTCACCCCCCTTCTGCTGTAACAACTCTAGGTCCTTGAAGGTTACCTCCATCCTTGTACTGCAGTCGTATTGCCTCAAAAACTCCTCCGTCAATAAATCCCAGTCTTCTTTAGTTCGGCGATCGAGCCCGTGGTACCAATCCACTGCCGGGCCCGTCAAGCTCAAGCAAAAGTACTCAATCATCTATATTTTCGTCAAAGTGGTGCCCTTCATCACCAGCGAATACTGCTTTATATGTGCTAGGGGATCAGAAGTACCGTCAAACTTCGACACATCCGTCATTTTAAAGTTCATTGGGACTAGATCCTCTCCTTCTAACTCCTTATCCTCAGGGTTCACTCCTCGGCCCTTCGTCAATATTCTCGTCATAAATTCAAATTTCTCTTCCATCTTCCTCCAGATGGCCTCTTCAATTTGAGGGGCTTTCCCTTTCTCAGACATACATTCCTCGTATTCTTCGTCTTCCCAATCATCATCCAGCCTAGTGAAAGGTCTTCCCCTCTATACCCCCGAAGTAGTAGCTCTTAAGTTCACAAGTGGTGGGCGAGTTTCCTCTTATCGGTCCTCTCTGACCTCCTCCCTTTCATTATTTCTCATAGGAGGAGGTTGTGGGTTCTGCAGGACCGCTTGATGACCCATTGCGGCTATCATTGCCATCAACCGATTCTCAAATTCTTCCAACCTTTGGCCCACTTCCTCTGCTGTCATTGCCCTGGTGGCCTCTGCCCCTCTCGGTGAGTTTGCCATTTCTTCGGGTATAGACAACTGATCTGAAGTAGCATAACTGGTTTCAGAAGAAGTGTCCGGATACTCTACCCTTTCTGGTAAGTCAAAGAATGGATTTATGCGTAGGCGCCCCTGAGACCCTCTTGTCCACTTCGGCGAATCTATGATGGCTGAAAAACACAAGGGGTCAGGATGATGCATGACTGTGCTAAAAATGCATGATCGTGCCATGCAACACTCACAAGCCACATCAAAGCACATAGGTCCTTCCAACCTTATTACTCCCGTACACGAGGTCATAGTCTTTTTCCTAGGTGGGATTGGCCCATGGGTCACCTGGGGACCCGATGAACACGTATGGTGCACGGTGAAAATCCGGCAGCATAACCTCTCCTAACTAATGCACAGGCGCATGGGTTATGATCATTATGTATCTAGGCAATCCGAATAAGTCATCTTGGGCCTATCGGGGCATGAAAGCCTTTGATTAGGTGACCAGTCAAACTATCTGGGCTTGTTCAATACATAATGATCCATACAGCGGGCATAGTTTTAAGGTTCATACCACTTAGGGGAAGTAACTATTTCCATTACATGAGCTTTGGTCAAAGGGTGGTGTTACTTTAGGGTTACCCAAGCATGGTCCCTGCCGACGGGTCTAGCTCATCACGAGCGTAACGACCGATCGGGTCTCCATTTAATATACCATGACGGTACGAGGCTCGGGCTGGTGATTATCCTTAACACTTCCCTAAATTGAGTGAAAATAGGGTCGTGTTTCGGGAATGCACCGGGGCTAAAAGAGGGACCAAACTAGTATAGATCTAAGGCTCTAATGCGATGCAATGCAGTTTTGAAAGAAGATAAAATTTTTAAACTAAAACTCTATTATAATTTTTAATTAAGGTACTTTCGAATCGAAGTCTCGAGTATGTCCCCAGTCGAGTCGCCACTGTGACGCGTGCCGAACCTCGCGGCCACCCGAAAGCCCACTTTAGGGCGATCAGGAGAGGTTCATAAAAAACTTGTAAGGTGCTTACAAGCTGCGTCTATTTTGGGCAACAATGTGGTTTCTTGGAGTCGCCACCCAATAGAACATTGGGAAGGGTCGTCTAGCCTCAGCGAGCCTAAGACGGCGCGTACATATCCATCTTGGGCAAGCCAGAGAGATCTCGGAGGCCTCAGCCTCTACCCCCTAGAGCCTAGGATTGTACATTTAAGCCTTTCTGTGGGACTCAAGAGGTTTTTTGGAAGTCCTAGACCTCTCGCCTCACTGAGCCCCAAAGACCAGAGTGAGTTCGAGACTTCTCATTTATTTGTACCTTAATTAAAATTATAAATAAGTTTTGAATTTTATTATTTCACCATCTTTCCACACGATGCATTTTAATTAAAGGCGCAATCATTCATGTTAAAAGCGGTAAATGGAAGCAAAAATCGAAATAAGGCATTCAAAAATATATTACAATAACACTAGGAGCGAAATACAACTCCCATTTGTAAAAGTGCAATACATGCATAAAATGGGGTATTCATTGGAATGAGGACATTGGTCCTACCGTGCATATTTTATTATAAAAATGATTTTTCATGAAGCGTCAATTATTATTGGCTAAAACGGAACATTTGTCCACAACTTCGGAGAAAATCCCAAAGTTAATTGTTAGAAAGCTTTTGGCCTTTTTTCTTTAACGACATTAAAATCATTTTCATAATAACATGAATGAAAGGTAAGGATAAAGAAAGAACCGGAATGGAAGTCCTCAGACTAGCGCAACCACCATCTTTCAGAACTCCAACTCCAAATGGTCAGAAAATAACTCATAGGGATAAATACGTTAGCATCAAAAGCGTGAATAAAAATAAAAATAAAAGAACGAGAAACTCTAACAGAAATAAGTGAAAGATAAAATTTATAAATTAAAAAAAACATGAGAGTTTGCCTAGGGACGGCCTCCTGTACTGTGCCAGCGGCCGTCCCTAGTATAGGGAAACAAGTAAAAAAGAAACTTTCAGTTCTTTATAAAATATTATAAAATATAATAATAAAATATATATAAAAAATTAATGTAAATCAAATTAAATTATACAAATATTAGTCCAGAATGTTTACCCTCGGATTTTACCTTTTAAGGCGAATGTCAAATCATTTAAGTCCCTGTATACTTTGCAAGGATCAAATAAAAGACAGATCAGAGAAAGAAAACTTATGTTGTTCTTTCCTTGAAAAATTGATAGCAATCGAGTGTTCGAATTAGCTGTATTGATGGAAACGAACGAATTTCGTTTCCTCAAATTGGCTTAATTCGCAAGAAAAAATTGAAGAAATCAATTAATTGGAGGAAATTTTATCAAATAAAATTCTGCAAATGAACAGAGATTTTATAAACTTTTGAGTAAATTGCTCACAAAAACCTTTTCTAAAAACAATCTCTCGAAAAGAATTAATAACTTTTCTCCAAAGAATTTTTCTTATAAAAAATTTTCACTTTTCTCACAAAAATTCTCAAAACTTCTAACCCCTAAAAATGGAATTTAATCCACTATTTATAGGATTTTAGGAGATAATTCAGATAAGTCACAACCCAAAGTTTGAATTTTAAAAGGACTTTAAAATTCAAATTTTAACAAATCTTATCCCCATTTTTAAAGAATAGAGATTAAATTTTATCCAATCCGGCGTGATCTGGTCAGTTAACGTACCGACGGGCATCCCTGTAGATACCGACGGCCGTCCCTACTAAGGGTACACGCGGGAAATCGACTACAGACGGGGTGCGGTACTAGGGACGGGCATCCCTATACCGCCACATGTCCGTCCCCACTACGCCTAGAGACGGGGATCACCCCAAGTAGGGACGGGCGTCCCTACACAATTGGGACATCCAGTCTGTGTAGCAAAACTCCCAATATCAACGAAAATTTATCAAACTCTTCCAAAACTCCATGCTATAGAAAAAGATTTTAATCCTCGCAAAACATGAAAGATGAAAACCTCCGAATTTCACCCATTTATCCGAAAACCGACGTTGATTTCTTCATCGGGTAACTCTGACCTGGCCTTAAGACCCGGTGTTCGCACCCTGTTCCTCAACTTCTTGGCTAACGGGAGCTTCTCATCATCTGGGGTCGTCAAAATGATTCCGACTCCTGCCCCCTTGTTATTTACAGCCCCATCAAAATATAACTACCATCCTTGGACAGAAATTGTGGCTATGCTCTCATCAGGAAAATTGAATTCAGGTGCGTCGCCCTGAATGGGATGATTAGCAAGAAACTCCGCTACTGCTCGCCCCTTGATAATTTTGCGAGTGATGTATTCGACATCGAACTCTTGTAGCAATAGCAACCACCTTCCCATCTTACCAAGCAAAGACGGCGCTTCTTGCAAATACCTCAAAGGATTCTGCTTTGCCACTGCCTGAACTCTGTACGAATGGAAGCAGTGCCTAAGCTTCTTCGATGCCCAAATCATTGCCAGGCAGATCTTCTCTACTTCAGCATATTTTATCTCGTAGGCCAGGAACTTCTTGCTGAGATAGTAAACCGCGAATTCCACCCCAAACTCATCTTCCTAAGCCATCATGGCTCCCACGGAACCATCCTCCACTGCCAGATACAAGATAAGCGGCTTGATCGGTTGCAGTGGCCTCAGCACGGGCGGATTCAGTAGATATTCCCTGATGCTATCAAAAGCTCTCTGGCAGTCTTCATTCCAAACCACAGGCTGATCCTTTCTGAGCAACTTGAAGATTGACTCGCATATCGAAGTGAGCTTCGCAATGAATCGGCTGACATATTGTAGCTTACCTAGGAAGCTTCTCACCTCCTTCTCTTTTTGTGGCACGGGCATCTCCCGGATGGCCTTCACTTTGTCCGGGTCAATTTCAATTCCCCTCTGGCTGACGACATGCCCCAGTAGCTTTCCTGAAGTTACTCCAAAGATACACTTCTTGGGATTAAGTCAAAGGCTGTACTTATCAATCTTAGTGAAGAACTTCTCTAAAGCTTCAAAATGGCCCTCCCTAGTGGCCGACTTGACCATCATGTCGTCTACGTACACCTCCACTTCCTTGTGGATCAAGTCACTTAGTATCTTCGATGCCATTCTCTGGTACGTAGCCCCTGCATTCTTTAGGCCGAAAGGCATTACTCTGTAGGCGTAGGTCCCCAATTCTGTGATGAAAGCTATTTTAATCCGATCGACTATCTTGTTAAGGATCTGGTTGTAGCCTACATAACCATCCCCAAAACTATACATCGCGCAGTTGGCGGCACTATCTATCAACACGTCAATGTGGGGTAGCGGAAAATCTTCTTTAGGGCAGGCCTTGTTCAGATCTCGATAATCCACACATACCCTTACCTTTCCGTTCTTCTTGGCTATAGGGACTACATTTGCTAGCCATGTAGGATACTGCACTTCAACCAGGAATTTGGCTTCGATCTGATGCCGAATCTCGTCTTTAACCTTGTCTGCCCATTCTGGCCTAAGCCTCCTCAACTTCTGTTTTACAGGCTTATGGTCCGGATACGTCGGAATAGCATGCTCTGCGATGTTCCGATCAAATCCTCGCATGTCCTCGTAGGTCCAGGCAAAAACTTTTTCATATTTTTTTATTATTCTCATGAAATTTTCTCTCTTATCAGGAGTTATATTCGATGCTATTAAGATTTCCTTCGGATTTTTCGAGGTTCCAAGATCAAAAGGCGTGGTGTCAGTGGAATCAATATCAAAAATAGATGGGATATGATCATGTTCGTGCATGTTGAGATTATTGGAAACATCGCACAAATAAGCAAAATCATTCATCTTACTAATAATATTATTATTGTCATTTACATCATAAAAAAGTTCCGGAATAAAAAGACAATCTAAGCTAGTATCTTCTTCAGCTTCCGTTGAGGTCGATGCTGCAGTAGCTTGTGCCTCGGCTTCCTCGCTTGGCAGAGGCCTTTTAGCTATCCCTGAGGAAATCTTCAAATCCCCAATCTTTAGTTCTGACTCTACCATTTTTTCCTTCCCTTTCATCCTGGCAGCTAACATCTTCTTGGTGACAACCTCTTCGGGCTCATCCCTACCCCAGGCAATGCATTGGGTCATAACTTCCTCATCCCAGAAGTCCTTAGCCGTTTTAATAACTCCCACATCCCAGTCAAAAACATCACTGAAGATCTCAATCCAGGGACAATCTTTCCATTCACCCACTGTGGCTCATCTTCACCAGTGTAAGCGCATACTGAGGATGCGAGCACAAAGCTTTCTGAAATGTGAAGGATCTTTTTCGTCGTCTTCTTCTTGCCAAGTCTGCCTTTGTATCCCAAACCCTTCCAATCTTTCTGACCTCGAGTAGTGATTGCGGATTGCATCCCTTGCGAATTTCTACCAAGACCAGCCCCAGGGAGATAGTGCATCCTCTTCATTATATTAACCACTGGAGGGCTATCCAATGACCTCTGCTCTTCCCCTATTACCGATACGTGAAAACCACTAAATGGCTGATTAGCAATCTCTAGGGCCGATACCTGATTATCCCTGGCCGCTTTAATGGTTACCACCTCGCCTTCATGTGGGAATTTTATCATCTGGTGTAGCGTAAACGGCACTCCCCCTAGTTTATGAAACCAGGGCCTCCCAAGCAATGCCGAGAATTTGGCTGGAATGGGCAAAACTACAAATTCTATCTCCGTCTCAATAGGTCCAGCCTTAACCAAAGTCTTGAACGTCCCCAAAGCTTGCCTTCTAGAATTGTCATAGGCTGTAATAGTCAAATCTGACTCGCTAAGGATACCCTCATCCAAACCGAAAGCCTAAAGCGCCACCAGAGGGCAAACATTTATAGATGACCCGTCGTTTACCATAACATAAGCAGTGTGCTTGCCATTGATTTGCGCCTTAATGTACAGCGGTCAGTTATGATTACGAGCTTCGACTGGCAAGTCGGCATCAAAATACACTAATCTCTCTCCTAATCCCCCTTTTACAAGGTCTAACAATTCTGATGGAAAGATTGTAGTAGCCACAATAGACTCAGTCAAAGCTTCTACCAACTTTTGTTTATGAGAAGGGGACTGCCTCAGAAGATCCCATATAGATATTTGAGCCGTGGTCTTCTTCAACTATTTGACTATCTGATTCTCTTCCAGCTCTTTCTCTGTTGATGCCTGTGCTGGTTCCGGTGACCTTTCTATCTCTGGGACTACTTTTCCAGTTCTCATTACAGCTCCTACTTCTTTTCCCTCTTCATCTGACTTCCACAGATCCAAATATATTTCAACTTCCTCCTCATTTTCTTCACCGCTTTCGCTACTAGACCAACAATCAATTATCGCTACAGACATCCTTTCCCCCTTGGCCTCAGGGTGAGTAACAGCAACATACTCATTCCCATACAAGTCCTATAGCACATACCATTCTGGTAGGCTTGATCCAATCATGAAAATAGGTGGCGGCACAGCATTATAGCTAGGCTTCTTCTTTTCCTCTCTCCGCTCGGGGTCAGTGATTTGTTTGATGTCAATTAAATCCTGGATTGAGTGCCTCAGCGCTTTACAATTATCCATTAAATGGCCCGTATGCTGATGAAAGGCACAGTACTCATTATTTTTATGCCACGGCGTCCCTTGCATCATAGCAGGCCTGGGAGGTAATGGCTGTAACTTCCCTTCTTTCATCAACCTTCTTAAAACCCAAGACAGTGGTCTTCCTAAGCTTGAAAACTTCCTCGGGGTAGTTGCGTCAGTAGCAAACACCTCAACCGTTCTTCTGGTGCTACCATTGGGACCGGCTGGCCTATTTGTCCCTTGACTGGTATTAGCTCTCTTGGCATAATTGTCATTGCTCGCCTTTCGAGCTAAGTATTCCCCTTCCGCTTCTATGGCTATGTCCTTCAAAGACTCCCAGTCTTTTAGACCCTTTATCTTCAAACCTTCTTTCAAGTACGGGCTCCTGTTCTTGATGAACAAACGGATCTGGTCTTGAGTGTCTGGCTTTCTCCTCATCTCCATTACTCTACTCCGCCAGTGGGTTAGGTAATCATGGAAGGATTCCCCAGCCTTTTGCTGAAGCAACTCCAAATCCTTGAGGGTCACCTCCATCCTTGTGTTGCAGTCGTACTGCCTTAAAAACTCCTCTGTGAGCATATCCCAATCCTCCTTGGTTCGACGATCGAGGCTGTGGTACCAATCTATGGCGGGGCCAGTTAGGCTCAAGCAAAAGTACTCCACTTTCTGTCTCCTGGACAAGGTAGTCCCTTTCATGATCAAGGAATACTTCTTTACATGGGCGGTCGGGTCAGAAGTGCCGTCAAACTTGGGAACATCAGGCATCTTAAAATTGTACGGGATTGGGTCATCTCCCTCCAGCTCCTTGTCTTCTCGGTTCATCCCTTGGCCTCTACCCAACATGCGGGCCATAGCCTCAAACTTTTCTTCCATCTTTTTCCAGATGAACTCTTCGGTCTAGGGTGCCTTCCCCCTCCCAGATACAACGCTCATTTTGTCATCTTCATCCTCCCGATCATCTTCTAACCTCAGCGCTTGTCTCCTTCTCTGGACCCCGAAAGCCACTGATCTCAGATCTATAGGTGGTGGTCGAATCGGTTCCTCCTGTCTTTCTACTCTTTCCTCGTCCCGCTCATTTTGTCTCATGGGAGGAGGAGGAGGATTTTGCGGAGCAGCCTGCTGAGCCATTGCAGCTAACATATTCATCATACGGCCTTCGAACTCCTTAAACCTTCTACCCACTTCTTCAGCAATCAAAGCCCTGGTAGCATCATTTTCCCTTTGTGAGTTTGCCATCTCTGATACGATACCACTGGTTTCTGAATGGGTTTCTAGAAGACTCTCTCTTTCTTGCAGCTCAAATACAGAAACTATGATCAGTCTTTCAGTCGGTCCTCTCGTCCACCTGGGTAGATCTATGATGGCTGCATAGATAAGGTGTTAGAATGATGCATGAAATGCATGGCCGTGATATGCAGCATCCACAAATCACAGGCAAGCAGATAGGTCCTTCCACCCTTATTGCTCCCACAAACGTGGTCGTGCGGTCTCTCTCCTAGGCGGGATTAATCCACGGATCAGCGGGGAACCCAATGGACACGGATGGTGTGCGGCGAAAAACCGGCAGCATAACACTCCTATGCTATTGCACAAGCGCATGGATAATGATCATCATGTATTTAGACATCCCAAATATATCGACATGGCCCTACCGGGGCATGGAAGCCTTTGGCTAGGTTACCAAGCAAGACATCTGGATTCACCCAATACATAATGACCCATACAGCAAGCATGATATTATGGTTCATGTCACCTAGGGAGAGTATCTACGGCCATTATATGAGCTTTGGTCGAGGGAGATATTACTTTAAGGCTACCCAAGCATGATCCCTGCCGACGGGTCTAGCTCATCACAAGCATAACGACCGATCAGGCCATCATTTTATATACCAAAAGGTACGAAGCTTGGGCTGGTGATTATCCTTAACACTTCCCCACATTGAGTGAACGTAGGGTTGAGCTTCGGGAATGCACTGAGGTTAAGAAGGGACCAATCTAGCGTATTCTAAGGCTCTAATGGGATGAAAATGCAAATGAGAGAAAGTGAATTTATGAATTAAACTTTAATCATAAATGCTAACCGAGGTATTTTTAAATCAAAGTCTCGAACCAGAGTCCCCAGTGGAGTCGCCACTGTGACACGCACCGGACCCCGCGGCCGCCCCTCTGACCGCCCGCTTGAGGGCGATCGGGTAATTGAGGATCCGTTGGCAACTTGTAAAGATATTTACAAGTGCGTCTATTTTTGGCAACAAGGAAGTTTCATGGAGTCGCCACCCAATAAAACATTGGGAAAATTTCTCTCGCCTCAGAGAGCCTAAGACAACGCATGTATCCATTTTGGGCCAACCAAAAGGGGTCTTGGAGGGTGAACCTCTCTCCATTGGAGCCTAGGATTCACTGATTAAGTCTTTGAAAAGGACACAAGAGGTGTCTTGGAGGTTCCAATGAGTGATTAGAAAGACCTCTCGCCTCATTGAGCCCAAAGTCCAGAGCTGGGTTCGAGACTTCTCATCTATTTCTACCTCGATCATTTTATGATTAAATTTTGAACTCATTAATTCACTCCCTTTCCATACGATGCAATTGAATTAAAAGCGCATTTTATTCACGTGTTAAAGCGATAGATAAATAAAGGAATATTAAATCAAAAAAAATTACAATAACACTAGGAGCGGAATACAACTCTCATTTATAAATGTGCAATACATACATAAGACGGGAGATTATTTATTTTGAAGACTTTGGTCCTCGCATGCATTTATTATAAAAATGATGTTTTTATTGTGAAAATTTTTCATTGGATGAAAAATAGGACATTGGGTCCTTAATTTTATGAAAATCTCCTTTTATTAAATATAAAACATTCATTAATTTTTATATTTAGCGAGATACAAAATGGTACATTCATGTACATAAAATAATTAATAAATAAACAAATGAGTGAAATAACTAAGAAGGTTAGAAAACTAAACCGGACAGAATCCTCCGAGCTTGGTAGATTGTCCCTCGAGCTCAGGACAGTCCAAGAAAATCATATATGCTCACAAAAGGTTAATGGGTGTTAATATAGAAAAAGCGCAATATAAATAAAGCTCTAAGACTTGAGAGAGATAGAAAAAGGAAAAGAAAAGGGGGTTGGAAATTATGGAGACAAAACCTAGGGACGGCCACTACCGAGTGACCGACGGGCGTCAGTCAAGGTGACCAACATGTCCCGTCGCTCACTCGAGAGAGGGCGTCTGTGGGAGGGGGTGACCGACGGGCGTCGGTAAAACAGATAACCCGTCGGTCACCACTGTCTAAATAAAAACGACAGCGAAACTATTTTTTCAAGGTAAACACAGATTTTTACCACAAAACCGAGATGAAAAGGATCAAAATAAAGAAATATAAAAACAAAAAGGGCGAAAAAAGCAAGAATAAGAATAAAGATGAAATAATATGGAGAAGAAGTCCGGAATATTTACCCTCAGATAATATTTTGGTTGGATTTTTGGTGTCGATTAAAGTCCCACACGCTCCACGAGAAGACAAAATGAGAGGTCAAGAATGAGGAAAATAGATTATTTCCTTCTTGATCCTTCAAAAGACTGAATTTTGGATTCAAAGCCTTAGGAAAACTAATTAGATTTAGCTCCTTTTTAATGGTTTGATTCTTAAACTAAAAGAGATTTCTTAAGATTTGTGTTTGTTGGAAGAGAGAGAAATAAGTGTTAATTTTGACAGAGTTTCCCCCTTTAGAAATTTCTCCAACCCCTTTCTAGGTGGGAAATGAAAGCTTTTATAAACCAGGGGTGACCGACGGGCGTCGGTTCAATCCTACTAGCACAAGGATTCAACCGATGGGCCTGCAACTCTTACCGATGGGCGTCGGTTCAATCCTACTGACACAAGGATTCAACCGACGGGCCTGCAACTCTTACTGACGGGCGTCGAAAAGGTCACGTGTTCTGGGAAATCAGGTTGCATGCTCTGAAAAATCAGGTCCCTCCGACGAGCGTTAGAAAATCACAAAGGCCGTCGGTGACCCACAGCGAGCGATGGTCTTGCCTTTGACAGACGGGCAGACAGCCGGTGGAGAAAAATACATCTTTTGGCCCAAAAAAAAAAAGATCCCCGTTTCCTCCCTCTTTCCTACGAAGACTGAAAGAACACATTTCTCATGAAGCAGGGGACCAAAACCTCCGAATCTCAACCGTACGTACGGACTCGGACATTGATTCCTCATCGGGTAATCTCTGATCCAGACCGCCTCGGGACACGGTGCTTACAGCTGCAAGCTTATTATCATAACCAAGTTTATAAAAAAAGTCTTACTCGATCGTTCGAGGAGGAAGGTTAAGAAGCATTCGTTAAAAGAGAGAGATTTAGTCATCAAGCAAATGAGGCCATATAACACTCTTACACTATACGTACGCTGCTGGCTTAATGCTACTGTGCGATTACCATGATTACTTGAAAGTCGTCTTAATTCTAATTATGAATTTTCGGGTAAATTTTTTTCTTTTTTTTTTCACACTAAGCCTTTAAATTCACTTAAATATAAAATTAACTTAACCATAATAACTCATTAGTCTATCTTGACGATTGACCTATAACTATCTATTGTTACTATTCATTTGGTAAAAATTTTGGCAGTATAATCACTTGTAATTTTACCTACCCAAACCTGCAATTCAGACAACCGTAGCCCTGGCAAGGGCACAACAATAATATCACATTCATTTCCATCAAAATACATCCATAAATCATAATACCCATCCATCATAGAGTCATATATATACCACCCATACATACACCTATATCATCATCTCAAATCCATAAATATATACATGCCAAAATTACGAACATACATATTAATATAAAATCTCAAATTTCCTTCTCTACTGCTCCCAAAAACTCCTGAGGTATGCTGCTCCACTCCTAAAGCATACCTACATGCAGTCAAATAAAACTACGTGCTGAGCATTAAATATGTCTAGTGGTGGTTACAAATCCATAAATTTCCACTACCTAAAGTATTATATAATTAAATATAATGTTTTATTCTATTATTTGCGTTATTTGTAATCACTCACTAAATTCATCAATTAAGTCACATATTCACTTATTTATTCACTTAAGTCACTAATTACACTTTAAACCTTTATTTAGCCTTACAATTTCAATAATTACATTTAGGTCCTCAACTTTTTCAATAATTTCAATTATGTCCCTATCTTTTTCAATAATTTCGTTTATGTCCCTTATTTCACTTATTTACCAAATTACCCTTATTTACACTTAATTTCCTCCTTTAACCTCTAATAACCTATCAAATTACATTTTAGTCCTTATTTTACCACTTTTACGCTAAATTACCATTTAGTCCCTATATTTTCATTTCTTCACCCAATTATTATTTTATTTACACTTTTTACCAAACTTACACCATTTTTAACTATTAAGCATAAAATTACCATTTTACCCCTAAACTTTCTCTTTCTTTTAATTTAGTCCCATTATTAATCATTTTCTTATTTATCTCTATTTTAATTAATTTTAATGCATATTTACCATTATGCCCCTAGTTTACACCTGGTAGAAATCTACTGACCGGATATGCAGGACGTGGATCCCACAGATCCACTACACTATAGAATGATCCCAATGGAACCATTCAACACTAGCGTTGCACTACACTGATCACTTTAAGCACTATACACTGGGATAGACCATCATTGGCCTATCAATATTGAGTCGTCATTACTCGAACAGCGGTCTGGAATCCCTACGGCTAGCCAATTATATCCTGGACTAGATTTCACTACCAGACTACTACTAAGGGCAATTATCATCAAAATTTAACTTGGATCGCATAATATATTAACATGCATCATTCGGCCATGTTATCATTTTCACTTACAAATTTACATACACACTCATTTATCATTATTTAATCATTTTATGCCATTATATACAATAAAATATCAAAATGCACTTTAAATACCCAACAAGTTCAATTCGGCCAAGGCATCAATTCCACACTATAATCATATTTAATTCTTTTAGTCCCTCAATCATTCCATTTTTATGTTACACTCATCATAAACATCAATTACATGCCTTAATTACCGAAGCATATGAATAAATCTTCTATTATTCATTTGTCCAAGCTAACCCTTATTCATTATTTTCACTTTTCTTTCATTTAACCACTTTATTAACTTAATCCCTTATTATACACATCATTTATATCATTTACTTGCATAAAACACCAATGTACATTAATCATTTCCTTAAACATCAATTCGGCCTAGGTTCGGGTTTTCATACCATGTTTCTTTAATTCACTTTAAACACATAAACATACTTATTTAAGCCCATTAATCATGTTTATTAAGTTAGATTAAATTAAACATGCCTTTATTATAAGTTCATACTAAAACATAACCTAAAACTCAATTTAAATCAATTAGAGGGATTTTGTAATCACAAACCTCAAATCCTTGCTCTAGGCTCTCTAAGATTCCTTTTCCTTCCCTTTTGCTTTGGAAGCACCTTCCTCACTTGGAGAACCTATGGTGGCCGAATATAAATAATGGAATAACATCAAATCCCTTCCTTTTTACAAAATAACTTCATAAATACACACTACCCACTTAAAAACCCCCATAGCAACCAATAAACGCAATTATAAATACCTAAAACACTTACCTCAAAATCAACCCTAAGCTTTGTATACTTAGTTTTCTTCACTTGCAATGCTCCAAATGGACTCCAATTACTGTCTCTATGTTATAGAGGGTCTGAACATTAACTAGGAGGCTAATTTTTGGGGAGAGATTGTCATGGCCGGATTTGTACCCTAAGAGAATTAACCTAATTTGGCATGTGTGTGTAGGATTGGACTTAATTGAAAGAAAGAAGTTTAGTTAAGGGATTTCAATGGTAATTATGAATGTTTGTGCTAAGCATGAGTTAAAGGCTAGTTAATTAGTTAATGGAAGGATTAATTAAGAATATAATAACTTTGATTTATTGGAAGTGGAGGCAGACTTGAGGAAGTGGATTCCGTGTGGCTTCTTGAGAGGTTGCCACCTCTTCCTTTGCATGCAAGTGTGGGTTAAGATGAAAGAGTTTCATTTGGTAACCTAGCTATTTTCTGTATGTTGGCTTTGGCTTTCTTCTTGCTCCCGTGAGTGAGGATAAGAGAGTGGTTTGGTAGCTAATGGTAATTGTGTGCATATAGCTAATTGGATCAAGAATTGAGGGTAAACCTAAGAGGTAAGTGAATAAGTGCATATTCTCATCTTCTACTCTTTCTTCTTGGTTGAGCTGGTTTGGATGGAATATTATTGGTTTGAGTTTGAGCTTGAGCATCTGTGTTGTTTTGTTAGCTGAAGAAGTGAAGAGAGATAAGGGAAAGGCTGTAATCGGCGAACCGAGCGTCCGTCGTAATTAGGAGCTAAGGCGACGAGGTTTGGGAACAAACCCTAATTGTGTGAATATGTGATTAGTGTTGGTTAAATAGGGTTTCGAACTGAATTGCATGATATGTGAAATTGAAGGTTGAACATGAATTATGTGATGCATGAATTAAAACAGTGTGTGATGAAATTTTATTATTCAGTTTCCGCATGTGTTTCTGTGCGTGTGTGCGACCTTCTCTAACTAAGATTAGCTAAAATGTGTATAGCTAGTTGTCGTTGGGGAATGGGCGTCACAAGTTGTGGTATCAGAGCCTAGGTTGAGTCTTTTCTGGGAATTGGGTAGATAAGATGTGTATAGCTTGTTGACCTAATGCGGAAGTCCTTGTTTAATTTGTGTAACAAGGTTAGATGAGTCAGAAAAAGCAGAGTACTGGATTGAGAAGGTGGAAAGGATTCTTAAGGAGATACGATGTCCTCCAGATCAGTGGGTTGAATGTGTGGAGTCATTACTCCAAGGTCCTGCATATGATTGGTGGAAGCTGGTCCTGCAGAATTCGATGCTTCCTGAACCATTAAACTGGGAGTTCTTTGAAAAAGAATTCAAGAATAAGTATATTACTAAAGCACATCGAGAGGAAAATTGGAAGAAGTTCTTGAGTTTGAGACAGAGGACTATGACAGTGGCGGAGTATGAAGCAGAATTCTGTCGCTTAAGCAAATATGCGCCGAAAGGTGTGTTAACTGATGTGTTGCGATGTCAACAGTTTGAGGATGGATTGATTGAGGAAATTAAAGCTTTGCTGATTTCTTTAACAACAGAGCAGAATATAAGTTACTATCGAATTGTACAAGCAGCTTTGAGAGCTGAGAGGACTTTGGGAGCCCAAAGAGAATGGAGACAAAGGAAGAACGCGAATAGAGGTGGTTCCCAGACGGGGAAAAGATCAAGAGATTCTCATGTGGCACCACCTGCGGAATCAGGGTTCAGTTCTGCCGCGAGAGGTAAGAAGCGAGGCGCTCCCTCAGCATCTGGTTCTGGAAGAGGAACATCTGGTAATAGAAGTGAGGTCCATGAGTGTCCTCATTGTGGTAAGAGGCATAGAGGAGAATGCTGGAGAGTGTCGGGTGCTTGTTATAGATGTGGGAGCACAGAGCATTTCATTGCTAATTGCCCGAATACCTATGAGATGTCAGGAAATCAACAAGAGCAGAGTAGGGGTGGTTCAAACTTGCCTTCTACGAATAGAGGAAGAGGAAGAGGACGTGGCAGAGGTAGTCAGTCCAGAGGTGCAGTCGATTCTGAGATTGTGGATAGACCTGATGAGGCTCCAGTGCGGGCTTATGCTATGAGGGCACGAAAGGAGCAGTTGCAAGAACTACTGAACAGGGGTTTTATTAGACCTAGTGTTTCTCCTTGGGGAGCACCAGTGTTATTTGTTAAAAAGAAAGATGGTACAATGAGAATGTGTATTGATTATCGACAGTTGAATAAAGTAACAGTAAAGAATAGGTATCCTTTACCTCGAATTGAAGACTTGTTTGATCAGTTAAGGGGAGCCGGGGTATTCTCAAAGATTGACTTGCGTTCAGGGTATTATCAGTTGCAAGTGAAGAAGGAAGATGTACCTAAGACCGCGTTTAGAACTCGTTATGGGCATTATGAATTTTTAGTAATGCCATTCGGGTTAACCAATGCGCCAGCTGCATTCATGGATTTAATGAATCGGGTGTTCAGACCGTACTTGGATCAGTTTGTGGTTGTGTTCATAGACGATATTTTGGTATATTCAAGAAATGAAAAGGAACATGAATAGCATTTGAGAGTTGTGCTTCGGACTTTGCAAGAACATCAGCTGTTTGCCAAACTTAGTAAGTGTGAGTTCTGGCTCAAAGAGGTATCATTTCTGGGTCATGTGATCTCATCTGAAGGAGTTAAAGTGGATCCAACTAAGATAGAAGCAATTGTGAATTGGAAACCGCCTAAGAATGTGTTAGAAATTCGCAGTTTCTTAGGGTTGGCTGGATACTACAGAAGGTTTGTGAAAGGATTTTCAGTAATAGCTTCACCGTTGACAAGATTGTTACGTAAAGGAGTGAAATATGAATGGTCTGAAAGATGTCAAGCAAGTTTCGATTGGTTGAGGAAGATGTTAGTAGAAGCACCGATTCTTACACAGCCTATGACTGGTAAAGAGTATGTATTGTATACCGATGCTTCAGGTGTCGGATTGGGTTGTGTATTGATGCAAGAGGGGAAGGTGATAGCGTATGCGTCAAGGCAATTGAAACCGCATGAGCAGAATTATCCGACTCATGATTTGGAATTGGCTGCAGTAGTGTTTGCTTTAAAGATTTGGCGACATTACCTGTATGGTGAGAAGTGTAGGATTTACACGGATCACAAGAGTTTGAAATATCTGCTTACACAGAAGGAACTGAATCTGAGACAGCGAAGGTGGCTCGAGTTGTTTAAAGATTATGATCGTATTGTGGATTATCATCCGGGAAAAGCTAACGTAGTGGCCGATGCTTTGAGTAGGAAGTCAATTTCAGCATTACAGTTAAAGCGGATTGAGTGGAGGTTTTCTGCAGATGGAGCTTTATTAGCACAGTTGAAAGCAAGACCGGTTCTGAAAGATGAGTTAATAGTTGCTCAGAGAAGTGATGGGAGATTACAACAAGTTCTGCAGTCAGTTGGTGTTATGGATAAGACTTACTATTCAGTGAATGAATATGGAATACTGCTGTATAAGAATAGAATGTGTGTGGCCAACGATAAAGAATTAAGAAAGAGATTGATGCACGAGGCTCATAATACAGTTTTCACTATGCATCCAGGTGGAAACAAGATGTATCAAGATATGAAACAGTTGTATTGGTGGCCAGGGATGAAGAAGGATGTAGTGGAATATGTGTCTAAGTGTCTTGTCTGTCAACAAGTTAAAGCGGAGCATCAAGTGCCCCAGGGGATGTTGCATCCACTCCCTATTCCCCAATGGAAATGGGATAATATCACGATGGATTTTGTTACTGGATTGCCTCTGACCTCAAGACAGCAAGACGCAGTATGGGTTATTGTGGACAGGTTTTTGAAATCAGCTCACTTTATACCTGTTCGGATGGATTATTCTATGGAAAAGTTGGCTGAATTGTATGTAAGGGAAATTGTCCGATTGCATGGGATACCTTTGTCTATTGTTTCTGATAGGGATCCCAGATTTACTTCTAAATTTTGGAGGAGTTTACAGGCAGCGTTGGGTACGAAATTGAATTTCAGTACTGCTTTCCATCCACAAACCGATGGACAGTCGGAAAGAATTATTCAGGTTTTGGAAGATTTGATGCGAGCGTGTGTTTTAGATTTCTCTAAGAGTTGGGATAGGTATCTTCCACTTATGGAATTTGCTTATAACAACAGTTATCAGACCAGTATTGGTATGGCACCGTATGAAGTTTTGTATGGAAGGAAATGTCGTTCACCGATTTGCTGGACAGAATTGAATGAAAGCAGAGTCATAGGGCCAGATTTGGTTCTTGATACAGAAGAGAAAGCTAAAATCATACAGCAAAGATTGAAGGCAGCAAGTGATAGACAGAAGTCGTATGCTGATTTGAAGAGAAGAGATATTGAGTTCAGTGTAGGTGATAAAGTGTTTCTGAAAGTGTCTCCTTGGAGGAAGGTACTGCGATTTGGTAAAAAGGGGAAGCTGAATCCAAGGTTTATTGGGCCATATGAAGTGCTTGAAAGAGTAGGTTTTGTAGCTTATCGGCTGGCTTTGCCTCCGACTTTGGCTAAGCTACATGATGTGTTCCATGTGTCTATGTTAAGAAGATATAGGTCAGATGATTCCCATGTGCTATCTCTACCAGAAGTGGAAGTGCAGTCAGATTTCACTTATGATGAAAAGCCAATAGTGATCTTAGCAAAAGAAGTCAGACAACTTCGGAACAAGCAGATACCACTTGTGAAAGTACTCTGGCAGCACCAGGGTGTTGAAGAAGCAACTTGGGAACCAGAAGCGGCTATGCGAGAACAGCATCCACAACTATTTCACTCAGGTATGAATTTCGAGGACGAAATTCTTTAAGGAGGGGAGAGTTGTCATGGCCGGATTTGTACCCTAAGAGAATTAACCTAATTTGGCATGTGTGTGTAGGATTGGACTTAATTGAAAGAAAGAAGTTTAGTTAAGGGATTTAAATGGTAATTATGAATGTTTGTGCTAAGCATGAGTTAAAGGCTAGTTAATTAGTTAATGGAAGGATTAATTAAGAATATAATAACTTTGATTTATTGGAAGTGGAGGCAGACTTGAGGAAGTGGATTCCGTGTGGCTTCTTGAGAGGTTGCCACCTCTTCCTTTGCATGCAAGTGTGGGTTAAGATGAAAGAGTTTCATTTGGTAACCTAGCTATTTTCTGTATGTTGGCTTTGGCTTTCTTCTTGTTCCCGTGAGTGAGGATAAGAGAGTGGTTTGGTAGCTAATGGTAATTGTGTGCATATAGCTAATTGGATCAAGAATTGAGGGTAAACCTAAGAGGTAAGTGAATAAGTGCATATTCTCATCTTCTACTCTTTCTTCTTGGTTGAGCTGGTTTGGATGGAATATTATTGGTTTGAGTTTGAGCTTGAGCATCTGTGTTGTTTTGTTAGCTGAAGAAGTGAAGAGAGATAAGGGAAAGGCTGTAATCGGCGAACCGAGCGTCCGTCGTAATTAGGAGCTAAGGCGACGAGATTTGGGAACAAACCCTAATTGTGTGAATATGTGATTAGTGTTGGTTAAATAGGGTTTTGAACTGAATTGCATGATATGTGAAATTGAAGGTTGAACATGAATTATGTGATGCATGAATTAAAACAGTGTGTGATGAAATTTTATTATTCAGTTTCCGCATGTGTTTCTGTGCGTGTGTGCGACCTTCTCTAACTAAGATTAGCTGAGCTAGTTGTCATTGGGGAATGGGCATCACAAAGATTGGAGAAATGATTAAGAAAAATGAAGAAGAGAGGAACTTCTTCAATTCGGCCAAGGAGGGAGAGATAAAAGGCGGTAGAGGCTGGATTTCTCTAGAGAAATCTGGGCTCTTGATGCCTTATGTTAGGCTTAAATTGAACCGAATTAGTCCAACTAAAGTGGTCCAACTGGTTTGGGATTTAAATATGATTTGCCTTGTGTGGGCATTTACGTGACCACACGGAGGGGTCACGATACCAGGAGACCATATCGTTTGAGTGAGACCTTTCTTAACCCTTTTTTTGTGTTTGTGTTTGTTTGTCAATAAAATATTTTCTTTTATATACGTGTAAGATAAAAAAATTATGAAAATATTTTTACAACTAAATTTGGATTTTTACTAATAAATTAGGACCAATGTCCCTCATTTTAACAAAAGAATGTAAAATGTCACGAATAAAATGAAGAGTTAAGTTTTCTAAAATGGGATCACTCATCCCGGTTTTCAATTCAACAATCGAATAACTCTTCGATCCCTCTTTAACTGAGCGTAAAGGAACCGATGTTCCTGTATAAAATAATATCCCGATTTACGTATGTCATTTTTTCTATGTTTGATTTTGTTTATTTGTTTTAAATTTACGTTCATATATTTTATGGGCCCTTGTAATTAATTATTTTTGGGGCAATGTTATTAAGCCTTCACTTGGGATTGTATTCTGTCCCAATTTCCAATTCAATTTTAATCGGCTTTCTTTCATGTGGGATTGTATTCTGTCCTGATTTCTCGTGTAATTGTGTGCTTGGCATGTTTATCCCTTTAATTTTTGCTTTATTTTATCGCTTTCTTTATAACTTTTATTTATTGCTTTCTAATGCTTGCAATGCACTTTTAAATTAAATGCATTGATCGTGTGAGATGAGAGATAGAATTTTATGATTCTAAAACCTCATTTATAATTAACCAAGCCATAAATAAGAGTAAACTTCTGAACACCATCTCTGGTTTAGACCATAGAGGTTAGATGACCTTTCCCAATTTCTCGTAAATTGGGTGGCGACTCCAAAATACCTCAAAGGTGCCTGAAGGTACCATGAGGCTAGATGAAGTCCCCAATATTCTATTGGGTCGGGATTCCAAGATATCTCATGGTGCCTAAGATCAAAAGATGCGAACCAATCCCTCGAACCCTAAAATCGGGTCTCGTCACAAGGGCCTTCACAAGGTTCGGCGCGCATCACAGTGGCGACTCCACTGGGGACTTCGTGACTTTGCTCCGAAAGTGTCTTGGCTTAAATATATAATTGGGTTTTTAAAACTTAAAATTCTATCTCTTTTCAAAAATTGCATCACATCATTTTAGAGCCTTAGAATTACGCTAGTTTGGTCCCTTATTCTATCCCGATGTATTCCTGAAGCACAACCCTATTTTCACTCATTGCAGGGAAGCGTTAAGGATAATCACTAGCCCAAGCCGAGTACCTTTTAGTATATCAAACGGAGACCCGATCGGTTGTTATGCTCGCGATGAGCTAGACCCATTGGCAGGGACCATGCTTGGGTAGCCCTAAAGTATCACCACCTTAACTAAAACTCATTTAATGATAAATAGGAACTTCCATTAGGTGACATGCTCCTTAATATGATGCTTCTGATGTGGGCTGTTGTGTATTAAACAAAATTAAGCAAATTAAGCGGTCCCCTGTTAAAGGATTTCATGCCCCGATAGATTCACCTTAATTTGATTGAATTGTCCAAGTACGTAATGGCCAAAGCCTATACGCAAGTGCCTTAAAGAGTGTTATGCTGCCGATTTTTCACCGTGCACTACGGGGATTCATAGGGTCCCCTGTTGATCCATGGAATAAGCCTACCTAGGAAGAGACTTTTTGACCTCATATGCGGGAACTAAAAGGTTGGAAGGGTCTACTCGCTCGTATGTGGTTGTGAAATGCTGTACGGCTAACGACCATCCATCCTATATGTCATCTATGCATCATTCTAACAATTTGGGTCTTTCAGCCATCATAAATTCATCCAAGTGGACTAGAGGTTCTAACAGTCGGCTAGTAAGGACAAACCTGCTCTTTAGATTGTCAGAATTAGTGCCTGTTTGGGATTCTGAGTCGCTCTCAACGACCAGTGAATCATCTTCAATGGCAGAAGAGATCGGAGCTCTAACCACTCAAGACCTTGCCAGGAGACTAGAGGATTTTGAGCAGAGGGTGTTAGTGATGATGGGCGCAATGTCCGAAAGGATTGGCCCTCCAGCCGCTGCACAACCACCTGTTGCTCCACAACCACCAAGGGCAAGCTGAACCGCCTGCTAGTGAAGGGGTCCCCATTATGGGTAATGTCGCTCACCAACCTATCGATGAGCATAAAGCTGCAACGCCTGTTGAGCCAAGAAGGGCAAGGATCCCTAATCTTGATGAGGATTTAGTGATGGAGCATGAGGTTGAGGAGCTAGTAGCCCATCAAGCTGTGAGGGGCTGAGGCGACTTACTTAGCAAAGAAAGCAAGCCAAAATAGCTTTGTTGGGAGGAACTTTGGGAACTAGTCAGGTTACAGATCAGGCAGTGCTGGAAACAGTAATGGTAGAAATTGTAAGACAGTCAAGGTTTCAGTTACCGGAGTAGGACAAGGCAATAGACACTTTTCTAATTTGGGTCGGTCCCTATCCTGGGTATTGGAGAGACTAATGAAGGAGGGTAAGCTGAGACCACTGCCACCTAGGCTAACTATGAATCAGGGACAGCCGAGGTATAGAGATGATCAGTATTGCGCCTACATTCAGCACACTGGGCACCTGACAGATTATGCCGAACTTTGAGGAATAAAGTCCAGGATCTCATTAACTCCAAAGAGATTAGCGACCCTGAGAAGAGAGAAAAGAGGAAGAAGGCAAGCTATAATGCGGTTCCCCCGCCATGTGTTTGATCAGTTCTGGGAAGATGAGTACGTCGCTGTCACCCGTTAGGAGATGGTTGAAGAAGGAATCCCTACGACGGTGGTAGATTGTCAATCCACTAGTGAGAGTGGAGAAAAAGACTATGTTTTAGATGCTTTGTTCATTTTTATTTCAAGAACTTCTTATAACAGTGCTAGTTATTTTAATATGATGAACAATCTTGCTTATTTTTATGGTGTTTCTAATGATTTCATTTCGTATGATCACGATGCATTCATTCATTTTTGACATTAACCTAATTAATACAACTCCATCTAATCTTAGAACTTTGGGGAATCCAAACAAAATCTTGATAGCATCTGATGTAACTCCTGAAGAGAGGAAAATGCTGAGAGATAATGTCAAAAAAAAGAAACAAAAGAAAAAAAAAGCCTTTGCCTGGACTAGGTAAGATATGCTAAAAATTGGCAAGGACATTGTTGAGACAACATTGCTTCCACATGCCAACACGACAATGAGCAAAATTTTAAAAACCATCCCTTTATCTCCTCGAAGTCTAGAATGCATACAATACAGCCGAACAAAATCAAACTCCGAGTGCTACATCAGAAGTTAGACGAATGAAACTCTGGACCTTCACAAGAAATATGTAACTCATTAGAACCAAGCCTTGTGACTCCCTTCGTCCCAACCATTTGAGATGTGTTATAATGGCTGGAATTATACCTTGGTAGTAATTGGCCTAATCGAGAAAGTATGTATGATCTAATTTTACATGAAGGACTGAATTGTACTTTGGAGAGGGGCCTAATTTAATAAATGAAGAAAGTTAAGTGGTTTAATTATGATCGTGTGAGATTTATTAGTAATGGAATAATTAAGAGCTAATGTGATTTGATTAAGTTATTGGAGATTGAGGGATTTCGAAGTGGAATCCGGGTGTCTCCAAGTGAGAGTGCCACCTTGTGCACTTTATGCAATAAGTGGGATTGAGGTGAGAGAAACTCCATTTTTTCTGTATTTGCTAATTTCGGTTTCCCCATCTTCATTTTATGTGTTTTCTTCTCTCAAACCTTAAACTTTGATCTTCAATTGGATGGTCAAGTGAGTGGTGATGATATTAAGCTATTAAATCCTTAAGGTAAGTGATCTAGTAATTGGATTCTCATTTTCTTCTACTCCTTTTCTTATTTTTGGATTGTGATGAGTTGGTAATTAATCCATGTTCCAACCCTGGATTTGGTGAAAGCTATAGTTGAGAAAGTGAAGGAAACCAAAGGAAAGGAGAGGGTGATTGATTAAGGGACTAAGTGACTTCTAAGGAGCTAAGGAGAAAAGGTTTGGGAACTAACTATTGTCATGTGTGTGTAAATTAGTTTACTATGTGTTAATTGATTGATGATATAGTTGAAATATATGATTTATTTGTGTTGAAATTGATGATTGGATTGTTATGAGATTAACCAAATCAAGAACCCTAGTTTAGGGAAAATTCTGTTTATACTTCACTAGACCTCCATGTAGTGTTTTGGTCATAACTTTAGTTTGGAAACTCCAAATTGAGTATTTGTTGCGGAATTTGAACCATAACTTCCATATCTTTAAAAGTCACAGAAATGACCATGAGCTAATTATGGGTTGATGATACCTAAAAATTGCAAAAATAGATGTGTCTCTACCCTGGTAGGCCCACTAGAATAGTCTGTATTGTTTAATTCATAACTGACGTTTTACAAGTTCAAATTACCTGAAACTTGTCCTATTTGCAAGATAACATCCTAAGGAAAAAATGTTAAGAAGGACGTTTGGCCTAAAAAGGTCGTTTACATGTCTTTTAGGCTGCACAACAAGGAGTAGTGAAGCAGTCCTAAGTTTTGCATTCTGTTTTGCTTAATTTTGGTATGTCATGGTCACAACCAAATGGTTGCCACCATGACCAATGCCAAGACAGGGGAGAATTGCATGTAATTGGACCTCAAGGTTACAACCAACTTATTGCCACCGTGACCTTTCCCAGAATTGTGTTTTTAGGGTATTTTTCTTCTCGAAATGCACCCGAACTTCACTACAAGTTCCTATAGCTTGTCCAAGACGTGTCTAACTTTATGAAATAAGCATGTCAATGATATTAATTGCCATAATATATAAATAAGGCTATGGAATAATAGTTTAATTATGGAAGTAGGTGTATGCATGCTTTTTTATTGTTGAACTTGACATAGAAACACAAATAGCTTGAACAAGTGTAAGATTTCAAATAGTTTCCCTTAGGTTAATTAAAAAGTGCATAAGGATCAATTGGAGCATGTAATAATCATTTGAATGTAACTCCTTGAGTTAGTATTTAATTCTGTTGGAATTGATATTTGCTAAGAAGCTAAAGAGGTAGGAAAACATATGGTTAAAAGCATGATTTGGCTAAGAGTGATATTTGAATTGCTTTGAGAAGACTTGAAAATTCATGTGAGGTGTGGTTAGAAAGCATAGCTGTGCATTGATAGAACACAACTGTGTTTTGGCAATTTTGCATAGGTCACGGTGATAACCAAATTGATTATCATCGTGAAATATGCAAGTTTGCATTCTGTTCTGAGAGTTTGAAGTATGTCACGGTCACAACCAAATTGGTTATCACCGTGACGTACCTCTATTTTTCATATTGAATAATGAGACTTGGGCAAATGTTGTAAACATATATGAATAATAATCTAATCAATTATACACAACATTTATTGAGGACTATCATATGCTAAGTATTATGACTAAATAAGATGAAGTGTGTGAGATAATTATGTGGATTTCTTATTAAGTCATGTGTATATGTGTTTCTTTAAAAATTAATGTGTAATATTATGCGATGGTAAATAACATAACCTATACTTGTTTATCAACATGATTAAGACCTATGTTATAGCATGAGTTTAATGAAGATTTATATATTTAAGTGAGTATGCATTCTAGGCCATTGGTATATGCTAGGCATGAGGTGATGCGAGTTTACCTTACGTGATGACTTGTATCATGATATTGTTTTAAGAAAGTACATGAGTATCTTACTATGCGAATATATAATACTATATGAATGAACTATACAATGCGAATATGCTAATCATGATGATGAATTGTGAAGTGAGCCATAAAGTAATGTTGATTCTATTATAATGTTATGATGATGATATTCTTTATCAGAATTGCAAGGAATAATTGGAATAATAATTAGCCTGCGAGTCAAGTAATGGATAGGTAAGCATGCCTATAGAGTCAAAGTGCTACAGCCCAATGCATCCGATTCCTCTGGAATCACAATGCGAACAATCCTTGCTGGATTATTAAATGTGGATTAATGATTAATGCGAATTTTGTACCTTAAGGTACCAATGCGTAAATGAGATTATAATGCGAATATAGTACCTCGGTGGTACCAATGTGAAACCCGTTATCTGCGTCTCGAGTTGCAGGCAAAGCTTATAATAATGATATTGTGACCATGAGCTGAGTATTATGCTAATGAGAATATGAATGTGATACGTTCTGATTGTCATACGATACAGTTATGTGGTTATGACTCATTAGGAAGAATGTATGTGTATGTACATGAATATTTGTATAAATCAAGTTGTAAATATGTTGGAATAACATATGAGTGTTAAGGTGTGAAATAATATATATATATATAATTTTAAAAGTATGATTAAGTGCATATCCACTGATTATAGCAATGCAATATGCTTATTGACACATGAGTATACGAATAATCTACATAAGAAGCATGTGAGTTGTTATGTGCCTTAACCTGTTATATATATCATGTACTATATGTATGCTTCTTGTTATTGTATATTGCATATTGTTCCGCACTAAGTGTTATCGCTTAGCACGGGTTTCCTAATCCGTGTAGGTTTCGAAGCGAGGTGATTCGAAGGACAGTTCCGCATTGACAAAGGTCAACACACTAGGGCTGCTGATAGCATTGTTTTTTTGGGTAGACCGTGTTGTGTTTCTTTTTGCTATGTAATTATTAGCTTGGATAGAATAAAGTATGTAATGTATTAAGTAACCAAGTCTGTAATATTTAAGCCTATATTGTTGTGTGTATAAGTGTATGTGTAAGCATGAATGCATAAGCAAGCGTATGATGAGTATAGATGACCAACTGCATGTGAATGCGATAGAAGCAAAAATTTATTTGCATGAAATCTTTGTATGCGTTTAGACTTAGCATGTGAATGAGATAGTGATTGTCGTGTAACAACTATTCTCGGCTCCATTAGCTGTGTAGTCGGGGAATGGGCGTTACAAGTAGTGGTATCAGAGCTAAGGTTTAGTCTTTTCTTGGAAGTGGGTAGAATAAGATGTGTATAGTTGTGTTGACCTAATGCGGACGTACTAGCTTTATTTTAGATCGATGGATCCTTCTCATAATTCTAGAAAGGTAACTGCAGAAAGTGTTAATCCTCGTGAGTCTGAGGAGTGAGGGTTTGATCAGCCTAGGCCAGCTAATGAGAATTATGATGTGCCAAAAGTACCGGTGGAAGCTTTACTCAAAATGTGATAAGAGATGACAAAGGTGTTAGATCGAATGACAGTGCCAAAGGCTCCACTAAAGTCCATGAGAAAGCATGGAGCAGAGGAGTTCCATGGAACTAAACTCGATGAGTCGAAAAAAGCTGAGCATTGGATTGAGAAAGTCCAAAGGATCCTTGGGGAAATAAGATGCCCCGCGGATCAACGAGTTGAATGTGTAGTGTCACTGCTGCAGGGTGCAGCATATGATTAGTGGAAATTAGTCCTTTAGCATCCAATGCTACCAGATCCAGTTACTTGGGAATTTTTCGAAAAGGAATTCCGGAATAAGTATGTAACTAAAGCGTATCGTGAGGCAAATTGGAAGCAATTCCTAAATTTGAGGCAAAGAGGTATATCTGTGGCTGAGTATGAAAAAGAATTTTGTAGACTTAGTAAGTATGCGCCACTTGACATGCTAACTGAGGAGTTTAGATGTCAACAATTCGAAGAAGAATTGAAAGAGCAAATCAAAGCACTATTAATCTCTATGACTACATCTCAAACTGTGAGTTATTATCAGATAGTTCAGGCAACTATGAGGGCAGAGAGATCATTAAAGATTCAAGAAGAGAGCATCCAAAGGAAGAATCCTAACCGAGGAGGTTCACACCCAGGTAAGAGATCCAAAGATTCTCATATGACTTCCCCAGCAGAATCAGCTAATAGTCATGCTATCAAGAGTAAGAAACAAGAATCCTCTTATGTATCTGGAACTCGAAGAGGTATATCAGGTAACAAGAGTGAAGTGCCGGAGTGTCCCCATTGTGGTAAGCGCTATAGAAGTGAATGTTAGAGGTTGACCTGAGCATGCCTTAGATGTGGCAGCAAAGAACACTTTCTTGCTAACTGTCCTACATCATATGAAGCGATGAGAAATCAACAAGATATGAGTAGAGATGGATCTAACTTACCTCCTATTAATCGAGGAAGAGGTAAAGGACACGGTCAGGGTGGCCAGTCTAGAGGTGGTGCAGTGTTAGAGTCTGTTAATCGACCGACTGCAGTACTAGCGGAAGCTCATGCAAGGAAGGCTCATAGGAGTAAGATGCACCTGAAATCATAGCGGGTACATTCCTACTCATTGATACAGAAATGTTTGCATTAACTGAATTTGGATTTATGTATTCATTCATATGATTATTATAAGAAGTTACGTGATGAAGTATATGCTATCGAATATCTAGAATATGTGGCATGTGTATTTGGACAATAAGAGAACAGTGTAAAATGAACAAAGTATTTAAGAATATTCAGAGAAGTAATTAAAGAACTATTTTGGTGGTACTTTAATGGTACAAATAAAGCAAAGCCTATTCTAAGAAATGAGTAGGTAGATGTGTAAAGAAGTGATGTTAAGCTACAATGCATTTTGCAGTCAATTAGAAGTAGAAACAAGACTGACTACCTAGTGAATGAAGATGGGATGTTGTACTCCTAGCAACGGTTATATTCTGCCAATGTTATGGAAACTAGAGAAAGATCAATATATGAAGTGTATAATACACTATGCGTATAGGCGACAATAAGATGTATGAGAATTTAAAGCAACTCTATGGATAATCTGGAAAGGAATAATGTTTCAAAGAGTTGGAATTGCCAGTCAGAGGAAACAAAAGTGGATATGTGAGAGATGAACTCTCAGCTATTTTACCTAAGTATGAATTTTGCTGACGAAATTCTTTTTAGGAGGGGAGAGTTGTAATGGTCGGAATTGTACCTTGGTAGTAATTGGCCTAATCGAGAAAGTATGTATGATCTAATTTGACATGAAGGACTGAATTGTACTTTGGAGAGGGGCCTAATTGACTAAATGAAGAAAGTTAAGTGGTTTAATTATGAAATTGTGAGATTTATTAGTAGTGGAATAATTAAGAGCTATTGTGATTTGATTAAGTTATTAGAGATTGAGGGATTTCGAAGTGGAATCCGGGTGTCTCCAAGTGAGAGCGCCACCTTGTGCACCTCATGCAATAAGTGGGATTGAGGTGAGAGAAACTCCATTTTTTCTGTATTTGCTAATTCCGGTTTCCCCATCTTCATTTTGTGTGTTTTATTCTCTCAAACCTTAAACTTGGATCTTCAATTGGATGGTCAAGTGAGTGGTGATGATATTAAGCTATTAAATCCTTAAGGTAAGTGATCTAGTAATTGGATTCTAATTTTCTTCTACTCCTTTTCTTATTATTGGATTGTGATGAGTTGGTAATTAATCCATGTTCCAACCCTGGATTTGGTGAAAGCTATAGTTTAGAAAGTGAAGGGAACCAAAGGAAAGGAGAGGGTGATTAATCAAGGGACTAAGTGACTTCTAAGGAGCTAAGGAGAGAAGGTTTGGGAACTAACTATTGTCATGTGTGTGTAAATTAGTGTGACGCGCGCCGAACCTAGCAAGGGCCCTCGCTTTGAATCCGCTTTAGGATTCGAGGGACTGGTTCGTGTCTTTTGATCATGGGCGGCCTAAGATATCATCGGTGTATCCCTCCCAATAGAACATTAGGGAGGACCACCTAGCCTAATGGCACCGAAAGGCACCTTTTGAGGTATCATGGAGTCGTCACCCAAATTCACAAGGAATTGGGAAATGTTCTCTCACCTCTTATTGGTCGAAACCAGAGATATGGTGTTCGAAACTTCCCTCTTATTCATGCCTTGGTTAATTATAAGTGAGTTTTTAATCCCTTAAAATTATATATCTCATCTCATGCGATCGATGCATTTAAATTAAAGGCGCATTGCAATCACGTAAAGAAAAGCGATAAAGAGCGATAAATGAAATAAATGAAGAAAGCAGTAAATAAAAGCAATAAACACACAAGCACATAATCACAAGAAAAATAGGGGCGAGATATAACCCCCAATAAAAGGAAATTAGAAATAGGCGGGGACGGAATACAATCTCCAAAAATGAATAAAATTTCCCCAAAATTAATTACAAGGGCCCAAAAGGAAATGCACATAAATTTAAAACACTCACACAAAATAAGAAAAGGCATACATAAATCGGGGCATTATTTTAGGAACATTGGTTCCTTCGCGCTTGTTTGGAGGTTTAGGAACATCGGTTCCTTCGCATTTACTTAAAGAATGTTCGAAGAATCGTTTTGCTTGTTTGATGAAAACAGGGATGAGTGATTCCATTTTTGAAGAAAATTGACTCTTCGTTTTAATTATGATATTTTTATTGTTTGGCTAAAATGAGGCACATTGGTCCAAATTTTATTAGTAAAAAATCTAATTTAATTATAGAAATATTTTTGTGATTTTTTATCGCACGCGTGCACAAAAAAAATAATTATTTACAAATAACACAACATAAAGAGAGGGCATAGAAAGATCTCACCAAATCGACGTGTTCGTCTACGCGTCACGACCCATCCGGGGAGTCGCGGGGACACTCAAATAACCCGACTCAAGTTAAATCTCAGACAAAAATTAACATCAAAAATATTAGTAATAATTCTAAAAACTAACCAAATAAAGGCAAGATAATGACAACAATAAAATTATAGCGATGGAAACAACAAATAATCATGGCATAGAAACAACAATAAAATAATAATAATAATAATAATAATAATAATAATAATAATAATAATAATAATAAAAAAACAATGATAATACTAATAGTAATAATAATATAGTAACAATAATAATAATGAGATAATAATAATAATAATAATAATAATAATAATAATAATAATAATAATAATAATAATAATAACAATATATTGTTATTATAATAATATATGATGACAATAGCATATAATGAAAACAATGAACATAATGACAGCAAAATGAAAAAAAACCAATGATAACAATAGGAAACAAGCGTGACAGTGATAATAAGGTTGGTGAAAATGACAATAATGGGAAAAGCCACTAACTGCAACAATAAAAAGAAACTAGCAAAATGATGGTGAAATATGAAAATGGTGATAGGAAATAATATTAACAGCAATCAAGGATAAATGAAAAAATAAATAAATAAATAAATAAATAAAATGAGAATGGGTCCAAAGTGTTTACCCTCAAAATTTTTATATCGGAAATAGGATGTCTCAATCCATTCCCCTTGTCGATTTTTGATGATAACAATATTCAAAACAAGTGTAAAAATCTGTGTTTTAAAATAAATTAGTTCAAGAAAATATTTTTGGTGGGATGAATAAGCCAAAAATATTAATTTCTCTTACTCAAATCAACCCAAGATTAAGTATTTTAGAGTAATAAAGACTAAAACTTGAGAAGGAAAAAAAAAATTATAGATTTTTGAAGAAGAAAATGCTTCCTGGAGAGTGAAAAATGCTAGAGAGAAAGCCGATCAATTTCTTTTGTAAAAATGTTGCCGTCCCTAAAAAATGAAGAAGGAATCTCCATTTAATTTGTTAGATTGTCCCAAAATGGAGAAAGACAAAAGAGCTTTTTAATTTTGTTAATCGAAAATAGCATGAAAGAGTGAAAGAAGAAAGAAATCAGACTAGAAAAATGCAGAAAAACACAGTGAAAACGATGGGGCGAATAGGTGGTCGCGTGGAAAAGGGGAAACGTGTGCGCAAAGGGGAAAACTGCGCGCGCGGTGTGCCTGCACGGCGCGCGCGGAGCCCTTCCCAACGCGTGATGCTGCGCGCGGGCACAGCTGTGCACCCGCAACTGCGTGCCGCGCGCACCGACTCGTTGTGCATGCAGTTGGGCGCCCAATGGGACCCGCCCGCATGCGAAAATAGACAAAAAAAACAAAGTAAAATAAAACGAAAATAAAATAAATAAACAAATAAAAGTAAATGAATAAAAAAAATAAAATAAAATAATAAAAAAACGACATCAAAAATAAAAATAAAAGAAAGGAAGTTCTCGACAAGGGGAGCATTTTTCGGACACCTTCACTGGCAAGTATCGCTTTCATCATTGGTTAATTCTGATCTTGGACCGCCTCGGGACCCGGTGTCTACAGTTGCCCCCAATTTTGGGGAACTTAGAACCTAGGTGCCTAAGTGAGCAAAAATTCAAAAAAGAAAGGAAAGGAGCGCGTACCTGAGGCAGCTGTCTTCCTGGTCATGCTAATGAAGTCATCTCCTTAGGTAGCCGTATAGACCGAGGGACGATTTTTATCCTTCTGTGTGATGCAACGAGTCTGCTCCAGACAAAACGCGAGGGTTGCTCTCTTGAGCTGCATAGAGTCAGCTCCAGACTTACAAAGTGCGAGGTTGATGGGGGTGATGCGCCAAGTCTGCTCCAGACTTACAAAACGTGAGGTTTTCTCTCTTGAGCTACACCGAGTCTGCTCCAGACTTACAAAGTGCGAGGGTGCTGATGGTGATGCATCGAGTCTGCTCCAGACTTACAAAACGCGAAGTTTGCTCTCTTGAGCTACACCGAGTCTGCTCCAGACTTACAAAGTGCGAGGGTGGTGATGGTGATGTGCCGAGTCTGCTTCAAACTTACAAAACGCAAGGTTTGCTCTCTTGAGCTGCACCTAGTCTGCTCCAGACTTACAAAACGCGAGGTTTGCTCTCTTGAGCTGCACCGAGTCTGCTCCAGACTTACAAAGTGCGAGGTTGGTGATGCGTCGAGTTTGCTCCAGACTTACAAAACGCGAGGTTTGCTCTCTTGAGCTGCACCGAGTCTGCTCCAGACTTACAAAGTGCGAGGTTGGTGATGCGTCGAGTTTGCTCCAGACTTACAAAACGCGAGGTTTGCTCTCTTGAGCTGCACCAAGTCTTCTCCAGACTTACAAAGTGCGAGGTTGGTGATGCGCCGAGTCTGCTCCAGACTTACAAAACGCGAGGTTTGCTCTCTTGAGCTGCACCGAGTCTGCTCCAGACTTACAAAGTGCGAGGTTATTGATGATGCGTCGAGCCTGCTCCATACTTACAAAACGCGAGGTTTGCTCTCTTGAGATGCACCGAGTCTGCTCAAGACTTACAAAGTGCGAAGGTGGGTGATGCGCCGAGTCCGCTCCAGACTTACAAAATGCGAGGTTTGCTCTCTTGAGTTACACCGAGTCTGCTCCAGACTTACAAAGTGCGAGGTTGTTGATGATGCATCGAGTCTGCTCCAAACTTACAAAACGCGAGGTTTGCTCTCTTGCGCTGCACCGAGTCTGCTCCAGACTTACAAAGTGCGAAGGTTGGTGATGCGCCGAGTCTGCTCCAGACTTACAAAATGCGAGGTTTGGTCTCTTGAGCTGCATCGAGTATGCTCCAGACTTACAAAGTGCGAGGTTGTTGATGATGCGTCGAGTTTGCTCCAGACTTACAAAACGCGAGGTTTGCTCTCCTGGACTACACCGAGTCTGCTCCAGACTTACAAAGTGCATGGGTGGTGATGGTGATGCGCCGAGTCTGCTCCAGACAAACAAAATGCGAGGTTTGCTCTCTTGAGCTACACCGAGTCTGCTCCAGACTTACAAAGTGCGAGGGTGGTGATGGTGATGCGCCGAGTCTGCTCCAGACTCACAAAACGTGAGGTTTGCTCTCTTGACCTGCACCGAGTCTGCTCCAGACTTACAAAGTGCGAGGTTGGTGATGCGCCGAGTCTGCTCAAAACTTACAAAACGCGAGGTTTGCTCTGTTGAGCTGCACCGAGTCTTCTCCAGATTTACAAAGTGCGAGGTTGGTGATGCGCCGAGTCTGCTCCAGACTTACAAAATGCGAGGTTTGCTCTCCTGAGCTGCACCGAGTCTGCTCAAGACTTATAAAGTGCGAGGTTGTTGATGATGCGTCGAGTTTGCTCCAAACTTACAAAATGCTAGGTTTGTTCTCCTGAGCTACACCGAGTCTGCTCCAGACTTACAAAGTGCGAAGGCTGGTGTTGCGCCGAGTCTACTCCAGACTTACAAAAAGCGAGGTTTGCTCTCTTGAGCTGCACCAAGTCTGCTCCAGACTTACAAATTGCGAGGTTGTTGATGATGCGTCGAGTCTGCTCCAGACTTACAAAATGCGCGGTTTGCTCTCCTGGGCTGCACCGAGTATGCTCCAGACTTACAAAGTGCGAGGGTGGTAGTGTTGATGCGCCGAGTCTGCTCCAGACTTACAAAACGCGAGGTTTGCTCTCTTGAGCTACACAGAGTCTTCTCCAGACTTACAAAGTGCGAGGGTGGTGATGGTGATGCGCCGAGTCTGCTCCATTCTTACAAAACGTGAGGTTTTCTCTCTTGAGCTGCACCGAGTGTACTCCAAATTGACATAGTGCGAGGTTGGTGATGCGCCGAGTCTGCTCCAAACATACAAAACGCGAGGTTTACTCTCTTGAGCTGCACCGAGTCTTCTCCAGACTTACAAAGTGCGAGGTTGGTGATGTGCCGAGTCTGCTCCAGACTTACAAAGCGTGAGGTTTTCTCTCATTAGTTGCACCGAGTCTTCTCCAGACTTACAAAGTGCGAGGTTGGTGATGCGCCGAGTCTGCTCCAGACTTACAAAACGCGCGGTTTGCTCTCTTGAGCTGCACCGAGTCTGCTCTAGACTTACAAAGAGCGAGGTTGTTGATGATGCGTCGAGTCTGCTCCATACTTACAAAACGCGAGGTTTGCTCTCTTGAGATGCACCGAGTCTGCTCCAGACTTACAAAGTACGAAGGTGGGTGATGCGCCGAGTCTGCTCCAGACTTACAAAATGCGAGGTTTGCTCTCTTGAGCTGCACCGAGTCTGCTCCAGACTTACAAAGTGCGAGGTTGTTGATGATGCCTCGAGTCTGCTCCATACTTACAAAACGCGAGGTTTGCTCTCTTGAGATGCACCGAGTCTGCTCCAGACTTACAAAGTGCGAAGGTGGGTGATGCGCCGAGTCTGCTCAAGACTTACAAAATGCGAGGTTTGCTCTCCTGGACACCGAGTCTGCTCCAGACTTACAAAGTGCGTGGGTGGTGATGGTGATGCGCCGAGTCTGCTCCAGACATACAAAATGTGAGGTTTGCTCTCTTGAGCTACACCGAGTCTGCTCCAGACTTACAAAGTGCGAGGGTGGTGATGGTGATGCGCCGAGTCTACTCCAGACTTACAAAACGCGAGGTTTGCTCTCTTAAGCTGCACCGAGTTTGCTCCAGACTTACAAAGTGCGACGTTGGTGATGCGCCGAGTCTGCTCCAAACTTACAAAACGCGAGGTTTGCTCTCTTGAGCTGCACCAAGTCTTCTCCAGACTTACAAAGTGCGAGGTTTGCTCTCCTGAGCTGCACCGAGTCTGCTCCAGACTTATAAAGTGCGAGGTTGTTGATGATGCGTCGGGTCTGCTCCAAACTTACAAAACGCTAGGTTTGTTCTCCTTAGCTACACCGAGTCTGCTCCAGACTTACAAAGTGCGAAGGCTGGTAATGCGCCGAGTCTTCTCCAGACTTACAAAAAGTGAGGTTTGCTCACTTGAGCTGCACCGAGTCTGCTCCAGACTTACAATTTGCGAGGTTGATGATGATGCGTCGAGTCTGCTCCAGACTTACAAAATGCAAGGTTTGCTCTCCTGGGCTGCACAGAGTCTGCTCCAGACTTACAAAGTGCGAGGGTGGTAATGGTGATCCGCCGAGTCTGCTCCAGACTTATAAAACGCGAGGTTTGCTCTCTTGAGCTACACCGAGTCTGCTCCAGACTTACAAAGTGCGAGGGTGGTGATGGTGATGCGCCGAGTCTACTCCATTCTTACAAAACGCGAGGTTTGCACTCTTGAGCTGCACCGAGTCTACTCCAAACTGACAAAGTGCGAGGTTGGTGATGCGCCGAGTCTGCTCCAAACTTACAAAACGCGAGGTTTGCTTTCTTGAGCTGCACCGAGTCTTCTCCAGACTTACAAAGTGCGAGGTTGGTGATGCGCCGAGTCTGCTCCAGACTTACAAAGCGCGAGGTTTGCTCTCTTGAGCTGCACTGAGTCTTCTCCAGACTTACAAAGTGCGAGGTTGGTGATGTGCCGAGTCTGCTCCAGACTTACAAAGCGCGAGGTTTGCTCTCTTGAGCTGCACTGAGTCTTCTCCAGACTTACAAAGTGCGAGGTTGGTGATGCGCCGAGTCTGCTCCAGACTTACAAAACGCAAGGTTTGCTCTCTTGAGCTGCACCGAGTCTGCTCCAGACTTACAAAGTGCGAAGTTGTTGATGATGCGTCGAGTCTGCTCCATACTTACAAAACGCGAGGTGTGCTCTCTTGAGATGCACCGAGTCTTCTCCAGACTTACAAAGTGCGAGGTTGGTGATGTGCCGAGTCTGCTCCAGACTTACAAAGCGTGAGGTTTTCTCTCATTAGTTGCACCGAGTCTTCTCCAGACTTACAAAGTGCGAGGTTGGTGATGCGCCGAGTCTGCTCCAGACTTACAAAACGCGCGGTTTGCTCTCTTGAGCTGCACCGAGTCTGCTCTAGACTTACAAAGAGCGAGGTTGTTGATGATGCGTCGAGTCTGCTCCATACTTACAAAACATGAGGTTTGCTCTCTTGAGATGCACCGAGTCTGCTCCAGACTTACAAAGTACGAAGGTGGGTGATGCGCCGAGTCTGCTCCAGACTTACAAAATGCGAGGTTTGCTCTCTTGAGCTGCACCGAGTCTGCTCCAGACTTACAAAGTGCGAGGTTGTTGATGATGCCTCGAGTCTGCTCCATACTTACAAAACGCGAGGTTTGCTCTCTTGAGATGCACCGAGTCTGCTCCAGACTTACAAAGTGCGAAGGTGGGTGATGCGCCGAGTCTGCTCAAGACTTACAAAATGCGAGGTTTGCTCTCTTGAGCTGCACCGAGTATGCTCCAGACTTACAAAGTGCGAGGTTGTTGATGATGCGTCGAGTCTGTTCCAGACTTACAAAATGCGAGGTTTGCTCTCCTGGACACCGAGTCTGCTCCAGACTTACAAAGTGCGTGGGTGGTGATGGTGATGCGCCGAGTCTGCTCCAGACATACAAAATGCGAGGTTTGCTCTCTTGAGCTACACCGAGTCTGCTCCAGACTTACAAAGTGCGAGGGTGGTGATGGTGATGCGCCGAGTCTACTCCAGACTTACAAAACGCGAGGTTTGCTCTCTTAAGCTGCACCGAGTTTGCTCCAGACTTACAAAGTGCGACGTTGGTGATGCACCGAGTCTGCTCCAAACTTACAAAACGTGAGGTTTGCTCTCTTGAGCAGCACCAAGTCTTCTCCAGACTTACAAAGTGCGAGGTTTGCTCTCCTGAGCTGCACCGAGTCTGCTCCAGACTTATAAAGTGCGAGGTTGTTGATGATGCGTCGGGTCTGCTCCAAACTTACAAAACGCTAGGTTTGTTCTCCTTAGCTACACCGAGTCTGCTCCAGACTTACAAAGTGCGAAGGCTGGTAATGCGCCGAGTCTACTCCAGACTTACAAAAAGTGAGGTTTGCTCACTTGAGCTGCACCGAGTCTGCTCCAGACTTACAATTTGCGAGGTTGATGATGATGCGTCGAGTCTGCTCCAGACTTACAAAATGCAAGGTTTGCTCTCCTGGGCTGCACAGAGTCTGCTCCAGACTTACAAAGTGCGAGGGTGGTAATGGTGATCCGCCGAGTCTGCTCCAGACTTACAAAACGCGAGGTTTGCTCTCTTGAGCTACACCGAGTCTGCTCCAGACTTACAAAGTGCGAGGGTGGTGATGGTGATGCGCCGAGTCTGCTCCATTCTTACAAAGCGCGAGGTTTGCACTCTTGAGCTGCACCGAGTCTACTCCAAACTGACAAAGTGCGAGGTTGGTGATGCGCCGAGTCTGCTCCAAACTTACAAAACGCGAGGTTTGCTTTCTTGAGCTGCACCGAGTCTTCTCCAGACTTATAAAGTGCGAGGTTGGTGATGCGCCGAGTCTGCTCCAGACTTACAAAGCGCGAGGTTTGCTCTCTTGAGCTGCACTGAGTCTTCTCCAGACTTACAAAGTGCGAGGTTGGTGATGTGCCGAGTCTGCTCCAGACTTACAAAGCGCGAGGTTTGCTCTCTTGAGCTGCACTGAGTCTTCTCCAGACTTACAAATTGCGAGGTTGGTGATGCGCCGAGTCTGCTCCAGACTTACAAAACGCAAGGTTTGCTCTCTTGAGCTGCACCGAGTCTGCTCCAGACTTACAAAGTGCGAAGTTGTTGATGATGCGTCGAGTCTGCTCCATACTTACAAAACGCGAGGTGTGCTCTCTTGAGATGCACCGAGTCTTCTCCAGACTTACAAAGTGCGAGGTTGGTGATGTGCCGAGTCTGCTCCAGACTTACAAAGCGTGAGGTTTTCTCTCATTAGTTGCACCGAGTCTTCTCCAGACTTACAAAGTGCGAGGTTGGTGATGCGCCGAGTCTGCTCCAGACTTATAAAACGCGCGGTTTGCTCTCTTGAGCTGCACCGAGTCTGCTCTAGACTTACAAAGAGTGAGGTTGTTGATGATGCGTCGAGTCTGCTCCATACTTACAAAATGCGAGGTTTGCTCTCTCTAGATGCACCGAGTCTGCTCCAGACTTACAAAGTACGAAGGTGGGTGATGCGCCGAGTCTGCTCCAGACTTACAAAATGCGAGGTTTGCTCTCTTGAGATGCACCGAGTCTGCTCCAGACTTACAAAGTACGAAGGTGGGTGATGCGCCGAGTCTGCTCCAGACTTACAAAATGCGAGGTTTGCTCTCTTGAGCTGCACCGAGTCTGCTCCAGACTTACAAAGTGCGAGGTTGTTGATGATGCCTCGAGTCTGCTCCATACTTACAAAACGAGAGGTTTGCTCTCTTGAGATGCACCGAGTCTGCTCCAGACTTACAAAGTGCGAAGGTGGGTGATGCGCCGAGTCTGCTCAAGACTTACAAAATGCGAGGTTTGCTCTCTTGAGCTGCACCGAGTATGCTCCAGACTTACAAAGTGCGAGGTTGTTGATGATGCGTCGAGTCTGTTCCAGACTTACAAAATGCGAGGTTTGCTCTCCTGGACACCGAGTCTGCTCCAGACTTACAAAGTGCATGGGTGGTGATGGTGATGCGCCGAGTCTGCTCCAGACATACAAAATGCGAGGTTTGCTCTCTTGAGCTACACCGAGTCTGCTCCAGACTTACAAAGTGCGAGGGTGGTGATGGTGATGCGCCGAGTCTACTCCAGACTTGCAAAACGCGAGGTTTGCTCTCTTAAGCTGCACCGAGTTTGCTCCAGACTTACAAAGTGCGACGTTGGTGATGCGCCGAGTCTGCTCCAAACTTACAAAACGCGAGGTTTGCTCTCTTGAGCTGCACCAAGTCTTCTCCAGACTTACAAAGTGCGAGGTTTGCTCTCCTGAGCTGCACCGAGCCTGTTCCAGACTTATAAAGTGCGAGGTTGTTGATGATGCGTCGGGTCTGCTCCAAACTTACAAAACGCTAGGTTTGTTCTCCTTAGCTACACCTAGTCTGCTCCAGACTTACAAAGTGCGAAGGCTGGTAATGCGCCGAGTCTACTCCAGACTTACAAAAAGTGAGGTTTGCTCACTTGAGCTGCATCGAGTCTGCTCCAGACTTACAAATTGCGAGGTTGATGATGATGCGTCGAGTCTGCTCCAGACTTACAAAATGCAAGGTTTGCTTTCCTGGGCTGCACAGAGTATGCTCCAGACTTACAAAGTGCGAGGGTGGTAATGGTGATCCGCCGAGTCTGCTCCAGACTTACAAAATGCGAGGTTTGCTCTCTTGAGCTACACCGAGTCTGCTCCAGACTTACAAAGTGCGAGGGTGGTGATGGTGATGCGCCGAGTCTGCTCGATTCTTACAAAACGCGAGGTTTGCACTCTTGAGCTGCACCGAGTCTACTCCAAACTGACAAAGTGCGAGGTTGGTGATGCGCCGAGTCTGCTCCAAACTTACAAAACGCGAGGTTTGCTTTCTTGAGCTGCACCGAGTCTTCTCCAGACTTACAAAGTGCGAGGTTGGTGATGCGCCGAGTCTGCTCCAGACTTACAAAGCACGAGGTTTGCTCTCTTGAGCTGCACTAAATCTTCTCCAGACTTACAAAGTGCTAGGTTGGTGATGTGCCGAGTCTGCTCCAGACTTACAAAGCGCGAGGTTTGCTCTCTTGAGCTGCACTGAGTCTTCTCCAGACTTACAAAGTGCGAGGTTGGTGATGCGCCGAGTCTGCTCCAGACTTACAAAACGCAAGGTTTGCTCTCTTGAGCTGCACCGAGTCTGCTCCAGACATACAAAGTGCGAAGTTGTTGATGATGCGTCGAGTCTGCTCCATACTTACAAAACGCGAGGTGTGCTCTCTTGAGATGCACCGAGACTGCTCCAGACTTACAAAGTGCGAAGGTGGGTAATGCGCCGAGTCTACTCCAGACTTACAAAGTGCGAGGTTGTTGATGATGCATCGAGTCTGCTCCAGACTTACAAAACGAGAGGTTTGCTCTCTTGAGCTGCACCGAGTCTGCTCCAGACTTACAAAGTGCGAGGTTGTTTATGATGCGTCTAGTCTGCTCCAGACTTACAAAACGCGAGGTTTGCTCTCCTAGACTGCACCGAGTCTGCTCCAGACTTACAAAGTGCGTGGGTGGTGATGGTGATGCGCAGACTCACAAAATGCGAGGTTTGCTCTCTTAAGCTACACCGAGTCTGCTCCAGACATACAAAGTGCGAGGGTAGTGATGGTGATGTGCCGAGTCTGCTCCAGACTTACAAAACGTGAGGTTTGCTCTCTTGAGCTGCACCGAGTCTGCTCCAGACTTACAAAGTGCGAGGTTGGTGATGCGCCGAGTCTGCTCCAAACTTACAAAACGTGAGGTTTGCTATCTTGAGCTGCACCGAGTCTTCTCTAGACTTACAAAGTGCGAGGTTGGTGATGCGCTGAGTCTGCTCCAGACTTACAAAATGCGAGGTTTCCTCTCCTGAGCTGCACCGAGTCTGCTCCAGACTTATAAAGTGCGAGGTTGTTGATGATCCGTTGAGTCTGCTTAAAACTTACAAATACTAGGTTTGTTCTCCTGAGCTACACTGAGTCTGCTCCAGACTTACAAAGTGCGAAGGTTGGTGATGCGCCGAGTCTGCTCCAGACTTACAAAATGCGAGGTTTGCTCTCTTGAGCTGCACCGAGTCTGCTCCAGACTTACAAAGTGCGAGGTTGTTTATGATGCGTCTAGTCTGCTCCATACTTACAATACGCTAGGTTTGCTCTCTTGAGATGCACCAAGTCTGCTCCAGACTTACAAAGTGCGAAGGTGGGTGATGCGCCGAGTCTGCTCCAGACTTACAAAATGCGAGGTTTGCTCTCTTGAGCTGCACCGAGTCTGCTCCAGACTTATAAAGTGCGAGGTTGTTGATGATGCGTCGAGTCTGCTCCAAACTTATAAAATGCTAGGTTTGTTCTCCTGAGCTACACCGAGTCTGCTCCAGACTTACAAAGTGCGAAGGCTGGTGATGCGTCGAGTCTGCTCTAAACTTACAAAACGCGAGGTTTGCTCTCTTGAGCTGCACCGACTCTTCTCTAGACTTACAAAGTGCGAGGTTGGTGATGCGCCGAGTCTGCTCCAGACTTACAAAATGCGAGGTTTGCTCTCTTGAGCTGCACCGAGTATGCTCTAGACTTACAAAGTGCGAGGTTGTTGATGATGCGTCGAGTCTGCTCCAGACTTACAAAACGCGAGGTTTGCTCTCCTGGACTGCACCGAGTTTGCTCCAGACTTACAAAGTGCGTGGGTGGTGATGGTGATGCGCCGAGTCTGCTCCTGACTTACAAAATGCGAGGTTTGCTCTCTTGAGCTGCACCGAGTCTGCTCTAGACTTACAAAGTGCGACGTTGGTGATGCGCCGAGTCTGCTCCAAACTTACAAAACGCGAGGTTTACTCTCTTGAGCTGCACCAAGTCTTCTCCAGACTTACAAAGTGCGAGGTTGGTGATGCGCCGAGTCTGCTCCAGACTTACAAAATGTGAGGTTTGCTCTCCTGAGCTGCACCGAGTCTGCTCCAGACTTATAAAGTGCGAGGTTGTTGATGATGCGTCGAGTCTGCTCCAAACTTACAAAATGCTAGGTTTGTTCTCTTTAGCTGCACCAGTCTGCTCCAGACTTACAAAGTGCGAAGGCTGGTGATGCGCCGAGTCTACTCCAGACTTACAAAATGCGAGGTTTTCTCTCTTGAGCTACACCGAGTCTGCTCCAGACTTATAAATTGCGAGGTTATTGATGATGCGTCGAGTCTGCTCCAGACTTACAAAATGCGAGGTTTGCTCTCCTGGGCTGCACAGAGTCTGCTCCAGACTTACAAAATGCGAGGGTGGTAATGGTGATGCGCTGAGTCTGCTCCAGACTTACAAAATGCGAGGTTTGCTCTCTTGAGCTACACCGAGTCTGCTCCAGACTTACAAAGTGCGAGAGTGGTGATGGTGATGCACCGAGTCTGCTCCATTCTTACAAAACGCGAGGTTTGCTCTCTTGAGCTGCACCGAGTCTACTCCAAACTGACAAAGTGCGAGGTTGGTGATGCGCCGAGTCTGCTCCAAACTTACAAAACGCGAGGTTTGCTTTCTTGAGCTGCACCGAGTCTTCTCTAGACTTACAAAGTGCGAGGTTGGTGATGCGCCGAGTCTGCTCCAGACTTACAAAGCGCGAGGTTTGCTCTCTTGAGCTGCACTGAGTCTTCTCCAGACTTACAAATTGCGAGGTTAGTGATGCGCCGAGTCTGCTCCAGACTTACAAAACGCGAGGTTTGCTCTCTTGAGCTGCATTGAGTCTGCTCCAGACTTACAAAGTGCGAAGTTGTTGATGATGCGTCGAGTCTGCTCCATACTTACAAAACACGAGGTGTGCTCTCTTGAGATGCACCGAGTCTGCTCCAGACTTACAAAGTGTGAAGGTGGGTGATGCGCCGAGTCTGCTCCAGACTTACAAAATGCGAGGTTTGCTCTCTTGAGCTGCACCGAGTCTGCTCCAGACTTACAAAGTGCGAGGTTGTTGATGATGCATCGAGTCTGCTCCAGACTTACAAAATGCGAGGTTTGCTCTCTTGAGCTGCACCGAGTTGGCTCCAGACTTACGAAGTGCAAAGGTTGGTGATGCGCCGAGTCTGCCCCAGACTTACAAAATTCGAGGTTTGCTCTCTTGAGCTGCACCGAGTCTGCTCCAGACTTACAAAGTGCGAGGTTGTTTATGATGCGTCTAGTCTGCTCAAGACTTACAAAACGCGAGGTTTGCTCTCCTGTACTGCACCGAGTCTGCTCCAGACTTACAAAGTGCGTGGGTGGTGATGGTGATGCGCCGAGTCTGCTCCAGACTTACAAAATGCGAGGTTTGCTCTCTTGAGCTACACCGAGTCTACTCCAGACATACAAAGTGCGAGGGTGGTGATGGTGATGCGCCGAGTCTACTCTAGACTTACAAAACGCGAGGTTTGCTCTCTTATGCTGCACCGAGTCTGCTCCAGCCTTACAAAGTGCTAGATTGGTGATGCGCCGATTCTAGTCCAAACTTACAAAACGCGAGGTTTGCTATCTTGAGCTGTACCAAGTCTTCTCTAGACTTACAAAGTACGAGGTTGGTGATGCGCCGAGTCTGATGCAGACTTACAAAATGCGAGGTTTGCTCTCCTGAGCTGCACCGAGTCTGCTCCAGACTTATAAAGTGCGAGGTTGTTAATGATGCGTCGAGTCCGCTCCAAACTTACAAAACGCAAGGTTTGTTCTCCTGAGCTACACCGAGTCTGCTCCAGTCTTAAAAAGTGCAAAGGCTGGTGATGCGCTGAGTCTGTTCCAGACTTACAAAACGCGAGGTTTGCTCTCTTGAGCTGCACCGAGTTTTCTCTAGACTTATAAAGTGCAAGGTTGGTGATGCGCCGAGTCTGCTCCAGACTTACAAAATGCGAGGTTTGCTCTCTTGAGCTGCACCGAGTCTGCTCCAGACTTACAAAGTGCGAGGTTGTTGATGATGCGTCGAGTCTGCTCCATACTTACAATACGCTAGGTTTGCTCTCTTGAGATGCACCGAGTCTGCTCCAGACTTACAAAGTGCGTGGGTGGTGATGGTGATGCGCAGACTCACAAAATGCGAGGTTTGCTCTCTTGAGCTACACCGAGTCTGCTCCAGACATACAAAGTGCGAGGGTGGTGATGGTGATGTGCCGAGTCTGCTCCAGACTTACAAAACGTGAGGTTTGCTCTCTTGAGCTGCACCGAGTCTGCTCCAGACTTACAAAGTGCGAGGTTGGTGATGCGCCGAGTCTGCTCCAAACTTACAAAACGCGAGGTTTGCTATCTTGAGCTGCACCGAGTCTTCTCTAGACTTACAAAGTGCGAGGTTGGTGATGCGCCGAGTCTGCTCCAGACTTACAAAATGCGAGGTTTGCTCTCTTGAGCTGCACCGAGTCTGCTCCAGACTTACAAAGTGCGAGGTTGTTGATGATGCGTCGAGTCTGCTCCATACTTACAATACGCTAGGTTTGCTCTCTTGAGATGCACCAAGTCTGCTCCAGACTTACAAAGTGCGAGGTTTTTGATGATGCGTCGAGTCTGCTCCATACTTACAATACGCTAGGTTTGCTCTCTTGAGATGCACCAAGTCTGGTCCAGACTTACAAAGTGCGAAGGTGGGTGATGCGCCGAGTCTGCTCCAGACTTACAAAATGCGAGGTTTGCTCTCTTGAGCTGCACCGAGTCTGCTCCAGACTTATAAAGTGCGAGGTTATTGATGATGCGTCGAGTCTGCTCCAAACATATAAAACGCTAGGTTTGTTCTCCTGAGCTACACCGAGTCTGCTCCAGACATACAAAGTGCGAAGGCTGGTGATGCGTCGAGTCTGCTCCAAACTTACAAAACGCGAGGTTTGCTCTCTTGAGCTGCACCGAGTCTTCTCTAGACTTACAAAGTGCGAGGTTGGTGATGCGCCGAGTCTGCTCCAGACTTACAAAATGCGAGGTTTGCTCTCTTGAGCTGCACCGAGTATGCTCCAGACTTACAAAGTGCGAGGTTGTTGATGATGCGTCGAGTCTGCTACAGACTTACAAAACGCGAGGTTTGCTCTCCTGGACTGCACCGAGTCTGCTCCAGACTTACAAAGTGCGTGGGTGGTGATGGTGATGCGCCGAGTCTGCTCCTGACTTACAAAATGCGAGGTTTGCTCTCTTGAGCTGCACCGAGTCTACTCTAGACTTACAAAGTGCGACGTTGGTGATGCGCCGAGTCTGCTCCAAACTTACAAAACGCGAGGTTTACACTCTTGAGCTGCACCAAGTCTTCTCCAGACTTACAAAGTGCGAGGTTGGTGATGCGCCGAGTCTGCTCCAGACTTACAAAATGCGAGGTTTGCTCTCCTGAGCTGCACCGAGTCTGCTCCAGACTTATAAAGTGCGAGGTTGTTGATGATGCGTCGAGTCTGCACCAAACTTACAAAATGCTAGGTTTGTTCTCTTTAGCTGCACCAGTCTGCTCCAGACTTACAAAGTGCGAAGGATGGTGATGCGCCGAGTCTACTCCAGACTTACAAAAAGCGAGGTTTGCTCTCTTGAGCTGCACCTAGTCTGCTCCAGACATATAAATTGCGAGGTTATTGATGATGCGTCGAGTCTGCTCCAGACTTACAAAATGTGAGGTTTGCTCTCCTGGGATGCACAGAGTCTGCTCCAGACTTACAAAATGCGAGGGTGGTAATGGTGATGCGCTGAGTCTGCTCCAGACTTACAAAATGCGAGGTTTACTCTCTTGAGCTACACCGAGTCTGCTCCAGACTTACAAAGTGCGAGAGTGGTGATGGTGATGCACCGAGTCTGCTCAATTCTTACAAAATGCGAGGTTTGCTCTCTTGAGTTGCACCGAGTCTAGTCCAAACTGACAAAGTGCGAGGTTGGTGATGCGCCGAGTCTGCTCCAAACTTACAAAACGCGAGTTTTGCTTTCTTGAGCTGCACCGAGTCTTCTCCAGACCTACAAAGTGCGAGGTTGGTAATGCGCCGAGTCTGCTCAAGACTTACAAAGAGCGAGGTTTGCTCTCTTGAGCTGCACTGAGTCTTCTCCAGACTTACAAATTGCGAGGTTGGTGATGCGCCGAGTCTGCTCCAGACTTACAAAACGCGAGGTTTGCTCTCTTGAGCTGCATCGAGTCTGCTCCAGACTTACAAAGTGCGAAGTTGTTGATGATGCGTCGAGTCTGCTCCATACTTACAAAACACGAGGTGTGCTCTCTTGAGATGCACCGAGTCTGCTCCAGACTTACAAAGTGCGAAGGTGGGTGATGCGCCGAGTCTGCTCCAGACTTACAAAATGCGAGGTTTGCTCTCTTGAGCTGCACCGAATCTGCTCCAGACTTACAAAGTGCGAGGTTGTTGATGATGCATCGAGTCTGCTCCAGACTTACAAAATGCGAGGTTTGCTCTCTTGAGCTGCACCGAGTCGGCTCCAGACTTACAAAGTGCGAAGGTTGGTGATGCGCCGAGTCTGCTCCAGACTTACAAAATGCGAGGTTTGCTCTCTTGAGCTGCACCGAGTCTGCTCCAGACTTACAAAGTGCGAGGTTGTTTATGATGCGTCTAGTCTGCTCAAGACTTACAAAACGCGAGGTTTGCTCTCCTGGACTGCACCGAGTCTGCTCCAGACTTACAAAGTGCGTGGGTGGTGATGGTGATGCGCCGAGTCTGCTCCAGACTTACAAAATGCGAGGTTTGCTCTCTTGAGCTACACCGAGTCTGCTCTAGACATACAAAGTGCGAGGGTGGTGATGGTGATGCGCCGAGTCTACTCCAGACTTACAAAACGCGAGGTTTGCTCTCTTATGCTGCACCGAGTCTGCTCCAGCCTTAAAAAGTGCGAGATTGGTGATGCGCCGAGTCTACTCCAAACTTACAAAACGCGAGGTTTGCTATCTTGAGCTGTACCAAGTCTTCTCTAGACTTACAAAGTACGAGGTTGGTGATGCACCGAGTCTGATCCAGACTTACAAAATGCGAGGTTTGCTCTCCTGAGCTGCACCGAGTCTGCTCCAGACTTATAAAGTGCGAGGTTGTTAATGATGCGTCGAGTCCGCTCCAAACTTACAAAACGCTAGGTTTGTTCTCCTGAGCTACATCGAGTCTGCTCCAGTCTTAAAAAGTGCGAAGGCTGGTGATGCGCTGAGTCTGTTCCAGACTTACAAAACGCGAGGTTTGCTCTCTTGAGCTGCACCGAGTCTTCTCCAGACTTACAAAGTGCGAGGTTGGTGATGCGCCGAGTCTGCTCCAGACTTACAAAATGCGAGGTTTGCTCTCTTGAGCTGCACCGAGTCTGCTCCAGACATACAAAGTGCGAGGTTGTTGATGATGCATCGAGTCTGCTCCATACTTACAAAACGCGAGGTTTGCTCTCTTGAGATGCACCAAGTCTGCTCCAGACTTACAAAGTGCGAAGGTGGGTGATGCGCCGAGTCTGTTCCAGACTTACAAAATGTGAGGTTTGCTCTCTTGAGCTACACCGAGTCTGCTCCAGACTTACAAAGTGCGAGGGTGTGATGGTGATGCGCCGAGTCTGCTCTAGACTTACAAAGCGCGAGGATTGCTCTCTTGAGCTGCACCGAGTCTGCTCCAGACTTACAAAGTACGAGGTTGGTGATGCGCCGAGTCTGCTCCAAACTTACAAAACGCGAGGTTTGCCCTCTTGAGCTGCACCGAGTCTTCTCTAGACTTACAAAGTGCGAGGTTGGTGATGCGCCGAGTCTGCTCCAGACATACAAAATGCGAGATTTGCTCTCCTGAGCTGCGCCGAGTCTGCTCCAAACTTATAAAGTGCGAGGTTGTTGATGATGCGTCGAGTCTGCTCCAAACTTACAAAATGCTAGGTTTGTTCTCCTGAGCTACACCGAGTCTGCTCCAGACTTACAAAGTGCGAAGGCTGGTGATGCGCCGAGTCTGCTCCAAACTTACAAAACGCGAGGTTTGCTCTCTTGAGCTGCACCGAGTCTTCTCTAGACTTGCAAAGTACGAGGTTGGTGATGCACCGAGTCTGCTCCAGACTTACAAAATGCGAGGTTTGCTCTCCTGGGCTGCACCGAGTCTGCTCCAGACTTATAAAGTGCGAGGTTGTTGATGATGCGTCGAGTCTGCTCCAAACTTACAAAACGCTAGGTTTGTTCTCCTAAGCTACACCGAGTCTTCTCTAGACTTACAAAGTGCGAAGGCTGGTGATGTGCCGAGTCTGCTCCAGACTTACAAAAAGTGAGGTTTGCTCTCTTGAGCTGCACCGTGTCTGCTCCAGACTTACAAATTGTGAGGTTGTTGATGATGCGTCGAGTCTGCTCCAGACTTACAAAATGCGAGGTTTGCTCTCCTGGGCTGCACCGAGTCTGCTCCATACTTACAAAGTGCGAGGGTGGTAATGGTGATGCGCCGAGTATGCTCCAGACTTACAAAACGCAAGGTTTTCTCTCTTGAGCTACACCGAGTCTGCTCCAGACTTACAAAGTGCGAGGGTGGTGATGGTGATGCGCTGAGTCTGCTCCATACTTACAAAATGCGAGGTTTGCTCTCTTGAGCTGCACCGAGTCTACTCCAGACTTACAAAGTGCGAGGTTGGTGATGCGCCGAGTCTGCTCCAAACTTACAAAATGTGAGGTTTGCTCTCTTAAGCTGCACCGAGTCTTCTCCAGACTTACAAAGTGCGAGGTTGGGGATGCGCCGAGTCTGCTCCAGACTTACAAAATGCGAGGTTGCTCTCTTGAGCTGCACCGAGTCTGCTCCAGACTTACAAAGTGCGAGGTTTTTGATGATGCGTCGAGTCTGCTCCAAACTTACAAAACACTAGGTTTGCTCTCCTGAGCTGCACCGAGTCTGCTCTAGACTTACAAAGTGCGAAGGTTGGTGATGCGCCGAGTCTACTCCAGACTTACAAAAAGCGAGGTTTGCTTTCTTGAGCTGCACCGAGTCTGCTCCAGACTTACAAAGTGCGAGGTTGTTGGTGATGCATCGAGTCTGCTCCAAACTTACAAAACATGAGGTTTTCTCTCTTGAGTTGCACTGAGTCTGCTCCAGACTTACAAAGTGCAAAGTTGTTCTTTAAAATGGGTGTCCTTCTGGACTGCTCTTCCTGGATATTTCCTGTTGTGATGATGCTTTATCGCTCTCTGAGAGGTCTTTGGTTCGTCGCCCCCTGAGAGGTCTTTGGACAGTTGGTGGGATTGGTGCTTCGACCTATGTAGCCCCTCGCCCTTTTGTTAGCGTTGGCATTGATTCTCTCTTTCTGCAAGACTTAGAAAGCAATATATGCGGGAAAAGTGGTGAGCATGCATGTGAGATGCATATGTATGCGATAATACAAGATAAGGATTCGCCTAAGCGGATCTGGAGGCGATCGCCGGTTTGGTTGTAATTTGCTGCATGATCGGTGCCCCCTTAGAATTGCCTTTGAATTTCATGCCTTCGGGGATTATGAGGTTCTCTTCTAATACCTGTTTATTATTTGAAGGTAGTGCGTCCCTCGTGGATTTTCACACTAGCTTTTCTTAGCGGGAAACACGTCCTTTCCGGATTTTCACATAACCCTGTGCCTTATTTTTTGCCTGGAATGGTCCCAACCCAATCCAGTAGCTTTTATTAATTTTCTTTTTTGTAGGACAGACTGCCTGTTCCCAGGTTTTCACCCTGCCCTTTGGCTTAACTTTTGCTTAGAGCGCCAGTCACGATTTTTATCTCTAACGGCCTTTTTTTTTTAGAGAGAGATGGTCATTATGGGACCCCCTACTGAGGGTGATCAGCGCGTATTCTATTCAGATGCCTTTTAACAGAGGCAATTAGATAATAGTTAGTAGATAAATGATAGATTCCTTTTTAAGAGGGAATTGAAAGTTGACGAAAATGCAAACTGAACTCCTTTATTCATTGCAAAATTCGTGTACATTCCTACATGATTTCATCATACATGACCTTCATTTGACAAGAATTCAAAAAATAGAAGACTACACCTAATCTCGGAATAGATCTTATAAGTATCAAATTCTTATTATCAATCGGCCCTCTCGAGTTTTCTAGATTGAACATTTTCTCTCGGCCCTTAATTTTTGCCCAGGATGCCTTTTTCAGTTTTCACACTGACAGGGCGCCCAATTTCAGCAAGGCCGCCTTTTTTCGGTTTTCGACCCGCGAGGCATTTATTCTCTTCTTTTATTTTGGTCTTTAGCTGTGGAATCTCTTTAGCCTATCGACGTTGACAGGTTCTCTGAATTCGTTCCCATCACTGTCTGTTAAGATTACTGCCCCCTTGGTCAGTAACTTCTTTAGCATGAATGGACCTTCCCAGGTTGGCCTGAATTTTCCCTGTATGTCTTGTATTCCCGGCCTCATCATTTTGAAGACCAAGTCCCCTTCCTTCAGTGGGTGCTTTCGGACTTTCTTGCCGAAGGATCGAGCTAGCCTTTTCTGATAAACCTGATTGTTGTAATATGCCCGCAGTCTGTCCTCATCCAACAGATTCAACTGCAACAATCGCTATTGTGCCCATTCTATCTCCGGGATCTCGGCTTCCATAGCTACCCTTAGCGACTTTAGCTCAATTTCAATCGGTAAAACCGCTTCGGTTTCGTACACCAGAGAGAATGGTGTTGCCCCTGTGGAGGTCCGAACTGTAGTTCTGTAGCCCCAAAGTGCAAATGGCAGCTTCTCTGCCCAGTCTTTATAGCTTTGAACCATCTTGGCCAATATTCTTTTGACATTTTTATTCGCCGCTTCAACTGTGCCATTGGCCTGGGGGCAGTAGGGGGAAGACTTGTGGTGCTGGATCCCGTACTTCTGAAGCGTCTACTTAGTTTCGACCATAAACTGGACCCCATTATCGGATATAACATGATGTGGGAGACCGTATCTGCATATTAGGTTCTTCTCAATGAACTTGGCCATGTCCCGAGCATCGACCTTCTTAAAAGATTCAGCCTCTACCCATTTAGTAAAGTAGTCGATAGCCACTACGATGAATCTGTGTCCATTGGAGGCTGTAGGAGGTATCTCCCCGATGATATCTATTCCCCAAACCGTGAACGGCCATGGAGATGTCAAGTTATGTAGCTCAGAAACTAGCACATGCGTCAAGTTCGCATACTGCTGGCATAACTGGCACTCCTTCACATATCTTGAACAACCTGCATCTATTGTGAGCCAATAAAATCCCTGTCACATGATCTTTTTCGCTAAAGCCAGGCCATTCATATGGGCCCCACAAACATTGGCATGAACCTCCTCTATAACCCTTTCGGCTTCTTTCTCTGCCAAGCATCTTAATTGGATACCATCTGCTTGCCTCTTATACAAATCCCCATTCACACTGATAAACTGGGAGGACAACTTTCTAATCATCCTTTGGTCCTTTTCAGTGGCTTCCTCCAAAAAGACCGACTTTTCCAAGTAATTTTGAATATCATTATACCAAGGTTTTCCATCGGTGGCCTCGACATCCATTATTTGCTAAGTTTCGAAGCAGGGCCTTTCTGCACTAGAAATCAGGACAGGCCTCATAGCAATCCCTGTTGGATTATCCCACATGGATACCAATGTTGCGAGAGCATCAGCCAACTGGTTCTCCCCTCTAGAGACGAAATGGAAAGTGCAAGTCTCAAACTGGCTACTCAAAAGTTTCAAGTGCTTCATATAAGGCAGCAATCTCTCTTCCTTAACTAACAATTCCCCCTTGATCTGATGAATTACCAAAGATGAATCCCCGTAAAATTCTACGGTCTTTGCGCCCAGAGCCAGCAATGTTTCTAATCCAAAAATACAAGCCTCATACTCTGCTTTGTTGTTGGTCACCCTGTATCTCAACTTCTTGGCCAATGGCAGCTTCTCACCATCCGGGGTTGTGAGGATAATCCCTGCTCCTACCCCTTTTCTGTTGACTGCCCCATCAAAGAACACCTGCCACCCCTATACTCCTATGGCTGCGATATCCTCATCTGGAAAACTATACTAGAACTGGTCTCCCTCAATAGGGTGCTCAGCAAGGAATTCTGCAACTACCCGCCCCTTGATGGTCTTTCTTGTGACGTACTCCACATCAAATTCCTGCAACAGTATTAGCCATCTTCCCATTTTCCTTAACAATGAGGGTGCTTCCTGAAGGTAGTGAATAGCATTCTGTTTGGCGACCGCTTGCACCTTATAAGAGTGGAAATAGTGTCTTAGTTTCTTCGACGCCCAAATTATAGCCAGGCAAATCTTTTCCACCTCGACGTACTTAGCTTCATAAGGAAGGAATTTCTTGCTGAGGTAGTAAACTGTGAATTCAACCGCAAACTCGTCTTCTTGGGCCATCATGGCACCTATAAAATTCTCCTCTATTGCTAGGTAAAGGATTAGAGGTTTAACAGGTTCCTAAAGGTAGTGAAGAGCATTCTGTTTGGCGACCGCTTGCACCTTATAAGAGTGGAAATAGTGTCTCCATTTCTTCGACTCCCAAATTATAGCCAGGCAAATCTTTTCCACCTCGACGTACTTAGCTTCATAAGGAAGGAATTTCTTGCTGAGGTAGTAAACTGCGAATTCAACCCCAAACTTATCTTCTTGGGCCATCATGGCACCTACAGAATTCTCCTCTATTGCTAGGTAAAGGATTAGAGGTTTAACAGGTCGTGGCGGCCGTAGGACTGGAGGATGCAGAAGGTAATCCTTGATGAGGTCAAAAGCTTTCTTGCAGTCATCATTCCACCGCACTGGCTAATTCTTTCGAAGAAGTTTGAAGATGGGCTCACATACTGTGGCCAGCTTGGCGATGAACCGGCTAATGTACTGGAGCTTTCCCAGGAAGTCCTAACTTCTTTTTCTTTCTGGGGTGCTGGCATCTCTTTGATAGCCTTAACCTTATCAGGGTCTATCTCGATCCCTCTTTGACTTACCATATGGCCCAGCAGCTTGCCTGAGGTGACCCCGAAGATACACTTCTTGGGATTGAGGCGTAAATTATACTTATAAATCCGTTGAAAGAACTTTTCCAAAGCCTCGAAGTGACCTTCCCTAGTAGCTGACTTGATCATAATATCGTCAACATACACCTCTACCTCTTTGTGAATCAGGTCATTCAGAATCTTCGTTGCTATCCTCTGATAAGTTGCCCCAGCATTCTTTAACCCAAAAGGCATGACCCGATAAGCAAATGTACCCCATTCTGTAATGAAGGCTGTCTTGATCCGATCCACAATCTTGTTGAGTATCTGATTGTATCCCGCATACCCATCTACAAAATTGTACATCATACAGGCAGTCGCACTATCTATCAGCACATCGATATGGGGTAAATGTAAATCATATTTTGGGCAGGCTTTGTTTAGGTCCCGGTAGTCCACACACACATGCACCTTACCGTCCTTCTTGGCCACTGGGACAACATTGGCTAACCAGGTCGGGTACTTAACTTCCACCAGAAACTTAGCCTCCATCTGCTTGTGGATCTCTTCTTTTACCTTTTTCTGCCCATTCTGGCCTAAGTCTCCTGAGCTTCTGCTTGACCTGTCTAGACTATGGGTAAGTTAGGATGGCATGTTCTGCAATATCTCGATCAATTCCTGGCATGTCCTCGTAAGTCCAGGCAAAGACCTTTTCATATTTTCTTAAAATTCTCTCGAATTTTATTCTTTCCTCAGGAGTTATATCTGATGCTATCAAAATTTCCTTTGGGGTTTCCAAAGTTTCGAGATTAAATGCAGTCGTGCTAGTTGAATTAATATAAAAAATGAATGCATCATATTTATGATCATGAGAGATGAAATCATCAGAAACACCACACAAATAAGCAAAGTCGTTCATTTCATTAATATGATTAGCAAAGTTAACATTGTCATCATTAAATAGTTCAGGCATAAAAAGAGTATCTAAAACACTATTGTCTTCATCGCCTACTGGGGCTGATGTTGTAGCTGACTGTGCTTTGACTTCTTGGCTTACTGGAGGCTCTTCAGCTGGCCCTGATGAAATCCTCAGACCTCCAATCTCCATATCTGGCTCTATTATCTTCTCCTTCCCCTTCAGTCGAGTAGCTAACAGCTTCTCTGTGATAATTTCTTCGAGCTTATCCTCGTCCCAAACATTGCATTGCGTCATCACCTCTTCATCCCAGAAATCCTTTGCAGGCTTGATCACTCCGACTTTCTAGTCGAAAACATCATTAAAGATCTCAAAGCCTGGCACAATCCTTCTATCCACCCACTGGGGCTCTTCCTCTCCGACATAGACGCAGACTGAGGAGGCTGGAATGAAACTCTTGGAAATATGAGGGATCTCTTTCGGCACTTCCTTCTCCTTGCCATACTCACCTCTGTACCCCAGACCCTTTCGATTCTTCTGGCCTCGTGTAGTGATGGCTGACTGCAGTCCTTGTGAATTCTTGCCCAGACCAGCCCCTGGGAGAAAATGCATCTTCTTCATCATATTCACTGCTTGAGGGCTGCCGACTAAACCTCGCTCTCCCCCAATCACTGATACATGGAAGCCACTAAACGGTTGGTTCGCAATCCCCAAGGTGGACACTTAGTTTTCTCTAGCTGCTCTGATGGTTACTACCTCCCCTTCGTGTGGTATTCTGATCATCTGGTGTAGTGTGGATGGCACTCCCCCTAATTTATGGAACCACGGCCTCCCTAGAAAGGCTGAGAAGTTCGCTGGGATGGACAAAACTATAAACTCTGCTTCCGTCTCCACCGGCCCAGTCTTAACCAAAGCTCTAAATGTCCCCGATGCCTATCTTCGAGAGTTATCATATGCCATGATAGTCAAGTCCGATCTACTGAGCATGCTCTCATCAAGTCCAAAAGCCTGCAGTGCCACTAGTGAACAGACATTTATGGACGATCCATCATCGACCATGATGCACACTGTGTGCTTGCCATTCACCTGTGCCTTGATGTACAGTGGCCGGTTATGACTTCAGCCCTCGCTTGGCAAGTCGGTATCAGAATATACTAACTTCTCTCTAGACCCTCCTTTCACAAGATCTAGCAGCTCAAACGGAGAAATCGTGGTGGCCACAGTGGATTCACTCAAGGCCTCTACCAGCTTCTGTCTGTGGGAAGGGGATTGTCTCAGAAGGTCCCATATAGATATTTGAGCCGTGGTCTTTTTCAACTGTTTGACTATAGCATTTTCTTCCGGCTCACTTTCTATTGGTGTCGGCACTAGGTCTTGCAACCTTTCTACTTCTGGGACTATTCTTCCACTGCAGGTTATAGCCTGCACTTCTCGTACCCCATCTTCATCCCCAGAGTTTCACACATCCTCCAACTCATCGTCTCCTTCAGTCTCACTTTCACTGGTTGAGTCCCAACATTCTATCATGCTGACATGGGGCTTCTCCCCACTAACCTCTTGCTCGGGGCGGACAACAACCACATAATTATTACCGTAAAGGTCCCTTAACAAAAACCATTCTGGCAAACTTGAACTATCATGAAAACAGGTGGAGGAACAGCATTGTACCCGGCCGTCTTTTTCTTTTCCCTCTTCTTAGGATCAAAAATCTATTTGCTATCGATCAGATCCTGAATCTGATGCCTCAGTGTCATGCAATCGTCTGTTAGATGCCCGGTATGTTGGTGATAGGCATAGAATTCATGCTTTTTGTGCCCCGGATGCCCTTGGGTTATGGCTGGCCTAGGTTGTAGGGGTTGTAGGTTTCCCTCTTTCATTAACCGCTTTAATACCCAGGACAGAGGCCGCCCCAGATTCGAGAAATATCTCTGCCTAACCCCTGTGACTGATACTTCTTCCGTCTTTACACTTCTAAAGCTGCTGCTGGAGCCTGCTGACTTATTTGCCCCCTGGTTAGCATAACCTCTCTTGGCATAGGCCTCACCGCTCGCCTTCCATGCCAGGTACTCTCCCTCAGCCTCTATCGCAATGTCCTTCAATGACTCCCAATCTCTTAACCCTTTCATCTTTAGTCCTTTTCTCAGATAAGGGCTAGCATTCCGAATGAACAGTCGAATCTAGTCCGGGGTGTCAGGCTTGCGCTTCATTTCCATGACTCTGTTCCTCCATCGGGTGAGATATTCGTGAAAAGACTCTCTTGCCTTTTGCTATTACAGTTCCAAATCCTTCAGCATCACCTCTATTCTTGGACTGCAATCATACTGTCTGAGAAATTCTTCCATCAATAAATCCCAGTCTTCTTTTATTCTTTGGTCCAATCCCTGGTACCAATCTCTGCTTGGCCAGTTAAACTCAGACAAAAGTATTCAACCTTTTGCCTCTTTGTTGGGGTGGTACCCTTCATCACCAGTGAGTACTGCTTTATGTGCACAGTGGGGTCAGAGGTGTCGTTGAACTTGGGAACGTCGGGCATCTTAAATTTTGAGGGACCAGATCATCACTGTCTAGCTCTCTGTCCTCGGTGTTCATTCCTCCCCCTACCTTCAACATCTTGGACATGGCTTCGAACCTCTCTTCCATTTTCCTCCACATCGTATCTTCCAACTTGGGTGACTTCCCTTTCACTACCACCAGCTCCTCTGGCTCCTCCCACATATCGATTTCAGACTTAGGGGCTTCCCTACGCTCCGTAGGCGCCGGTACCCTTGGCTCAACTACAGTCAGCTCAATTGCCACTGGGGGATCTTCTCTAACCACTCCTTATTCCTCTTGCTCCCTAATCGGGGCAGCACTCTGTCGTCCAGCAGGTGCGGCTAATGTGGTGGCAAGGTTGCCCATCATTGCCATCATTCTGGCTTCAAATTCCTCCAAACTTTTTCCCACTTCTTCGGCGATCATCGCCCTGGTTGCATCTAAACCACTTGATGGATCCGACATTCTTGTCTCTATTGATGAGTCTGAACTCTGATCTGACACTAGCTCTGGGGAAATCTTTCTCAACCGACCATCAGAACCTCTAAACCACCTAGATGAATCTATGATGGCTGTAAAACATACTTTGGTTAGAGTGATGCATTATTGAGATGCAATGCATGGCCGTGCTGGTGCAACATAGACAAACACATGTAAGCAGATAGATCCTTCCACCCTTATTCCTCCTGCACGCGAGGTAATGCAGTCTCTTTTCCTAGGTGGGTTTTATCCAAGGGTTAATAGGGAACCCGATGGAAGCGTATGGTGCATAGCGAAAAATTAGCAGCATAACGGTCCTAATCTAATGAGCACTCGTATGGGTTTTAGCCATTACATATTTGGACAATTCAATCAAGTTAAGGTGAGCTCATTGGGGCATGAAAGCCTTTGATAAAGAACCACTTAATTTTCTTGATTTTGTTTAATACATGACGGCCCATATCACAAGCATCATATCAAGGAGCATACCACCTAGTGGAAGTTTCTATTTGCCATTACATGAGCTTTGGTCATGGTAGTATTGCTTTAGGTCTACCCAAGCATGGTCCCTACCAACGGGTCTAGCTCATCACGAGCGTAGCGACCGATCGGGTCTCCATTTGATATACCAAAAGGTACAAGGCTTGGGCTGGTGATTATCCTTAACACGTCCCTACAATGAGTGAAAGTAGGGTTGTGCATCGGGAACGCACCGAGGTAAAGAGGGACCAACTATTATAAGTCTAAGGCTCTAGAATGATATGATGCAATTTCGAAAAGAGATAGAATTTTAAGTTTTAAAAACTCAATTATATTTTTAACTAAAGCACTTTCAAAGTGAAGTCTCAAACACACGTCCCCAGTGGAGTCGCCACTGTGATGCACGCCGAACCTAGCAAGGGCCCTCGCTTTGAATCCGCTTTAGGATTCGAGGGACTGGTTCACGTCTTTTGATCATGGGCGTCCTAAGACATCATCGGTGTATCCCTCCCAATAGAACATTAGGAAGGACCACCTAGCCTAATGGCACCTAAAGGCACGTTTTGAGGTATCATGGAGTCGCCACCAAAATTCATAAGGAATTGGGAAATGTCTCTCACCTCTTATTGGTCGAGACCAGAGATATGGTGTTTAGAACTTCCCTCTTATTCATGCCTTGGTTAATTATAAGTGAGTTTTTAATCCCTTAAAATTATATCTCTCATCTCATGCGATCGATGTATTTAAATTAAAGGCGCATTACAAGCACGTAAAGAAAAGCGATAAAGAGCGATAAATGAAGAAAGCAGTAAATAAAAGCAATAAACACGCAAGCACACAATCACAAGAAAAATAGTGGCGGGACACAACCCCTAATAAAAGGAAATTAGAAATAGGCAGGGACGGAATACAATCCCCAAAAATGAATAAAATTGCCCCAAAATTAATTACAAGGGCCCAAAAGGAACATAAATTTAAAACACTCACACAAAATAGGAAAAGGCATACATAAATCGGGGCATTATTTTAGGAATATTGATTCCTTCGCGCTTGTTTGGAGGTTTAGGAACATCGGTTCCTTCGCATTTACTTTTGGTTGTTTGATGAAAACAGGGATGAGTGATCCCATTTTTGAAGAAAATTGACTCTTCGTTTTAATTATGATATTTTTTATTGTTTGGCTAAAATGAGGCACATTGGTCCCAATTTTATTAGTAAAAAATCTAATTTAATTATAGAAATATTTTTGTGATTTTTTATCGCACGCGTGCACAAATAAAATAATTATTTACAAATAACACAACATAAAGAGAGGGCATAGAAAGATCTCACCAAACCGACGTGTTCGTCTATGCATCGCGACCCATCCGGGGAGTCGCGGGGACGCTCAAATAACCCGACTCAAGTTAAATCTCAGACAAAAAATAACATCAAAATATTAATAATAATTCTAAAAATTAACCAAATAAAGGCAAGATAATGACAATAATAAAATTATAGCGATGGTAACAACAAATAATCATGGCATAGCAACAATAATAAAATAATAATAACAATAATAATAATAATAATAATAATAATAATAATAATAATAATAATAATAATAATAATAATAATAATAACAATAGTAATAATAAGAAAAACAATGATAATACTAATAGTAATAATAACATAGTAACAATAATAATAATGAGATAATAATAATAATAATAATAATAATAATAATAATAATAATAATAATAATAATAATAATAATAATAATAATAACAACAATATATTGTGATAATAATAATATTTGATGACAATAGCATATAATGAAAATAATGAACATAATGACAGCAAAATGAAAAAAAACCAATGATAATAATAGGAAACAAGCATGACAGTGATAAAAAGGTTGGTGAAAATGACAATAAAGGGAAAAGCCACTAACTGCAACAATAAAAAGAAACTAGCAAAATGATGGTGAAATATGAAAATGGTGATAGGAAATAATATTAACAGCAATCAAGGATAAACGAAAAAATAAATAAATAAATAAATAAAATGAGAATGGGCCCAAAGTGTTTACCCTCAGAATTTTTAGATCGGAAATAGGATGTCTCAATCCGTTCCCCTTGTCGATTTTTGATGATAATAATATTCGAAACAAGTGTAAAAATCTGTGTTTTAAAATAAATTAGTTCAAGAAAATATTTTTGGTGGGATGAATAAGCCAAGAAAATTAATTTCTCTTGCTCAAATCAACCCAAGATTAAGGATTTTAGAGTAATAAGGACTAAAACTTGAGAAGGAAAAAAAATTAAAGATTTTTGAAGAAGAAAATGCTTCCTGGAGAATGAAAAATGCTAAAGAGAAAGCCAATCAATTTCTTTTGTAAAAATGTTGCCGTCCCCAAAAAATGAAGAAGGAATCTCCATTTGATTTGTTAGATTGTCCCAAAATGGGGAAAGACAAAAGAGCTTTTGAATTTTGTTAATCAAAAATAGCATCAAAGAGTGAAAGAAGAAAGAAATCAGACTGGAAAAATGCAGAAAAACACAGCGAAAACGACAGGTCGAACAGGTGGTCGCGGGGAAAGGGGGAAACGCGTGCGCAAAGGGGAAAACTGCACGCACGGTGGGCTAGCACCGTAAGTGCGAAGTGTCACACCCCATTTGGCCCCTAGTAGAATGAGCCATATGTGTGTGCATGCATGTGTGTATCTTGGCATGTATTTTTAGGGCATTTTGATGAAAAGGCATGTTTTATGAGTTTTGCTAGCATGTGGTGCATGTACACTATTAGGGTGTTTTAAGTTGGGAGTGCATAGTGTGTGTGTTCATACCATTGTAGGGTGTGCATTAGTTGGGAGTTCATTGGTTGTGTGTAGTGCATGCTTGTTGGGTGTGAGTGATTTGTTTCCACCAATAGGAAAAGGACAAGTGTAGGGTTAGGGAAAAAGATGAGTGAATAGAAAAGAAAAGTGGGAAAGGCAGAGATTCATTTCTTCTTCCCGATTCTTCTTCCTCTTTGGCTCATCTTCTTCCTTTGCTCTTATTTTGAAACCCTAGCTTGAATCAAGCTACTGTTAGTGGAAATCAATCATCTCCTCGGCATTCTTTTGGTAAGTTAATGTATTCTTTTCATTTTGTTTTCATCATCTTCTTCTTCTATGGGTTTAGATTTAACTTAGGCTTTATATTTTGGGTGTTCTTTGGTGTGTTGTGTTTAGTTGAACCTCCTCGCGATCCCAAGGGCAAAGAGATTGCTTGGAGTAGTGGAGCTAAGTGATTTGAAGCTAGAGTTTTAGGTTTGGGATTTTGTTTGAGAAATTTACTTGAATTTGAACTTACTGTAATTTTTAGGGTTTGTGTTCTTGAGAGGCTTGGATATGTTTATGCCTGATTTTGGTTGTTTTGATTGCTGAATTAAGTTGTATTGATGTTGTTTGTAATGTATGGGAAATCTACTGGAAGGTAAGATGAGATTTGTACTATTTTGAACCACTTTGGAATTGATTTTTCAGAGTTATGTGAATTCTGGGAATTCTGGGAACGGAAAATCACGATCCTAGTGAATTTCTGTTTCCAGTGTGTGTGTGTGACGTGACCAGCCAAGAGAGGCCAGTCACGAGTGGTGACTGCCAGTCACGACTCGTGACCAGCCAAGAGAGGCCAGTCACGAGTTGTGACTGCCAGTCACGACTCGTGACCAGCCAAGAGGAGAGGCCAGTCACGAGTTGTGATTGCCAGTCACGACTCGTTACCAGCCAAGAGGAGAGGCCAGTCACGAGTTGTGACTGCCAGTCACGACTCGTGACCTGCCAACCTTGTTGGTCACCTCGGTTCGGCCTATTTTCTGAAATTTTTGCCCAGTTTTAACTAAATTGAATTTCGTATCTCTTCTGAATAGACTTATACTATTGTATGATGCATGTCATGATTTTAAATGCTTTTATATGAGTAATACCATGATTCTTCAGATGAATTGTATGCTGTACTATGAAATATGAATTGAATAATGCATAACCTGCTAGAGTCAAGTAAGTGGATAGTTAGGCATGCTGTAAGCACCGTGTCCCGGAGCGGTCAGGATCAGAGATTACCCTGTGATGAAATCAGTATCTGGGCCTATACAAACGGCTTGGATTCGGAGGTTTTTAGTCCCATGCTCCACGAGAAATGAGTCTTTTCACCTTTCGTCGGCAGAGGGGGAGAAAACAGGGAATTTTTTAGTCAAAAAGTATTTTTTTCGTGACAGATGGTCAGCCCGTCTGTTAGAGGCCAGCCCGTCTCTTTGGGTCACAGACAGCCCATGATTTTTTCGATGCCCGTCGAAAGGCTCCGCTTCTTTCGGAGCACGCCAGCTGGTTTCCCGGAGCACGCAACCTCTCCGACGCCCGTCGGTGGAAATGGCAGGGTCGTCGGATGAATCCTTGTGTCAGAACGATTCTTCCGACGCCCGTCTCCACATCCGACGCCCGTTGGTCGTGCCTGGCCTATAATATCTTTGAATTTCTTCCTAAAAAGGGTTCCAAAAATTTTCAAGAGGGGAAACTCTGCCCCAATTCAAGCATATTTTCTCTCTCTTCCAGCAAACACACATATTAAGAAATTTCTTTTAATTTGAGAATCAAACCGTTAAAAAGGAGCTAAAACTAATTAGTTTTCTTCGGGTTTTCGATTCCAAAGTCAGTCTTTTTGAGGGGTTAAGAAGGAAATAATATATTTTCCCCTTTCCTAACCTTTCATTTCGTTTCTCGTGGAGCGTGCGGGACTCTAATCAACACCAAGAATCTCACTAAAACATTATCTGAGGGTAAATATTCCGGACTTATTCTTCGTATTATTTCATCTTTATTCTTTATTCTTGCTGTTCTTTTGGCTTTTTGCTTTCACTTCTCTTTATCTTGATTCTTTTCATATCATTTTGTGATAAAAACCCATTTTTGCTTTGAAAAAGAGAGTTTTTGCTATTTATTTTCGGAGACAGTGGTGACCGACGGGTCATCTATTTTACCTACGCCCATCGGTCACCCCACTCACAGATGCTCTCTCTTGAGTAACCGACGGACATGTCGGTCATTTTGACTGACGCCCGTCGGTCACTCGGTAGAGGCCGTCGGTGGGTCTGTCTCCACGTTTTCAAATCTTTTCTATCTTTCTCAAGGCTTTTTGACTTCATTTATGTTGAGCTTTTATATATTAACATCTTTTAACCTTCTGTGAGCATATATTGATTTTCTTGGACTATCCTGAGCTCGAGGGGCGATCTACCATGCTTGGAGGAGTCCGTCCGGTTTAGTTTTCTAACCTTCTTGGTTATTTCCTTCATTTGTTTATTCATTAATTATTTTATGCACATGAGTATACCCTTTTTGTATCTCATTTAAATATAAAAATTGATTAATGTTTATATTTAATAAAGAGAGGTTTTCATAAATATAAGGACCCAATGTCCTATTTTTATCCAATAAAAATCCTCACAATAAAAATATCCATTTTGATAATGATGCATGCGAGGACCAAAGTCCTCAAAATAAGCAATGCCCCGATTTGTGTATGTATCGCACATTTACCAAAGGGAGTTGTATTCCGCTCCTTGTATTATTGTAATTTATTGCTTTCACTATTTACTTGCTCATTTACTGCTTTCCAAATGTCAATAAATGCGCCTTTAATCAATTGCATCGCGTGGAGAGAGAGAGAATTAATGATAATTAAAATTTGATCATAAAATAATCAAGGTAGAAATAGATGAGAAGTGCCAAACCCAGCTCTGATCTTTGGGCTCATAGAGGCGAGAGGTCTACCCTCCAAGACACCTCTTGTGTCATGAGATTTTGGCGTTAATCCTAGGCTCCTTAGGGCGAGAGGTTTACCCTCCAAGACCCCTCTGGTTGGCCCAAAATGGATACTAAGCGCAGTCTTAGGCTCTCCGAGGTGAGAGAAACTTTCCCAATGTTCTATTGGGTGGCGACTCCATGAAACCTCCTTGTTGCCCAACATAGACGCACTTGCAATTTATTGCAAGCTATTAGCGGATCCTCAATTGCCCGATCGCCCTCAAGCGGGCGGTCAGAGGGGCGGCTGCGGGATTTCGGCGCGCGTCACAGTGGTGACTCCACTGGGGACGTATGGTTTGAGGCGTCAATTTTAAAATACCTCATTTAACATTTATGATTAAAATTTAATTCATAAATTCGCTTTCTCTCATTTGCATTCGCATCCCATTAGAGCCTTAGAATATGCTAGTTTGGTCCCTCTATTAGCCCCGGTGCTTTCCTGAAGCACGACCCTATTTTCACTCAATTTAGGGAAGTGTTAAGGATAATCACCAGCCCAAGCCTCGTACCTCAATGGTATATCAAAATGATGACCCGATCGGTCGTTATGCTCATGACGAGCTAGACCTGTCGGCAGGGATCATGCTTTGGTAGCCCTAATGTAACATCTCCCTTGTCCAAAGCTCATGTAATGGCCGTAGCTACTTTCCACAGGTGATGTGAACCATAATTCCATGCTTGCTGTATGGATCCTCATGTATTGGGTGAGTCCAGATGCCTTGCTTGGCAACCTAGCCAAAGGCTTTCATGCCCCGGTAGGGCCATGTCGAAATTTTTGGAATGTCCAAATACATGATGATCATTATCCATTCGCTTGTACATTAGCATAGGAGTGTTATGCTACCGGTTTTTTGCCGTGCACCATGCGTGTCCATTGGGTCCCTCGTTGACCCTTGGGCTAATCCCACCTAGGAAAGAAACCGCGCGACCACGTGTCTGGGAGAAATAAGAGTGGAAGGACCTATTTGCTTGCTTGTGTTTTGTGGGTGTTGCATATCACGACCACGCATTGCATCTGCATTCCATGCATCATATCTAACGCCTTGTCCCTACAGCCATTATAGATCTGCCCAGGTGGACTAGATTGCCTACCGGACGATTGATCCGAGTTCCTACATCTGAGCTGCCAAGTAGAGAGGGCCTTTCAGAGATCTTACCAGATGTCAGCTGTACCATATCTGAGATGGCAAACTCACCGAGGGGAGATGATGCCACCAGGGCCATGATTGTGGAAGAAGTGGGCCGACGGTTTGAGGAATTTGAGGGCAGAATGATGAACATGCTAACTGCTTTGGCGCAACAGAATGCTCCGCAGAATCCACCACCTCCTCCTCCTGTGAGACAGAATGAGCGAGAAGAGGAAAGAGCTGAGAGGCAAGAAGAGCCTGTTCGGCCACCGCCGATAGAGCTGAGGTCAGTAGTTTTGGGAGGACAGAGAAGAAGACCAGTGCTGAGGGTAGATGATGACAGGGATGACAAAGACGATAAAATGAGTTCTGTATCTGAGAGAGGGAAGGCACCCCAAAACGATGAGTTCATTCTGAAAAAGATAGAAGAGAGGTTTGAAGCCATGACCCGTATGCTGAGTAGAGGTCAGGGGATGAACCCGGAGGATAAGGAAGTGGAGGGAGAAAACCCGATTCCTTACAATTTCAAGATGCCTGATGTGCTAAAATTTAACGGTACTTCTGACCCGACTGCCCATGTGAAGCAATACTCTTTGGTCATGAAAGGGACCACTTTTTCTAAGAGGCAGAAGGTGGAATACTTTTGTTTGAGTCTGATCGCTCATGCCATCGACTGGTATCATAGTCTCGATCGTCGAACTAAGGAAGATTGGGATCTACTCACAGAGGAGTTCTTGAGGCAATATGATTGCAACACCCGGATGGAGGTGACTCTTAAAGATCTCAAATTGCTCCAACGGAAGGCCGGGGAATCTTTTCACAATTATCTCACCCGCTGGCGAAATAGGGTGATGGAAATGAGAAGAAAGCCAGACACCCAAGACTAGATCCGCCTGTTTATCAAGAATGCAAGCCCGTATTTGAAGGATGGTCTGAAGATGAAAGGAATGAAGGATTGGGAGTCTCTGAAAGACATAGCCATTGAAGCAGAGGGAGAGTTCCTGGCTTGAAAAGCTAACAATGATAATTTTGCAAAAAGGGCTAATACCGGTGTCACACCCCGTTTGCCCCCTAGTTGAATGAGCCATATTTGTATGTGTGTGCATTTGCATAATTTTTGTATAATAAGGGCATTTTGGTAATTTCTACATGTTTTAAGAGCTTTGTTAGCATGTGAATGCATGTATGGTACTATGGTGTGTATTAGTTGGGTTGGAATGGTGTGTGCGTGAGTGCACCAAAATAGGTTGTGCACTAGTGGGTTTAATTTAGTATGTGGGCATGCATATGGTTGTAAGGTGTGACTTAGGGGTTGCACTTGTGTGTGTTGTGCATACAATTGTAGGGTATGTGTTAGTTGGGAGAGTCTAGTGTGTGTGTATTGCATTAGCATCTAGTGTGTGAGTGACCAAATCCCACCCTTGGGATCTTGACATGTGTCTAGGGTTAAGAAAAGAAAAAGGTAAAGAGGAGAAAGGGCAAAAATCAGATTTCCTCATTGTGTTTCCCGTTCTTCACGCCGCCCTCTTCTCTTCTCTTCTTCTTTTCTTCTTCTCTTGGACTTTGGTTGAGATTCAAGGTTGCTAGTGGGGTTTGATCATCACTTTGTAGTAATTGGTAAGTTTCATGCATTCATTTTACCTTTGTTTGAGTTTCCATCTTCTTCTCTTTCCTTATTTTCGAAATGGGTTTGAAGATTGGATTTTTGGTTTTGTTTGCTTGTTCTTGGTTGGGTTTCCTAGTTGAGCCTCCCCGGGATCCTAAAGGCAAGGAAGTTGCGGGATCAAGTGGAACTAAACACTAGGAGCTAAGGATTTTGAGGTTTGGGAATTTCTTCCTTTTATGTGAAAATGTTCATGAGTGTGTTCTTGATGTTTTCTTGGAATTAGGTTGTTAGATGTCCTTTATTTTGATGGTTATGCTATGGGCCTTTGTTTTAGAATGTGGAACTTGCAAGATTATGAATTAATCATGATGAATTCGGATTTGAAGTAATTTGATGCATAAATGGAGTTTGTGAATGATTATTGAAATTAAATGTTCAAATTGATGGATTGGATGAAGTTTATTGTTAATAAATGTTGTATTATGGTTGTTTATGTTTTTGGATGGCTGGATTTGAGGTAAGTAACCTTTGATTGAGATTTGTGTGGTTGAAGGAAGAAATGGAAGAGGAAAATCTGCAGAATTTCTGCAGATTTTCAAAATCCCGACTCTGTCGCGATCGCGACGACTGTCGCGAGGTCGCGACAGAGAACGGTAGTTGGAGCTTCACTGTCGCGAGCACGCGACGTCCGGCGCGAGCCGCGACAGCAGAAGTGTTGTATACCTTCTGTCGCGAGCGCGACAACTGTCGCGATCGCGACAGAAAGTATTGTTGCCAGGTGTTATCGCGACCACGCGATCCGTCGCGAGATCGCGATAGCACCCTTTGCCTTCTGTCGCGATCGCGACATCTGTCGCGAGCGCGACAAAGTCTGACTCTTCCGTTCTCCCCGCGGTCGCGAAATCTGTCGCGCGCGCACAGCGAAGAGACTTTGGTCTCTGTCGCGAGCGCGACAGACGTCGCGAGCGCGACAGTCCCTTGTATGCTGAATGAGTTTCCTTCCTTCGCGTGTTCCTTGAACTTCAGTTTACTTTAGCAGTTATGAGATTTATGCTTGGTATTCTATAAATGATATGCAAGTGTAACCATGATATGATTATACCCATTTGATGATGATGATTTTGGAAACTGTGAAATGGTTTGAATGATATATATATATGACCTGCTAGAGTCTAGTCAGTGGATAGTTAGGCATGCCTAATAGAGTCTTTGCTGCAGCTTCTGTTATTTCTGTTTGGACCCCGATCAGGTCCCGTTCGTTCCTCGCGAACTTCTGTATTGTGTTTGGATCTTGTTTAAGGTCCTTCTGGAATTGTATATGAATGAAAGGTTAAAATGGTTTTTCGTATTCGATTGGTACTCGTAAAGTACTTTCTGTTCACTCGTTATCCACTACCTTGAGTCAGCAGGGATTTCATTGTTTAAAGTACTTGTATGAAATGTTATATGAACAAATACATGTTTTATTCTTATGGATTCAATGAAGGAAAGTACAATCTGTAATGAGAATACGATTATTGATATGAATCTGTATGGTGAATGGCTTTATGTACTTACGCATGTGAACTGCCTTGACGACCATTGTGAATGGTTGTCTTTATGCTTTGTGTGTTTTCCCCACTAAGCGTTTATCGCTTAGCACGGTGTGTTTACCCGTGCAGGTGCGGAAGGAGTTGATTTTGGGAGAGTCGTCGCCATCAAAGCCAACACAGCAGGGTCTTAGTATAGGGCTTATTTTTGTAGCTTATGATTCTTTTTGTATAGAACTCTCATATGATTTTGTATTAGCTTCCGCTTTTGTAATTGAAATTTTGGGATATGTAATTATCTTTTGTATCTCTAAGTTGATCAGAACAGTAATGTAATGCTTTCATTATATTAAGGCATGATCAGCTTCTTTGAATGGTATTGTAAAGTTTTAATTTACCCTGTATTTTGGTATGTATGTTTACGTATGAATGTATGTATATTTCTGTATCTGTGTGGTGGCACCTTTACTCCTACGGCATCTTACTCCATATCGGATGGGATCGCCTATGTATGGGTAAGGGGTGTTACAAGTTGTGGTATCAGAGCTCCGGTTTAGGCGTTTCTGGGTGATTGCTTATATGATGCTATGTGTGTATATGTCTATGTTTAGGGCTGTGTTGGCTGATGTGGTTGTCCTCTTGTTTGTTAGATGAATTCTGATTCTGCTCACGGTGCGCTCGAGGAGTCCGCTGAAAGTGTGAACCCTCCAGCGGTAGATCCGTCTGTCTCTGTTTCGGTGTCGGCTCAACATGCTAGGGTCCAACCTGAGGCCGCTGCCATGCCTTTTGAGGCGATGCTTAGATTGCATCAAGACATGGCTCGAGTTTTGGAAAGAGTGACTGCCCCGAAAGCCCCGATTGTGAGTCTAAGAAGAGCGGGTGTCGAGGATTTCTATGGAACTGGGCTTGATGAGTCTGAGTTAGCCGAGAAGTGGCTAGATAAAGTTAAGAGAGCCTTGAGGGAAATCAGGTGCCCTCCTGATCAGCAAGCGGAGTGTGCTGTAGCCTTGCTTCAAGGTTCAGCATACGAATGGTGGGAGTTGGTGTGTAGGCAGCCTCAGATGCCTGACCCTTTGACATGGGATTTCTTTGATGAGCAGTTTACTAAGAAGTTTGTGACTCAGGCGTATAGGGACGCAAGATGGGCGCAGTTTCTGAGTTTGAGGCAAAGGGCCTTGTCTGTGGCAGATTATGAGAAGGAGTTTAACCGGTTGTCCCGTTATGCTCCGCGTGGGGTCATGACGGATGATTTTAGATGCAAGCACTTCGAGGCCGGGTTGAATGATTCTTTGAAGATTGCTTTAGTTTCTTTGATGTGTATGCCGGGGGTACAGTATTATCAGATTGCTGAAGCTGCTTTGAGGGCAGAGAAAGCGGAAACTTTGATTAGAGAGAGAGCTCAGCGCCGGAGTTCAGCTAGAGGTGGTGTTTCCTCATCTTCGGGTAAGAGGTCTAGGAACCCGCAAGATGATCCTGCGGCTGGTTCGGCTTCAAGGGGGAGAAGGCAAGGTTCAGCTGCAGTGTCTGGTTCTGGCCGGGGTGGCCGGTCTGACGCTGCACCCGTTTGTTCGAATTGCAGTAAGGCTCACTGGGGTGAGTGTAGGTGGCTTACTGGTGGGTGTTTCAGGTGTGGAAGCACTGAACACCGTGTGGCTAATTGTCCTCTGATGAGTGAAGACTCGGGTCCTCCGGGAGGAGCTAGCAGAGTTGGATCGAATGCTCCGCAGGCCCCTAGAGGTAGAGGTAGAGGAAGAGGTCGAGGCGGTCGACCCAGAGATGTAGCTGGTTCTGAGACAGTTGAGCGTCCCCCTCCTTTGGCCGTTAGAGCTTATGCAGTTAGAGCCAGAGATGAGCAGGATGCCCCTGATGTGATTGCTGGTAAGTTCCTACTCCATGACACTGAATTATATGCTCTAATAGATCCTGGTTCCACACACTCATATTTGTGCACACATAAGTTTATTGATAAGTTGCATGTGGTAGAACAGTTAGACTATGAGATTTGTGTGACCAATCCGTTAGGGCATAGTGTCAGTGTGAGTAGAGTTTATAGGAATTGTCCGTTGATGGTTGAGAATGTTGAGTTTCCTGTGGATTTGATAGAGTTGCCCTTCAGGGAGTATGATTTGATTTTGGGTATGGACTGGTTGAGTAAGCATAGAGCCGTGGTTGATTGTCATAGGAAGACTTTCGTGCTTCGAGATAGGAATCGAGTTCCCGTGTTTGTCAGAGGTTTGGGTGCGAGTTCTGTGCACAATGTGATTTCTGCTATTCAAGCTAAGAGGTTTATGAGAAAAGGTTGTGAGGCTTTTCTGGCTGTGGTTTTGGATTCCAGGAGGGATCAAGTTAGGATTGAGAACATCCCTATTGTTCGAGAGTTCAGTGATGTTTTTCCGAGTGACTTGCCGGGTTTGCCTCCTGAGAGAGAAGTTGAGCTAGCCGTAGAGATTATGCCGGGTACCACACCGGTGTCGAAGGCACCTTATCGGATGGCTCCTGTAGAGTTGAGAGAACTTAAAACTCAACTGCAAGAGCTATTAGATAAGGGATACATTCGACCCAGCATATCTCCTTGGGGAGCTCCGGTACTGTTTGTTAAGAAAAAGGATGGGTCTTTGAGGATGTGTATAGACTACAGGCAGATTAATAAGGTCACAGTGAAGAATAAGTATCCGTTGCCCAGGGTTGAAGATTTGTTTGATCAGCTGCGAGGTGCGGGTGTGTTTTCTAAGATTGACCTTCGGTCTGGGTATTATCAGCTTCGTGTTAAGGACGAGGATGTGGTTAAGACTGCATTCCGGACTCGGTATGGCCACTATGAGTTCCTTGTTATGCCGTTTGGTTTGACTAATGCTCCAGCAGCATTCATGGATTTGATGAATAGGGTGTTCAGGCCATACTTAGACCGGTTTGTAGTAGTTTTTATAGATGATATTTTGGTATTTTCCAAGGACGAAGCCGAGCATGAAGAGCATCTTCGGTTAGTTTTGCAGATTTTGAGAGAACATCGGTTGTTTGCTAAGTTGAGTAAGAGTGATTTTTGGCTTAAGGAAGTGTCGTTTTTGGGTCATATAGTTTCAGCGAAGGGTATTCAAGTGGATCCAGCTAAGATTGAGGCGATAGTGGATTGGAAATCGCCTAGGAATGTCCAGGAAGTGAGGAGTTTCCTTGGTCTGGCGGGTTATTACCGTCGGTTCGTTAAGGGTTTTTCAGTGATTGCTGCTCCGATGACCAGGTTATTGAGGAAAGGAATTAAGTTCGAATGGTCGGATAAGTGCCAAGTTTGTTTTGAGAGGTTGAAGCAGTTGTTGGTTGAAGCTCCTATATTAACTCAACCCATCTCGGGTAAGGAGTTTGTTATATATAGTGACGCTTCAGGTGTTGGTTTGGGATGTGTTCTGATGCAGGAAGGTAAGGTGGTAGCTTATGCTTCTCGACAGTTGAAGCCGCACGAGAGGAATTATCCGACGCATGATCTTGAGTTAGCTGCAGTTGCCTTTGCTTTGAAGATTTGGCGTCATTATCTCTACGGTGAGAAGTGTAGGATCTTTTCGGACCACAAAAGTTTGAAGTATTTTCTGACTCAGAAGGAATTGAATATGAGGCAACGTCGTTGGCTTGAACTGTTTAAGGACTACGATTGCATTGTGGATTACCATCCGGGTAAGGCCAATGTAGTCGCGGATGCATTGAGTAGGAAGTCAGTTTCTGCCTTGTTTTTGAGAAGGTTTAGATGGAGGTTTGGTTCCGATGGAGCTTTGTTAGCTCAGTTGAGGGTCAAGCCTACTTTGAGACAGCAGATAGTTGATGCTCAGAAAGTAGATGAGAAACTTCAGCGGATTGTTCAAGAAGTCGGTTTGGGTAAGCAGTCAGAGTTTTCGGTTCAGGATGGGGTTCTTCTGTTTGGAAACCGTTTGTGTGTGCCGGATAGTGCAGAGTTAAGAAGACAGATTTTTGATGAGGAGCATAGTTCAGTTTTCACCATGCATCCTGGCAGTGTAAAGATGTATCGGGATTTGAAGCAGTTCTTCTGGTGGTCTGGTATGAAGAGGGACATAGTGGACTTTGTATCTAAGTGCCTGACTTGTCAGCAGGTCAAGGCTGAGCACCAGGTTCCTTCTGGTTTGCTCACGCCTTTGTCTATTCCCGAATGGAAGTGGGATGACATCGCCATGGATTTTGTCTCCGGTTTACCTTTGTCTCAGAGAAAGCATGATTCTGTTTGGGTTGTTGTCGATCGACTCACGAAGTCTGCTCACTTTTTACCGGTTAGGATGGATTATTCGATGAGTAGATTGGCCAGTATGTATGTTGATGAGATAGTGCGATTGCATGGAGTACCTCTGTCCATAGTTTCTGATAGGGATCCAAGGTTCACATCTAAGTTCTGGAAAGAGTTGCAGCGAGCTTTGGGTACCAAGTTGAAGTTCAGTACAGCATTTCATCCGCAGACAGATGGTCAATCCGAGCGTGTGATTCAGATCTTAGAGGATATGATGAGGGCTTGTGTTTTGGACTTTCCGGGTAGCTGGGACAAGTACGTATCATTGATGGAATTTGCCTACAACAACAGTTTTCAGTCAAGCATTGGTATGTCACCTTTTGAGGCTCTGTATGGACGTCAGTGTAGGACCCCTGTTTGTTGGACAGAGTTATCTGAGAGGTCAATGATTGGGCCAGATCTGGTTAGAGACACAGAAGAAAAGATCAGAGTTGTGCAGCGGAATCTGAAAGTGGCCAAGGATCGACAGAAGTCTTATGCCAATCTGAAGAGAAAGGATGTACAGTTTGAAGTTGGGGACAAGGTTTTTCTTAAAGTGTCTCCTTGGAGAAGAGTGCTTCGATTTGGAAAGAAAGGGAAGCTTAGTCCTCGCTTTATTGGTCCGTATGAGGTATTAGCAAGAGTTGGTCCAGTGGCTTATAGGCTAGCTTTGCCGTTGGAATTGTCAAAGCTTCATGACGTGTTTCACGTTTCGATGCTCCGTCGGTATAGATCGGATCCTTCCCATGTATTATCAGTTCAAGAGGTTCAAGTGCAGTCAGATTTTTCCTACGATGAGGAGCCTAGAGCTATCCTAGAACGGGAAGTAAGACAGCTGAGGAATAAGCAGATTCCTTTGGTCAAGGTTTTGTGGAATCACCATGGGGTTGAGGAAGCAACTTGGGAACCGGAGGAATCGATGAGACTGCAGTATCCGCAATTGTTCTGTTCAGGTGAGAATTTCGAGGACGAAATTCTTGTTAGTAGGGGAGAGTTGTCACACCCCGTTTGCCCCCTAGTTGAATGAGCCATATTTGTATGTGTGTGCATTTGCATAATTTTTGTATAATAAGGGCATTTTGGTAATTTCTACATGTTTTAAGAGCTTTGTTAGCATGTGAATGCATGTATGGTACTATGGTGTGTATTAGTTGGGTTGGAATGGTGTGTGCGTGAGTGCACCAAAATAGGTTGTGCACTAGTGGGTTTAATTTAGTATGTGGGCATGCATATGGTTGTAAGGTGTGACTTAGGGGTTGCACTTGTGTGTGTTGTGCATACAATTGTAGGGTATGTGTTAGTTGGGAGAGTCTAGTGTGTGTGTATTGCATTAGCATCTAGTGTGTGAGTGACCAAATCCCACCCTTGGGATCTTGACATGTGTCTAGGGTTAAGAAAAGAAAAAGGTAAAGAGGAGAAAGGGCAAAAATCAGATTTCCTCATTGTGTTTCCCGTTCTTCACGCCGCCCTCTTCTCTTCTCTTCTTCTTTTCTTCTTCTCTTGGACTTTGGTTGAGATTCAAGGTTGCTAGTGGGGTTTGATCATCACTTTGTAGTAATTGGTAAGTTTCATGCATTCATTTTACCTTTGTTTGAGTTTCCATCTTCTTCTCTTTCCTTATTTTCGAAATGGGTTTGAAGATTGGATTTTTGGTTTTGTTTGCTTGTTCTTGGTTGGGTTTCCTAGTTGAGCCTCCCCGGGATCCTAAAGGCAAGGAAGTTGCGGGATCAAGTGGAACTAAACACTAGGAGCTAAGGATTTTGAGGTTTGGGAATTTCTTCCTTTTATGTGAAAATGTTCATGAGTGTGTTCTTGATGTTTTCTTGGAATTAGGTTGTTAGATGTCCTTTATTTTGATGGTTATGCTATGGGCCTTTGTTTTAGAATGTGGAACTTGCAAGATTATGAATTAATCATGATGAATTCGGATTTGAAGTAATTTGATGCATAAATGGAGTTTGTGAATGATTATTGAAATTAAATGTTCAAATTGATGGATTGGATGAAGTTTATTGTTAATAAATGTTGTATTATGGTTGTTTATGTTTTTGGATGGCTGGATTTGAGGTAAGTAACCTTTGATTGAGATTTGTGTGGTTGAAGGAAGAAATGGAAGAGGAAAATCTGCAGAATTTCTGCAGATTTTCAAAATCCCGACTCTGTCGCGATCGCGACGACTGTCGCGAGGTCGCGACAGAGAACGGTAGTTGGAGCTTCACTGTCGCGAGCACGCGACGTCCGCCGCGAGCCGCGACAGCAGAAGTGTTGTATACCTTCTGTCGCGAGCGCGACAACTGTCGCGATCGCGACAGAAAGTATTGTTGCCAGGTGTTATCGCGACCACGCGATCCGTCGCGAGATCGCGATAGCACCCTTTGCCTTCTGTCGCGATCGCGACATCTGTCGCGAGCGCGACAAAGTCTGACTCTTCCGTTCTCCCCGCGGTCGCGAAATCTGTCGCGCGCGCACAGCGAAGAGACTTTGGTCTCTGTCGCGAGCGCGACAGACGTCGCGAGCGCGACAGTCCCTTGTATGCTGAATGAGTTTCCTTCCTTCGCGTGTTCCTTGAACTTCAGTTTACTTTAGCAGTTATGAGATTTATGCTTGGTATTCTATAAATGATATGCAAGTGTAACCATGATATGATTATACCCATTTGATGATGATGATTTTGGAAACTGTGAAATGGTTTGAATGATATATATATATGACCTGCTAGAGTCTAGTCAGTGGATAGTTAGGCATGCCTAATAGAGTCTTTGCTGCAGCCTCTGTTATTTCTGTTTGGACCCCGATCAGGTCCCGTTCGTTCCTCGCGAACTTCTGTATTGTGTTTGGATCTTGTTTAAGGTCCTTCTGGAATTGTATATGAATGAAAGGTTAAAATGGTTTTTCGTATTCGATTGGTACTCGTAAAGTACTTTCTGTTCACTCGTTATCCACTACCTTGAGTCAGCAGGGATTTCATTGTTTAAAGTACTTGTATGAAATGTTATATGAACAAATACATGTTTTATTCTTATGGATTCAATGAAGGAAAGTACAATCTGTAATGAGAATACGATTATTGATATGAATCTGTATGGTGAATGGCTTTATGTACTTACGCATGTGAACTGCCTTGACGACCATTGTGAATGGTTGTCTTTATGCTTTGTGTGTTTTCCCCACTAAGCGTTTATCGCTTAGCACGGTGTGTTTACCCGTGCAGGTGCGGAAGGAGTTGATTTTGGGAGAGTCGTCGCCATCAAAGCCAACACAGCAGGGTCTTAGTATAGGGCTTATTTTTGTAGCTTATGATTCTTTTTGTATAGAACTCTCATATGATTTTGTATTAGCTTCCGCTTTTGTAATTGAAATTTTGGGATATGTAATTATCTTTTGTATCTCTAAGTTGATCAGAACAGTAATGTAATGCTTTCATTATATTAAGGCATGATCAGCTTCTTTGAATGGTATTGTAAAGTTTTAATTTACCCTGTATTTTGGTATGTATGTTTACGTATGAATGTATGTATATTTCTGTATCTGTGTGGTGGCACCTTTACTCCTACGGCATCTTACTCCATATCGGATGGGATCGCCTATGTATGGGTAAGGGGTGTTACAACCGGTCAAGGTACCAATAGGCCAACTGGTCCCAGTGGTAGCACTAGAAGAACAGTCGAGGTGTCTGCTACTGACGCAACTACCCAGAGGAAGTTTTTGAACTTAGGAAGGCCACTGTCTTGGGTTTTGAGAAAGTTGATGAAAGAAGGAAAGTTGCAACCTTTGGCTCCTAGGCCTGCTTTGATGCAAGGGAAGCCAGGACACAAGGACAATGAATACTGTGCATTTCATCAGCACACAGGCCATGCAATAGACAAGTGTAAGGCGTTGCGACACTCTATTCAAGATCTGATTGATAACAAGCAAATTTCTGACCCTGAGAAGAGGGAGTCTAAGGAGAAGCCTGGTTACAATGCCGTGCCACCACCAGTTTTTATGATCGGATCCAGCTTGCCAGAGTGGTACGTGCTGCAGGATTTATTTGGGACCAAGGGTATTGCTGCTATTTGTTCTGAGGGTAAAGAAGAAGGAGCTGTTGTAGAGACCATTGATTGTTGGTTAAACAGCGAGAGCGGTGAAGAGGCCGGAGAGGAAGGAGAGATGAGCTCTGACTTGTGGAGATCTGATGAGGATGAAGAAGAGGTAGGGACTGTGACAAGAAGTGGGAGAGTGGTCCCTGAGATTACGAGGGTACCGGAACCAGCGCAGCCATCGGCGGAAAAAGAGCCAGAGGAGAACCAAATTGTTAAGCAGTTAAAAAAGACCGCAGCTCAAATATCCATATGGGATCTTTTAAGACAGTCCCCTTCTCACAGGCAGAAAGTGGTAGAGGCTTTGACTGAGTCCACTGTTGCCACCACAATTTCCCCATTAGAACTTCTGGGTCTAGTTAAAGGAGGATCGGGCGAGAGATTGGTTTTTTCCGATGCCGACTTGCCAGTCGAGGGCCGTGATCATAACCGACCTCTGTACATCAAAGCGCAGATTAACGACAAGCATACTGCATGCGTTATGGTAGACGACGGATCTTCTATCAATGTTTGCCCTCTGATAGCCCTTCAGGCTTTTGGATTGAGTGAGGGTATGCTCCGAGAATCAAATTTGACGATTACAGCCTATGATCAGTCAAGAAGGAAAGCCTCGGGAAGATTCAAAACCCTAGCCAAGACGTGACCTATTGAGGTAGAAGTAGAATTTGTGGTTCTGCCCATTCCAGCTAACTTCTCAGCCCTGCTTTGGAGACCTTGGTTTCACAGACTAGGAGGAGTACCATCCACGCTGCATCAAATGATAAAGTTCCCACATGAAGGGGAGGTGGTAACCATTAAGGCAGCCAGGGAGAACCAGGTATCAGCCCTTGAAATTTCCAATCAGCCATTTAGTGGCTTCCACGTGTCTATGATAAGAGAAGAGCACGGGTCAGTGGATAACCCAGCCGTGGTTAACATGATAAAAAGGATGCACTATCTCCCTGGGGCTGGTTTGGGTAGAAACTCTCAGGGGCTGCTGACTGCGATCACCACTCGAGGTCAGAAGAACCGGAAGGGTCTGGGGTACAGAGGTGGTTTTGGCAAGAAGAAGACGGCAGATAAGATCCCTCATATCTCAGAAAGCTTTGTGCCCGCATCCTCGGTATGCACCTATACTGGTGAAGATGAGCCGCAGTGGGTGAATGGTAGGATTGTCCCCGGATTTGAGATCTTCAACGACGTATTTGACTGGGAGGTCGGGGTTATCAAGACCGCTGAGAACTTTTGGGATGAATAGGTCATAACTCAGTGCATTGCTTGGGACAGATGCGAGCCCAAAGAGGTTATCACAGAGAGGATGTTGTTTGCCAGGCTAAAGGGGAAAGAGAAGATGGCAGGAACAGAATTGAGATTTGAGGATTTGAAGATTTCCTCAAACGTACCTGAAGGGATTTTGCTGAATCAAATAGCCGATGAACAAGCTACCTCAGAATCATCCTCTAGAGAGGCAGAAGAAGACTCTAGCTTAGATTGTCTTTTTATTCCAGAACTTTTTTATGATGTAAATGACAATTATAATATTATTAATAAGGCAAATGATTTCTCTTACTTGTGCGATGTTTCTAATGATTTCAACATGCATGAACATGATCATATTCCATCAATTTTTGACATTGATTCCACTGATACATTTAAGCTTGGAACCTCGGAAAATTCGAAAGAAATTCTAATAGCGTCAAATATAACTCCTGATGAGAGTGAAAAATTTGAGAGAATAATAAGAAACATGAAAAGGTCTTTGCCTGGACCTATGAGGACATGCCAGGAATCGATCGGAACGTCGTGGAGCATGCTATCCCGACTTATCCAGATTATAAGCCCGTAAAGCAGAAGTTGAGATGGCTCAGGCCAGAGTGGGCAGACAAGGTCAAGGAGGTGATTCGGCAACAGATTGAGGCCAAGTTCCTTGTTGAAGTGCAGTATCCTACATGGTTGGCAAACGTGGTCCCTGTAGCAAAAAAAAATGGGAAAGTCAGGGTATGTGTGGTTTATCGAGATCTGAACAAGGCCTGCCCTAAAGATGATTTTCCACTACCCCACATCGATGTGTTGATAGACAGTGCCGTGAATTACGTGGTGTACAGCTTTGGGGATGGTCATGTGGGCTACAACCAGATCCTGAACAAGATAGCTGACCGGGTTAAGACCGCTTTCATCACAGAGTGGGGGACCTATGCCTACCGAGTCATGCCTTTTGGCCTAAAAAATGCAGGGGCCACATACCAGAGGATGGCAACCAATATTCTAAGCGACTTGATCCACAAGGAGGTAGAGGTGTATGTTGATGACATGATGGTCAAGTCAGCCACCCGAGAGAGCCACTTTGAAGCTCTAGAGAAGTTCTTCACCAGGATTGATAAGTACAATCTGCGACTTAACCCCAAGAAGTGCATTTTCGGAGTGACTTCAGGGAAACTATTGGGACATATCGTCAGCCAGAGGGGAATAGAAATTGACCTAGACAAGGTGAAGGCTATCAGAGATATGCCCGTGCCGCAAAAGGAAAAGGATGTAAGGAGCTTCCTGGGCAAGCTGCAGTATGTCAGCCGATTCATTGCCAAGCTCACTTCGATATGCGAGCCTATTTTTAAACAGCTTAGAAAAAATCAGCCTGTGGTCTAGAATGAAGACTGCCAGAAAGCCTTTGACAGCATCAGGGAATATCTGTTGAATCCGCCAGTTCTAAGGCCGCCGCAACCAGTTAAACCGTTTATCCTGTATCTGGCAGTGGAAGGCAGTTCTGTGGGCACCATGATGGCTCAGGAGGATGAATTTGGAGTGGAATTCGCAGTTTATTACCTCAGTAAGAAGTTTTTGGCTTATGAGATTAAATATGCTGAAGTAGAAAAAATCTGCCTCACAGTGATTTGGGCATCAAAGAAACTGAGACATTACTTCCACTCATACAAGGTTCAAGCAGTGGCCAAACATAATCCGTTGAGATATTTGCAAGAAGCACCATCTTTGCTTGGTAAGATGGGGAGGTGGCTGCTTTTGCTACAGGAGTTTGATGTTGAATACATTACTCGCAAAACTATTAAGGGGCGAGCCGTAGCCAAATTTCTTGCTGAGCATCCTATTCAAGGAGACACTCCCGAATTCACCTTTCTGGATGAGAGCATAGTCACAATTTCCGTCTAAGGATGGCAGTTACACTTCGATGGGGCAGTCAACAACAAGGGGGTCGGAGTCAAAATCATTTTGACAACCCCAGATAATGAGAAACTCCCTCTAGCCAAGAAACTGAGATATAAAGCGACCAATAATGAAGCCGAATATGAAGCTTGCACTTTCGGGTTAGAAGCTTTAGCTGCTTTAGGGGCAAAGAATGTAGAAGTCTTTGGTGACTCATCCTTGGTGATTAACCAGATCCAAGGTGAATGGGCTGTAAAAGAAGAACGACTGGTACCCTATGTTGAATATTTGAAAGAGATATGTGGGCAGTTTGAAACCTGCACTTTCCACTTCGTGCCAAGAGACGAGAACCGTCTAGCCGATGCATTGGCAACTCTAGTGTCAATGTGGAATAATCCTGAAGGGGTGGCTATGAAACCAGTACTGATTTCGAGTTCTGAGAAGCCCAGCTTTGAGATCAAGTCAATAATGGAAGTAGAAGTGGCGGATGGAAAACCATGGTACTTTGACATTATGAATTATTTGGAAAACAATAGGTTTTCAGAGGAAGCTATCGAGAAAGACCAGAGATTGATCCGAAAGCTATCTACTCAGTTCATATCCTCGGAAGGAGTGTTGTACAAGAGACAGGCTGATGGGATTCAGCTCAGGTGCTTAAATGAAAAAGAAGCCCGCAAGGTGTTGGAGGAGACCCACGCAGGCGTCTGTGGGACTCACATGAACGGCTTAACCCTAGCAAAGAAGATCATGAGACAAGGCTTCTATTGGCTTACGATGGACAATGACTGCTCGAAATATGTAAAGCAATGCCAGTTGCGCCAACAGTAGCCGATTTAAGACACCTGCCAGTATCAGAACTACACAATCTGACATCACCTTGGCCTTTCGCTGCTTGGGGGATAGATATCATTGGAGAGATTCGCCCTACGGCATTTAATGGGCACAGATACATCATAGTCGCAATTGACTATTTTACCAAATTGGTAGAGGCAGAATCCTTTAAAAAGATTAACGCAAGGGATATGGCGAAGTTCATAGAGAGAAATCTTATCTGCAGATATGGCCTCCCTCACCACATAGTGTCTGACAACGAGGTGCAGTTCATGGGGGAAACCAGGAAGCTTCTTGAGAAATATGGTATCAAGCACCATAGATCCTCTCCCTACCGACCACAAGCTAATGGGGCAGTAGAGGCTGCTAATAAAAATATGAAGAAGATTCTATCCAAGTTGGTCCAAACCTACAAAGACTGGGCAGAGAAGCTACCCTTTGCACTGTGGGGATATAGCACAACAGTAAGAACATCTATGGGCGCTACGCCATATTCTCTGGTATACAGGATGGAAGCAGTATTGCCAGTTGAGATAGAGCTCAAATCACTGAGTGTAGTCATGGAAGCCCAGATTCTGGAGGCCGAATGGGCACGACAGAGGCTACAACATTAAAACTTATTGGATGAGGGTAGGCTGAAGGCTTATTATCACAATCAGATCTACCAGAAGAGGTTGTCCAGGACATTCGGAAAGAAGGTGAGAAAGCATCCGCTAAAGGAAGGGCACTTGGGCACTTGGTGTTCAAGCAGATGAGACCAAGTATACCCGATATTAGAGGAAAATTCAGACCAACCTAGGAGGGGCCGTATATCCTTAAAAAGCTATTGTCCAAAGGAGCTGCAATCTTGTCGGATAGCGATGGGAATGAATTCAAGGAACCGATTAATGTCGATAGGCTCAAAAGGTTCCATGCCTAAAGACCAAAATAAAAAGAAGAGAATAAAATGCCCCGCAGGTTGAAAATCGAAAAAAGGCGGCCGTACTAAAATTGGGCGCCGCGACAGGGTGAAAACCGAAAAAAGGCACTCTGTGCAAAAATTAGAGGCACGAGAGAAAATGTCCGATCGTGAAAACCTGAGAGGGCCGATTGGTAACAGGAGTTGATGTTGTTAAAATTTAGTTTCATGTATTAACAGCGCGTACGCAGTAGAGTTAAATGTCAAAACTGATAATGTATGCTTAAATTATATGGAAATGTACACAATTTCGTGAAATAGAATGAAGATTATTCTTTTCATTTTCGTCATTTTCTAGTTCTGCATTAAACAGAAATGTAACACCAAAAGAATTACATATGTAAGCTAAGCTAAATCCTGCTGCTGCTCTTGCCGACCAGATGCTTGATCCCTCGTGTCCTATTATCAGATGCTGGGCTAAGGATCCATTTCTTGTACTCGCTGGTGGAAGCCACTGAGTGATCGCCGAACCGTGGAATAACAGTTTTCACTGGTAGTTTGCTCCACAACTCATGATACCTAGAAGCGAAGGCAGCCGAAAGAGCTCCTCCTCGAAAAGATAAAGGAACCCTCACCACATCCTGGGTCATCCCGAGCTGACGCGTACATCGAGCAGTGATGAAGAAAGTGGATTGACGGAGCCCACAGAGGGGAACACCCCCCGATGGCCCATAAATGACCACATGAGATAGTGGGAGCCAGGCAGATGTGAAACTGATGTCATCATCTGACAATTCGCCAAATCTGGTAATGCCTTCACCAACGGTGGCACATTCACACAGTCGTCGACGCGGAACGAAATGGCTCGGTGAATACTGTGGAATAACTCAAGGAGGTGGCTCAGACAGCATCCTTAGTTTCTCTTGCAGCCAGATCTAGAAAAAAAAAAGAGCCGCTGGAGTAAGTAGGGTTTACTTCAGGTAAAAATAAGGCACAGGGTTGTGTGAAAATCTGAAAGGACGCACCTCCAACTAAGAAAAGCTAGTGTGAAAATCCATAAGGGACGCACTACCTTTAAAATAATGACGTAACTGGAGCAATAAGGGGCTGCCGGTGAAAGTAGTAGTGGATCCAGAGCTCACAGAGTCTAAGCCCAGAATGGTCTCAGCCAGAATAAGTGGGAAGGGTGATGATCGCAGATGAAAGTCGCTCAGAACTCCGAACAGGCGAGGTTCACCTGTCAAACCCCCTGGAACAACAGTGAGAAAGTTCATCATGCAAAACAGAAATACGATGCTTACCCGGTAAGTGGGGATGTCGGTGAACTGATCTAGAGCCTCGACCAGTGGCTCCAAGGCAAAGAAAGAGCCTGGAGAAACCAGTCGGATGGCCTCAGAAGAAGGTATGCCGAGAGCCATAGCTATGTCCCGAATCTGGAGTAGGCCGCAGCGGGGGACGCAGGGCAGAGCATTAGGAGGGAACCAGGCTCCGAGTATGGCAGATAACTCCTCGGGTAGGGGGCACAACTCCTGGTAAGTGAATCGAAAGACGTGAAACTGGGGGTTCCAGAAGTGAGTCACCGCCAGAAGAAGGTTCTGATCAACTTTGACCCGACACAGATATTTTAGCCCAGACAGAGAAGAAAGGGCCCCTTTTTCCCAAGTGTGGTTGTCATCTAAGATACGGTGCATTAATTGGAGAAGGGGGGAAGACATCCTGAAAAGAATAAAGGGCTCAAGATGTTGGCAAAATGAAGAGACACAAAAGGAGCAAAATTTTTGGAATAATTTATAGAAAGGCGGCACAACGACTTACCCGTCGGTAAAAATCCACCTGGCAAATGCATACGTCAGCATAAGCATTTCAGGATCATAGTCCTTTGCATGTCATTTCATAAAAGCATAGCCTTTCACATGCATTCCATGCATACATGGCTTCTCACATGCATTCCATGCATACGAAGTGTCCCGTGTCCACTAGATGATGTACGTCAATCTCCACCTTGTGACTTCACATGTCGGCATTTCTCAAGTCCTTTGAGGAAGCAAAGATGTGAAAGTCCTCTGAGGAGGCGAAATCTGAAAGTCCACTGAGTAGGAAGTAAACCTATTCATGCATGCCAGATTGTAAACCTATTCATGCATGCCATGCCGGGGGCAAACAGGTAAGTTTTTCTATCATAAGATGTATGCTCACACACATCACACAAAGTGTACAAAATCTGAATTCAAATGTATATATACATTTTGTACACATGCTCCCCTACACACATAATATTTTGTATATACTGCCATGTACGTGACTCAAGGGAAAGGTCCGAATAGAACCCATGCTTAAAGGTGATCCAAATGATGGATTCAGCTCAAGTTGTCAGACACTACCCAGAAAAGCAAGCCTGTCCACGATGTGCCGGGGGGCAATTAGTGAGCATCAAAGTCTCCCAGTGAGCATCAAAGTCTCCCAGTAATCACCAAGCCTGAGCGTCAAAACCTCCCAGTGAGTATCAAAGCCTCTCGATGAGCATCAAAGTCTCCCAATGAGCATCAAAGTCTCCCAGTGAGCGTCAACTGACAACGACCCCAATAGGCAGGTACTGCCACTGGTACGTGTTTCTTTTATAATTTACCCTACAAATTTGCGTTTTCCTTTTTTTTTTGCAGAAAAAAAAAGAAAGTTCTAGATAAACATCAGCGATAGAGCAAATCGCAACCGGGACTGCAGTTACAGAACATTGCATCTCACAAATTAAAGTTGCAGTTAGAGAACACTGCTCTTCACACCGGGATTATAGCCAGAGAGTGCTGCATCTCACAGTTCACGTGGCAGCCAGAGAGTGCTACGCACCTTGCAGATCGAATGGGGGTTAGCAAGGGAACATCACAATCGAAGCTGCGTTTAGAGAAAACACTGCTCTTCACACCTGGATTGTAGCCAGAGAGTGCTGCATCTCTCAGTTCACGCGGCAGCCAAAGAGTGCTACGCACCTTGCAGATCAGATGGGGGTTAGCAAGGGAACTTCAGCAATCGAAGTTGCAGTTAGAGAACACTGCTCTTCACACCGGGATTGTAGCCAGAGAGTGCTGCATCTCACAGTTCACGCGGCAGCTAGAGAGTGTTATGCACCTTGCAAATCGGATGGGGGTTAGCAAGGGAACTTCAGCAATCAAAGTTGCAGTTAGAGAACACTGCTCTTCACACCGAGATTGTAGCCAGAGAGTGCTGGATCTCACAGTTCACGCGGCAGCCAGAGAGTGCTACGCACCTTGCAGATCGAATGGGGGTTAGCAAGGGAACTTCACAATCGAAGTTGCAGTTAGAAAAACACTGCTCTTCACACCGAGTTTATAGCTAGAGAGCGCTACATCTCCTCAACTCTGCACAAGCCGAGACGAGGTCAGCAGAAGCAGAAGCTGCAGTTAGAGAAACACTGCTCTTCACACCGAGTTTGTAGCCAGAGAGTGCTACATCTCCTCAAAACTGTGCAAGCCGAGACGAGGCCAGCAGAAGCAGAAGCTGCGGTTAAAGAAAACAATGCTCTTCACACCGGGATTGTAGCCAGAGAGTGCTGCATCTCCCAGTTCAAGCGGCAGCCAGAGAGTGCTACGCACCTTGCAGATCGGATGGGGGTTAGCAAGGGAACTTCAGCAATCGAAGTTGCAGTTAGAGAACACTGCTCTTCACATCGAGGTCGTGGCTAGAGAATGCTACATCTCACCAACTCCAACAAATCGAGATGAGACCGATAGGGATATCTTCACATGCCAAACAGACTGAGACGAGGTCTACCCGGTAAAAGGCACGGAAGGTAAGGATCGCCAAAGGTACGCTTTCTTCCTTTCTGTCCTTTCTCTGAGTTTTGGCTTATCTAGGTGCTTGTGCACTAGTTTCCCCAAAACTGGGGGCAACTGTAAGCACCGTGTCCCGGAGCGGTGCGGATCAGAGATTACCCTGTGATGAAATCACTATCCGGGCCTATACAAACGGCTTGGATTCGGAGGTTTTTAGTCCCATGCTCCACGAGAAATGAGTCTTTTCACCTTTCGTCGGTAGAGGGGGAGAAAACAGGGAATTTTTGAGTCAAAAAGTATTTTTTTTCGTGACAGACGGTCAGCCCGTCTGTTAGAGGCCAGCCCATCGCTTGGGATCACAGACGGCCCATGATTTTTTCGACGCCCGTCGAAAGGCTCCGCTTCTTCCGGAGCATGCCAGCTGGTTTCCCGGAGCACGTAACCTCTCCGACGCCCGTCGATGGAAATGGAAGGGTCGTCGGATGAATCCTTGTGTCAGAAGGATTCTTCCGACGCCCGTCTCCACATCCGACGCCCGTCGGTCGTGCCTGGCCTATAAAATCTTTGAATTTCTTCCTAAAAAGGGTTCCAAAAATTTTCAAGAGGGAAACTCTGCCCAAATTCAAGTATATTTTCTCTCTCTTCCAGCAAACACATATATTAAGAAATTTCTTTTAATTTGAGAATCAAACTGTTAAAAAGGAGCTAAAACTAATTAGTTTTCTTCAGGTTTTCGATTCCAAAGTCACTCTTTTTGAGGGGTTAAGAAGGAAACAATCTATTTTCCCCTTTCCTAACCTTTCATTTCGTTTCTTGTGGAGCGTGCGGGACTCTAATCAACACCAAGAATCTCACTAAAACATTATCTGAGGGTAAATATTCCGGACTTATTCTCTGTATTATTTCATCTTTATTCTTTATTCTTGCTGTTCTTTTGGCTTTTTGCTTTCACTTCTCTTTATCTTGATTCTTTTCATCTCATTTTGTGATAAAAACCCATTTTTGCTCTGAAAAAGAGAGTTTTTTCTATTTATTTTCGGAGACAGTGGTGACCGACGGGTCATCTGTTTCACCGACACCCATCGGTCACCCCACTCACAGACGCTCTCTCTTGAGTGAGCGACGGACATGTCGGTCATTTTGACTAACGCCCGTCGGTCACTTGGTAGAGGCCGTCAGTGGGTCTGTCTCCACGTTTTCAAATCTTTTCTATCTTTCTCGAGGCTTTTTGACTTCATTTATGTTGAGCTTTCATATATTAACATCTTTTAACCTTCTGTGAGCATATATTGATTTTCTTGGACTATCCTGAGCTCGAGAGGCGATCTACCATGCTAGGAGGAGTACGTCCGGTTTAGTTTTCTAACCTTCTTGGTTATTTCCTTCATTTGTTTATTCATTAATTATTTTATGCACATGAGTATACCCTTTTTATATCTCGTTTAAATATAATTATAAGGACACAATGTCCTATTTTTATCCAATAAAAATCCTCATAATAAAAATATCCATTTTGATAATGATGCATACGAGGACCAAAGTCCTCAAAATAATCAATGCCCCGATTTGTGTATGTATCGCACATTTACAAAAGGGAGTTGTATTCCGCTCCTTATATTATTGTAATTTATTGCTTTCAGTATTTACTTGCTCATTTACTACTTTCCAAATGTGAATAAATGCGCCTTTAATCAATTGCATCGCGTGGAGAGAGAGCGAATTAATGATAATTAAAATGTGATCATAAAATAATCAAGGTAGAAATAGATGAGAAGTCCCGAACCCAGCTCTGATCTTTGGGCTCATAGAGGCGAGAGGTCTACCCTCCAAGACACCTCTTGTGTCATGAGATTTTGGCGTTAATCCTAGGCTCCTTAGGGCGAGAGGTTTACCTTCCAAGACACCTCTTGTGTCATGAGATTTTGGCGTTAATCCTAGGCTCCTTAGGGCGAGAGGTTTACCCTCCAAGACCCCTCTGGTTGGCCCATAATGGATACTAAGCGCAGTCTTTGGCTCTCCGAGGCGAGAGAAACTTTCCCAATGTTCTATTGGGTGGCGACTCCATGAAACCTCCCTGTTTCCCAACATAGACGCACTTGCAATTTATTGCAAGCTGTTAGCGGATCCTCAATTGCCCGATCGCCCTCAAGCGGGCGGTCAGAGGGGCGGCCACGGGATTTCGGCACGCATCACACATGCCTAATAGAGTCTTTTAGCTGTAGCCCTCAGTTCAGTTCGGACCCCGATCCGGTCCACGTTTGGTTCCTCGCGAACCCCTCAGTATTTGGATCTTGTTTAAGGTCCCCTCCGTAAAATATTGTGTTTTTGATAAAAATGAAATAACTTTTGATTTGTACTTGTAAGGTACCCTCAGTAATCAATTCGTACCCGTAAGGTACCCTCAGTACACTCGTTATCCACTACATTGAGTCAGCAGGAGTTCGATTAGTTTGCTCTGCTCTGATATGACTATATAAATGTGATATCTGAATGAGTATAATGATGAGTTGTATGTTCGATTATTATGGAAATGGATATGAATCTGAGTTGAAGAATGTATGGCTTTAATTTGTGAGCATGTTTATATGGATTATGTCATAAATTATTGCATATGCCATTATTGATGTGTTATGCCTAGACAACCATTGTGAGTGGCCGTCCATATCATATGTGTGTTTCCCCACTAAGCGTTTATCGCTTAGCACGGTGTTTTTATCCGTGCAGGTGCGGAAGGAGTTTTGCTGTGAGAGAGTCGTCGCAATCAAGCCAACACAGAAGGTTTTAGTGTAGGGCTTAGCTTTTGTAATCTTTGATGATTCTTTTTGTATAGAACTCTCATGTATTAGTTTTAATATAGCTTCTGCTTATGTAGTTATATTTTGGATATGTAATATCTCTTGTATTAGCTAGTTTGATCAGAACATTATTGTAATGGTTTTGTTATATTAATGCATGATCAGCTTTCGCTTCTTTTTCCTTAAAGTTTTTATTTATTTTGTATTTCTGTATGTATGTTATGAATGAATGTATGATTTACTTTGTATCTGCGTGGTGGCACCTTGACTCATACGGTATCTCACTCCTTATCGGATGGGATCGCCTATGTATGGGTAGGGGATGTTACAGTTTTTGGTATCAGAGCATAGGTTTAGGCGTTTCTCGGTGTTGTTTGTTTTTGTTAATGTGTTGAGGTGTATAGATGTGTATGTGTCTAGTTCTATGTTTGCTGATGCGGTTGTCTTCTTATTTGTTTTAGATGGCTTCTAATTCTGCTCGTGGGTCACATGAGGAGTCTGCTGAGAGTGTGAACCCTCAAGCAGTAGATCCTTCGGTTTTTATGTCGGCTCAACGTGCTAGGGTCCAGCCCGAGGCCGCAGCCATGCCTTTTGAGGCTTTGTTCAGATTGTCACAGGACATGGCTAGGGTATTGGAGAGAGTAACTGCTCCTAGAGCCCCTATAAAGAGTTTGAGAAGAGCTAGTACTAAAGACTTTTATGGCACGGGTTTGGATGAGTCAGAGTTAGCTGAGAAAGGGTTGGATAAAGTGAAGCATGCCTTGAGAGAGGTTAGGTGTCCTCCTGATCAACGGGGAGAGTGTGCAGTGGCTTTGCTTCAGGGGTCAGCATATAAATGGTGGGAGTTAGTTTGCAAGCAACCTCAGCTGCCAGATCCTATCACTTGGGATTTCTTTGAGAGAGAGTTCACGAAGAAGTACATAACTCAGACTTATAAGGATGCGAGATGGGCACAGTTTCTGAGCTTGAAACAGAGGACTTTGTTGGTTTCAGAGTTTGAGAAAGAGTTCAACCGGTTGTCTAGGTATGCTCCAGAAGGTATTATGACTGATGAGTTCAGATGCCGTCATTTTGAGAATGGGTTGAATGAGTCCTTAAGGGTTATGCTGATCTCATTGATGAGCACTCCAGGAGTGAATTTTTATCAGATTGTGGATGCTACTATGAGGACTGAGAGATCAGAGTCTGTGTTGAGAGAGAGAGCTCAGAGGAGGAATCCTTCTCGTGGTGGTTCATCTTCATCATCCTCGGGTAAGAGATTTAGGAACCCGCAGGATGAGTCATCATCTGGTCCAGCTACTAGAGGTAGAAGACAGGGTTCTGCAGCTATGTCAGGTTCTGGTAGAGGTGGTAGACCTGAGACTACATCGGTATGTCCTCATTGCAGTAAGACTCATCGGGGTGACTGTAGGTGGCTCACTGGTGCGTGCTTCAAGTGTGGGAGCACTGAGCATCTTCTAGCTAGTTGTCCGAGGTTGTATGAGGATTCAATTTCCCAGAGAGAGGCCAGCAGGGTTGGTTCGAATGCCACTCAGGCTACCCATGGTAGAGGCAGGGGTAGAGGTCGAGGTGGTCGACCTAGAGAGGGTGCTGCATCAGAGACAGTGGAGCGTCAGTTGCCAGTCGCAGCTAGAGCCTATGCTGTGAGAGCCAGAGAGGAGCAGGATGCGCCTGACGTCATTGCTGGTAAGTTCCTACTCCATGACACTGAATTGTATGCTCTAATTGACCCTGGTTCCACACACTCATACTTGTGCACTGATAAAATTGTTGATAAATTGCATGTGGTTGATTAGCTAGATTATGAGATATGTGTGACCAGTCCATTAGGGCATAGTGTCAGTGTGAGTAGAGTTTTTAGGAGTTGTCCTTTGTTGGTTGAGGGAGTTGTGTTTCCAGCGGATTTGATTGAGTTGCCTTTCAGAGAGTTTGATCTGATTCTGGGTATGGACTGGTTGGGTAAGCATCGGCCTGTAGTTGATTGCCATAGGAAGACAGTTGTGCTTCGGGATAGAGGTCAGTCTCCTGTGTTTATGAAAGGTTTGGGTGCTAGTTCTTTGAATAATGTGATTTCTGCGATGCAAGCTACGAGGTTTATCAGGAAAGGTTGTGAGGCTTTTCTAGCGGTCGTGTTGGATTCCAAGAGAGATCAAATTCAGATTGAGGACATCCCTGTACTGCAGGAGTTTAGTGATGTGTTCCCGAGCGAGTTGCCTGGTTTGCCTCCTGAGAGAGAGGTCGAGTTTGTTAGTGGTTATGCCCTAGGCCAAACATTTGGACCTTGATGTAACATTACATTTTCATTTATATAATGGTTTTCTTCGCATTGATATTATTGGCATGTTACATTATTGTAATGTTTATGAATAACAATGTTATTCATGTTGTCCCTAGTCATTTATCAATAAAGGGCATAAAGATAAATTAAGACTAGTATAGATTTGAATTGATAATCATGGGATGATTATATATGATGATATAAATCAAATCTATAAGTACTTGCTAGAGAACAAAGTACTGGATAGACCCACTGTAAGATCACTTCATGGGACAGTGTCATAAGTGATCTTATAATAGATATGTTATTAAATCCTTTGACCTGAGGTTATCATAGTTTCCTATATAAGGATCATTATGTTTTGACATAATCAAACGTTATCTTTAATCGGATAATTATAATGTTTATGATCGGACATAATGAGAATTATGCGGAGGAAAGTGAACACTTAAGATGGAATTTGTCCCTCGTTTTATGAGAGAGATATCAATTGGGCCCCTCGATAAGTAGGACTGTAAAATGCATGGCCGTGCTCAAATGAATTGATAGTGTGATCAATGTCATTTGAATTTATCAGTCTACTTGGTGATCGAAAAATTATATGTTTGAACAATTTAAGTTTGACATGGACCATGACTTATGTTCGAACAAGATATCGTGTGACAAAAGGATAATAACATGTTCTATTTACAGGTTAAAATCGGACTAACGATATTTATATTATTTGGGTAGTCATAATGTCTTGCTAGAGACCAATTATGACTTGTGGGCTTATTATGGGATAAGGCCCACTGCCAACATAATAAAAACCTATTGGGTCACACACCAAGACCAAAATGAACAATATGGATTTTATTGGGTTATTTCAAAATAATATATAAATATAGGTATTTATATATTTAATTTTGAAATTACTTATTTATTTATTTATGTACATATACATATATCTCTAATTTTGAATATGAGATAATAGTATGTATTAATATTTCTTATTATTTTGAATAAGAAATAAATATATATATATATATATATATATATAAGGTAGATATCTCTTGTTTTGAATTAAGAGATAATATCCTTATTTATCTTTTCCTAAGAGAAAAAGGATTTGAAATATATATACATATATATATATATATAGATATATGTATGGGATATAGGTTAATAAAAGGTTATTAACTCTTATCAAAACTCAATTCCCGTTTTTCAAAAGGAATAAGAGTTTTAAAGTGGTTAAAACATAGGATACCAACATTGGATACCCTAGCTAGCATAACTTCTTATTGAGAAGAAGAAAAGAAAACTCTAGCTAATTTTTCTGGAAAGAAAAATACAGCCACCATTGTTCTTCCTTGAGAAGAAAAGAAAATCGTAAAATCCATTCGCATCTAAAGGGAACTAGCAACCCTGCGACTTCGGTTCATTTTGTTCGTGCGTGTGGATACCAGTAGAGGACATTCGTGTTAAAGGCAGCGTCTTCAGTTCGATTTAAAGGTGTTTAATTCGAATTCCCACACTGAAAAGGTTAGTAAATCTTATCACTTTCTTTTGAATCAATCGAAATACATGGATCCTGTTTTCGGGTTTCGATTTGTTTCCGCTGCGTTAATGTTGAATCAATTCGACGAAACCCAACAGAATTGTCCATAGAGATTGTGCCAGGTACCACACCTATTTCAAAAGCACCTTATCGGATTGCTCCTGTAGAGTTGAGAGAACTCAAAACTCAGCTAAAAGAGCTATTGGAAAAGGGGTTTATTCGACCTAGCATATCTCCTTAGGGAGCTCCAGTTCTGTTTGTCAAGAAGAAAGATGGATCTTTGCGGATGTGTATCGACTATAGGCAGATTAATAAGGTCACAGTGAAGAATAAGTATCCTTTGCCTAGGATTGAGGATTTGTTTGATCAGCTTCGTGGTGCGGGTGTTTTCTCCAAGATAGATCTTCGATCAGGGTATTATCAGCTTCGAGTTAAGGATGCAGATGTGGTTAAAACTGCATTTTGGACTAGGTATGGCCACTATGAGTTCCTTGTGATGCCGTTTGCTTTGACCAATGCTCCAGCAGCTATTATAGATTTGATGAACCGTGTGTTTAGGCCATATATAGATCGATTTGTAGTAGTGTTCATTGATGACATCTTGGTGTATTCCAAGGATGAGAGAAAGCTTGAAGAGCATCTCCGATTGGTTTTGCAGATGTTGAGAGAGCATCGGTTGTTTGCCAAGCTTAGCAAGTGTGATTTTTGGCTTCGGGAAGTGTCATTCTTGGGTCACATTATTTCAGCTAGGGGTATTCAAGTGGATCCGGCCAAGATTGAGGCGATAGTTGATTGGAAAGCGCTTAGGAATGTTCAGGAAGTGAGGAGTTTTCTTGGTTTGGCAGGTTATTACCGTCGGTTTATTAAGGGTTTTTCTGTAATTGCCACACCGATGACTAGATTTTTGAGGAAAGGGGTCAGATTTGAGTGGTCAGATAGATGCCAGGCTTATTTTGATCAGTTAAAGCAGTTGCTGGTTGAGGCTCCTATACTTACTCAACCCATCTCGGGTAAAGAGTTTGTCATATATAGTGATGCTTCAGGTGTTGGTCTTGGCTGTGTTTTGATGCAAGAAGGTAAGGTCATGGCTTATGCTTCTCGACAGTTGAAGCCACATGAAAGGAACTATCCGACGCATGACCTAGAGTTGGTGGCTGTGATCTTTGCTTTGAAGATTTAGCATTATTATCTGTATGGGGAGAAATGTAGGATCTTTACGGACCATAAGAGTTTGAAGTATTTGCTCACACAGAAAGAGTTGAACATGAGACAGCGCCGTTGGCTTGAGTTGTTTAAGGACTACGACTGCATTATGGATTACCATCTTGGTAAGGCCAATGTAGTCGCTGACGCTCTGAGTCGAAAGTCAGTTTCAGCCTTATTCTTTAGACGGTTTAGGTGGAGGTTTGATTCAGATGGGGCTTTGATTGCTCAGTTGAGAGTGAAGCCTACCTTAAGACAGAGGATTTTGGATGCTCAGAGGGATGATGAGAGGCTACAGCAGTTTATGCAAGAGGTCAGATCGGGTAAGTAGTCAGAGTTCTCAGTTCAGAATGGGGTGCTTACGTACAGAAACCATTTGTGTGTGCCAGAGTTTGAGGAGTTGAGGAAACAGCTTTTGAGTGAGGCGCATAGTACGGTTTTTACTATGCATCCTGGCAGTGAGAAGATGTATCAGGACATGAAGCAGTTTTATTGGTGGTCCGGTATAAAGAGAGACATCGTGGATTTTGTGTCCAAGTGCTTGACATGTCAGCAGGTAAAGGCCGAGCATCATGTTCCTTTAGGATTGCTTACGCCTTTATCCGTTCCTGAGTGGAAGTGGGATGATATCACCATGGACTTTGTATCCGGTTTGCCTTTGACTCAGAGGAAGCATGACTCAGTTTGGGTGATAGTGGATCGGCTTTTGAAGTCAGCTCACTTTCTGCCAGTTAGAGTGGACTACTCGATGGACAGGTTGGCCAGTATCTATGTGGATGAGATAGTTCAGTTACATGGTGTGCCATTATCCATAGTTTCAGATCGGGATCCGAGATTTACTTCCAAGTTTTGGAAGGAGTTGCAGAGAGCTTTGGGTACTAAGTTAAACTTCAGTACAGCATTTCATCCTCAGACAGATGGTCAGTCAGAGCGGATCATTCAGATTCTGGAGGATATGATGAGGGCATGTGCTTTGGGTTTTTCGGGTAGTTGGGACAGATATGTGTCACTTATAGAGTTTGCCTACAATAATAGCTATCAGTCAAGCATCGGTATGGCACCGTACGAGGCTTTATATGGTCGGCAGTGTAGGACTCCGGTTTGTTGGACCGAGCTATCCGAGAGATCAGTGATTGGACCAAAGTTGGTTAGAGATACAGAAGAAAAGATCAGAGTTGTGCAGCGGAATTTGAAGGCGGCCAAGGATCGACAAAAGTCTTATGCCAACTTGAAGAGGAAAGATGTACAATTTGAGATCGGGGACAAGGTTTTACTTAAAGTTTCTCCTTGGAGGAAAGTGCTTCGGTTTGGGAAGAAAGGTAAGCTTAGTCCTTGCTTCATTGGTCCTTATGAGATTTTTGCTAAGGTTGGACCGGTAGCCTATAGATTGGCTTTACCGATGGAGTTGGCAAAGTTGCACGATGTGTTCCATATTTCGATGCTTCGTCAGTACAGATCAGATCCTTCGCATGTTCTTTGGGTTCAGGATGTGCAAGTGCAGCCAGATTTTTCCTATGATGAGGAACCGAGAGCCATTCTAGCTTGAGAGGTGAGGCAACTAAGGAGTAAGCAAATCCCTTTGGTAAAGGTGTTATGGAACCATTATGGAGTCGAGGAAGTGACTTGGGAACCAGAAGAGTCGATGAGAGCTCAGTATCCACAGTTGTTCAGTTCAGGTGAGAATTTCGAGGACGAAATTCTTGTTAGTAGGGGAGAGTTGTCACACCCTGTTTGGCCCCTAGTAGAATGAGCCATATGTGTGTTCATGCATGTGTGTATCTTGGCATGTATTTTTACGGCATTTTGATAAAAGGCATGTTTTATGAGTTTTGCTAGCATGTGGTGCATGTACACTATTAGGGTGTTTTAAGTTGGGAGTGCATAGTGTGTGTGTTCATACCATTGTAGGGTGTGCATTAGTTGGGAGTGCATTGGGTATGTGTAGTACATGCTTGTTGGGTGTGAGTGATTGGTTTCCACCAATAGGAAAAGGACAAGTGTAGGGTTAGGGAAAAAGATGAGTGAATAGAGAAGAAAAGTGGGAAAGGCAGAGATTCATTTCTTCTTCCCGATTCTTCTTCCTCTTTGGCTCATCTTCTTCCTTTGCTCTTATTTTGAAACCCTAGCTTGAATCAAGCTACTGTTAGTGGAAATCAATCATCTCCTCGGCATTCTTTTGGTAAGTTAATGTATTCTTTTCATTTTGTTTTCATCATCTTCTTCTTCTATGGGTTCAGATTTAACTTAGGTTTTATATTTTGGGTGTTCTTTAGTGTGTTGTGTTTAGCTGAACCTCCTCGTGATCCCAAGGGTAAAGAGATTGCTGGGAGTAGTGGAGCTAAGTGATTTGAAGCTAGAGTTTCAGGTTTGGGATTTTGTTTGAGAAATTTACTTGAATTTGAACTTACTGTAATTTTTAGGGTTTGTGTTCTTGAGAGACTTGGATATGTTTATGCCTAATTTTGGTTGTTTTGATTGCTGAATTAAGTTGTATTTATGCCGTTTATAATGTATGGGAAATCTACTGGAAGGTAAGATGAGATTTGTATTCTTTTGAACCACTTTGGAATTGATTTTTGAGAGTTATGTGAATTCTTGGAATTCTGGGAACGAAAAATCACGATCCTAGTGAATTTCTGTTTCCAGTGTGTGTGTGTGATGTGACCAGCCAAGAGAGGCCAGTAACGAGTTGTGACTGCCAGTCACGACTCATGACCAGCCAAGAGGAGAGGCCAGTCACGAGTGGTGACTGCCAGTTACGACTCGTGACCAGCCAAGAGAGGCCAATCACGAGTTGTGACTGCCAGTCACGACTCATGACCAGCTAAGAGGAGAGGCCAGTCAGGAGTGCTAACTGCCAGTCACAACTCGTGACCAGCCAATCTTCTGAAATTTTTGCCCAGTTTTAACTAAAATGAATTTCGTATCTATTCTGAATAGACTTACACTATTGTATGATGCGTGTCATGATTTTATATGCTTTTATATGAGTAATACCATGATTCTTCAGATGAATTGTATGCTGTACTCTGAAATATGAATTGAATAATGCATAACCTGCTAGAGTCAAGTAAGTGGATAGTTAGGCATGCCTAATAGAGTCTTTTAGCTGCAGCCCTCAGTTCAGTTCGGACCCCGATCCGGTCCACGTTTGGTTCCTCGCGAACCCCTCAGTATTTGGATCATGTTTAAGGTCCCCTCCGTAAAATATTGTGTTTTTGATAAAAATGAAATGACTTTTGATTAGTACATGTAAGGTACCCTCAGTAATCCATTCGTACCCGTAAGGTACCCTCAGTACACTCGTTATCCACTACCTCGAGTCAGTAGGTTTTCGATTAGTTTGCTCTGCTCTGATATGACTATATAAATGTGATATCTGAATGAGTATAATGATGAGTTGTATGTTCGATTATTATGGAAATGGATATGAATCTGAGTTGCAGAATGTATGGCTTTAATTTGTGAGCATGTTTATATGGATTATGTTATGAATTATTGCATATGCCATTATGGATGTGTTATGCCTTGACGACCATTGTGAGTGGCCGTCCATATCATATGTGTGTTTCCCCACTAAGCGTTTATCGCTTAGCACGGTGTTTTTATCCTTGCAGGTGCGGAAGGAGTTTTTCTGTGAGAGAGTCGTCGCAGTCAAGCCAACACAAAAGGTTTTAGTGTAGGGCTTAGCTTTTGTAATCTTTGATGATTCTTTTTGTATAGAACTCTCATGTATTAGTTTTGATATAGCTTCCGCTTATGTACTTATATTTTGGATATGTAATATCTCTTGTATTAGTTAGTTTGATCAGAACATTATTGTAATAGTTTTGTTATATTAATGCATGATCAGCTTTCACTTCTTTTTCCTTAAAGTTTTTATTTATTTCGTATTTCTGTATGTATGTTATGAATGAATGTATGATTTACTTTGTATCTGCATGGTGGCACCTTGACTCATACGGTATCTCACTCCTTATCGGATGGGATCGCCTATGTATGGGTAGGGGGTGTTACACGGAGCCCTTCCCCGCGCGAACGGAGACCTCCGCCACGTGCGCGGCGCAGCCGTGCACACGCAACTGCGTGCCGCGCGCGTAGTTGCGCGCCCAGTGGGACCCGCCCGCATGCGAAAGCAGACAAATAAACAAAGTAAAATAAAACGGAAATAAAATAAATAAATAAATAAAAGTAAATGGATAAATAAAATAAAATAAAATAATAAAAAAATGACATGAAAAATAAAAATAAAACAAAGGAAGTTCTCGACAAGGGGAGTGTTTTTCTGACACCTTCACTGGCAAGTATCGCTTTCATCATTGGGTAATTTTGATCTTAGACCGCCTCGGGACCCGGTGTCTACAATTAGTTTACTATGCATTAATTGATTCATGATATAGTTGAAATATATGATTTATTTGTGTTGAAATTGATGATTGGATTGTTATGAGATTAACCAAAGTAAGAACCCTAGTTTAGGGAAAATTCTGTTTATACTTCACTAGACCTCCGTGTAGTGTTTTGGTCATAAGTTGAGTTTGAAAACTCCAAATTGAGTGTTTGTTGTGCCAGTTTAACCATGATATCAATATCTTTAAAAGTCATAGAAATGACTATGAGCTATTTATGGCTTTGAGACACCTAAAAATTGAAAAAATAGACGTGTCTCTACCCTGGTAGGCTCACTAGAACAGTCTGTATTGTTTAATTCATAAATGAAGTTTTACAAGTCCAAATTACCTAAAACTTGTCCTATTTGAAAGATAACATCCTAAGAAAAAAATATTAATAAGGCATTTTTGCCTAAAAAGGTCATTTACATGTCGATTTAGGCTAAAAAAAAAGGAGTAGTGAAGCAGTCCTGAGTTTTGCATTCTATTTTGCTTAATTTTGGTATGTCACGGTCACAACCAAATGGTTACCACTGTGACCAATGTCGAGATAGGGCAGAATTGCATGTAATTGGACCTCACGGTTACAACCAACTCATTGCCACCTGTGACGCGCGCTGAACCCCATAGGCGCCCCTTGACCGCCCGCTTGAGGGCGATCGGGCAAGTGAGGTTCGTTGACAACTTGCGACGAATTGCAAGTGCGTCTATTTTGGGCAACAAAGAGGTTTCATGGAGTCGCCACCCAATAAAACATTGGGAAAGTTCCTCTCGCCTCGGAGAGCCTAAGACAGTGCATGTATCCATTTTGGGCCAACCAAAAGGGGTCTTGGAGGATGAACCTCTCTCCCTTGGAGCCTAGGATTTATTGAGTCATTTGGCAGGACACAAGAGGGGTCTTGGAGGTCTTATTCCAATGAGTGATCGGATAGACCTCTCGCCTCGTTGAGCCCAAATACTAGAGATGGTTTCGGGACTTCTCATCTATTTTTACCTTGATTAATTTTACAATTAAGTTTTGAATTTATTAATTCTCTCTCTCTCCACATGATGCAATTTAATTAAGGCGCAATTATCCATTGTTGAAAGCGATAAATAAATAGAATAAAGAAAAACATTTAAAATGAAATACAATAACACTAGGAGCGGAATACAACTCCCATTTTAGAATTGCAAACCATACAGAAAATCGGGGAATTAATTATGAGGACATTGGTCCTTGACTTTGATTATTATAAAAACAATTCTTGATGATAAATTCATTAGATAAGAAAAATAGGACATTGGTCCTTGGCTTTGTTAAAAAAAAATCCCAATTAATTACTATAAAATGTTTGATTATTTTTATTTGCACGAGATAAAATAATTTGTATATAATGAAGACTAAGAATAAACAAACAAATAAATAAACAAACGAAAGAAGAAAGTTACAGAATTAAATCAAAAGGTGTTCTCCCGGGGTGTGAACGGCGACCATTGTCTCAAGTTCAACTCGCCAAAAAACAAGAAAATGGCATTTCACAAAAATAATAAAATATGTTAGTATCAAAAAAAAAAATCCAAAATTAACCAAGAACCAAGATAAAGTTATAAGAATAATAAACAATAAAATCAAGTAAGGTTAAGAAAAATATGAAAATAACTAAATAAATTAAACAGAACGCGTGTCCAGAATATTTACCCTCAGATTTTACCTTTTTGGATGAAAATTTGGTTGGATTTGGTCCCACGCGTTTTACGAGAAGAAAACAAAACCAATGAGATTTATTGAACCGTTTGGAGTGAAAATTGGATTCTTCTTTGTAAGGGTAAATGAAAATTTTTCCAACAACCAAAAAGGTGTGAAATTTCCCTTTTTATAGAAAAACACGACCGACGGGCGTCGGTTAAATCCCATTTCCACTAGGAAACAGGATTTAACCGATAGGCGCCTGACCTACCGATGGGCACACACCAACGGACACGTGTTCGTTAGTTCGGACACGTGGCCGCCGGTAAACTCACAGACGGCCCGTCCCTCGTGGGGAGTGAGACGGGCTGCCGCTATGACTGACGGATGCCCCACGACCGACGGTCTGACAGTCCATGGAAGAAAACTCAAAATTTAAGTTAAAATTCCCCCGATTTTTCGCTTTTTTCTACAGCAAATAAAAACCTTTAATTCTCGTGAACTCAAAGGACCAAAATCTCCGAATTTCACCCATCTATTTGGAACCAAGCATTGATTTCTTCATCAGGTAATCTTTGATCTTGACCGCCTCGGGACACGGTGCTTACACCACCTTGACCCTTCCCAGAATTGTCTTTTTAGGGTGTTTTTCTTCCCGAAATGCACCCGAACTTCACTACAAGTTCCTATAGCTTGTCCAAGACGTGTTTAACTTTATGAAATAAGTATGTCAATGATATTAATTGCCATAATATGTAAATAAGGCTATGGCATAATAGTTTAATTATGGAAGTAGGTGTATACATGCTTTTTTACGGGAATGGGCGTTACATGTGTACCCCAAAAGATTGATCTCTAATCATATAAGACCGAGATAAGCAAAGCATGAACACTTATAGCCAAATTCATAAGGAGAGCCCATTACCTCTACCAAAAAGAAAAATAAAAAAAACACACAAAAAGAAAGGAGAAGCAAAAAAAAAAAAAAGCACAAAAAAATGGAACGAAAAAAAAGCAATAAAAGAAAAAAAAAACCCAACAAACCCACAATTTTGTTCTAAACCATCTGAGCTTAACCTGTAAACCAATCTCAACCACTAAAGCCTAACTTGTAACCCAATCTCAGCAAATCTCAATTCAATCTCAACCACTACAGGATACTTTAGGAATTGAGCCACCAGAGCCAGCAACAAGAATATGCAGACTTTCACGGTCAAGATTCAAGCAAAGAAACTCGCTAACTCAGTGAGTTTGGACGAGGGCCAAGAACAAGACTTTTATGCTAAAAAGAACCACTCTCAGAAGAAACAGCCTCCCTGACTAACGAAGATGAAAGCAAATTCAATCAACACTGACGGACTGAAGGAGGGGTCATGGCAAAGGCTAAAAAAAAAGAAAAAAAAGGGCCGAGAGAAAATCTTCAATTGTGAAAACCCGAGAGGACTGATTGATAACAGAAGTTTTATGCTTTCAGGATCTTTTCCGAAATTTGATGAGGCCTTGTATTTTTCGAGTTAATACCAAATAATGATCACGTGTTATGAAATCAAATTGAAATATATGCATTTATGCAATGATATATTGATGTGACCAGAGTAGTTAATTTTGCACACTCAGAGTTGTCTAGTCCCGGTATAAAACCAGCACATTGTTACTATCTACCCTTCGATACTCTCTCCACTCAAGTGCTTCAGTCGACTCATCCTGCTATCAACTGTGAAGCCAATCCTACAGCACCTTCATGATAGGAATCAAACTCATACAACTATAATCTGAGACATAAGTACATGCCGATCATACCTGAAAGTTCTTTAGCAACAACTTTAGCCTCTCTTACAAAAAAAAATAAAAATAAAAATAAAAAAGAGGTCAATGGAGATGAAAATCGTAACTGACTCTCTAAGAAAAAATTAGGCCAAAGGGCAGGGTGAAAACTTGGAAACAGGCAGTCTGTCCTACAAAAAATAAAATGAATAAAAGCCGCTGGATTGGGTTGGGTCCATTCCAGGCAAAAAATAAGGCACAGGGTTATGTGAAAATCCGAAAAGGGTGCATTCCAGCTAAGAAAAGTTAGTGTTAAAATTCAGAAGGGACGCACTACCTTAAGAGAATGACTACAGGTATTAGAGGAGAACCTCATAATCCCCAAAGGCATGAAATTCAAAAGCAATTCTAGAGGGCACCGATCCTACTGCAAATTGCGATAAATCGGCTGTCACCTCCAAATCCACTCAAATGAATTCTTATCCTGCATTCCTGCATGACACATACATTTCACATGCATGCTCACCAATTTTCCTGCAAATTTAGCTTTCCAGTTTTGTAGCAAGAGATATTCGATGCGGACACCGACAAAAGGCGAGTGACGACATAAGTCAAAATACCAATACAACAACCAACCAAAGACCTCTCAAGGGGCACCATCTCAGAAGGGTTAGCACGATGGCGGCACTACCATTCTGCGGGAGGGTTAGCACGACCACGGCATTATCACTTCAGAAGGGTTAGCACTATGACAGTACTACCACTTCAAAGCTCGGAAGGGTTAGCACGATGGCGGCAGTACTATTCTATTGAAGGTTAGCACGACCACGACACTACCACTTTAAAGCTCGGAAGGGTTAGCACGATGGCGGCTCTACTATTCTATGGAAGGTTAGCACGACTACGGTACTACCACTTCAAAGCTCGGAAGGATTAGCACGATGGCGGCACTACTATTTTACAAAAGGTTAGCTCGACCACGGCACTACTACTTTGAAACTCCAAAGGGTTAGCACGATGGCGGCACTACTATTCTACGGAAGGCTAGCACGACCACGACACTACCACTTCAAAACTCAAAAGAGTTAGCATGATGGCGACACTACCATTCTACGGAAGGTTAGCACGACCACGGCACTACCACTTCAGAACGGTTAGCACGATGATGGCACTACCACTTCATGGAGGGTTATCTCGATCACGTCACTACCGCTTCAACAAAAGGCAATCCGCCGACAACATGGCAACAACCACTCCAACAATATCATCCAGTCTGGAAAAGCGACCGCCTCAGGTACGTGTCTTTTTCCTTCTTTTCTAAATTTTGGCTCACCCAAGCACCTAAGTTCCTAGTTTCCCAAAATTGGGGATAACTGTAGACACCGGGTCCCGGGCGGTCCAAGATCAGGATTACCTGATGATGAAAGCGTCGCCTATTCACAGGCAAAAATATCGAAAATGATGTTTCCCTTGTCGAGATCCTCATTTTTTTAAATAAAAATAGACAAATAAATATATAAATAATAAAAAATTATTATTATAAAAAATTATAAAAAAATTAGGAAGTGTTAATTTTATATACATCAAAATCTTTGATTAATATATATATATATATATATATATATATATATATATATATATATATATATATATATTTAAAAGGAATTAAATTAATAATTAAAAGTAATAAAAAAATTAATTAAAAGATTTAAAAAAAAGATAAGAAAAAAAGGATAAGTTTAAAAAAAAAAGAAAAGAAAAACGTGAAAGAGGGAAATGCATGTGGACAATTCCACATGCAGCCTCCCATGGGGAGGACGCATGTAGAAAGGTCCACTTGCGGTGGCCTCCGCCTTTCGTCCTGTCCTTTTCTCGGCTACAAAATGTATTTTTAGGACCTTAAAAAATCAGTTTTCTTTCACATTTTAGTGTTATTTTGAAAAAATAAAAAATAAAAAATTAGTTTTGTTTTTTTACATTTTGGGAAGGCAGAAAAATAAAAGGGAATTGAACTTCATTTTCTAGGGGGGCTGCTCTTTCAAAAGAAAAAAAAAATAAAAAGAAAAATGTGTTCTTCATCCTTAGGAAAAAGGTAAACAAGAGAAAGATTTCAAAAAATTCTTAGTAATTTAATTTTTCTTCCTATCTCTAAAAGATTTCATTTTTGGTTTGACTTGAGCAAGAAAAATTAATTTTCTTGGCTTTATCACTCCATCAAAATCATTTTTTAGTCTTTTTTTTGGGTTAAAAATTAGATTTTCTTAAATATTTTTTGTATTTTGCCACTGCAAATTAGACATGGGAGACGGATCAAGGCATCTGTTCTCCACTCTATAAACTTTGAGGGTAAACATTCTTGGACCCATTTTCTTCATCTCATTTCATTTTATTTATTATTGTTATTGTTAATATTCCACCACTGTTAATGCCATCTTTGCCTCTATTTTCACTATTATTACCATGCCACTACTACTTCTACTACTATTATTATTATTATTATTATTATTATTATTATTATTATTATTATTATTATCATCATCCTATTGCCATAATGTTTATTATTATTATTATTATTATTATTATTATTATTATTATTATTATTATTATTATTATTATCAATGTCATTACATATTTGTGTTCTCCTTTTTTTTATCATGTGTTTTCTGTCACCATTATCATGCATTTGTTATCACCATCTTCAGTATTATTATTATTATTATTATTATTATTATTATTATTATTATTATTATTTCACTGTGGGCTTTTACCTCTTGGTTGTTATCAACGTTTATTATTATTATTATTATTATTATTATTATTATTATTATTATTATCATTATACTTTACTGTTGTCTTTCCCTTTGTATTGTTATTATATTTGATGTTACCATTAATGTTATCATTATCATTATTATTGTATTATTATTATTATTTCATGATGCCATCATCATCATCATCATCATCATTATTATTATTATTATTATTATTATTATTATTATTATTATTATTATTATTATTATTCTGTTGCCATTATTATTATTATTATTATTATTATTATAATTTTATTGTTGCTATTGTTATTATTTTGTCATTGTTTTTGTCATTATCCTTAGTCTTTTGGCATGACTTATTTTTAATTCCCCTTCGCATGTAGATTGCTTGCATATTAAATTGACATGCCTTATTTAGCCCATTTAATCTCATACACATGTGCTAATTATTTTTGCATGTTCTCTAGCTTTCATATTTATTTTTTGGATTTTAGCATTGTTACTAACATTTTTAATGTTATTTTTTGTTTGGGATTTAAATGTGATTTTTCTTGTGTGAGCAGTTTCGTGACCACACGGAGGGGTCACGACGCATAGCAGACCATATCATTTGGGTGAGACCTTTCCTACCCCCTTTTTTGTGTTTGTGTTTGTTTGTAAATAAAATATTTTCTTTTATATGCGTGTAAGATAAAAAATCACAAAAATTTTTTTACAACTATATTGGGATTTTTACTAATAAATTAGAACCAATGTCCCTCATTTTAGCCAAAGAATGTAAAATGTCACGAATAAAACGAAGAGTTAAGATTTCTAAAATGGGATCACTCATCACGGTTTTCAATCCAACAATCGAATAACTCTTCGAACCGTCTTCAAGTGCACGTGAAGGAACCAATGTTCCTGAATCAAATAAATATCCCGATTTATGTATGTCATTTTTTCTATGTTTGATTTTGTTTGTTTGTTTTAAATTTACGTTCATATATTTTGTGGGCCCTTGTAATTAATTATTTTTCGGACAATGTTATTTAGCCTTCACTTGGGATTGTATTCTGTCCCAATTTCCATTTCAATTTTAATCGGCTTTCTTTCATGTGGGATTGTATTCTGTCCTGATTTCTCTTGTAATTGTGTGCTTGGCATGTTTACTGCTTTTCTTTATCGCCTCATTTTATCGCTTTCTTTACAGCTTTTATTTATTGCTTTCGAATGCTTGCTATGCGCTTTTAAATTAAATGCATTAATCGTATGAGATGAGAAAAAGAATTTTATGAATCTAAAAACTCATTTATAATTAACCAAAACATAAATAGGAGTGAAGTTCCAAACACCATCTCTGGTTTAGACCATAGAGGTTAGATGACCTTTCCCAATTTCTCATAAATTGGGTGGCGACTCCAAAATACCTCAAAGGTGCCTAAAGGTACCATGAGGCTAGATGAACTCCCCAATGTTCTATTGGGTCGGGATTCAAAGATGTCTCATGGCGCCCAAGATCAAAAGATGCGAAGCAATCCCTCGAGCCCTAAAAGTGGGTCTCATCACGAGGGCCTTTTCTAGGTTCGGCGCACGTCATAGTAACCTTTTTTATAATTCGTATTATTTCCTTTTTTTTAATCCTTTCCACTATCACTTTATTATTCTATTAACATGCTATTTGCTTTTGTGAGTTTAATTGTTTCTTTTGGATACGGGGTGCTGAGAAGGGAGATCCTGCTGGGATGATTCGAGGACACCAAATTGGTTTTATTTTCTTTACCTTATTTTCTTTTATTTTAAGTCTTAATTTTGATTTGTTGTAAATATTATTTTTTGAGCTCGCTAACATTAAAAATGGTAAAGGATTTATATAAATAACGAGGGTTTTCTTAAATAAAATAGGACCAATGTCCTAATTTTCATCCAAACAAAACAAGCATGTTAACATTGTTCTCTCTTTAAATATGCATGCGAGGACCAATGTCCTCACCCCGAAAATGATATTCCCATTTTATGAATGTTTCTGTATTTCCTATTCTTTTACAATGGGGGTTGTATTTCGCCCCTAGTTTTGTTTTAAATCATGACATTTTGATTTATTTTACGCTTTATTTAATGCTTTCTGTTGTATGATTGTTCAGAGCTTTAAATTCTTGCATTAAACTGAATGAGAAAATGGAATGAAAATTTTAACCTCAAAACTCAATTATAAATTAATCAAGATATGAATAAATGGGAAGTCCCGAACCATCTTTGATCTTAGGCTCAATGAGGTTAGATGAACCTTTCCAATGTTGTATTGGAAAGGGAATTCCAAAATTTCTCTTATTGCCCAAAATAGGCCCAAGTTGCATTGTCTTAGGCTCCATAAGGTTAGACAAACCATCCCAATGTTTTATTAGGGTAGGCACCCCAAAATATCTCTGGCTTGCCCAAAATAGATGTATATGCATCGTCTTAGGCTTCACAAGATTAGATGAATCTTTCCAATATTCTATTAGAAGGAGGATTCCAAAATGTCTCTGATTGCCCAAAATAGACACACATGTGCTGTCTTAAGCTTATTGAGGCTAGACGACCTTCCCAATGTTTTATTAGGTGGCCACTCCAAAATACGTCCTTGTTGTCCAACATAGATGCGCTTGTAAGTTTTTCACAAGTCTTGTGAACCTATTTCGAATACCCTACAAGCGAGTCATTCGGGGCCCCCGAGGCTCGGCGCGCGTCACAGTGGAGACTCCATTGGGGACTTAAATGAGACTTCGCTTCGAAAGTAAGTTGGTTAAAACATATAATTGAGTTTTAATTTAAAATTTTGTCCTTTTTTCGAAATTGCATTGCACATCACTAGAGCCTTAGATCTATGTTAGTTTGCACCCTCTATCAGCCCCGGTACGTTCCCAAAGCACGACCCCGCGTTCACTCAATGTAGGAAAGTGTTAAGAATAATCACTAGCCTAAGCCTCTACCATTATGGTATTTTGAATGGAGATTCGATTGGTCGTTATGCTCTTGATGAGCTAGACCCGTTGGTAGGGACCATGCTTAGGTAAACCTAAAGTATCATCACCCTGGCCAAAGCTCATGTAGTGAAAGTAGATACTTCCCCAAGGTGGTATGAACCATAATACTATGCTTGCTGTATGGCTTATTATGTATTTGACAAACCCAGATAAGTTGATTTGTCAACAAATCAAAGGCTTTCATGCCTCGATAGACCCATGTCGATTCACTCGGACTGCCTAAATACACAATGGTCAAAATCCATACATATGCATATTAAATAAGAGAGGTTATGCTGCCGGTTTTTTATCATGCACCATATGCGTCCATTGGGTTCCCTGTTAACCCATGAACCAAGCCCACCTAGTACATAGACTGCATGACCTCGTGTGTGGGAGGAACAAGGTTAGAAGGGTATATCGGCTTGCATGTGGTTATGGATGCTGCATATCACAATCATGCATCATATGTCATTCATGCATCATCCTAACGGGTATGTTTTGCAGCCATCACAGATCTACCAGGTGGTTTAGAGATCCCTGTGGGCGACTAATTATAAATTCATATTTTGAAATGTCAGAAGAGGAAAGGGCAACATACATGGGTTCAGAGTCATCATCGAAAAGTAGTGAATCATACCCCTTGCAATGTTTAGCAAAAAGTAACATGGCAAACCCACCAAGACAACCCAGCACAACCCGTCCACTTATTATTAATGAAATGAGTAGGAGGACACAAGAAATGGAGAGAAGGTTTGAAAGCCAGGATGAGGACTATGGTCAGGAATTTAACCGCTGCGATGATGCCACCCGCCAGGGAACAATCCACTACTCTCACTAGGTTGCAGAAAGAGCATGATCCAACTAAGGTAGCATGCCGACCGCCAGTCGAGTCTAGAAGATAGATGCTCTTTGCTCCATCGTCTAGACGGAAAGGCAAAGGGCATGCCCCAGAGGATGGGTTTTTGGCGATGACATGGGGCCTGAAAAAAAGGATGGACATCCTTGAAGAAGAAATTTTAAAGTCCAAACTCGTAACTACCCAAGCTTCCCGTAAGAGGTTCACATTTGGTTCTACCAACTTAGAAGCAAGAACCCAACGGCACACGAGTGACAGTGGTGTTGGCATCCTGTGGATGGAAGAAGCATCGGCAGCCGAAATTGTAACACCCCCTACCCATACGTAGGAGAACCCGCACAAGTTGGGGTGTCACCAAACAAAGCAAAAACCAAACAAATATACAATATACAGAAATACAGCGAAATAAAATCTTGAAAATAGAATGATCATTCATTGATATAAAAGATTCATTACAATAGTGTTCTGAACAAAAACTGGTATTACAAAAAGAATCATCTTCCAGAATTTCATGGAGAAAGCGGTACAAAATAAGAAATACAATGGGAGCCCAAATTACAAAAGAATCTTCATACAAAAATCTAAGCCCTAACACTTCAATCCCTCTGTGTTGGCTGAACCTGCGGAGACTCTCCCAAAAACTTACCACCGTCCGCACCTACACGGATGAAACACCCGTGCTAAGTGATAACGCTTAGTGGGCAAAACAAATAATAGCATGAACGGCCATGCACAATGGTCATAAAAGCAAAACACAAACAATATGGTACAAGCTTATAATCACATATAACCAAATCATAACTGAGTCATATACATTAGCATTCGAAGACTCATAATCAAATTCATATATCAACTGATTCACATGGTCATACTCATTAATATTCAGATTTCACATTCTCATAACACAACAAAATACCTACTGACTCACAATAGTGGATAACGAGTGAACGCATTGGGGGTACCCAAAGGCACCACAGAAAAGCAACATCATAATTTTCTCATTCAAAATATTTTCACATTGGGGATCTTAAACAAGATCCATAGATATTGAGGATCGCGAGGACCCAAACGGGGACCTGATCAGGGTCCAAAATAGAACAAAGGGGCTGCAACTACTGAACTCTATTAGGCATGCCTTACTATCCACTAAACTGACTCTTGCAGGCGATGCATAATACAACCCATATTCAAAGCATAACATATAACTTATAATACAGAAGCCATAATGTTATACATATATAAGCAAAGTCATGTACCATGCAGCAGTAAGAACCCATATCAATAAGACATGAAAATAATTTTAAGAAAACGGGCAAGAAGGGAGGGTCACTATCGCGCTCGCGACGAGAGGTCGCGCTCACGACAGTAACCAGTATGCCAGGCGAAAAAGGAAGGCTGACACGACTCATGTCGAAGCCAGCCTCGCAAAGGAAGGCTAACATGAGTCGTGCATGGTGACATGACTCGTGTCGAAGCCAACTTTTGCCCCCGACAGGCGGAAGCTATCACGAGTCGTGTCCTAGTGCATGACTCATGATAAGGCTTCCCAACCGAGTCGTGCTGGCTACTTTTACGACTCCTAAAAAGCTTCAAGACTCGTGAAAGTTCCATGCTCCCCCACCGAGTCATACTACCCTTCACGACTCGGAGTGCTCATCCTGCATAGGACATCCAGCAATCGCGAGAACTAGAATACTCAATTCTATCGCGCTCGCGACAGAGTCGTGTCTTCCAAATCTCAGCCAAAACGCAGAAAATTCAAAGTTCCAAAAATCAAAACCAAGCTTCCACTCACCTCAAATCAAGCCTTCTAAACACCATAAACACAATCAAATCAAGAGATAACAATATCAAAATTCCACATTTAATAAAACTAGCAAAAAGCTACAAAGGTTCATCCAATTCCCAATTTGATGCAATAACTCAACCACAAGGCATTCCAAACTCAAATTAAACAAATCCATTGCAATTAGACCCACATAAACCACATTGATCACTAGATTCCCAGAAAACCAATCAAAATTACAAAATCATAAAAATGCATCAAAAGCACATAATTCCCAAACCTGGAAGTCCTAAGCTCCAAATCAATGAGCACCTGTAACACCCTAACCCATACGTAGGCAAACCTATCCATGAGGGAGTAGGAAGCCGTACGAGTCGGTGTGTTACCGGACTGAAGCGATACAAAGCGTATAAAAATATGTAAGAATTTAAAACTTGAGACATAAAACTGAACATACATACTTCACAACGCACGTAAACCAAGCAGAAACATTTAGATGTGTAAGTTTACCACCATACAACAGAAGTTACAGACAGAACATAAAATAGAGGAAGTTCTCAATAACAAATATTTACATGGTCCAGAATATTACATAAGTATCTTTACATGCCATTACATACTCATTTTATACAGAATTACAAAATCTTGATAAAGAAGCTGTGGACAAAATCCAAAACTCCTAGCTCCTATGTGGCCAACCCTTTGCAGATGTGAGACTCGAACCGGACCAGACCTGCCACCTACACGGGAAAAAGAACCCGTGCTAAGCGATAACGCTTAGTGGGGAGAACAAACATAATAATATGGACGGCCATTCACAATGGTCGTCGAGGCATAACACACACAAATCTCATACACACCTAGTTCTTATCGAGAAATATATATATGCTTACATATAATAGCTGTGCATTCAAATGTTTCTAATCATATTCATATACTTATATGTGCAACACAAACCAAATCAACATCACCATACAAGATGTAAGTATATTCATGCATAACTACATATAACTTCACATGCGTGCACCTACCTATACATTACATGTCAGTGTCATTATATTTATATGCTAATACTTGTATCGTCATACCAGTATAGGTCCTCATATGCATACATTTACCGAACACGTTGGGGAATCAGGCTTTTGAAAGTACATCATGCATAGATACAGAACAACTTAATCATGCAATTATCCCGCCAAAATAACCATATACCAGTCCCGAAACTAATACTCTGACTGTTCACACCATATTGCCCACAAATTCCTAAGCAAAACTCACTAGAGTCTACTCATACCACAATCATACTACAACACATATATACTAACTGAGAGCAAAGGTACATAATCGCAATACCATCACACTTCCGTTGCGCAACATTAATCTTTAACATAAGCAACTATACGATATTGCATTCCAATCACGGTGTTCCAGAGAGCCAATAAATCTGCACTCATTAATTCACATATCTGTAATCATAACTGATCAGAACCACATGCTTATAAACACAACATAACAAATCATACACCTGCTGACTCACAATAGTGGATAATGAGTACTGAATTGTACCTTACGGGTACTAATCGAACAGAAACATTATCTTTTTCCACATTTCAAAAAACATTTCACTGAACAGGACCTTAAGCAAGATCCATACACATACACATAATAGGGTTCGTGAGGAACCATTCGGGGACCTGATCAGGGTCCAAATCGTTCAAAGGGCGCTGCAACTACACTTACATAGACTCTATTAGGCATGCCTAAATATCAACTAGACTGACTCTCGCAGGTCATGCGTAATACAAATCATGTTTCACATCATAGCGCATAATTTAACATATCACATTCATATAGTTCATAACACTGTCCATGCATAATACATCCAATTGTATTAATATGCTTCATAAAATATTCTAAGTATAAACCTAAAGGTATCACAAGTTCGGAATTCAAATGTAACACCCCAACCCATACGTAGGCGAACCCATCCGCAAGGGAGTAGGAAGCCGTACGAGTAGGTGTGTTACCGAACAGAAACGATACACAGCATATATAATTACGAAAGAATTAAAACTTTAAGGAACAAAATCTGAACATACATATTCCTAAACGTGCATATTTTAAACGGAAACATACGCATATACACATTTACAATCATACAATAGGAGCCTGAAATATTACATCATTCTCTTTACATATTATTACATATACATATTACACAGTTATACAACAACTCCAAATTACAAAAGCTGAACAAGATACAAAACTTCTAGCTCCTATGTGGCCGACTCTGCAGATGCGCGACTCGAACGGAAGCAAACCTGCCACCTGCACGGGAAAAAGAGCCCGTGCTAAGCGATAACGCTTAGTGGGGAGAGTATACAAAAATATAGACGGCCATTCACAACGGTCGCCAAAGCAAAGCACATACACAACAGCGAATGCATAAAGTCCTAACAGATAACTATACATGCTTTATACAATAGCCACGCATTCAAATGTTCCTAAATGTGGTCATATACTCATATGATTAACACAACCAATTGTCATGCCAAGAACGTAAACACATTTTACTATACATATACTTCAACAGTCATGTTCGGTAATTCAAACTCGCATTCATATACATGTTAATTTATTGTATTACTATACAAAAATGTATTGTCAACCTTATATGCCACACCGACTTCAATCACACATATTATATACAAGATCCTTTACAGATAAGGACAAAAGTACAATATACATGTTAGAGTTACATTAAGCCTACTCGGAGATTGGTAGGCGCCTTCACATATCCCAAAATCATACTCATACTGATATCACATTCTTATATCCATAACTGGTTCATATGACCGAGATCTTACACATTCAGATATCACTTTTTCATGTTCATATCAGATAAAGCAAACGAAATACCTGCTGACTCAAAATAGTGGATAACGAGTAACAAATTGTACCTTACGGGTACAAATCGCAAAGTACTGTCACTTTCCATAGTTCAAAAGCATTTCCCAAAACAGGACCTTAAACAAGATCCATACACATACAGATAATAGGGTTCGCGAGGAACCATTCGGGGACCTGATCAGGGTCCAAATCGTTCAAAGGACGCTGCAGCTACAAAGACTCTATTAGGCATGCCTAACTATCCACTAGACTGACTCTCGCAGGTCATGCATCATACAAATCATATTTCAAATCACTTAATTTATATCATTGTACATAATTAGCAATAGATAAGACTTATGAATAAGTTCATAAAGTCAATCATGCCTCATACAATTTACACTTAAGCATAATATAATGATCTTAGAGAGAGATCATCAATATAGATATGCATAATACATTCAATTATATTAATATACTTCATAAAACAGTCCAAGAATAAACCTAGAGGCATCACAAGTTTCGGAATTCAAACATGGAAATCACAAAAGAAACTCATTTAGCACAACACATCTGTCGCGCTCGCGATGCCTGTCGCGCTCGCGACAGAGACCATAGTCTCTTCGCTGCGCATGCGCGACGGACTTCGCGATCGCGGGAAGGAGAGAAGAGCCCGGCTCTGTCGCGCTCCCGACATCGTCGCGATCGCGACAGAGGATGAGCATTGCTATCGCGGGGTCGCGACAAGTCGCGTGCTCACGATAGCACAGGCCAACAATGTGCTCTGTCGCGATCGCGACGGTTGTCGCGCTCGCGACAGAGAGCACACAAGCTATTACTATCGCGGGCTCGCGATAGCGTCGCGTGCTCGCGATGGCACAGCATCAGGATTACCAGTCTCTGTCGTGCTCGCGACAGTGTCGCGATCGCGACAGAATCATGATTCCGAAAATCTGCAGAATTCTACAGGATCTTTCCTTCCTCAAACTCACTACCAAACACACGAAACATATCCAAAGGTTTCTTACCTCATCTCCAGCAAGCCACACATCATTAACAACATAAACACGACACCCATACTAAGAAATCCAAATAAATCATGCCACTAACAATGTCCATATACTCAAACTTTAATAACAACATTATTCTTCATTCATCTCAATCGCACCCATGTTAAATGCATTCAAACATATGATACGTCATGCTTAGGTTACTCATGAGACTATCACATGATAGCACTCATCCATAAACAAACCTTCATGGAATTATATCTATGATTAATTACTAGTTAAATCACCAATCTTAAACATACTCCTAAGTTTTTCCCATGACATTACTTATATAGTCATTTAATTACCCTAAACGTGCATAATAATTGATGGAAAAGGTACGGGATTGATCCGGGTCAATCCTAGACTCAAAAATAGAGAAGAAAAGGCTCAAATTATGATTTCCTATCGCGAGGTCGCGACCCTTGTCGCGCTCGCGACAGAGACTCGCCTCAGCTACCTTAACAGACTGCTTCCTACTACAAACTAGTATCGCGAAAACCGACCTCTAAACCTCATGTTTAGGAAAAGTGGTCTTCTTAAAAAATGTTCCCCTACGTCTTAACTTTCAAATGGAACAAGTTTCAGGTCAATTGAACACCTACAACGCCAGATATGAACTCCACAATCTATACTGGTCAAACAACCCGACAGGAAAAGAGACACTACGGTTTTATCAAAAATTCAGGGTCTTAGAGCAAGAATTTTCCCACGGCTATTTCTAAGACTTTTAAAGTAATGGCATACATGGTTCTAATGGTTCAAGAATCGTATGATTTGGAGTTCTAAAACTCCCAAAACAGTGTAATAACCGAAGAAAGGTCCAGTGTATTCTAATCCAGTTTTTCACCCAAAAACCTATTCACATGCACCAATAAGTCATTTGAGCCAACACTCACTACCATCATCACAAATTATCACAACACACTCAAGAAGCTTATATCATACATGAATATATAAAAATTCATATACAGATAAAAGAAAGTTCCCAAACCTGGAAATCAAGCTCAACCAATCAGCTCTTCATTCTTTTACCTTCTCTTTTCCTTTCTTCTTTTTCTCAACACCAATTCCTTGCACAATAAACCCAGAAAATTATTCTTAATCCATATCCTAGATCCCACATCAAAAGTAAATCTAGAAGGAAAATAAGATCAAAGCATAAATAACTAAACACTAACCACTTACCTCTTCAATCTTACTTCTTAAACCCTACCAAATCCCTTCTAATTCCCTCAAAACCAAGAGATTGAGCAAAGAAAGGGAAAAAGGAAAATAAAATGGAGAATATGGAGGATGAGAGGACCAAAAACGGGAACTCCTTCTTTTCCTTACACTTAGTCTCACTTTAACACTAAATGCATACCTACCAAAGCCACTTGTCCACTTACTATAGGCCCACATGTCAATATTACAAGCCCACTTTGACTTACTCACACATGCACCATACACCAAACACACACAAACAATTCTTGAATAAATATCTTCAATACACCAAACACCACTCACACCATATCATTTCTTAACCCACTTACATCCTACTTCCATATACTTCAATCACACTCTAACAATTCCCTATAAACCACTTGTCATCATCCTACAAACCCAAGTGTCACAATCTTATCCAATCACTTCCTACATACCATACACATGTTCCACTAGATAATTCCTCACTTAACATTTTATTAATTAATTATTTTCTTTGCACTTTAATCCTAATTAACCAAACTTTCTCAAACACAATTTACCGAAATACCCTTCATTTAACTGACTTAGCTTTCCGATTCCGACTAGGCCCGATTTGGGGTGTTACAAATCTACCCTCCTTAAAAGAATTTCGTCCTCGAAATTCACATATATCCGATTTTCTGAATTTCAAAATCTTTATTACTAACATTCACACATTAACATCATACTATCTAAGTTATTTTTACTAGTATCAGGACATAATAGAAATCCTTCTCACTAAAATAAACATCTCCACAAATTTTGAGTTACAGATCGTTTGCATTCTATCACTATCATGTCAATCTTTTCACTTAACTCCTTTCTCATAACACTTCTCGTCTTTTAAATACAGAATCGTTCACACGTTCACTATACTCTTTCCTTCATTAAAAATGACTATAACATTCCCTCCTAGATTACTAGCATCACTAGTCTCAATTTTGTTCTCACTTTTAAATCATCACATAAATCTTACAGTACTTATTATTTAATCATCTTATACAAAAGTCTGCAATTTCATCCACTTACTTTACTTATACTTACCACTACTACTCTTGTTCCTATTAGCAAATAGTACACGTACACCCTGTCAGCTTTCTCTCAATCAAAACACATATACAAATGCTTTTCATGTATGGTTAAAGGGATGATGATGCAATGAAAATGTGATGGCTCATGTATGCAGAGTGATGCTGAGGAAATGCCAATAATGCTGTCATGATGCATTTAGTCCCATCCCCATGATTTAATATGCTTTTATTCAAATACTTTTCTGGAGATAGCTGACAGGTATATAGAGTACTACCAAAACCTTACGGAACCCAAATATCCTTCCACCTCAGACTACTAAAACAACTTTACTCAAACATCTTAAAATAAAACTTACCAGAAGGTTCTACAGACTCTGTCACCACACTACGGTGCTCAACAAGCCTCGTTGGTCCACGAGTGGTTCTAAGCAATTCCTCCATATCCTTCCTAGCTCGCCTAGCTAGATTCTCCCTTGACTTCGGACAATTGGCAAGCTGATGGGCTTTGCTACCACATCGGAAACAAGCTCCAGTGAGCTTCCGACAAGGACCCCAATGTTGCTTCTGACAGAATTGGCATACCGGAATTTCTCGAATCTTTTTACCCGCTGGTACCTCTTTACTCGACATTTTTCTCTTCTGAAGTCCCTTCCGAGCGAAATCTTGAGGAACATGAGGGGTAGTCAACCTATCCAAAATCCGAACCAACCCTCGCACTAGTGCCCTATCATCGGAAACAGAACCAGAATCCCTAGCCCGAGGATGCTCGGAAACACTCTGATCAACGCTAACTGGGTTCACACTATCGGTCGTCTCATCCACCTTCTCACTAGGGTCAGACTCCATCTAACCATTAAACACACACAGGACAAAACACATCTGCATTAGGCCACGACACAAAACTGACTCTCAAACAAAGACTCGACACATAACAAGTAACATACAAAGACCCGATACTCAAACAAATAAGGCAACCAGAACCTTATGCTCTGATACACCTAAATGTAACACCCCAACCCATACGTAGGCGAACCCATCCACAAGGGAGTAGGAAGCCGTACGAGTAGGTGTGTTACCGAACAGAAACGATACACAACATATATAATTACGAAAGAATTAAAACTTTAAGGAACAAAATCTGAACATACATATTCCTAAACGTGCATATTTTAAACGGAAACATACGCATATACACATTTACAATCATACAATAGGAGCCTGAAATATTACATCATTCTCTTTACATATTATTACATATACATATTACACAGTTATACAACAACTCCAAATTACAAAAGCTGAACAAGATACAAAACTTCTAGCTCCTATATGGCCGACTCTGCAGATGCGCGACTCGAACGGAAGCAAACCTGCCACCTGCACGGGAAAAAGAGCCCGTGCTAAGCGATAACGCTTAGTGGGGAGAGTATATAAAAATATAGACGGCCATTCACAACGGTCGCCAAAGCAAAGCACATACACAACAGCGAATGCATAAAGTCCTAACAGATAACTATACATGCTTTATACAATAGCCACGCATTCAAATGTTCCTAAATGTGGTCATATACTCATATGATTAACACAACCAATTGTCATGCCAAGAACGTAAACACATTTTACTATACATATACTTCAACAGTCATGTTCGGTAATTCAAACTCGCATTCATATACATGTTAATTTATTGTATTACTATACAAAAATGTATTGTCAACCTTATATGCCACACCGACTTCAATCACACATATTATATACAAGATCCTTTACAGATAAGGACAAAAGTACAATATACATGTTAGAGTTACATTAAGCCTACTCGGAGATTGGTAGGCGCCTTCACATATCCCAAAATCATACTCATACTTATATCACATTCTTATATTCATAACTGGTTCATATGACCGAGATCTTACACATTCGGATATCACTTTTTCATGTTCATATCAGATAAAGCAAACGAAATACCTGCTGACTCAAAATAGTGGATAACGAGTAACAAATTGTACCTTACGGGTACAAATCGCAAAGTACTGTCACTTTCCATAGTTCAAAAGCATTTCCCAAAACAGGACCTTAAACAAGATCCATACACATACAGATAATAGGGTTCGTGAGGAAACATTCGGGGACCTGATCAGGGTCCAAATCATTCAAAGGACGCTGCAGCTACAAAGACTCTATTAGGCATGCCTAACTATCCACTAGACTGACTCTCGCAGGTCATGCATCATACAAATCATATTTCAAATCACTTAATTTATATCATTGTACATAATTAGAAATAGATAAGACTTATGAATAAGTTCATAAAGTCAATCATGCCTCATACAATTTACACTTAAGCATAATATAATGATCTTAGAGAGAGATCATCAGTATAGATATGCATAATACATTCAATTATATTAATATACTTCATAAAACAGTCCAAGAATAAACCTAGAGGCATCACAAGTTTCGGAATTCAAACATGGAAATCACAAAAGAAACTCATTTAGCACAACACATCTGTCGCGCTCGCGATGCCTGTCGCGCTCGCGACAGAGACCATAGTCTCTTCGCTGCGCACGCGCGACGGACTTCGCGATCGCGGGAAGGAGAGAAGAGCCCGGCTCTGTCGCGCTTGCGACATAGTCGCGATCGCGACAGAGGATGAGCATTGCTATCGCAGGGTCGCGACAAGTCGCGTGCTCGCGATAGCACAGGCCAACAATGTGCTCTGTCGCGATCGCGACGGTTGTCGCGCTCGCGACAGAGAGCACACAAGCTATTACTATCGCGGGCTCGCGACAGCGTCGCGTGCTCGCGATGGCACAGCATCAGGATTACCAGTCTCTGTCGCGCTCACGACAGTGTCGCGATCGCGATAGAATCATGATTCCGAAAATCTGCAGAATTCTACAGGATCTTTCCTTCCTCAAACTCACTACCAAATACATGAAACATATCCAAAGGTTTCTTACCTCATCTCCAGCAAGCCACACATCATTAACAACATAAACACGACACCCATACTAAGAAATCCAAATAAATCATGCCACTAACAATGTCCATATACTCAAACTTTAATAACAACATTATTCTTTATTCATCTCAATCGCACCCATGTTAAATGCATTCAAACATATGATACGTCATGCTTAGGTTACTCATGAGACTATCACATGATAGCACTCATCCATAAACAAACCTTCATGGAATTATATCTATGATTAATTACTAGTTAAATCACCAATCTTAAACATACTCCTAAGTTTTTCCCATGACATTACTTATATAGTCATTTAATTATCCTAAACGTGCATAATAATTGATGGAAAAGGTACGGGATTGATCCGGGTCAATCCTAGACTCAAAAATAGAGAAGAAAAGGCTCAAATTATGATTTCCTGTCGCGAGGTCGCGACCCTTGTCGCGCTCGCGACAGAGACTCGCCTCAGCTACCTTAACAGACTGCTTCCTACTACAAACTAGTATCGCGAAAACCGACCTCTAAACCTCATGTTTAGGAAAAGTGGTCTTCTTAAAAAATGTTCCCCTACGTCTTAACTTTCAAATGGAACAAGTTTCAGGTCAATTGAACACCTACAACTCCAGATATGAACTCCACAATCTATACTGGTCAAACAACCCGACAGGAAAAGAGACACTACGGTTTTATCAAAAATTCAGGGTCTTAGAGCAAGAATTTTCCCACGGCTATTTCTAAGACTTTTAAAGTAATGGCATACATGGTTCTAATGGTTCAAGAATCGTATGATTTGGAGTTCTAAAACTCCCAAAACAGTGTAATAACCGAAGAAAGGTCCAGTGTATTCTAATCCAGTTTTTCACCCAAAAACCTATTCACATGCACCAATAAGTCATTTGAGCCAACACTCACTACCATCATCACAAATTATCACAACACACTCAAGAAGCTTATATCATACATGAATATATAAAAATTCATATACAGATAAAAGAAAGTTCCCAAACCTGGAAATCAAGCTCAACCAATCAGCTCTTCATTCTTTTACCTTCTCTTTTCCTTTCTTCTTTTTCTCAACACCAATTCCTTGCACAATAAACCCAGAAAATTATTCTTAATCCATATCCTAGATCCCACATCAAAAGTAAATCTAGAAGGAAAATAAGATCAAAGCATAAATAACTAAACACTAACCACTTACCTCTTCAATCTTACTTCTTAAACCCTACCAAATCCCTTCTAATTCCCTCAAAACCAAGAGATTGAGCAAAGAAAGGGAAAAAGGAAAATAAAATGGAGAATATGGAGGATGAGAGGACCAAAAACGGGAACTCCTTCTTTTCCTTACACTTAGTCTCACTTTAACACTAAATGCATACCTACCAAAGCCACTTGTCCACTTACTATAGGCCCACATGTCAATATTACAAGCCCACTTTGACTTACTCACACATGCACCATACACCAAACACACACAAACAATTCTTGAATAAATATCTTCAATACACCAAACACCACTCACACCATATCATTTCTTAACCCACTTACATCCTACTTCCATATACTTCAATCACACTCTAACAATTCCCTATAAACCACTTGTCATCATCCTACAAACCCAAGTGTCACAATCTTATCCAATCACTTCCTACATACCATACACATGTTCCACTAGATAATTCCTCACTTAACATTTTATTAATTAATTATTTTCTTTGCACTTTAATCCTAATTAACCAAACTTTCTCAAACACAATTTACCGAAATACCCTTCATTTAACTGACTTAGCTTTCCGATTCCGACTAGGCCCGATTTGGGGTGTTACATCAAACATTGGAATCACAAAAGAAAACTCAATTTAGAAACCAGGGAGTATCGCGATCGCGACGGATGCTGCGCTCGCGACAGAGGCGACTTGGCCCCATGTCGCGATCACAGTAACCTTCACAATCTCGTGAGGGAACTAGGGTATCTCGCTGTCGCGCTCGCAACAGTGAACTGCTAACCCAAACAATTCGGCAATCGAGCTCTCTGTCGCGCTCGCGACATGCATCGCGCTCGCGACAGAGGCTCTGCTGCACGGCTCAGCGGAGAGCTCGGACGCGTGCGAGGGCTGCTTTCACCGGGCTCTGTCGCGACCTCGCGACGATGTCGCGCTCGCAACAAAGTCGGGAATTTCAATCCTTGCCCAGAAATTTGAAGGGCATTCCCTCTTCACAATACCCAAATCTCAAACCAACATCGAAACATCAACTTACCTCATCTCCAGCAAGCCACACATTATTGAAAATATAAAACACAACATCCATACAAAAATTCCAAATAAATCAAGCCACTAACAATGTCCATTTACACAATCTACAAAATCAGCAATATTCGTCATTCATCTTAATCGCACCCACGTTAGTATGTATTCATATATATATGGTACATCATGCTTAGGTTACTCATGAAAGCAACACCTATTAATATGCATCCATATGCTATTCTTCACAGAGTTGTATCTATTGTTATTTTACAAGCTAGATCACCTATCTCAATCCTACTTGTAAGTTTTTCCCAAAGACAACTACTTATATACCCACTTAAATACCCTAAACATGCATAAAAACTTATGGAAAAGGTACGGGATTGATCCAGGCCAACCCTGGACTTAAAAATAGAGAAGAAAAGGCTCAAAACATGTTTTTCTATCGCGAGGTCGCGACCCTTGTCGCGCTCGCGACAGAGGCTCGCCTCAGCTACCATAACAGACTGCTTTTTACTACAAACTAATGTCGTGAAAACCGACCTCTAAACCTCATTTTTAGGAAAGTTTGTCTTCTCCAAAAATGTTCCCCTACGTCTTAAATTTCAAAAGGAACAAGTTTCAGGTCAATTGGATATTTATAACTCCAGATATGAACTCCACAACCTATACTGGTCAAACAACCCGACACAAAAAGAGACACTACGGTGTTATCAAATATTCAAGGTCTTAGAGCAAGTATTGGCCCAAGGATATTTCTAAGACTTTTAAAGAGATGGAAGTAATGGTTCTAATGGCTCAAGAATCACATGGTTTGGAGTTCTAAAACTCTACTCGTGACAAAAACATTGCACAGGGGTCAGATGAGAACTAAACAGAGTTTACCCCACCATGCACTTCACTTTCAATTCTCACACACCTTCAACTTAAGCAACATTATGCATTACTAATACATTTACCCAAACAAATACATGCATAAGACTCATATCAAAAAACTCAATTTACTGGAAATCATATACAAATGTATATTCATAACTCAAGAAGAATTTAGGGTAAAGACAAATTAAAACTCAATTAAAGGAATCAACTCCCAAACCTCTTGTTGCACAATTAGCTGCTCTCTTCAATCTTTAATCTTCTCTTTTCCTTTACTTTGCTTATTCTTATCACCAATCACTTGCACAAACAAAAACCAGAAAATTATTCTTAATCCATATCCTAGATCCCACATCAAAAGTAAACCTAGAAGGAGAATAAGATCAAAGCATAAATAACTAAACCCTAACCACTTACCTCTTTAATCATGCTTCCCAAGCCCCACCAAATCAATTCTAACTCACTCAAAACCAAGTGATTGGGCAAGGAAAGGGAAGAAAAGGAAATAAAAATGGAGATTAGGGAAGATGAGAGGGCAAAAACGTGGACTCACTCTCCCTTACACTTAGTCTTCTTTTCACACTAAATGCACACCTACCAATTCCACTTGTCCATTTCCTATAGGTTCACATGTCATAATCTTACAAGCCCACTTTGACTTACTCTTACATGCACCATACACCAAACACACACAAGTACCTCTTACAATAATATCTCCATGGTACCAAACCTAAGTCACACCCTAACATTTTCTTATAACCCACTTTTCATCCAAGGCACCATGCTCATAAATCACTCAATAAAACCTTTTAGCCCATTAACATCCTACTACTATACACTACTAGCGCACCATAATAATTCCTTTACTTACTTTATTTAATTAATTTCTTAGCAAATAAATCCTTATTACTCATGTACTAATTACCGAATTACCCTCACTCACTCCGACCGAGCAAGCACATTCCGACTAGGCCCGGTTTGGGGTGTGACAGCACCACTCCCACTTGCCTTCTCTTTCCCCTTAGGATCTCGAGGAGGCACCTCTAAACAAAGATACCCAAAAATTACACAATCACAAAACCCTAGATCAAAATACATTCTAACAAAAATTAATGAAAAAAGAAGAAAGAAGAATAGAAACCCAATAAAACTTACCAATACTCTTGAGAATGACTAAGATCCACCAATTAAATCGACCGAAGGAGATAGATCAAGATGAAGCAAGAAGAAGGAGAAGAAAGAAGAGGTAGAAACGTGAGGAGGAAGAGAACGGGAAAGCAAGGGCAAAAAAGGCTGCTCTCTCTCTCTCTCTCTGTCTAATCTATTTATACCCTTCTTAATTCTCTTACCATGTGTCATCTTGCTATTGGTGGAATTTGGCCACTCACACCCACTCTCCTCTTCCTTACCAGACACACAAACCAACCCTTACTAATATACACCCTACAACCATATACAACACCACACCCAAGCCTAATCACACTAATACGCACACTAACTCCCAACACACACACACTACAACCAAGCCCAAAACATGCATATAACCCACAATAAATAACACATGCCAAAGCATACACATACTGTAACACCCCGATACCCCCGAGAAGGAATAACGGGTTGCTACACGCAAACACACTAACGCATACATATACAAACACAACTCGAAAGCGGAAGCAATAACAATAAATAATTCAGAATATCTTTAGGGCCAAACATACATCTCATAAATAATATACAAATTATAAAATGTTAGCATTCATAATACATTTACATCTTCTGTACAAATACAATACGATTAACATTTACATTTCATTACTATATTATTTTTTATACATAATGATGTTACTCAAAACACAAGAAAACTCTAACTTATACAAAAAGATCTTCACTCAAGCTCCTAATGGCCATGACCTGCAGATGTAAACTCTCTAATCCCATCCGAAAAACCTACACATGAAAAACACCCGTGCTAAGCAATAATGCTTAGTGGGGATAAACAGAAGCAATAGACTTCGAACGAAGTCACAAATATATCAAAGGCATATCGATAGTCATGTCATATACAAATAATCATATGCACAACCTTGTAAGCAAAATAACATCATGCTTTAACCCATTCATGTACGAAAAATCCAAATATGGCAAACGATATCGGTAACATTTCAAACTATATTCATATACATATACAAGTCTCTACATTATCTCTTGTACACTACAAAAATATACATTAGCCTGAATTCCCAATAATAGTGGATACGGATACTGTGGATACTGTATCAACTCTAGAGAACTAACTCAATAGTGTTGAATACACTAGGTATTCATCAAGTAGAAATAATAAAGATCACTGTAGCAGCTGCCTCTAACCCTTTATAAGCATGCTTATCTATCCACTACTATTGCACTTCAGGCATAACTCACTTACTCAAGACATTCATCACTAGACAATGCAAAAACAAGTATCCAAACACCAGCATATTATGACGCGCGCCGGACCCGCGTGGCCGCCCCTTGACCGCCCGCTTGAGGGCGATCGGGCATTTGAGGTCCGTTGACAACTTGTAACGAATTACAAGTGCGTCTATTTTGGGCAACAAGGAGGTTTCATGGAGTTGCCACCCAATAAAACATTAGGAAAGTTTATTTCGCCTCGGAGAGCCTAAGACAGCGCTTTCATCCATTTTGGGCAAGCCGAAGGGGTCTTGGAGGGTAAACCTCTCGCCCAAAGGAGCCTAGGATTTGTTAGGTCATAGAGCATAAGAAGGGTCTTGGAGGGTAAACCTCTCGCCTCCTTTTTTATCCATTTTGGGCAAGCCAAAGGGGTCTTGGAGGTTAAACCTCTCGCCTCATTTTTTATCCATTTTGGGCAAGCCAAAGGGGTCTTGGAGGTTAAATCTCTCGCCCAAAGGAGCCTAGGATTAATGTTTAAGTCTCGTGACACAAGAGGTGTCTTGGAGGGTAAACCTCTAGCCTCTTTGAGCCCAAAGACCAGAGAATGGGTTCGGGACTTCGCATCTATTTCTACCTTGATTAATTTTATAATTTGGTTTTGAGTTTATTAACTCGCTCTCTCTCCACACGATGCAATTTTAATTTAAAAGCGCAAATATTCACATTGAAAGCGATAAGATAAACATATCAAAAATAACATCAAAAATAAATTACAATAATACCAGGAGCGGAATACAACTCCCATTTAAAAGTGTAAACATACATAAAACCGGGGAATTTATTAATTATTAGGACTTTGGTCCCCGCATGCACAATTAAAGAAAATATTTTGGATGTGATGATTTATTTGGGATGAAAATTAGGACATTGGTCCCACTTATTATGAAAAATCCAAATTAATTTATTAGAAATATTTGTGTGGTTTTTATTCATGCGTGCATAAAAAAAACATTTTATTCAACGAATATATACAAGGAAATATAAATAAAATGAGAATTGAAAATGTGCAATGAAAATACCAAAGTCCGCATATCCTCCTTCTCGTGCATTGGTGCTCAAATGAGAATAAAACAATGATTTGCAACCAAAAATAAAATAGAAGAGATTCATGTTAGAAATTAACCCAAAGAGATGAGATGACATAAAAGATAATATGTATAATGACCATATAACATGCCTAAGATACTATAACATGCATAAAAATAATTATGATGCAATTTAACAAGCATAAAGTGAGATAACATCATGGCAAATGCAATTTTTTAATAATGGTGATTAACATGCATGAAAGATTAGTGACAATCAATTTTAATACTCCTAAGATGTGCATAAAAACATAACATAAGAATAATAAACTTAACATGCATAATAAAGCCTAAAGTAATATCTAACATAAAAGGCATAAGAAAATAAATTTGAAATTTAACATACATGCAAAATATGAACAATGACATTAATGATAATAATGATACTAATACCTAAAGACATCAATAAATGAGTGTAATATAAATTATAATAATAAAACTAACATTTATAACAATAATAGCCATAATAAACATCAATGGATGTAAAGAACATTAACAACCTAAGTTGAACATGCATAATGACATAAAAATAAACACCTTGACATGAAAATGATATGATAAATTTGAAAGAATTAACTTGTTAAATAAATAATTGAAGATAAAAGAAGAAGAAAAAATATGGAGACTAAAAGAATTTACATGTTTAATATGTTAATTGGAAGAAAAAATAAATGAAATTAACAAGGGAATTAATGAGTAAAACAAAGAATAATTACCCTTAAATTCAGTTTTGAAAAATTGAAGGTAGAAGTGTTGAATTCCTTGTCTTCTCTTGTGAAAATCCTTAGAAAATAGCTTGAAAACTTGAAGAAAAACTTTTGCAAACAAGTGTGTAAGATGGATTTTTCTCTCTCAACTCAAAAGCTCTAAAATTCAGTTTTTTTCTCTCTAAATGTTCTTAGTTCGTTCTCCTTTAAATCTGAATTTTTTCTAGTTTTTAACCCTCAAAAACTACCCAAAAACCACCCAAAACCGTCCAAAAATCGTTAAAAAACAAGTGGGGGTCGAAAATGGGCGAAATGGGGCGAAAATGGGGCTACTGCGCGCTGCACGCAAAGCACAGCCGTTCTTTCAAAGAAGCACAGCTGTGCTTTCGCGCGCGCAATGCAGCGCAAAGCACAGCCGTGCTTTCGGGCAAATATTTTTTTTTTAAAATTTTAAATTTTAAATTTTTATATAAAATACCCTCGACCTAAAACACACTTTTTCTTCTCCAAAATAATTTTAAAAATATTTTAAAAATATTTAAAATACATTTTTTACTCATAAAAAAGACAAGGAAAATCACTTCCGAGCTCCAATCTTTTTGCCTATAAGTCGGCGTAGCTAAATTTCATCATCGGATAATCCTGATCAAGGCTACTCAGGACCCGGTGTCTACACATATCATTAATTAATTACACAACTCTAGAACATCAATACACACTTGTATGGGATACAAAACATAACTTATACCAATTCTAGGAAGCCATGTAATGAGAAAGAAGAAAATATTTCAGGCAAAATAGAGCAGGCAGAAGGAGGCTCACTGTCGCGATCGTGACTTGCGTCGCACTCGTGACAGTAGCCGCTAAGCGCCACTGGCCAGAGGGGTTGTCACGAGTCGTGCCGAGGAGCACGACTCGTGACAAACAAATGGAGACTGTCACGAGTCATGTCACGATGCACTACTCGCGACAGCTACACAAGCTGGCACGAGTCGTGCGATGGTGCATGACTCCTACTGGCCAAAAGTGCTTGGCACGAGTCGTGCCTTGGTGCACGACTCGTGCAATGGACCAGCTGCCGAGTCGTGCTGGCCTAGACGACTCTGACAAAATGCAGCCCTTCTCTGAAATCTCGTGTAACGCGAGAGGAAGGAATTCCTGGCTATGTCGCGATCCCGACGTACATTGCGCTCACCAAGAGTCAAGGATTTCCCCCAACATCGGCACTTCACTACTTTGCTTCAAAACCAAACATGTCTATAACACTCTAACATGCAAAAACTCTTACCTCAGCACTCATATGCATACCAAAACATGTTATAATCAAATTATAATTATTATACGCTAATTATTAACAAGAAATACACTTAACATGCGAATTAAACCACAAAAACATTCAAATTATAATCTACCCTAACTTAGAAGTTCATATAAAGACCATGCTCATTTAAACACTGCAAGTAATCAAAATGAGCATAAAAACAAGTATGCAACTAATAGAGCTATTGGACTAGTCAAAGTTCACCAGACATCACTACTCATGCATATCTCTATTTGAGCATAAATTACTCAATCACAAACGCATATAAAATAACTGAAATCAAACTTAATCCCAACCTCTAGGTAGCTCAATCACTGCTCTTTACTCGATTCTGATCTTCTCCTGCCTTTGTCCAGTCTCTTATCTATGGCTTCAACAAAATCATTCAAAACAATCCATAAATCAATCCTTTTCTCACTTTAAATCAAAAACAGAAACCAAAGTAGAAGAAGAAGACCAATACTAACAAAATCACACTACTTACCTTCTTAATTACCAATTCTACCCTTATCTCACTCCCTTCAAACCAACCCAAGTGATCCACTTAAGGAGCAATCAAAAGAGAAGAAAAGAAAAGGGAATGGAAAAGCAAGAGGAAGCAAGGCAGAAACTAAGGAAAAGAAAGAAGAAGAAAACTAAAAGCAAAGCAAAATGGGAAGGAGGGAAACAAAGCAACCGGTCAACCATCACTAAATGCCCACCAATACACATAAATGCCACCAAGTAACCTTAATGCCACTAATCCCATTTATTCACTCAAAACAAAAAGTCCCATGCCAAGTTCAATCTCCTACGTTGCCACTTATCACAGCCCGTACACACACTCCCAAGCTACCACGTGTCCGATACACATCACTTAAACCCGAAGAGTCCAACTTAGAGAACCCGACCCAAGGAATGTTCTGTCGCGCTCGCGACAGAACCCTCACTCAGTCCACTACTCTTCTTCTTAAAACCACACTAGCATAATCAAAACTTTATACCTCAAACAACTTGCAAACTCACATATTTACATCTAAATTCGCTCTTAAACTTGTCAAAATCCGACAAAATTTAGCCAAATCTTCTAGGGTCCAAATCGGGTCGTTACAAATCTCTCCCCCTTAAGAAATTTCATCCTCAAAATTTCCCCCGTACTACATAGCATATTCTATTATAAATTCTTGTACACAACCAAAACAATGTAAAACACCAAAAGAACTTACCAGAAGAACCAACAGGGGCATCTACAGCTTCTGCAACCATTGCATAGACTCGTGGTTGTCCCTCGGCTGGAAATGGCTTTTCTACCATTTTCGATGGTCGTCTATTAGCTCCACTTCTTCCTCTTCCACTTTTGATGGTTCCAAATGCATTCAGTTTATCTTTGCTTGCTTGCGAGGCTAAATTCTCCCTCGACTTGGGGCACTTGGCAAGCATGTGCTCCATGCTGCCACACCTAAAACGAGCTCCAATGAGTTTCCTACACTCACCCCAGTGGTGCCTCTCACAATTAACACACTTTGGTGCTACACTACCTCGACTGGTAGGTGCCACTACACACCCAACTGATGTTGGCACTTGCACTGATTCTTGTTCATCCCTTCCTTTCATCACTTCTCTAGCTCTTTTACCAGAACCTTCATTTCCTTTCGGGAACTTTCTCTTTTGCTCTCTATTTTGCTTCAATAACTCCGAATCCTCTAATTTTATGGCTGCCAGTACCAATCTATAGTAATTCACCGGTTGCAAAGCGACCATGGCAGATAGAGGTACTCTAATACTTTCTCTTAGCCCGTCCTAAAACTGTTGGCTCTTAAAATCCTCTGTTAACTGAATATTAGGCATATATTTACTCAACCAGGTGAACTCTTTCTCATATTCCCTGACTTTCATATTCCTTTGCTTAAAGCTCACGAACTCTTTCCACTTTTCCTCTCTATATGCTTTAGTCACATATTTCTCTTTGAACTCGTGGGCAAAGAATTCCCATGATAATTTAACTGGCCTTTGCGAGTTTCTCAGTACTAACTTCCACCAGTCATATATTGCACCCTACAGCAATGACACAGCATAAGCTACTCTCTAATTCTATGGGCAATTAATCTCTTACAGGATCCTTCCTGTTCTCTCAAGCCAAAACTCCGCTATATCATATCGGTCCAATGATGTTCCACAAAATTCCTCAGCTCCTCTCTTTCTTATGAGGTCCGTTGGTGCCTTAGGAGCTGTCAGTCGATCTAAAATCTGAACTAACCCTTGCATCAATACTAGGTTTATGACTCCCTTTCCCAACTGCAGGATTAGCTCAACTGAGTAGCCAGGGAACGGTCGTTACACACACACAGAACGAACACATGCTTGCTTTCCAATCCAAGTTAAAACTTGAACAATAAAACTTTTTCTTACAAAATCATCCACATAAACATATATAACTTAGCGTATTAGTTAATATCTTTACACATTTTTAGCATTCTCATATTACGTAACACTTATACAAAAAGCCTGTACAGGGATTATACAGAAATTCCACAACAAAAACCCCAAAACTGTATACTAGTAGCTTTCCGAATGTTGACCGTTGGATGCGGGTGTGTCCTTCAGTCACCTCTCATTCGTACCTACACGGATTAGAGTAAACCCGTGCTAAGCGATAATGCTTAGTGGGGAACACACATATAACATAACAACCAAAACAACATGCAAATAATAATATCATTCATTACATGTGAAAGATCATGCTTAGCTTGTTACTATAACACTTAGGTATTATAATAGACATGGCATAATTCTTTAGCACCCATAAGCATGGAGCATTATTCAACATAATCACATAATTCTAGTATATAACATACTTAATGAACATATTATTATCAATTCCATTTACTAAATTGCCTGCAATTCAAAGATGCGGATAATGGGTTTCACATTGGTACCACCAAGGTACTATAATCGCATTAAAGTCTCAGTTACACATTCTTACCCTCAGGTACATAATATCATTCCACATGTAATAGAATCCAGCAAGGATTACATGCATCATTTTCGCATTATGATTCCCAAGGAATCAGACACATTGAACACATTGGGCTGTAGCACTTTGACCCTATCGGCATGCCTATCTATCCACTACTTGACTCGCAGGCTTAAGTTATTGAATCATATTAGCCATTTCAAATTGATCAATCATCATAACATATATATCATTCATAAACACGTTCTCTTTCACACATGTTCTTGTGTGATTATGCATCATTTAATACACACATAATGTCATTAATTTGAGCTTAAAGCCTTACCATTTGGAAGTCCAAACACATTAGGGGTATATTACCAAAACAGGGTAGGTCACGGTCACAACCAATTTGATTGCCACCATGACATATTGAAGTCCATAACAGAATGTAAATTACGGATAGGTCACGGTCACAACCAATTTGGTTGCCACTGTGACATATTCCAACTGTTGGCAGAATGCAACTTTGGGGTATATCACAGTCACAACCATTTTGGTTGTCACCGTGACATATACTCAACTTGCAAAACAGAATGTTCAATTGGGTACCTCATGGTTGTCACCGTGACATACCTGAATTCACTTAGGTAGAATTGAATACAAGCATACCTCACGGTCACAACCAATTTTGTTGTTACCATGACCTATACAAAGTCACTCTAATGCATCATTCAATTCTCATTTCACTTCAAGGACTTCAAACCCATCTTTCCCTTTTAGCAACTAACCAATTCAACAGCACACACCACTTAGCACATACCTGATTTCTTCCTTGCCATAGGCATTCATTTATAGCACAAATCATAATCGTTCTCATACATACAAAATTTTACACTTTCTCTAGCAACTTTAACACATGGCATAACACATTGCTCATCTCTTAACCTACTTTTACATAATTCATGCTCAATGACTACAATTCCAAACATGCACATAGTTCATATTAATTTCTACTCAGCAAACAAATCACACAAATTACACTACTAGGGTTGTTGCCAAACCTCATCGCCTTAGCTCCTAGTTTCGCTGAATACTCGGCTCCCCGTTTACCACTTTTCCCTTGTCCCTCTTCACTTTTTCAGCTAACAAAACCAGTTCAATTCCAAGATTGAACATCATCCATCAATTCTCATTCCAATTCAAACCAAAATTAGAAAAAATAATAGAAGATGAGAAACACCTATTTACTTAACCACTTACCTCTTAAGTTCAGTAACTTAATTCTTGAGCAACTTAGCAACTTGACCTTCTTAGCAATCATGCAATTGATTTAGAAACTCAAAGAACTACTCTCACGACAAGAAGAAGAAAGGAAAATGCAGAGAATGGTTGAATGCCATTCTAGTTGATCTTTCTCTCAAGAAGACACATCCATGCAATTTGATGAGATGGCAACCTCTCAAGGTACCGCACGGAAACCACTTTAGATTCCTGTCCCCTATTTAACATAAGTTAATCTTAGTTTATGCTTTAACTAATCCCCATCAAAAGCCACAAACTCATCATTAACTTAATCTTATACAATTACTAATTGACCACTAAACTTTCCTTCATTCTTTTAATTGAGTCCTTCCATAGTTACAATTAAGTCCAACCCTACACCCAAATTAGACCAATTACAACTAGGGTACAATTTCGGCCATTACAACGTTATCCTGAACAGGATAAGCTCTTTCCTCTCTAATTTGTTCTTGCACAAACGGATCCCCGTGAACCGTATTCACACTACCTATCGTCTCTCCTACATTCTCACTCTGGTCGGACTCCATCTATACACTACAAAACAAACAACATCTGCATTAGGCCATAACTCTAAATAGACTCACGCGTGCAAACTCTATACTCTAACATCCTATAAACCAGAATCACCTACACCTGTGCTCTGATGCCACTAAATGTAACACCCTGATACCCTCAGGAAGGAATATCGGGTTGCTACACACAAACACACTAATGCATACATATACAAACTCAACTCAAAAACAGAAGCAATAACAATAAATAATTCAAAATATTTTTAGGGCCAAATATACATCTCATAAATAATATACATATTACAAAATGTTATCATTCATAATACATTTACATCTTCTGTACAAATACAATACGGTTAACATTTACATTTCATTACTATATTTTTTTATACATAATGATGTTACTCAAAACATAAAAAAACTCTATCTTATACAAAAAGATCTTCACTCAAGCTCCAAGTGGCCATGACCTGCAGATGCAAACTCTCTATTCCCATCCTGAAAACCTACACTGGAAAAACACCCGTGCTAAGTGATAACGCTTAGTGGGGATAAACAGAAGCAATAGACGTCGAACGAAGTCATAGATATATCAAAGGTATATCGATAGTCATGTCATATACAAATAATCATATACACAACCTTGTAAGCAAAATAACATCATGCTTTAACCCATTCATGTACGAAAAATCCAAATATGGCAAACGATATCGGAAACATTTCATACTATATTCATATACATATACAAGTCTCTACTTCATCTCTTGTACACTATAAAAATATACATCAGCCTGAATTCTCACTAATGGTGGATACGGGTATTGTTGATACTGTATAAACTCTAGAGAACTAACTCAATAGCATTGAATACACTAGGTATTCATCAAGTAGACACAACTAAGGTCACTGTAGCAGCCGCCTCTAACCTTTTATAAGCATGCTTATCTATCCACTACTATGACACTTTAGGCTTAACTCACTTACTCAAGACATTCATCACTAGACAATGCCAAAATAAGTATCCAAACACTAGCATATCATTAATTAATTACACAACCCTAGAACATCAATACACACTTGTATGAGATACAAAACATAACTTACACCAATGCTGGGAAGCCATGTAAAGAGAAAGAAGAAAACATTTTGGGCAAAATAGAGCAGGCATGAGGAGGCTCACTGTCGCGATCGCGACAGTAGCCGCTAAGTGCCACTAGCAAGAGGGGTTATCACGAGTCATGCCAAGGAGCACAACTCGTAACAAACAAATGGAGACTATCACGAGTCGTGTCACGACGCATGACTCGTGACAGCTACACAAGCTGGCATGAGTCATGCGATGGTGCACGACTTGTGCGGGCCACAAGTGCTTGGCACGAGTCATGCCTTGGTGCACGAGTCGTGTCTTGGTTCACGACTCTTGCACAGGCCCAGCTATCGAGTCGTGCTGGCCTGCACGACTCGGACAAAATGCCTCCCTTTTCTGAGATCTTGTCCAATGCGAGAGGAAGCAATTCCTTGCTCTGTCGCGATCGGGACGTATGTCGCGCTCGCGACAGAGTCAAGGATTTCCCCCAACATCGGCACTTCACTACTTTGCTTCAAAACCAAACATGTCTATAACACTCTAACATGCAAAAACTCTTACCTCAGCACTCATATGCATGCCAAAATATGTTATAATCAAATTATAATTATTATACGCTAATTATTAACAAGAAATACACTCAACATGCGAATTAAACCACAAAAACATTCAAATTATAATCTACCCCAACTCATAAGTTCATATAAAGACCATACTCATTTAAACACTGCAAGCAATCAAAATGAACATATAAATAAGTATACAACTAATAGAGCTATTGGACTAGTAAAAGTTCACCAGACATCACTATTCATTCATATCTCTATTTGAGTATAAATTACTCAATCACAAACGCATACAAAATAACTGAAATCACACTCGATCCCAACCTCTAGGTAGCTCAATCACTGCTCTTTACTCGATTCTGATCTTCTCTTGCCTTTGTCCAGTCTCTTATCAACAGTTTGAAAAAAATCATTCAAAAAAATCCATAAATCAATCCTTTTCTCACTTTAAATCAAAAACAGAAACCAAAGTAGAAAAAGAAGACCAATACTAACAAAATCACACTACTTAGCTTCTCAAGAACCAATTCTACCCTTATCTCACTCCCTTCAAACCAACCCAAGTGATCCACTTAAGGAGCAATCAAAAGAGAAGAAAAGAAAAAGGAATGGAAAAGCAAGAGAGAGCACGGCAGAAACCAAGGAAAAGAAAGAAGAAGAAAACTAAAAGCAAAGCAAAATGGGAAGGAGGGAAACAAAGCAACCGGTCAACCCTCACTAGATGCCCACCAATACACATAAATACCACCAAGTAGCCTTAAATGCCAGTAATCCCATTTATTCACTCAAAACAAAAAGTCCCATGCCAAGTGTCAATCTCCTACATTGCAACTTGTCAAAGCACCTACACACACTCCCAAGCTGCCACATGTTCGATACACATCACTTAAACTCGAAGAGTCCAACTTAGAGAACCCGATCCAAGGAATGTTCTGTCGTGACACATGTCCGACACTTATTGTGCTCACGACAGAACCCTCACTCAGTCTGCTACTCTTCTTCTTAAAACAACACTAGCATAATCAAAACTTTATACCTCTAACAACTCGCAAACTCACATATTTACATCTAGATTCGCTCTTAAACTTGTCAAAATTCGACAAAATTTAGTCAAAACTTCTAGGCTACAAATCGGGTCATTACACATGCAACATGGCTCAAACTACTAGGGTGGGGAACAGAGTGTGACAACTCTCCCATACTAACAAGAATTTTATCCTCGAAATTCTCACCTGAACTGAACAACTACGGATATTGAGTCCTCATCGTTGCCTCTGGCTCCCAAGGTGCTTCTTCAGCCCCATGGTACTGCTACAACACCTTAACTAGAGGAACTTGCTTGCTTCTCAACTGTCTCACCTCTCTCGCTAAAATGGCTTTTGGCCCTTCATCATAAGAATAATCATTCTAAATTCTAATATCCTGAACTGATAGCACATGCGACGAATCCGATCTGTACTGGCGAAGCATTGATACATGGAAAACATCATGCAACCTTGATAAATCCATTGGTAAAGCCAACCTATAGGGTACAGGACCAACCTCTTCCAAAACCTCGAAAGGTCCAATGAATCGAGGACTAAGTTTGCCCTTCTTGCCAAAACGCAACACTTTTCTCCACGGCCACACCTTAAGGAACACCTTGTCCCCGACCATAAACTGAATATCCTTTCTCTTCAGATTGGCATAAGACCTCTGCCTATCCTTAGCCACTTTCAGATTTTGGTGCACTACTTAAATCTTCTCTTTCGTATCCCTAACCATCTCTAGCCCAATAAAGGAACGCTCGGTCATTTCTGTCCAACAAACTGAAGTCCTACACTATCAACCATACAGGGCTTCAAATGATGACATCCCGATGCTCAACTGATAGCTATTGTTGTAGGCAAACTTTATAAGCTGTACATAGTTGTCCCAACTACCAAAAAATTCTAGATTACAAGCTCGAAGCATATACTCTAAAATCTGGATAACTCGCTCTGACTGACCGTCAGTCTGAGGATGAAATGCTGTACTGAAATTCAACAGAGTACCCAAAGCCACTTACAACTCTTTTTAAAACTTTGATGTGAACCTCGGATCCCGATCTAACACTACCGATAAAAGAACACAATGCAATTTGACTACCTCATCAACATAGATACTAGCCAACTTATCCATCGAGTAGTCAACTCTAACCGGCAAAAAATGCGCTGACTTGGTAAGCCGATCCACGATCACCCAAACTGAATCATGCTTCCTCTGAGTCAACGGCAAACCTGAAATGAAATCCATGGCAATGTCATCCCACTTCCACTGAGGAACAGATAAAGGATTGAGCAATCCTGAAGGAACTTGATGCTCAGCCTTTACCTGCTGATAAATTATACACTTAGCCATAAACTCCATTATGTCTCTCTTCATCCCTGACCACCAATAAAACTACTTCAGATCTCGGTACATCTTCTCACTACCGGGATGCATAGTAAAGACCGTAGTGTGTATCTCCAGCAAAAGTTTCTTTCTTAACTCATAACTCTCGGGCACACATAAATGATTCCTATACATAAGCACCCCATCCAAAATAGAAAACTCAGCTTGCTTACCATTGTAAACCTCTTGCAAAACTCGCTGCAACTTCACATCTTCTTTCTGAGCATCCATAATCAACTGTCTCAAAGATGGCTTCACTCTCAATTGGCAACCAAAGCCCCTTCCGAATCAAATCTCCAATTGAAGCACTACAAAAATAACGCTGAAATCGACTTCCTACTCAGAGCATCCGCAACCACATTGGCTTTGCCCGGATGATATTCTAAAATGCAATTGTAATCCTTAAATAACTCTAACCAACGGCGTTGTCCCATATTCAACTCTTTATGTGTGAGGAGATACTTCAAACTCTTATGATTCATGAAAATCCTACATGTCTCCCCATACAGATAATGCCACTAAATCTTCAAAGCAAAAATCACTGCTGCTAACTCTAAATCATGCGTCGGATAATTCTTCTCATGAGACTTCAACTGACGAGACGCATATGACACAACTTTCCCTTCTTCCATCAAGACACATCCGAGCCCAACTCCTGAAGCATCGCTGTATATTACAAACTACTTACTCGAGATGGCCTGAGTAAGTATAGGAGCTTCGATTAACAATCTCTTCAACTACGCAAAACATGCCTGACACTTATCCAACCACTAAAATTGTACCTCTTTCCTCAACAATCTAGTCAGAAGAGCCGCAATGACGGAGAAACCCTTCACAAACTGACGGTAATACCCTGCCAAATCGAGAAAACTTCTCACCTCTAACACATTCCTATGAGATTTCCAATTCACAATTGCCTTAACCTTGGCTAGATCAACTTGAATACCTTTAGCCGACACAATATGACCCAAGAAAGACACCTCTCGAAGCCAGAAATCACACTTACTAAGCTTCGCAAACAGATGATGTTCCCTCAAAACTTGTAGCACTATCTGAAGATGCTCTTCATGCTCACTCTCATCTCTCGAGTACACCAAAATATCATCGAAAAACACCACAACAAATCGGTCGAGATATGGCCTAAACACTCAGTTTATCAAATCCATAAAAGCCACATGTGCATTGGTCAAACCAAACGACATCACAAGAAACTCATAGTGGCCATATCGCGTTCAAAATGCAGTCTTAACCACATCTGCATCCTTAACCCAAAGTTGATAATAACTCGATCGAAAGTCAATCTTGGAAAAGACACCTGCACCTCTGAGGTGGTCAAACAAATCCTCAAACCTAGGCAAAGGATACTTATTCTTCACCGTGACCTTATTAATTTACCTATAGTCAATGCACATCCTCAACGTACTATCCTTTTTCTTAACAAATAACACTGGAGCTCCCTAAGGAGATGCGCTGGGTCTAATAAAGCCTTTATCCAATAGCTCTTGTAATGGAGTTTTAAGTTCTCTCAATTCTACAGGAGCCATTCGATAAGGTGCTTTTGAAATAGGCACGGAACCCGGCACTATCTATATGGACAACTCCACCTCCTTCTCCGGAGGCAACCCAGGCAACTCACTTGGAAGAATATCTTCAAACTCCCTAATCACTGGGATATCCTCAATCTTAACCTGACTACACTTAGAATCCAACACTACAGCCAAGAATGCCTCACAACCCTTCCTCATAAAGCTCTTAGCTTGAATGGTAGAAATCACATTTCCCAAGGAACCTGAACCTAAACTTTTAACCACAACCAAAGACTGATCTCTATCCCGCAACATAACCATCTTCCTATGACAATCTACCATTGCCCGATGCTTACTTAACCAATCCATCTTCAGAATCAGATCAAATTCCCAGAAAGGCAAATCTAACAAATTTGTTGTAAACTCTATGTCTTGAACCAACAGGGGATAATTCCTAAACACCCTACTCACATTAACATTATGCCCTAAAAGACTTGTCACACTAATCTCATAATCTAACTGATCAACATCATGCAACTTATCAAATAACTTATCCGTGCAAAAATATGAGTGTGTGGAACCAGGATCAATTAGAGCATACATCTTAGTGTCAAAGAGTAGAAACTTACCTGCAATCACATCTGGCGCATCTTGCTCATCCCGAGCTATCACACCCTGAAATGTACCCTAGAAGGATTGGGTGTATTGAGAATGGGTAGTGACCAAAGTTGTGCACGTTGAATTTTTAGGTATGTCTAATGGACCATTTAAGAATTTAAGTGAAAGTTTCGGCAAGTATGGTTAATAGTAAATTGTGAAGATGGAGTTAGGACTTGATTGAATGGATAAAGAATTAATTAGTGGGCCAGGTGAAGGATTAGTAAATTATGAATGTCAATGTTTGAGGTTATAAGGGTTTGAGGATTAAAAAGAGAATTTGACATAAATATCAATTTGTGGGTTATATGCATGATTTGTGGGTTTTGATAGAGTGTGCATGCATAGAGGGAAGAAGTGTATGTGTTAGTGGAGTTAGTCTTGTGTGCAGTGTCATGCATGGGTGTAGGGTGTGTGTAACACCCCCACCGTCGCCCCCGTTGGAAGGGCGCCGGCGGGCGCGCTACCCGACGCTCACTCACATACATGCACGCATACACTAAGCGGAAGCATACATTCATACATGACAAGCATATAGAAATACAGCGGAAATTAAAACTTTAAAGGAACTAGCTGAACATACAATAACCCACATACATACATATAATCATTCAATCAGCGGAAGCATAAGGCGAAGGATAGAACTGAGGAATAACTTAACATAAAAACATACTAACGTTTACATTTCCCAGAAGTAATCTCAAGATTCTTACATATAATTACATATACAATACTACAGAAATACAAAAACTGAAGTACAGAAGCTGAACAAAATACAAAACTTCTAACTTCTACGTGGCCGACCTTGCAGATGCGCGACTCGAACTGAACCAAACCTGCCACCTGCACGGGAAGGAATCCGTGCTAAGCGATAAACGCTTAGTGGGGAGAACACACAAGAGTATGAGCGGCCATTCATAATGGTCGCCAAGGCATATCACACTCACAATGGCTAATGCGAACATTCATAACACATATAAAATCAGGCTTGCATAGTAAGGCATTAATTCGAAAACTCACAACCATAACCATATACTTATGTCAAGAATAGGCCAAACAGACATAATGCAATACACGATACAAGTATCATCATGCAGAGCCACATACAATATCACATGCATATGCCTACAATGGTATTAAATATCAGTACCTTACCGTGCGAAGTCACATGAGATTTACACATGCAATTGTCATAACCAAGTACCGATGCATGAACTGACAACCCAATCAAATGCGACACAATTACCATATGATAACGCACCCAACTATCATATTAAGAATACTAGCTATCTAACATACTTTGACATGCCATACACACACTAGGCTTTTGAAACTTTGAAACAAAGGTTCATTTCAGCCCCGGTGATTATATCTCCGGATTGGAATTTGCCTTCTGAATTAATGTGTGATATTAGTGATTTTGCAGTAGGGGCAGGGCTTGGACAAAAGCGGGAGAAGGTATCTTGTGCAGTTTATTATGCAAGTAATACTCTAATAGGGGCACAGGTTAATTACACCACAACTGAGAAGGAGCTTCTTGCAATTGTTTATGCTTTTGAGAAGTTCAAACCATATTTACTGGGTTCAAAAATTGTGGTGTGGTCTGACCATGCAGCCTTAAGGCATCTGTTTGTTAAGAAGGAGTCAAAACCAAGACTGATTCGATGGGTGCTCCTCTTACAATAATTCGATGTGGAAATCAAAGATAAGAAGGGGGCAAAAAATTTTTTGGCGGATCATTTGTCAAGATTTGATAATGATCACATTGAAAAAGGGGAAATTTTAGATTTATTCCCTGATGAACATATTTGTGCTTTATTTGCAAGTGAAATTTTTGTTCCTTGGTTTGCTAATTTGGCTAATTTTCTTACAGGACGATTTATGCCCACGGAATTCACATGGCAGCAGAGAAAGAAGCTAAAGGCTGATGCAAAGCATTACATCTTGGATGATCCTTATTTATTTCGCTTGTGTGCGGATTAAGTGCTAAGAAGGTGCATTCCAGATGAAGAGAAGGGTGAGATCATAACGGCGTGTCATAGCGGAGAAGCTGGTGAGCACCATGGGCCAAATAGAACGGTATCGAAAATTCTATCCTCTGCTTTTTATTAGCCTACTATGTTTAAAGATGTGCAATTCTATGTGAAAACCTGTGATAAATGCCAAAGGGTAGGCAATATTTCTAGGAGAGATGAGATGCCCTTAACCAATTTGCTTGAGGTAGAATCGTTGGATTTGTGGGGGATAGACTTTATGGGGCCTTTTCCGGTTTCCTATAGGTATGAGTATATTTTAGTGGCAGTGAACCATGTGAGTAAATGGGTAGAAGCCATAGCCACTAAAACATGTGATGCCAAAGTTGTGCTAGATTTCGTGAGGAAGAAAATATTCACCCGATATGGAGCCCCTAGAGCGATTATTAGTGATGGTGGTAAACATTTTGTTCAAATATTCACCCGATATGAAGTTTTCTATAAGAACTATGTGGTTCAGATTCCAAACCATAGGGATACGTAGGAAGCTTGGAATGCTTATTTCAAGCCCGAACCAAATCGAAGAACTAAAGTGTTTTGTTTAGTTTTGAACAAGTAACGGTTTGATTAAAATGAAATGTTTTGATTTAAGTATTGATACTATAATTTGTACGATTTTGAAATATTTGTAATATTGGGAATTTTTGAACTTCATATTTTGAAGCTTCAAATGTATTTCAGGAATTTATTAAGTATAACTATCTATAAGGCCATTAAGTGATTTAAAATATATGATAAGTTTTTTGTAATATATTTTCTTTTTGATTAAAAGGCAAATAAGTATTTCTGTTTATGGTTTATATGACAGTAATGTATGTGTAATTGCTTAAGTTTCTATAATAAGATAATAATATTCGCTTGTTATAACTTTAGCCAGCATTCCATTATGTTTATGTATATATGTATACTGATTTGCATGTATTTGTCTCGGGAACCACTGTGAGTGGCTGCCCATTATTTGTTTCACTCGACTAAGCGTTATCGCTTAGCACGGTTGTTTGTCCGTGCAGGTAAGGTGTCACACCCCGTTTGCCCCCTAGTTGAATGAGCCATATATTTATGTGTGTGCATTTGCATTTGCATGAGTTTTGTATAATAAGGGCATTTTGGTAATTTTGCATGTTTTAAGAGTTTTGCTAGCATGTGGGTGCATGCATGGTGCTATGGTGTGAATTAGTTGGGACAGAATTGTGTGTGCATGAGTGCACCATAGTAGGATTTGCACTAGTGGGTTATTGTAGTGTGTGGACATGCATATGTTTGCAGGGTGTGTTTATGGGGCTATACTTGTGTGTGTTGCTCACACATATGTCATAATACCCTTAGGAGCATACTTCCCAAGCCTATTAAACTCTTTCTCATATTCAAAAACAGACATAGCCCTCTGCTTCAAACTTAGGTACTGCGCTCACTTAGAGTCCTTATTGGCCCTGGTCACATACTTACTTGTGAACTCCCGCTTGAAGAACTCCCATGTGACCGGATCAGGCAACTGGGGATGCCTACGAACCAACTTCCACCAATCGTAGGCTGAGCCCTGAAGCAAAGCCACAACACATTCAACTTGCCTTTGAAGAGGGCAACGGATCTCTTTAAGCACACGCTCCACTTTCTCAATCCATTTCTCAACCAATTTAGATTCGTCCAGACTTGTTCCATAGAAATCTTCTGCCTCAGGTTTCCTCATCTCTCAATAGGGGCTCTCGGAGCAGTCACCCTTTCTAAGACACGATCCATGTAACACCCCCACCGTCACCCCCATTGGAAGGGCACCAGCGGGCGTGCTACCCGACGTTCACTCACACACACATACACTAAACAGAAACATACATTCACACATGACATGCATACGAAAATACAGAGGAAATTAAAACTTTAAAGGAACAATAGCTGAACATACAATAACTCACATACATATTTATAATCATTCAGCAGGAGCATAAGGCAAAAATCGAAAATATTTTATTTGACCATTGGATAGAGCTCATCAATACGAGTCTGTAGGCATAAATTTCATATCAATCGGAGGTCAAACGAGTCCGGAATGATCGAAACAGTAAACAAAGTATTTATTTCAGTGAAAAGTTGGCCCGAGTGGGACCCACTAAAAGTGAAAAGTGGGCCCAGTTGGGACACACTGAAAAGTAAAAAGTAAGCCCAAGTGGGACCCACTGAACAGTAAAAGTGGGCCCATGATGATATCAGCGATGACATCAGCAATGTCATAATGATGAATAATAACTGTGTCCCCTAAAGTATAACATCATCATTTGGTTAGAAACATCATCATTGGTTAAAAACATCATCATTTGGTTGGGTCCCATTGAATAGTAACAACATCTTTGACTTGTCTTTGAATAGTAACTGTGGGTCCGTGAATAGTAACTGTAGGGCCCACAAAATAGTGACTACGGGATGAATAGTACCTGAAAATATTTTTTTCACCATCAGAAAGAGAATGAAAAATGTAGTTTGATGGTATAGTTTTGGTGTAAAAACGAGATCATATAGGCTTCCGAAATTCAGTCTGAAGTTTCTCTGGCTCGATTCAATTGTACCAAGGTTTGACTGAACTTTGACCGAATTTTTATAAATAGTTAGAGTGGATAAATTGGTCTACTGTAAGAGGATGAAAGGCTAAGAATAATTTTTAAAAATTTTTGACAGTATTAGAATTTTATTTTACGGCAGTACTAGATTGAACCTAATTAGATCGGTTTAAGTGAACCGAACCCTAAACGGACTCCGATTGAGCTAAAATTTTGTAGGGAGACTAATTTTTTTTATTCTAAGAATTATGGAAGTGGTTTTGAGTGAAAGTGAATTCAGGAACATTAAATTTCATCAAAACAGTGGAAAATGACCCGAAAATTGAAAATCGAACCAAATCGGCTCAACCACTTTGGTTGGACCTGGTTGGGTCCGATTGGACCCATATAAAAGCATTAAGAAATCTGGAAATCCCCTTGGATTCCATTTTTTTCAGCTCCCTCTTCTTCCTCTCTTGGCCGAATGGTTTTTCCTCTCTTTCTCACCATTTTTCTTTCATTTTTTCTTCATCTCACATCAAGATCAAACAATTCTAACATAATAAAGCCCCTCTAGAATCCATTGGTCTTCTCAGAATTTTGTTTGGAGAAGTAAAAGTTGGATAAATCTAGAGTTGAAGTTTAGGTGTAAAATTGAGGTAAGAGATTTAAGAGTTTTTAATTTGGTTTTAAGGTTACTAAGGGTACTCTAGGATGTTATTAAGATATTTATGAAGTTTTATTTTTGAAAGGAAGCTTGGATTTGATTAAATCTTAATTTTTGTGTTTGGACAAAACTATGTCCAATAGGTGAAGGAACCTCTGAGCAAGCTAAGGGTAAGGAAAAGGATAATTGAGAAGTATAATACACGGATTTGAGGTTTGTGATTTCGAATTCTATTTAATTCCATGGTAAAAGCATGAATTTAGGTTATGTTTGTGTAGAAAGTATATGATTTGTGCATGTTTAATTGAAACTAACATGATATTCCTGCTTAGGGATGTTAAAAATGATAGTATGGATGATTAAATTGAAGAAATAAATTTTGTGTGGAAAGTTGCTTCTTTGGCCGAATGGTATTCATGTGAATTTTATGTGTTTACATGATGTTTTATGTATAATTATGATGGATCTATGGTATTTGGCATGTGAACTAATGAATGGTATGTGTTGGAGCATGTGAAAACATCATATGGTATGTGATGTATGTATGGCCGAATGTATATCATGTGTAAAGTCATGATTTTTATGTGTTTTCATGGTAATTGATGGTATGGTGATGTTACACAACATAAAATTGGCCTAAATAAATGATAAAATTGATAAAAATAATTAATGTGAATAAATTGGTATATGGGCCGTATGCATGTATGTATGTATGAATGTGTACCATGTACACATTACATGTGATGATGTAATGATGATAATCACATGTGAAATGATGAAATGGTATGAAAAATAATAATATATTATGATGATATACCATGAAAAATATGTATATCATAATAATAATAATAATAATAATAAAAATATTGCCCTGTGTAGTAATCTAGTAGTCAAGTCTAGTTCAGGATATGTTGGCATGCCATAGGGACATAAGACCGCGGGTGTGAGCATGGCGACTCTCTTTTTAGTAGGCCAATGATGGTCCTACTTCTGTATTTGAATATTTGAATATCTGTATCTGAATATCTGAAGCATACTGTTCTGTATTAAAAGATAGTGGTGGTCCCACAGGACTCCGCTGGTATTTCTGTGTGAACTTTTGGATAGGGGTGGGCAAAAACCGAACCGACCCGAATAACCCGAACCAAAATATAAATTCGGGTAGGGTTATTCGGATATTTCGGTTCGGTTCGGGTGTGAGGATTTGTAAAATTTTGGGTTCGGGTCGGGTAGGGTGATAATCAATATAAAACCGAACAACCCGAACCGAACCGAATTTATTGTAATATTTGGATTATTAATTGTTATAATATTTGGGTTATTAATTTGTTGTAATATTTGGACATTTTAAGATGGTGAACATATTAATTAGGTATTTTTTATATTATATGGTTACTATATTATATGTTAATTAGGTATTTAATTATGTATTTTTCATATTATATGTTAATTAATTAGGTAGTTATATGTTAATTAGGTATTTAATTATGTATTTTTCATGATATATGGTGACTATATATTAATTAGATATTTAATATGTTAATTATGTATTTAATAGTTTTCATAATATTGCTTAATTAGGTTTAATTAAAAAATAAAATAAAATTCGGGTAATTAGGGTTATTCGGTTCGGGGCCCGAAATATTTCGGGTTATTCGGTTCGGGACCCTATAAAAAGTTAGGGTCGATTCGGGTGTTAAATTTCTTACAAATTCGGGTTTTGGATTATTCGGGTTCGGGTTGGGTTGACCCGAACCCGACCGATGCTCACACCTACTTTTGGAGTTCACATCTCGTTTATCCTGTATTCAGAGTCTGCCAATGTGTTACAGGGGCATAATTGTAAAAATAAGATTAAAATGGTTAAAATGTGATTAAAATAATATTTATGTGGAAAAATGGCATAAATATTATTAAATAAAAGCTTTGAGGGCAAGATTGTAATTTTGTGTATATGTGTGTTAAAAATAATTAATAAGGGTAAAAATGTAAATAATTAGATAAATATGAAAATTGGCCACTTTTTATGGGTAAAAATGTAATTTGGCATGAAAATAATAGTTGCAGTGTAAAACTGTAATTTGGCATGTAAATTAATGATAAAATTGTAAGGTTAGTAAAATTAATTAAAATAGTGGCATAATTGTAATATTATTGAAATTAGAATGAACTAGTGGCATAATGGTAATATAATGAAGTTAAAATGAACTAATGGCATAAATGTAATTTTGGTGAAGTATAATTGAACTAATGGCACTTTTGTTATTTTGAAAAAGTTTAAGGGTATAAATGAAATATTGCCTTAAGTTAAGGGTAAAATGGTAATAAGATTATTTATGTGTTAATTGTGTAATTGCCCAATTATGAAGTTGAAAAATAATTATATGTAATATTGCATGCCTAGTTGGGAATTAAATTAAAAATGTTTATTTATGAATATTAATTGATATTATTTATGTGAATATTATTATACATGAAAAATTAAATTAAGTGAAAATTTATGGAATTGCAATCACCACCGGGCATATTTAATGCTCAGCACGTAGTTTTATTTCACTACGTGTAGGTACTCCGTAACAGTTTAGGAGCAGTGCATACCTCACACTTTGGAAGTGGTATGGAAGAAAGTTATTGGAATATTTAAGTATATTAAGAAGTTTGGCATGTATGTGTCTTATAATATTATTGTGGGTTTTGGACTGTAATAAACTATGTTAACTGTCATTAGTTAAGTATGTTTGGACATGCTTAATAATTGGTAGAAATTAAGTTAATACAATTGGTAAAGTAAAATATAAATTTTCAAGTTAAAGGAAAATTGACCAGATAAATAGTAACTTAGACAGTTATATGTCAATCGGTATAGTTAATAGTGAAAAAAATAGTAAATATTAAATTTGATAATTAATTATTAAGTATTAATAGACTTAAGTAAGTTGACTATTCACATAGTATTATTCATACAGTATTATACATACGGTACTATTCACGTATACGGCACTATTCACATATATGGTACTATTCAAAAAATAAATAAATTTATCGGTTTTAATTAATGGTCTATTTAATAACCTGATTAGTTTAATTAGGTTAACCGGATTAAAAGGAACAGTTATTTAATCAGATAACAAAGTATTAGAGTGTATGTTAGTTCAGTGCGGTGGCACCCGGTATTCATATCACAGCGCTACATCCCCTCACTAACACTTTAGTTCCCTTACAATCACAGAGTACCACTCTCTTCCTCTTACAGTCTACTACCGCGTTATATTTACTTAGTCAATCCATACCCAATATTAAATCAAACTCATCAAAAGGCAACTCAATCAAATCAAATGGAAACACACTATCCTGAACTACCAATGAACAACCCCTATACACCTTGTTCACATTCACATTATTCCCCAGAGGACTTGATACACATATGTCATATTTCAAACATTCAGCATTAGGTATTCTATCACATATCTTTTTAGAACACACATATAAATGAGTTGATCCAAGGTCAACTAATGCAAACATTTCTACATAATAGAGTAGAAAAGTACCTGCTATAACTTCAGGTGCATCCTGCTCCTCCCGAACCTTCATCGCATAAGCCCGAGGTGGTGCCATAGTAGGTCTATTCACTGTTTCTGAATCAGCTACACCTCTGGACTGGCCACCTCTGCCTCTTCCTCTACCTCTTCCTCTATTAACTGGAGGTAAATTAGAATCACCTCTACTCTGTTCCTGCTGATTTCCAGTTACATCATACGCCTTTGGACAGTTGGCTAAGAAATGCTCAGTACTTCCACACCTAAAACATGCACTGGTTACCTTCCAACATTCTCCTCTATGTCTTTTACCACAATGGGGACACTCATGCACTTCATTCTTGGTACCAGATGTCGTTCTACTAGATCCGGATACAGAAGATGCTCCTCATTTCTTACCCCTTGCTGCTGAACTAAACACAAATTCTGCAAGTGGTGCCATCTGAAATTCTCTTGGTCTCTTGCCAGCATTAGACCCACCTCGATTGGAATTCCATCTCTGCATCCTCTCTCTTTGAACTCCTAATGACCTCTCAGCATGCATAGCGTCTTGAACTATCCGATAGTAGCTTACATTCTTCTCGGTAGTCAGTGAGATCAGTAACGCCTTAATCTCTTCAATCAGGCTTTCTTCAAATTGCTGACACCTGAACTCCTCAGTCAATACACCCTTTGTTGCATAGTTACTCAATCGGCAGAACTCTTTCTCATACTCTGCTACAGTCATTGTTCTCTACCTCAAATTCAAGAATTGCTTCCAATTGGCCTCTCTATATGCCTTGGTCACAAACTTATTTCGGAACTCTCTTTCAAAGAATCCCCTGGTGATCGGATCCGGAAGCATAGGATGCTGCAGAACTAACTTCCACCAGTCATATGTTGCACCCTGTAGCAGTGATATTACACATTCTACTCATTGATCCCGAGGACATTTGATCTCTCCTAGAACCCTCTGCACCTTCTCCATCCAGTATTCTGCTTTTTCATACTCGTCCAACCTTGTACCATGAAACTCTTTCGCTCCATGCTTTCTTAATGATTCCACTGGAGCCTTCGGTGCCATCATTCGATCCAGCACTCTAGCCATGTCTTGCGACATCTTTAACAGAGCCTCCATTGGAACCATCGGAACCTCATTTCCAAAACTGACTGGCCTTGATTGCCCAGACCCCGTCACGTCTACTTCCTGGGGATTAACGCTTTCGGGCATTTTTTCTCCCAAGTGATGATAAGGGTTGTCACTAGGATCCATCGATCTGCACAATTTACACAAGGACATCTGCATTAGGTCAACATGCCTATACACATCCTAACTACCCAATTACCCAGAAAAGACTAAACCTAGGCTCTGATACCACAACTTGTAATGCCCATTCCCGACTACTAGGTTAGCTCCGCTAATGCAGTTAGGAACAGCCGCTACACATAACACAATCACATTTCACTATCCGTGACACAGACACACATGCATACTTTACTATCACAATTTCATGCCAACATTACGAATAATAAAATTTCATCATCAAGCATACATTCTAATGCATCATATATAGTAGGTTCCCATGCCATCCGACATACTCACACACTTACATATATACAAGCATTCTTTAAGTTTACAATACTTGGTTATAATAGCTTTGCATAATATCTATTGCCAAAAATAATATCTTACATAACTGGTACAAACACATAGCTAACCCCCAAAACCTAAATTAAAGATGTGGCCCTAGTGTTGACCGTTGCTAACACGGATTTATCCTTCCAAAATCACCTCGCGTCAAAACCTGTACAGATTAAAAAGAACCCATGCTATGCGATTACGCTTAGTGGGGAACACATATATAACATACAGGCTCAATCATAGCATTAATATTAAACATGCATCATACTAGAATCATGCTTAGGCCTACAAGTTTAAAACATTTATATATCATTTCACTCACATCATTGTCATTAATTCATATTTCCTAAAGCATGCATTGATTGGCATATACAACTACTTAATCACATGTCTGAAAAGCATACATAGGTTAACATAGATTCGTCAAATACAAAGCATTCATACATCAACTTAACCATTAAGTTTGTCTTTATTTAGGTTTGCCTGCAATTCAAAGACGCGGATAACGGGTATCACATTGGTACCCCTGAGGTACTATAATTTCACTGTATTTGTGGATACACATATACGCATTTGTACCCTAAGGTACAGTAACTCAATAGATCAATATTCCACATTAATGAATCCAGCAAGGATTTTTTTTTGCATTGTGATTCCAGAGGAATTGGACGCATTGGCCTACAACACTTGACCCTATAGGCATGCCTAACTATCCACTACTTGACTCGTAGGATAAAGTTGATTAGTTCCATTATTAATTTCATAGTTGTTAAATCCAATAGTGCATACACAAACCAACTTTAACACCCCCAACTCCCATACGTAGTATTTCGAAGGGCAAGAGCTACAGTGAGTAGAATGTGCCACCAGACAAGGACACACATGGCAATGCAGAAATCAGAGTAATAAAATTTCTGAAATCATAACCTCAAGACATGCACATCCTAAACTTATCTCACATACACCATCATTCGCACTAAAGATTATTACATCTCAATACAATTGCTAACTAATTAAACTTAATTACAAACCGACAATCAATAAAAACATTCTATAACTTCTACCAACTCATTGGCCAAAGTCACAAAGAACCGCTGCGCGACTCTGATCTCCTAACCTGCATGGACAAACAACCGTGCTAAGTGATAACGCTTAGTCGGGCGAAATAAATAATGGGCAGCCACTCACAGTGCTTGCCGAGGCAAACACATGTAAATCAATATATATATATATATATATATATATATATATATATATACGTATTCATAAAGTACATTTACTAAGCTCTCAACGATAACAAACATGCATATCAAGTATTTCAATAATTCTTTCTACAGGCATCATGTAGACAAGCATACTCATAACCCTTGAACAGATTAATAATATGTAGTATTCACATATGATCTCTTATGCAATTAGAACTTATGCATACATGCTTATCAGAACAACCAGTACTTGTTACTTCTCTTCTCAATTAATAGATATCGCCTTATTATACAAAGCACAGGGGTATCCGCAGATATGACACCTTTCCACATAAATGCACATAAAAGATCCAGAACAGAGGGGTGCGTAATGCACAAGTCAATTGGCATTTATCACAAATGCACCCAATATTTATTCACATAATCATTTTGCAAATCATCACAAAACCTATCAATTTAATTCACATTAATTTCACTCTTTTAGTTGCCTGCTAAGTCATAGGGGTGGATAAGCGAGTGAACACATCACGGTACTTTATGGGTACGAATCGAAAAGCAACATCACATTTTCCCATTCAAAAACATTTTACAGAGGGGATCTTAAACAAGATCCATACACATTAAGGTTCGCGAGGAACCAAACGGGGACCTGATCAGGGTCCAAATAGAACAGAGGGCTGCAGCTAACAGAACTCTATAGGCATGCCTATCTATCCACAACTCGACTAACGCAGGCTAAATTTTCATATTATTATTAAATTCATTCACATTCTACACATACATACACATGTGTTCATTAAATACTTGTAACCTTCCTTTATAATCACTTAAGCACATGCATTCGTATACGGGCATATCATTTGCACTATTTATACTTAACAAATTCAACTCAATATATTAATATAGCCATATTATTGGGCATCATGCATTCCTTAAGACTTAACAATCGAATCACATTTCACCTCTTACCATGTGTAAGAACATTTGAATAAATCGTATTTTACTTATATTATTTACTATATTTTTTCTTTATAATATGCATTATTAAATTTAATCGTACACCCATGAACTCAATAGCCAAGCCCACTTATCATGATTATCAAATTCACAACAAAAAGTACCAAATATATACCTTCTTATAATTCGATCCTGTCATATGAACATATCAAAATCTTCTTAGCATTCAATATCTTGTTTATATTTAACTTACCGACCAGTTCACTTTCCTTCATATACATATATTCATACATAAAATAGCCATAGCAATTTAACTTCTTAATTCAAGTATTAATCTTATTGCAAAACATATTATACACTATATTAAGGTTGTATATACGTATTAAACAAAACAATCCATATATGGAACTGCAATTTGATGCTTAATTAAGGAAAATAGGAGAAGGAGAATTCAGAAATCCAAAAATCCACAACAGAAGCATGTTACACGGCAGTATGGTAAACCATTACCACCGTGTAAAGCGCTCCATACAGTGGTATGGAAGACCCAATGCTGTGCAGTAAAGCAGAGTTCAACGATGCACATCAGTAAGCATTTACACAGCGGTATAGAAGTTCCTTACTGCCGTGTAAATGTTATATGGCGGTATGGAGTTTGCTTACCACCATGTGGCCCGATAAATAGGCAGACTAGAATGTGATCACACGGCGGTATGGACTATCCTTACCGCCGTGTGAATCAACGAAAACCCAGATTTTCCAAAAAAAATAAAGGTTTCTCTCCACAAATTAATCCCCAAATTTCCATACACACAATCAATACAAATTTTATATGCTTTAAAACTCATCTAATCAAACAAACTTTACACATTCATCAACGCAAGTATCAATTTAATCAAAAACTCACAATTTAAAACAAAACACAAATTAACACAAACTACCAAGCCTCAATTCCTTTGCTCCTAAAAGCTCTCTTAGCTGAATTTTCTTGCTTCCAAACCCATCCAATATCCTTAGCATATGCACAAACACATACACAAAACATGAATCTAGGGTTTGACCTAATCTAAAGAGATAGAAGAAATCAAAATTTAGCCTACCTTTCCTTAACAAATTCTTCAATTAATTCTCTTGAGATAAATAACTTCATCATTCCAAATCTTGGTATTTGATTTGAGGGAAATCAATTGACATTGGAACAAAAAGGAAAAGAGGAAGAGTAGAGAAGGGAAACGGCAAACAAGAAGGGGAGAGCAGATTTTTCTGCTCTCTCTTTCTTTCTCTTTCTTTCTCTTTCTTCCTTTTATACCTCTTCAAAATCCCTTGCCACTTGTCTCACTCCCATTAGTCCAAAATAAAAATCTTGGTCTTATATCCATTTAGGTCCTTAGCTAAACTCTTCTTAGTCCTTAACCAAATATAAATTACTCACTAAACAAATTATTTCCTTTCTCGACTTAAATTCTTTTCAATTAAATCCTATTTTCATACTTTACAAATTTACCAATAGCCACACTTATCGAAACTTTCATATTAACTCTTAAGTTGTTCAATTGGTATACCAAACACTTCAATGTACACAACCCAGGGCCACTACTCATTCTCAATACACCCAATCCTTCTAGGGTACATTTCGGGGTGTGACACCAACACTAAATTCTTCACTTGCATATGTACAACACATTAACAATCCACATTGTTCTTTTACTCATCTTACAACTCTTGGATAACTTGCAATTACATCATTGACCAACAAGTATTTGCATTCTTTAATCATCATATCTATATGTATATTTGTTTCATATAATCTTGATATCATGCTCATATAAAATAGCCTCAAGCTCGGTTAAAAGCCACACAATTAACAAACAAAAATAACTAAGGGTTAAAACAGGGTACCTCACGGTCACAACCAATTTGGTTGTCAACGTGACATACTAAGTTCTTCAAAACAGAATAAAGGCCAAGGTACCTCACGATCACAACAAATTTGGTTACCACCGTGACATACCAAGCACTCCCAAAAAAGAATGCAAAAATGAGGTATCTCACGGTCACAACCAATTTGGTTACCACCGTGATATACTTCATACTTGCGGACAGAATGTTATTTATGGCACCTCATGGTCACAACCATTTTGGTTGTCACCGTGACATGCCATACTTAGTCAGGCAGAATGGAGTTCCTGCATACCTCACGGTCACAACCAATTTGGTTATCACCGTGACCTATGCAAAAACACCAAAACACAGCTCTGTTTTAACAAAGCACAGTTGTGCTCCCTATCGCAATTATCAAATCACTATCAAGACCTCAAAAGCAATTCCCTTTTTGTCATTCAAGCCGACCCAATCCTTCAATAACTTTACAATGAACACGTACTTGATTTCCATGAAGCCAATCTCATCAAAAATACATAAAGTGTAACACATACACATTCTCCATACTTAACATACCATTCAAGTATCATAAACACAACACTAACCTCTAACCTATTCCACATGATACACACTTTTGGTCTTTAAACCTAATCAACTCATTTATTTACTTCATTAAGCATTCAGATTATGAATTTAGTTCATGCTTAATCAATTACACAAGCAAATATCATCATGCCATTACACACTTAGGATTAGTTCCCAAACCTCGTTGCCTATGCTCGTAACGTTCGCTGAGCACTAGCTTCTTCGATTTTTGCCTTTCCATTGCCCTTCTTTACAACTTCCTCTACAAACCATTCCAATTTCCAGAATTGGACATAATCATCAATCCTCAATCCAAATCAAACCAAAACCAGAATGAGAAGAAGATAGAACAAGTAATTGACCACTTACCATTCAATCTTATCAATTTAATTCTTATTGCACTTAGCAATATGCATAGAATCAATATGAGAACTCTAAGGAACCTCACGGAAATGGAAGGAAGAAGAAGATGCAGAAATGGCTAAAAATATGCAATTAGTGGCCCTTTTCTCTCTCTTCAAATCAAGTTATATGCATGCCCTTAAACGAGGTGGCAGCATAAGGAAACGCCACACATAATCCACCTCAAAGTCTGCCCTCCTCTTTACCTAATTAACTCATAATTAAGTTAACTAATCCTCAATCAACTTTAATCATGCAAAACTTACAGCTTAGCCACTTAACTTTCTTTGGTTTCTCAATTAGGTCCTTACTTTTATTACAATCAAGTCCCAAATCACACAATCAATTCACACACACCCCAAATTAACCCTTTTACAATTAGGGTACATTTTCGGCCATTACACCAGGAGCGAAAGGCAGTTTTGGGCACATCTGCTTCCTTTATTTTCAACTGATGGTAACCCGATCTTAAATCAATCTTTGAAGACACACCTAAACCTTTTAACTGATCAAACAAATCTTAAATGTGAGGAAGAGGATACTTGTTCTTGATTGTCAATTTGTTCAACTGTCTATAATCAATGCATAGCCTGAGTGATCTACCCTTCTTTTTCACAAATAATACTGGTGCTCCACATGGCAATATACTCGGCCTAATAAAGCCTTTTTATAAGTAATTCTTGCAACTACATCTTCAATTCTTTCAATTATGCAAGTGCCATTCTATATAGGGCAATGGAAATAGGCACAATACCTGGGGCCACATCAATAGAAAACTCACTCTCCCTGTCAGGCGATAAGCCTGGAAGTTCTTTAGGGAAGACATCTTAAAATTCACACACCGTTGGCACATCAGTCACTTTAAGAGTTTCTTTCTTTGTATCAATTGCATAACATAAGTAGGCAGTGCATCCCTTCCTAATTAACCGCTTTGCAGCAGTAGCAGTTATAACACTAAAAAGGTACTCTAATCTTTGCCCCCTATATAGTGGTCTCTTGATCATCTGTAGTTCTAAGAGTCACTCTCTTTCTTTTATAGTCAACCATCACATGATGTGTAATGGCCCTAACATTGGCTTAGAAGTATTACTGAATGTCTACAAAGTATTTAGAGTGATCACAGTGTAGAGTAGTGTATTGAGTGATGTTAACAGTAGTGAAGTTAAGAGTTAAATGTGTTTGAGGTATAGCAATCCCAGGATGGGGGACCCCCAGTAGCTATACAGCTGACCCGGCGATCGATTTTTTAAAAATTTATTATTTGATAAAATCGATTTGTGGGCCATCAGGAGTTTAGTGGAATTTGGAGTGAAAACAGAGTAAAATAGGTCTCCAAAACTCATTATGAAGTTGGCCTCTAGTTCGGTTCAAATCGAACTGAAGTTTGACTAAAATTTGACCGAATTTTTAAAAATAATTATTGAGCTCAAAAGGGTACAATGTGGGAGGTGTACAAGCTTGAAATAAGTTTTAGTAATTTTTGGCAGCTTCAGAATTGGATTTTACGACAGAATAAAAAGTGATTGAATCGATTCGGTTTAAGTGAACCGAGCCCAAATGGGCTCCGATTGAGCTAAAAATTTACAGGGAGGCAATATTTAATATTTTAAGAACAATGGAATTAGTTGGGAGTGAAAATAAATCAATGAACACATAGATGCCTATAAATAGTGGAAAATGGCCGAAAAATCAAAATTTTAGTTCAAACCGGTTGGGTCGCTTTGGTTGGACCGGTTTGCTTCAATTTCAACCTATATAAGGAAGTAGGAAGCCAGATTTCTCTAGATAAATCCAGCAGCAACTGCCTCTTTCTTCTCCTCCCTAGGCCGAATGGTATTTTCCACTTTCTTGTCCATTTTTCTTCCATTTTCATCATATGTCTCTAAAAATTTTTGGCTCCTAGACAAACTTTGGCCCCTCCAAAACATAAAGACAGTATTTGGAGTCCATTTAGAGCACTGAAAGTAATAAGGTTTAGGTCAAGATTTGAGGTAAGTCATTTGAGTATTTTTAAATGGTTTTATTGGTTATTTTGTAACTCAAGTGTGTAGAGTGCATTTATGAAGTTAATTTGTAAAAAGGAAGTATGGATTTGATGTTATGGTGTTGTTTCAATTTGGCCACCTTAGGTTTTCAAAGGGAAGGAAGTTATTTCAAGGGTTAAATGTTATGGAAAGGAAGCCTAAGGAGTAGATATCAAGGAAAAAAGGATACAATATCCTTCTTTTTCCATTATTATATTTGAGTTTTAGGTTATGTTTAAGTGTGAACTTATGATTAAGACATGTTTATTTGAATTTAACTTGATAATCATGTTTAGTGGACTTAAATAATGGTATAAACATGCTAAGAATAAATTAAATCACATTGGTATGAAATCTCATATGTAGGTTGTAACAACCCAAATCAAGCTTGGTCGAAATTGGCACGTTAAGTCGGGAATTTAAGGGTATTTCAGTAATTTGTGCATGAGGTAATAGGACAATAAGGATTTAATTGCAAAGTAATTATTAAATAAGTTAAGTGGGTGAAATTATTTGGTGTGCATATGGTGTATGGATGTAGGGTATTTGTTGTGGTTTTATCTAGTGGTTTGTGTGTATGGTACTAAGGATGGAAAATATCTACATAAGAATTATATTGTGAGGTAAGAGTATGGTGCCAAGGATTGGTAAGTCAAAGTAGTGGAAATTATGGTCCAATTGAAGCTTGCCACGTAGGATGAGTAGGTGAAGGGCATTAATGAGGAGAGAGGGAAGGGAAGAAAGCAGAATTTCTACTTCCTCTCTACGTTTCCCACTTTCATCTTTTTCCCTCTCCTTTCTTCTTTCATTTTTTGCTCTTCCTTACTTGCCCTAACGTGGATCTTCAAGAGTTTATGTTGGATTTGCTGAGTTTGAGCTGGATTTCTAGAGGTAAGTTCTTGAGTTTTGAGCGGTTCTTCTTCTTCATCTGCTACTCTATTTTTCTGGGTTTTGGATGTGGTCTGTTTGTTAGATTAAATGAGTTTTGGCTGGGTTTTTGTGCAAGATTCGGTGGAGAAAAGAGAGAGCAAAGGGAAAGAGAAGGTAGAGGTTTGAAAGAGAAGATTAAAGCTGAAAATTTCAGGTTTGGGAGCTTTGATTTCTGCATTTGAGTGTTGAGTTGTCATTGCCTATTTCTCCTTGGATCATGAGTGTGTATTTGTGTTTGCTTTCGAGAAATTTGAGTGCTTTGATATGATTTTATGCATGAATTAATTTGGGTAAATGTGTTAGTAATCCATATTATTTATTGAGATAAATTTATATGAGGGTTGGTATGGAAATGCATGAGTTTGGAAATTTCTTTGAATTTGATGTTTTATGGTGATTTTGGCAATCCTGTTCAGTTCTCATCTGACCTCTGTGTATTGTTTTTAGGATAAGTAGAGTTTTAGATCTCTAAATCATGTAATTCTTAAGCCATTAGAACCATGACTTCCATGCCATTAAAAGTCTCAGAAATGACCTTGGGCAAATACTTGCTCTAAGATCCTATAAATTTACCAAAACCGTAGTGCCTCTGTTTGGGTCGGGTTACTTAAATACTATAGGTTGTTTAGATCATATCTGAAGCAGCAGATGTCCAATGGATCTGAAATTTGGTTCATTTGAAAGTTAAAATCCTATGGAACAATTGTAAAGAAGAGAGTTTTGCTCAAAAATGAGGTTTAGACGTTTTTTTAAGCTGTACAAAATAGAGTAGTGAAGCAGTCTTGACTTTTTGCTTCTGTTTTGCTATTTTTGGGTATGTCACGGTGGCAAACAAAATGGTTACCACCGTTACCAATGCCCAGAGAAGGCAGAATGCTTAGTTTTTGGACCTCACAGTCACAACAAATTCATTACCACCGTGACCCCTTCTATTTTGACCATTTTGTGTTTTTCTTCTCGAATTGAACCCATATTGCACCGAAACTTTCTAGGATCTATCCGATGCATGTTTAAGACTATTCAATGAGTATAAGAATAGTTATCACTTGGAAAATAAACATGAATAGGATTAAGATTAATAACAAACTAATGAAATAATGATGTGTAATTGTATGTAATAGAATCAAGTCAAGTTTAATGACATTATTGAGGATTATAATACCTTAATCTATATGAGCCTGTATAATTTGAACAAAGTGTACATAATTATGAATTGAGATTAAGTTATACACACAAGAAGGATATCAAGTAAAATGAGTTTCCTTAATGTGAATATGTATAAATGTGATATGTTAAATTATGCGCCATGATATGAAGGGTATTTTAACTTAGCCAAATAATAAGTAATGTATGCTATACTGTATGTTATAGTTTATTGAATGCTATCGGGTTATGCATGTCTTATTTATGATTCACTGAGATGAATGTGAGTATGATGATGTATTACACTTAGAAACATAATTTCAATGATGCATGACCTGCTAGAGTCAAGTAAGTGGATAGTTAGGCATGCCTAATAGAGTCTTTTAGCTGCAGCACCTTTGGATGTTTAGACCCTGATCAGGTCCCCGTTTGGCTCCTCGCGAACCCTTTTTAATGTGTTCGGATCCTCACGATCCTTTTTAATGTGTTTGGATCTCGTTTAAGATCCCCTCAATAAAAATGTTTTAAATGTGATAAAAATTAAATTATTTTCGATTCGTACCCGTAAGGTACCCTTTGGCCGATTCGTACCCGTAAGGTACTGTCCGTTCACTCGTTATCCACTATTGTGAGTCAGCAGGTGCTTTATTTACCTTGGTTCACTTCGATATGATTATCAGAATGTGAAATCCGATTGAACATGATAATGATTTGAGGAATCCGTTTATATGTATACGAATGTGGATATAAGCTTGTGAATGTATGTCTTTATTATGCCAGCATGATTTTATATCCAACGTGATTATCCGCATTTGGCATATGATGTATTATAAGTTTCAAAATGCTATGTTAGTGATTCGAATATCATGTATATAGGTATGTGACTCAGGCATGTTTTGATTATATATAAGCACGAGAATCGGATCAATTATGGCTATAAGTATGTAAATTAATATGTTTAAGATTGTGAACTTGACCTCTTGAATGATATGAAGGTAGAGCTATGATATATGTTTCCTTGGTTTTTGCCATCGTAGTGATTTCGGTATGTTGACATGCGTTTACAGTGCTTGGTGTGATAACATATGTATTATGTAGTGTTATAGAGTATTGCTGTATATATGTTATATCGGTCTCTGCTACTGTAGTGATTTTATGCATGTTTAGATAGTTATAGATTATGCAATCTGCAATCTATGACTTTTTACATTTAATTGATCTGGGTAAGTGTATGCAAGTTTTAATTGTTTTTTTGCATGATGATGTTATGAATGTGATGTTATGTTATACTTTCTTTGGTCTCTTCTATTGTCTTCAGCATGTTGTCATGTGATTACGTTTTTGGCACGATATTATATGTATGAGAGTGGCACAGCGAAAGTGTTGTGCTTTGACCTTATCAGTCGGTTCTCGGCTAGTGTGTGTGTATTATGGCATGATAGTTGTATATTTAGACCTCTAGTAATCTTGCATGAGATTTGTGTGCATCATTGTATGATAGTGTAGTGCCTCAACTTCGTAACTCGGGTAGCAGTTAAAGTGTATGGGCATCTCCGCATGATAGTTGCATTACGTGTGAATTAGCATTTGGTTGGTATATGGGTACTTTGGTATGACGAATGCGTGTATATAATATGTGTCTTCGCATGATTCGCCTTCCGATATCTGATACTTCGGTGGAACCGGTAAGTGTTTATGTACGAGTTTATATGTATTTATGCAGGATATTATATGGTTATTTGTTTAGTGTTGGTTGTCTTTATTCCTCCCCATTAAGCGTTATCGCTTAGCACGGGTTCTTTTCCTGTGTAGGTGGCAGGTTTTTGGTTTTCGCTCGAGTCGCGCATCTGCAGTGTCGGCCACATAGGAGTTAGTAGTGTTTTGTATTTTTTTTTGGCTTTCGCTCCTGTCTTTCGGATTCTGTAATTTTTGTAACTTTTTGCTTATGTATTTTGTTATGTAAGGATCTTATTGTAATTAAGTTTTTAGTTATTTCCTTCATTTTATCTTTCGCCTTATGCTTCCACTGAATGATTGTATGTATGTATACAAGTTAATGTATGTTCAGCTACTGTTTCGTTAAAGTTTTAATTTTTGCGGTATCTCCGTATGTTTTTATGTATGAATCTATGCTTCTGCTTAGTGCATGTGCACTTATGTGTGAGTGAGCGTCGGGTAGCGCACCCGCCGGCACCCTTCCAACGGGAGCGACGGTGGGGGTGTTACATTTAGTGGTATCAGAGCGCCGGTTTTGTGGTTCTGGTTGCCTTTGTTTATTTGAGTGTCGAGTCTTTGTATGCGAGTCAGTCTTGTGTCGTGGCCTCATACAAATGTGTCTTGTGTCGTGTCTAGATGGAGTCTGATCCGAGTGGGAATGTGGGCGAGACAATGGAAAGTGTGAACCCAGTTGTAGCTGATCAGAGTGTTTTCGAGCATCCTTCTGTTGGAAATTCCGATCCTGTTTCTGATAATAGGACATTAGTGCAAGGGTTGATTCGGATTTTTGATAGATTGACTGCTCCTCGTGCTTCTTAAAAATTTGTTCGGAATATACCTCAGAAGAAAAAAGGATCGGGTAGAGTAGTGCCAACAGGAAAGAAGATTCGGGAAGCATCGATATGTCAACATTATCAGAAGCAACATTGGGACAAGTGTAAGAAGAAGTGGGTGGCGCCGATATGTCAGAACTTTCAAAAGCGACATCGGGGTTTGTGTCGGCTGATGACTGGAGCTTGTTTCAGATGTGACAGCATGGGACACCAGATAGTCGATTGTCCTAAGAAGATGAGTGAGAATCTAGCTCAGCAGGCTAGAAAAGATGTGGAGGAGTTGCTTCAAGCTATGCAAGCATCATCAGAATCAGTTGTAAAGTTAGATGCCTTAGAGGATTCAGCCAGAGTATCTGTCACAAACTGCAGAAAAGAGATTGAGACCGCAGGTTCTTCTGGTAAGTTGCTTTGCAAGCTTTTGTTTAAGTTGGTTTTGTTTTTTTGGGTTGTTTGGATGTAAGTGTTTAGCGGGGAAATTTCGAGGACGAAATTTCTTAAGGGGGAGAGATTGTAACAACCCAAATCAAGCCTGGTCAGAATTGGCACGTTAAGTCGTGAATTTAAGGGTATTTCAGTAATTTGTGCATGAGGTAATAGGATAATCAGGATTTAATAGCAAAGTAATTATTAAATAAGTTAAGTGGGGGAAATTATTTGGTGTACAGGTGGTGTATGGATGTAGGGTGTTTGTTGTGATTTTATCTAGTGGTTTGTGTGTATGGTACTAAGGATGGAAAATATCTACTTAAGAATTATATTGTGAGGTAAGAGTATGGTGCCAAGGATTAGTAAGTCAAAGTAGTGGAAATTATGGTCCAATTGAAGCTTGCCACATAGGATGAGTAGGTGAAGGGCATTAATGAGGAGAGAGGGAAGGGAAGAAAGCAGAATTTCTACTTCCTCTCTACATTTCCCACTTTCATCTTTTTCCCTCTCCTTTCTTCTTTCATTTTCTGCTCTTCCTTACTTGCCCTAACGTGGATCTTCAAGAGTTTATGTTGGATTTGCTGAGTTTGAGCTGGATTTCTAGAGGTAAGTTCTTGAGTTTTGAGCGGGTCTTCTTCTTCATCTGCTACTCTATTTTTCTGGGTTTTGTATGTGGTGTGTTTGTTGGATTAAGTGAGTTTTGGCTGGGTTTTTGTGCAAGATTCAGTGGAGAAAAGAGAGAGCAAAGGGAAAGAGAAGGTAGAGGTTTGAAAGAGAAGATTAAAGCTGAAAATTTCAGGTTTGGGAGCTTTGATTTCTGCATTTGAGTGTTGAGTTGTCATTGCCTAATTCTCCTTGGATCATGAGTGTGTATTTGTGTTTGCTTCCAAGAAATTTGAGTGCTTTGATATGAGTTTATGCATGAATTAATTTGGGTAAATGTGTTAGTAATCCATATTATTGATTGAGATAAATGTATATGAGGGTTGGTATGGAAATGCATGAGTTTGGGAAATTCTTTGAATTTGATGTTTTATGGTGATTTTGGCAATTCTGTTCAGTTCTCATCTGAACTCTGTTTATTGTTTTTGTCATAAGTAGAGTTTTAGATCTCCAAATCGTGTGCTTCTTAAGCCATTAGAACCATGACTTCCATACCTTTAAAAGTCTCAGAAACGACCTTGGGCAAATTCTTGCTCTAAGATCCTGCAAATTTACCAAAACCGTAGTGCCTCTGTTTGGGTCGGGTTACTTGAAGACTATAGGTTGTTTAGATCATATCTGAAGCTATAGATGTCCAATGGATCTGGAATTTGTTGCATTTGAAAGTTGACATCCTAGGTAACAAATGTTAAGCAGAGAGTTTTGCTCAAAAATGAGGTTTAGACATTTTTTTAGGCTATACAAAATAGAGTAGTGAAGCAGTCCTGACTTTTTGCTTCTGTTTTGCTATTTTTGGGTATGTCACGGTGCCAAAAAAAATGGTTACCACCGTGACCAATGCCCAGAGAAGGCAGAATGCTTAGTTTTTGGACCTCACGGTCACAACAAATTCATTACCACCCTTTTATTTTGACCATTTTATGTGTTTTTCTTCTCAAATTGAACCCGTATTGCACCGAAACTTTCTAGGATCTATCCGATGCATATTTAGGACCATTGAATGAGTATAAGAATAGTTATCACTTGGAAAATAAACATGAATAGGATTAAGATTAATAGCAAACTAATGAAGTAATGATGTGTAATTGTATGTAATAGAATCAAGTCAAGTTTAACGACATTATTGAGGATTATAATACCTTAATCTATATGAGCCCGTGTAATTTGAACAAAGTGTACATAATTATGAATTGAGATTAAGTTATACACACATGAAGGATATTAAATAAAATGAGTTTGCTTAATGTGAATATGTATAAATATGATATGTTAAATTATGTGCCATGATATGAAGGGTATTTTAACTTACCCAAATAATAAGTAATGTATGCTATACTATATGTTATAGTTTATTGAATGCTATCGGGTTATGCATGTCTTATTTATGATTCATTGAGATGAATGTGAGTATAATGATGTATTACACTTGGAAACATGATTTGAATGATGCATGACCTGCTAGAGTCAAGTAAGTGGATAGTTAGGCATGCCTAATAGAGTCTCTTAGCTGCAGCACCTTTGGATGTTTAGACCCTGATCAGGTCCCCGTTTTGTTCCTCGCGAACCCTTTTTAATGTGTTCGGATCCTCACGATCCTTTTTAATGTGTTTGGATCTCGTTTAAGATCCCCTCAATAAAAATGTTTTAAATGTGATAAAATTTAAGTGGTTTTCGATTCGTACCCGTAAGGTACCCTTTGCCCGATTCGTACCCGTAAGGTACTGTCCGTTCACTCCTTATCCACTATTGTGAGTCAGCAAGTGCTTTATTTGCCTTGGTTCACTTCGATATGATTATTAGAATGTGATATCCGGTTGAACATGATAATGATTTGAGGAATCCGTCTATATGTATATGAATGTGGATATAAGCTTATGAATGTATGTCTTTATTATGCCAGCATGATTTTATATCCGACGTGATTATCCGCATTTGGCATATGATGTACTATAAGTTTCAAAATGCTATGTTAGTGATTTGAATATCATGTATATAGGTATGTGACTCAAGCATGTTTTTATTGTATATAAGCACGAGAATCGGATCAATTATGGCTATAAGTATGTAAATTAATATGTTTAAGATTGTGAACTTGACCTCTTGAATGATATGAAGGTAGAGCTATGATATATGTTTCCTTGGTTTCTGCCATCGTAGTGATTTCGATATGTTGACATGCGTTTACAGTGCTTGGTGTGATAACATATGTATTATGTAGTGTTATGGAGTATTGTTGTATATTTGTTATGTCGGTTTCTGCTACTTTAGTGATTTTATGCATGTTTAGATAGTTATAGATTATGCATTCTGCAATCTATGACTTTCTATATTTAATTGATCTCGGTAAGTGTATGCAAGTTTTAATTGTATTTTTGCATGATGATGTTATGAATGTGATGTTATGTTATAATTTCTTTGGTCTCTTCTATTGTCTTCAGCATGTTGTCATGTGATTACGTTTTTGGCACGATATTATATGCATGAGAGTGGAGCAGCGGAAGTGTTGTGCTTTGACCTTATCAGTCGGTTCTCGGCTAATTTGTGTGTATTATGGCATGATAGTTGTATGTTTAGACCTCTAGTGATCTTGCATGAGATTTGTGTGCATCATTGTATGATAGTGTAGTGCCTCAACTTCGTAACTCATGTAGCAGTTAACGTGTATGGGCATTTCCGCATGATAGTTGCATTACGTGTGAATTAGCATTTGGTTGGTATATGTCTACTTTGGTATGACGATTGCGTGTATATAATATGTGTCTTCGTATGATTCGCCTTCCGATATCTGATACTTCGGTGGAACCAGTAAGTGTTTATGTACGAGTTTATATGTATTTCTGCAGGATATTATATGGTTGTTTATTTAGTGTTGGTTGTCTTTGTTCCTCCCCCTTAAGCGTTATCGCTTAGCACGGGTTCTTTTCCCGTGCAGGTGGCAGGTTTTTGGTTTTCGCTTGAGTCACATATCTGCAGGGTCGGCCACATAGGAGTTAGTAGTGTTTTGTATTTTTTTTGGCTTTATCTCCTGTCTTTCGGATTCTGTAATTTGTGTAACTTTTTGCTTATGTATTTTGTTATGTAAGGATCTTATTGTAATTAAGTTTTCAGTTATTTCCTTCGTTTTATCTTTTGCCTTATGCTTTTGCTGAATGATTGTATGTATGTATACGAGTTAATGTATGTTCAGTTACTGTTTTGTTAAAATTTTAATTTTCGCGGTATCTCCGTATGTTTTTATGTATGAATGTATGCTTCCGCTTAGTGCATGTGCACTTGTATGTGAGTGAGCGTCGGGTAGCGCGCCCGCCGGTGCCCTTCCAACGGGGGCGACAGTGGGGGTGTTACATAGGCCAAATGGTAACTTAAGGAATTCATAAAGTATACATGACTTTTATGGCATGTAAATAATGGTTATAATGTATATAACATGTGTAATATATGATGGGATAGTTAAAAGATTGAAAAGCAAACTTAATGAATTTGTATAAGCTTGGTTGAATGGATTATTAAAGGAAATGATAAATCTATGTTGTGAAATAAGGTATATAATTTGTAATTGTGATGAGTATAATATGAAAATAGTATGATTAAATGATTAAATAAAATTACAGTGAACATGATGAGAAGTTAATGTGTTGGCCAAATTGAACTTATATGATTTCTAAGGTGTAATTTGATGTTTAATGTTATATAATGGTATAAAATGATTAATTGATGATAATTTAGTGTGTATATAAATTTATAAGTGAAAGTGATATCATGGCCGAATGATGCTTGTCTACATATTATGTACTCTAAGTGAAATTGATGAAAAATTTTATGTTAAGTGAGTATTATGTGATCACTTGTGTTAAAATGATTAAATAAGAGAAATGAAAGTGAATTATAAGTGATATAAAAATTTTAAGGTGAAGAGTATTTGATGACCAACTGGTATATGTTGATATATTAAGTTATATAAGTGGAAATCTAATATTATTTTCCCTTAGTAATAGTCTGGTAGAAAAATCTAGTCCAGGATATAATTGGCTAGCAATAGGGATTCCACACCGCGGTATGAGTCATGGCGACTTGCTATTGATAGGCCAATGACGGTTTATCTCAGTGCAGTGTTTACTGTTTACAGTGATCAATGTTGTGCAGTGCAGTGGTGAATGGTTCTATTGGGGTAATTCTATAGTGTAGTGGGTCTGTGGGGTCCACGTCCCGCCTATCGGTCTGTAGATTTTCTACCGGGTATATACTAGGGGCATAATGGTAATTATATAATAAAATTGATTAAAATACTGATAATTATAGAAATGAGTGAAAATGGGACTAAAATGGAATAAATAGAAAGTTTAGGGCTAAAATGGTAAATTGACATGAAGTTTGGTAAAAAGTGTAATGATAAGGGTAATTTTGTAATTTGGACAAAATATGAGATTAAAATAGTAATTTAGTGTAAAAGTGATAAATTAGGGACCTAAATGTAATTTAGTGAACTTATAAGTTCAAAGGTGGAATTTAAGTGTAAAAAAGGGTAAATTGGTAATTATAAATAATTAAAAGGGGTCAAAGTAGAAATTAAGAATAAGAAAGGTTAAAAGTGTAAAATTAAACATATGTAATGGCATTATGGTAATTAAGTGTAAAATGAGGATATAAGTGGAATTAATGTAAAAGAAGGGACATGGTTGGTATTAAAGTAAAAGTGGGGACCTAGATGCAATTAATGATAAAGTCAAGGACAAAATTGGAAACCAAGGAAAAAGATTAAAAGCAAAAATGTAATTAGTGAATAAATAAGCTTAATTAAAGGATTAAAATGTAATTAGTGAATATGTAATTAAATTTATAAATTTATTGGCTAAATATGATTGATGATTTAATAGAATATAATAATAATAATAATAACTTCAAGTGAAATTAAGATTTATTAGTGGCGTAATTGTAAATATAGTGAATTGGAGTGGTAATATTGAAATTGAAGGATAAAACAAGGACTAAAGTGTAATTTAACTTAGGATGTGAGGGTAAGGGCAAAAAGGGAAATTATATGCCAAGTAATAAATTAAAGTAATAATGAAGTTAATTAGTGGCATTTTTGCAAATATGAAACAATTAAAAATAAAATAGTAAATTAATATAAAGTTTAGGGACCAAATTGTAAAATTACGATATTGAGGCTAATTAGAAGATTAAAGTGTAATTAATGAATGATATAAATAATAAATGTGTTATTGAAAATTAATGAATGAATAATTTCAGAAGCATAGAATATTATTGCATTAATAATTATTAAATGAATAATAGTTATAACTGATTTATATGTATATAGTGATTATGAATGTGTGTATCTTAATAGAGTTAAAATAATGAAGTAATTGTAAATAAGTGACAATGAAAGATAGAGAGGTAAAACTGGTGGCTATATTGTAAATTAGTGGAAAGGAATGGACTTAAATGTAAAGTGATTACGAAATGGGCTATTAAGTGAAATTGTAAAAACATTGATTTAGTTACACGCTAGTTAATTAGGGAGTGATAATAGAGATTAAAGAACTTAATAATGAGGATAATGATAATAATATTAATAAAGTGAAATGGAAAGGTAAATTTGTATTTGTGATAATTATAGAGGAATAAATTGTGAATTAGTTATGGTATGATTATTAAGGGGCCATAGTGAATTAAATTATAATATAAGATCATTAAATAAAAAATTATAAAGGATTGATGAAATTGATGATGTATTTTGCTAAGTAAAGATATAAAAAGAGTTTAATTAAGAATAATGGGAAATAATAAGTGAAGAGTTAAAATGATAGATTGTAGTGTTATCAATTTAAGGATAAAATGACTCGTAATTGGGTAAAGTTAAATAACCGAAACAAAAGATTTGATATAGTGAAACATATTAATGCAAAGAGTTAGTGTAATACAAGAGAGCTAAGGAAATATTAGGAACTTAAAGTAAGTCGTAATAGTAAACCAGTGTCACTAATATTGAAACAAGGATTATTTAATAAGTGATTCAATAAACAATATAATGTCCGAATTTGGACTGTAATTAAGTATATAGGTTGAGGAAAAAGAAAGGAATCCACAAGTGATAATATTGATACAATAAATAAAAGAATCGTTAATAGAATTGATTATAAATGGACAGACCAAATGTAATGTAATCAGTATTGAGATTATTAGTATACACAATGAAGATACCGATGTTAGAATAAAAAGATAAAGTAATTGATAATAAATAGTTATAGAAATAAAAACAAGGTAATATCAAGGATTACTAATGTAATCGATTGTTAATTGACAGTCCAATCGTAGTGCTATAATGTTAAGAGTTTTAATATAATTAATAGTGACTTTGATAATCGAATTAAAAATGTTAAAGTATAGTTCTAAAAACATAGACAAGGGGTATAGTGATAATTGACAAAAATTAAGAACGTAATAATAAAATATCATAAAAGTTAATAGTGAAAGTGATAGTGAAAGTGAAAGTAATAGTGATATTGATAATAGCATTAATAATGATTAATGTGATTACAGTGATAATGACAAAGGTAAAAATAATGATTACAGTAAAAGTGGGTTAAAACTGTCTAAAAGAGTTAGAAATTAATAATTCCATAATCCAAATAAAGAAAAATGTTTGTGTGTGCATGCATGTAGTATTAATGTGAAAAATTTAGGATATGTACCCACCACTGGATATTTTAATGCTCAGCGAGTAGAGTGTTACTGCGCGCAGATTATAGTAGTTTTGAGGAGGCCGAAGATGTAGTGCCGACCGGACGAGGTAATCAACAGCAAGGATGGATGATTTGGCATGGCATGTATACGATCGTTGTAGAAAGAGGTAAAGGTATATGATATAAGTACGTAGTTGTAGATTAGTGTATTGTTATAGTTTCGTGTATGTGTGTTGTGAATGTTATTGACGAAAAAAAAAATCTACAGAATTATCATGTGCTTTGTAGTGACTATTAGTGCAGCGCTGTGACATCCGATATCCGTATCATTTACGGGTATAAGAGTGTTACATTGATTTTGGTATCAGAGCAAAGGTTTTGGCGGTTCTAAGATCGGAGTTAGTGTAATAAGGACGAAATGATACGTATACATGCCATGAATGGGTATTGATGATAGATGTGAGTAAAGGTATCGGAGGAGACATAAGGATAGAATAATGTAGACACCAGGTCCCAAGGCAGTCTAAGATCAGGATTACCCAATGATAAAAACGATGCTTGTTCGCAAGCAAAAAGGTTAGAACTGATGATTCACTTGTCGAAAATCCTCATTTTTAAATAAAAAAGTTTTTTTAAAATTTTATTTTATCTTCTAGGGTTTCCGGTGGCCTATACGGCGCGAGCGAGGCGCAGCGCCTGCACTCGCAAGGCCTCGCGCGAGGCCGTACGTCGCATGCGGCCTCCAACTACGAGGCCGTACCTCGCGTGCGGCCTCCAACGTTAGGCCATACCTAGTGTGCGGCCACCCACTCTGTCTTGTCCCTTTCCCACTTGCAAAACGTGACTTTTTCAAAGATTTTGAAGACCATTTTTTTCAGTATTCAGGGTTTTTTAGGTGAATAGCAATGGAAAGGGGGTTTTATCCTTTCCTTTTTTGAGAAGAAGAGGGAACATAAAGGAAAATTAAGGTTTTATTAAAAAGAAAAAAAGTGTTTTTGAACAAACAAAAAAGAAAAAAGAGAGCTGGAAGAAAAAAGAAAAAAATGAAGGAGTGTTTTTGAGAGAAAATAAAAAATCTTTTTAAAGCTTTCTTTTTCCTTTGATTTTCTGGAACCCAGAAAAATATTAGGAGTTTGAGTTTAGCTTAATATAGAGAAATCCATTCCCTTACCTTGGCTTTTATCATCTAACAACAAAATCAAAAAAGCATTTATTTTCGTTTGAGTTCTTTTTGAGTTTTCTTGAGTTATTTCAAATCGATCTTAAACTTTGACAAGGGAGTCGGATCGAAACACCTTATTTTCAATATCATCAAATCTGAGGGTAAATATTTTTGGACCCGTTTTCATCATCTCATCTCATTTTATCTGTCATTATTGTTTTTAAATACTGTTGTCAATGTTGTTAAAGTTATTTTTATTATTGTGATTATTATTACCATTATGATTATCGTTTATCCACATTTTTATTCTTAATGCTCCTATTTTTACATGTTAATATTGTCATTGCTGTTATTATTATGGTTATTATTATTATTATTATTATTACTATTATTATTCTTCTTGTTCTTATCACCATCACCACTTTTAACATTATTATTATTATTATTGTTATCAATATTGTTATTATTGTTGTCGTTATTACTATTAAGGTTTTATTGTTATTATTATCATTATTATTATTATTATTATTATTATTATTATTATTATTATTATTATTATTATTGCTGTTATTATTATTTTTTTTGTTATTGTCATCATTATTATATTTTTGCATGCCTAATGTCTAATCCCTTTTGCATGTGAGTTGTTTGTGTATTAAAATAATGTACTCAGTTTAACCCTTTTCATGTCTTACATGTTAACCATGTTTTACATTTCTCTCACCTTTATGTTTATGTGCTTGATTTTGGAATTATTACAAACCTTTTTATTTTTGTTTTTCTTGCTTGGGTGAAATGTGACGTTTGCTTGTTTGAGCATCGTCGTGACCGAATGTAGGGTCACGACGCGTAGGAGGATACATCACTTGGGCGAGACCTTACCTACCCCTTGTTTGTGTGATTGTCTTTTTTTTCAAATAAAGTATTTTACTTCGTACGCGTGTAAGTTAAAAATCACGAAAATATTTTTATAACTAAATTGGAATTTTTATTAATAAATTGGGACCAGTGTCCTCATTTTTAGCCAAGGAATGCAAAATGACATGAATTAAAATGAAGAGTTAAATTTTCTTAAAAAAGCGATCACTCATCTCGGTTTTCAAGCCAATAGCTAAAATAACTCTTTGATTCCTCTTTAAGCGAGCGCGAAGGAACCAATGCTCCCAAACCAAATAAATATCCCGATTTATGTATGTCTCCTCGTTTGATTAATTTTGCTTGATTGTTTAACTTTACGTTTATATATATCTTATGGGCCCTTGTAATTAATTATTTTTGGGGCAATTTTATTGAGGTTTCTTTCATTTGGGGATTGTATTTTGTCACAATTTTCATCTTAATTTTGTTTAGCTTTTCTGGGGGATTGTATTTTTCCTAATTTCTCCTTTATAAATGGTGTGTTTGTGTGTTTACCGCTTTATTTATAGCTTTTGTTTATTGCTTTCTTAGTGATTGAAGTGTGCATTTAATAAATTGTATTAATCGTGTAAGAAGAGAGATGGAATTTTCAAATCTAAAAACTCATTTATAATTAACCAAGGCATAAATAAGAGTGGAGTTCCGAATACATTCTTTGGTTTAGACCATAGAGGTTAGATGACCTTTTTCAATTTCTTGTAAATTGGGTGGCGACTCCAAAATACCTCAAAGGTGCCTAAAGGTGTCATGAGGCTAGATAAACTTCCCCAATGTTCTATTGGGTGGGGATTCCAAAATATCTCATGTTACCCAAGCTCAAATGACGCGAACTAATCCCTCGAGACCTAGAAGCGGGCATCTTATTGAGGGCCTTCCAGGTTCGGTGCGCGTCACACATAAGTTTACAGAATTGTAAAGGATGCAGAGTATGATGGTTTATGGAAAGTAAATAGATTTTCTACAGTGTATTTAGAGTTATCACAGTGTATAGTAGTGTATTGAGTGATGTTAATAGTAGTGAAGTTAAGAGTTAAATGTGTTTGAGGTATAGCAATCCCAGGATGGGGGACCCCGAGCTAGCTATTCAGCAAACTCGGCGGTCAATTTTTAGAAAATTTATTATTTGATAAAATTGATCTGTGGGCCGTCAGGAGTCTAGTGGTTAAATTTGGAGTGAAAGCAGAGTCAAATAGGTCTCCGAAAGTTATTCTGAAGTTGGCCTCTAGTTCGGTTCAAATCGAACCGAAGTTTTACTGAGCTTTGATTAACTTTTTAAAAATAGTTATTGAACTCAAAAGGGTACAATGTGGTAAGTGTACAAGCTTGAAATAATTTTTAGTCATTTTTGATAGCTTCAGAATTTGATTTTATGGCATAACTAAAAGTTATTGAATCGGACCGATTTAAGTGAACCGGCCCTAAATGGACTCCGATTGAGTTACAAATTTGTAGGGAGGCTATATTTGATATGTTCAGAATAATGGGATTGGTTGAGAGTGAAAATAAATTGAGGAACATGTAGATGCTTAGAAACAGTGGAAAATTACAAAAAAATTTAAATTTTGGTTCAAACTGGTTGGATCGGTTCGGTTCAATTTCAGCCTATATAAGGAAGTAAGAAGCCAGATTTCTCTAGAGTAATCGAGCAGCCACGGCCTCTTTCTTCTTCTCCCTAGGCCAAATGGTATTTTCCACTTTCTTCTCCATTTTTCTTCTATTTTCATCCAATCTCTCCCCAAATTTCTGCCTCCTAAACAAACTTCAGCCCCTTTAAAACATAAAGACAGTATTTGGAGTCCATTTAGAGCATTGAAAGTGGGATAAATCGAGTGTACAAGGTTTAGGTCAAGATTTGAGGAAAGTACTTAGAGTATTTTTAATTCGGTTTATTGGTTATTTTGTAACCCAAGTGTGTAGAGTGCATTTATGAAGTTATTTTCTAAAAAGGAAGTATGGATTTGCTGTTATGGTGTTGTTTCAATTCGGCCACCTTAGGTTTTCAAAGGGAAGGAAGTTATTTCAAGTGTTAAAGGCTATGAAAAGGAAGCCTAAGGAGTGGAGAATAAGGAAATAAGGTTAATGGATACAATATCCCTCTTTTTCCATTGATTATCTTTGAGTTTTAGGTTATGTTTAAGTGTGAACTTGTGATTAAGACATTCTTAATTGAATCTATCCTGATAATCATGTTTAGTGTACTTAAATAATGGTACAAACATACTTAGAATATATTAAATCACATTGGTATGAAATCTCATACGTAGGCCGAATGGTAACTTAAGGAATTCATAAAGTATACATGACTTTTATGGCATGTAAATAATGGGTATAATGTATATAACATGTGTAATGTATGATGAGATAGTTAAAAGATTGAAAAGAAAACTTAATGAATTTGTATAAGCTTAGCTGAATGGATCATTAAAGGAAATAATGAGATATATTGTGAAATAAGGTATATAATTAGTAATTATAATGAGTATAATATGAAAATAGTATGATTGAATGAATAAATAAAATTAAAGTGAACATGATGAGAAGTTAATTTGTTGGCCGAATTGAACTTATATGATTTCTAAGGTGTAATTTGATGGTTAATGATATATAATGGCATAAAATGATTAATTGGTGATAATTTAGTGTGTATGTAAATTTATGAGTGAAAGTGATAGCATGGCCGAATGATGCTTGTCTACATATTATGTAATCTAAGTGAAATTGATGAAAAATGTTATGTTAAGTGAGTATTATCTGATAACTAGTGTTAAAATGATTAAATAAGAGAATCGAAAGTGACTTATAAGTGATATGAAAAGTTTAAGGTGAAGTGTATTTGATTACCAAGTGTATTTGATGATCAAATGGTATATGTTGATATATTAAGTGATATAAGTGGAAATCTAATATTATTTGCCCTTAGTAATAGTCTGGTAGAAAAATCTAGTCCAGGATATAATTGGATAGCCATAGGAATTTCATGCCGCAGTACGAGTCATGGCAACTCGCTATTAATAGGCCAATGACGGTCTATCTCAGTGCAGTGTTCAGTGGTTACAGTGATCAGTGTAGTGCAGTGCAGTGATGAATGGTCCTGTTGGGGTCATTCTATAGTGTAGTGGATCTGTGGGGTCCACGTCCTGCGTATTCGGTCAGTAGATTTTCCACCGGATATATAATAGGGGCATAATGGTAATTATGTAATAAAATTGATTGAAATAGTGATAATTGTAAAAATGAGTGAAAATGGGACTAAAATGGAATAAATGGAAAGTTTAGGGTAAAATGGTAAATTGACATAAAGTTTTGTAAAAGTGTAATGATAAGGGTAATTTGGTAATTTGGACAAAATATGAGGTTAAAGTGGTAATTTAGTGTAAAAGTCATGAATTAGGGACCTAAATGTAATTTGGTGAATTTGTAAGGTCAAAAGTGGAATTTAAGTGTAAAAAAGGGTAAATTGGTAATTAAAAGGGTTAAAAGTGAAAATTAAGAATAAGTGAGATTAAAAGTCTAAAATTAAGCATATATAATGGATTAGTATCTGGACACGATAGATCATTTGATAGTGCAAGGTAGCCACATCAGTTGTTTGAACTTAGTCAGCTCCAGTGATATGGATTTGTACACTTAGATTGTCAAGGATGTGAAAATCCTGTAACCTCATATTGAAGTTAGGATAAAAAGTGAACATGACCGTTCCAACATTCAGAGAGGTTTGAACTATGCTAATAACAGCTTGAGAGTAGTTTAAGTATCTAGTATAAAGAAAAGCAATCCTAGTAAAGACAGGAAGACCTTTGCGCCCATGATATGTAATAGCAATTCTAATAGATCCAAAGTGAATATGGGTCAGAGCTCAAAGAATCCAATCAGAGATAGATTTAGAAGGTACTTTAAGGATTATAAACTGTTCTTTTCCACTAGCTTTTATTGGATGTTGGCTAAAGGAAAAGGATTGGACATACTATTTAACTTGAGATCTGGGTTGTCGGACGAGAGCTTTAATACTAGAAATAACATTAGTTCTGGATTTTGCAAAAGCATCATATGGGTTAAGAAAAGGGAGATGGGAGTCTTGGATTTTCTGTGAATCATCCAAGAAGTTTAGTTTATAGTGGTAATTAAGTTTCTGAATGGTTTTTGGTTTGAGTGAAAAAAAAAAGATCGAGAAGAAGAAGAAGTTCTAGGTGTAGACATAAAAGAAGAAGTTATGGGTGTAGACATATCAGACATGGTTAAGGCTTTCTCTCTCATCACACCAACTTAAACATCAATCTCATGGCACCGATACCAAGTACCCCGAGGCATGAAATAAACCAGCCGAGAAGTCACTTATGACTATCCAAATAAATTGCTCTCTTGGCCAACTAGTGGATTGTCCTCTTAGACAAACACAACACAATTCATTTCATACCTTGGAGATAAATAATAGGATTCAAGAATGATGGTTAAGAATATTGTAATGATAAGAGAAGAGAAGCTTCGAGATTCATATTGAAAGAAAACTTAGGTTTTTATTTTTTTTAAGCTTATCCTTCTTAAAGGATTACAAACATATTTATAGTGCTTTCATAAAGAAAGCTTACATCATTACTTACGTAGATTATCACTAACACTTATTTTTACAAGATAAGATAAGGAGGAATCTATTCCTTTTACAAAGATACTTTATTTAATGTAGCTTTACTAAAGTAGTTTTAGCATTAATCCTTGTGGATCTGGTTGATGGGCTCATGGGATGGAGACATGTTCATGTCTTTTGGGTCCGAATCATGTATGCCAAGCTATGGGGTCCAGTCAAGATCATCATTATTATCTTTAGTCTTCTCTTCTTGCTTCAGTTGATGGTCTAGTGTTGACAGAAAGTTTTGAGCCGTAGAAGCATTACCATCATCAGGAAGGCTTAAAGCAAAGTATGGGTCTTGGGAATCCTGAAATAGCAAGTCCAAATAATTAGGCCTGAGAGATGACTCAGCAGTGTTATATGCTAGCGGATGTAACGAAGAAGGATCAATATTGTTAAATTTATAGAGCATGTGATGGAGGGAGGCCTTGACAGAAGGATTTGTCAAAAGATTAGGATTTTCAATTGTTTGCTAATGGAAAGCTTGAGGTTGTGTCCAAATGGAGTCTTGGGAAGGATTCTAAACATAGGGTCGAGTGAAGAAGTACACAACAGAATAATCCGTTGCTTGTGATTCAGTTTTTCGCCATAACTGGAGAGCTTGAATTCTTCTCAGGAATTCATGATGCCACCAAGAGAGAGGAGCATACCATTCTAGGAATGACCAGTGGAATGAGCCTTGTTGATCTGGGTTAGTGAGAATTTCATATATTTTAACAAGTGGAAATATAACAGAATGAGTATAAAGCACAGAAAGGCACCAAAGGAACCAAATTTCTTCCTCATAGCATGGTAAATCTTGATAAACCTTGAAGAGAATAGACCATGGTTGATCAATATGAAAGTAGTTTTCATTTGGTGAGACATTTCTTTTGATAGTGAACAGATAGTTTAATGTGTGCAGGTGTGGTGATAGAACATCCAGAGGGGTTAGATTCTTTTCGTGTGGTTGGGAGGTTCTGGAAAGGATGTTGGGATTTTCTGGGACTGGGATGTGGTCTGAATCTATTAATAGTGTAAACTAATGATAAGGTGGTAATGGTGGTGATAGGTTTTGGTTTTGGAGGTAGTCTGGAAAGATAATCTGGAATCAAGTTCTTGTCGCCTTTTATATGCTCAACCTGAAAGTTGTACTTGCTAAACCGTTCAGCCCATCTGAGAAGTTAGTGATGTGGAACAGACTTTCCTTTGAAGGAAAGCATCTTAGGGAAAGATGAACAGTCCATGACAACTGTAAAGTGACGTCCAATAAGATGGAATTCAAATCTTTTTATGGCATACTTAACTGTTAAGATTTCTTTAAAGGTGGAATGATAATGGCATTCAGATTCTTTGAACTGTCCACTTGCATATCGACAAATGTGTCGGATACTGTCTTTTTCTTCCAAAAGGATTGCACCCCCGCATTCATCACTTATGTCTGTGTGAAGATACCTTTTTCCTGTGGAATGAATGTGAAGAGGTGGCAGATTTTGAGTGATTGCTTTTATCTTTTGGATTGATTGGAAGTGAGTGGTCGACCAAGGTGGAGGCTTCTTTTTCAAAAGCTGAGTGAGTGGCTTTGAAAGGTGATTGAAATGGGGAATGAACTGTCAGATGTAATTGGCTATTCCAAGAAACTGTTGAACCTATTTGTGTGACAGGTGGCTATCAGGGAATTTGAGAAGTTATTTGCCTAAGTGGGGCTGTGGCTGGTAAGCGCCATTGATAAAATGCATCCCTAAGAAATCAATTTCTTCTTTGGCAAGAATCATCTTGGAAGGGGATAACATAATAACATGTTCCTTGGTTAGATTGATGAATATCTGAAGATGTTTCTGATGGGTATGGATATCAGGTGAAAAGATCAAAATCTCATCAATATAAATCAAGGCAAATGATAGAATTGATTTATAACACGTATCATGGTCTGTTGGAAAATGGAGGGTTCAGTTTTAAGTCCAAAGGGCATGACAGTCCATTAGTAATGGAAGTTAGGAATACAAAAAGTAGTCTTTGGTCGATCCACTGGTGCAATGCCAAGTTGCCAGAATCTAGCTTTAAGGTCAAATTTGGAAAAGATACGGGCATTGTGAAGGAAGGGGAATAGTGAGGAAATATTAGGCAAAGGATATTTGTTGTCCTTGAGAAAGGGGTTAAGAGGAGTGCAATCGATGACAGGTCTTTTTTTTCCACGCATTTGTTCTGAGTGCTTGTTCACATAGAAGGCCTGACAAGTCCAATTTGACTGAGTGGGCTCAATGAGTTTTCAGGCCAGCAATTGGGTACATTCTTCTTGAGCCAAAGAAAAGTCTTCTGGAGTCATACTAGGATGGATAGCTTTAATGGGGTTAACATCCTCTAATTTTTTGAAGGGTAAGTTGACAAAGAATTCAGGACGAGTCCACAAAGGTTTTGGATATGAGAGGTAGCACAATAGTGGGTTTCAAGCTGGGTTTGGATAGCTTGGAATGGGTTTGGGCTTTGGATAGTAAATAAGGTTGGTGTAGTGGAATAAGGCTGAAAGTATTTCTTGTGCCGGAGTCCAGTGGGTTGGATATGGAGTTTGGACATTTGCAACAATGCATCAAACCCAAGTACAAGATCTTTTCCAGAGAGTTCAGAACCAAGAGCATGAACCCAAACAAAAAAGTCAGGGAATAATTGGATCTTGATGGGTTGCTTTGTTTTGAGGTTAATGGTAAGGATACCCTAGTTTACTTCTTGAATGTGTTGAGCAAAAGGTTTCCAAAAGGATTCTGGGAGGACCTTTGGATTAAGAATGGTATTATGCACACTAGTGTCAACAAATGCAATAACATTGATGGGTCTGGCAAATTTGTTTGAGAAAATCTTGCCAGGAACCAAAGGAATCGGGTGTGAAGAGGAAATGGATTTAAGGGATAGTTCTAAACTTGGGATAGGTAAAGGTTTAACAGCAGCAATATCAGTCAGAGGTTCTTCTTCAGAGTCCTCATCTGAAAAATCAGAATAATAATCTTAAACTGCAAAAAGGGTGTAGGGGTTTGCATCAACATCAATTGAGAATAGTGATTCAACATCATCATTTTGAAGATCAATGGGAGAAGCTTGTTGAATTTGCTGAATAAGCTTCAGGGACTTCTTCTTGTTAGGACAAGATTTTGTAAAATGTCCTTTCTTGCCACAAGCATAGCATCTATCTCCTTTCTGTTTGAATCTTTTCAATCTGAAAAATTGTATTTTCCTTTTTCTTCTTGGAGGATAAACTCGGCGAGATTTCTTGGGGAATATGGACTGCTTGTGAGGTTTACAAGAGCAATATTTCTGCGAAAAACACTTAATTATGCCCGCTTTGAGCTGCGAATCTTTTCCTTTTTTATGGTACCAAGTACCCCGAGGCATGAAATAAACTAGCTAAGAAGTCACTTATGACTATCCAAATAAATGGCTCTCCTGGCCTACTGGTGGACTGTCCTCTTAGACAAACACAACACAATCCATTTCATTCCTTGGAGATAGATAACAAGATCCAAGAATGATGGTGAAGAATTTTGTAATGAGAAGAGACGAGAAGTTTTGAGATTCATATTGAAAGAAAACTTTTTTATTTTTTTCAAGTTTTTCCTTCTCAAAGGATTACAAACATATTTATAGGGCTTTCATAAAGAAACCATACATTATTGCTTACGTAGATTACCACTAACACTTCTTTTTACAATATAAGATAAGGAGGAATCTTTTCCTTTTACAAAAGATACTTTATTTAAAGTAGCTTTACTAAAGTAATTTTAGCTTTAATCCTTGTGGCTCTAGTTGATGGGCTCATGGGATGGAGACATGTTCATGTCTTCTGGGTCTGAATCATGTATGCCAAGCTGTGCGGTCCAGTCAAGATCATCATTATCTTTATTCTTGTCTTCTTGCTTCAGTTGATGGTCTAGTGTTGATAGAAAGTTTTGAGCCATAGAAGCATTATCATCATCAGGAAGGATTAAAGCAAAGTATGGGTCCTGGGAATCTTGGAATAGCGAGTCCAAATAATTAGGCCTGAGAGATGACTCAGCAGTGTTATATGCTTGCGGATGTAACGAAGAATGTTCAATATTGTTAAGTTCACAGAGCATATGATGGAGGGAGGCCTTGATAGAAGGATTTGTCAAAAGTTTAGGATTTTCAATTGTTTGCCAATGGAAAGCTTGAGGTTGTATCCATATGGAGTCTTGGGAAGGATTGCAAAGATAGGGTCGAGTGAAGAAGTAAACAATAGAATAATCCCTTGCTTGCGATTCAGTTTTCTGCCATAACTAGAGAGCTTGAATTCTTCTCAGGAATTCATGGTGCCACTAGGAGAGAGGAGCATACCATTCTAGGACCTGCCAGTGGAATGAGCCTTGTTGATCTGGATTAGTGAGAATGTCATATATTTCAACAAGTGGAAATATAACAGTATGAGTATAAAGCACAGAAAGGCACCAAAGGAACCAAATTTCTTCCTCATAGCATGTTGAATCTTGATAAACCTTGAAGAGAATAGACCATGGTTGATCAATATGAAAGTAGTTTTCATTTGGTGAGGCATTTCTTTTAATAGTGAAGAGATGTAGATAGTGAAACAAATGGCGGGTAGCATATAGTTTAATGTGTTCAGGTGTGGTGAGAGAACATGCAGAGTGGTTAGATTCTTTTCGTGTGGCTGGGAGCTTCTAGAAAGGATTTTGGGATTTTCTGGCACTGGGATGTGGTCTGAATCTATCCATAGTATAAACTAATGGTAAGGTGGTAATGGTGGTGATAGGTTTTGGTTTTTGTAACACCCTTATACCCGTAATTATACAGATATCGGATGTCACAACACTGCATTGACAGTCACTACAATGCATTCTATAGTTCTGGAATTATTTGTTTTTTTTTTTGCATCAATAGTAAACACAAACATATACATATACAAAAATATAACAGTACACTAACATACAGATCACATACCCATACCATTACTTCTCCCTACTGCGATCGTATATATACCATGCCGATCCTTCAATCCTTGCTGTCAAGAATTCCTTCTATTCTCACTACACCTTCAATCCTTGCTGTCAAGAATTCCTTCTACCCCAAACGCCCGCTTTTACGGCAATCAAGAGAGGTTCATAAAACTTGTAAGAAATTACAAGTGCATCCATTTTGGGCAACAAGGAGTTTTCTTGGAGTCGCCACCCAATAGAATATTGGGAAAGGTCGTCTAGCCTCAATGAGCCTAAGACAGCGCTGCTATGTCCATTTTGGGCAAGCCAGAGGGGTCTTGGAGGTACCATCCTAATAGAACATTAGGATGTCCCTCTTGCCTCGCGGAGCCTGGGACTCTGCAAGTTAAAGCCTTTTTACGGGACACAAGAGGTGTCTTGGAAGTCCCATTCTAATGGAACATTGAAATGGTCCTCTTGCCTCGTTGAGCCCAAAGACCAGAGAGGGTTCAAGACTTTCCATTTATTCATACCTTGATTAAGTTTATAATTGAGTTTTAAATTTAGCGTTTCATCCCATTTCTCATTCAATTTTAATGCAATTTAATTAAAGCACACGTCAATCATATAAAGAAAGCGGTAGATAAAGTAAATAAAAGCGCATGACGATAAATTACAATAAAACTAGGGGCAGAATACAACCCCCATTGGTAAATAAAATACAATTCATACATAAATCGGGCTATTTATTAAAGATGAGGACATTGGTCCTCTCATGCATAATTAAAGAAAATAATTTTAATGTGATAATTTATTTTGGATGAAAAAGTTAGGACATTGGTCCCATTTTATTTAGGAAAAAAATCAAATTAATTAATATAAATATTTTTGTGATTTTTTAATTAATGTGCATAAAAAATAATTTATTACAAATTAGATATTAGAAATAAAATAATGAAAGCAAAGTAATGAAAATAATAAAAAAAATTAGCAAATCAACTCCCAAATGGATTTTCAAATCTTCATGGGCTCCCACTTGGTATGAAAAATACTCACACATAAAAAATAAGTATTGAAATAAAAAAAACAAATAAAAGCCATGTTAGTAAGAAAAATGAATTTAAAAATACACTATAAAAATAGAGCAAATAAAAATGCATCATGTGTGACAAATCAATTAAAATTACATAATAAAATATGCAACATAACTAATTAACAATTTAGCATGCATAAAAATAATAACATAATAATAATAAAATTCAACATGCATAAACAAGCATAAAATAAAGATGATAGAATTTAACATGCATAAAAACACAAAATAACAACAAAAACATCCAATCATGCATAAAAAGTATAATATACATAAAATTCAGTATGCATAAAACATAAATAATAATGCTAATAATAATGATACTAGTAACAAATTATAGTAAAAGTAATAAAAATAACAATGGTGATAATAATAACAACAAAGCATAATAACAACCAAGGATATGCATAATCAATAAACATGCAAGAACAATAGGAAATAAAATTAACATGGCATGTTTAAGGCATGATAATAATAATACCAATAATAATATGGACAATCACATAAGCACATAATAATAATAATAATAATAATAATAATAATAATAATAATAATAATAATAATAATAATAATAATAATAATAATAATAATAATAATAATAATAATAATATAATATATGAACAATTCAATATGAACAATATGAACAATTAAATAAGAAATAAGAAATAATAAAATAGATCTAAGAGAATTTACATGGTAACTAATTAAATAAAAAAAAAAGAATAAGAAAATAAGAAGAAAATGATAGAACTAAAAGAATTTACTTGTTAACTAATTAATTGGAAAAAAATTAAATTAAAAATTAAATTAAGAAATTGAGCCAAAAATATTTACCCTCAAAATATATCTTGAAAAAATGAAGGTAGATGATCCAATTCCTTTTCTTGATTGTAAGAATAAAATTAGAAAAATAAAATATTGAAAATGAATTTTAACTCAAGAACAAATAATTGATTTATTTGTATCAAAGTAAAAAATTGTTAAATGAAAAGAAGAAAATTCCCAAGAACAAAAATTATTCTTTTTGCCTTAAGAATTAACTTGGAGAGATCCTTTAGAAACTTGAGAGATTTTTTTTTTTTTAGAGAAAAAAGAAGAAAAAAATTTTCAAAAAAAAATCCCCCCATTTTCCTTCCTAAATTCCCTTTTATTTTTTCCCAAAAATTCAGATTTTTTAATTAAAGAATTAAATTAAATTAACTCCAATAATCACTAAGAACTGCAAAATTTCAAGGGTTAGGGATATAAAATGTTTTAGCATTGAATTCTCTTTAAAAATTGAAGAAAAAATGAATTTTTGAGCAAAAACGTCAAAATCGGCAGCAACGGGCGACAAGGGGGCGAGAGACGGGCATCGCTGCGCCCAGCTCGCGTGCAGAATGCGCGCGCAATGCCCTGGACGTCGCCCGCACATACGGGTGACGCTCAGGGCGTCGCTCGCCTAACGCAGCGCACGCTGGGCGCTGCGCGGTGCTCAGCATGCCGGTGAGCGAGAGACATTCGCCGAATTTTTTTATTTTATTTTTTTAAAATACGTTTTTATTCATTCTTAACAAATCAAAACGACAAGGAAATTATCACTTCCAACTTTCATTCTTTTTGCCTATAAATCGGCACACTTAATTTCATCATTGGGTAATCCTGATCAAGGCTACTCGGGACCCGGTGTCTACAGTTGCCCCCAATTTTGGGGAGGCTAGTGCGTGGGTGCCTAGGTGAGCTAAAAATCCGGAAAGGGAAAGAAGCGCGTACTTGAGGCGACAACCTTTCAGCTGCTCCCTCAGGAACAGTGTTGTGATTTGAACTGTGAGTATCCTCTTGAGTTGCACTGAGTCACTGACAAGACTACAAAGTGCCGGGAACCATCCTAAGACGGTGATGCGCTGGGTCTACTACAGACTTACAAAACGCGAGAAATGTCCTTTTCAGAGGGCCGCACCGAGTCTACTATAGACTACTAAAAGTGCAAGAGCTATCTGCAAATGGCGATGCGTCGAGTAGCTAACAAGACTACAAAAAGCAGGAGATGGACTGCACCGAGTAGCTGACAAGACTACTAAAAATGCAGGTGCTATCTACAGATGACGATGCATTGAGTCGCTGATAAGACTACAAAAACGCAAGAGGAGGACTGCACCGAGTTGCTGACAAGACTACTAAAAGTCCAGGTGTCATCCGCAGATGACGATGCACCGAGTCGCTGATAAGACTATAAAAAGTGCAAGAGGAGGACTGCACCGAGTCGCTGACAAGACTACTATATGTGCAGGTGTCATCCACAAATGATGATGCACCGAGTCGCTGATAAGACTATAAAAAGTGCAAGAGGAGGACTGCACCGAGTCGCTGACAAGACTACTAAATGTGCAGGTGTCATCCGCAGATGACGATACACCGAGTCCTTGACAAGACTACAAAAAGCGCAAGAGGAGGACTGCACTGAGTCGCTGACAAGACTACTAAAAGTGCAGGCGTCATCCGCAGATGATGATGCACTGAGTCGCTGACAAGACTACAAAAAGTGCAAGAGGAGGACTGCACCGAGTCGCTGACAAGACTGCTAAAAGTGCAGGTGCCATCCGTAGATAGCGATGCACCGAGTCACTGACAAGACTACAAAACGCAGGAGATATCCTCCTCAGAGGACTGCACCAAGTCTACTACAGACTACTAAAAGTACAAACGATGTCCTCCTCAGAGGACCGCATCGAGTCTGCTACAGACTACTAAAAGTGCAGGGATTGATCTCCTGAGCTAGACCGAGTCTGCTACAGACTACTAAAAGTCCAAACGATGTCCTCCTCAGAGGACCACACCGAGTCTACTACAGACTACTAAAAGTGCAGGAAAAAGAGATTTGCCTCTTAAGAGACCTTGGAGAATTGCCTCTTAAGAGGTCCAGGAGATTGCCTCTTAAGAAGTCTAGGAGATTGCCTCTTAAGAGGTCCAGGAGATTTGCCTCTTAAAAGGTCTAGGAGATTGCCTCTTAAGAGGTCGGGGAGATTCCCTCTTAAGAGGTCTAGGAGATTTGCCTCTTAAGAGATCTAGGAGATTTGCCTCTTAAGAGGTCTTGGAGATTTTACCCGAGTAGCCATCATCTTGACTTGATCGTCTTGCTCGAATGAATGTTAATGTTGAGCTGAAGCTATCCTTGACCAGCTTTCGTTCGTGTGGTCATTACTTGGACTTTTCCTGCAAATTGTGCACATAGGAATATATACAATAGGTAGTGCATGCATGTGCAAAAGGTCATATGCAGGTGTTTGCTAAATAATTGTATGAAATGCATGCAAAAAAGGATAGGCCATGTCCTAGGTGGTTAAGGGTCCGTTGAGGATATGACTTGGCTGCTTAAGGGTCCGTTGAGGATATGATTTGGCTGCTCGATCATGCCTCCAAGGATCTAGAAGCATCATCTTGGCTTAGGGACTCTGACCCGTAAACTCTTCAGAGAGAACCGTCAGGTGTGCATCTTTGCCCCCCGGTCAAGGATCATATGCCCAAGATTCTGACTCATGCCCTGAATTATACCTTATTTGACTGAAGAAAAATCATCCGAAATAATGCCACCTTATTGCTCCAGGCATCAGAATTGTTTTAAAGGTAGTGCGTCCCTTGTGGATTTTCACACTAACTTTTCTTTGTAGAAAAATGCGTCCCGTTAGGGATTTTCACATACCCCGTACCTAATTTTTGCCTGGAATGGACCAAACCCAATCCAGCGGCTTTTATTTTTTTCATTTTTTTGTAGGGCAGACTGCCTGTTTTTAGGTTTCCACCCTGCCCTTTGGCCTAACTTTTGCTTAGAGAGCTAGTCACGGTTTTCAACTCTAACGGCATTTTTTTTCTTTGTTTTTTTTAAAGGTTAAAATCCTTTTCGCTTTTTGAATAATGGTCATATGGATTTTGTGCTGACGAAGAGCTCGAGGTTGATGTCAGGGCAAGTCTATTGAAGCATCAAGATGAAGATGGCAATAAAGGCCACTTATAGTAAATTGCACATATGCAAAGAAAAAACAATGCGCTACTTTTTATACTGGAACTTAAACCATTTTGAGTATGCAAGATAAAGTGCTTTGCTTACATTAAAATATTATTGCATAAATGCATATGTTCCAGTCTTATTTCATCACGCATGATCATCATTTGGCATTAATCTCAAAAATACAAAACCCTATCTAATCTCGAGATGGGTCCTAAAAACATCAAACTCTTGTTATCAACCAGTTCTCTAGGGTTTTCATGGTTGAAAATTTTCTCTCTGCCCTTAATTTTTGCCTGAATACTCTTTTTCTGAAGCAAATTCTAGATGCAACATTCGGGACAAGATTTAACTCAAATGCATAAATGCACTTGTGGCTCCCCGCTTGAAGCTCAAGAAACACCATATTCCTCTTCCTACCTACCAAACCTTATTAGAAGGTTATCTCCGCTAATTTGATAAGAGTGAACCAACAATCAAAAGGTCTTACTTCGATTGTAACGTTAGGCTTAGGTAGATGGCTATCAAAGGAGGATCAGGTTACTAGAGAAGAAATGGCCGCTCAACTCAATGGCATAATATAAAGGTATTCTCGGATTTGGATTTTAATAATACTTTTAGCTCATCAAGCTCAGAATAACAATTAAGTTAAAGAGATTGCCACAGAAACGCATCAAGAGATTACTATCTTGAGCTCTACTTTTTTTTTTCTTCTTTTTTTCCTTTTTCTTTTTTTTTTCTATTTCATTGCTTTTTCTCCTATCTTTTTTTTTCTTCACTTTTCTCTTATCTTTTCTCTTTTTTTTTTCCTCTCTAACTATGCAGAGTTTCTGAAAGACTAAACCTTCTTCCCGAAGTGTAAATTCATCCTTATCAGGGCAATATTTGATAACCCAAAGAATTGTCAATGATGTATATCCGTTCTTACTAGAGCTGCCATTCTTCTAAGGGGAGGCAAAAAATCATTTTAGGTAAGGGGATAGTTTTAACATGTGTAACAACAAAATTGGCACGCATTTAGCATACCTCCATAAAAGATCAGTGGGCTAGCAAGCGATTGCGAAATAAAGGTAGAAAACTATCATTTAGAGAGCTATACAAAGAAAGACTGCCTAAATCATTTTCTAGGTTCTGTCTTATCCAGGGATCGCTTTGACGGGTAATCGGAAAGGTTCTAGTGCTCTTAGTGAGTTTTCATCCAATCCCCTAATTGTATCTAGTTTTTCCTTTCACTACTTTCTATTTTTATTTTCAGCTCTCAGAGTTTTCCTCTCTTCAAGAGTTATATCAAATGCTACAGGATCTCGAGATTAAATGAAGGAGTATTCAATAAGTTAATATCAAATGTAAATGACTTGTGGTTGTGATCATGAATAATGAAATCATGAGAACATAAACAAAAAGCCATTAATATAATTAATGTAAACAGTGCCGCATACATCAAGACTGAAAAAAAGTTCAAATATGAAAAGCATATCTACTAGAAGGTTTCCTCCCCTATTTCTTGCGGTGCTCTAGATCAGTAATCTGTTTGTTATCAATGAGATCCTGAATATGGTTACTCAGAGTTCGACATTCATCAGTGTCATGCCCTATATGCTGATGGTAAGCACAGTACAGATCTGCTCGATGATCGGGATGTCCTTGACTTCTAGCGGGCTTAGCAGGCATTAGTTGTAGCTTGCCTTCCTTCATCAACCTTTTAAGTACCCAAGACAGTGACTTGCCTAGGTTAGAGAAATGCCTTTGGTCTGCTTTGGTAGCTGCTATGTCTACGGTGTTTCTAGACCGATTCCCATTACCGGATCCTACTGACTTTCATGCCCCCTGATTACCGTAATTTCTCTGAGCATAATTATCATTGTTGGCCTTCCTTGCCAGGTACTCTCCTTAAACTTCTATGGCTATGTCTTTCAAGATCTCCCAGTCCTTTAAATGCTTCATTTTTAACCCATCTTTTAGATATGGGCTGGATTCCTGATAAACAGCTATATCTGGTCTGGAGTGTCCGGCTTCCTCTTCATCTCCATTACGGCTTTTCCATCGGGTTAGGTATTCATGAAATGACTCCCCTGACTTCTGCTGTAGCAGTTCTAGATCTTTCAGGGTTACCTCCATCCTCGTGCTGCAATCATACTGCATTAGGAACTCTTCTGTCAATAGATCCCAGTCCTCTTTAGTCCTTCTGTCGAGTCCGTGATACCAATTCACTACTGGACCTGTCAAGCTCAAGCAAAAATATTCTATCTTCTACCTTTTTGTCAGCGTTGTACCCTTCATCACTAACGAGTACTGCTTCACATGTGCTGCTGGGTCTGAGGTGCAATCAAACTTTGGCATGTCAGGCATCTTAAAATTTTGGGGAACTAGATCTTCGCCCTCCAGCTCCTTGTCCTCAGGGTTCATGCCTCTTCCCATTGTCAGCAAGCGAGTCATCGCTTCGAACCTCTCCTCCATCTTTCTCTACATGTCCTCCTCTAGCTTGGGGGCTTTGCCTCTTATCATGATTGGCTCCTCCTGCTCTTCCTCACCCAAGTCACTCTCAGGTCTAGGAGCTTCTTTATGCTCTACATGTGCTGAAACTCTAGGCTCAACTATAGGTGTGTCAGCTGCCGCAGGGATATTCTCTCTAATAGGCCCTTGTTCATCTTGCCCCACAACTGAAGGAATAGGTTGTTTCCCAGCAAGTGGCGCTAAAGTGGCAGCCAAATTTCCCATCATCGCCATCATTCTAGCCTCAAATTCTTTCATTCTCTTTCCCACCTCCTCGGCAATCATTGCACGGGTTGCACTAGACTCACCTGACGGGTTAGCTATACCATCTCAGCTGATGATCTGGAAGACAATATCTCACTACCCTCTGAAAGAGAATCTGAACTCTGATCTAACACTAATTTCGATAATCCAAAGAGGGGAATCCTTCTTAGCCGACCGTCGGGACCTCTAAACCACCTGGACGAATCCATGATGGCTGCAGAATACACCTTGTTAGGATGATGCATGATTGAAATGCAATGCATGGTCGTGCTGATGTAGCATAGACAAACACATGCAAACAGATAGATTCTTCCAACCTTATCTCTCCCACACACGAGGTAATGTGGTCTCTTTCCTAGGTGGGTTCTATCCAAGGGTTAATAGGAAACCCATTGGACACGTATGGTGCACAGTGGAAAACCGGCAGCAAAACACTCTTATCTAATGTGTAACACCCCAAATCGGGCCTAGTCGGACTCGGCAAACTAAGTCGGTTAAGTGAAGGGTATTTCAGTAATTTGTATGTGAGTGAATTTGATGATAAGGACTTAATTGTAAAGTGATTAATTAAATAAGTTAAGTTAAGTGAGCAAAGGTTAGAGTGTGCTTGTTGTGTATGGAAGTAGGGTATAAGTGGGTTTTAGGAAATGATTTGGTGTGACTCAAGTGTGGTACCTTGAAGATTTTTATTTAAGAAATGTTTGTATGTGGACTGAGTATGGTGCAAGGAGTGACCAAGTCAAAGGTGGTTTGTGTGCCCAATGGGAGCTTGACATGTGGATAGTTAGGTGGGAGCATTTAGTGTGATTTGGGTTAGGAAAGAGGAAATGCAGAATTTTCTTGTTCTTGTTCCCGTTGCCCTCTCTTCCTCCTCATTTTCTATTTTTCTTTTCCTCTCCTCCCCGTTTCTTGCTCAATCTCTTGGTTTTGAGTGAATTAGAATTGGTTTGGTGGAGCTTGGGAAGTAAGAGTAAAGAGGTAAGTTGGGGTTTAAGGGTTCCTATGTTTGAGTTCTTTTTCTACTTCTAGTTTTGTTTAAGTTATGGTTTGAATTAAGAATTATGGGTTTGTTTGTGCAAGTGATTGGTGATAAGAAGAAGCAAAGTAAAGGAAAAGAGAAGATTTAAAGCTTGAAGAGAACAGCTATTGTGCAACAAGAGGTTTGGGAATTTGATTCTTACATTTAAGTTTTAATTTGTCTATGCCCTAAATTCCTCTTGGATTATGAATATAGATTTGTATATGATTTTCAATAAATTGAGTGTGTTGATATGAGTCTTATACCTGTATTCGTTTTGATAAATGTATTAGTAATGCATGAGGTTGCTTAAGTTGAAGGTGTGTGAGAATTGAAAGTGAAGTGTATGATTGGGTAAGCCCTGTTTCGTTCTCATCTGACTCTTGTGCAATGTTTTTGTTATTAGTAGAGTTTTAGAACTCCGAATTATGTGATTCGTGCGCCATTAGAACCATTACTTCCATATCTTTAAAAGTCTTAGAAATAGCCTTGGGCAAATTCTTGCTCTAAGACCCTGAATTTTTGATAATATCGTAGTGTATCTTTTTATGTTGGGTTGTTTGACCAGTATAGGTTGTAAAATTCATATCTGGCGTTATAGATATCTAATTGACCTGAAACTTGTTTCTTTTGAAATTTAAGACGTAGGGGAACATTTGTTAAGGAGACCACTTTTCCTAAAAATGAGGTTTAGAGGTCGGTTTTTACGATACTAATTTGTAGTAAAAAGCAGTCTGTTAAGGTAGCTGAGGCGGGCCTCTGTCGCGAGCGCGACAAGGGTCGCGACCTCCCGACAGAAAAACCTGTTTTGAGCCTTTTCTTCTTTATTTTTGAGTCCAGGGTTGACCCGGATCAATCCCGTACCTTTCCCATCAGTTATTATGCTTGTTTAGGGTAATTAAATGGCTAAATAAGTAATTATCATTGAGAAAAACTTAGGAGTATGATTAAGATTGGTGATTTAGCTAGTAAATAATAATAGATACAACTTTGTGAAGAATAAGGATTAATATCTATTGATCTCTTGAGTAACTTAAGCATGATATATCATATGTTCGAATGCATTTAACATAGGTGTAATTGAGATGAATGACGAATAATGTTGTTATTATAGATTGTGTATATGGATATTGTTAATGGCATGTTTTATTGAAATACTTGATACCAATGTTGGATTTATGTTGTCAATGATGTGTGATTGGCTGGAGATGAGGTAAGAGATCCTTGGATGTGTTTCGTGTGTTTGTGGGTGAGTTTGAGGAAGGAAAGATCGTGCAAAATTCTGCAGATTTTTGGAATCATGACTCTGTCGCGATCGCGACATTGTCGCGAGCGCGACAGAGACCGGTGATTTTGATGCTGTGCTGTCGCGACCCCACGATAGCAATAGCTTGTCTGCTCTCTGTCGCGAGCGCGACAACCGTCGCGATCGCGACAGAGCATATTGTTGGCCTGTGCTATCGCGAGCACGCGACTTGTCGCGACCCCGCGATAGCAATGCTTGCCTCTGTCGCGAGCACGACAGAGCTGGGCCCTTCTCTCCTTCCCGCGATCGCAAAGTCCGTCGCGCGCGCACAGCGAAGAGACTATGGTCTCTGTCGCGAGCGCGACAGATGTGTTGTGTTGAATGAGTTTTCTTTGGTGATTCCAATGTTTAAATTCCGAACTTGTGATGCCTTCAGGTTTATTCTTTGACTATTTTATGAAGTATGTTAATATGATTGAATGTATTATGCATATCTATACTTATGATCTCTTTTTAAGATTATTATGTTATGCTTAAGTGTAAATTGTATGATGCATGACTGACTTTATGAACTTATTCATATGTCTCACCTATTGCTGATTATGTACAATGATATAAATTATGTGATTTGAAATATGATTTGTATGATGCATGACCTGCGAGAGTCAGTCTAGTGGATAGTTAGGCATGCCTAATAGAGTCTATGTATGTGTAGCTGCAGCGCCCCTTTGAACGATTTGGACCCTGATCACGTCCCCGAATGGTTCCTCGCGAACCCCTATTATGTGTATGTGTATGGATCTTGTTTATGGTCCTGTTCAATGAAATGTTGCCTTCCGACTTGTACCTGTATGGTACATTATATTATGTGTTCGATTCGTACCCGTAAGGTACCATTCAGTACTCGTTATCCACTATTGTGAGTCAGCAGGTGTATGATTTGTTATATCGTGTTTATAAGTATGCGGTTCTGATCAGTTATGATTATAGTTATGTGAACTAATAAGTGCAGATTTATTGGCTCCCGGGAACACCGTGATTGGAATGCAATAACGTATTGTTGCTTATGTTAAAGATTAATGTTGCGCAACGAAAGTGTGATGGTATTGTGATTATGTATCTATGCATGATGTACTTTCAAAAGCTTGATTTTCCAACGTGTTCAGTAAATGTATGCATATGAGGACCTGTACTGGTATAACGATACAAGTATTGGCATATAAGTGTATTGATACTGACATGTAATGTATAGGTAGGTGCACACGTGTGAAATTATATGTAGTTATACATGAATATACTTACATCTTGTATGGTGATGTTGTTTTGGTTTGCGTCGCACATATAAGTATATGAATATGATAAGAAACATTTGAATGCACATCTATTATATGTAAGCAAATATATTTCTCGGTAAGAACTATGTGTGTATGAGATTTGTGTGTGTTATGCCTCGACGACCATTGTGAATGGCCGTCCATATTATTATGTTTGTTTTCCCCACTAAGCGTTATCGCTTAGCACGGGTTCTTTTTCCCGTGCAGGTGGCAGGTTTGCTTCTGTTCGAGTCGCGCATCTGCTGAGTCGGCCATATAGGAGCTAGAAGTTTTGTATTTTGTTCAGTTTCTGTAGCCTGTCTTGTTCAGCTTTTGTAATTTGGAATTTTCGTATATCTGTGTAATATGTATATGTAATAATAGATAAAGATTCTGATGTAATATTTCTAAGCTATGTAAATATTTACACACTTATGTATCTTCAAAGTTTTTAATTATCCTGGATATGTCACTCTATTTATGTGATGTTTACTTGTTTACTCTAGTGGGATGTGACACTCCTATCTATCTTGGATTCTTCTTCCTCTAATCCGAATAGAAGTCTCCATAGTATAGGTTGGGGTGTGACATAATGTACATACGTATGGGTGTTTGGCCATTATGTATGTAACACCCCCTTCCCATACATAGGCGATCCCATCCGGTAAGGAGTGAGATGCCGTATGAGACAAGGTGTCACCAAGCAAAAACAAAGCAAACTTACATTCATTCATTACATACATACAAAAATACAGGATAATTAAAAACTTAATGGAAAGAAAAGCCATAGCTGATCATGTATTAATATAACAAACCATTACAATAATGTTCTGATCAACTAGCTGATACAAAATAATATTACATTTACAAAATATAGGTACAAAAGCGGAAGCTGATACTAAACTGATACAAACTGATACATGAGAGTTCTATACAAAAAAGAATCATCAACTATTACAAAATTAAGCCCTACACTAAACCCTTCTGTGTTGGCTTGATGGCGGCGACTCTCAGATCAAAACTCCTTCCGCACCTGCACGGGTAAAAACACCGTGCTAAGCGATAAACGCTTAGTGGGGAAACACACATAATTTATGGACGGCCATTCACAATGGTCGTCAAGGCATTTCACATTCACAATTCAAAGTGCAATAGCTTTAACAATATCCATACAGTCATGCTCACAAATTAAAGCCATACATTTGCATCACAATTACATATCCATTTCCATATTAATTGAACATATGTCCCATCATTATACTCATTCAGATACCACATGTTTATATCCAACTCAGAACAGAGCAATTCAATCAATTATTTAATGAACACCTGCTGACTCTAGATAGTGGATAACGAGTGTACTGAAGGTACCTTACGGGTAGGAATCGAATACTGAGGGTACCTCACAGGTACAAATCAAAAGTCAATTCATTTTATCAAAGCACAATATTTTTATACTGAGGGGATCTTAAACAAGATCCTAATACTGAAGGGTTCGCGAGGAACCAAACGGGGACCTGATCGGGGTCCAAACTGAACTGAGGGCTGCAGCTAAAGACTCTATTAGGCATGCCTAACTATCCACTTACTCGACTCTAGCAGGTTACACGTCATTCAAATCACATTTCAGAGTACGGAATATAATTCATCAGAAAATCATGGTATCATTCAAATCAAAGCATATGAAAGTATGACATGCATCATACTGCAGTATAAGTCCATTTGGAAGAAACACCAAATTCATTTCTGAGTTACAAACCGGGAAATTTCGGAAAAAGGGCTGAGCGGGGTAACGGGTGAGGTTGGCTGGTCACGAGGCGTGACTTGCCTCCTCACAGGGCAGGTCACGAGACGTGATTGAGGGTCACGCCTCGTGACTGGCTCTGTCCCTCGCGGATCACGCGGTGACTCGCCCCCCTACCTCACGCTGGTCACGAGTCGTGACTGGCTTCCTTCTTTGGGCTGGTCACGTGACGCGACTGGCTATCGTGACTGCCCTCTCTCAGGCCGGTCACGAGTCGTGATTGGGAGTCACGCCTCGTGACTGCCTTCCTCATGGTCGGTCACGAGTTGTGACAGGCAGTCACAGCTCGTGACTGGCTTCTATCTGGTAGGTCACGAGTTATGACTGGAAGTCACGTCTCGTGACTTGCCTCTCTTCTTGGCTAGTCACGCGACACAACCTGGAAAACGGGATTTCTACAGTAACTCGATCCCAGTTTTCCAGAATTTCCCAGAACAAAGAAAACAATCCAAATTCGATTCAAAACCAATCAAAACCTGTTCTTACTTTCCAGTAAACATCTAATACACTAAAAACATCATATATAAACTCAATTCAACATTTAAACAACCAGATCAAGAATATATGCATTCAAGTTCTTCAAAAATACAAACCCTAGAATTTTACAGTAAACTAAAAATCACACAAATCATAACAAACAATTCCCAAACCTGAATTCTAAGCTTCACTTCACTTAGTCCCACTACTCCCAGCAATCTCCTTGCCTTTGGGATCGCGAGGAGTCTCAGCTAAACACAAACATTCAACAATGCAACCCTAAGTTAAACCTAAACTCAAGGAAGAAGAAGAAGATGAAATAAATGGAAACTAAGATGAGAAATACAGTGACTTACCAACAAAATGCCAAGGGAATGGTTGATTTCCACTAACAGTAGCTTAATCCCAAGCTAGGGTTTCAAACTAAGAGCAAAGAAGAAGATGAGTCAAAGAGGAAGAAGAATCGGGAAGAAGAAATGAATTCCTACGTTTCCCATTTCCTTTTCTCTATTAACTCTTCTTTTTCCTATCCCTACATTTGTCACCTTCCTGTTGGTGGGAACCAACCACTCACACCAAATTAATATGCACTACACACACTCTACACAATCCTAACTTATGCATACCCTACTATGGTATGAACACGTACACACAAGCATATCCCAACTTAAAACACCATAATATGATATGCTCAAGTGCACACAATTATTTCTTAATTAAATCACACACTATTGCTATACATGCACCCACATACTAACAAAACCCAAAATATGCATTTTTACCAAAATACCCTTATGTTATGCTGAATACATGCAAATGATAGCACACACAGACAGGCTCATTCTACTAGGGGGCAAACGGGGTGTGATAACTCTCCCCTACTAATAAGAATTTCGTCCTCGAAATTCTCACCTGAACTGAACAACTGCGGATACTGAGCTCTCATCGACTCCTCTGGTTCCCAAGTCGCTTCTTCAACTCCATGATGGATCCACAACACTTTAACCAAAGGAATCTGCTTACTTCTCAACTGCCTTACCTCTTGGGCTAGAATAGCTCGCAGTTCCTCATCATAGGAAAAGTCTGGCTGAACCTGAATATCCTAAATCGAAAGAACATGCGAAGGATCTGATCTGTACCGACAAAGCATCGAAACGTGGAACACATCATGCAACTTTGCTAACTCCAACGGTAGCGCTAATCTATAGGCTACAGGTCCTACCTTAGCCAAAATCTCATAAGGACCAATGAAACGAGGACTAAGCTTACCCTTCTTTCCAAACCGAAGCACTTTCCTCCAAGGTGAAACTTTAAGGAAAACTTTGTCCCCGATCTCAAAATGTACGTCTTTCCTCTTCAAATTAGCATAAGATTTCTGTCGATCCTTGGCTGCCTTCAAATTCCGCTGCACTACTCTGATTTTCTCTTCAGTATCTCTAACCAAGTCAGGCCCAATCACAGATCTCTCGGATAGCTCGGTCCAACAAACCGGAGTCCTACACTGACGTCCATACAAAGCCTCATACGGTGCCATACCGATGCTCGACTGAAAACTGTTGTTGTAGGCAAACTCCATAAGCGACACATATCTGTCCCAACTACCCGGAAAATCCAAAGCACAAGCTCTCATCATATCCTCCAGAATCTGAATAACTCGCTCTGACTGACCATCGGTCTGAGGATGAAACGCTGTACTGAAGTTCAACTTAGTGCCGAAAGCTCTCTGTAACTCCTTCCAAAACTTGGAAGTAAACCTCGGATCCCGATCTGAAACTATGGACAAAGGCACACCATGCAACCGAACTATCTCATCCACATAGATACTGGCCAATCTGTCCATCGAGTAGTCCACTCTAACCGGCAGAAAGTGAGCTGATTTCGTAAGCCGATCCACAATTACCCAAATTGAGTCATGTTTCCTCTGAGTTAAAGGCAAACTAGAAACAAAGTCCATGGCGATATCATCCCATTTCCACTCAGGAATGGATAAAGGCGTAAGCAATCCCGAAGGAACCTGATGCTCGGCCTTTACCTGCTGACAAGTCAAGCACTTGGAAACAAAATCCACAATATCTCTCTTCATACCGGACCACCAATAGAACTGTTTCATATCCCGATACATCTTCTCACTGCCCGGATGCATAGTAAAAACTGTACTATGCGCCTCACTCATCAGCTGTCTCCTCAAATCCTCAAACTCTGGCACACATAAGCGATCCCTGAACATAAGCACCTCATCCTGAACTGAGAACTCTGACTGCTTGCCCGATCTGACCTCTTGCACAATCCGCTGAAGCCTCTGATCATCCCTCTGAGCATCCACTATCCTCTGTCTCAAGGTAGGCTTCACACGCAACTGAGCAATCAAAGCCCCATCTGAACCAAATCTCCATCTGAATCGCCTCAGGAATAAGGCTGAAACTGACTTCCAACTCAAAGCATCAGCGACTACATTGGCTTTACCAGGATGGTAATCCAGAATGCAATCGTAGTCCTTAAACAACTCAAGCCATCGGCGCTGTCTCATGTTCAACTCTTTCTGTGAAAGGAAGTACTTCAAGCTCTTGTGGTCCGAAAAGATCCTACACTTTTCCCCATACAGATAATGACGCCAAATCTTCAAAGCAAAGATCACAGCTGCCAACTCAAGATCATGCGTCGGATAGTTCCTCTCATGCGGCTTTAACTGACGAGAAGCATAAGCCACGAACTTACCTTCCTGCATCAGCACACATCCAAGACCAACACCCGAAGCATCACTGTAAATGACAAACTCTTTACCCGAGATGGGTTGAGTAAGAATAGGAGCCTCAACAAGTAACTGCTTTAACCGATCAAAACAAGCCTGGCATCTATCTGACCACTCAAATCTGACTCCTTTCCTCAATAATCTAGTCATCGGAGCAAGAATCACAGAAAAACCCTTAATAAACCGACGATAATAACCTGCCAAACCGAGGAAACTCCTCACTTCCTGAACATTTCTAGGCGCTTTCCAATCAACTGTCGCCTCAATCTTGGCTGGATCTACCTGAATACCTTTAGCTGAAACAATGTGACCCAAGAATGATACTTCTCGAAGCAAAAAATCACACTTGCTAAGCTTGGCAAATAACTGATGCTCTCTCAACATCTGCAAAACCAATCGGAGATGCTCCTCATGCTCACTCTCATCCTTGGAATACACCAAGATGTCATCAATGAACACTACTACGAATCGATCTAAGTATGGCCTAAACACACGGTTCATTAGATCCATAAAAGCCGCTGGAGCATTGGTCAAACCAAACGGCATCACAAGAAACTCATAGTGGCCATACCTAGTCCGAAATGCAGTCTTAACCACATCTTCATCCTGAACTCGAAGCTGGTAGTACCCTGATCGAAGATCTATCTTAGAGAAGACACCTGCACCTCGAAGCTGATCAAATAAATCCTCAATCCTAGGCAACGGATACTTGTTCTTCACTGTAACTTTATTAATTTGCCTGTAGTCGATACACATCCGCAAAGATCCATCTTTCTTCTTGACAAACAGAACTGGAGCTCCCCAAGGAGATATGCTAGGTCGAATAAACCCCTTATCCAATAACTCTTGTAGCTGAGTTTTAAGTTCCCTCAACTCTACAGGAGCCATCCGATAAGATGCTCTCGAAATAGGTGCAGTACCTGGCATAATCTCAATGGACAACTCAACCTCTCTCTCAGGAGGCAAACCAGGCAACTCGCTCGGGAACACATCACTAAACTCCCGCACTATTGGAATGTCCTCAATCCGAACTTGATCTCTCTTGGAATCTAACACAACTGCAAGAAAAGCCTCACAACCTTTCCTGATAAACCTCTTGGCTTGCATCGCAGAAATCACATTATTCACAGAACTAGCACCCAAACCTTTCAAAAACACAAGAGACTGACTTCTATCCCGAAGTACAACTATCTTCCTATGGCAATCAACTACAGCCCGATGCTTACCCAACCAGTCCATACCCAGAATCAGATCAAACTCTCTGAAAGGTAACTCAATCAAATCCGCTGGAAGCACAACTCCCTCAACTATCAAAGGACAATTCCTAAAGACTCTACTCACACTGACACTATGCCCTAATGGACTGGTCACACATATCTCATAATCTAACTGATCGAACACATGCAACTTGTCAACAATTTTATCTGTGCACAAATATGAGTGTGTGGAACCAGGATCATTTAGAGCATATAACTCAGTGTCATGGAGTAGGAACTTACCAGCAATAACATCAGGTGCATCCTGCTCCTCTCTGGCACTCATAGCATAAGCTCTAGTCGCAACTTGAGGAGGACGCTCAACAGTCTCAGAAGCAGCTCCATCTCTAGGCCGACCACCTCGACCTCTTCCTCTGCCTCTAGCACGGGAAGCCTGAGAAGCATTCGAACCGACCCTGCTGGCCTCTCTCTGGGAACCTGAATCCTCATGTAATCTCGGGCAACTGGCCAAAAGATGCTCAGAGCTCCCACACCTGAAGCACGCACCGGAGAGCCACCTACACTCACCCCGATGAGTCTTACTGCAATGAGGACAAACTGATGTAGTCTCAGCTCTACCACCCCTACCAGAACCTGACACAGCTGCAGAACCCTGTCGTCTACCTCTAGAAGCCGGGCCAGAAGATGACTCGTCCTGTGGGTTCCTAGATCTCTTACCCGAGGATAAAGAAGACCCTCCACGAGAAGAGTTCCTCCTCTGAGCTCTCTCTCTAAGCACCATCTCAGATAACTCAGCCCTCACAGCAGCCTCCACAATCTGATAGTAGCTAACCCCAGGCATGCACATCAAACAAATCAAAGCAATCTTCAAAGACTCATTCAACCCCGCTTCAAAATGCTTGCATCTGAAATCATCTGTCATAACCCCACGCGGAGCATAGCGAGACAATCTATTGAACTCCTTCTCATAATCTGCTACAGACATAGCCCTCTGTCTCAAACTCAAAAACTGCGCCCATCTCGCATCTCTATAAGTCTGAGTAATATACTTCTTTGTGAACTCACCCTCAAAGAACTCCCAAGTAATCGGATCTGGTAGCTGAGGATACCTGCAAACCAATTCCCACCATTCAAAGGCAGACCCTTGCAATAATACTAGTGCACACTCTGCCTGCTGGTCGGGAGGACACCGAATCTCTCTCAAAGCACGCTTTACTTTATCTAACCATCTCTCAGCTATCTCAGACTCATTCAAACCAGTGCCATAGAAATCCTCAACTCCTGCCCTTCTCAAATTCTCCATAGGTGCTCTAGGAGCAGTCAATCTCTCCAAAACCCTAGCCATGTCTTGATGCAATCTGAACATAGCCTCAAAAGGCATGGCTGCGGCCTCGGGCTGGACCCTAGCATGCTGAGCCGACACAGAAATCGATGGATATACAGCTTGAGGGTTCATACTCTCGGCGGATTCCTCAAGTGATCCACGAGCAGAATTAGAAGCCATCTAAACAAACAAGAAACAACCGTATCAGCCAACACAGATCTAGACACATACACATCTGTACACTTTAACACATCAACAGAATAAACAACACCCAGAAATGCCTAAACCTATGCTCTGATACCACAAACTGTCACACCCCCTTCCCATACATAGGCGATCCCATCAGGTAAGGAGTGAGATGCCGTATGAGACAAGGTGTCACCAAGCAAAAACAAAGCAAACATACATTCATTCATTACATACATACAAAAATACAGGATAATTAAAAACTTAATGGAAAGAAAAGCCATAGCTGATCATGTATTAATATAACAAACCATTGCAATAATGTTCTGATCAACTAGCTGATACAAAATAATATTACATTTACAAAATATAGGTACAAAAGCGGAAGCTGATACAAAACTGATACAAACTGATACATGAGAGTTCTATACAAAAAAGAATCATCAACTATTACAAAATTAAGCCCTACACTAAACCCTTCTGTGTTGGCTTGATGGCGGCAACTCTCAGATCAAAACTCCTTCCGCACCTGCACGGGTAAAAACACCGTGCTAAGCGATAAACGCTTAGTGGGGAAACACACATAATTTATGGACGGCCATTCACAATGGTCGTCAAGGCATTTCACATTCACAATTCAAAGTGCAATAGCTTTAACAATATCCATATAGTCATGCTCACAAATTAAAGCCATACATTTGCATCACAATTACATATCCATTTCCATATTAATTGAACATATGTCCCATCATTATACTCATTCAGATACCACATGTTTATATCCAACTCAGAACAGAGCAATTCAATCAATTATTTAATGAACACCTGCTGACTCTAGATAGTGGATAACGAGTGTACTGAAGGTACCTTACGGGTAGGAATCGAATACTGAGGGTACCTCACAGGTACAAATCAAAAGTCAATTCATTTTATCAAAGCACAATATTTTTATACTCAGGGGATCTTAAATAAGATCCTAATACTGAAGGGTTCGCGAGGAACCAAACGGAGACCTGATCGGGGTCCAAACTGAACTAAGGGCTGCAGCTAAAGACTCTATTAGGCATGGCTAACTATCCACTTACTCGACTCTAGCAGGTTACGCGTCATTCAAATCACATTTCAGAGTACGGAATATAATTCATCAGAAAATCATGGTATCATTCAAATCAAAGCATAAGAAAGTATGACATGCATCATACCGCAGTATAAGTCCATTTGGAAGAAACACCAAATTCATTTCTGAGTTACAAACCGGGAAATTTCGGAAAAAGGGCTGAGCGGGGTAACGGGTGAGGTTGGCTGGTCAGGAGGCGTGACTTGCCTCCTCACAGGGCAGGTCACGAGACGTGACTGAGGGTCACGCCTCGTGACTGGCTCTGTCCCTCGCGGATCACGCGGCTACTCGCCCCCCAACCTCACGCTGGTCACGAGTCGTGACTGGTTGCCACGTCTCGTGACTGGCTTCCTTCTTTGGGCTGGTCACGCGACGCGACTGGCTATCGTGACTGCCCTCTCTCAGGCCGGTCACGAGTCATGACTGGGAGTCACGCCTCGTGACTGCCTTCCTCATGGCCGGTCACGAGTTGTGACAGGCAGTTACAGCTCGTGACTGGCTTCTATCTGGCAGGTCACGAGTCGTGACTGGAAGTCATGTCTCGTGACTTGCCTCTCTTCTTGGCTAGTCACGTGACACAACCTGGAAAACAGGATTTCTACGGTAACTCGATCCCAGTTTTCCAGAATTTCCCAGAACAAAGAAAACAATCCAAATTCGATTCAAAACCAATCAAAACTTGTTCTTACTTTCCAGTAAACATCTCATACACTAAAAACATCATATATAAACTCAATTCAACATTTAAACAACCAAATCAAGAATATATGCATTCAAGTTCTTCAAAAATACAAACCCTAGAATTTTACAGTAAACTAAAAATCACACAAATCATAACAAACAATTCCCAAACCTGAATTCTAAGCTTCACTTCACTTTGTCCCACTACTCCCAGCAATCTCCTTGCCTTTGGGATCGCGAGGAGCCTCAACTAAACACAAACATTCAACAATGCAACCCTAAGTTAAACCTAAACTCAATGAAGAAGAAGAAGATGAAATAAATGGAAACTAAGATAAGAAATACAGTGACTTACCAACAAAATGCCAAGGGAATGGTTGATTTCCACTAACAGTAGCTTAATCCCAAGCTAGGGTTTCAAACTAAGAGCAAAGAAGAAGATGAGTCAAAGAGGAAGAAGAATCGGGAAGAAGAAATGAATTCATATGTTTCCCATTTCCTTTTCTCTATTAACTCTTCTTTTTCCTATCCCTACATTTGTCACCTTCCTGTTGGTGGGAACCAACCACTAACACCAAATTAATATGCACTACACACACTCTACACAATCCTAACTTATGCATACCCTACTATGGTATGAACACGCACACACAAGCATATCCCAACTTAAAACACCATAATATGATATGCTCAAGTGCACACAATTATTTCTTAATTAAATCACACACTATTGCTATACATGCACCCACATACTAACAAAACCCAAAATATGCATTTTTACCAAAATACCCTTATGTTATGCTGAACACATGCAAATGATAGCACACACAGACAGGCTCATTCTACTAGGGGGCAAACGGGGTGTGACAATGTATTTAAACACCTCAATTAAATCAAGATGGGCCCACCGGGGCATGAAAGCCTTTGATAAAAGACCATTTAATTCAACTGATCTTGTTAAATATATAATGGCCCACGTAGTAAGCACGGTATTATGGTACATTTCACCTAGTGGAAGTATCTATTGCCATTACATGAGCTTTGGTTAAAAGGTGGTGATACTTTCAGTGTCACACCCCCATCGCCGTCCCCGTTGGAAGGACGCCGACGGACGCGCTACACGACGCTCACAGATACAGATATACACATGCACAATGCGGAAGCATACATTCAGACACAACATACATAACAGGCATACAGAAATACGGGTTAATTAAAAACTTACCTTGACTTACCTTGCGGTACTGACTGAACATGTAATAACTCATGCACACACAGACACTAAGTAAAAGCATACACAAAGGCATACAGATGACCATTCAACGGAAGCATAATCGTAATAATAAAACAAAGGAATAACAAAACATAAGGACATACTAACTATTACATTCCCAAAAGAAACTCAAGACGAAACATATTAATTACATATACAATACCATCGAATACAAAAGCTGAAATACAGAAGCTGAACAGAATACAGAACTTCTAACTCCTACGTGGCCGACCCTGCAGAAGCACGACTCGAACAGAACCAAACCTGCCACCTGCACGGAAAGGAAATCCGTGCTAAGCGATAACGCTTAGTGGGGAGAACACACAAGAATATGGACGGCCATTCACAATGGTCGTCAAGGCAAAACACATTCAAATGACAAATGCGGATATTCATAGCATATCAATAATCAGGCTGCACAATAAAGGCATTCATTTCAATACTCACAATCGAACCATAACTTCATGTTCAGGATAGACTAAAACAGACATAATACGATACACATTACAAGCATCATCATGCTGAACCACATACTATATCTCATGCATAAACCTACATGGGTATCAAATGATAGCATCTTACCATGCGGAGTCACAAGAGCTATACACATGTATTAAATATCACTAAGTACCCACGCATGAACTGACAACCCAATCATCATGTTAAGCATACACACTAGTCAAATATCCAAAGGATAACATTTAGAGCAACACAATACCGCTGCGCAACTCTAATATATATATTACGCATCATGCAGAACATTCAGATAACGGAGACTGAAGGCACAACCAAATAGTATTACATTCACATCATCATGCAGAAAGTACAATAATCATCACATACTTACCTTTCAATCGGTCTTCCAAACATCAATTTGACATAAAACCAGCTTAATCCATCAATTAAAACAATCAAAACCATGCATAAACACATTTAATCCATTTAAGAACATAAACCCTAAAAGTTACAGTAGATTCAAAACACAAACTCAGAACTTCCAAATCAATACTTGTCATGCATTACTAACACATTTACTCACTTAATCATGCATGTACACATTCCAGAACACATCAATTTCCAGAAATTAGACCACGCAAACACAATCATAAGCCTAGAGAGAAATAGGGCAGAGACATGCTAAAATTGAAGAACACAGAAGCTTCCTAACATTGCATGCATTCAAATGCTCCCAAACCTGGAAATGACGATCAAAAAAATCAGGCTTCAAGATCAGTCCTCAATCCTTCCCTTGCCTTTACTATGCTCTTTCTTACAATCCAAAGCTTGCACACACAAGAAACCACACAACCCTTAGTCCAAACCCTAACTGAAGATGAAACCAGATAAAGAAGAAGAAAAACAGTATGTAGAAATCTTAATCCAACTTACCTCTTCAAACAAAGAAGAATCCAAGCCAACACAACTCCAAGCCAAACGTGAGAGAAAGGAGAAGCAAAGAAGGGAGAAGAGAAGAAGAAGGAGGAGCGTGAGAGAGGGACGAACGGGGAAATGAAATCTCTCTTCCCTCTCTCTCTTTCTCTTTCTTTTCTTCTTCTTCTTTCAATGCACACCTAACACACCCACATGGCAAATCCTTATTGAACCACAAATTCCACTTAGCATTTCCAAAACAAAGTACCATACCCTCACATGCATCCAAACATTTCCTTAATAAATATCTTATCTTAATGCTCTTTAGTCCTTAGACAAAATACAATTCACTCACTTACACATTTCTTCCTTTACCAACTTAATTATCTTTTCAATTAGGTCCTTAACACTCTAAATTCTCAATCACAAATTACTGAAATACCCTTCCGATCCCGACTTAGCATGCATAATCCGACCAGGGCCATTTTGGGGTGTGACAACTCTTCCCTCCTAAAAGAATTTCGTCCTCGAAATTCACAGCGAAACACTTACATCCACACAACCCAAACAAACAAAACTTACTTAGACAAAAGCTTACAAAGTCACTTACCAGAAGAACCTGCGGTCTCCTTCGAATCCTTGCTAGATGCTACAAACTCTGAAGACACTCGAGAAGATCTGAGCAAATCCTCCACATCCTTTCTAGCTTGCCCAGCTAGACTCTCACTCATCTTCTTAGGACAATCGACAATCCGGTGTTCCATACTGCCACACCTGAAACAAGCACCTGAAAGCTTCCGACATGGACCACGATGTCGCTTCTGACAGTGCTGACATAAAAGCGATACCCACTTCCTACACTTAATCCCATGTTGCTTCTGACATTGCTGACACAACGAAGGTTCTCGAACCCTCTTCCCTGCTGACACTTCACTAACCGATCCTTTTCTCTTCTGAGGAACATGCCGCACAACTTCTTGAGAAGCACGAGGAGCAGTCAATCTAACCAAAATCCGAATCAATCCTTGTACTAATGTCCTATCATCAGAAACACGACCAGAATCTTCAACTGGAAGACGCTCGGAAACATCCAGATCAGTACTAACTCGATTCACATTTTCTGTTGTCTCGCCCACATTCTCACTAGGATCAGACTCCATCTAGACATGACACAGAACAAGACGCATCTGCATTAGGCCACGACACAAAACTGACTCTCATGCAAAGACTCAACACATAACAAACAACACAGCCAGAACCATCAAACCTGGGCTCTGATACCACTAACTGTCACACCCCCATCGCCGTCCCCGTTGGAAGGACGCCGACGGACGCGCTACACGACGCTCACAGATACAGATATACATATGCACAATGCGGAAGCATACATTCAGACACAACATACATAACAGGCATACAGAAATACGGGTTAATTAAAAACTTACCTTGACTTACCTTGCGGTACTGACTGAACATGTAATAACTCATGCACACACAGACACTAAGTAAAAGCATACACAAAGGCATACAGATGACCATTCAACGGAAGCATAATCGTAATAATAAAACAAAGGAATAACAAAACATAAGGACATACTAACTATTACATTCCCAAAAGAAACTCAAGACGAAACATATTAATTACATATACAATACCATCGAATACAAAAGCTGAAATACAGAAGCTGAACAGAATACAGAACTTCTAACTCCTACGTGGCCGACCCTGCAGAAGCACGACTCGAACATAACCAAACCTGCCACCTGCACGGAAAGGAAATCCGTGCTAAGCGATAACGCTTAGTGGGGAGAACACACAAGAATATGGATGGCCATTCACAATGGTCGTCAAGGCAAAACACATTCAAATGACAAATGCGGATATTCATAGCATATCAATAATCAGGCTGCACAATAAAGGCATTCATTTTAATACTCACAATCGAACCATAACTTCATGTTCAGGATAGACTAAAACAGACATAATACGATACACATTACAAGCATCATCATGCTGAACCACATACTATATCTCATGCATAAACCTACATGGGTATCAAATGATAGCATCTTACCATGCGGAGTCACAAGAGCTATACACATGTATTAAATATCACTAAGTACCCACGCATGAACTGACAACCCAATCATCATGTTAAGCATACACACTAGTCAAATATCCAAAGGATAACATTTAGAGCAACACAATACCGCTGCGCAACTCTAATATATATATTACGCATCATGCAGAACATTCAGATAACGGAGACTGAAGGCACAACCAAATAGTATTACATTCACATCATCATGCAGAAAGTACAATAATCATCACATACTTACCTTTCAATCGGTCTTCCAAACATCAATTTGACATAAAACCAGCTTAATCCATCAATTAAAACAATCAAAACCATGCATAAACACATTTAATCCATTTAAGAACATAAACCCTAAAAGTTACAGTAGATTCAAAACACAAACTCAGAACTTCCAAATCAATACTTGTCATGCATTACTAACACATTTACTCACTTAATCATGCATGTACACATTCCAGAACACATCAATTTCCAGAAATTAGACCACGCAAACACAATCATAAGCCTAGAGAGAAATAGGACAGAGACATGCTAAAATTGAAGAACACAGAAGCTTCCTAACATTGCATGCATTCAAATGCTCCCAAACCTGGAAATGACGATCAAAAAAATCAGGCTTCAAGATCAGTCCTCAATCCTTCCCTTGCCTTTACTATGCTCTTTCTTACAATCCAAAGCTTGCACACACAAGAAACCACACAACCCTTAGTCCAAACCCTAACTGAAGATGAAACCAGATAAAGAAGAAGAAAAACAGTATGTAGAAATCTTAATCCAACTTACCTCTTCAAACAAAGAAGAATCCAAGCCAACACAACTCCAAGCCAAACGTGAGAGAAAGGAGAAGCAAAGAAGGGAGAAGAGAAGAAGAAGGAGGAGCGTGAGAGAGGGACGAACGGGGAAATGAAATCTCTCTTCCCTCTCTCTCTTTCTCTTTCTTTTCTTCTTCTTCTTTCAATGCACACCTAACACACCCACATGGCAAATCCTTATTGAACCACAAATTCCACTTAGCATTTCCAAAACAAAGTACCATACCCTCACATGCATCCAAACATTTCCTTAATAAATATCTTATCTTAATGCTCTTTAGTCCTTAGACAAAATACAATTCACTCACTTACACATTTCTTCCTTTACCAACTTAATTATCTTTTCAATTAGGTCCTTAACACTCTAAATTCTCAATCACAAATTACTGAAATACCCTTCCGATCCCGACTTAGCATGCATAATCCGACCAGGGCCATTTTGGGGTGTGACATTCAGGCTACCCAAGCATGGTCCCTACCAATGAGTTTAGCTCATCACGAGCATAACGATCAATTGGGTCTCCATTTGATATACCACAAGGTACGAGGCTTGGGCTGGTGATTATCCTTAACACTTCCCCACATTGAGTGAACGTAGGGTCGTGCTTTGGGAATGCACCGGGGCTAGAAAAGGGACCAAACTAGCATAATCTAAGACTCTAATGATATGCAATGCAATTTCGAAAAGGGATGAAATTTTTAAATTAAAACTCAATTGTAAATTTTAGCCAAGGTACTTTCGAAGGGAAGTCTCTTAGGTCCCCAGTGGAGTCACCACTGTAACGCGCAATGACCCCTGGGGCAACACGAATGTCCGCTTTTATTGCGATCGATAGAGGTTCATAAAACTTGTAAGAAATTACAAGTGCGTCCATTTTGGGCAACAAGGAGATTTCTTGGAGTCGCCACACAATAGAACATTGAGAAAGGTCATCTAGCCTCAGTGAGCCTAAGACATCGCTGCTATGTCCATTTTGGGCAAGCTAGAGGGGCTTTGGAGGTCCCATCCTAATAAAACATTAGGATGGCCCTCTCGCCTTGCGGAGCCTAGGACTGTGCAAGTTAAAGCGTTTTTAGGAGACACAAGAGGTGTCTTGGAAGTCCCATTCCAATGGAACATTGAAATGGTCCGCTCGCCTCGTTGAGCCCAAAGACCAGAGATGGTTCGGGACTTCCCATTTATTCATACCTTGATTAAGTTTATAATTGAGTTTTGAATTTAGCGTTTCATCCCATTTCTAATTCAATTTTAATGCAATTTAATTAAAGCACACATCAATCATATAAAGAAAGTGATAGATAAAGTAAATAAAAGCGCATGAAAATAAATTACAACAAAACTAGGGGCGGACTACAACCCCCATTGGTAAATAAAATACAATCCATACATAAATCGGGCTATTTATTAAAGATGAGGACATTGGTCCTCTCATGCATAATTAAAGAAAACAATTTTAACGTGATAATTTATTTTGGATGAAAAAGTTAGGACATTGGTCCCATTTTATTTAGGAAAAAAAATTAAATTAATTAATATAAATATTTTTGTGATTTTTTAATTAACGTGCATAAAAAATAATTTATTACAAATTACATATTAGAAATAAAATAATGAAAGCAATGTAATGAAAATAATAAAAAAATTAACAAATCAACTCCCAAATGGAACTTCAAATCTTCATGGGCTCCCACTTGGTATGGGAAATACTCGCACATAAAAAATAAGTATTGAAATAAAAAAAACAAATTAAAGCCATGTTAGTAAGAAAAATGATTTTAAAAATACACTATAAAAATAGAGGAAATAAAAATGCATCATGTGTGACAAATCAATTAAAATTACATAATAAAAAATGCAACTTAACTAATTAACAATTTAGCATGCATAAAAATAATAACATAATAATAATAAAATTCAGCATGCATAAACAAGCATAAAATAATGATGATAGAATTTAACATGCATAAAAACACAAAATAACAACAATAACATCCAATCATTCATAAAAAGTATAATATACATAAAATTCAGCATGCATAAAACATAAATTATAATGCTAACAATAATGATACTAGTAACAAATTATAGCAAAAGTAATAAAAATAACAATGATGATAATAATAATAACAAAACACAATAACAACCAAGGATATGCATAATCATATAAACATGCAAAAACAATAGGAAATAAAATTAACATGGCATGTTTAAGGCATGATAATAATAATACCAATAATAATATGGACAATCACATAAGCACATAATAATAATAATAATAATAATAATAATAATAATAATAATAATAATAATAATAATAATAATAATAATAATAATAATAATAATAATAATAATAATAATAATAATAATAATATAATATATGAACAATTCAATATGAACAATTAAATAAGATATAAGAAGTAAAAAAATAGATCGAAGAGAATTTACATGTTAACTAATTAAATAAAAACAAAAGAATAAGAAAATAAGAAGAAAATGATAGAAATAAAATAATTTACAAGTTAACTAATTAATTGGAAAAATGAAATTAAAAATTAAATTAAGAAATTGAGCCAAGAATGTTTACCCTCAAAATTGATCTTGAAGAAATGAAGGTAGATGATCCAATTCCTTGTCTTGATTATAAGAATAAAATTAGAAAAATAACATATTGAAAATGAATTTTTACTCAAGAACAAATAATTGATTTATTTATCTCAAAATAAAAATTGTTAAATGAAAAGAAGAAAATTCCCAAGAAAAAAAATTATTCTTTTTGCCTTAAGATTTAACTTGGAGAGATCCTTTAGAAACTTGAGAGAATTTATTTTTTTTATGAGAGAAGAAAGAAGAAAATAATTTTCCTTCCTAAATTCCCTTTTATTTTTCCCCAAAAATTCAGATTTTTTAATTAAAAAATTAAATTAAATTAACTCCAATAATCACTAAGAACTGAAGAATTTTTAGGGTTAGGGATACAAAAATTTTTAGCATTGAATTCTCTTAAAAAATTGAAGAAAAATTATTTTTTGAGCAAAAACATCAAAATTGGCAGCAACGGGCGACCAGGGGGCAAGATGGGCGAGCAACGGGCGTCGCTGTGCCCAGCTCATGCGCACGATGCCCTGGGTGTCGCCCATGCACGCGGGCGATGCTCAGGGCGTCGCTCGCCCAGCGCAGCGCACGCTGGGCGCACAGTGTGCGAGCGAGCGCGCCCAGCTCACTCGGCTCTACCGTGCTCGACATTCGCCAATTTTTTTTTAAAATTCCTAAAAAATACAATAATTTAAAAAACTCACTTTTTTACCCCAAAATAATTCTTAAAATATTTTTAAAAAATATTTTTTAAATTATATTTTTATTCATTCCTAACAAATCAAAACGACAAGGAAATTATCACTTCCAACTTTCATTCTTTTTGCCTATAAATCGGCACACTTAATTTCATCATTAGCTAATCCTAATCAAGGCTACTCGGGACCCTGTGTCTACAATATGTTTATCTTTTACAAATCCCTTTTGTAAAAACTATATGGTTATTTATATGGATTTGTTATCGTTTGATTAAATGTCTTTTCTTTTAACATGCTTAAGTATAAGTATATGTATGTGTGCGCATGGTGCAACCGGCATCCTTCCAACGGGGGTGTCGGGGGCATTACAGCTGGGTATCAGAGCACCGGTTTAGTCGGTTCTAGTTCTATGTGATTGTTTGAGTATAGAGTCTTTACATGAGAGTCTGTCTAAAGTCGTGGCCTAATGCAGATGTTGTTTTGTGTAGTGTCTAGATGGAGTCTGTAACAACCCGATTTGGCCCTAGTGGAATTTCAAAATTTTAGTTCGGGAATTCCAGAGTTTGTGTGTATAAGAGAGTGTATTTGAGTGAGTGGCTTGGTGTTGGTTCTGTCGCGAGCACGACAGTGTCGCGGGCGCGACAGAATGCTCCACGAGAAGCCTAGAGTAAGTTGGATTAGTTGATGTGTATTAGACATGTGGCGGCATAGGAGGTTGACAAGTGGTATTATAGGGGAGTGACAAGTGGCATGGTAAGAGAGTGACATGTGGCATGTAACTTTTTGGATTGAGATGGATTAAATGAGGTTGGTTGGCTTTTAATGTGGTTAGTGGGTAATTGATTGTTTCTTTTCCTTAGGTTGACCAGCCACTATCTTCACTTATTCCTTTCATTTTTCTGCTTTTGGGCCATTGGGGTTCTTATTTCTTTCTTTGCTCTTGGATTTTGCCGTGCTCTTCTTACCTTGCCATTTTCTTTGCTTTTCTTCTTCATTTGTCTTGTTCTTTGAGGGAACCATTTGAATTTGTTTGAAGAGAGTGAGTTAAGGGCTTGATTAGGTCTCCTCAAGAAGGTAAGTAACGTGATTTTATGTGTATTGTCCTTCTTCTACTAGTTGGTTCTTGTTTCTAATTTTAAATGAAGAGAAGAGTAACTCTAGTGTTTTGAATGGTGTGTGCATGAGAGCTATGGACAAGAGATTGGACAAGGAAAGGAAAAGAGGGAGCTAAATAGAGTATAGAGTTCAAGCTTCCTAGAGGTAGGGATTGTGTGTGAATATCATTTTGATTGCTTGTGCTACTTATGATATATGTGTATATGCTTATAAGTATGTGAATTGATCAAGAGAGTGTGTGTGTAAGTAAATGATAGAGTTTGATTTGGCAAATTCTGCTTGTTTATCATCTGACCCCTGTGTGATGTTTTTGTCATAATTATAGTTATAGTCCTCTGAATTGAGTTATTCTTGAGCTAATAGAACCACGACTGCTATACCTATAAAAGTCTCAGAAATAACCTTGAGCAAATTCTTGCTGTAAGACCTTGGAAATGGGCCAAAACAGGGGTGTCTCTACCTTAGCCGGTTCATTTGACCAGTTCAGATTATTTAGAGTATATCTGATGTTATTGATGTCCAATTGACCTGAAAATTATCCCATTTGAAATTTAACATCCTAGGGAACAAATGATAAGAAGAGAGTTTTGCCTAAAAATGAGGTATAGACTTTGACATGGGCTGTACAAAATCATGGTGTGAACCAGACCCGAAATTTTGATTTTATTTTACAACATTTTGATATGTCACGGTGGCAACCAAAATGGTTACCACCGTGACCTATGAAAATGCTGGGCAGAATACTCATTTTTGGACCTTACGGTGGCAACCAATCCATTACCACCGTGACCATCCCCTGATATGCATATTTTGAGGGTTTTTCTTCCCGAAATGTACCCGAACTTCATGGTAAGTTCCTATAGCATGTCCAACTGATTTCTAACCTTATGAAATGAGTATGTGAGTGGTTGTCAATTGAAATTATAGGTGATTAAAGCTATGGCATAAGAGTTTAATAATGAAATTAAATGTATATATGCTTTTTAATTATTGAACATGATATGCATGTGATGTTGATCATGTATGATTGAATCATAATGTGTGAAGTCTATGAACACGTAAAATGCATTGTGCATTTGATTAGTTAGTAAAGTAGAGTGCAAAGATGCATTAATATTATATGGCTACTTGCGAGTATATGCATAGGGTATATGTATGCACATGGTTTGCTCCATTAATATGTAAATAGTGTATAGTGTTCTTGAATGAACAGTAGAGTACATGCAATATATATGATATAGAGTATAGAGTCTTTATGTTTAGCCTGACTGGCCATAGCAGTGGATAGATAAGCATGCTTATAAAGGGATTATCGAGTGCAACTGCCCATGTTCCGCCCCGTTTGGGCGAAGCGGGTCGACCTCCGAGAATGGTCATTAATAGAGATAGATGAAAATGTTTTGTGACTTCGGTCTATCGAAAATGTTTTTATAGTGTCCCGTATCCGCAACTAAAGGAAGTCAGGCCTGTTTTGTTAAAGGTTGTGTAGTGAACTTGAGATGATTAAAAGCATTGCTTTGAATAAATGCTATAGCACATGAGAAATGTTACATGAATGTGGATACATGATAGTGTATATTTGAATAGTTGATCTGTACAAGTGTGTGAAAGTTATATGCTTGAGTTATAGTGCACATGAATAAGAACAAGAGTAGATGTTATTTACATGTGAGCTCATTATTGAGCATGTAACCTGTACACGTATAAGAGCTATATGCATGAATTTATTTGATTTGGTTATATGAAATATGTGATTTATGTGTGACTTCAGAAAGAAGTACTTTGCATTATTTTCATCCCCACTAAGCGTTATCGCTTAGCACGGATGTTTACTTCCGTGTAGGTACAGGTTCGAAACAGTGAGAGCGTGCATCTGCAGGTCAAGGCCACTAGGAGCTTTTGTTACATCTTTTTGTATAAGATAGTAATAGAGTTTCTTACATTTTGAGTAACATCATTATGTACATAGGAAGTATAGTATTGACATGTAAAAGTTAACTGTTATATGTGTACCGAAAATGAATATGTAACAAGTATAAAGCTTTTGTATTATGTACAGTTTATATATGTTACAAGAGCTCTTTTTGTTTGGCCCAACTTATTCTTATCTTTTAATATTAATGTTTCCGCTATGGTATATGTATATGTATACATATGTGCTCGCGTGACACCCCGATATTCCTTACCGGGGGTATGGGGGTGTTACAGAGTCGGATCCAAGTGAGTACATGGGCGACCCGATGGAAAGTGTTAATCCGGTCGGAAGTAATTCGGTTGGACAGGATAGGCCTGCACATAAGCGTGCACTAGCAGAAGGTCAGGGTGTTGGTTTTGATCCGGCATTAGTACAAGGTTTAGTTCAAGTGGTAGATAGATTGACTGCTCCTAAGGCTCCTTCTGAACTTAAAAGGAAAAGGGGAGCAGAAGAGTTTCATGGAACCTCTTTAGATCAATCAGATATGGCAGAATTCTTGTTAGAGAGGATTGATCGAATTTTACAAGAAATATCTTGCCCTTCGCATCAGCGAGTTGTGTGTGCCGTATCGCTTTTGCAAGGATCGGCATATGATTGGTGGAAGCTTGTGCTTCTCAATCCACAGAGACTGGCTGAATTGACATGGGAATTTTTTGTGAAAGAATTTGAACAGAAGTATGTTACTATGGCCTATAGGGAGGCAAAGTGGAAGGAATTTATAAGTTTGAAGCAAAGGAATTTATCGGTTAGCGACTATGAGAAAAAGTTTGGTCGTTTGAGCAAGTATGTGCCTACTGCTTTGTTAAACTAGAATTTCAAGCGTTAACATTTTCAAGATGGATTAAGAGAAGTGATTAGAGGTCCGTTGTCAGCCATGACAGTTATGCATCCGGTTAGGTATTATCAGTTGGTGGCAGCAGCGATAAAGTTAGAAGAATCTGAGATGATTAAGCAAAGAATAGAACAGAAGAGGAGAGCTCCGGATAGTGGTTTAGTCAGTAACAAGAAATCCAAAGGTACTCCGATCGGATAAGTTACTAGAGGGACTGCTCAAGTGCCTTCTGAGGTAGGAAGTGTAGCGCCACCCATGAGTAGAGGAAATAGAGCACTGGAGTGTGAACATTGCCAAAGGTACCATTGGGGTACATGCCGCAAGATCTTTGGAGCATGCTTCAAGTGTGGAAGCATGGAGCATTGGTTTGCTAATTGTCCCGATCGGAAAGAGAATAAGAGCCAACAAGAGAGTAAAGTGGGTGGAGGTAAATCGAATGTAATAAGAAGCAACCGGGATAGAAGTACAGCTCCTCAAGCACCATCGAAAATCGTGCATCAGCCAGGGAGTACGGGAGAATATGCTTCGACTAGAGTCCATGCGATGATTATAGAGGATACCCCTGAGGCTGCAGGTACTTTCGGTAAGTGTTGACTTGTTAAGTTTCTATTTGAGTTCGATTTTGGTATTTGGGATGTAAGTGGTTAGCAGGGAAATTTCGAGGACAAATTTTCTTAAGGAGGAGAGAGTTGTCACATCCCAAATATGGCCTAGTAGAATTGCATGTGTAATTGGATTATTAAAAGGGTATAGTGGTAATTTATGCAAGTGAATTAAGGACTCAATTGAAGTGTTATTTAAAGTATTTAATGAATGAATTATTGTTAGTGAGTGATATGTATTTTGCCAAGGATTTATAATGGAAAAGCCAAGGACTAAGTGTAAAAGTCAAGAAAGTTGTAAAAGAGGTCCAATGAGTGAGTGACATGTGTATGAGTTGTTGGGAGCATTGAATGTGATATGAAGGGAGTAGAGAGAGGGAAAGCAGGAAATAAAACTTCCCATGGAAGCCATTTGCATTTGTTCTCTCTTGCACTCTCACGTTCTCGTACCCCTTCACATCTCTATTTTCTGCTCTCAAGCTCTTGTATGAGTTGTTCTTCACATTTGGATTAGGGTTTTGACATCACAAGTGTTCCAAGAGTTAAGTGGCTTTGTTTGTTTTGGGTTGTTTCTTCTCCACCTTCTTCTCCATTTGGCTTTATAATTATATGGTTTTGATTGCATGGGTTAATTGGGTATCATTTTGGTTGGATTATTTGGAAGAATCTGAAGATAGGAGAAAGAGTAAAGGAAAGGAAAAGATTGGATTTTGAAGCTAGCGGGTTGAGCTCCATTTCCAGGTTTGGGAGTTATATGTGGATATAATTGTTTGGAAGTTGTCTGAAAGTATTATGTCCATTCTCACTTTGGATCGTGTTTTTGAGTTATATGTTATTGTTATTTGTGTGATTGGGTTTATAGAAATGCATGACTATAATAGCTTTGTGTATATGATTTATAGGATTTGTGATCATTATTAATTGATGATGATTTGCATGAAAATTTGAGGTGAGTATACATGAACATGAGAGGAAATTATGGGTTTGAGAATCTCTATAAATGCTATTTTGATGTATAATAATATTGTGTGAGTTGTGTTATTATTGTTGTAAATGTGTTTTGGAGAGCATTGGAGGTACGTTTTTATGTGTTTTAGCATCTTATATGATTTTTGGGAAAATAGGCTTTGATTCTTAAGTTTTGAGAGTTTCTGCGTTTTCGTGGGATTCGGGAATTACAATTCTGTCACGATCGCGACTTCTATCGCGAGCGCAATAGAACAGCAATTTCTACTTCTCGCAATGGCGGGATTTCACCTGTGCTGTAAAAGATTGATCCGAGTCGTGATGGGGTAGCACGACTCGGAGGGGTTGTTTGTCATCTTCACGACATGTGAAGATGACTCACGACTCGGAGGAAGTCATCTCCCATCCTCACTAGTCGTGAAGATGATTCACGACTCGTGAGGATTGTGGGCAGTCAGGAGTCGTGATCAAGGATCACGACTCGTGACCGTTTTCCTTCTGTTAGGCGTCATCGTCACGAGTTGCGACAGGATGCGCGACTCGCAACTGGCCTCTCTTCCTCTCATTGTTGCGAGAATGACTTCTTGTTGCGAGCGCGACAGTGAGTCTTTCCTGCCCTATTTTGAAAATTAATTTGACAAGCTTCTTCTACATGGGTTTTCATTACATGACACATGATTTGTCTTTTACAGTCTATTAATTGATAAATTAAATGTTCCTAATAAGATTTGTATATGGTTTATATGTCTGTATTAAATGGTAAATATACATGTATACGTGAAATTGTATAATTATACTTGCTATATTCTCTATTATATGATAATTATTTTAGATCATAATTGAGTTGTTAGTTGAGCCTGATAGTCATAGTAGTGGATAGATAAGCGCTTATCAAGGGTTAGGGTGTGAGTGCAGCTGCTATATGTCATATGTTATATGCGGGCCCCGTTTGGGTCATAAAAGATGCTTGAGACCTCGGTCTCCGGTATACCTCCTGGTATACATGATTATAAAATGTTTCGAGACTCGCGTCTCCACATGCTTGGGATACTGTGTCCTATCAGTATCATTAATGCTCGTATCCACTAGTTAGTGAGTAATCAGGCTACTACTTGAGGTTATTACATGAGAAAGATATATGAAGCTGTTATATATATGAAATGAATATATGCTACACGTATATGTATATGCGTTATGTCATGATGTAATATAATACTTGTTTTTGGATTTAAATGATTAATTCCTCTATCTTGTGTATATCCATATGATGAATAAGTAATAGTACTTTCTGATATACATGTGTATGATGAATACTTGTTATAAGCATGAGTAGCATATGTTTATACGCTTTTGTTATTATTAAGCTTATATCTATGTTTGTTGCAATTATATGTACATGCGTGTATTATTCCTCCCCACTGAGCGTCATCACTTAGCACAGGCTCTTTTCCTGTGCAGGTGGCAGGTTCATTTTAGAGTCGGACATCTGCAGGTCGGCCACTAGAAGACTATAGTTGGAGTTTATTTTATCTTCCGCTGTATTTTTGTATTTGGAGTTTTAATTTTTTGAAATGTAATTTTTGTAAAAGAATTATTTTGTATATGTATATGTTTATCTTTTACAAATCCCTTTTGTAAAAACTATATGGTTATATATATGGATTTGTTATCTTTTGATTAAATATATTTTCTTTTAACATGCTTGAGTATAAGTATATGTATGTGTGCGCGTGGTGCAACCGGCATCCTTCCAACAGGGGTATCGGGGGCATTACACCCGCGAGCGTGGCAGTTTGAGATCCTTGGCTCTGTCGTGGGCATGACAAAGGTCACGAGCGAGAGACTGCCCTGGATTTTATATGTAAAGTTTTTGCCCTATTTATATGCATAATATTGCATTGTATGTTGTATGAGCATGTGAAGTAGAGGAATATTGCCATATGATTAGATATGTAGGAGTGTGTTTATGGTTTGTTTGGTTAATATATGACTTGAGATGATGTTTAATGACTTATACGATACTTGAGTATATAGTTCAGTGTATAAAGTTATTTGCTCAAGCCTGAAGAGTCATAGTAGTGGATAGATAAGCATGCTTATAAAGGGTTAGAGTGCAGCTGCTAGAGTGGCACTGTTGTGCCTTAATGTGGAATACCTTGCGTATTCATATTTTTGAGTTAGGTCTCTACATGTTGATATTGAGATTCAGTATTTAGAGTACCCGTATCCATTATTAATGGAATTTAGGCTAATATATGTTTAGTAGTGTACATGAGATGTAGTGGAGACTGTTATACGTTTTTGCCCCTACATGAAAGGTAGGTATATATATATATATATATATATATATATATGTTAGATGTACCCACACATGAATACATGTAAGAGGTAGTGGATTATAATCACTTATCGTTTTGATGATATTTGCATGAGTATTAAATTGCTAAAGCATAGGGTTGTATGCTAAAGAATTTATGTGGTTGCGTGATAATCATGGCTAATTATATGTTATGATCAAAGCAAGTGATGATATGTAGGAAAGAATTTTTATTGACGCGAGATGTGCATGACTATTGATATTCAGTGTGTGATGTATTTGTGACTTCGACTCCATAGTTTTGTTATCCCCACTAAGCATTATCGCTTAGCACAGGTGTTTACCTGTGTAGGTTTGCAGGATTTGATTGGAGAGTGCTCATCTGCTGGCCACTAGAAGTTTAATGAAGTCTTTTTGTTATATTTATATAGTTGGATCTTTTTGTAGCAAACAGTATATAGATTTTGTATTTAAAGTGTAGTGTACATGTATAGAATAATGATCAAGTATTTATGAACAAGATGTTTTGTATTATTTACAGTTCCTTTGTATATTTTTTATGCAAATATATTTAGTTTATTGTTATTTTCTTTTTTGCTGTAATGCGTTTTGATTGGTACATGTTTGCGTATATGGTTTTCGTTCTGTGTGTTATGCTCTGATATCCTCCTAGGGGGTATTGGGGTGTTATATTTAGTGGTATCAGGACCAGGTTAGTTGGTCCAGGACTATGAGATGTATAGATGTGTGAGTTGTTTAGTGTCGTGGCCTAATACAGATGTTGTTTTTGTAGAGTATAGATGGAATCAGACCCGAGTTAGGCTATAGGTGAGACTATGGTTAGTGTGAATCCAGTAGGAGGTAATCAGCCTGCACCTGAGCAACCTCGATCTGAAGGATTAGGTCCTAGTTAGGACCACCCAGTATTGGTGCAAGGGCTGATACATCTAATAGATAGGCTGACGGCTCCTAAGGCTCCAACTGATCTAATAAGAAAGAGAGGAGTAAAAGAGTTCAGTGGTACATCATTAGACCAATCTGATGTAGCCAAGTTTTGGCTAGAGAGAACAAGAAGAATTCTCCAAGAGATAATTGCCCACAGAACCAGAGAGTAGATTATGATTTGTTATTGTTGCAGGGTGCAGTATATGACTGGTGGAAGCTAGTGTTAAGGAACCCTCAGCGACCAGTTGAACTATCGTGGGAATTCTTTGTCCATGAGTTCAAGGAGAAGTATTTGACTAAGGCCTATAGAGAGGCAAAGTGGAAGGAGTTTGTGAGTTTAAAGCAAAGGAATATGACTATTGGAAAATATGAGAAAGAGTTTACTTGATTGAGTAAGTATGTGCCAGATATTTTGCTTGCTGAAGATTTTATGTGAGAACAATTCCAGGATGGATTGAGAGAGAGTATTAGAGGGCCATTGTCAGCGATGGCTGCTTTGCAGTCAGTCAATTATTACAAGTTGGTGTTAGCGGCCATGAAATTAGAGGAGTCAAAACTTATGAAGAAGAAGAGAATTCAGAAGAGAAAAATGTTGAGTAGAGATAGGGGTGGAGACAAGAGAGCAAGGGATGCTATTAAAGAATCAGTTCCAGTGCTTGCGTCGGTGGGGAGTGTTATGCCACCTCCTAGTAGAGGAGGTATTGCACCGCAATGTGAGCACTGTCAGAGGCATCATTGGGGCCAATGTAGAAGCTCTCCAGAGCATGTTTTAAGTGTGGCAGCATGGAACACATGCTCGCCAATTGCCCTAAATCGAGAGAGAACTTAGCTTCTCAAGTGAGCAAAGGTGACAAGGATAAGTCGAGAGCTGCTAGGAGTGGAAGGGGAAGAAGTAGAACTGCCCAAGCGCCTTCGAAAACAGTTGAGAAGCCAATTCCTTTCGGTTGTCTAGCCAGAGTGTACGCTATGATTAAAGAGGTAGTGGAGGAGCTTGTCGGATCATCTGGTAAGTTCCTAATTGTTTATGATTTTGTATCTGCGTATAGCGAGGTATAATTGGTCAAGTGTATAGTAGCAGGGAAATTTTGAGGATGAAATTTCTTAAGGAGGGGAGATTTGTAACACCGTGATTTGGGCCCTAGTAGGATTGTAGTGTTCTGTGTATATCAAGAGTAGTAGATATTAGTTTATTCTTGGAATTATGGATTTATAGGATGTAATTGCAAAGAGAAAATAAGTCTTAAAGGGAAAGAAATGGATTTGAGGGACTTTAGTGCATTTTTGGCATAAGATGTTGTGGGTTGTGCTAGAATCGTTTTCTATCGCAAGCGCGACAATAGTCGTGGGCCCGACAGAATGCAGATTGGCATATTTATAGGAATTAATAAGTGGAGGTTTGGGGCTTGGCACATGGCTTATGACAGATTTGGTGGAGTTAGTTAATGTGGTTGGTTGGCCTTAATGGGAGTTAGTGGCATTGATGTTGGTTGGTCCCGTTTTCTTTATTTTTCTTTGTTCTTTCTCGGTTTTCATTTTTCTGCTCTTCTTTCTTTGTTCTTCTTTTTCTTTGGCCTTCTTCTTCTGCTTGTGTTCCTCTTTATTGACTTGCTTTGAGTGATATTCTAGGAATGGTTTGAAGAGTATTTTGAAACTTAAGTGAAAGTTTTAAAGAGGTAAGTGGTTAAAGTTAGGTCTTGGTCTTCTTCTTATATATTTCTATTGATTTAAAGTATAAGATGTGCATTAAGTGTTTATTTTGATTATTTGTGCATGAAAGCTATGGTCAAGAGGCAAGACAAGGGAAAGGAGAAGATTTTATCCAAAGTAGTGATCTGATCGAGAGGTTGGGATCATGTGTGTTGTGATTGATTCATGTTTTGAGCTGTTATTATACTTGATTTGTTATTGGTGGCATGACAGTGATTAACAACTTGATAGTGTTGATCTAGTTCGAAGTTGTAATATGAGTGTGTTTTCATTTTGATTGCTTGCATATTTTTTTATTACAAGTAAACATGTGAGAAGTTGTGCATGTATTGTGTGAATGTGTGTTTGATTTTGGCATGGAAGTAAGGTTCTGTCACGAGCGCAACAGAACGCTCCAAGGGCAAGTGTTCGCCTTATTGTGTCTGGTCGTGAGCGCTAGCTTAGTTGCGGTCGCGACAGAAGCCTAATGAACATTCTATCACGAGTGCGACACTCCCGTGGGCGTGGCAGTTTGAGATCCTTAGCAATGTCGCGAGCATGACGAAGGTCGCGAGCGTGACGAAGGTCGCGAGTGTGACACTGCCCTAGATTTATGTAAAGTTTTTGCCCTATTTATATGCATAGTATTGCACTGTATGTTTTATGAGCATGTGAAGTAGTGGAATATGGTCACATGATTAGATATGTAGGAGCGTGTTTATGGTTTGTTTAGTTAATATATGACTTGAGATGATGTTTAACGACTTATATAATACTTGAGTATATAGTTCAGTGTATAAAGTTATTTGCTCAAGCCTGAAGAGTCATAGTAGTGGATAGATAAGCATACTTATAAAGGGTTAGAGTGCAGCTGCTAGAGTGGCACTGGTTGTGCATTAATGTGGAATACCCTGCGTATTCGTATTTTTGAGTTAGGTCTCAACAAGTTGATACTGAGATTCAGTATTTAGAGTACCCGTATCCACTATTAATGGAATTCAGGCTCATGTATGTTTAGTAGTGTACATGAGATATAGTGGAGACTGTTATACGTTTTTTTCCCTACATGAAAGGTGTATATATATATATATGTTAGATGTTCCCTCACATGAATAAATGTAAGAGGTAGTGGATTATTATCACTAATCATTTTGATGATATTTGTATGAGTATTAAATTGTTAAAGCATAGGGTTGTATGCTAAATAATTTATGTGGTTGCATGATAATTATGGCTAATTATATGTTATGATTAGAGCAAGTGATGATATGTAGGAAAGAATCCATATTGACACGAGATGTGTATGACTAATGATATTCAGTGTGTGATGTCTTTGTGACTTCGACGGAAGTGTATGGTTTTGTTATCCCCACTAGGTGTTATCGCTTAGCACGGGTGTTTACCTGTATAGGTTTTCAAGATTAGATCAGAGAGTGCTCATATGCCGGCCACTATAAACTTAATGAAGTCTTTTTGTTATATTTATATAGTTGGATCTTTTTGTAGCAAACAGTATATAGATTTTGTATTTAAAGTGTGCTGTACATGTATAGAAGAATGATCAAGTATTTATGAACAAGATGTTTTGTATTATGTACAGTTCCTTTGCATATTTTTTTTGCAAGGATATTTGGTTTATTGTTATTTTCTTTTTCGCTGTAACGTTTTTTATTGGTACATTTTTGCGTACATGGTTTTGGTTCTGTTCATTATGCTCCGATATTCTCCTAGGGGGTATTGGAGTGTTACACTTTGAACTGTCCACTTGTATATCCACTAATGTGTCGGATATTGTCTTTTTCTTCAAAAAGAATTGTACCCCAGCATTCATCACTTGCGTTTGTCTGAAGATACCTTTTTCCTGTGGAAGGAATGTGAAGAGGTGGCAGATTTTGAGTGATTTCTTTTATCTTTTGGATTGATTGGGAGTGAGTGGCCGACCAAGGTAGAGGCTTCTTTTTTAAAAGCTGAGTGAGTGTGTAATGGCCCAAAATTGACCCTAGTAGCATCGAGCGTAAATAGCGTAAGTGAGTGAGTGCAAATTAGGGTTTTTGGTTTGGACGAAATCGAAAAAAATGAGAATTTAGGGACTCAATTACAAGAAATTATAATAGTTTAGTGACCAAAAAGTATTTTTTTTTATTAATGTTAAGTGAGATTAACTAAACTAAGATGGATTAATTAGTGCTAATTAAAGATTAGTGGAAGCCATGTGTCAAGCTAGATTTATGCCACCTTTTAGTTGCAAAGCTTATGGCTTGACTCCTAGCAAATTCATGCAATATATAGACTTTTGAAAGGCAGAAATTAGTCATTCTTGTTCCTCTTTGTCTGGCCATTCCTTAAGGAAATCTACAAGTTACTTCTTCTTTCTTTCCTTCCTTCCTTCATCATTTCTTCATCTTAGAGTTAGTTAAAATTGGTTTCAAGTGGGTTCAATTGAGAGCTGAGTTAGGTTCACATAAAGGTAAACTTAAGTATTGTTCCTTCTTCTTTTGATTTAGAATTTCAATTCATGAGTATAGTTCTACTTGATTATTGTATGTGTATATGTTGAATTGTAAGTTGGAGAACCAAGTAGAAAAGCAAAAGGAAAAGAGAAAGCTACTTGAATAGTGAAGTGAAGAAGAGCTACAAGAGGTTTGGGAACAAACTTATTTGTGTATGCTAATTGATAGATTGTGTGGTTAAATGTGCAAATTATGTTATGAGATGTGTTGAATTGAAGAAATGAACATATTGAATTATAGAGATAACTATAAATCAAATTGATCAAGTATGAACCCTAGTTGTAGGGGAAAACTCTGCTCAGATTATATCAGACCTCCGTGTGATGAATTGGTCAAATGTTGAGTTTTAGAACTCCAAATTAAGTTATTATTGCGCCATTAGAACCATGACTTCCTGTAACACCCCGCCATCCCCGTTGGAAGGATACCGGAGTGCCACGCAGGCAAACACTTATAATCAAATCCATATACACATGTATAAACAAAAAACCAATAAGGTGTAAAGAAACTTTTAATCATTTAATATTAAAATCCTGTTTACATATAACATATATCAATATCGTTTTACAAAAAGAGGCTCGTAAGCAAATACATATACAAAAATAATATTTGTTCCTTTACAAAAAATTTACTTTGCTATACACAAGCCATATACAAAAATTTACAGCGGAAGACTTCAAAAATAACTTCATCAAAAGACTCCTAGTGGCCGACCTGCAGATATCTGACTCCAAGCTAAACTCGCCACCTGCACGGGAAAAGAGCCCGTGCTAAGCGATAACGCTTAGTGGGGAGAAACAAAACAGACATACAATATACATATACAATATTTATACAATAATAAACTAATGATTCAAAAGCAAGGCATCAAATCACATGTAAACATGTCTCTAAATTTCTTACTTGACATGCATAAATATATATACATTACAAGCAATTAAGTATTCAATCTATAATTCTTATCATTCTAAGTATATAGATTCAAGGTGTGATATAAAGCTATGCAAGAATTCATTTACATTATATACTTGTAATCATGTCCAGAAATACATCTCAACATATGCAACACATTTCAACAAATAGCCTGATTAGTCTGAAAATATTCTCTAAAAGTGGATACGGTCAATTGGATACTGATAGGACACAGTATCCCAAGCATATAGAGACATGAGTCTCAGACATGTACTTTTCATATAGAGACCGTGGTCTCGCTTTAAATCCATATAGACCAAACATGGTCGAAACAAGGATCCAAATGGACCCACGTAAAACGTTTTATCATATAGCAGCTGCACACACACAGACCTAAGTAAGCGCTTACTTATCCACTACTATGACTATTCAGGCTTAAAATTCAACTCAACAGTTCAAACACCAATATCAGTATTAAATACACTAAATGCAAATACATATTTCATGTGTACATGTGTCTAAATCAAAATTAGAAACATTCAATTATATCCAGTATCAATTATTGGAGGCAGAAGTATAAATAATTTGCATTTAAGTTAATTTATGTTCATGTAAAATATAAACTAGTAAATTATGTACATTAATTATTTAGTTAAGTATACAACTCAATATTAAACAATTATTAGTTACAATTCATATTTTAAATCCAAACTTTGTCATGTAATGCAAAAATTCTTGAAAAACAGAAGTTAAAACTTCAATTTTGAAAAACAGGGCAGCAGGTAGAGGCCGGTCATGAGACACCCAGGCAGTGGTGTCTCGTGACGCTAACATCTCGCAAGCGCCACACAGGAGGGTAGGCAGTCACGGCGTGACCCTCAGTCACGTCTCGTGACGCAGGCTTCACGCCAACGCCAAGCAAAAGAGCAAGCCAGAACAAGCAGTCACGGCGTGACCTTCAGTCACGTCTCGTGACGCCTGTGAGGAGAGGGAGAGAGGTCACGATCTCGTGACACACAGGGAGGCAGGCGAGGTCGCGAGGCGTGATGCTACATCACGTCGCGACTTCCCAAGGGGAGGAAGGTACGTGACTTCCCACAGAGGGAGGTCACGGCGTGATGTACCATCACGTCACGTGATCTTTCTCTCACAAATCTGCTTCTCCTTCTCAAACTCCATCATCTTCTCAAAACCAATTTCCAGAAAAAAACGTGGAAAAACCAGAAAGTCCAGAAAACAGAGCACTCTCCAATTTCAAAACCCCATTTGTCTAAAACCATTTTTCATGCAAAAATCATTCACACATGTACCTTTAAGTCATCAGAGCATAATTATAAGACTCATAATACAAGTCACGTGTTATCACAATTCAAACAGAGGCAAAAACCAGGAAGTCATCATCCTAAAATTTCACATCCCAATTCATGCACAAACATCTCATTTGCATACTTTTCTACAGGAATCATTTACACACATTGCATTTCTCATATATTATGGTAAACATACACACACAACTGATATTCATACTAAAACAGTAACTAGGATCCAAAAATGAGGAAGGACTGACACACTCCCAAACCTGAAATGAAGTCCAAAAATGTTCACTGCTCTTCTTCAATCCACAACCTTGCCTTTTCCCTTCTCTTTTCTTTTATCCTCAGATGCTTGCAACAGATAAAACCACTATCATTAATCCAAAACAGAATCTCTAAAACCCAAAGAAGAAACAGAAAGAGATTCAACCAAAAGAACCCAGAAACTACTGCCACTTACCTTTTGAAGCTTCTAAACATCCAAAACCCTTAGTTCCTCAACAGAAACACACATGCAGATGATAGAAAGAACAGAAAAAAAAATGAAGAAAAGGGCAGAAAGTGGTTTACGTGAGAGAGAACCAGAAAAGAAAGAGAAAACTTTTTCAATCTTCTGTTTTCCAGCCAACTCAACTTTTCTCAATCTTTCTTTTTCCCTCACCACGTACACACACTCACACTCACCACATGGCACACATGCACAGCTTCACAATCCACTTAATCCACTAATTCCTCTTTTACAATTTGATCCTCATAAATAATTACCAAAAAGTCATTGTCAAAATACTCTTTCCTCACTAAACTAGACATTTGCAATTAAACACTATTGTTTCCTTACAATTAAATCCTCTTTCATTACTAGATAACTCAATTATCTCCAATTTCCAATTAAAATTTCCAATTTCCAAATAAGTCACTCGTGGGGTGTGACACTTCCATACCTTTAAAAGTCTCAGAAATGACTATGAATGAAGTCTAGCTCTAAGACCCATAAAAATGGCACAAACAGATGTGTCTCTACCTTGGCGGGTTCATTGGAATAGTCTATATTTTTTAATTCATCTCTGTTGATTTAGAAGTCCAAATTACATGAAACTTGTTCCATTTGAAGCTTAACAACCTTGGTAATAATTGTTAAGAGGGAGTTTTGCCTAAAAGTGTTGTTTAGGTGTCGGTTTAGGCTGAACCAAAAAGAGTAGTGAAGCAGTCCAGAGTTTTACTTAATTTTGGTATATCCCAGTGACAACCAAATCAATGGCAATGTGACCAATGCCAAGAGAGATCAAAATTGCATGTAATTGGACCTCACGGACCATCCCCAGTTTTGTGTATTTTGTGTGTTTTTCTTCCTGAAATGCACCCGAACTTCGTTGCAAGTTCCTATAGCTTGTCCAACACATGTCTAACATTATGGAATGAGCATTTGAATGTTATCAATTAAAGCTTTATGAAAATGATGTTATGGCATAGTAGCTTAATAAAGGAGTTAAATGTATACATACTTTTAATTATTGAACATGACATGATATGCGATATTGATCATACATGATTGGATCTTAATGTGTTAAGTATATGATAGATGCATCAAAGAGATATTGGTTAATGAAGCTTTGCAACATTATTGGGATATATACAATGAACCAATGTATATTGATATGTGAGTATGCTTTCTAAGCCATTTGTATATGCAAGGCATGAAATGATGCAAGTTTGTTCTACGTGATGACTTGTACCATACTGTTGCTTTAAGGGAGTACATGAGTACCTGTATGTGAACAAATAATACTATGTGAATGAATAATACTATGCGAATATGCTAGCCATGATGGTGAATTGTGAAGTGAGCCATAAAGTAATGTTGATTATGTTGTAATGCTATGACAATGATATTCTTTATGAGAATTGCGAGTAATAACTGGATTAATAATTAGCCTGCGAGTCAAGTAGTAGATAGATAGGCGGGCCTATAGGGTCTAAAAACTGCGGCCGATAGCGTCAGATTCTTCGAAATCCTTCGATTTATTGATTCCTCATTGGATACATTTATGCATATTTTTATGCTGATTGAGTCTGTACTTATGGGTATTGATAGCGATTGTGTATCTTCAGATACGAAATGATTATGGTACTTTTAATTATTGATAGCATTACCCGTTATCCACGCCTTTGAGTTGCAAGCAAAGCAAGAAATGATTAATGATAATATTGAGCATTTTAAAAGAATGTTATATTATTTGAAATTTGAATACGACGAGTTAAAGTTTGACTTGTGATACAACTATATGAACATGACTCATTAGTAAGGCTATGAATAAACCAAGATGTGTTATATGCTATGTTTATATTAAGTTGATCCCAAAGTGGATGCATGTTCAAATATATATGTACTCTTATGTGCATGGTAACATATCCTTATCCATTTCTAAAAGTGATGAAAATAGAGTATAGAATGAATAGTATGTTGTGAATATAGCAATGTAAGTTTATGCATAATGCTAGAGTTATACTATAAGAGAACTTGAGTATGGGACATATATGTATAATGACTTATAATTGCATCGATAAGAAAGATGATATATTGTATATATGTGTTAATTCAAGGCATGAAAGGACTTGATTAAATGATTGTTTGTATGAGAATGTTGTTATTGTTCCCCACTGAGTGTTATTACTTAGCATGGATGCTTAATCCATGTAGGTTTCTGAAGATAGAGCTTTTGGAAGGCAGTCCTGCATCGCCAACAGCCAACACATTAGAAATCCACTAATTGGCATGTTAATGAGAACTAAAGATTTTGCAGCATAAGTTGTATTTTTGTAAAGTGCAAACTGTAATAAGACTATAAGTGTTCTATAATTTAATGCATGAATTATCGTAATGCAATTGAACGTTGCCTGTGAAAGAAATTTATTGTTTCTGAACCTTATATGGAATATTGTTCTATGCATATGTGATAGTGTTGTGACACTCCACAGCCATCGTAGTAAGATTCTACGTGTGGCTAAGGGTGTTATAGAGTGGCTTTGAAAGGTGACAAAAATGGGGAATGAACTGTCGGATGTAATTGGCTATTCCAAGAAACTGTTGAACCTATTTGTGTGACAGGTGGCTATCAGGGAATTTGAGAAGTTCTTTGGCTATGTGGGGCGGTGGCTGGAAAGCACCATTTTTAAAATGCATCCCTAAGAAATCAATTTCTTCTTTAGCAAGAATCATCTTGGAAGGGGATAACATGATACCATGTTCCTTATTTAGATTGATGAATATCGGAAGATGTTTCTGATGGGTATGGATATCAGGTGAAAAGATCAAAATATCATCAATATAAATCAAGGCAAATGATAGAATTGACTCATAGACACGTATCATGGTCTGTTGGAAAATGGAGGGTGCAGTTTTAAGTCCAAAAGGCATGACAATCCATTGGTAATGGAAGTTAGGAATACAAAAAGAAGTCTTGGGTCGATCCACTGGTGCAATGCCAAGTTACCAGAATCCAGCATTAAGGTTAAATTTCGAAAAGATACGGGCATGGTGAAGGAAAACGAATAGTGAGGAAATATTAGGTGAAGGGTATTTGTTGTCCTTGAGATAGGGGTTGAGAGGAGTGTAATCGATGACAAGTCTTTTTTTTTCACGGATTTGTTCTGAGTGCTTGTTCATATAGAAGGCTTGACAAGCCCAATTTGACTGAGTGGCCTCAATGAGTTTTTGGGCTAGCAATTGGGTACATTCTTCTTGAGCCAAAGAAAATTCTTCTGGAGTCATACCAGGATGGGTAGCTTTAGTGGGGTTAACATCCTCTGATTTTTTGAAGGGTAAGGTGACAAAGAATTCAGGACAAGTCCACAAAGGTTTTGGGTTTTTGGCAAGGAAGTCTATATGAGAGGTAGTACAACAGTGGGTTTCAAGCTGGGTTTGGATAGCTTGGAATGGGTTTGGGCTTTGGATAGTAAATAAGGTTGGTGTAGTGGTATAAGGTTGAAAGTGTTTTTTGTGCCAGAGTCCAGTGGGTTGGATATGGAATTTAGGCATTTGGAACAATCCATCAAACACCAAAGTACAAGATCGTTTCTAGGGAGTTCGAAACCAAGACATTAAACCCAAACAAAACAGTCAGGAATAATTAGATCTTGATGGGTTGCTTTGTTTTGAGCTTAAAAGGATACCTTGGTCTGCTGCTTGAAAGTGCTGAGTAAAAGGTTTCCAAAAGGATTCTGGAAGGACCTTTGGATTAAGAATGGTATTATGCGCACCAGTGTCAACAAATGCAATAACATTGATGGGTCTGGCAAATTTGTCTGAGAAAATCTTGGCAGGAACCAAAGGAATAGGGTGTGAAGAGGAAATGGATTGTAGGGATAGTTCTAAACTTGGGACTGGTAAAGGTTTAACAGCAGCAATATCAGTCAGAGGTTCTTCTTCAGAGTCCTCATTTGAAAAATTATAATCAAAATCTTGAACTGCAAAAGGGTGTAGGGGTCTTCATCATCATCAATTGAGAATAGTGATTCAACATCATCATTTTGAAGATCAATGGGAGAAGCTTATTGAATTTGCTGAATAAGCTTATGGGACTTCTTCTTGTTAGGACAGGATTTTGTAAAATGTCCTTTCTTGCCACAAGCATAGCATCTATCTCCTTTCTGCTTGAATCTTTTCCTTTTGAAGAATTGTATTCTCGTTTTTCTTCTTGGAGGATACACCCAACGAGATTTCTTGGGGAATATAGACTGCTTGTGAGGTTTACAAGAGCAATCTTTCTGCGAAAAACACTTAATTTCCAAGTCAGGTCGTCTGCATGCCGCTTTGAGCTGTGGATCTTTTCCTTTTTTTATTTTACCAAGTAGCTCGAGGCATGAAATAAACTAGCTGAGAAGTCACTTATGACTATCAAAATAAATGGCTTTCCTGGCCGGCTAGTGGACTGTCCTCTTAGAAAAACACAACACAATCCATTTCATACCTTGGAGATAGATAACAGGATCCAAGAATGATGGTTAAGAACATTGTAATGAGAAGAGAAGAGAAGTTTAGAGATTCATTTTACAAGATAAGATAAGAAGGAATTTATTCCTTTTACAAAAGATACTTTATTTAAAGTAGCTTTACAAAAGTAGTTTTAGCTTTAATCCTTGTGGCTCTGGTTGATGGGCTCATGGGATGCAGACATGTTAATGTCTTCTTGGACCGAATCATATATGCTAAGCTATGGGGTCCAATCAAGATCATAATTATTTTTATTCTTGTCTCTTGCTTCAGTTGATGGTCTAGTGTTGGCAGAAAGTTTTGAGCCATAGAAGCATTATCATCATTAGGAAGGCTTAAAGCAAAGTATGGGTCCTGGGAATCCTGGAATACCGAGTCCAAATAATTAGGCCTGAGAGATGAATCAGCAGTGTCATATGCTGGCGGATGTAACGAAGAAGGTTCAATATTGTTAAGTTCAAAGAGCATATGATGGAGGGAGGCCTTGGCAGAATGATTTGTCAAAAGATCAGGATTTTTAATTGTTTACCAATGGAAAGCTTGAGGTTGTGTCCATATGGAGTCTTGGGAAGGATTCCAAACATAGGGTCGAGTGAAGATATAAACAACAGAATAATCCCTTGCTTACGATTTAGTTTTCTGCTATGACTGGAGAGCTTAAATTCTTGTCAGGAATTCATGATGCCACAAAGAGAGAGGAGCATACTATTTTAGGAACTGCTAGTGGAATTAGCCTTGTTGATCTGGATTAGTGAGAATATCATATATTTCAATAAGTGAAAATATAACAACATGAGTATAAAGCATAGAAAGGCACCAAATGAACCAAATTTCTTCCTCATAGCATGGTGAATCTTGATAAACCTTGAAGAGAATAGACCATGGTTGATCAATATAAAAGAAGTTTTCATTTGCCGAGACATTTCTTTTGATAGTGAAGAGATGTAAACAGTGAAACAAATGCCGGGTAGCAAATAGTCTAATATATGCAGGTGTGGTTAGAGAACATATGGAGGGGTTAGATTTTTTTTTCCTATGGCTAGGAGGTTCTAGAAAGGATTTTTTGATTTTATGGGATTGGGATGTGATCTGAATCCATCCATAGTGTAAACTAATGGTAAGTGGTAATGGTGGTGATAGGTTTTGGTTTTGGAGGTAGTCTGGAAAGATAATCTGGAATCAAGTTCTTGTCGCCTTTTATATGCTCAACCTGAAAGTTGTACTTGCTAAAAAATTTGACCCATCTGAGAAGTTGGTGATGTAGAATAGACTTTCCTTTGAAGGAAAGCATCTTTGGGAAAGATGAACAGTCCATGACAACTATAAAGTGATGTCTAATAAGATGGAATTCAAATCTTTTTATGCCATACTTAACTGCTAAGATTTCTTTAAAGGTGGAATGATAATGGCATTCAGATTCTTTGAACTGTTCACTTGCATATTCCCAAATGTGTCGGATATTGTCTTTTTCTTCCAAAAGGATTGCACCCCAGCATTCATCACTTGCGTCTTTGTGAAGATACCTTTTTCCTATGGAAGGAATGTGAGAAGGTGGCAGATTTTGAGTGATTGCTTTTATCTTTTGGATTGATTGGGAGTGAGTGGCTGACCAAGATGGAGGCTTCTTTTTTAATAGCTGAGTGAGTGGCTTTGAAAGGTGACTGAAATGGGGAATAAATTGTCGTATGTAATTGCCTATTCCAAGAAACTGTTGAACCTGTTTGTGTGACAGGTGGCTATCAGTGAATTTGAGAAGTTCTTTGGCTAAGTGGGGTTGTGGCTGGTAAGTGCCATTGATAAAATGCATCCCTAAGAAATCAATTTCTTCTTTGGTAAGAATCATCTTCGAAGGGGATAACATGATACCATATTCCTTAGTTAGATTGATGAATATCTAAAGTTGTTTTTTATGGGTATGGATATCAGATTAAAAGATAAAAATATCATCGATATAAATCAAGGCAAATGATCATAGACACATATCATGGTCTATTGGAAAATAGAGGGTGAAGTTTTAAGTCTAAAGGGCATGACAGTCCATTGGTAATAGAAGTTAGGAATACAGAAAGAAGTCTTGGGTCGATCTTTTGGTGCAATACCAAGTTGCCAGAATCTAGCTTTAAGGTCAAATTTGGAAAAGATACGGGCATTGTGAAGGAAGGGGAATAGTGAGGAAATATTAGGCAAAGGGTATTTGTTGTCCCTGAGAAAGGGGTTGAGAGGAGTGTAATCGATGACAAGTCTTTTTTTTCCACGGATTTGTTCTGAGTGCTTGTTCACATATAAGGCCTGACAAGCCCAATTTGATTGAGTGGGCTCAATGAGTTTTCGGGCCAGCAATTGGGTAAATTCCTCTTAAGCTAAAGAAAAGTCTTCTGGAGTCATACCAGGATGGGTAGCTTTAGTGGGGTTAACATCCCCTGATTTTTTGAAGGGTAAGGTGACAAAGAATTCAGGACGAGTCCACGGGTTTTTGGCAAGGAAGTCTGTATGAGAGGTAGCACAAAAGTGGGTTTCAAGTTGGGTTTGGACAGCTTAGAATGGGTTTGGGCTTTGGATAGTAACTAAGGTTGGTGTAGTGGTATAAGGTTAAAAGTATTTTTTGTGTCGAAGTCTAGTGGGTTGGATATGGAGTTTGGGAATTTGGAACAATGCATCAAGTACAAGATCTTTTCTTGGGATTTCAGAACCAAGAGAGTGAACCCAAACAAACAGTCAGGGAATAATTGGATCTTGATAGGTTGCTTTATTTTGAGCTTAATGGTAAGGATACGTTTGTTTGCTGCTTTAAAGTACTTAGTAAAAGGTTTCCAAAAGGATTCTAGAAGGACCTTTGGATAAAGAATGGTATTATGTGCACCAGTGTCAACAATTGCAATAACAATTATGAATCTGGCAAATTATTTTGAGAAAATCTTGGCAGGAACCAAAAGGAATAGGGTGTGAAGAGGAAATGGATTTAACGCATAGTTCCAAACTTGGGATAGGTAAAGGTTTAACAACAGAAATATCAGTTAGAGGTTCTTCTTTTGAGTCCTCATCTGAAAAATCAGAATTAGAATCTTGAACTGCAAAAATGGTGTAGGGGATCAATTGAGAATAGTGATTCAACATCATCATTTTGAAGATCAATGGGAGAAGCTTATTGAATTTGCTGAATACGCTTATGGGACCTCTTCTTATTAGGACAGGATTTTGCAAAATGTCCTTTCTTGCCACAAGCATTGCATCAATGTCCTTTCTGTTTGAATCTTTTCCATCTGAAGAATAGTATTCTCCTTTTTCTTCTTGGCTGATAAACCCGGCAAAATTTCTTAGGGAACATAGACTGCTTATGAGGTTTACAAAAGCAATCTTTCTACGGAAAACACTTAATTTCCAAGTTTGGTCGTCTGCATGCTGCTTTGAGCTGCGGATCTTTTCCTTTTTTTATGGTATCTTTGATCAATTTCTGTGAGGTACAAAGACGATCAAGGTCCATGAGAACCTTCTGGAATATTTGTCCAAATGAAAGAGAGTTCAATTGAATCCTTATTCTCTGGTCAAGTATAATGTACTATCAGCCAATTATTTAGGAATGGAGAACAAAAATCCTTGTTTCAGGTTTGGATTATTAGCACCATTTAGCATATAAAAGACTTTTGACATTCCTTTATAATGCTTGTCAAGATCTTTATGAAGAGGAGAACAACATTTTATCCTGAAATAATCATCATGAGCTGCTTCTTCGAAATCAGTAGCATTACCAATAAATTCAGTATGAATTTTCTGTTGCACATAAGCAATAGATTCACACTGAAGGAATTGGAGTTTAGAGTATTAATCCAGGCGAACAAACCAATCACGAAGTCTTCCAATGAAACGGGAAGAGAATTCCACAAAGACTAGTTCTAACTGTGTAACTTCAGGTCGTCTGATCTGCAATTCAATCAAATCATAGAATTGTTGAATTTGATCTCTCAATTTATGACAAGGAATGTCTTTGAAATGGAACCAAGGTCCTGAAGTTCGTTGTCCTGTATGGAGTGGTCTACTTTCTGCTTCATCATTAGGTTCATCAGCATGATACTGATGAGTTGTTGTGCTTTCATCAGGAAGATCTACCATATAGATGGGGAAATGTTTTGGATCTCGTTCCTCATCTTCAGAAGAAACAAAACTTTCTTTAGATGATTCTGGGGAATCATTATGAAAGGTGGCAGATAAAATAGCAAGGGCAGTTTGCAGTGCTTTTTATTTTAAAGAATCAATTAGAGGATTTGTGTTTTCAGATGGTTGGATCATATGGGATGAAGGTGGTTCAAAAATTACAATTCCTTTTTGCTTGTTGTTAGGAGTTACAACAACTAGTGTAGAAGGCTCGGAGGTTGAAGGTGTTGTTTGAGTGAAGGAGGAGGTGGTTATTAGTGGAGTAGAGGTTGTAGATCATTTAGGTTGTTTACGAAACTGTTGTTGCATGAACAATTCATGAGAATAACCTAAACTATCAAGATCTGCTTGTGAAGATTTAGAAAAGGGTGGAACTTGGATAAGAGGTTGGCGGGTGAATGGAGTGTGATTAGGATTGTAAAAAGGGAAGGAAATAGTGGGAGGAGCTAGAGTTGTAGTTCTGGCTAGATCCCTTTTGATGGTTGCAATTTCTGCCTTTAAACGGGTAACTTTAGAAGCTTTTTTCTTAAATGGTGGAATCATAGATTCTCTGAGCAATAGAGGCCATGAGTTGTCTGTCTAGGTTAGCAACTTGATTCTATAATCTTACAAGTAACTGGTAGGCAGCATCATTCTGATTGGTGATCTGAGAGTCTAAAGTCTCCACACGGGAAGAAAAATGGTCAACTTTAGTTTCTATCCTATGAAGAACTTTATTTTAGGCTAGAGCGTTCTCTGATTGCCAATTAAGAACTGCTTCAGCTGGTTGAACAGTTATGGGGATTCCTTCAACAGACACAATAGGTGATTTAACAAAAGCGGTTGTATGGATCTTGGTATTAGGATTTGTGGTTTCTTAGAGTGTTGGAAATTCATTCGTATATGTGCCAGCTAGTTGGTACATAAATATAGTAGGTGGAGGTTGGACAGATTTGGGCTTCCAAACAAGGGAGGAGGTTGCACAAGGTTGATAGTATTATTTTTGAAAAGGTTTAGGTGGAGGTAGATGTGACGCGCCCGAACCCCGTGCGGCATCCGGGTCGCCCTCGGGAGTCCGCTTTTAGGACCCGAGACCGGATGGAGGTTCATTAAAACTCGTGAAAGCTGGTCGTTTCGCAATGGACAGGAATATAACCAAATCCATTGTTAGCAATCAACTTACGAGAGCGTCTATTGGGTTATCATAAGGCAGGATCATGGAGTCGCCACCCAATAAAATATCGGGAAATAAATCTAACCTTATAAGGCCCAAAACCAGAAAGGGTTCGGGACCTCACTCTTACTGTGATGCGCCCGAACCCCGCTCGGCATCCGGGTCGCCCTCGGGAGTCCGCTTTTAGGACCATAGACCGGATGGAGGTTCATTAAAACTCATGAAAGCTAGTCGCTTCGCAATGGACAGGAATATATCCAAAACCATTGTTAGCAATCAACTTACGAGAGCGTCTATTGGGTTATCATAAGGCAGGATCACAGAGTCGCCACCCGATAAAACATCGGGAAATAAATCTAACCTTATAAGGCCCAAAACCAGAAAGGGTTCGGGATCTCACTCTTATTCATACATTTGGTTAATATTATGCGAAAGGGTTTTTAGGATCAATTATTTTATCTCTCTTCTCACACGAGTTATGCAATAAATTAAAGCGCATTACAAGCACGTATAAAAAGCAGTAAATAAAATAGTAAATATAATTACAATTATCTAAAAATAAATATAAAACCATAAAAGAATAATAAAAATACATACATAAATCGGGCTATTCATTTAGGCGAAAACATTGGTTCCCAATTACTTATTTTATAAAAAAGTTTAGAATTCTCAAATCAATTTAAACCTTTGCTTTGGGTTGAAGACCAGGACATTGGTCAAGTTTTGTTAACAAATTTCATTTAGTATAAAATATTTGTGTGGTGGTTCTTTTTAAGTGCAGTTGAAAAGTCATTTATTATTACAAACCACAATCGAATAAAATAAAATAATAATAGTTACATATTTTCGAATAAATAAAAAAATCCTAATCTACTAACCTCGACCATGCTCTTTAGATGACCACATGTCCCTCGCATTGCGGTCAATGTATAAAACAATATTAAGTAGTAATGAATGAATAAATAAATAATTGAATAAAATAAATTGAGAAAAATAATTAAGGTTGATAATGAATTAAATTAAATTAAATGACAATTAAAATAACCAATGAAAATAATGACGCTAATAAATAATATCATAAAATGATAATGATGACAAATAATAAATAACATAAAATGACAATAATATGCATAATATAATAATAATCAAGATAATATTAATCATAACAATCAAGATAATAACATTAATAATAATAAAAATATAATATTAATAAACATAATAATAATAAATATAAAACAGAATATTAAATAATAGTAATAAATAGTAATAATAAAAAAAATAATAATAATAATTAATAAAATAATAATAAAAAACATAAAATAAAGGAGGAAGAGAGGGACTCACTGCCGGAGCCGCCGGAGGTGGGGGGTGGACGACACCTCCAGCACCGAAAGACAGATCGGACCGCCAAGATTCCACTGCCGGTGGTCACTCGCTGGAATGTCGCCGATAATCGACAGAAATGCCGTCGAAAGCGTTTGATTCCTCCTCGCAGTTCTGCTTGCTGGCGGCGAGTGGCGGAGGCTGGTGGCCACCGCCCGGATCGTCCGGGTGCGCTGGCTCCTCCGGCGGGGCGCGTGCGGCGGTGCGACGCCGTGGCTGGCCGCCGGCGGCCCCGCCCCTTCTCCTCCTTTCTTCCTTTTCCCCAGCGTCGCTTGCGTTTCCCTTGGCTACTGGTCCTTCTCCTTTCTTCTTCTTTCCATTTCCCTTTCATATTTCTTTGGCCGCTCTTCGTCTCAGCCGAACCCCCTTACTCTGTTCTCTCTTCTTTCTATTTTATTTCTTTTTACTTTGATTTTCCCTCGATTTTCTATTTTAATTAATGTAAATTAATTTACTTAAATAATTACACACTTAATTAATTAAACACCCTATTAATTAAATACCCTATATTTTTCTACCCTTTTAATTTAATTAATCTACTTAAATTATCACACATATTTTATCTAATTAAACTCTATATTTATTCTCTTTTTTCAATTTTAATTATCTTACAATACTAATTAACTAACTAATCTTAATTTTTATCTTAACTTACAATATTAACTAATAATTAACCTATTCTTAATTTTCCATATCTTACAATATTAACTAATTAAATTAACCTAATCTTAATTTTTAATTTTTAATTTTACCTACCTATTTTATATATTTTTTTGGAAGAATTATCAAGGAGCCTGAAGAGCCAAAATTACCACTTTATTTTCAATTTTTTTTATAGATTTTTTATTTTTTATAGATTTTACCTTTGACTCGAGACCCAGTGTCTACAGTTGCCCCCAATTTTGGAGAAACTAGTGCCTAGACAACTAGGTGAGCTAAAATTCAGAAAAAAAAAATGAAAGAAGAGACGCAGGGACACATACCTGGGGCCATTGTCGTTCCGATCTGGAACTATTGGGGAAGGTTGCCTCTAAGGAGGACTTGATGATTGATTGCCCCCGGAGAGGACTTTGGCTAATTGCGCTAGAGAGGACTTGGGTTGATGCGATCAGTTTCTTGTCGGCTTATTGGCACGTGAAACCCTTATTTGTCACGTGATTGGTAAACGTCAGCTTGTTGATGTGTGAAACCATGTTTGAGAGGACGCGATTGATAGGACACCAGCTTATCGGTGTTTGAAATCGCGGCTGAACGACTGATAAACACCAGCTTGTCGGTGTGTGAAGGCGCCAGAGTTTCAAGAACGTGATTGATGGAACACCAGCTTGTCGGTGTGTAAAACCATGGCTGAATGGCTGATAAACACCAGCTTATCGGTGTGTGAAGGCGCCAGACTTTCTAAAACGTCATTGATAGAACACCAGCTTGTCGGTGTGTGAAATCACGGCTGAACGACTAATAAATACAAGTTTGTCGGTGTGTCTAGACGCTAGACTTTGAAAGACGTGATTGATAGAACACCAGCTCGTCGGTGTGTGAAACTACGGCTGAACGACTGATATACACCAGCTTGTCGGTGTGTGAAGGAGCCACACTTTAAAGAACGTGATTGATAGAACACCAGCTTGTCAGTGTGTGAAACCACTGCTGAACGACTAATAAACACCAGTTTGTCAGTGTGTCTAGACGCAAGACTTTGAAGGATGCGATTGATAGAACACCAGCTTGTCGGTGTGTGAAACCATGACTGAACGACTGATAAACACCAGTTTATCGATGTGTCTAGACGCCAAACTTTGAAGGACGTGATTGATAGAACACCAGCTTGTCGATGTGTGAAACCACGGCTGAACGATTGATAAACACCAGCTTGTCCATGTGTCTAGACGCTAGACTTTGAATGACGTGATTGATAGAACACCAGCATGTCCGTGTGTGAAACCATGGCTGAATGACTGATAAACACTAGCTTGTCGGTGTGTGAGGGCGCCAGACTTTGAAGAACGTGATTGATTGAACACCAGCTTATCGATGTGTGAAACCACGGCTGAACGACTGATAAACACCAGCTTATCGTTGTGTCTAGATGCCAGACTTTGAAGGACTTGATTGATAGAACACCAGCTTGTCGGTGTATGAAACAACGGCTGAACGACTGATAAACACCAGCTTTTTGGTGTGTCTAGATGCCAAATTTTGAAGGACGTGATTGATCGAACACCAGCTTATCGGTGTGTGAAACCATGGCTGAACGACTGATAAACACCAGCTTGTCGGTGTTTGAAGACGCCAGACTTTGAAGGACGTGATTGATGAAACACCAACTTGTAGGTGTGTGAAACCACAGCTGAGTGATTGATAAACACGAGCTTGTCGGTGTGTGATGGTGCCAGACTTTGAAGTATGTAATTCATGAAACACCAGCTTATCGGTGTGTGAAACCACGGCTGAGTGACTGATAAACCCCACCTTGTCGGTGTGTGAAGACGCCAGACTTTGAAGGACGAGATTGATAGAACACCAGCTTATCGATGTGTGAAACCACGGCTGAACGACTGATAAACACCAATTTACCGGTGTGTCTAGACGCCAGACTTTGAAGGACGTGATTGATAGAACACCAGCTTGTCCGTGTGTGAAACCACAGCTGAACGATTGATAAACACCAGCTTGTCTGTGTGTCTAGACGCCGGACTTTGAAGGACGTGATTTATAGAACACCAGCTTGTCGGTGTGTGAAACCACAGCTAAACGAATGATAAACACCAGGTTGTCGGTGTGTGAAGGTGCCAGACTTTTAAGAACGTGATTGATAGAACACCAGCTTGTCGGTGTGTGAAACCACGAATGACCGACTGATAAACACCAGCTTATCGGTGTGTGAAGGCACCAGACTTTGAAGAACGTGATTGATGAAACCCCAACTTGTCAGCATGTGAAACCACGGCTGAGCGACTGATAAACGTAACTTGTCGGTGTGTGAAGGTACCAGACTTTGAAAAACTTGATTGATGAAACACCAACTTGTCGGCGTGTGAAACCATGGCTGAGCGACTGATAAACACCAGCTTGTCAGAGTGTGAAGCCGTCAGACTTTGAATAACGTGATTGATGAAACACCGGCTTGTCGGTGTGTGAAACCATGGCTGAGCGACTGATAAACACCAGCTTGTTGGTGTGTGAAGACACCAGTCTTTAAAGAACGCGATTGATAGAACACCAGCTTATCGGTGTGTGAAACCACGGCTAAATGACTGATAAACACCAGTTTGTCTGTGTGTCTAGACACCAGACTTTGATGGACGTGTTTGATAGAACACCAGCTTGTTGGTGTGTGAAACCACGGCTGAATGACTGATAAACACCAGCTTGTCATTGTGTCTAGATGCCAGACTTTGAAGGACATGATTAACTGAACACCAGCTTGTCGGTGTGTGAAACAACGGCTGAATGACTGATAAATACCAGCTTGTCGGTGTGTGAAGGCGCCAGACTTTGAAGAACGTGATTGATAGAACACCAGCTTGTCGGTGTGTGAAACCATGGCTGAACGACTGATAAACACCAGCTTATCGGTGTGTGAAGGCACCAAACATTGAAAAACGTGATTGATGAAACACCAACTTGTCGGCATGTGAAACCACGGCTGAGCGACTGATAAACACCAGCTTGTCGGTGTGTGAAGCTGTCAGACTTTGAATAACGTGATTGATGAAACACCAGCTTATCGGTGTGTGAAAGCACGGATGAGCGACTGATAAATACCAGCTTGTCGGTGTGTGAAGGCGCCAGACTTTGAGGAACGTGATTGATAAATGTCAGCTTGTCGACGTGTGAAACCACGTATGCAGGAAATGCCTATGAGAAGTTATGTATGTATGAAATGACATGTGAAGTTGTGGGGATGCTTAGAATGCGACATGAGACAATTGTAAGGAGTTGTGTATGTGAAGTGTGCAGTGCGCGTACTATGCGTGGACTACAAACATGGTATGTATGAAGATGGAATGCGAGAATTGTGCATATGCCACAGTCACAAGCATGGCTGTCATATATGTAAAAGATCATGGAATGTGTGCGAAGAATCATATTTTGCGAAATATTTGCCAATGATCATGAATGGGAAATACATGCAAAGGATTAGGCATGAGAAATATATGCAAGGGGATTTACGTATGCGAAATACATGCAAATACTCATGCATGTGACGGGTGTGAAGAACCGTATGCAAAGACAGGTGGAAAGTCATTATATATATGAAGGCTATGTAAAGAATGGAGTGCGTGTGATGTGTGTATGGATAACTATGCATACGTAACACATGTAAAAAAATCATATATATGTGTACAAAATGCATGTAAAAGATATGCCCACAAAATGCGTGAAAATAAGTGATTATAAAAATGAAGTTTAGGGAGCCATGTACACGAAAGTACCTATGAAATATGCTCACTAAAGATTTTACGCAAAAAGACATGCACCCAGAATTATACATGTAAAACTATTTATAAGGATGTTCGCTACAGTTACGTGTAAAAACATTTTCAGAAAGCATTTGTATAAAAAAACATTGATGGAAGCATACGTAAAGTATCACTTTCATGAGTAGCGATAATAAGTATCCCAAGATTGTAAAATGAGTCCGACCTATTAGGTACCTCAAACTCGAGTTTCTAACTGCCTTTGAACGCACTGAATGAACCACACTCTCAATTGATTCAATCAAGGCCAAAGAATTCGAGAGTCATTCCCAATGAAGTGGAAGAAGATAATATGTAGACATTAAGGTTTACTAAACCAGCATGTAAATACAAGGCATACCATGCAGTCTCTGTGCGTATGTGCAAAAGGCCAAAATAGAATTTTTTATTACTTGAAAGCAAATTCTAGATGCAACATTGGGCACGAGACTCAACTCGAATGCATAAATGCACTAGTGGCTTCCTGTTTGAAGCTCAAGAAACACCATACGCCTCTTCCTATGTACCAAACCTTATTAGAAGGTCATCTCCGCCAATTAGATAAGGCCGAACCAAGAATCAAGAGGTCTTACTTTGGTTGTAACGTTAGGCTTAGGTAATTGGCTGTCACGGGAGGAACAGGTCGCTAGACAAAAATGGCCGCAACGTTCAGTTGACGGATGAAAGGAACATTCCCAACCCAATTGTATACTATCTAGATATTCTTTGATTTTAATTTGGTAATACTTTGGCTCATCAAGCTCAACATAACAACTAAAAAAAGATAACCATTGAAGCTTATCAAGGGATATTGTTCCGAACTCTACTTCTCTCTCTTTTTTTTGTTTTTTTTTTGTTTTTTGTTATTTGTTTTTTTTTTTCGTTTTCTTTTCTTTTCTTTATTTTTTTTTCGCAAGCTTATGTCTTTCTCTCTTGTACCAAGCTTATGTCTTTCGCAAGCTTATGTCTCTAATTACACAAAAGATTTAGCAATGATTAAACCCCTTTCCTGAAGTGTAACTCATCCTTATCAGGGCGATTCTTGATAGTCTAAAGAATTGTCAAAGATTGAAACTCTTTATCCAAAGTGTAGACCCATCCTTATCAGGGTGATTGTTGATAGCCTAAGGGAACATCAATGATTGAAAATATCTTCTCGAAGTGTGAACCCGTTTTCATTGGGGTAATTTTTGATAGCTCAAGAGAATATCGTAATGTACATCCATCCTTACTAGGATGGCCATTCTTCTAAGGGGAAGCCAAAATCATTTTAGGCAAAAGAGGTAGTTTTAATGTGTGTAACAATAAAATTGGTACGCATTTAGCATACCAAAATAAAAGTTCAACGGGCTAGCAAGCAATTATGAAATAAGGGTAGAAAATGGTCATTTAAAGAGCTATATAAAGAAAAGGTTGCCTAAATCATTTTCTAGATTCAGTTTAACCTAGGGATCGCTTTGATGGGTAATCAGAAAGGTTCTAGTGCTCTTAGTGAGTTTTCATCCAATCCCTTAATTGCAACTAGTTTTTTCAGTTTGTTTTCAAATGGGCCAAAAGTGCTCTGAACTTAGAAATTACATAGTATGGTCAAATATTTTCATGCAATGTAGCTCTCAAAGATCAAACATATCTACCCCTTACTTAATTCAAAATGGAATGAAATGCAGATTTCTAGAGTTGAGATCAAAGCCATTCATAGTTGAGAACCACTTGGGCAAAGTCAAACTTTGAATCAAAGGTACCTTAATAAGGTGCAAACATATCAATGTTTTAGGGTACTGCTTAACACAAAAAATTTTACTCTATCAAAATATATGTACACAAAAATCATGTAAGCATATAAAGAATATATATTTTTTAAAATATGTGCAAATTATGTGTTAAAAACCATATACAGGGAAAGATGCGTGCAAACAGTGTCTTGCCTATTAATAATGCGTGTTAGGACCTATATGTGTTAAATAGGTGTAAAAACATATTGCATGAAAATGCGTGCATGAAATATGTGCAAGAACGTGTGTTCGTGTAACACCTGCAAAAAAAACTATAAGTGAGTGTGAGTGTGTAAACACTGCATGACAATTGATGTGCAATGTACATGTAAGTAGCATACAATGAAGGCACAAGTATTAAATATGACCCAACATGAAGGTGAATGTTTATGATACAGGGTGCACGTGCGCATGGCATGATTTAGACATAATTAGAATACATGTGTGATGTAAGATAAAGATGATCTAGCATGATAATGTGTACTAATGAGTCGTGAGGAATGGCAAAACTCGCATACATAAAACTGCAAAATATATACAAATAACGCATATGACATGGGATGAAAGTGGTTGCAAGAAACGAATGACGTTTATGAGGTATATGTATTTACATGGTATGCATATACAAAACATGGCATGGTATATATAATGATTGACATACATGATGATGCAGGGTTCATATGTGCATGGCATAACTCATGCATGACAATGCATGTATATGATATGGCATACAATGTGAAAAATGCAAGGTGTCTGCCGAGCATGATGTGTATAATGACTGACCTAATGATGTATGCAATGTGAGTTTACCGATATGTACATGCTATGACACATGATGAATGTATTTTTTTTATTTTTTATATTTTATATTTTATTTTTATTATTCTTTTTTTTTATTTTTTTTTTATTATTTTTGCTGGTGGTAGTATGTCCATACGTGCTATGATGCATGTCTATACTTACCTTCGTTAATGTATGCTGTATGTACTGGCTATGGTGCATGATAGATATTATGGATGTCATGATGAATGTCAATACGTTTGTGTCGTGACAAGCGTCACTATGTACATGCATGAAAAATACATGTTATTTTTATATTCGCAAATTATGATACAAGCGATTTTACAAAGTGCACAGGTTCTATTATTGTACATGAGAGAATATGCACATGCTTTATTTACTATTATTACTCATAAAAAATGTACAAGCACAAATACACATATACAAAGGAAAAAAAACTCCTCGTAACTGTATTTCTATCACACAGGAGGTCATGCAGGCTCTTTTTAAGGCGGGCTTGACCCATGGATTAACTGGAAAACCAATGAGCGCGTAAAGCGTGCTGCAAAGCACAAACTCTCATTATTAAAAGCGCTTGTAAATAATTTTTTTCGCCATCGTGTATTAAGACAATCCGAGTAAACTGTAATATGCCTCTCGGGATATAAAAACCTTTAAGGAGCGAACATCTAAATTTATTTGAATTTATTCAATACACAATGACCCACTTCGCAAGCAACGTATTATTGCGTATGCCCCCTAGGGGAAGTAGCTATGTCCATTACATGGGTTTAGGTCAAAGGTGATATTTTAGGGTTACCCAAACATGATCCCAGCCAACGGGTCTAGCTCGACCAGTTGGGTCATCATTTAATATACCATAAATGGCACGAGACTTGGTATGGCGATTATCCCGAGCACTTCCCTACAATGAGTGAAAGTAGGGCCGTGTTTTAGGAATGCACCGGGGTATATAGGGGACCAACCTAGCTTATCTCTAAGGCTCTAGCATGATGCAATGCAACTTTTCGAAAATAGATAAAATTTCTTGACCTTAAACTCATTGACATTAGATTAACCAAAAGTACTTTCGGAGCAGAGTCTCATGATATCCCCAACGTAGTCGCCACTGTGACGCGCCCGAACCCCGCAGGGCATCCGGGTCTCCCTCGGTAGTCCGCTTTTAGGACCCAAGACCAGATGGACGTTCATTAAAACTCGTGAAAGCTGGTCGCTTCGCAATGGCAGGAATATATCCAAATCCATTGTTAGCAATCAACTTACGAGAGCGTTTATTGGGTTATCATAAGGCAGGATCACAGAGTCGCCACCCGATAAAACATCGGGAAATAAATCTAATCTTATGAGGCCCAAAACCAGAAAGGGTTCGGGACCTCACTCTTACTGTGACGCGCCTGAACCCCGCTCGGCATCTTGGTCGCCCTCGGGAGTCCGCTTTTAGGACCCGAGACCAGATGGAGGTTCATTAAAACTCGTGAAAGCTAGTCGCTTCGCAATGGATAGGAATATATCCAAATCCATTGTTAGCAATCAACTTACGAGAGCGTCTATTGGGTTATCATAAGGCAGGATCACGGAGTCGCCACCCAATAAAACATCGGGAAATAAATCTAACCTTATGATGCCCAAAACTAGAAAAGGTTCGGGGCCTCACTCTTATTCATACGTTTAGTTAATATTATGCGAAAGGGTTTTTAGGATCAATTATTTTATCTCTCTTCTCACACGAGTTATGCAATAAATTAAAGCGCATTACAAGCACGTATAAAAGGCAGTAAATAAAATAGTAAATATAATTACAATTATCTAAAAATAAATATAAAACCATAAAAGAATAATAAAAATACATACATAAATCGGGCTATTCATTTAGGCGAAAACATGTGTTCTGAATTACTTATTTTATAAAAAAGTTTAGAATTCTCAAATCAATTTAAACCTTTGCTTTGGGGTGAAGACCAGGACGTTGGTCCAGTTTTGTTAACAAATTTCATTTAGTATAAAATATTTATGTGGTGGTTCTTTTTAAGCGCGGTTGAAAAATCATTTATTATTACAGACCACAATCGAATAAAATAAAATAATAATAATTACATATTTATGAATAAACAATTAAATCCTAATCTACTAACCTCGACCGTGCTCCTTAAACGACCACATGTCCCTCGCATTGCGATCAATGTATAAAACATTATTAAGTAGTAATGAATGAATAAATAAATAATTGAATAAAATAAATTGAGAAAAATAATTAAGGTTGATAATGAATTAAATTAAATTAGATGACAATTAAAATAACCAATGAAAATAATGACGCTAATAAATAATATCATAAAATGATAATGATGACAAATAAAAATAACATAAAATGATAATAATATACATCATATAATAATAATAATCAAGATAATATTAATCATAACAATTAAGATAATAACGTTAATAATAATAAAAATATAATATTAATAAACATAATAATAATAAATATAAAATAGAATATTAAATAATCATAATAAATAGTAATAATAAAAATAATAATAATAATAATTAATAAATAATAATAAAAAACATAAAATAAAGGAGGAAGAGAGGGCCTCACCGCCGAAGCCTCGCCGGAGCCGCCGGAGGTGGGGGGTGGGCGACACCTCCGACACCGGAAGATAGATCGGATAGCCAAGATTCTGCTGCCGGTGGTCGCTCGCCGGAATGTCGCCGAAAATGGACAGAAATGCCGTCGGAAGCGATCGGTTCCTCCTCGCCATTCTGCTTGCTGGCGGCGAGTGGCGGCGGTTGGTGGCCACCGCCCGGATCGTCCGGGTGCGCTGGCTCCTCCGGCGGGGTGCTTGCGGTGGTGCGATGCCGTGGCTGGCTGTTGGCGGCCCCGCCCCTTCTCCTCCTTTCTTCCTTTTCCCCGGCGTCGCCTGCGTTTCCCTTGGCTGCTGGTCCTTCTCCTCTCTTCTTCTTTCCATTTCCCTATGCCCTTTTCTTTGCTTTTGATTTGTTCACTGTCCCTTTCCTATTTCTTTGGCCTCTCTTAGTCTCAGCCGAACCCCCTTACTCTGTTCTCTCTTCATTCTATTTTATTTCTTTTTAATTTGATTTTTTCTCCATTTTCTAATTTAATTAATTTAAATTAATTTACTTAAATAATTACACACTTAATTAATTAAACACCCTATTAATTAAATACCCTATATTTTTCTACCCTTTTAATTTAATTAATCTACTTAAATTATCACACATATTTTATCTAATTGAACTTTATATTTATTCTCTTTTTTCAATGTTAATTATCCTACAATACTAATTAACTAACTAATCTTAATTTTTATCTTATCTTACAATATTAACTAGTAATTAACCTATTCTTAATTTTCCATATCTTACAATATTAACTAATTAAATTAACCTAATCTTAATTTTTAATTTTTAATTTTACCTACCTATTTTATATATTATTTTGGAGGAATTATCAAGGAGCCTGAAGAGCCAAAATTACCACTTTATTTTCATTTTCTTTTATAGATTTTACCTTTGACTCGAGACCCAGTGTCTACAGTAGAGATAATGGTTGAGTTGGAAATGATGGTTTAAAATGTGATGGTGCAGTATATTGGACAACATTGTCATATTTGCCTAAGGGTTCTCCAAGTATACCAACTGAAGGATCATCTTCTTCATCAAGATGATCTTGAAACTGAGCTTCAGAAGATACTTTTTTCTTGGCTTTCGTTCGTCTTCGTTTGAGATCATCATCATCTAATTCGGCTTCAAGTAAGGCTTGATAACAATCATCACAATCACAGTTATCCCATTAATAGTGGTCGTCTCTCTTCTAAGCATAGATGGAATTTTCATCACATCAAATGTAACAACCCAAACAGGGCTTGGTCGGAATCTGCGTGATAAGTCGGTAAAGTAAGGGTATTTTCGTAATTTGAGCAAGAGAAATTTGGATAATAAGGAATTATTTGTTAAGAAATTAATTAATTAAGTAATAAGTTAAGTGAAGGAAATGATATGGTGTGCTTATAGTGTATGGGAGTAGGATATAAGAGGACTTAGAGATTTTATTGTGTGGTTTTGGTGCATGGTGCCTTGGTTGTTAAGTGGGTTATGAGTAATATTATGGTGTGAGTGAAGTTTGGTGTATTGAAGATATTTGTGTAGGAGAAGTTAGTGTGTGTGTAGAGTATGGTGCCATAAGTGGTTAAGTCAAAGTGGGAAGGCTTGATTTGCTAAGATGGTGACAAGTGGCAAGGGGTTGGTGAGCATTAAATGAAAAGTAAGAGAGAGGTGAGGAGGGAAGAGTAGGATGAAGCTTCTCGTGGAAGCTAGCTCATTTCTTTCTCTTTTCTTCATCTTTCCCATTCTCTCTCTCTCGTATTTCCATTTTGCTGCTCTCATCTCCTTTCCTCTTATGTTTTCTTTGAGCCTTGAGTGGGAATCTTGAGCTTTGAGTAGGAGTTTTGAGGTAAGTGGTCTGAAGTTCTTTGGTTTTTCGGTTCTTCTCTTCTCCTTCTTTTCTGATTTTGATTGTGGATTTTGGGTTTGAGTTGAGTAAGTTTTAATTTGGGTTTATGCAAGAATCGGAAGCTAGAAGAAAGAGCAAGGGAAAAGAGAAAGCGAACTCGTGAGGGGCTCGGTTTGAAGCTGCAATTTCCAGGTTTGGGAGCTACATTTTTAAGTGTGTGTATGTGTTTGGGAGTTTGATTTGATAAGTGTTTGGGAGCTGTGTTTGTGGATTATGTTTTCCCTTTTTCTTCCTTGGATCAATTCTATTTTGTGATTGCATGTCACTTGTAATCTTGAGTGTTTTGTTAGATGAATGCATGTTTAAATTAAGTAGTGATTTATAGTGAAATGTTAGTGATATAGTGAGGATAGTATGTGTTTTTGAAAGCTTGAGCATTTATGAAGAACGAATTGTGAGGTTGGTTTTGAGTGAATTCTTGATATATTGATGTTTGATTATTGCGTAAAATGTGTTTATATGGCTTTGAGAATGATGCGGTGATGTGTAGGAGGCTTGAGGTAAGTGTTTGTGTATGTTTGTTTGCATGTATGAAGAGTTGTGTGTGAAAGAGTAGGAAAAGTGCAGATTCTGGGTGAATCTGGGCTCTGTCGCGATCGCGACGCTGTCGCGAGCGCGACAGAATGCGGATTTGGCCCTTTGTTCTTGTAAAGCACTATGTCGCGATCGCGACGTTGTCGCGACTGCGACAGAGAGCTCGGTAGCTTAGTCCTCCGTGCGAGCATGCTGCCGTGCGTGGGCGCGAGCAGGAAGGAACTGGTCTCTATCGCGATCACGTTAGACGAGCAAGACAGAGCTCGGTTGCGCGAATCTGCCTGGTGGGCTTCGTCGCGAGCAGGCCTTGTGGTGCGAGCTCGCGAGGAGGTGCCCCGTGCTCGGTCGCGAGCGCGACACAATTGCGATCGCGACAGAGGCCCTTCTTGCTTGCCCTGTTTTTCGAATGTGTTTCTTTTGTTCTACTTTGCACAGTTTCTCACTATTGCATGAAATATGCTTGTGCTTATGACTCGTGATCTCATTGTACTAGTGTCGTGGTTATGAATTGAATTGATGTTAGAGTCCTGAGTTGAATCTTGTTGTGATTGTGTATTGTCGTGTGAGTGAATGAGTTGTCGAGCTTGAAGTGTCAAGGTACTGGATAATTAAGCATGCTTAAGAAGGGTTAGTGAGTGCAGCTGCACGTGTCCGCCCCGTTTGGGCGAAGCGGCCGACCTCCGAGATGGTCATCTTCCGTGTAGTGATAAAATGTTTTGAGACTCCGGTCTCCCACGCTACCTTCGGGTATTAAACTGTTTTTGAGGCTTCAGTCTCCCGTGTAAAGTTCCCATATCCTCCACCATTGAATTCAGGCTATCGTGTTATGTGTCTAGTGTGTGATTAGTGAAGTGTTCTGATTTTTGCATGAATCTATTATGATCATTGCTTCATGTTTTCTGTTTCAATTCTGATATGCTTATAGTGACTCTTGAACTGTGTATATATTTCTGCCTTCTGATGTTTAGTGAATTCTGTATGATAATGTTTAATATCTTGTATAGTATTCTGTTGTGTTTGTTCCTCCCCACTAAGCGTTATCGCTTAGCACGGGTTCTTGTCCCGTGTAGGTTACAGGAATTTTCGGAGCTTGCTCGTGTCGCACATCTGCAGGTCGGCTACATAGGAGTAGAGTCTTTATTTTTGATATCTCCTCCTGTAATTCTTTTTGTATGTAATATTTTTTGTAATGTGGCTTATGTAACCTTTTTTTTTTAAAGGAATGATGTAATATTTTGAATATATGAGATTCATATTCTGCTTTTGTTATTATTGTTAGTGAATGCTTCCGCTTAGCGCATGTATGTATGTATGTATATATGCATTCTTGTTTGTATTTACGTTTGTCGTGAGTGAGCATCGGGTGGCGCGCCCGCCGGCGCCCTTCCAACGGGGGCGGCGGCAAGGGGGCGTTACATCAAAGGCTTCAATAGGAATTCCTTCTTGTTGAAGAGAAGTGATATGGAAGCATAAACTGTGTAGAAAAGATAGAGGTTGTAGAAGATTCTGGTTGATCTTCTGCAGGAGGGACAAACTTTGTCTCAATTATACCATCCTATCTTTTGATAAAGATAGGAGTAGTAAATTGCACAGGCTTCTTTTGTTGATGGAGAGTCTCATAACTAGTAAGCCATGATTGAGGAAAATACCTCAACAGTTTTTCTTTTGTAAGTTGTTTAGGAATTTGGACACAAGTGGGAACCTAAGTGGAATCTGCACTAACTATCAAAGTCTCATTAGAACAAGGAAGACATATATCCAGTGCATGGTTCTAGACACAATAGATCATTTGATAGCGCAAGGTAGCCACATCAGTTGTTTGAACATGGTCAACTCCTGTGATCTGGATTTGTACACTTAGATTGTCAAGGATGTGAAAATCCTATAACTTCATATTGAAATTAGGATAAAAAGTGAACATGACTGTTCCAGCATTCAGAGAGGTTTGAACTTTGCCAGTAACAACTTGAGAGTAGTTTAAGTATCTGGTATCAAGAAGAGCAATTCAAGCAAAGACAGGAAGACCTTTGCGCACATGATATGTAACAACAATTTGAATAGCTCCAAAGTGAATATGGGTCAGATCTTGATGAATCCAAACATAATATTAATATAAAATCTCAAATTTCCTTCTCTGCTGCTCCCAAAAACTCCTGAGGTATGCTTCTCCACTCCTAAAGCGTACATACACACAATCAAATAAAACTACGTGCTGAGCATTAAATATGTCCAATGGTGGTTACAAATCTATAAATTTCCACTACCTAAAGTATTATCTAATTAAATACAATATTTTATTCTATTATTTGCATTATTTGTAATCACTCACTATATTCATCAATTAAGTCACATATTCACTTATTTATTCACTTGTCACTAATTACACTTTAAACCTTTATTTAGCCTTACAATTTCAATAATTATATTTAGATCCTCAACCTTTTCAATAATTCCAATTATGTCCGTATCTTTTTCAATAATTCCATTTATGTCCCTTATTTCACTTATTTACTAAATTACCCTTATTTACACTTAATTTCCTCCATTAACCTCTAATAACCTATCAAACTACATTTTAGTCCTTATTTTACAACTTTTATGCTAAATTACCATTTAGTCCCTATATTTTCATTTCTTCACCTAATTATTATTTTATTTACACATTTTACCAAACTTACACCATTTTTAACTATTAAGCATAAAATTACCATTTTACCCCTAAACTTTCTATTTCTTTCTATTTAGTCCCATTTTCACTCATTTTCTTATTTATCACCATTTTAATCAATTTTAATGCATATTTACCATTATGCCCCTAGTATACACCCGGTAGAAATCTACTAACCGGATATGCGAGATGTGGATCCCACAGATCCACTACGCTATAGAATTATTCCAATGAAAACATTCAATACTGGCACTGCACTACACTGATCACTTTAAGCATTATACAATGGGGAAGACCATCAGTGGCCTATCAATAGCGAGTCGCCATGACTCGGACCGCGGTGTGGAATCCCTATGGCTAGCCAATTAATCCCCCTCTCGTTACTAGTTGATCCTCAGACTTACGTCTCTTATTCTATCAAACTAATCTTATTCTTGGATCTTATTCATAAGATTTCTAAAAATCAATTTCTTAAAATTTCTATGTGCATTTTGGACTAGATTTCACTACCAGACTACTACTAAGTGCAATTATTATCAAAATTTCACTTAAATCACAAAATATATTAACATGCATCATTCGACCATGTTATCATTTTCATTTATAAATTTACATACAAACTAATTTATCATTATTTAATCATTTTATGCCATTATATACAATAAAATATCAAAATGCACTTTAAATACCCAATAAGTTCAATTCGACCAAGGCATCAATTCCACACTATTATCATATTTAATTCTTTTAGTCACTAAATCATTCCATTTACATGTTACACTCATCATAAACATCAATTACATGCCTTAATTACCAAAGTATATGAATAAATCTTCCATTATTCAACTCGACCAAGCTAACCCTTACACATTATGTTAACTTTTCTTTCATTTAACCACTTTATTAACTTAATCCCCTATTATATATACACATCATTTATATCATTTACTTGCATAAAACACCAATGTACATTAATAATTTCCTTAAACATCAATTTGGCCTAAGTTAGGGTTTTCATACCATGTTTCTTTAATTCACTTTAAACACATACACATACTTATTTAAGTCCACTAATCATGTTTATCAAGTTAGATTCAATTAAACATGCCTTTATCACAAGTTCATACTAAAACATAACCTAAAACTCAATTTAAATAAATGGAAATAGAGGGATTTTATAACCACAAACCTCAAATCCTTGCTCTAGGCTCTCTAAGCTTCCTTTTCCTTCCCTCTTTCTTTGGAAACACCTTCCTCACTTGGAGAACCTATGGTGGCCGAATACAAACAATGGAATAACATCAAATTTATCCTTCCTTTTTACCAAATAACTTTATAAATGCACTTTACACACTTGAAAACCGTTATAGAAACCAATAAACCCAATTATGAATACCTAAACACTTACCTAAAAATCACAATGCTCCAAATGGACGCTAATTACTGTCGTTATTTTATAAAGGGTCCGAATTTTAACTGGGAGGCTAAATTTTGGGGAGAGAATGGAGAAATGATGAAGAAAAGTAAAGAAGATAGGAAGTTTTTCAAATCAGCCAAGGAGGGAGAGATGAGAGACCGTCGAGGTTGGATTTCTCTTTAGAAATCTTGCATTTTGATGCCTTATATAGGCTAAAATTGAACCGAAAGGGTCCAACCATAGCGATCCAATCGGTTTGAACCAAAATTTCAATTTTTTCGGCCAATTTCCACTATTTAAAGGAATCTATGTGTTCCTTAACTTATTTTCACTCTCACCCAATTTCATCATTCTTAAAACATAGAAAATAGCCTCCCTGCAAAATTTTAGCTCAATTAGAGTCCGATTGGGGCCCGGTCCAATTTAACCCTTTCGTATTCTTCCATAAAACACCATTCTAATGCTGTTAAAAATTACTAAAACTTATTTTATTCCTTTACACTTCCCACATTACACCCTTTTGAGCTTAATAACTATTTTTAAAAATTTGATTCAATTGAACTGAACTAGAGGCTAACTTCTGTTTTACTTTTGGAGCCCTATATGACCTCATTTTCACTCCAAATTATACCACTAGACTCCTGACAATCCACAGATCAAATTTACCAAATAAAAATTTTCTAATATCTGTTGTCAATTTTGACTGTATAGCTACCCCGATGTTACCTATCCCGGTATTACTATACATTAAGCACACTCAATTTATAACTTTACTATAGATGTGAACACTCAGATCATCACTCTGAACTAAAAATCACACTTAAGACATTGTAAACATCATTGATTACTTCTAAGCTAGTATTTGGGCCACTACAGGTCAGGTGTTCCAGATAATAGAGGAAAATTTAGACCAACATGGGAAGGACCATTTGTGCTAAAGAAGCTGTTGTCAAAGGGGGCGGCAATCTTAATAGTCAGCGATGGAAATGAGTTCAAGGAATCAGTTAACGTCGACAGAATTAAAAGGTTTCATGGCTAAAGACTGAAAAATCAAAAGAAGAGAATAAATGTCCCACGGTCGAAAACTGAAAAAAGGTGGCCTTGCTAAAATTGGATGCCTCGTCAGGGTGAAAATAGGAAAAAGGCATATTGGGCAAAAATTAGAGGCTTGAGAGAAAATGTCCAATCAAGAAAATCCGAAAGGCCTGAATAGAAATAAGAGTTCGACTCCATTTTGAGATTAAGTGCAGTTTTGCATTTTGATTTATGTTAAATAATGGTCATGTATGGTGAAATTATACTGAAATGTACACAATTTTGCAAAAAGATATAAAATAGAAACAATTCAACTCATGTATTCATTGTTATTCAGTTCTTTTATAAAAAGAAAAAACATTATCCTTTGCATATCTAAACAACTATCTTCTCCTGCTCTTGCCAGCTAGATATCTAAGTCGATGGATCCTATTGTCAGCCACAGGGCTAGTCACTGTAGACATCGGGTCCTGAGGCAGTTCAGATCGGAGTTACCTAATAAGGATATTAATACATGTTACACAGGTAGAAGGGTGAAACTGTAGGTTTTCGTTTATGAATTCCATAAATTTCAAAGTTATTTGTGACCCAAAATCCTTTTGGGATCTCGCTCATTTTGGAAAAAGGCCTTTTCATGTAAAAAAACCATTTTTTGGTTGACCAACGCTCGTCCCTCGTCAGGGAAGCCCATCGGATGGGTTGAGGGACGGAAAAGTGCCCTTTCGCTCGTACATGAGGGTGCTCGTCCATCGTCTATCGACAGGAATGGCTTTTCGGTCCCTTTTGACCGACAGGCATCCGTTAATCGAGCGACACCCATTAGTCACGTCCTGTTCGTGATTTCCTTCATTTTTTCCAACAGAAAAGCTTTAAACTCTATTAAATTCCTGATTTTAGTAAGATAAGTGCTAGATTTTAGTATTTATCTTACTGGAAAAATTCGAAATGTATGATTTTATCCCTAAAAATAATATAAAATCACTTTATCCTTAAGTATAAATTAAATATTTAGTAGTTACCTTTGGAGATAAATTGTAAATATTTAATTTTATCTTTAAAGATAATTTGAGATCATTTATCTTTAAGGATAAATCAAATATTAACATTTATCTTTAAGGATAAATCAAATATTTACACTTATCTTTAAGGATAAATCAAAGAGTTTTTTTATTTATCCTTAAATCAAATGCTAGCCTATAAATAGAGGCTAGAGAGGAAGGAGAGGGAGATATCAAAGGGGAAGAACATTTAATTGGGAGAGAAAAATCGGTTTTTCATAAGCAAAAATATTTTTTCTTTTTACATTAGTTTTCTTTCTTTGTTCTCAAAGAATTTAGAGTTAAGTTGAGGAAGAGAAATCAATTATCTTTTCTTGACTTAATTCTTCTATAATTTCTATTGTTTTCCTAAAGAGACTTTAGAAAGAGAGCGATTTTTTCAATTCAACCAATTTTGTGAAATTCAAGGAGATCTGCAATATTCTCACATTCCAGAGATCAAAATTCTGAGGGTAAACATTATGGGTTCAAAATAGTCATTATTGCATTAATTTTAATATTTGGGCATAAAATACATGATTTAGTCAAAATAATAAATTAATTTTTTTGCTTAGTATTTTGTTATTTTGTGTTAGATTTATTTTATTATTGTTTTGTTTAATACAATTGCATGAAGTGGTGGCCCAAGATTCAAAAATTTAAGAAATCTAAGCTTTATGCATTCAAAAAAGGAGTTTCTTTGGTATTTTTGAAACCTGGAGGTGACCGACAGGAAGAAGTACTGTCCAACGGCCGTCGCTCAAGGCGAACAACTGGACGTTACGGAAAGCTTCTTCCGCCCATCGGTCACCTGTAGGATGGCCATCCCTCGTCTTTCTTTAGCTGTCGCTGGGTCTTTTCTTTTCCCTTTTTATTCGTTTTAATTCCTTTTTCTATATTATGTCTTTGCATTTTAATTTTAAGTATTTCATTAATATTTTTCTACTATTTTGCCATTATTTATGCTTCTAATATTTTATTTTGATGTTACTGATTTTGATTTTATGAGTTCTATTTTATGGAGTGTGGATTGTAAAATTGAAGCTCAAAATTAGAATGATTTGGAGATATCATTTTGGTTCATTCTTCTCACCCTTTTCATTTTCATTAGTTAAGCTTTTTTTTGTTACTATCCACTTTTATTTAATACTTGTTAATGTAAAAATCACAAAAAGAATTTTTATAATTAAGATAGGGTTTTCTTTAATAAAATGGAACCAAAGTCTTAATTTTTCCTCCAATGAAATGTCACTTAAAATCATTTTTTTAAGTATATATGCGAGGACCAGTGTCCTCGCCTCGAATAAATGTCCTGTTTTATGCATGATTTATATTTCCTTTTATTGGGGTTGTATTCCACCCTTGTTTTATTATAAGTTAATGTACTTTTATTTGCTTTATTTTAATTGTATTTTTTACTGCTTTTTGTTACATGTTTGAGTTGTGCTTTAATAATTACATTAGATTGTAATAGAAGAGGAATGAAATTTTAACTTTGAAAACTCGCTTATAATTTTAAACAAGGTATGAATAAGAGTAAAGTCCTGAACTCTCTCTGGTCTTAATCTTCATGAGGTTAGATGAACCTTCGCAATGTTCTATTGGGATGAGAATTCCAAAATATCTCTTGTTGCCCAAAATAGACACATATGCATCGTCTTAGGCTCAACGAGGCTAGATGAACTTTGCCAATATTCTATAGGGTGGCGACTCTAAAATACCTCTTGTTGCCTAAAGTAGACACCCTTCTAACCTCACAAGTTTTATGAACCTCTCCTTAATACCCTAAAAGCGGGGTTATTTGGGGCTTTCAGGGTTTGCGCACTTCATAGTGGTGACTCCACTGGGGATATTAGAGACTTTGCTTCGAAAGTACCATGTTTAAATATATAATTGAGTTTTTAATTTGAAAGCTCCATCCCTTTTCAATTACATAGCATTTCATTAGAGCCTTAGACCTATGCTAGTTAGTACCTCTATTAGCCCCTGTACATTCCTAAAGCACGACTCTACGTTCACTCAATATAGGGAAGTGTTAGGGATAATCACTAGCCCAAGCCCAGTACTATTTTGGTATATCAAATAATGACCCTGCCGGTTGTTATGCTCATGATAAGCTAGACCTGTCAGTAGGGATTATACTTTGGTAGCCCTAAAGTATCATTACCTTGACTAAATCCCATGTAATGACAATAGATACTTCCCCTAGGTAATATGAACCTTAATACTGTGCTTGCTACATGGAGCTTTAAGTATTAAACTCAAACAAATTAAAATGGTCTCTCAATCAAGGGCTACCAAGTCTTAACAAGCCCATCTTGATTCATTTGAATTGTTTAAATACGCGATGGTCAAAACCCATATGTATGCACCTTATTTAAGAGTGTTATGCTGTCGGTTTTTCACCATTCACAATACGTGTCCAATGGATTCCCTATTAACCCTTGGGTTAATCCCACCTAGGAAATAGATAACATGACCTCCTGTGCGAGAGTAACAAGGTTAGAAGGATCTATTTGTTTGCATGTGGTTGTGGATGCCACATAAAGCATGACCATGCATTATATGTCATTCATGCATCATTCTAACATGGCATGTTTTGTAGCCATCATTGATCCACCCATGTGGTCCTAAAGTTTCAGTGGGTGGTTGATCAGGAACCCATTCTTTCATCTTCCATAAAGAGTTGCAAGTTAGGGTTTAGAATAGCTCTCAAAAAGCAATGAGTCTTATTCCTCAGAATTTTCTATGAAAACTGAAATGGTTAACCCACCTAAAGAATTTGATCTGTCCCATGCACTCATTACAGATGATACGAATAGGAGGTTCGAAGAGTTTGAGGCTTGAATGATGACAATGATGGGAAATTTGACTGGTGCAATGATACCGCATGTCGAGCAAAAGCCATTCATCCCTCCTTCCATAGGACAAAATGATTGAGACAGTTAAGGAGGATCCACCTGAAGTGGTATGCCCTCTAGTTGTTGACATTAGGGATAATGCGCTTGCAAGAGGAGGGACTTATGGGTTAGAAGGTGACTTTGCAGATGAGGAATATGAGGAACTGGTAGCAATAAAAGGGAAAGTACCTAGATTTAAGGAGATATTCTCCAGAAAGATGGAGGAGAAATTTGATGCGATGTCCCGTATACGGACTGTAGAAAGGGTATGAACCCAAAATATAAAGAATTGGATGGTGAAGATTTGATTCCCCACAATTTGAAGATGCCTGACATTCTGAAATTCGATAGTACTTCAGACTCGACGGCACATGTAAAGCAGTATTCATTAGTGATAAAGGGTATGACCTTAACGAGGAATCAAAAGATAGAATACTTCTGCCTGATGGCCCGCATTTGATTGCTACCATGAGCTCGATAGAAGAATGAAGGAGGCTTGGAATTTATTCACCAAAGAGTTCCTTAGACAATACAATTATAGTGCTAAAATGGAGATAACTCTGAAAGATCAAGAACTGCTGCAATAGAAGTCAGGGGAATCATTCCATGAGTACTTGACTAGGTGAAGGAACCATGTAATAGAGATGAAGAGGAAGCCGAACAGTCCGGATAATATCAGATTATTGATCAGAAATGCTAGCCCATATCTAAAAGAGGGGTTGAAAATAAAAGGGTTGAAAAATTGGGAATCTTTGAAGGATATCGCTATAGAGGCAGAGAGCAAATACTTGGCAAAGAAAAAAAGTAGTGAAGTCTATGCCAAAAAATTATAGTAATAACCAAGGAGTTAGCAGACCGGTAAGTTCTAGTAGTGGTAATAAGGCAGGTAAAATTGCAGAACTTTCAGCTATAAGGGCAGATCAGAGATATTTCTCGAACTTTGAAAGATCCCTATCATGGTTGTTAAAAAGGTTAATGAAAGAAGGAAAGCTGAACCCCTTAATGTCCAGTCCAGCCCAAAGCCAAGGATGACCAGGACATAAGGATGATAAGTTTTGTGCTCACTATCAACACACCGGACATACTACTGACAAATGTAAGACACTAAGACATGCCATTCAGGATCTTATTGACTGCAAATAGATCATTGATCTATTTGCAATCAATAAGATCCTAGAGAAGAGAAGCAACCAAAAGAAGTTCGGATATAATAATTTTCTCCCACCTATTTTCATGATTGGGTCTAGTCTGCCCGAATGGTACGTATTAAAAGACTTATGTGGTAATTAATACATCACTATCACACACCGTGAGTAGATGGCAAGTGAAAAAGGGATTCCCGTTGTGATTATTAACTGTTGGTCCACTAGTGAGAGTGGAGAAGATGATGATGAATTGGAAAGTAAACAGCTTGCTAACCCATGGGGTTCAGAGGATGAGAAGAGAGAGAATTAGAGCAGTGACTCCTAGTGGAAGGGTAGTTCCAAAAATTGAGAAGTAGCAAGATCCAACACCTTTACCTATAGAAAAAGAGCTAGAAGAGAATTTGATAACAAAACAGTTGAAAACGATAGCGACTCAAATTTCAATTTGGGACCTGCTAAGATAATTACCATCCCATAGATAGAGGTTGGTTGTAGCCTTATGATAATCTACTCTTGCGACCACTATTTCCCCTACTGAGTTGCTGGATATTGTGAAGGGAAGGTCTAGAGAGAGCTTGTTTTATTCAGATGCAGATTTACCGACAGAAGGCCGCAATCATAATCGCCCTTTATACATAAGGGCACAGATTAATGAGAAACATACAACATGTATAATGGTCGATTATGGGTCTTCTATAAATTTATGTCCTTTGGTGGCCGTTCGTGCATTTGGGCTAAATAAGGGTATGTTAAGCAAGTCTGATCTCACAATCACCGCTTATGGCAATTCGAGAAGGCAGGCATCAAGGACATTCAAAGTGCTTATGAAGACAGGGTTGGTAGAGAAAAAAGCAGAGTTCGTGGTCCTCCTTATCCTTGCCAACTTTTCAATGTTGTTAGGGAGGCCATAGTTCCACAAGATAGGGGCAATACCATCTACTCTGCACCAAATGTTAAAGATCCCACATGATGGGCAAGCTGTGACCATTCGAGCTGCCGGGGAAAATTAAGTCTCCATCCTACAGATTACAAAGCAGCCCTTCAGTGGTTTTCATGTGGCCATGTTGAACAAGGATGAAGGTATTCTAGGAAGTTCCCAAGTAGTCAGTATGATGAGAAAATGTCTTTTATTTCCAAAGCTAGTTTGGGTAGGAACTCTTAGGGAATTCAATCAGCTATTGCAACAAGGTGACAAAAAGATTGAAGGGGTCTTAGGTACCAAAGCATAACAATAGAGAATAAGAAGATAACAGATAAGATCTCTCACTTCACGGAGAGTTTTATGCGTGCTAACTTGGTTTATGCTTATACTGGAGAAGCTGAGCCACAATGGATAGATGGGAGAGTCATAGTAGGATTTGAGGTTTTCAATGATGTCTTCGATTGGGACATTGGACTTCTCAAGCCAATTGAGGGTTTCTGGGATGAAGAAGTCATGACCCAAGGCATTGTTTGGGACCTAGATGCACTTGAGGAGATTGTCACAGACAGACTTTTAGCTACCTGAGTGAAGGGAAAGGAGAAGGTGGAAGACGAAGCTGCAGATTTGGAGAAGTAAGAAAAGACTGCACCAGAGGTTATAGAAGTGCCTTTAAAAAGCCACGACATTACCCAACCCTCAGCTATATCATTTGCATCGGCAAACAGTAAAGAAGATAGTTTTTTGGATGTTATTTTCATTCCTAAACTATTTGATAATGATGTGTCGGATTCAATTTTTATTAATAAAATGAATGACTTTGCTTACTTGTGTGATGTTTCTAATGATTTCACCAGCATAATTGCAAACATGATGCATTTATATTTGACATTGATTCAACAGATGCAACTCCATTTAATCTTAGAACTTTGGAAAATCCAAAGGAAATCTTAATAACATCTAATATAACTCCTGAAGAGAGATTATAATTAGAGAAAATCCTAAAAAAAATGAAAAAGTCTTTGCCTGGACCTATGAAGAGATGCTAGGGATTGACCGTGAAATCGTTGAACAAGCTATACAAACTGTGACGCGCGCCGAACCCCATGGGTGCCCCTTGACCGCCCACTTGAGGGCGATCGGGCAAGTGAGGTTCGTTGACAACTTGCGATGAATTGTAAGTGCGTCTATTTTGGGCAACAAAGAGGTTTCATGGAGTCGCCACCCAATAAAACATTGGGAAAGTTCCTCTCGCCTCGAAGAGCCTAAGACAGCGCATGTATCCATTTTGGGTAAACCAAGCGGTCTTGGAGGCATTCACCCCAATAGAACAATGGGAGTGACCCTCTAACCCTTGGGAGCCTAGGATTTTTAAGTCTTTGATGGGACACAAGAGGTGTCTTGGAGGTCTCGATCCAATGAGTGATCGGATAGACCTCTCGCCTCTTTGAGCCCAAAGACCAGAGATGGGTTCGGGACTTCTCATTTATTTCTACCTTGATTAATTTTACAATTAAATCTTGAGCTTATTAATTCGCTTTCTCTGCACACAATGCAATTTAATTAAGGCGCAACTATCCATGTTGAAAGCGATAAATAAATAAAATAAAGAAAACATCTAAAATGAAATACAATAACGCTAGGAGCGGAATACAACTCCCATTTTAAAAATACAAATCATACATGAAACCGGGGAATTAATTATGAGGACATTGGTCCTTGATTTTACAAAAATAATTTTCGGTGATAGATTTCTTTAGATAAGAAGAATAGGACATTAGTCCTTGGCTTTGTTAAAAATCCCAATTAATTACTATAAAACATTTGTTAATTTTTATTTTGTGCGAGGCAAAATGATTTACATGAAATAAGGACTAAGAATAAATAAATAAATAAATGAATAAACGAAAAGAATAAAGTTATAGAATTAAACAAAAATGAGTTCTCCGGGGTGTGAACGGCGACCGTTATCTCACGCTCAATCCATCAAAAAGCAAGAAAATGGCATTTCACAAAAATAAATAAAACATATTAGTATAAAAAAAATCCAAAATAAACCAAAAATTAAGATAAAGTTATAAGACTAATAAAGTAATAATATAAGTAAGTCTAAAGAAAATAGGAAAAATTATTAAAGTAAATTAAGCGAAACGCATGTCCAGAATATTTACCCTCGAATTTTACCTTTTGGAAGAACATTTGGTTGGATTTGGTCCCATGCGCTTCACGAGAAGAAAACAAAACCTAAGAAAGAGATTTATTGAATTTTTGGAGTGAAAATCTGATTTTTCTATATATGGGTAAATGAAAATTTTTCCAACCCCAAAAAATGTGAAATTTCCTTTTTTTATAGAAAAACATGACCGACGGGCGTCGAAGGCTAACCGTCGGGCATCGGTTAAATCCCATTTCCACCAGGAAATAGGATTTAACGGATGGGCGTCTGACCTACCGACGGGCACATGCCAACGAACACGTGTTCGTTGGTTCGGACACGTGTTCGTCGGTCAACTCACAGACGGCCCGTCCCTCGTGGCGAGTGAGACGGGCTGCCGCGATGACCGACGGATGACCCGTGACCGACGGCCTGACCGTCCGTGGAGAAAAACTCAAAATTTAAACCAAAACTCTCCCGATTCTCCACTTCTTCCTATCGCAAATAAAAACCTTTAATTCTCGTGAACTCAAAGGACCAAAATCTCTGAATTTTATCCATCTATTCGGAACCAGGCATTGATTTCTTCATCGAGTAATCTCTGATCTGGACCGCCTCGAAACACGGTGCTTACAGTTGCCCCCAATTTTGTGCAGGCTAGTGCACAAGTGCCTAGGTGAGCCAAAATTCAGAGAAAGAAGGGAAGAGAAGCGTACTTGGAGCAATCCTTACCTTCGGGGTGTTCATCTGGCAAGTCTCGTCTCGATCTGCTCGTTGATGAATGAATTTGATGTAGGTGCCCTTACCGGTCTCGTCTCGACTTGTAAGGTGTTAGCGAGATGCAGCGTTCTCTAGCCACGACCTCATTTGCCTCTGCTGGCCCCGTCTCGGCTCATGCAGCTTTGGAAGATGTAGTACTCTCTGACTACAAACTCAATTTGTGGTTTGTTTTACCACGATTGTTCTGCTAGCCTCGTCTCGGTCTGCACGGAGTTTGTGAGATGCAGTAACCTCTGACTACAGCCTCTATTTGCGATCTGTTCTATTGCTGGCACCCCACTAACCTCGTCTCGGCTTGCACGGTATGAGGTGAAGCGTCTCTAACTCCATCCTCTGTTGTAATCTGTTCTATCGCTGGTGCCCAACCTCGTCTCAGTTTGCACGGTGGCGGGTCTGTCCCGCTAGCCTCATCTCAGCCTGCGTGGTGTGAGGTGAAGTGTCTCTAACTCCATCCTCTGTTGCGATCTGTTCTATCGCCGGTGCCCCGCTAACCTCGTCTCGGTCTGCACGGTGGCTGGTCTGTCCCGCTAGTCTCATCTCGACCTGCACAGTGTGAGGTGAAGTGTCTCTAAGTCCATCCTTTGTAGCGATCTGTTCTATCGCTGGTGCCCCGCTAACATCGTCTCGGTCTGCACGGTGGCTGGTCTGTCCCGCTAGCCTCATCTCAGCTTGAGCGGTGTGAGGTGAAGTGTCTCTAACTCCATCCTCTGTTGCGATTTGTTCTATTGCTGGTGCCCCGCTAACCTCGTCTCGGTCTGTACAGTGGCTGGTCTGTCCCGCTAGCCTCATCTCGGCCTGCACAGTGTGAGGTGAAGTGTCTCTAAGTCCATCCTTTGTAGCGATCTGTTCTATCGCTGGTGCCCCACTAACCTCGTCTCGGTCTGCACAGTGGCTGGTCTGTCCCGCTAGCCTCATCTCGGCCTGAGCGGTGTGAGGTGAAGTGTCTCTAACTCCATCCTCTGTTGGGATCTGTTCTATTGCTGGTGCCCCGCTAACCTCGTCTCGGTCTGCACGGTGGCTGGTCTGTCCCGCTAGCCTCATCTCAGTATGCATTATCTGATCTGCTAACCCCCATCCGGTGAGTATAATATCTGATCTGTTGACCATTCATGGGTCGGTATGGTGAACTATTCGTCGCTTTCTTTGCTGGTGCTTATCCTGGACCTCTTCTTTTTTACTACAACAAGGGAAGAGCAAACGTACAGGGCATATAAAAGATGCATACTTGTGGCGGTACATACCTGTTAGGGCTGGTGTCAAACGGGTGCCCCCTTGAAGGACAGTTGGTCGCTCACCATTTTTGATTGCACTGACTGTGACATGCATGATACCGATTCCTCTATCATCTCCAATGCAGCCTGCTTGTTAAAAAGACCTGATTGCCCCCTGGTACAGCATGGGCAGCCTTGCTTTTCTTGATAGTGTCTGACAATGTTGACCTAAACCCGTCATCTGGATCACCTTTAAGCATGGGGTCTATTCGGACCTTTCCCCTGAGTCACGTACATGGCAATATATACAAAATATTGTGTGTGTGTGTGGGATTATGTGTGTGAAACGTATGAATACATTTGAATCTGAATTGTGTGAGGTGTGTGAGCGTACATGTTATGACAGAGAAACTTACCTGTTTGCTTGTAACACCCCAACCGTCGCCTCCGTTGGAAGGGCGTCGGCAGGCGCGCTCACTCATATATAGGCACACACACACAGTGCGGAAGCATACATTCATACATGATCATACATGCATAAATGCGGGATAATTAAAAACTTACCTTGCGGGCAAAAGCTATTCATGCGGTAACTCACACACACGCAAGCACTAAGCGGAAGCATATACACATACACTCTTTCAATCAGTGAAAGCATAAGGCTAATGATAAAACCGAGGAACGATTTTAAACTTAAATATAACAACATTTACATAGCCCAAATATTACATACAGGCCTTAAATATAATTACATATACAAAGGACTACAGAATTACAAAATCCAAAATACAGAAGCTGAACAAAATACAAAACTTCTAACTCCTATGTGGCCGACCTTGCAAATGCGTGACTTGAACGGAACCAAACCTGCCACCTGTACGGGAAAAGAACCCGTGCTAAGTGATAACGCTTAGTGGGGAGAACACACAAGCAACATGGACGGCCATTCAAAATGGTCGTCAGAGCATAACACATTCATAATAGCAAATGCATATAGTCCTAACAGATAGATATACATGCCTGCATAAAAAGTCATGCATTCAGAAGATCATAACCACATTCATTTACACATTACCTGATTGTTCTTTCCATTATCATAATCATGCGGTTACCATATTTCTATAATCATACTAAAGCAACCAAAGCAGACAGAATACCATACAGGATACAAGCGATATCATGCAATTACACATACAAATTAACTTTCACTTACCGAACTCACGGGCATCAGATGTCAGAGATTTCACATGCATAGCTACTAATTATCATGCAGAATGTACACCATCATCACGCAAAATCCCTAGAGGTCTAATCATACAAATATCATGCCGTAATGCATTCACCTTATCCGAGAACCGAGGGACAGCGTCAAAACACCACACTTCCACTGCGCAACACTAATACATAAATATCATGCCTTGAAATGTAAACATGTGACCACACGCCGAAATCACTATAATAGGAAAAGCTAGAGAGAGAACACGTAACATAACACAATATTTATAACGTTCCATGGTCAAGAGCACATTCATACGTATCTTGATTCACATACCTCACCATAATAGTCAATAGCACCAAAATCACGTTCATATACATACTTATTAACCATAGCATTCAGTAATTCAAGTTTGCATACATATACCTATTAATTCATATGCTTATAAACATAACTAATCGGATTCACATGCTTATCAACATAACATAACAAACAATAACCATGGCATTTAAGAGATCGTGATCACAGTTGTACACCTTTCAATTCACATACTTATGTCCATGACTGATTATATACGAACACATTCACAATACGATATATGTTGATAATCATGTACAATACACATACTTGAGTCACATTCAACCCATTCAGAGATTCATAATCACATTCGAGTACATAACTGATTCACATGTCTAGAATTATGCTCATCCAAATATCACATTTCCTTAATCATATTAGATAAAACAAACAGGATACCTGCTGACTCAAAATAGTGGATAACGAGTGAACTAACAGTACCTTACGGGTACGAATCGAATACTGACATCACCTTACGGGTGCGAATCGAATATTGACATCACCTTACGGGTGCGAATCGAATACTGACATCACCTTACGGGTGCAAATCGAATACAAACATCACCTTACAGGTGCGAACCGAATACATTAAAGGGTTCGCGAGGAACCAAACAGGGGACCTGATCAGGGCCCAAATGTAACTGAGGGCTGCAGCTAAGAGACTCTATTAGGCATGCTAACTATCCACTTACTTGACTCTAGCAGGTCATGCGTAACACAAATCATGTTCTGAATTATATAATATATCATTATATAATATACTGAGTATGGTAGACATATAAATATGTTCATAATGTTAGTCATGCATCATACCATACATATGGTAAAGCATATAATATAATTCCGTCAACACACCTAAATAGCATTCCCAATTTTAAAGCATATCAAAGTCAGATATGGGAACACAGCCATGCTAAAGATTGTCAATATAAAACCTTAATTATACTATAGTGCTACTCATGATAACTATAACATATTATTCTTAGGACGGATCGTGAATTAAGATATGCATAACACATTTCACATTTTGGTAGGACATGTTCATAATGAAGAACCATGACATTAGACATTCATTGATCATTTGTTTTTCAAAATGCAATATGTGATACCATTTACAGTATTAACATTAATAAACCAAATCATACAATTTAAATCAAACATTAACATGTTATCATTTCAGTAAACACACACTTCAGAATAATCATATAAATCACGTTCCAAGTCACCACATATCATTTATTGAGCATAATCCATAATACAATGGGCATTTAAACAAGTTCATATAGCATACAGTAAGGAAAAACCATGAAAAGGACATTCCAACTCATTTTAGAAACAAAGCATGAAAGAGAAATGGGGCAGAACAGAACACCAGGGACAGGAGTCCTGAGCAACCATCACGAGTCGTGAAGGTTGCTCACGACTCATGAGCACTGTCCAGAGGCTCATGACTCATGAGCATAGCTCACGACTAGTGAGCCTAGCTCACATCCCGTGAGCATTGCTCACGACTCGTGAGCCTAGCTCACATCCCGTGAGCATTGCTCACGACTCGTGAGCCTAGCGCACATCTCATGAGCATTGCTCACGTCTCTTCACGGTTCATGATTCGTGAACTTGCCCTCAGCGTACGAGAGCTGGATTTCATGTCTCTGTCGTGCTCGTGACATTGACGCGCTCGCGACAGAGTCATGACTTCTTGTTACAGCAGAAACGCAGGAAAAACCAAAAAATTCCAAATTAAAAACCATTTTCACCCAAACAAATCCAAACTCAATCTTACCTCAAAATAGGCTTTCCAAACACTATAATCAGCAAAAAACACAACATTTCAACAATTATTTCAAATCAAATGATCCATTCACAATTCAAGATCTCAAAAATTGGAAACTATAAATTTGCAATGAATTCAACCAAACGTCACAATCATTTTAATAATTCCACAATCATGCATACTCATTCATCACAATTAAAAACCCATATAATATACACTCATTTAAGCCTAATAACCATATTCAATTTCCAGAAATTCAAGGAAAACAAAACACACATGCAATCTAAGCGAGAATTAGGACAGAGACAACTCAAATAACTTCCAAACTGAAAATGAAGAACACAGAGCTCCCAAACCTCTTTGACACACAACCCAGTTGATCTCTTCAACCTTGAACCTTCCCTTTTTCCTTTATCTTTCTTTTTGACACCCAAAACTTGCACAAATAAAAACCCAGAATTCTCTTAATCCATTCCCTAACTCAATTAAAACCAAAAGAAGAAGAAGAGGGAGAATCCAAACATAGGAACCCTAAATGCCACACTTACCTCTTCAATCTTGTTCCAAATCTCTATCAAAATCACCTCTAAGCATGCACAAACTCCAGCCAGAAGAGAAGCAAGGAGGAAGAACATAAAATTAAGAAAGGAAGAAGAAAGAAAACGTGAGAGGGAGGAGAGAACGTGAATGCAGATTTTCTTTGTTCTCTCTCTCTCTCTTTCTCTTTTCTTCTTTTCACATTTAATGCCCATCAACCAAGTCCACTTGGCAAGCTCTCATTGGACCAACAATTCCTCCTTTGACTTTCAAACACCAAAACACCATACGCATATATACAACACATAATTATTTAAGTAGATATTTTAATGCCTTGGTACAATATTCCCATTTCACTATATACTTCCTCCACTAACATATTAGATTAATTGATGCATTAAATTCCTTAATGTCCAATATTCTTATGCACCAATTACTGATTTACCCTTAAAATTCTGACTTGGAATGAACATTTCGACTGGGCCCGATTTGGGGTGTGACATTGCTCCCGGCATGGTGCGCATGAATAGGCCTGCTCTTTTCCCTCTTGGGAGCAGGTCCGTGAGATTCTTCTCTCATAAGGACTTCATCTTGATTATTGTGTGATGTGTACAAGCATACATCTCATGGTACAGAAACTTACCTCGTTGTTCCAGGCATGGTGTGTCCGGATAAGCTTGTCCTTGTTGGACATTCCACCTTTGTACATATTCACCTGACTTTATGCTGGATACAGTGGCAACTAATGTTGAGCTTAATCCGTCTTTTAGACTATCCTTGCTCATGAGGTCTATTCAGACCTTTCATTCAGAATCATGTACACAATAACATATACAGCAGATTGTGTGTGAAATGTACATACAATACTCTATATAAAAACACATACAAAGGATTAATGTACAAGAATTGTGTGTGCATATCTATACGTGTAAAAGACTGAATGCACGTGACATTCATGTGATATGCAAAAATAAATAGACCACATCCCAGGTGGTTAAGGGATTCGTTGAGGGTACTGCTCGGCTGCCCGCATTGTCTAATGCTCCCAAAGATCTAGAAAAGCATTGTCTTGAGTTTACGGATTCAGACCTATAATCTTTTTAAAGAGAACTGACCCGTACATATCTTTGCCACCCGATCAACGAGCATTTTTCCCCTAGGACTCTGAATCATGATCTACATTATGCATTATCTGCCTAAAGGTGAAGTCATTTGGAATAATGCTGCCTTATCGCTCCAGGCGTCAGAAGTCATTGTTTTAAAGGTAGTGCGTCCCTTGTGGATTTTCGCACTAGCTTTTCTTAGTGGGAAATGTGTCCCTTCAGCGATTTTCACAAGATCCTGTGCCTAATTTTGTTTTTGCCTGGAATGGACCCAACCCAATCCAGCGGCTTTTATTCATTTCATTTTTTGAAGGACAGACTGCCTGTTCCCAGGTTTTTACCCCGCCCTTTGGCCTAACTTTTGCTTAGAGCGCCAATTACGATTTTCATCTCTAACGGCCTTTTTTTTTTTTAGACTTTATCGCCTTTCAGGTACAGCTGCAAGAAAAGTTGAAGCTGCCATCAAAGCCCCTTCCTAAAGTAATCCAAAATTATTCTTTGAGGCATTTCTCTCTAGGCATTGATTGCATTCCATGGCCTTCCTTGATGAATGTGTTGCTAGATTGGGTGAAGTAGCAAATGAGGATCGTGTTCTTTAGGACTTCATGAGGTTGCCTTTTTACCTTACCACCCATTATGCTCGATAATTCAGAGAGATTAACAATGTAGTGAGGCATCCCTATCTTTCCAAAGTGGACCTTTATCTTCCAATCTTACCTCCAAACATTATGGTCTCTAGGCGAGCTGTCGGTGAAGACTATTACGCCATCTATCGAGGGTTGTTCTTTCACTCCCACTAATGCACTCAAGAGGTAGGTGCTCAATCCTGCAATCGATAGCAAAACTCACCGACTTAGACATCCAGATGGTGAGAGCAGTAGCAGAGTGTAGCCATTTAGATTTCATACGTTCAGCAATGAACAACATTCCTCTTTTTATAAATGAACTAGAAAATAATGTACACATGTATTTGCAAAGATTGTGTACATTTTAGTATGATTTCTCCACACATGATCATTATCTAACATCGATTCAAAATGCAAAACTATATCTAATCTCAGAGTATATCTTGTAAGCATCAAACTCCTGTCTCTAATCAGCCCTCTCGGGTTTTTTTGATTGGATATTTTCTCTCAAGCCTCTAATTTTTGCCCAGGATGCCTTTTTTCGGTTTTCACTCTGACGAGGCGCCCAATTTTAGCAAGGCCACCTTTTTTCAGTTTTTGACCTGCGAGGCTTTCATTCTCTTCTTTTGATTTTTAGTCTTTAGCCATGGACCCTGTTGAGTTCGTCAATGTCATCTTTATCACTGCCTGTTGCTGCTGTCTCGGATAACAACTTTTGAAGAACGAATGGACCCTCCTCACATCGGCCTGAACTTGCCTCATTTGTTCGGAACTCCTGGTCTCATTTACTCGAAGACTGAACCTCCCTCTTTTATTTGGTACTTTCTAACCTCCCTCATGAATGGTCAAGCAGAGCATTTTCTGATAGATACAGCTGTGGTAGTAATCCCATGATTCGTCCTTGCCTGATGCGTTTAACTGCCGCTGCCATTATTGTGCCCCTTTCAGCTTCCATGATTTAGGCTATCTTAAAGGTTTGACCTTTACAACAATCGGCCATGCTGCTTCTACCCCCCTTGACTTTTGTACAGGTTTCGACGGTGATTCTTTAGCATCGAAGCACACAAGGCAATTTTTTTGCCCAATCTTTGTAAACATGAACTATCTTAGCTAGGATCTTCTTGACATTCTTATTGGCAGATTCTACTGCCCCGTTGGTTTGAGGACGATACGGAGAAGACTTGTGATGCACAATACCATATTTCTTGAGTAACTTCCTCGTTTCGGTCATGAACTGGACCCCGTTGTCAGATACCATGTGGTGTGGGAGGCCATACCTACATATCAAATTTTCCTCAACGAATTTCGCCATATCCTGAGCATCAACTTTCTTGAAGGACTCAGCTTATACCCACTTGGTAAAGTAGTCGATGGCGACAATGATGTATCTATGCCTATTGGAGGTTGTGGGGCATATCTCTCCAATAATGTTAATCCCCCAAACTGCGAACGGCCAAGGTGACGTCAAATTATCAATTCCGAAATGGTCAAGTGCTTTAAATCTACATACTATTGGCATAACTGACATTACATTAAATACTTCGAACAATCGTTATCCATGGTGAGCCAGAAGAATCCTTGTCTTATAATCTTTTTGGCCAATGTAAGCCCATTCATAGGGGCTCCGCATATGCTGGTGTGCGTTTCTCCCATTACCCTCTTGGTGTCTTTCTCATCCGTTCACCTCAACTGGATACCATCAGCCTGTTGTTTGTACAACTTGCGAATCATTCTCTAATTTTTCTTGGTGGCTTCTTCTGGAAACGTCGCATTTTTCTGGGTAGTTCATAATGTCATAGCACCATGGCCTCCCATCCGCTACTTCTGTTTCTGTGACTAACTTAGATTCGAAGCTAGGGCTCTTAGAGCTAGAAATCAAAACCGGTCTCATGCCTACTCCTTCTGGATTTTCCCACATTGACACTAAAGTGGTGAGTGCATCAGCCAACTGATTTTTATCCCTCGGAACAAAATGGAATGTGCACACTTCAAACTGGCTACTCATATCTCTCGAGTGCTTGATGTACGGCATTAGCCTTTCTTCTTTAACAGCCCATTCACCTCGAATTTGATTAATTACCAAGGATGAATCACCAAACACTTCCACGTTCTTTGCCCCCAAGGCTATTGACGCTTCCAACCCAGAAGTACATGCTTCATACTCGGCCTCATTGTTGGTGGCCCTGAATCTCAACTTCGTAGAGGCCCAGATTACCGCAAGGCAAATCTTTTCAACTTCTGCATACTTAACCTCATAAGCCAAGAACTTCTTGCTAAGGTAGTAAATAGCAAATTCCACTCTGAATCCGTCCTCCTAGGCCATCATGGCACCTACAGAACTATCTTCTATTGCCAAATACAAAATCAATGGTTTAATTGGCTGCGGCGGTCTCAACACCAGTGGATTCAGCCAATACTCTCTGACAGTATCGAAAGCCTTCCGACATCTTTCGTTCCATACTACTGGTTGGTCTTTTATGAGTAGTTTGAAGATCGGTTCGTAGATCAAAGTAAGCTTAGCAATAAACCTACTGATGTATTGCAACCTACCCAAAAAGCTTCTCACATCCTTTTCCTTCTACGGTATTGGCATCTCTCTGATGGCCCTAACGTTATCTGAGTCAATTTTAATTCCCCTCTGACTAACTGCGTGTCCTAGGAGCTTCCCTGAGGTAACACCAAAGATACACTTCTTAGGATTTAACTGTAGACTGTACTTGTTTATCCTCTGGAAGAAATTTTCCAGGGCTTCAAAATGACCTTCTCTAGTGGCCGACTTGATCATCATGTCATCCACGTATGCCTCCACTTCTTTATGGATTAAGTCATTTAAGATTTTTGTTGCCATCCTCTGATAAGTGGCTCTTGCGTTCTTCAAGCCAAAAGGCATCACCCTGGAAGCATATGTCCCCCACTCTGTGATGAAAGCCATTTTGATCCTGTCAATTATCTTATTGAGGATCTGATTATAACCAACATAGCCATTATAAAACTGTACATTGCACAAGTGGCAGCACTGTCAGTGAGCACATCAATATGGGGTAAGGGGAAGTCATCCTTAGGACAAGCCTTATTCAAATCCCAGTAGTCCATGCATACCCTCACCTTTCCATTCTTCTTGGCCACAGGGAAAACATTGGCTAACCACATGGGATACTGCACCTCAACTAGAAATTTGGCTTTGATTTGCTGCCGAATCTCCTCTTTTACTTTATCTGCCCATTCCGGCCCAAGTCCTGACTTCCCGATCAATTCTTGGCATATCTTCGTAAGTCCAGGCAAAGACTTTTTCATATTTTTTTTAATATTCTCTCAAATTTTTCTCGCTTCAGGAGTTACATTAGATGCTATCAAGATTTTCTTTGGACTTTCCAAAGTTTCTGAGATTAAATAGAGTAGCATCAACTGAATCAATGTCAAATATGAATGAGTTATGATCACGATTATGCATAGCGAAATCATAAGAGATATAACACAAGTAAGCAAAAACGTTCATCTTATTAATGAAGCTAAAATGTCATTATTAAGCAGTTCAAAAATAAAAAGAATATTCTAAATAGCTAATCAACTCCCGTTCTTGCTGACATAACTGTTGCAGCCGATGGTCCATTGTCATCCCTAAGAATCATCATGCCTTTCCACTTAGGCACTTAGTCTATCTTATTCTTTCCCTCTCGCTTTTCTGGGTCAGATATCTTCTTAGAATCAATCAGATCTTGAATAAAATGTCTTAAGGCCTTGCAATAATCTGTGGTATGCCCGGTGTGCTGGTGGAAGGCACAATACTCATCTTTCTTATGATTGGGTTGTCCCTGGCTTCTGGCGGGCCTAGCTGGCAATGGCTGTAATATCCCCTCCTTCATCAGCCTCTTGAGGACCTAGGAAAAAGATCTACCGAAATTAGAAAAATGCCTTTGCTTTACTTCCATGGTTGGCACTTGTTCAATCTCTTCCTTTTCTGGGTCTGGCATCAGCTCTTGAATGCAATCTTTCAAGGTACGACAGTAGTCCGTTCTATGCCATGAATGCTGGTGATACGTGCAGTACCAATCTGCTCTATGTCTAGGGCATCCTTAACTTGGGGCAGGCCCGGCCGGTAAGGATTGTAACTTCCCTTTCCTGACGAAACGGGTGAAGTGCAAGGATAATGGCCTACCCGAAACAGTGAGGTGGGACTGAACTGCTCTAGTGGCTGGGATTTCTGTAGCCTTAGCATTCGCCTTACTATTATCAAGGCCTCCCGAGCTTTCATTCTTTGGAGTACTCATGATTACAGGGTCTTCATCCTCTTCGGACATAATGCCATGTTCTAAAATAGGCCTCCTATTTTGTCCTTGCTCAACTGGCGAATCAAGTGACCTCTTACCTCTGGTCTTAGAAGGAAAAGGAGGTACTAGTGCCGTCACTGTATGAGCTTTCTCGACCGTGATCGGCTTCACTTGGTTGATAGCTGTTGCCATAAGCTGGGCTTGGAGAACCAGCGTCATGGCATCCATTCTTTCTTTGATCATAGTTAGCATCCTCTTTTCCATCTCTTTAAACCTTTTATTTATCTCCTAGGCAATCAGGGCGCGAATCTCTTCTTTTAATTGTGTAGGGCCAGCCATTTTTAATACCTTCAGATGCTTTGGTAAGGATACTAGGTCTCTATCGGCCAATCTAAACTCTGATCGTTCTTCGGACGACTATCGGGATCCCTAAACCACCCAAGCAAATGGTCTACGGTGGCTAAAAGGCAAAGAGTTAGAATGATGCATGAGTAATATGCGATGCATGAGTAATATGCGATGCATTGTCGTGCTGTGCAATAAATGGTATGCAATAGTTAAAAGAGATTATAATGGTACATGTGAGACATGTGAAAAACTATACATGGGATAATATGCAAAGAATAAGATGTATGCATAGGGAGAAAATAAAATTTTATTGCCCCCACACACGAGGTCGTGCGGTCTCTGTCTTTGGTGGGCTTGATCCGTGGGTTAACAGGGAACCCAATGGACGTGCATGGTGCTCAGTGAAAAACCGGCAGCATAACCTCTCTTAGCTAATGTGCATACGCATGGGTTTTGACCATCATGTATTTAGGCAGTCCGAATAAGTTGACATGGGCCTATCGGCGCATGAAAGCCTTTGATTAGGTGACCAATCAAATTATCTGGGTTGTCTAATACATAATGATCCACATAGCAAGCATAGTATTAAGGTTCATACCACTTAGGGGAAGTAACTATTTCCATTACATGAGCTTTGGCCAAGGTGATGTTACTTTAGGGCTACCCAAGCATGGTCCCTGCCGATGAGTCAAGCTCATCACAAGCATAATGACCGATTGGGTCACAATTTAATATACCACAATGGTACAAGGCTTGGACTGGTGATTATCCTTAATACTTCCCTATATTGAGTGAACATAGGGTTGGGCTTCAGGAATGCACCAGGGTTGAGAAGGGACCAAACTAACTTAATCTAAGGCTCTAATGCAAATTTGAGAGAAAGCGAATTTATAAACTAAAACTTAATTATAAATTTTAATCAAGGTATTTTCAAATCAAAGTCTCGAATCTGTCCCCAGTGGAGTCACCACTGTGACGCGCGCTGAACCCCGTGGGCACCCCTTGACCGCCCACTTGAGGGTGATCGGGCAAGTGAGGTTTGTTGACAACTTGCGATGAATTGTAAGTGCGTCTATTTTGGTTAACAAGGAGGTTTCATGGAGTTGCCACCCAATAAAACATTGGGAAAGTTCCTCTTGCCTCGAAGAGCCTAAAACAGCGCATGTATCCATTTTGGGCAAACCAAGGGGTCTTGGAGGCATTCACCACAATAAAACATTGGCAGTGACCCTCTAACCCTTGGGAGCCTAGGAGTTTTAAGTCTTTGATGGGACACAGGAGGTGTCTTGGAGGTCTCATTCCAATGAGTGATCGGATAGACCTCTCGCCTCTTTGAGCCCAAAGACCAGAGATGGGTTCGGGACTTCTCATCTATTTCTACCTTGATTAATTTTACAATTAAATCTTGAGCTTATTAATTCGCTTTCTCTCCACACAATGCAATTTAATTAAGGCGCAACTATCCATGTTGAAAGCGATAAATAAATAAATAAAATAAAGAAAACATCTAAAATGAAATTCAATAACACTAGGAACGGAATACAACTCCCATTTCAAAAATACAAATCATACATGAAATCGGGGAATTAATTATGAGGACATTGGTCCTTGATTTTACAAAAATAATTTTTGGTGATAGATTTCTTTGGATAAGAAGAATAGGACATTGGTCCTTGGCTTTGTTAAAAATCTCAATTAATTACTATAAAACATTTGTTTATTTTTATTTTGCGCGAGGCAAAATGATTTACATGAAATAAGGGCTAAGAATGAATAAATAAATAAATGCATAAACAAAAAGAATAAAGTTATAGAATTAAACTAAAATGAGTTCTCCGGGGTGTTAACGGCAACCGTTATCTCACGCTCAATCCATCAAAAAGCAAGAAAATGGCATTTCACAAAAATAAATAAAACATGTTAGTATAAAAAAAAATCCAAAATAAACCAAAAATCAAAATAAAGTTATAAGACTAATAAAGTAATAATATAAGTAAGTCTAAAGAAAATAGGAAAAATTACTAAAGTAAATTAAACGAAACGCATGTCCATAATATTTACCCTCGAATTTTACCTTTTGGATGAAAATTTGGTTGGATTTGGTCCCACGCGCTTCACGAGAAGAAAACAAAACCTAAGGAAGAGAATTATTGAATTTTTGGTGTGAAAATCGAATTTTTCTATATATGGGTAAATGAAAATTTTTCCAACCCCAAAAAATGTTAAATTTCCTTTTTTATACAAAAGCACGACCGACGGGCGTCGGTTAAATCCCATTTCCACCAGGAAATAGGATTTAACCGACGGGCGTCTGATCTACTGATGGGCACATGCCAATGGACACGTGTTCGTTGGTTCGGACATATGTCCGTAGGTCAACTCACAGACGGCCCTCCCTCGTGGCGAGTGAGACGGGTTGCCGCTACAACCGACGGATGCCCGCGACCAACGGCCTGACGGTCCGTGGAGAAAAACTCAAAATTTAAACCAAAACTCTCCCGATTCTCCACTTCTTCCTACAGCTAATAAAAACCTTTAATTCTCGTGAACTCAAAGGACCAAAATCTCTGAATTTCATCCATCTATTCGAAACCAGGAATTGATTTCTTTATCAAGTAATCTCTGATCTAGACCGTCTCAGGACATGGTGCTTACACCAATATACACAGATCACAAATCAGTTAAACAAAAACTCTGAAGACTTCAGCTAGAATGGGCATAAAAAGTTAAAAAAGAGGTCCATAAGCAGATTGAGGCCAAGTTTCTGGTAGAGGTGAAATACCCAACTTAGTTAGGTTACGTCATTTCTATGGCTAAAAAGAATGAGAAGGTCCAAGTATGTGTAGATTATCGGGATTTGAACAAGGCCTGCCTAAAAGATGATTTCCCTCTGCCTCACATTGATGTTTTAGTGGATAGCACAGCCGCATGTATGTTGTATAGTTTCATGGACGGATATGCCAGGTGTAACCAAATCCTCAATAAGATAGTTGATCAGATTAAAATAGCCTTATCACTGAGTGGGGCACTTTGGCTTATAGAGTGATGTCTTTTGGTTTGAAAAATGCAGGGGCCACCTATTAAAGAATGGCTAATAATAAGATCCTCGATGACTTGATTCATAAGGAAGTAGAAGTATATCTCGATGATATGATGATTAAGTCAACTACTAGAGAAGATCATTTTGAGGCTTTGGAAAAGTTCTTTCAAAGAATTAATAAGTACAATTAGCGCCTCAACCCTAAGAAGTGTATCTTTAGTGTTACATTAGGAAAGCTTTTGGGTCATGTTGTAAGCTAGAGAGGGATTAAGATCTATCTTGATAAAGTCAAGGCCATTTGAGAAATGCCAGTACCCCAGGAGGAAAAAGAGGTTAGAAGTTGCCTAGGGAAATTACAGTATATCATTAGGTTCATCGCCAAGCTTACTTCGGTTTTCTTAAATGGCTTAAGAAAAATCAGCCCACAATATAGAATAATGACTGCCATAAAGCTTTCAAAGCTATAAGAGAATATTTGTTAAACCCACCGGTTTTGACGCCACCTCAGCCAATTAAGCCTTTAATCCTGTACTTGGCAATAGAAGACAGTTCGGTAGGTGCTTTAATGGCTCAAGAAGATGCGTTCGGAATAGAATTTGTAGTTTATTATCTTAGTAAGAAGTTTCTTTCTTATGAGGTCAAATATACCGAAGTAAAAAAAAAATTTCCTAGCGGTGATTTGGGCCTCGAAGAAATTAAGACACTACTTCCATTCTTATAAGGCACAAGCTATTGCTAAGCAGAATCCTCTCAGGTATCTTCAGGATGCTCCTTCTTTGTTGGCAAAGATGGGAAGATGGTTACTGATCCTATAAGAATTTGATGCTGAATATATCACCAAAAAACAAATTAAGGGGTGCGCAGTAGCAGAATTCTTGGTAGAGCACCCCATCGAAGGAGATTTGATTGAGTTGAATTTCCTAGATGATAATGTTACGGCCATTGCAGTATAAGGCTGGAAAATGGATTTTGATGGAGCAGTTAATAGGAAGGGGGTAGGAGTAGGGATCATTGTTACAACCCTAGATGATGAAAAACTTCCATTAGCCAAGAAACTAAGGTACAAGGCTATTAATAATAAAGTTGAATACGAAGCTAGCATTTTTGGATTGGAGGTATTATTGGCCTTAGATGTAGGAATTGCAGAGATCTTTGGAGATTCATCGCTACTAATTCATTAGATTCGAGGTGAATGGTTTATTAAGGAGGAACGGTTGGCGCTCTACATAAAATATTTGAAGATGTTAAGCAATCAATTCAAAATTTGTACTTTCTATTTCCTTTCCAGAGATGAAAATCAATTTGTAGATACTCTCGCAACTTTAGTATGTATGTGGGATAATCCAAAAGGGGTGGTTATAAAGCTTGTTTTGATCTTTGGTTCCTGGAAGCCTTGCTTTGAGTCTGAACAAATAATGGAAGTTGAGACTGCTGATGAGAAGCCGCGGTATTATGATATTAAAAAACATTTGGAGAAGATGGTATTCCCAGAAGAGGCCATCGAAAAGGACTAAATATTGATCCGCAACCTGTCCCCTCAGTTTATCCACATAAATGGCGCATTATACAAAAAGCAAGCCGATGGCATTCAGCTAAGATGTTTAGATGAGAAAAAAGCCAAGAAAGTTATGGAAGAAACTCATGCTGCGGTCTGTGGAGCTCACAAGAATGGTCTAACGTTAGCAAAGAAGATTATAGAATAGGGGTTTTATTGGGTCACAAAGGATACGGACTGTTTGAAATATCTAAAGCAGTGTCAATTATGCCAACAATATGCGCACTTAAGGCATTTGCCGGTTTCAGAATTGCCCAACTTAGCATCACCTTTGCCATTTGCAGCTTGGGGAATAGATATTATGGGAGAGATATGTGCTACAACCTCTAATGGACATAAGTTCATCATAGTCACCTTCGATTACTTCACAAAGTGGGTAGAGGCAGAATCTTTCAAGAAAATCGATGCCCGGGACATGGCCAAGTTGATTGAAAAGAATTTGATCTGTAGATATGGTCTCTCCCACCACGATGTGTCTGTTAATGGGGTACAATTTATGGCTGAAGCTAAGAAGTTACCATAGAAGTATGGCATCGAGCATCACAAGTCCTCTCCACATCGCCCATAGGCCAACGAGGCAGTTGAAGCCGTTAATAAAAATGTCAAGAAGATTTTGTCCAAAATGGTTCAAAATTACAAGGATTGGGTAGAGAAGTTGCCTTTTGCACTCTGGTGCTATAGAACCACCATCAAAATAGCCAGGCCTTATTTTTTGGTATACGGAACAAAAGCAGTATTGCTAGTTGAAATAGAGCTTGGATCTTTAAGGATAGTTATGGAAGCCTAGATATGAGAAGCTAATTAGGCGCCACAATGATTGCTTTAGTTGAATATGTTATATGAGAATAGGTTATGGGCTTATTATCACAACCAAATCTATCAGAAAATACTTGCTCAGTCATTCGAGAAAAAGGTCAGAAAGCAACTGCTAAAAGAGGGAGATTTAGTCTTCAAGCAAATCAGGCCAGGTGTTCTCGACATACGCGGTAAATTCAAGCTAACATGGGAAGGTCTGTTTGTTTATTAGAAATTATTATCTAAGGGAGTAGTAATTCTAATAGACAGTGATAGAAACGGGTTCAAAGAACCAATGAATGTCGATGGACTTAAAAGGTTCCATGGCTAAAGACTAAACATGAAAAGAAGAGAATAAAGTCCTAGCAAGTCGAAAATCGAAAACGGAGGCTTTATAAAAATTATGCACCCCAATAGGGTAAAAAATGAAAAAAAGCATCCTGGGCAAAAATTAGGGGTTCGAGTAAAACTATCCAATCAAGAAAACTTAAGAGCAATGATTGGAAATAGGAGTTTGATGCTTAAAAGATCTATCCTGAGATTAAGTGAGGTTTTGCATTTTTGAGTCTTATGTCAAAAGGTGATTATGTGTGATGAAATTACATTGAAATGTACACGTTCATGCAATAAAAAATGCATAAATAATTCAACTCATGTGTTCATTATCATTTATTTCTTTTATAAAAAGAAAAACATTATTCTTTATTGAATTTATGTAATCTAATAATTATTTTCTTCTACTCTTACCGGCTAGATCTTTAAGTCGATGGGTCATATTATAAATTGCAGGACTGATCGCCCACCTCTTATACGTGCTAGTAGAAGTAAAGGTGCAGTCTCTAGTATGTGGTATAACGGTCTTTACAGGCGGATGTGCGCATAGGCTACGCTACCTGTAAATGAAAGCTGAGGACAAGGTGCTACCTTAGAAAGAAAGTGGGTGCCTCATAACATCTTAACTCCCTTCGAACTATTAAACATAGCAGGCAATAATATAGACGGTAGCTTTATGAAGCCAACACAAAGGAATGCATCCTGAGTTGTAAAAGAAAGGTGTAGCCAGAGGAACATGAAGTTGATGTCACAACTTGTCCACTCAGTTTATCCCCATAAATGGTGCATTATACAAAAGGCAAGCCAATGGCATTCAACCAAGATGTTTAGATGAGAAAGAAGCCAAGAAAGTTATGGAAGAAACTCATGCTGGGGTCTATAGAGCTCAAATGAATGGTCTAACATTAGCAAAGAAGATTATGGAATAGGAGTTTTATTGGCTAACAATGGATATGGACTATTTGAAATATGTGAAGCAGTGTCAATTATGCCAAAAATATGCGGACTTGAGGCATTTGCCAGTTTTAGAATTGCACAACTTAGCATCACCTTGTCCATTTGCAGCTTGGGGAATAGATATTGTGGGAGATATAAACCCTACAGCCTCTAATGGACATAGGTTCATCATAGCCGCCTTCGATTACTTCACCAAGTGGGTAAAGGCTTAATCTTTCAAGAAAATCGATGCCTAGGACACGACCAAGTTCATTAAAAAGAATTTAATATGTGGATATGGTCTCTCCCACCACGTTGTGTCTGATAATAGGGTACAATTTACGGCTGAAACTAAGAAGCTACTCCAGAAGTATGGCATTGAGCATCACAAGTCCTCTCGCCTACAGGCCAACGGAGAAGTTGAAGCGGCTAATAAAAATGTCAAGAAGATTTGTCCAAAATGGTTAAGAATTACAAGGATTGGGTAGATAGATTGCCTTTTGCACTTTGGGGCTATAGAACCACCATCAGAACAGCATGCCTTATTCTTTAGTCTACGGGATAGAAGCAGTACTGCTTGTTGAAATATGGAAGTTACGGGACAAAAGCAGTATTGCTCGTTGAAATAGAGCTTAGATATTTTAGGATAGTTATAAAAGCCCAAATACCAGAAGTTGATTGGGCACAACAATGATTTCTTTAGTTGAATATGTTACATGAGAACAGGTTTTGGGCTTATTACCACAACCAAATCAATTAGAAAAGACTTGCTTGGTCATTCAGGAAAAAGGTCAGAAAGCATCCGCTAAAAGAGGGAGATTTAGTCTTCAAGCAAATGATGCCAAGTGTTCCAGACATACGCGGTAAATTCAAGCCAACATGGGAAGGTCTGTTTGTTCTTAAGAAATTATTATCTAAGGGAGCAGCAATTCTAATAGACAGTGATGGAAACGATTTCAAAGAACCAATGAATGTCGATGGACTTAAAAGGTTTCATGGCTAAAGACTAAAAATCAAAAGAAGAGAATAAAGTCCCCCCAATTCAAAAACCGTAAAAGGCGGCTTTACTAAAATTGGGCACCCCAGCAGGGTGAAAATCGAAAAAAAGAATCCTGGGCAAAAATCAGGGGTTTGAGTGAAAATATTCAATCAAGAAAACTCGAGAGGAATGATTGGAAATAGGAGTTTAATGCTTAAAAGATCTATCCTAAGATTAAGTGAGGTTTTGCATTATTTTGTCTTATGTCAAAAGGTGATTATGTGTGATGAAATCACATTGAAGTGTACACGTTCATTGTCACACCCCGTTTGCCCCCTAGTAGAATGAGCCTGTCTGTCTGTCTGTATGTGTAAGCATTCGCATGTGTTCGGCATTTCATAAGGGTATTCTAGTAAAATGTATGTTGGGGTTTTGTTAGTATGTGGGTGCATACATGGAATTAAGGTGTGAATTAATTGAGTTACAATTGTGTGCACTTGCATATACCATTGTAGGGTGTTTAATTAGGAGTGTGTAAAGTGTGTGTAGTGTATTGTAGTTTGGTGTGAGTGGTTAGCTTCACCAATAAGATTTGGACACATGCTTAGGGCAAAGAAAAGAAAAAGAAAAGGGAATGAAAGAAAGGAAATAGTCAGATTTACGTTTTCTTCTTCACTCACCTTCTTCTTCTTCAATTTCTTTACTCTAAGAATTGTGGTTTGGATTTAAGCTTGAATTGGTGGAGTTAATCTCTCCTTGCATCTTCTAAATTGGTTAGTATGTATTTTTGTCTTTATCTTACTGTAATTTTCATCTTCTTCTTCCTTGAGTTTAGGTTTAACTTAGGGTTGCATTATTGTGTTTGTGTTCTAGCTGAAGCTCCTCGTGATCCAAAGGGTAAAGAGGTTGCTGGACCTAGTGGAGCTAAGTGATAGAAGCTTAGATTTCAGGTTTGGGAATATTTGCTTGTGATTTGTATAATTTGAGTTTACTGTAAATTTCTAGGGTTTATGTTCTTGATGAACTTGATTGCATATATTCTTGATTTGGTTGATTAAATGTTGGAATTGAGTTGTATATATATTGCTCATATTGTTTGAAATGTTTACTGGAAGGTAAGAACAGGTATGATTGGTTTTGAATCAAATTCAGGATCGATTTCTGGGTTCTGAGAATTCTGGAAATGGGAAAAATCGCGTTACTGATGAATTTTCCCGTTTCCAGATCAGTGTCGCGTGACTCGCCAAGAAGAGAGGCAAGTCACGAGACGTGACCTCAGGTCACGCCTCGTGACCTGCCAGCTTGAGGCCGGTCACGAGTTGTGGCTGCCTGTCACAACTCGTGACCAGCTTAAATGAAGCAAGTCACGAGACGTGACTCCCCGTCACGCCTCGTGACCGGCTGAGTGTGGGCGTGTCGCGTGATCCGTTGAAGAGAGAAGCAAGTCACGAGACGTGACTTCCAGTCACGTGGCGTGACCTGCGAGAGCGCCGCGTGATCTGCGAGATCACGTCGCTTGATCAGCGAGAGACGAGGCGTGATCCACGAGGAACAGAGCAAGTCACGAGACGTGACCCTCAGTCACGACTCGTGACCTGCCCTGTGAGGAGGCCAGTCACGCCTTGTGACTAGCCAATCTCGCCCGTTTCCCCGTTTTGCTCTTTTTCCGAATTTTTCCCAGCTTTTGACTCAGAAATGAATCTGGTGTTTCTTCTCTATGGATTTATATTGTGGTATAATGCATGCCATACTTTTATATGCTTTGGTAAAAATGATACCATGGATTTCTGATGAATTCTATTCTGTACTCTGAAATGTGATTTGAATGACGCTTAACCTGCTAGAGTCAAGTAAGTGGATAGTTAGGCATGCCTAATAGAGTCTTTAGCTGCAGCCCTCAGTTCAGTTTGGACCCCGATCAGGTCCCCGTTTGGTTCCTCGCGAACCCTTCAGTATTAGGATCTTGTTTAAGGTCCCCTCAGTATATGAATAACATGTTTTGATATATGAAATAACATTTGACTTGTACCTGTGAGGTACCCTCAGTATTCGATTCGTACCCGTAAGGTACCCTCAGTACACTCGTTATCCACTATCTAGAGTCAGCAGGTGTTCTATAAATATTAATGGAATTGTTCTGATCTGATCTAGCTATGAAATGGATTGTTGGAATGAGATTTATGATGAAATACATGTTGGATTATGCTGGCATGGATGCGATTATGAGATGCTGATTGTATGGCTTTTAAAGATGAGCATGTTTATATGGATTATGTTATAGCCTTTGCATTCTGCCAATGTGAGTGTGTTATGCCTTGACGACCATTGTGAATGGCCGTCCATTATTTATGTGTGTTTCCCCACTAAGCGTTTATCGCTTAGCACGGTGTTTTTACCCGTGCAGGTGCGGAAGGAGTATCGCTTTGAGAGAGTCGCCGTCATCAAGCCAACACAGAAGGGTTTTAGTGTAGGGCTCAGTTTTGTATCAATGATGATTCTTTTTGTATAGAACTCTCTGTATCAGTTTTGTATCAGCTTCCGCTTTTGTAACTATATTTTGTATATGTAACATTATTTTGTTTCAACTAGTTGATCAGAATATTATTGTGATAGTTTATTATAGTAATGCATGATCAGCTTTTGCTTTCTTTATGTAAAGTTTTTAATTATTCTGTATTTCTGAATGTATGTTATGAATGAATGTATGTTTTACTTTGTACTTGCTTGGTGGCACCTTTACTCATACGGCATCTCACTCCTTCTCTGATGGGATCGCCTACGTATGGGAAGGGGGTGTTACAGTTTGTGGTATCAGAGCATAGGTTTAGGTGTTTCTGGGTGTTGTTGTGATTGTTTTGAGTTTCTTAGATGTGTATGTGTCTAGATCTGTGTTGGCTGATACGGTTGTTTCTTGTTTGTTTAGATTGCTTCTAATTCTGTTCGTGGATCGCTTGAGGAATCCGCCGAGAGTGTGAATCCTCCAGTTGTGGATCCGTCTGTTTCTGTTACTGTGTCGGCTCAGCATTCTAGGGTCCAGCCCGAGGCCGTAGCCATGCCCTTTGAGGCTATGTTTAGACTGCATCAGGACATGGCTAGGGTTTTGGAGAGAGTGACTGCTCCGAGAGTACCTATGGAGAATTTGAGAAGGGCAGGAGTTGAGGATTTCTATGGCACAGGTTTGAATGAATCTGAGTTGGCAGAGAGATGGTCAGATAAAGTAAAGTGTGCTTTGAGAGAGATTCGGTGTCCTCCCGACCAGCAAGCAGAGTGTGCATTAGCTCTTCTACAAGGGTCTGCATTTGAATGGTGGGAATTGGTTTCCAGGCATCCTCAGCTACCGGATCCGATTACTTGGGAGTTCTTTGAGGGTGAGTTCACGAAGAAGTACATCACTTAGACTTATAGAGATTCGAGATGGGCGCAGTTTTTGAGTTTGAGACAGAGGGCCATGTCTGTAGCAGATTATGAGAAGGAGTTCAATAGGTTATCTCGCTATGCCCCACGAGGAGTTATGACTGATGACTTTAGATGCAAGCATTTTGAGGCAGGGTTGAATGAGTCTTTGAAGATTGCTTTGATTTCTCTGATGTGTATACCTAGGGTCAGTTATTACCAGATTGTAGAGGCTGCTGTGAGAGCTGAGTTATCTGAAACTGTGATGAGAGAGAGAGCTCAGAGGAGGAGTTCTTCTCGTGGAGGATCTTCTTCGGGTAAGAGATCTAGGAACCCACAGGATGAGTCATCTTCTGGCCCGGCTTCTAGAGGTAGACGACAGGGTTCTACAGCTGTGTCAGGTTCTGGTAGGGGTGGTAGAGCTGAGACTACATCAGTTTGTCCTCACTTTAGTAAGTCACATCGAGGTGAGTGTAGGTGGCTCTCCGGTGCGTGCTTTAGGTGTGGGAGTTCGGAGCATCAGTTGGGCAGTTGTCCGAGATTGCATGAGGATTCAGGTTCCCAGAGAGAGGGCAGTAGGGTCGGTTTGAGTGCTTCTCAGGCCACCCGTAGCAGAGGCCGAGGTAGAGGTAGAGGTGGTCGGCATAGAGAGGGAGCTGTTTCTGAGACTGTTGAGCATCCTCCTCAGGGTGCCATTAGAGCTTATGCTGTGAGAGCCAGAGATGAGCAGGATGCGCCTGATGTTATTGCTGGTAAGTTCCTACTCCATGACACTGAGTTGTATGCTCTAATTGATCCTTGTTCCACACACTCATATTTGTGCACAGATAAAATTGTTGATAAATTGCATTCAGTTGATCAGTTAGATTATGAGATTTGTGTGACCAGTCCATTAGGGCATAGTGTCAGTGTGAGTAGAGTCTTTAGGAGTTATCCTCTGATTGTTGAGGGAACTGTGCTTCCAGCGGACTTGATTGAGTTACCTTTCAGAGAGTTTGATTTGATTCTGGGTATGGACTGGTTGGGTAAGCATCGGGCTGTAGTTGATTGACATAGGAAGATAGTTGTGCTTCGGGATAGGAGTCAGTCTCTTGTGTTTTTGAAAGGTTTGGGTGCTAGTTCGTTGAATAATGTTATTTCTGCGATGCAAGCTAAGAGATTTATCAGGAAAGGTTGTGAGGCTTTTCTAGCAGTTGTGTTAGATTCCAAGAGGGATCAAGTTCAGATTGAGGACATTCCTGTAGTGCGGGAGTTTAGTGATGTATTCCCGAGTGAGTTACCTGGTTTGCCTCCTGAGCGAGAGGTTGAGTTGTCCATTGAGATTATGCCAGGTACTGCACCTATTTCGAGAGCACCTTATCGGATGGCTCCTGTAGAGTTGAGGGAACTTAAATCTCAGCTACAAGAGTTATTGGATAAGGGGTTTATTCGACCTAGCATATCTCCTTGGGGAGCTCCAGTTCTGTTTGTCAAGAAGAAAGATGGATCCCTGCGGATGTGTATTGACTACCGGCAGATTAATAAAGTTACAGTGAAGAACAAGTATCCGTTGCCTAGGATTGAGGATTTATTTGATCAGCTTCGAGGTGCGGGTGTCTTCTCCAAGATAGATCTTCGATCAGGGTACTATCAGCTTCGTGTTCAGGATGCAGATGTGGTTAAGACTGCATTTCGAACTAGGTATGGCCACTATGAGTTTCTTGTGATGCCGTTTGGTTTGACAAATGCTCCAGCGGCTTTTATGGATCTGATGAATCGTGTGTTTAGGCCATACTTAGATCGATTTGTAGTAGTGTTCATTGATGATATCTTGGTATTTTCCAAGGATGAGAGTGAGCATGAGGAGCATCACCGATTAGTTCTGCAGATGTTGAGAGAGCATCAGTTGTTTGCTAAGCTTAGCAAGTGTGATTTCTGGCTTCGAGAAGTGTCATTCTTGGGTCACATTGTTTCAGCCAGAGGTATTCAGGTAGATCCAGCTAAGATTGAGGCGATAGTTGATTGGAAAGCGCCTCGAAATGTTCAAAAAGTGAGGAGTTTCCTTGGTTTAGCAGGTTACTACCGTCGCTTTGTTAAAGGATTTTCTGTGATTGCTGCTCCGATGACTAGATTGTTGAGGAAAGGAGTCAGATTTGAGTGGTCAGACAGGTGTCAGTCTTGTTTTGATCGGTTAAAACAGTTGCTTGTTGAGGCTCCTATCCTTACTCAACCCATCTCGGGTAAGGAGTTTGTCATTTACAGTGATGCTTCGGGTGTTGGTCTTGGATGTGTGCTGATGCAGGAAGGAAGAGTAGTGGCTTATGCTTCTCGTCAGTTGAAGCCACATGAGAGGAACTATCCGACGCATGATTTAGAGTTGGTAGCTGTGATCTTTGCTTTGAAGATTTGGCGTCACTACTTGTATGGGGAAAAGTGTAGGATCTTCTCGGACCACAAGAGCTTGAAGTATTTCCTTTCACAGAAGGAGTTGAACATGAGACAGCGCCGATGGCTGGAGTTGTTTAAGGACTACGACTGCATTGTGGATTACCATCCTGGTAAGGCTAATGTAGTCGCTGATGCTTTGAGTCAGAAATCGGTTTCAGCCTTGTTCTTGAGGCGATTCAGATGGAGATTTGGTTCTGATGGGGCTTTGCTTGCTCAGTTGCGTGTGAAGCCTACATTGAGACAGAGGATAGTGGATGCTCAGAGAGATGATCAGAGACTTCAGTGGTTTGTGCAAGACGTTAGATTGGGTAAGCCATCAGAGTTCTCAGTTCAGGATGAGGTACTTATGTTCAGAGATCGCTTGTGTGTGCCAGAATCTGAGGATTTGAGGAGACAGCTCATGAGTGAGGCGCATAGTTCAGTCTTTACTATGCATCCGGGCAGTGAGAAGATGTATAGAGACATGAAGCAATTCTATTGGTGGTCCGGTATGAAGCGTGATATAGTGGATTTTGTTTCCAAGTGCTTGACTTGTCAGCAGGTAAAGGCCGAGCATCAGGTTCCTTCGGGTTTGCTTATGCCTTTATCTATTCGTGAGTGGAAATGGGATGATATCGCCATGGACTTCGTTTCTGGTTTGCCTTTGACTCAGAGGAAGCATGACTCAGTTTGGGTTATTATGGATCGGCTTACGAAATCAACTCACTTTCTGCCGGTTAGAGTGGACTACTCCATGGAAGATTGGCCAGTATCTATGTGGATGAGATAGTTCGGTTGCATGGTGTACCTTTGTCCATAGTGTCAGATCGGGATCCGAGGTTTACTTCCAAGTTTTGGAAGGAGTTACAGAGAGCTTTGGGCACTAGGTTGAACTTCAGTACAGCATTCCATCCTCAGACCGATGGTCAGTCAGAGCGAGTTATTCAGATTCTGGAGGATATGATGAGGGCTTGTGCTTTGGACTTTCTGGGTAGCTGGGATAGATATGTGTCGCTTATGGAGTTTGCCTACAACAACAGTTTCCAGTCGAGTATCGGTATGGCACCATATGAGGCTTTGTATGGTCGTTAGTGTAGGACTCCGATTTGTTGGACTGAGCTATCCGAGAGATCTATGATTGGACCAGACTTGGTTAGAGATACTGAAGAGAAAATTAGAGTAGTGCAGCGGAATTTGAAGGCCGCCAAGGATCGACAGAAGTCTTATGCTAATTTGAAAAGAAAAGATGTGCATTTTGAGATCGGGGACAAGGTTTTCCTTAAGGTTTCACCTTGGAGGAAAGTGCTTCGGTTTGGCAAGAAAGGCAAGCTTAGTCCTCGTTTCATTGGACCTTATGAGATTTTGGCTAAGGTAGGACCTGTAGCTTATAGATTGGCGCTACCGATGGAGTTAGCAAAGTTGCATGATGTATTCCACGTTTCGATGCTTCGTCGGTACAGATCTGATCCGTCGCATATACTTTCGGTCCAGGATATCCAGGTTCAGCCAGACTTCTCTTATGATGAGGAACCGCGAGCTATTCTAGCCCGAGAGGTGAGGCAGTTGAGGAATAAGCAGATTCCTTTGGTTAAAGTGTTGTGGATCCATCATGGAGTCGAAGAAGCGACTTGGGAACCAGAGGAGTCGATGAGAGCTCAGTATCCACAGTTGTTCAGTTCAGGTGAGAATTTCGAGGACGAAATTCTTATTAGTAGGGGAGAGTTGTCACACCCCGTTTGCCCCCTAGTAGAATGAGCTTGTCTGTCTGTCTGTATGTGTAAGCATTCGCATGTGTTCGGCATTTCATAAGGGTATTCTAGTAAAATGTATGTTGGGGTTTTGTTAGTACGTGGGTGCATACATGGCATTAAGGTGTGAATTAATTGAGTTACAATTGTGTGCACTTGCTTATACCATTGTAGGGTGTTTAATTAGGAGTGTGTAAAGTGTGTGTAGTGTATTGTAGTTTGGTGTGAGTGGTTAGCTTCACCAATAAGATTTGGACACATGCTTAGGGCAAAGAAAAGAAAAAGAAAAGGGAATGAAAGAAAGGAAATAGTCAGATTTACGTTTTCTTCTTCACTCACCTTCTTCTTCTTCATTTTCTTTACTCTAAGAATTGTGGTTTGGATTTAAGCTTGAATTGGTGGAGTTAATCTCTCCTTGCATCTTCTAAATTGGTTAGTATGTATTTTTGTCTTTGTCTTACTGTAATTTTCATCTTCTTCTTCCTTGAGTTTAGGTTTAACTTAGGGTTGCATTATTGTGTTTGTGTTCTAGCTGAAGCTCCTCGTGATCCAAAGGGTAAAGAGGTTGCTGGACCTAGTGGAGCTAAGTGATAGAAGCTTAGATTTCAGGTTTGGGAATATTTGCTTGTGATTTGTATAATTTGAGTTTACTGTAAATTTCTAGGGTTTATGTTCTTGATGAACTTGATTGCATATATTCTTGACTTGGTAGATTAAATGTTGGAATTGAGTTGTATATATATTGCTCATATTGTTTGAAATGTTTACTGGAAGGTAAGAACAGGTATGATTGGTTTTGAATCAAATTCGGGATCGATTTCTGGGTTCTGAGAATTCTGGAAATGGGAAATATCGCATTACTGATGAATTTTCCCGTTTCCAGATCAGTGTCGCGTGACTCGCCAAGAAGAGAGGCAAGTCACGAGACGTGACCTCAGGTCACGCCTCGTGACCTGCCAGCTTGAGGCCGGTCACGAGTTGTGGCTGCCTGTCACAACTCGTGACCAGCTTAAATGAAGCAAGTCACGAGACGTGACTCCCCGTCACGCCTCGTGACCGGCTGAGTGTGGGCGTGTCGCGTGATCCGTTGAAGAGAGAAGCAAGTCACGAGACGTGACGTCTAGTCACGTCGCGTGACCTGCGAGAGCGCCGCGTGATTTGCGAGATCACGTCACGTGATCAGCGAGAGATGAGGCGTGATCCACGAGGAACAGAGCAAGTCACGAGACGTGATCCTCAGTCACGACTCGTGACCTGCCCTGTGAGGAGGCCAGTCACGCCTTGTGACTAGCCAATCTCGCCCGTTTCCCCGTTTTGCTCTTTTTCCGAATTTTTCCCAGCTTTTGACTTAGAAATGAATCTGGTGTTTCTTCTGTATGGATTTATATTGTGGTATAATGCATGCCATACTTTTATATGCTTTGGTATAAATGATACCATGGATTTCTGATGAATTCTATTCTGTACTCTGAAATGTGATTTGAATGACGCTTAACCTGCTAGAGTCAAGTAAGTGGATAGTTAGGCATGCCTAATAGAGTCTTTAGCTGCAGCCCTCAGTTCAGTTTGGACCCCGATCAGGTCCCCGTTTGGTTCCTCGCGAACCCTTCAGTATTAGGATCTTGTTTAAGGTCCCCTCAGTATATGAATAACATGTTTTGATATATGAAATAACATTTGACTTGTACCTATGAGGTACCCTCAGTATTCGATTCGTACCCGTAAGGTACCCTCAGTACACTCGTTATCCACTATCTAGAGTCAGCAGGTGTTCTTTAAATATTAATGGAATTGTTCTAATCTGATCTGGCTATGAAATGGATTGTTTGAATGAGTTTTATGATGAAATACATGTTGGATTATGCTGGCATGGATGCGATTATGAGATGCTGATTGTATGGCTTTTAAAGATGAGCATGTTTATATGGATTATGTTATAGCCTTTGCATTCTGCCAATGTGAGTGTGTTATACCTTGACGACCATTGTGAATGGCCGTCCATTATTTATGTGTGTTTCCCCACTAAGCGTTTATCGCTTAGCACGGTGTTTTTACCCGTGCAGGTGCGGAAGGAGTATCGCTTTGAGAGAGTCGCCGTCATCAAGCCAACACAGAAGGGTTTTAGTGTAGGGATCAGTTTTGTATCAATGATGATTCTTTTTGTATAGAACTCTCTGTATCAGTTTTGTATCAGCTTCCGCTTTTGTAACTATATTTTGTATATGTAACATTATTTTGTTTCAGCTAGTTGATCAGAATATTATTGTAATAGTTTATTATAGTAATGCATGATCAGCTTTTGCTTTCTTTATGTAAAGTTTTTAATTATTCTGTATTTTTGAATGTATGTTATGAATGAATGTATGTTTTACTTTGTACTTGCTTGGTGGCACCTTTACTCATACGGCATCTCACTCCTTCTCGGATGGGATCGCCTACGTATGGGAAGGGGGTGTTACATTCATGGAATAAAAAAAGCAAAAATAATTCAACTCATATGTTCATTATCATTTATTTCTTTTATAAAAAGAAAAACATTATTCTTTACTAAATTTACGTAATCTAAAAACTATTCTCTTCTACTCTCACCGACTAGATATTTAAGTCGATGGTTCATATTATAAACTGCAGGACTGATCACCCACCTCTTATGTGTGCTAGTAAAAGTAAAGGTACATTCTCCAATATGTGGTATAGCAGTCTTTATAGGCAGCTGTGCCCATAGGCTATGGTACCTGGAAGTGAAAGCTAAGGACAAGGTGCTACCTGAGAAACAAATAGGATGCCTCATAACATCTTGACTCCCTCTAAACTGTCGAACACAACGGGAAATAATATCAAAGGTAGCTTTATGAAACCAGCACAAAGAAATGCATCCTGACTTGCAAAAGAAAAGGGTAGCTAGAGGCACATAAAGTTGATGTCACAACCTGTCCACTCAGTTTATCCACATAAATTGTGTATTCTATAAAAGGCAAGCCGATGGCATTCAACTAAGATGTTTAGATGAGAAAGAAGACATGAAAGTTATGAAAGAAACTCATACTGGGGTCTGTGGAGCTTGCATGAATGGTCTAACGTTAGCAAAGAAGATTAAGGAACAGGGATTTTATTGGTTCACAATGGATACAGACTGTTTGAAATATGTGAAGCAGTGTCAATTATGCCAACAATATGCGGACTTGAGGCATTTGCCGATTTCAGAATTGCATAACTTAGAATCACCTTGGCCATTTATAGCTTAGGGAATATATATTATGGGAGAGATATGCCCGACATCCTCCAATGCACATAGGTTCATCATAGTCTCCTATCATAGTCTCCTTCGATTACTTCACCAAGTGGGTAGAGGCTGAATCTTTCAAGAAAATTGATGCCCGGGACACGACCAAGTTCATTGAAAAGAATTTGATATATAGATATGGTCTTTCCCACCATGTTATCTCTGATAATGGGATACAATTTATGGTTGAAACGAAGAAGTTACTCCAAAAGTATGGCATCAAGCATTACAAGTCCTCTCCATATCGGTTATAGGCCAACGGCGCAATTGAAGCCGCTAATAAAAATGTCAAGAAGATTTTGTTCAAAATGGTTAAGAACTACAAGGATTAGGTAAAGAAGTTGGCTTTTGCACTCTGGGGCTATAGAACCACCATCAGAACAACCACGCCTTATTCTTTGGTATACGGGACAGAAGAATTATTTCTTGTTGAAATAAAGCTTAGATATTTAAGGGTAGTTGTGGAAGCCTAGATACCAAAAGCTGATTTGGCACAACAACGATTGCTTTAGTTGAATATGTTATATGAGAATAGGTTATGGGCTTATTATCACAACAAAATCTATCAGAAAAGACTTGCTCGGTCATTCTAGAAAAAAGTCAGAAAGAATGCGCTAAAAGAGGGAGATTTAGTCTTCAACCAAATAAGTCCATGTGTTCCAGACATACGCGGTAAATTAAGGCCAACATGGGAAGGTTTGTTTGCTCTTAAAAAATTCTTATCAAAAGGAGCAGTGATTCTAATAGACAGCGCTGGAAACGAGTTCAAGGAACCAGTGAATGTGGACAGACTTAAAAGGTTCCATGGCTAAAGACTAAAAATCAAAAGAAGAGAATAAAGTCCCCGCATGTCAAAAATCAAAAGAGGCGGCTTTGCTAAAATTAGGCACCCCAGCAGGAGAAAATCGAAAAAAAAAGCATCTTGGGAAAAAATTAGGGGTTCGAGTGAAAATATCAAATCAAAAAAACTCGAGAGGAATGATTGGAAATAGGAGTTTGATGATTAAGAGATCCATCATGAGATTAAGTGAGGTTTTGCATTTTTGAGTCTTATGTCAAAAGTTGATTATGTGTGCTGAAATTACATTGAAATGTACACGTTTATACAATAAAAAAAAGCACAATTAATTCAACTCATGTGTTGATTATCATTTATTTCTTTTATGAAAAGAAAAAAATTATTCTTTACTGAATTTATGTAATCTAATAAATATTCTCTTCTACTCTCACCGGCCAGATATTTAAGTCGATGGTCATATTATAAACTGCTGGACTGATCACCCATGTAACACCCCCATACCCCCGGTAAGGAATATGGGGGCGCTACGCGGACACTTACGTATACATGTACATGCATTAGCGGAAGCGATAGCACTATACACATTTGTATAAGAATAATAAAATAATACTACACTAGGGCCCAACATGCATTTCATATCAACTATACATATGTACTTCTTCTACTTTATACATGTTCATATTACACTCTGTTTTCATTTAACTTTACATATACATTTACATGTGATTCTTTAACTTTTATTACATAATGATGTTACTCAAAACATCACTAGCTCTGTATCTAATCTATACAAAAGACCTGAATAATACTCCCTAGTGGCCTTGAACTGCAGATGCTCGCTCACTGTTCCGAACCTGTAAACCTACACGGAAATAAACATCCGTGCTAAGCGATAACGCTTAGTGGGGATGAAAATAATGCAAAGGACTTCTTTACGAAGTCACAAATAGCTCACACATATGTCATATAACAAAAATTAAGTAGTTCATGCATATAGCTCTGATACTTGTATAGGTTTCATGTTCAAATATCAAATTCAGAGTTCACATGCATATAGCTCTTATACATGTATGGGTTGCATGCTCAATTATCAAGTACTATGAACTCACGTGCATATAACATGTATTCATTTACCTTTTTATATACACTACAACTTGTACATATCATGTATTCAAATGTGCGCTATCATGTGTCCATATACATGTAAACACGCTCATGTAATTATACACTTGTATACAAAGCTATCATTTATTTGAACATTGCTCTCATGTACTATAGCTTTATTCAAAGCAACACTATAATCATCTCAAGTTCACTGCACAACATTTAACAAAACAAGCCTGAGTTCCTCTCATGGTGGATACGGGACGCTCTATATAAAAAAAACATTTTCGGTGGACCGAAGTCACAAAACTCTTTCATATATCTCTATTAATGACCATTCTCAGAGGTCGACCCGCTTCGCCCAAACGGGGCGTAACATTGGCAGCTGCACTCGGTAATCCCTTTATAAGCATGCTTATCTATCCACTATAACGGTAACCAGGCTCAATACCAACTCACACACTATACACAGACATCAACTCATGAACTAAAATTCAAGTGCATTTATCAAATTCAGAGGCATGTAATTCATATACAATCTTGTTCAACAACTAAAAGCATGTAACACTTAAATTCATTACATAAACATATAAATCAAGCAAAGCAAGACAGAAGAAAACACTCTCTTCAAAACAAATAAAACAGGATGCGAAGAGGTTCACTGTCGCGATCGCGATAAGAAGTCGCGCTCACGACAGAAGATAGATTACAAAAAGGCTCTATACTCGATACCAAATGCATTATATAACAATTCATCAGTTCATACATATTTATCATGTCAATTATTGTACTTCCTACAACCATACATTGATACTTTATTAGTTAAATTACCAATTTACTCATACTCATGTGCATTTCCCCGTTGATAACTACTTTATAATCATTTGCTAACCCTAAACATGCATAATAAGCTAAGGGGAAGGGTAAGGGGTTGACCCGTGGCAACTAGGAGCTCAAAAAGAAGAAGAAAAAGCCTAAAATGAGTTGTTCTGTCGTGAGGTCACGACATGTGTCACGCTCGCGACAGAGGCTCCACTTTGGTGCCTCACAAGATTGCTTTTTACCCTAAAATTGTATCGTCTAAATGAACCTCTAAACGTCTTTTTTTGGACAAAAGTTCTTCTTAATAATTATTCTCCAGGATGTTAAATTTCAAATGGGACAAGTTTCAGGTCGTTTGGACATCTAAAACAAAAGATATGATCTAAACAACATATACTGTTCCAGTGAACCCGCCAGAACAGGGTCACCTACGTTTTAATTACTTTTTGGGATACTTAAGGCCAGAATTAGATTAAGAACCCTCTTAGACATTTCTAGACACGGATCTTATCTTTCTTATGCAATTGGAATCAACTCAATTGGGATCCTATAACTCTACTTATAACAAATACTATACACTGGGGTCTAATGACAAATAAGCAGAATTTCGCAACATCAAACTCTATTATCAACACAAACACTCAAATGATCAAGTTACATACTTTAAACATATATACACTTGTCATGAGCACTGTAAGCAATCAAAATGAACATCTTGAGCTAATTAAAGCTCATCAAGCATCTCTTTATTTCTACATGTCTTTGTTCAAGCATTTTTCATATAAACACATGCAAAGTTAACACAGTTACACTCGATCCCTACCTCTAGGAACTCTATCACAGCTCTCTACTCATTCTGATCTTCTCTTTGCCTCTAGCTTGTACCAAAACCACACAAAAACACTTGGGTTACTCTTCTTTTTACTTTAAATCAAAAACAGAAACCAAGTAGTAGAAGAAGACTAATGCTATCATAATAGTACTACTTACCTCTTCTCAAAAATCCACTCTCTTTATCCCAACCTACATGATTCTCTTTAGGAGCAAATGGAAAAGAGAAGAAAAGAGAGGAAAGTGGAGCACGGCAACTAAGAGCAAAGAAAACAAAAAGGGGAATTAAAAAGCCAAATGAAGAAATTGAAATGTGAGTAGGGAAAGTGGCCGGTCAACTAAATCCAAACCTTCTCACATAATGCTCACCAAACCAAATAAATGCCAACCATCTCATTTAATCCATCCATATCCTAAGCCAAGCCAAGCCAAGCCAAACAAAACCAAGTCAAGCCAAATTAAGCCAAGCCAAGTGTCTCTTCCCTACAATGACACTTGGCACACTCCTACAATGCCACTTGTCAAACTCTTATGCCGCCACTTGTCACTCTTCTATGATACCATGTGTCAACTCCCTACAACTCCAAGTCTCTTAGTCCCACTTATGCACACATCTCGCGAGAGGGCTCTGTCGCGCTGGCGACACTTCTCGCGCTCGCGACAAAATGCTCACGCCCGCACCAACCAGCTGAAGTTCGAAAACCGCTGGAGGGCTCTGTCGCGCCCGCGACACTTGCCGCGCTCGCGACAAAACTCTCACACATAAACTTACCTTTTTCGAACAAAACTCTGTAATTCTTCTAGGGCCACTTTGGGGTGTGACAACCCACCTCTTATATGCACTTATAGAAGTAAAGGTGCAGTCTCCAATATGTGCTATAATTGTCTTTACAGGAAGTTGTTCCCATAGGCTATGGTACCTGTAAGTGAAATTTGAGGATAAGGTGCCACCTTAGAAAGAAAGTGGGTGCCTTACAACATCTTGATTTCCTCCGAACTGTCGAACACAGCGAGAAATAATATAGAAGGTAGCTTTATGAAGCCAACACAAAGGAATGGATCCTGAGTTGTAGAAGAAAGGGGTAGCTAGAGGCCTATGAAGTTGATGTCGCAACCTGTCCACTTAGTTTATCCGCATAAATGGTGCATTATACAAAAGGCAAGCCGATGACATTCAACTACAATGTTTAGATGAGAAAGAAGCAAAGAAAGTTATGGAAGAAACTCACGTTGGGTTTGTGGAGCTCACATGAACGGTCTAACATTAGCAAAGAAGATTATGGAACAAGGGTTTTATTTGCACACAATGGACACGGACTATTTGAAATATGGGAAGTAGTGTCTATTATGCCAACAATATGAGGACTTGAGGCATTTGCCGGTTTAAAAATTGCACAACTTAGCATTACCATGGCCATTTGTAGCTTGGGGAATGGATATTATCTGAGAGATATGGCCTACAGCCTGCAATAGACAAATGTTCATCATAGTCACCTTCGATTACTTCACCATGTGGTTAGAGGCTCAATCTTTCAAGAAAATTGATGCCTGGGACACAACCAAGTTTATTGAAAAGAATTTGATATGTAGATATGGTCTCTCCCACCACATTGTATCAGATAATGGGGTACAATTTATGGCTGAAATGAAGAAGTTACTTCAGAAGTATGGCGTAGAGCATCACAAGTCCTCTCCATATCGTCCACAGGCCAACGGAGCAGTTGAAGCATCTAATAAAAATATCATGAAGATTTTGTTCAAAATGATTCAAAACTAAAAGGATTGGGTAGAGAAGTTGCCTTTTGCACTCTGAGGCTATAGAACCACAATCAAAACAACCACGCCTTACTGTTTGGTATACTGGACAAAAGCAGTATTGTTGGTTGAAATAGAGCTTAGATCCTTAAGGGTAGTTATGGAAGCCAAGATACCAGAAGCTGATTAGGCACAACAACGATTGCTTTAGTTGAATATGTTAGATGAGAACAGGTTATGGGCTTATTATCACAACCAAATCTATCAGAAAATACTTGCTCGGTCATTCCCAAAAAAGGTCAGAAAGCATTCGCTAAAAGAGGGAGATTTAGTCTTTAAAGAAATGAGGCCAGGTGTTCCAGACATACGTGGTAAAAGGCCAACATGGGAAGTTTGTTTGTTCTTAAGACCTTATTATCTAAAGGAGCAGCGATTCTAACAGACAAAGATGGAAACGAGTTCCAAGAACCAGTGAATGTTGACGAACTTAAAAGGTTCCATGGCTAAAGATAAAAAATCAAAAGAAGATAATAAAGACACATCAAGTTAAAAACCGAAAAAGGAAGCTTTGCTAAAATTGGGCACCCTAGAAGGGTGAAAATCGAAAAAAAGTATCATGGAATAATTAGGGATTTGAGTGAAAATAACCAATCAAGAAAACTCGAGAGGAATTATCGGAAAAAAGAGTTTAATGCTTCAAAGATCTATCCTGAGATTAAGTGAGGTTTTGCATTTTTGAGTGTTATTTCAAAAGGTGATTATGTGTGATGAAATCACATTGAAATGTACACATTCATGCAATAAAAAATGCAGAAATAATTCAACTCGTGTGCTTATTATCATTTATTTTTTTTATAAAAAGAAAAACATTATTCTTTACTGAATTTATGTAATCTAATAACTATTCTCTTCTACTCTCACCGACCAGATATTTAAGTCGATGGGTCATATTATAAACTGCAAGACTATCACCCACCTCTTATATACACTAGTAGAAGTAAAGGTGCAGTCTCCAATATGTGGTATAAGGGTCTTTACAGGCAGCTGTGCCCATTGGCTATGGTACCTGGAAGTGAAAGCTGAGGATAAGGTGCGACTTTAGAAAGAAAGTGGGTGCCTCACAACATCTTTTTTTCCTCCGACCTGTCGAACATAGTGAGAAATAATATAAAAGGTAGCTTTATAAAGTGAGCACAAAGGAATGCATTCTGAGTTGCAGAAGGAAGGGGTAGCCAGAGGCATATGAAGTTGATGTCGTCATCTGCCACCTCACCCAATCGAGCAAAGCCTTCGTCGAGAGATTCAAAGTAATACAACCGTTGCCTGGGAAGGAAATGCCTCAATGAATAGTTGCTAATTAGCCTAGGAGGAGTCTCCGATAGTAGTTTTAGTTTTTCTTGTAACCATACTTGAAAGATAAGGAAAAGTAGAGAAATTAGAAGTATGAAATACCAAGTTTATTTTTGGGAATGTCATGTAGAGCATTGATTTATTTTAGCAATAATAACATGCTAAACCCTTAATATCTTGTTCTTTATATTCAACTTTCATGCGTCAGAAAAAAGCCGCTAGAATGGGTAGGGTCCACTCCAGGAAAAAATAGGGCATAGGCTTATGCGAAAATCCAAAAGGACATAATTCCTGCTAAACAAAACCTAGTGTGAAAATCCGTAAGGGACGCACTACCTTTTAAAAGAATGATAAATGCTTACCTAGAGAAACAAGGGGCTTCCGATGAAGAAGGAAGGGTCAATACAGACAGTGTCGAAGCCTAGGATCATCTCAGCAAGAATTAGGGGAATTGGGGTCAGCCCGAGATATATGCCATCCATAATCTCGAATAACTGGTAATTGCCAATCAACTCCTCAAAAACCACCATCAAATATCTAGAAAAGAAAAATAGTAGAACAAAACTGGCCTGGTATGTGGGTACATCAGAGAAGCCTTCTAGTGCCTCAATCAACAGTTCCAAAATAAAAGTGACATCCCAGGGAGACAATCTAGCCTCCGCTGAAGGTGAAATACCTAAGGTCAGTGCTGTATCCCTTGGATGAATCAATTCACAGGTTGAGATCCAAGGTAGTGTACCAGGAAAAAACCTCGTTCCGATAATTGCAGCAAATTCTTCGGGCAAGGGGCACAATTCTTAATAGGTAAATCTAAAAACGTGGAACTAGGGGTCCCAAAACTGAACCATGGATAACAGAAGGTTTTTGTCCAATTTAACCCTCCTTAAAAATTTAAGCCAGAATAAGGGGTCAAAGTGGTATTTTCCCAAGTTCGGGGGGGTTCATCTAAAAAAAGGTACATTTTGCTAAGGGTTGATGTCGACATTTTCAAGACTTCGGGGTAAAAATTAAATATAAGCAAACAAAAGGGGGGGGGGGGGGAATACCTAAAGGAAGAACTCTAACAAAAAGCCAAAAGGAGGAATGCACAAAAAATCCAAGGAAAAGAGGACTATTTGTAGAAAGTGATGATCGACGGGTGTGGCTCGAGCAAGTCACGGCCAGCCCGTTGGTAAACCTTGGACTGCCTGGCTGGATTCTACCGCAACATTTTCTTTGCATGACTCAAGCATTTCACATGCATAAATCATTTACGTGTATTTTTTCCATGTTAAGCTTTATAGGGAAATAAATTTGATGGATGCAGTTATAAATAAATGTTCGGACGCAAGATATTCAGGGAGTAAAAAAAATTGAAATTGATTGAAAATCCGGAATGACCGACGAGCTTGTGGGATAGCCCGTCGCTCACTCTAGGCACTACTTGCCCGTTGGTCATGAAATACTATACAAGGAAAACCGTTGCCTGCCTTTTCACTTTCTTCTTCTTCTTCTTCTTGTTCTTTTTTTTTTTCTTTCTTTCCTTTGTCCAAATTGACACTACCATTCGGTTTTTCTACATTTTCTCCCCTATTTTCGTTCATTTTGCATATCGTTTGTGCCAAAACATTCCTGTGATAGTCATGCACGTACGGGTGTTATTTTTAGCAATTTATTTCGCATGTCTTGTCAGTGTAGTTCATCGACTCATAGGTTGGTTTTTGGCAACTTATCTCTTTTTTCTTTAAATTTTATTCAATTTTATGTTCTAGATGCACTATAGAAATGCATCTTAGAAATGTAGGTGAAATTTTGTCCTTTTATTTTTTTCAGTTTGAACTCTATACACTGCCAATGCAATAAAAAGTAGTAAATAACAAATAAGTAAAAAAAGAGAAAGAGAATTTAATTATAATTAATTAATTTTCTGTAATTGCAAATTTAAATTATTAGCAGTAGAATAAAACAATAAAGTAGAATCTTTCTTTTATATATTTATTTTTAACAAAATAATTATACTTGTAAAATTGTGGTTGGGGCTTGAGGCATGTGGATTGCATTTTTCAAGCGCGGGGTTAGGCACATCCCTGCTGGGATGTTACCGAAATTTTTTTTTTAGTTACGCATATCCTAGCCGAAATGCTACCAAAATTTCGAAAGAAAAGTCTCAAAATGAAAATATTATACAATTAAGTTATTTTCAATACCTAAAATAATTCTTATTTTTTAAGGATGCCTCTGAGACGAAATGTCCTTTAGGACTAGCCCGAGCCTCAAGCTCTGGTATGGATGACCCCCTATCTGAAGGGGAGATTTTAGGCCCTACACGCATCCATTTCTGTGCTAGCCATACATCTCCAAGCCCTTGCTCCAGTGCATGGGGATATTGGATGAGGTTGAGGCACTTCTAGAGCCAGCAGGGTGCACCGAGTTTCTCTGACCATCATTCTAGAGTCACCCAGAGATTGCGAAGGAGTTCCTGGCCACACTGCATTACAGAGGGTTTTAGAGACCAGACACTGAGGAGGGCATCATACAATTTTGCATCAGAGGAGACCACTTTAGTATCACTTGCAGGGTCTTTGCCCAAGCAATGGGACTCCCATCCCGGGCAGATGTGATGATGCTAGAGATGGCGATCCGGAGGCAACATTGTGAGGCCATTACACTACCAAGAGCACCATATGACCATGACACGGTGAAGAGTACTATGCTCTAGTCGTAGGCTTTGAGGTATGTCCATCAAGTGCGATCTAGCTCCTACCTTGGCTAGGTTGGGAATCTTGGGTCGATCAATAGCGTCGAGATATGGAGCATGTGGGTGATGGTGACAGGTCGGCAACTCAAAATTAGCCATGCGATTTTGCTAATCTAGTTAGGTTGGCAAGGGGGATGGCTCCATTTATATGTGCTGGGGGTGTGATCACTGGGCTGCTAACATACCTGAGGGTTCCTTTAGTTGACTTTGGGCCTCCATTGGACGAGGATGTTTATGTTGACTTAGTTGCAGCTCAGACTATGGGGATGAATGCTCAGATATCTTGTCACCCTGACAAGTATAGATTTCTTACAGTAGCAGAGACCAGACACCTCTTTCATCTACCTCCACTCCAGCCGGACCTAGATGTAATGGCCCAAACTATTTACTTCTATGAATAGTAAAAGTGGGCTCAGGTGGGGCCTACTGAATAGTAAAAGTGGGGCCAGGTGGGGTCCATGAATAGTGAAGGTGAACCCTATGAACAGTAATGTCATCATTGACTAGGACCCATGAATAGTAACATCATCATTGACTGGGTCCCATAAATAGTGATTGCATCTGTAAGCACCGTGTCCCGGAGCGGTCCGGATCAGAGGTTACCCTATGATGAAATCAGTGTCCGAGCCTGTATAAAGGGCTAGATTTGGAGGTTTTAGTCCCACGTTCCATGAGAAATGAGGCTTTTTACCATTCCTGGGCAGAGGGGGAGAAAACAGAGGTTTTTTCGAGTCAAAAGGCTTTTTGTCCTCCACAGACGGCCAGCCCGTCTGTGAAGTCAACCCGTCGCTTCAAGTCACCGACGGATTGTGGTATTTTCCGACGCCCGTCGAAAAGTCACCGCCCCTGTCAGAATACCGCTTGGTTTCCCGGAGCACGCAACCCTTCCGACGCCCGTCGGTGGATGTGGCAGGGCCGTCGGACGAATCCTTGTGTCAGAAGGATTCTTCCGACGCCTGCCTCTATACACCGACGCCCGTCGGTCGTGTCTGGCTATGAAAGCTCCGGATTTTCACTTGAAAAGGGTTGGAAAAATTTTCAAAGGAGGAAACTCTGCCCAATTTCAAGCAAATTTTCTCTCTCTTCCAACAAAACACATTTTCTAAGGAAATCTACTTAATCAAGGATCAAATCAATCAAAAGGAACTAAAACTAATTAGTTTTCTTTAGATTTTGACTCCAAAATCGATCTTTTGAGGGGTTGAAGAAGAAATAGCTCATTTTCTTTCTTTGATCCTTCATCTTTCGCTTCTCGTAGAACGCGCGGGGCTCTAATCAACACAAGAATGTCACCCAAAGCGATTATCTGAGGGTAAATATTCCAGATTCCTTCTCCATATTATCTCATATTTATTTCTTATTTTGTGGAATTTTTCAATATCTATCATTATTTTCTTTTGTTTTGACTCTCTTATCTCCTTTTGGGATAAAACCCACTTTCTTGACTTTGAAAAGGTTTTTCCTCCATTCTGTTTTTCGGAGACAGTGGTGACCGACGGGTCATCTTTATCATTGACGCCTATCGGTCACCCACCTACAGACGCCCCTCCTTGAGTGACAAACGGACATCTCGGTTACCTTAACCGACGCCCGTCGGTCAGCTAAGGAAGGCTGTCGGTGGGTTCTGTCTCCATCCTTTTAAATCATTTTTCATCTCTTTCAAGTCTTTTTGACTTCTTATATGTTAATTTTATGTATATTAACATCTCTTAACTTTCTATGAGTGTATATTGATCCTCTTGGATAATCTCGAGCTTGAGCGGCTGTCTACAGTGTTCGAAGGATTTCATCCGGTTTAGTTTCCTAACCCTCTCGATTATTTCCTTAATTTTGTTTTTCATTGATTATTTCATGTATACGGATGTATTCCTTTCATATCCCGTTGATGTATAAAAATGACTCAATGTTTTATATTCAATAAAATGAGGTTTATACAAAAGCAAGGGTCCAATGCCCTATTTTTATCCAATAAAGATCATCACAAATAAAAATCCCCAATTTTAATAACAATGCATATGAGGGCCAAAGTCCTCAAAATAAGCAATGCCCTGATTTATGCATGATCCGCGTATTTACGAAAGGGAGTTGTATTCCGCTCCTTGTATTATTGTAATCTATTGCTTTCATTATCTATTTGATCATTTATCGCTTTCAAGATGTGAACAAATGCGCCTTTTAATCAACTGCATAGTGTGGAGAGAGAGCGAATTAATGATATTAAAATTTGATCATAAAATAATTGAGGTAGAAACAGATGAGAAATCCCGAACCCAGCTCTGGTCTTTGGGCTCGAGAGGTTAAAGGTTATCCTCCAAAATACTTCTTGGGTCACGAGGCTTTAGCGCTAATCCTAGGCCCTTTAGGGTGAGAAGTTCACCTTCCATGACCCCTCTGGCTCGCCCAAAATGGATACCAAGCGCAGTCTTAGGCTCTCCGAGGCGAGAGTAACTTTCCCAATGTTCTATTGGGTGGCGACTCCATGAAACCTCCTTGTTGCCCAACATAGATGCACTTGCAATTTATCGCAACCTGTCAACGGACCCGCAAATGCCCACGATCGCCCACGTTGCGGGCGGTCCGAAAGGGCGGCGCACGGGATCCGGCGCGCGTCACAGCATCTTTTGTAACACCCCAATACCCTCGGGAAGGAATATCGGGGCGCTACGCGCTAACCACACGCTAACGTACATACATATACCAATCTAAACTCTAAAGCGAAAGCAATAACGATAATAATTAAAATAACTTGGGCCAAACAAAAAGCTCTTATAATATATATAAACTGTACGTATTACAAAAGCTTTATACTTATTACATATCATTTTTGGTGCATATACAAAACAGTTAACATTTATACTATGATACTATACTTTCTTATAAACATAATGATGTTACTCAAAACATCCAAAAACTCTATTTTATACAGAAAGATCATATACAAGCTCCTAGTGGCCATGACCTGCAGATGCGCACTCACTGATCCAATCCTATAAACCTACACGAGAAAACACCCATGCTAAGCGATAACGCTTAGTGGGGATAAACAGAAACAATAGACTTCGAACGAAGTCACAGATATAGTAAAGGCATTTCGATAGTCATGTCATATATACAAGTAATCATATACACAATCTTATAAGCAATAACATCATGCTTCAACCCATTCGTATGCAGAAATCCATATATGGCAAACAATATCGGTAACATGCCATACAATATTCATATACATACACAAGTCTCTACTTTAGCTCTTGTCTACTACAAAATATACATTAGCCTGAATTCTCAACAATGGTGGATACAGGTACTGTGGGTACTATATAACTTTAGAGAACTAACTCATTAACATTGAATACACTATGTATTCATCAACTAGACAAAACTAAGGTCACTGTTGCAGCCGCCTCTAACCCTTTATAAGCATGCTTATTTATCCACTACTATGACACTTCAGGCTTGACTCAATAACTCAAAATAGAATACTTAATACTACCAGGATCAGAATTCAAAATACTATCAAGTCAATATTTACCAATACAGAACTCTATTATAGTATAAAAGAGGAATAAGCAAGTATAAACTATGCACTAGGGAGAAAACATGCAAAGTAAGACAAGAACAAAAAGTTTTTCAGAAGCAGAGCAGAACGGGAAAGGGGCTTACTATCGCGATGGTGACAAGAAGCCGCACTCACGACAGAAGCCTAGTGCACTGCGGGAAATGGGGAAAATGCACAATTCATGCTCTTGTGCGTGACTCGTGAACATTTGCGTGACTAGTGAACATTCGTGTGAGTCGTGAACATTCGCGTTCAACACTTAACAAGCATGTATACACTTAGTTCTACTCCTAAACTCTTATGCCGTGGCCTTATTTACCCAGATAACTAATCATATAATCATTTGATAATCCTAAACACGCATGGTATAGACCCTGGAAATGTTTCGGTCTAATACGGGTTCAATTCGGGAAGAAAAACACATAAAAATGTACAATTTAGTTGAGGGTAAAGGTGGGGAATTGATTCATGCCAACTATGGGCTCTAAATCAAGAAGAAAAACACTCTTATGACATGTTCTGTCGTGCTCGCGACCCCTATCACGCTTGCGACAGTAGGCTCTAACAGGAACCTAATGAGACTGCTCTTCACCTCAAAATTTTATTGCCTAAAAGAACGTCTAAACATCATTTTTAGGCAAAACTTCCTTCTTAACAATTGTTCCCTAGGAAGTTATGTTTTAAATGGGACATGTTTCAGGTCAATTGGACATCTATAACATTGGATATGATCTAAACAATCTGAACTACTCAAATGAACCTGCAAAGTAGAGACACCTCGGTTTTGGTCAATTTCCAGGATCTTAGAGCAAGAATTTGCTCAAGGTCATTTCTTAGATTATAAAGATATTGAGATCATGATTCTAAATGATCAATGATCACTCAATTTAGAGGTCTAAGTCGCCACTTATGAAAAAAACATTATACATAGGTTTGATGAAAGATGAACAGAGCTTCCCCAAAATCATATCTCACACTCAAAAACAATATGGTAATCATCTACATCACACTACAATCTTATCATGCTAATTTATTTAAACACTGCAAGTAGTAAAAATGAGCATGTAAACAAGTATACAATTATTAGAGCTATTGAACTAATTAAAGTTCACCAGACATCCCTACTCATGCATATCTCTATTTGAGCATAAAATACTCAATCACAACACATGCAAATTATTTGAAATCACACTCAATCCCAACCTCTAGGTAGCTTAAACAATGCTCTTTACTCGATTCCAATCTTTTCTTTGCCTTTGTCAAGTCTTTTATCCATGGCTTCAACAAAATAATTAAAAACAGACCAAGAATCAACACTTTTTCTCACTTTAAAACCAAAACACAAACCAAGTAGAAGAAGAAGACCAAAACAAAGAAATCCATTACTTACCTCTACACAAGAACCAAGTCAATCCCTTATTTCACTCCCTTCAAACAAATCCAAGTAATCCACTTAAGGAGCAATCAAAAGAGATGAAAAGAGATAAAAGAAAGAAGAGAGTTGGCAAGGAAAAGGGGCACGATAGAAAACCAAAGAAAAAGCAAAAAGAACAAAAGCCAAGAGGAACAAAGGGGGCAGCCGATCAACCCTCATTCAAGGCCAACCAAACCTAGTTAATGCCACTAACCTCATTAAAGGCCAACCACAATCTTTAATTCCACAAACACATTTATTAGCTAAAGACAAAACTCATTTAATCAAAGAGCCACCTTCCCTTGTTGCCAAGTGTCACTCTCCTACCATGCCAAATGTCACGATCCTAATTCCAAGCCTTTTAAAACCCACATAAGCTGATTGTCCGCTGGAGGGTTCTGTCGCGCTTGCGACACTATCGTGCTTGCGACAGAACTCTCACACACTACAAACATTCACAAACTTGCTAACATCCGACAAAATTTAACCAAAACTTCTAGGTCCAAATCGGGTCGTTACAAATCTCTCCCCCTTAAGAAATTTCGTCCTCGAAATTTCCCCCCGTACTACATAGCATATTCTATCAAAATTCTTGTATACACAACCAAAACAATGTAAAATACCAAAAGAACATACCAGAAGAACCAACAGGGGCATATACAGCTTTTGCAACCATTATGTAGGCTCGTGGTCGTCCCTCGGTAGGAAATGGCTTTTCTACCGTTTCCTATAGCGGTCTATAAGCTCCCCTTCTACCTTTTCCACTTCTACCGGTTCCAGATGCATTCACTCTACCTTTACTTGCTTGTGAGGCTAAATTCTCCCTCGACTTGGGGCACTTGCTAGCATGTGCTCCATACTGCCACACCTAAAACAAGTTCCGGTGAGTTTCCTACACTCACCCCAGTGGTGCCTCTCACAATTAACACACTTGGGTGCTACACTTCCTCTACTGGTAGGTGGCGCTACACTCCCAACTGATGTTGGCACTTGCATTGATTCTTGTTCATCTCTTCCTTTCATCATTTCTCTAGCTCTTTTACGAAAACCTTCATTTCCTTTCGAGAACTTTCTCTTTTGCTCATTCTTCTGCTTCAATAACTCTGATTCCTCTAATTTTATGGCTGCTAGTACCAATCTATAGTAATTCACCGGTTGCAAAGCAACCATGATAGATAGAGGCCCTCTAATACTTTCTCTTAACCCATCCTCAAACTGTCGGCACTTAAAATCCTTCGTTAACAGAATGTCAGGTACATACTTACTCAACTGGATGGACTCTTTCTCATATTCCCTGACTATCAAATTCTTTTGCTTAAAGCTCACGAATTCCTTCCACTTTGCCTCTTTATATGCTTTAGTCACATATTTCTCTTTAAACTCATGCACAAAGAAGTCCCAAGAAAATTCTACCGGCCTCTGCGGGTTTCTCAGTACTAACTTCCACCAGTCATATGCTGCACCCTGCAGTAATGACACAGCACAATCTACTCTCTGATTCTGTGGACAATTGATCTCTTACAGGATCCTTCCAGTTCTTTCAAGCGAAAACTCCGCTATATCAGATTTGTCCAATGAGGTTCCATTAAACTCTTCAGCTCCTCTCTTTCTTATAAGGTCCGTTAGTTCCTTAGGAGTTGTTAGTCGATCCAAAATCTGAACTAGCCCTTGCATCAATACCGGGTTATCCTGAGCAGGAACAACTCTTTCATCTCTACCTTGTTCTTGCACAAACGGATCCCCACGAACTGCATTCACACTACCAGTCATCTCTCTTATGTTCTCATATAGATCCGACTCCATCTATACTCTACATAACAAATAACATCTGCATTAGGCCACAACTCTAAACAGACTCTAACATTCAATCTATACTCTATGTCTTATAGACCAGAACCTCTAAACCAGGCTCTGATACCACTGAATGTAACACCCCAATACCCCTGAAAAGGAATATTGGGGCGCTATATAACACCCCGATACCCCCGTTGGAAGGATACTGGAGCGTCACGTGCACGAACTCATATACAAACTCAAATACATATACATATACTCAATGAAGTTAAGAAAACAAATACATTTAAACAAAAGATAACCAATCCATATATATAACCATATAGTTTTTACAAAAGGGATTTGTAAAAGACAAACATATACATATACAAAATAATTCTTTTACCACTACAAGAATTTAAGGCTTTCCCGACGAAAATTCCCGACGGAAAGCCAAGATTTTCCGTCGGGAAATATAATGGGAAAATTGCCGACGGAATATTAAATTCCGTCGGTAATTTTAAAAAAAAAATTAAAAAAATTTCAGAATTTCCCTACGGAATTTCATATTTTGTCGGGAAAATTCCCGACGGAATATTAAATTTCGTTTCCGTCAGGAAATTTAAAAAAAATAAAAAAATTTCATAATTTCCCTACGAAATTTAATATTCCGTCGGGAAATTACCGACGGAATTTAATATTCCGTCGGTAAATTCGGTCGGGAATTTTTTAAAAAAATAAAAAAAATTCTGAATTTCCCGACGGAATTTAATATTCCGTCGGGTCGGTAATTTAAAAAGCACATAAAAAAAATTAAATAAAACAATAATAACAACAATACAAATTAATAATAATAATTAAGGCCACTCCATCTTATGTGATATCAAAGCCATAGCTCACCAAATTGTCCTTCAAGAAATATTAGCAACTTTGAGCATTGCCCAGTGCTCAGGGTCTTTGGAAAAATACACAGATGGAGTCATTAAATTCATCAATTTTACATGAATTTGTTGCTTACAAGAGTTTGGCCTCTTTAAAGACACTCATCAGGTGCATTTAGCTCTAACTAAACCATCAAGCTATCTCATTATGTATAAAACCGGATTTTGCAAGTTCTTCAATAAATAATCACCAAATCTAAGAAACTAATATTAACCATTTCATAACTTTAGCAAATAAAATCACTTTATATATTCCTAGTTCTGAGTTAATAGATCTTTTATCTAAATCTACTCTCTTGGGGTAAAATTATATTTATCTCATATTTCTGCAAATTGCAATGTAAATGGCATACCAGTTAAACTGAATCCTTTTGTTTTCTGTCCACTTATTGCAATTGAATATGTTTCTTGAATATCACATTTGCAAATAATAATGCAGGAACCCCATATAACAGTGAGCAGCATGATAGTTGAGCCAGCCAGCAACCCCATTCCAACAAAGACCTGGCTTTGAGCTGTTGTTGTACTTCCAGAAAGTCCAGATACTACAACAAAAGGGGAGTGTAAACATAGAGAGTTCAAGAGGAGGAAAAAAAAAGAATAAGAAAAATGTAACTTCACAAACACAAATGACAGAGCCATTGGCTAAATCCATTTAAGAACTTTTATCAAATTTTCTAGCATTTAGTTCAAAAGAAATCACTTGGCATATAATATTTTGTTTAATGGTTTAAGATAATAACAATATTTTTTTATCCAATCATCAGTACAATTATGGGCAGTAATTATATATCAATAGCACCATCTCCGCCACAGCTATAACTGCATCAGGCACAACAACCACCAACTCCACTACTTAGTAATACCAAAATCATCAGCGCTACAGCCTATACCGTAAGTGTGACTTTTATCCATACCAATTCCTATTCAAAATCAGTTATGTAACTATTAAATTGTCTAATACTTTTTTTCAATAATTTTAATGATCGAGCAGTTGCTGATTCAGTTACATATTGACAACTGATCTAGCTGTTATGTTTTCTACATTTAAGTTGTACAAAAACCAACTTAAATATAATTTTAAAGCATTAAATTTAACAAACAGATCAGATTAAAGAATATCAGGTGTACAATTTAGAAGCAAGAAATCAATATTTGAGCAGAAACCTGTATCTTCCTATTGAAAAAATTACACCTGCAATCATCTATTGATGCACTTTAGACACTTGACGGCATTTAAATACAAACATGACAGGAAAGAAATAAAATTTCACATAAAAAACCATATTGATGCAATAAATGAACGGAAAGGACAACAAACAAACAACAATTATCTACACCAGGATGAAAATTGCAATTTACCTGAGGGTTCTTAGCATCCAAGGCCTCGAGCATTTCCATCAACACATCTGCTATTCCCCTAGCATTATGGATTTCTGACAAACTAGAGTAAACAAATTCTTTTGTAAGATCTAACAGCAATAATCAACTAATAATCCACAATCACCAAAATGCCTCAGCTATAAACAATGACTCTAAGAGGTGATACTACTTCTATTACGTAGGTACATAATCAGATCTGTTAGGGAAAAAGAAACTTCAGAGTTCAAACATGCAGTTTAAACTTAGATTTCACATTTATTTTCACTTATACATGTTACCTATGGTTCAATAATGCAACCATACATATAGGATCTTACCACCAAAACCACATAATGAATGAACCATAACCATCTCCTACCATTATTCTAGTGTTCTCATTTATAGGAGCAAGAAATCAGAAATCTGACAGATAGGCTGACTCTCGAAAAGCCATAGGCTGAGTCTGTAAAAGCCAGCTATTATAATAGTTTATCTAATGTGCATAAACCTAATGATCAATGAGATGAAAAAGAAACTAAGTTGTAGACCAGCGGAGGAGGAGGGCCAGCGCGCACAGAAGGAGCCAGGTGAGCGGATCTGAGCGGGGGAAAGGGGCGGCGCGCACGGAGGAGGAGGGGGGTACGAGCGGAGGGGCTGGCTTGCGAGGGGAGATGAGGGCAGCTAGGGAGAGGGGGTGAGGGAGAGGGCGGCTGGGGAGAGGAGCCGACAGCAGCTAGCGGGAAAGAGGGAGGAGGGGGAGGGGAGGGAGGCCGGCCGGAATCGGGGAGAGAGGAGAGAGGGGAGAGGGGTGTGTTTTAATAAATTTAAAACTTTTAGCGACGAAATTAATTTCCGTCGCTAATAAAAGGAATTAATTTTTTTTATAATTTTAGCGACGGAAATATTTATTCCGTCGCTAATTTTAGCGACGGATATTAAATTCCGTCGCTAATTTTAGCGACAGATATTAAATTCCGTTGCTAATTTTAGCGACTGATTTCTATTTCCGTCGCTAATGAAAGAAATTAATTTTTTTTATAATTTTAGCGATGGATATTTAAAATTCGTCGCTAAAATTAGCGACGAAATTTAGAATCCATCGCTAATCAAAGAAATTAAATTTTTTTTAATTTTAGCGACGGAAATTTATATTCTGTCGCTAAAATTAGCGACGGATATTAATAACCGTCGTAATTTCGGTCGTTAAAAATGGAGGGAAAGTATTCCCACCATTTTTAGCGACGAAAAGGAATTTCTGTCAGGAATTAGCGACGGAATGTCCTTTCCGTCGCTTATTAGCGACGAAAATTGTTCCGTCGCGAAATCTGTTATTTCTTGTAGTGTACAATAATTATATTTCCAAAAATTAAAACTCCCAATACAAAAATACAGCGAAAGACAAAATAAACTCCATTAAAAGACTTCTAGTGGCCGACCTACAGATGTCCGACTCCAAAATGAACCTGCCACCAACACGGGAAAAGAGCCCGTGCTAAGCGATAACGCTTAGTGGGGAGGAACAACACATGCATGTACATATAATTGCAATAAACATATATATGAGCTTAAAAATAACAAAAGAATATAAACACATGCTACTCATGCTTATAACAAGTATTCATCATACACATGTATATCGAAAAGTAACCATTCATATCCTGTCCGATCGGATTCCTTTCAATCGGATTAACACTTTCCATCATGTCACCCATATACTCACTTGGATCTAACTCCATCTAGACACTACACAAGATAACATCTGCATTAGGCCACAACTCTAGATAGACTCTCAGATAAAGACTCTATACTCAAACAATCACATAGAACCATAACCGACTAAACGAGTGCTTTGATACCAAGCTGTAACACCTCGATACCCCTGTTGGAAGGATACCGGAGCGCCACGCGCACGAACTCATATACAAACTCAAATACATATACATATACTAAATGAAGTTAAGAAAATAAATACCTTTAATCAAAAGATAACCAATCCATATATATAACCATATAGTTTTTACAAAAGGGATTTGTAAAAGACAAACATATACATATACAAAATAATTCTTTTACAACAATTACATTTACAAAAATTAAAACTCCCAATACAAAAATACAGCGGAAGATAAAATAAACTCCATTATAATACTTCTAGTGGCCGACCTGCAGATGTTCGACTCCAAAATGAACCTGCCAACTACACGGAAAAAGAGCCCTGCTAAGCGATAACGCTTAGTGGGGAGGAACAACACATACATGTACATATAATTGCAATAAACATATATATGAGCTTAATAATAACAAAAGCATATAAACACATGCTACTCATGCTTATAACAAGTATTCATCATACATAAGTATATCGGAAAGTAACCATTCATGTCCAAGTGTGACGTGTGCCGGACCCGCAGCTGCCCTTTTGACCGCCCGCTTGAGGGCGATCGGGCATTTGAGGTCCGTTAACAACTTGTAACGAATTACAAGTGCGTCTATTTTGGGCAACAAGGAGGTTTCATGGAGTCGCCACCCAACAAAACATTACAAAATTTTCTCTCACCTCGGAGAGCCTAAGACAGCGCTTTTATCCATTTTGGGCAAGCCAAAAAGGGGTCTTGGAGGGTGAACCTCTCTCCCTTGGAGCCTAGGATTTGTTAAGTCATGGAGCGTAAGAAGGGTCTTGGAGGTCTTACTCCAATGAGTGATCGGATAGACCTCTCGCTTCTTTGAGCCCAAAGACAACGTTTTTATCCATTTTGGGCAAGCCAAAGGGGTCTTGGAGGAAGAACCTCTCTCCTTGGAGCCTAGGATTTGTTAAGTCTTAGAGCATAAGAAGGGTCTTGGAAGTGCTACTCCAATGAGTGATTGGATAGACCTCTCGCCTCTTTGAGCCCAAAGACCAGAGATGGGTTCGGGACTTCTCATCTATTCATACCTTGATTAATTTTACAATTTGGTTTTGAGTTTATTAGTTCGCTCTCTCTCCACACGATGCAATTCTGATTAAAGCATAAATAATCACATTGAAAGCAATAAATAAAAACATTGAGAATAACATCAAAGATAAATTACAATAATACTAGGAGCGGAATACAACTCCCATTTAAAAGGATGCGAACATACATAAAATCGGGGAATTTATTAACTATAAGGACTTTGGTCCCCGCATGTGTATTTAAAGAAAAAAAATTTTGGATGTGGCGATTTTATTTAGGATGAAAATTAGGACGTTGGCCCTATTTTATTTTAAAAGAAAACAAATTTATTTTGTAAAAATACATTTATGTGACTTTTTTATTTAAGCGTGCCCAAAAAACATTTTTTCCCTTAACATTTAGATACATGTAAATCAAAAAACATAAAAATGAAAATCACAATGTATAATAAAATACCACACCCCGCGTCTCCTCCTCCACGTGCATGGATGCTCAAACAAGAATGAAATAATGATTTGCGACCCAAAATAAAAACAAATAAATTGATGTTAGTGATTAATCCCAAAGAAATAATATAACATAAAAGATAACATGTATAATGGAAATATAACATGCATAAAACAATATAACGTAATAATAATCTTCTAAGCTAATTAACAATAAATAAAAATTTGCATGCATAAAAATGCAACATTAAAAATAATAAAACTTAACATGCATAAACAAGCCTAAAATAATATCTAGCATAAAAAAAACATAGGAAAATAAACTCAAAATTCAGCATGTATAAGGAATATGAATAATGATATTAATGATGATAATGATACAAGTACTAAATAATAGCAATAAACAAGTATGATAAAAATTTTAATGATAAAACTAGTAAATGCAACTATGATAATAACCATAATAAACATAACGACATCGAAGAATATTTACAACTTAAATTAGGCATGCTTAATAACATGAAAATAAACAACTTCACATGAAAATAATATAATAAACTCAAAAGAATTTGCTTCGTTATATGGACAATTAAAGATAAAATAGTAAGAAGATTATGGGGACTAAAAGAATTTACATATTTAATAGTTAATTGAATGTAAAATGAATTAAAATTAACAAAGAATTAAGGAGTAAGGCCAAGAATAATTACCCTCAAATTTATTCTTGAAGAATTGAAGGTAGAAGTATTGAATTCCTTGTCTTTCTCTTCTGAAAATCCTTGAAAAATAGCTTGGAAACTTCAAAAATAACCCTTGGGACCTGATAACCGAGCTCTCCACTTGAGGGATCGGCCCGGCCGCTCTGAGCACATCCTCGAGACGAACTGTCAGTCTATGAGGCCTTGTATCAGAGCTCGTCTGGGTGTAAGGCGTGCTAACAGTCCGGGATCTAAGGATAGTTCGGTCATACATTATGGTAAATAATGATTAGCGAATATTTGCCACAATTAGTGAGGATCCTGACCTCACAAGGATGGAAAGTACCAAGAATCGCTCAACAAATCTTCATAAATGGGGAATCAACCATCAATCAAGGGATGAAGGTGATTTTCTCCTAAACAAGGTCTTATTTCCTATTTGGGGGATAGCTATATATAAAGGGAATCACCAGGTACATTATCTCTCTCTTGATTTCAGATACCAGAATAAAACCTTTACTTGATCATTTAGCTGACTTGATCGTCGGAGTCTCCCCGGCCGGAACACACGACGGTTTTCTTTGATTCTTTTCAGGTGACTCAAGCGGAGGACGATCAGAAGATTTTCACTTTGTCATCATTTGGTGCGGTGAGCGTGGAACACTCCACAGATTTCAGTCGATTCACAGATTTCAGTCGATAATGGATCTTTTTCCCGATTTACCTGTTTCTGCTGCCCCAGCCTCTAGCCAACCCAGCAATGTAACCCAACCCTCAACCAACTTTCTGGGCCAACTCATTCAGAGCCTCCATCCAGCTCAGCCAGAGCAAATCTCCCCACTCCCAGCACGATAATTATTCCCCCCTACACAAATCCCAACACCAGCAACACCGCAAGCACCCGTGGCTATCCCGGCAATCCCGGGTTTGACCCCCCAAACTGCCCAAACCCTACTTACTGCCTTGTCAGCTATGGCAGCCCAGGCACCGCTCGCGGTTCAATCAACAACCCCTACTTTAACACATATGCAGCCTCCTGCCCAAACACCACCTCCATCACTACCGAGTGACGGGTCCTCGGCAAGTGTACCGAATCGACAAGTAATAAAGTGGGGTATAGTTAGGACCCTGAGTTATCGTACCCAAGGGAACAAGGATTGTCCAGTTAAATATCTATAGATGAGTGAATTTGAGATGTCCCCAATTTGTTTGGTGGAGAAAACTAAACTAAGCAAGAAAATAAATTAACAATTAAATATAAAATTGTTCATTAAGAAATTACTCAAGGATGAAATTAAATACTTAGAAAATTCTATCCTCATAGATGTAACTGAAAATTGGTAAAACAATATAACATGAAATTCTGGACAACCCAACTAAGCCCAAGCCTACCATCTCGGATTAAGCTATTCTAATTAACAAACCTACCATCTCGGATTAAGTCTATTAATTAGCTTAAGCGCGGGTTACCAAATCCTAGATCTAAGACAACCTACCATCCCGGATTAAGCTATCTTAAACCTATTTATTCCTCACTATTCTTAATCTAATAACATTAACACCCACAAACCAACCTACCATCTCGGATTAGGCTGGAAATATACATGCCAATATTAAAAGAACAGAGCATTTGCACAAACAACAATTTTCGGATTTAGCTCCAATCATCATTATAATTGCAAACAATATATAACAAGAGGAATAAAAGAAAACATGAAAATATTTATTAAATCCAAATATCCAAAATACAAAAATGATTCAAAGCATGATTAACTACCCTAACATCAAGAATATAAACATAAAAGATGGAAAATTAGAGTTTAGAATACACCCTTGATGAGAGAGAAAATAGATCTTGAAGTTCTTGTTCTTCAACCTTGGAATCCACTTGAATCCCCAAAATATAGATTTAAACTAAATTGATCTAAATTATTTAAGAAGGAAATTGCAATTCAAAATTAAATCTAAGATAAACAGAATTTAAAAGGAAAATTAAAACATGAAAATAAAATAAATTGTTGCTAGAAATTAAAGAAAAATAAACCTAAGTCTACTGCCTAAAGGAAAGAATAGAGAAACAAAAACTAAAACTAAACTTAAAACTAAGCTGCCTCCCTTCTTTCAGCGGCGTTATTTTCTTTTAATACTTAAGAAAAGCACAGCTGTGCTTTGATAAGCACAGCTGTGTCCTTGGAGTAATTGGCGACTTAGGGTTTCGTTGCGTGCGCGCTGGCTGGTGGAAAATATGCGTGACACAGCTGTGCTTTGCGAGATTGCACGGCTGTGTCGCTTAATTTCACGCTGTGTGCGCCTCTTCCTCTTCGTGGCACGGCTGTGCCTTGTGTGCCTGTGCACCTGCCACCCTCAGAAGCACAGCTGTGCTTATGAAAAGCACGGCTGTGCTTTAGGCAAAATCTGCCTCTTTTGCATTATTTCTTCTAAAATCACCCAACAACCTCCAATTTAGCTCCGATTAATAATATAACACCTGAAAATATCCTAAAACTTATTAAATTTATAAAAACATTATAAATTAATAAAAATACAAAAACTCATTAATTATTATTAAAATTAAATAAATAAAACATATAATTAGGCCAATAATTAATCTAAAATATTAATATAATTGCAACTTATCACCGAGCACTTTGGCCCCTGGTACCACGGTCACTATGACAGCAGAACAGTTTGAGAGATTATTTGAAGAGCGCATGCAGAAATATCAGAACTGAAGTACTTTGCAATACCAGGGTAGTTTCCGGTCTCCTCTATCCCGAGACATATTGTCCACCCCGTTTCCCCAGATACGCTTGCCAAATCTGCCGAAGTATAATGGTAGCACAGACCCCCGAGCTCATTTGGACGAGTTCCACCACACAATGTTGGTCCACACAACAGAAGATGCAGCTTTGTGCAAAATCTTTCCCCAAACACTCACTGATTCGGCTCAGATATGGTTTCGTAACCTCCCGGAAAATTCGATCTACAGCTTTGAGCAGTTCAGTGACATGTTCATTGCCAAATTTGTAGCAGCCATCCGACCAGCTAAAGTGTCTGCCGACCTTACCATGGTGTACCAGGAGAAAGGGGAGACACTCTGAGCTTATGTGGAGAAATTTAATGCAGTGGCTATGGACATTCAAAACCTAAATTTTGAGGTGGCCATTAATGCTCTTATCCGAAATACAAGATGCCAAGACTTTAGTGATTCACTCAGCAAAAAACCCCCGGGTGACTTTACCGAGCTAATGTCTCGGGCACACAAATACATACACATGGATGAAGCTCGCAGGCTCAGATATAGCTCGCAGAACAGAGATTCGGACAGAGGATTTCGATCAGGGCGAGATAGAGGCAATAATGGTAGAGATGAGGGTAGAGGAAGGGGGGCTGGCCATTCCAACCGAGCTTATTTGGTTTTGAAACCAAATACAAGAAACAAAAAAGATGAGCGGTTTACACCGTTAACGGCCCCTAGGTCCCAAATCTTGGCCTGGTTGAAGGAGAACGAGCGGGTTAACTGGCCGCGCCCGATGATGGACGACCCGAGCAGAGACCAGAGCCTATACTGCTCCTTTCACAGGGATAAGGGTCATCAGACAAATGATTGTGGACAGTTGAAGCGTGAAATCGAGTGCTTGATCCGGCAGGGCAAGCTCGGGCAGTTTGTTAAGAGCACTACTAAGAGGGAACGAGATAGGTCTCCTTCACCAAGAAGATAAGATAACAGAGCTGGCTCAAGCAAAAAAGCTCCAACCGGGGTGATTCATGTGATTGCGGGAGGCCTGCATTATGATGTTTTTGAGGAATCCAGAAAGCGGAAGGCTAAGGAGGTATTCTCTGTTGGAGCAGGCAGAAGAGTGGGAGGTCACGCGGTAACATTTTCCGAGGCAGATGAAACTCACGTCCGGACTCCCCACACCGATTCGCTTGTAGTGGAAGCAATGATACAAGACTACCTTGTTCAGAGGATCTTGATAGATACTGGAAGCGCGGTGAACCTTATCACTCTGCAAGCCTATAAAGCCTTGGGTTTATCAGTCAATCGGTTGGAAACAGTTTCAGCGCCCCTCATTGGCATATCTGGACAACCAGTCAGGTTAGAAGGCTCGACCGTATTGGATTTGTAGCTCAGTGATGAAGATAAGGTGTGCAGTTGCAGGAGCTGTTTTATGGTGGTTGACATTCCACTTGCTTACAATGTGATCATTGGGCGACCTCTTTTAGTTGGGGTGCACGCTTACATCTCGATGCATAAGCTGCTTGTAAAGATACCTGTTGAGGGAGGGGTGGCTGTGCTAAGGGGCAGTCAGAAAGCGGCTCGGGAAACTTATGTCAGCATGTTAAAGGAAGCGGATCAGGCATTACCTTTAGACGCGTTGGACATTCCAACGGCTAGGAATGCGGAGCCCATGGATTTACTCCGGGAAATTGACGGTCAAGATTGCTGCCAGTAAGGAGGGGAAGGAGAAAGAGAGGTTGATAGCAGTACTATCAGAATTTAGTGATGTATTTGCCTGGCAACCCTCAGACATCAAAGGAATCTCTCCCGAGGTAACGTGTCATGCTCTTAATATACAGCCAAGTTGCAAGCCTGTCAAGCAGAAGAAGAGGAACCATGCTCCCGAACGGCAGCTGGCAATGTCGGAGGAAGTAGATACACTGCTGAAAAGCGGGTTCATTAGAGAAGTGTTATACCCGGACTGGCTATCAAACGTGGTTCTGGTGAAGAAGGCTAATGGAAAGTGGAGAATGTGTGTTGACTTCACTGATTTAAACAATGCCTGCCCGAAAGATTGCTACCCCTTGCCGAATATTGACCTTCTGGTCGACTCAACTTCGGGGTTTGAGGAATATGCTTTCCTGGACGACTCTACCGGATATCACCAAATCCCTATGAAGAAGAGCAATGAGGAGAAAATTGCTTTTGTTACACACCGGGCCACCTATTGTTACCGGGTCATGCCATTCGGGTTGAAAAATGCCGGGGCCACTTACCAGAGATTAATGAATAAGATGTTTGCGGGGCAGTTAGGAAGGAATGTAGAGGTTTATGTCGATGACATGATCGTCAAAGGCAAGACTTGTCACACCCCATTTGCCCCCTAGTAGAATGAGCCTGTCTGTGTGAGCATGCATGTGCATGTGTTCAGCATGTCATAAGGGTATTTTAGTAAAAATGCATGTTTTTGGGTTTATTATTATGTGGGTGCATACATGACATTAGTAATGTGAGTTATTTGGGAATTGCTTGTGTACATTGGAGCATACCATTGTAGGGTGTTTTTAATTGAGTTTGCATTAGATGTGTGTGATGTGTGGGGTTAGGGTGTGAGTGAGTAAGTTCCACCACCAAGAGAATGACATGTGTATTAGGTTAGGGAAAATGAATAAAGAAAAGAAGTAAGAAAGAAGAGAAAATCAGATTCATGTTCTTTCTCTTCAACCTTCATCTTCTTTCTCCTTTTCCCTTTCCTAAATACTGCTAACTGTTAATCAAGTTGTGTTGTGGAAATTGCTTACTCTTGCTTCTAACTTGGTAAGTACATAACTTTGTCCTTGTCTTACTGTAATTCTTCATCTTCTTCTTCCTTGAGCTTAGGTTTAACTTAGGGTTTTGCATGTTGGATATTTGTGTTTAGTTGAGGCTCCGAGCGATCCCAAAGGCAAGGAGGTTGCTGGGAGCAGTGGGACTAAGTGTTAGAAGCTTAGATTCCAGGTTTGGGAACAATTGATTGTAAATTGTGTGATTTTAAGTTACTGTCAATTTTCTAGGGTTCTTGTTCTTGAGAAATTTGAATGTTATTATTCTTGAATTGATTTAATGTTTAAATGCTGAATTGAGTTGTCTAAATGTTGCCTATATTGTTTGAGATGAATTCTGGAAGGTAAGAACAGGTTTTATTAGTTATGAATCAAATTTGAATTGATTTTTGTGTTCTGGGAAAAATCTGGAAATCGATACTGTCAAAAATCCCGTTCTCCAGATCGTGTCGCGTGACTAGCCAAGAAGGGAGACAAGTCACGAGACGTGACCTCAGGTCACGACTCGTGACCTGCCAGTCTGAGTCCAGTCACGAGTTGTGGCTGTCTGCCACAGCTCGTGACCAGCTTAAATGAGGCCAGTCACGAGACGTTACTTCCCGTCACGCCTCGTGACCAGCCTGAGAGAGAAGGCAAGTCGTACGACCAGCTGAAGAAGAAGCCAGTCACGGGACGTGACCCTCAGTCACGTCGCGTGACCGGCGAGAGACGTTGCGTGATCTGCGAGATCACGCAACGTGATCTGCGATGGACAAGCAAGTCACGAGGCGTGACCCTCAGTCACGTCTCGTGACCTGCCCTGTGAGGAGGCAAGTCACGCCTCGTGACCAGCCAACCTCACCCGTTACCCCGTTCAGCCCTTTTTCCGAAATTTCCCGGATTTTGACTCTGAAATGAATTTGGTGTTTCTTCTGAATGGATTTATATTGCGATATGATGCATGCCATAATTTTATATGTTTTGATATAAATGATACCATGAATTTCTGATGAATTCTATTCCGTACTCTGAATTGTGATTTGAATGACGCATAACCTGCTAGAGTCGAGTAAGTGGATAGTTAGGCATGCCTAATAGAGTCTGTTAGCTGCAGCCCATAGTTCTGTTTGGACCCCGATCAGGTCCCCGTTTGGTTCCTCGCGAACCCTTTTCTGTATTGGATCTTGTTTAAGGTCCCTTTTGAAAATATCTGTGAAAGTTAAAGTATAATGGTTTAATCGATTCGTACCCGTAACGTACTGTCTATAATCGACTCGTACCTGAAAAGTACTGTCTGTATACTCATTATCCACTACCTAGAGTCAGCAGGTGTTCTTTGAATGTTTATTTGAAATGCTCTGATCTGATTTGGCTATAAATGGATTATCTATATGAGTATATCGATGTAATGTATTTTGGATTATTTCTGAATGAATATGATTATGAAATACTGATTGTATGGCTTTATTACATGAGCATGTTTGTGTGGATTATGTTTAGCCTTTGCATACTGGCCTTGTGAATGTGTAATGCCTTGACGACCATTGTGAATGGCCGTCCATAAATTATGTGTGTTTCCCCACTAAGCGTTTTTCGCTTAGCACGGTGTTTTTACCCGTGCAGGTGCGGAAGGAGTTTTGATCTGAGAGTCGCCGCCATCAAGCCAACAAACAAGGGTTTAGTGTAGGGCTTAATTTTGTAATAGTCGTTGATTCTTTTTATATAGAACTCTCATGTATCAGTTTTGTATCAGCTTCCGCTTTTGTATCTATATTCTGTATATGTAATATTATTTTGTTTCAGCTAGTTGATCAAATCATTATTGTAATAGTCTATTATAGTAATGCATGATCAGCTTTTGCTTTCTGCATGTAAAGTTTTTAATTATTCTGTATTTCTGAATGTATGTTAAGAATCGATGTATGTTTCGCTTTGCTTTTGTTTGGTGACACCTTGACCCATACGGCATCTCACTCCTTATCGGATGGGATCGCCTACGTATGGGAAGGGGGTGTTACAGTTAGTGGTATCAGAGCCAGGTTTAGGCGTTTCTGGGTGTTGTTGTGATTGTTCTGAGTTTCTTAGATGTGTATGTGTCTAGATCTGTGTTGGCTGATGCGGTTGTTTCTTGTTTGTTTAGATGGCTTCTAATTCTGTTCGTGGATCACTCGAGGAATCCGCCGAGAGTGTGAATCCTCCAGTTGTGGATCCGTCTGTTTTTGTTACTGTGTCGGCTTAGCATGCTAGGGTCCAGCCCGAGGCCGCAGCCATGCCCTTTGAGGCTATGTTCAGACTGCATCAGGACATGGCTAGGGTTTTGGAGAGAGTGACTGCTCCTAGAGCACCTATGGAAAATTTGAGAAGGGCAGGAGCTGAAGATTTTTATGGCACTGGTTTGAATGAATCTGAATTGGCTGAGAGATGGTTAGATAAAGTAAAGCGTGCTTTGAGAGAGATTCGGTGTCCTCCCGATCAGCAGGTAGAGTGTGCACTAGTTCTTCTGCAAGGGTCTGCATTTGAATGGTGGGAATTGGTTTGTAGGCATCCTCAGCTACCGGATCCGATTACCTGGGAGTTCTTTGAGGGTGAGTTCACAAAGAGTACATCACTCAGACTTATAGAGATGCAAGATGGGCACAGTTTTTGAGTTTGAGACAGAGGGCTATGTCTGTAGCAGATTATGAGAAAGAGTTCAATAGGTTATCTCGCTATGCCCCACGTGGAGTTGTGACTGATGACTTTAGATGCAAGCATTTCGAAGCGGGGTTAAATGAGTCTTTGAAGATTGCTTTGATTTCTCTGATGTGCATACCTGGGGTCAGTTATTATCAGATTGTAGAGGCTGCTGTGAGAGCTGAGTTATCAGAGACTGTCTTGACAGAGAGAGCTCAGAGGAGGAACTCTTCTCGTGGAGGATCTTCATCGGGTAAGAGATCTAGGAACCCACAGGATGAATTATCTTCTGGTCCGGCTTCTAGAGGCAGAAGACAGGGTTCTGCAGCTGTGTCAGGTTCTGGTAGGGGAGGTAAATCTAATGCCATACCTATTTGTGAGAATTGTAGCAAGGCTCACCGGGGTGAGTGTAGGTGGCTCACTGGTGCATGTTTTAGATGTGGGAGCACTGAGCACCGTGTGGCTAGTTGTCCCTAGTCGATTGAGGATTCAGGACCTCAGGGAGGAGCTAGTAGGGTTGGTTCGAATGCTTCTCAGGCTACCCGTAGTAGAGGCCGGGGTAGAGGTCGAGGTGGTCGACATAGAGATGGAGCTGTTTCTGAGACTGTTGAGCATCCTCCTCAGGGTGCCGTTAGAGCCTATGCCATGAGAGCCAGAGATGAGCACGATGCGCCTGATGTTATTGCTGGTAAGTTCCTACTCCATGACACTGAGTTATATGCTCTAATTGATCCTGGTTCCACACACTCATATTTGTGCACAGATAAAATTGTTGATAAATTGCATTCAGTTGATCAGTTAGATTATGAGATATGTGTGACCAGTCCATTAGGGCATAGTGTCAGTGTGAGTAGAGTCTTTAGGAGTTGTCCTCTGATTGTTGAGGGAGTTGTACTTCCAGCGGATTTGATTGAGTTACCTTTCAGAGAGTTTGATCTGATTCTGGGTATGGACTGGTTGGGTAAGCATCGGGCTGTAGTTGATTGCCATAGGAAGACAGTTGTACTCCGGGATAGAAGTCAGTCTCTTGTGTTTTTGAAAGGTTTGGGTGCTAGTTCTGTGAATAATGTGATTTCTGCGATGCAAGCTAAGAGATTTATCAGGAAAGGTTGTGAGGCTTTTCTAGCAGTTGTGTTAGATTCCAAGAGGGATCAGGTTCAGATTGAGGACATTCCTGTAGTGCAGGAGTTTAGTGATGTGTTCCCGAGCGAGTTGCCTGGGTTGCCTCCTGAGAGAGAGGTTGAGTTGTCCATTGAGATTATGCCAGGTACTGCACCTATTTCGAGAGCACCTTATCGGATGGCTCCTGTAGAGTTGAGGGAACTTAAATCTCAGCTACAAGAGTTATTGGATAAGGGGTTTATTAGACCGAGCGTATCTCCTTGGGGAGCTCCAGTTTTGTTTGTCAAGAAGAAAGATGGATCTTTATGGATGTGTATTGACTACCGACAGATTAATAAAGTTACAGTGAAGAACAAGTATCCGTTGCCTAGGATTGAAGATTTGTTTGATCAGCTTCGAGGTGCAGGTGTTTTCTCCAAGATAGATCTTCGATCAGGGTACTACCAGCTTCGAGTTCAGGATGCAGATGTGGTTAAGACTGCATTCCGGACTAGGTATGGCCACTATGAGTTTCTTGTGATGCCGTTTGGTTTGACTAATGCCCCAGCGGCTTTTATGGATCTGATGAACCGTGTGTTTAGGCCATACTTGGATCGATTTGTAGTAGTGTTCATTGATGATATCTTGGTGTATTCCAAGGATGAGAGTGAGCATGAGGAGCATCTCCGATTAGTTCTGCAGATGTTGAGAGAGCATCAGTTGTTTGCTAAGCTTAGCAAGTGTGATTTCTGGCTTCGAGAAGTATCATTCTTGGGTCACATTGTTTCAGCTAGAGGTATTCAAGTAGACCCAGCCAAGATTGAGGCGATAGTTGATTGGAAAGCGATTCGAAATGTTCAGGAAGTGAGGAGTTTCCTCGGTTTAGCAGGCTACTACCGTCGGTTCGTTAAGGGATTTTCTGTGATTGCTACTCCGATGACTAGATTGTTGAGGAAAGGAGTCAGATTTGAGTGGTCAGATAGGTGTCAGTCTTGTTTTGATCGGTTAAAGCAGTTGCTTGTTGAGGCTCCTATTCTTACTCAACCCATTTCGGGTAAGGAGTTTGTCATTTACAGTGATGCTTCGGGTGTTGGTCTTGGATGTGTGCTGATGCAAGAAGGAAAAGTAGTGGCTTATGCTTCTCGACAGTTGAAGCCACATGAGAGGAACTATCCGACGCATGATTTAGAGTTGGCAGCTGTGATCTTTGCTTTAAAGATTTGGCGTCATTACCTGTATGGGGAAAAGTGTAGGATCTTTTCGGACCACAAGAGCTTGAAGTACTTCCTTTCACAGAAAGAGTTGAACATGAGACAGCGGCGTTGGCTTGAGTTATTTAAGGACTACGACTGCATTGTGGATTACCATCCTGGTAAGGATAATGTAGTCGCTGATGCTTTGAGTCGAAAATTTGTTTCAGCCTTGTTCTTGAGGCGATTCAGATGAAGATTTTGTTCTGATGGGGCTTTGCTTGCCCAGTTGCATGTGAAGCCTACTTTGAGACAGAGGATTGTGGATGCTCAGAGAGATGATCAGAGGCTTCAGCAGATTGTGCATGAGGTTAGATCGGGTAACCAGTCAGAGTTCTCAGTCCAGAATGAGGTGCTTATGTTCAGAGATCGCCTGTGTGTGCCAGAATCTGAGGATTTGAGGAGTCAGCTTATGAGTGAGGCGCATAGTACAGTTTTTACTATGCATCCGGGCAGTGAGAAGATATATCGAGACATGAAGCAATTCTTTTGGTGGTCCGGTATGAAGAGAGACATTGTGGATTTTGTTTCCAAGTGCTTGACTTGTCAGCAGGTAAAGGCCGAGCATCAGGTACCTTCGGGTTTGCTTACGCCTTTATCCATTCCTGAGTGGAAATGGGATGATATCGCCATGGACTTCGTTTCTGGTTTGCCTTTGACTCAGAGGAAACATGACTCAGTTTGGGTTATTGTGGATCGGTTTACGAAGTCAGCTCACTTTCTGCCAGTTAGAGTAGACTACTCCATGGACAGATTGGCCAGTATCTATGTGGATGAGATAGTTCGGTTGCATGGTGTGCCTTTGTCCATAGTTTCAGATCGGGATTCGAGGTTTACTTCCAAGTTTTGGAAGGAGTTACAGAGAGCTTTGGGCACTAGGTTAAACTTCAGTACCGTGTTTCATCCTCAGACCGATGGTCAGTCTGAGTGAGTCATTCAAATTCTGGAGGATATGATGAGAGCTTGTGCTTTGGATTTTTCGGGTAGTTGGGACAGATATGTATCGTTGATGGAGTTTGCCTACAACAACAGTTTTCAGTCGAGCATCGGTATGGCACCATATGAGGCTTTGTATGGTCGTCAGTGTAGGACTCTGGTTTCTTGGACCGAGCTATCCGAGAGATCTATGATTGGGCCTGACTTGGTTAGAGATACTGAAGAGAAGATCAGAGTAGTGCAGCGAAATTTGAAGGCAGCCAAGGATCGACAGAAGTCTTATGCCAATTTGAAAAGGAAAGATGTGCATTTTGAGATCGAGGACAAGGTTTTCCTTAAGGTTTCACCTTGGAGGAAAGTGCTTCGGTTTGGCAAGAAAGGCAAGCTTAGTCCTCGTTTCATTGGACCTTATGAGATTTTGGCTAAGGTAGGGCTTGTAGCCTACAGATTGGCACTACCGATGGAGTTAGCAAAGTTGCACGATATGTTCCATGTTTCGATGCTTCATCGGTACAGATCAGATCCTTCACATGTTCTGTCAGTTCAGGATATCCAGGTTCAGCCAGACTTCTCTTATGATGAGGAACCGCGAGCTATTCTAGCCCGAGAGGTGAGGCAGTTGAGAAGTAAGCAGATTCCTTTGGTTAAAGTGTTGTGGATCCATCATGGAGTCGAAGAAGCGACTTGGGAACCAGAGGAGTCGATGAGAGCTCAGTATCCGCAGTTGTTCAGTTCAGGTGAGAATTTCGAGGACGAAATTCTTATTAGTAGGGGAGAGTTGTCACACCCCATTTGCCCCCTAGTAGAATGAGCCTGTCTGTGTGAGCATGCATGTGCATGTGTTCAGCATGTCATAAGGGTATTTTAGTAAAAATGCATGTTTTTGGGTTTTTTATTATGTGGGTGCATACATGACATTAGTAATGTGAGTTATTTGGGAATTGCTTGTGTACATTGGAGCATACCATTGTAGGGTGTTTTTAATTGAGTTTGCATTAGATGTGTGTGATGTGTGGGGTTAGGGTGTGAGTGAGTAAGTTCCACCACCAAGAGAATGACATGTGTATTAGGTTAGGGAAAATGAATAAAGAAAAGAAGTAAGAAAGAAGAGAAAATCAGATTCACGTTCTTTCTCTTCAACCTTCATCTTCTTTCTCCTTTTCCCTTTCCTAAATACTGCTAACTGTTAATCAAGTTGTGTTGTGGAAATTGCTTACTCTTGCTTCTAACTTGGTAAGTACATAACTTTGTCCTTGTCTTACTGTAATTCTTCATCTTCTTCTTCCTTGAGCTTAGGTTTAACTTAGGGTTTTGCATGTTGGATATTTGTGTTTAGTTGAGGCTCCACGCGATCCCAAAGGCAAGGAGGTTGCTGGGAGCAGTGGGACTAAGTGTTAGAAGCTTAGATTCCAGGTTTGGGAACAATTGATTGTGAATTGTGTGATTTTAAGTTACTGTCAATTTTCTAGGGTTCTTGTTCTTGAGAAATTTGAATGTTATTATTCTTGAATTGATTTAATGTTTAAATGTTGAATTGAGTTGTCTAAATGTTGCCTATATTGTTTGAGATGAATTCTGGAAGGTAAGAACAGGTTTTATTGGTTATGAATCAAATTTGAATTGATTTTTGTGTTCTGGGAAAAATCTGGAAATCGATACTGTCAAAAATCCCGTTCTCCAGATCGTGTCGCGTGACTAGCCAAGAAGGGAGACAAGTCACGAGACATGACCTCAGGTCACGACTCGTGACCTGCCAGTCTGAGGCCAGTCACGAGTTGTGGCTGTCTGCCACAGCTCGTGACCAGCTTAAATGAGGCCAGTCACGAGACGTGACTTCCCGTCACACCTCATGACCAGCCTGAGAGAGAAGGCCAGTCGCACGACCAGCTGAAGAAGAAGCCAGTCACGGGACGTGACCCTCAGTCACGTCGTGTGACCGGCGAGAGACGTTGCGTGATCTGCGAGATCACGCAATGTGATCTGCGACGAACAAGCAAGTCACGAGGCGTGACCCTCAGTCACGTCTCGTGACCTGCCCTGTGAGGAGGCAAGTCACGCCTCGTGACCAGCCAACCTCACCCGTTACCCCGTTCAGCCCTTTTTCCGAAATTTCCCGGATTTTGTCTCAGAAATGAATTTGGTGTTTCTTCTGAATGGATTTATATTGCAATATGATGCATGCCATAATTTTATATGTTTTGATATAAATGATACCATGAATTTCTGATGAATTCTATTCCGTACTCTGAATTGTGATTTGAATGACGCATAACCTGCTAGAGTCGAGTAAGTGGATAGTTAGGCATGCCTAATAGAGTATGTTAGCTGCAGCCCATAGTTCTGTTTGGACCCCGATCAGGTCACCGTTTGGTTCCTCACGAACCCTTTTCTGTATTGGATCTTGGTTAAGGTCCCTTTTGAAAATATCTGTGAAAGTTAAAGTATAATGGTTTAATCGATTCGTACCCGTAACGTACTGTCTGTAATCGACTCGTACCCAGAAAGTACTGTCTGTACACTCGTTATCCACTACCTAGAGTCAGCAGGTGTTCTTTGAATGTTTATTTGAACTGCTCTGATCTGATTTGGCTATAAATGGATTATCTGTATGAGTATATCGATGTAATGTATTTTGGATTATTTCTGAATGAATATGATTATGAAATACTGATTGTATGGCTTTATTACATGAGCATGTTTGTGTGGATTATGTTTAGCCTTTGCATACTGGCCTTGTGAATGTGTAATGCCTTGACGACCATTGTGAATAGCCGTCCATAAATTATGTGTGTTTCCCCACTAAGCGTTTTTCGCTTAGCACGGTGTTTTTACCCGTGCAGGTGCGGAAGGAGTTTTGATCTGAGAGTCGCCGCCATCAAGCCAACATAGAAGGGTTTAGTGTAGGGCTTAATTTTGTAATAGTTGTTGATTCTTTTTATATAGAACTCTCATGTATCAGTTTTGTATCAGCTTCCGCTTTTGTATCTATATTCTGTATATGTAATATTATTTTGTTTCAGCTAGTTGATCAGATCATTATTGTAATAGTCTATTATAGTAATGCATGATCAGCTTTTGCTTTCTGCATGTAAAGTTTTTAATTATTCTGTATTTCTGAATGTATGTTAAGAATGGATGTATGTTTCGCTTTGCTTTTGTTTGGTGACACCTTGACCCATACGGCATCTCACTCCTTATCGGATGGGATCGCCTACGTATGGGAAGGGGGTGTTACAAGACTGCTGCAGACTTACCTCGGGAACTAGCAGAAACATTTGGGGTGCTCAGGGAGTTCGGTCTGAAGTTAAACCCAGAGAAATGTGCCTTTGGAGTTCAGTCTGGTAAATTCTTGGGGTACATGATTTCAAAGAAGGGAATAGAGGCTAACCCGGAAAAGATTCGAGCCATTCTGGAGATGGAGCCACCAAGATCGGTAAGAGATGTTCAGAAACTCAATGGAAGGGTGACGGCTCTAGGCAGATTTATTTCTTATTCAGCTAAGAGATGCCTTCCTTTTTACAACACCCTTAAGAAAGTGAAGGGTTTTGAATGGACGCCAGAATGTCAGAAAGCATTTGACGGATTGAAGAAGTTCCTTAGCACCCCACCTCTTCTAAGTCAGCCATCGCCGGGGGAAGTGTTGTATATGTACCTGGCAGTTTCATCGGTAGCCTTGGGGTCAGTCTTGATAAGAGAAGAGGGTAGTCAACAGTTTTCGATCTACTATACAAGCAAGGTTTTGAGAGGTGCCGAGCTGCGGTATCCTATACTCGAGCAGCTTGCTTTCGCATTGGTGATTTCGGTTGTGAAGTTACGACCCTATTTCCAGGCCCATACAGTGACAGTAAGGATGAACTCAAACCTCCGAAAGGTTTTGCAAAAGCCCGAGGCATCCGGGAGACTAAAAGAGTGGGCAGCTCGGTTGGGAGAGTTTGATGTCCGATATGAAGCTCGGCCATCTTTGAAGGGTCAAGTCTTGGCGAATTTTGTGGCAGAACTATATGCACCCCCGCAGGAGCCTAGCCCTTGCTAATGGAAATTGTATATAGATGGTGCATCCTCATCTGTGGGTGCTGGAGACGGGGTGATGTTGATTGGACCAGGGAAGATTGTGATCAGGGCGATGGCTCACATAGCATTCCATGCAACCAACAATGTAGCTGAATATGAAGCTCTCAGTTTTGGTTTACAGCTAGCTTTGGAGATAAGGCCGGACTCCTTGAATATCTTCTCTGACTCACAGCTTGTTGTTAGCCAGGTGCTTGGCAAGTTTGAAGCCAAAAACAATACGATGATCAGATACAAGGAGTTAACAGCTGCACTCTTCGCCCAACTTGAGAGCCGGGGTTGTGCATGGTCCATTGATCAGGTTCCCAGGGAGGAGAATGCCGAGGCCGATGTGTTGGCCAAACAGGCTTGCCTTCAAAATCAACCAGCCGTATCAAACATCATTTGGACTATTGTTTCCGCCCCTACACATGAGACGTACAAAGTACATTTGCATGAGCCGATGGATGGATGGAGACTTCCCATCTACACATATCTGAACACCGGAGTTCTACCCGAAGATCAAGTACAAGCCCGTAAGATAGTTCGGCGATCCAGTCGGTATGCGATCCTAGATGATCAGTTATATAGGAGATCGTTTTCGGCTCCCTGGGCGAAATGTTTGAGTACTGAGGAAGGTGAATATGTGCTAAGAGAAATTCATGAAGGAATTTGTGGGGCCCATGAAGGAGCACAGGCAATAGCTCGGAAGCGTTATTACAAGGATACTATTGGCCTAGTATGGAGGGCGATGCGAGGGAACTGATTAAGAAGTGTGATAAGTGCCAGCGGTTCGGCAATCTGAGCCATCAGAAAACGGCTCCCCAGACCTCGATACATAGTCCCTGGCCATTTGCCCAGTGGGGTATTGATATAGTGGGCCCATTCCCCTTAGCAACCGGACAACGGAAGTTCTTAGTGGTAGCGGTGGATCATTTCACAAAGTGGGTAGAGGCGGAACCCTTGGCAACCATAACTCCGGCAAATATTATCAAATTCATGCAAAAGTCCATCATCACGAGATTTGGTATTCCGCACTCCATTGTCATAGACAACGGCAAACAGTTTAATTGTGCCGCTTTCAAGGAATACTGTTCAGAATTGAAGATCCAGCTTTGTTTCACCTCGGTATACCACCGGCAGGCAAACGGCATGACCGAGGTAACTAACCGTACTATTCTTGTAGGTCTGAAGAAACGACTCGACTCAGCGAAGGGTCTTTGGGTGGATGAGCTATACAACGTCCTCTGGGCTTACCGAACATCAACAAGATCAGCAACGGGAGAAACCCCCTTCTCGCTCACATATGGGACAGAGGCGGTCATTCCCTGTGAGATCGGAATGCCAAATGCCCGGACTTCTAGTCTTAATGAAGCCGCCAATGACGAGCACCTGTTGTGTCAGCTGGATAGGTTGGAAGAGCAAAGAGAACATTCCCAGCTGCGATCTGCTGCTTACAAACAAAGGATGTCATCTTACCATGATCGGAACATAAAGCCAAGGACATTCAGGATCGGGCAGTTAGTCCTCAAAAAGGTAGTCACTTCAAAAACATCAGCCGGCGTGGGCAAGCTGAATCCCAACTGGGAAGGCCCTTACATAGTTCACGATGTTAAAGGGGGAGCATATAGGTTGAAGGATCACTCCGGTAAAATACTTCCCCATTCATGGAATATTTCGAATCTGAAGGCCTATTATCAATAGTTCGGCTCTGTAGTTTTACGGCTCTCTTGGCTAGCAATCCATCGGTCAATTTTTCGATACTTTGTACCTTACTCAGTTCGGTTTTTGTCACATATCATTGTACTTGATAAAACTTCAATAAACGAGGTTATTCATGAAAACACAATGTCTCTTATGATTATCTATGGTAGAATCGCTATGACTCGATTCAATATCACCGCCGATAGGGCGTCCATCCAATATTACCGCCGACAGGGCGTATATTCGAAAACACCGCCGACAGGGCGTACACTCTCATATTCAACTACGAAATGCACCCTTGGCGCTCACTCGATTATTATGGCATAAAGCATTTTAGGACCCATGTGTCAAAATACATTCAGCTCGGTTCATTCATTAAAAAAGCTTATCAAGCTTTACCAATCGAACTGTGCATATGGAAAATACAAAGGGGTCGGTACATACAAACAAAAATAAATTCTTCATTTCATTAAAATTCAAAAAGTACAGACTATTCATCCGGATACACTTCGTCCAACCAGGACCAATCCATATCCGGGTAACGCTGCTTAACAGCATCGGATAACTTCTGACTAAATCCAAGACATTTATCAACAGCCAGCTCCACAGACTGGTATTCAAGCTCGGAAAATTTTTCCTCCGCCTCGGCCTTGCCTTTTTTGACATCATCCAGCTTGGCTCGGAGATCTGCCACCTCGACGTCCTTTTCAGTGCTCTTCCGCTCTGCTTCGGCTTTGTTTTTCTCCAGCTCATCCAGTTCAGCCTGAAGACCGGCCACTTTCTTCTGAAGTTCAGATACTTCATTCAAGGCTTCGGTGGCCTTATCCTCAGCTTCCTGGGCTCTTTTTTCGGCATCTTGCAGCTTACTCTCTGCAACATTCGCCCTGAGGCGCTGCCCGGCAACCGACCGTGCCTCTCGGTTGCACATCCTTATCAAATTATTCATCTTGGCGATCACATCACCACTAAGGATGGAAGCCTGTATGGAACGCAAACTTTAATCAAGGGTTGTGGCAATCAATACTCAACAAACAAATGAGACCTCGGCAATGTATACCTGTACTTGATGCCTTTTAAGGGCTTCGCCCAGGTCGTCAGCTTTCCAGAGCAGCAAGGGGTTGATGCTCCTTGGGGCGCAGGACAAGATATGGATGAAGTTGCAGAAGACGGGATTGTCTTCAGAGTAGTTCCTCCCCTCCTCCCTCCAAATATCGCATATCTCCTCGGCAAGAGCCCTCATATCCCTCTTCGTTTGTCGGGGATTTGACGACCCAGCCGCATCACAAAATACAGGAGAGGGTCGGGGATTTGACAACCCAGCTTCAGCACCGAGCACTGGAGAGTGCGGTCCGGGAGGGGTCCGCAGATCAACTTGTGGAATTGTCGTGGGTGGAGTCCGAGGCAAGGGATCCTCGGGTGCAGCAGTAGGATCAGAGCCGTTGTGTTGGTCAGGCTCGGTAGCATTGTGTTCAGAGACCTCGGGTGGAACCTTTTGAGCAGGCTCGGTCGGGGCGGACTTTCCTGTTTTCTTCTGCCTCTTCGCCCTCATCATCTCCACCACGCTTGGCTTCTCAGTGCGCTTCATTTCTGTAACAAACCGAACAATGAGAAAATATTAGAACAGGGTAATTAATATCAGAATGTACCTCTTCGGCGTGGCCGAGATGAGGTGATTTGGACTGATCCGAGCGTTAGTTGGTCTCTAATGTCGATCTTGTCTTGAGCCAGCGCTCTCCATTGGGCCAAGGTTTCTTCCTCCTGGTCGGTAAGCAGGATCGGCTCATCATTTTTATTGACATACCGACCCCATGTTGTTTGGAATTTGAACTTTTCATCGCTCTCTATTATGAAAAAGCGGTTCTTCCAGTTTTTTAGAGACTCCGGGTTGCCGTGGAAAACCCCGTAACCAGCCCGGGCTTGCACATAATTATGATCCTCAGTTGAAACACGAAGGCCGACTACGTGAGTAGCTCGGAAGAGCCTCACTGTCAAATGTATCTCGTTCTCCGCCGCCCACATCTGTAAAGCAGAGATGGTACGCCAAGCATTCGGGTGAATTTGGCCCATAGTCAACCCGTTATGGTTCAAAAGTTCGGTCTCAAAGGTCGTGGGAGGGAGACTCATGCCGGCCTCGAAGTCAGCCTCGTACACTACTATCTTTTTCTGGCCATTATATGTCGCGTTAGCACGGATATGAGCTCCGGGTGCTCGGACAGTATAGTTCTCCGGAATCCCAAGTCTCTCTTGCAATTCCTCCAGTGCATTGCTTCTTATAACCGAGCTAATGCTCCCAACTCGAGGATTCCTTCATGGCTCTTTCCTCCTTGATGATACTGGTCGACTGGGACCAGGAGACTCAAGTATGTCTTCATGATCAAGGCCTTCCTCCACTCTCAGTCTCTCTGGAGAACTCTCGAGATCACTAATTTTTAAAACCAAAAGAGAAAGAATTCGAAGTACAAACCTGCAGTCGAAGAAATCTGGGCAAAGCTTTGAGAAAGAGTAAGAAGATCAGACGCAAAGAAGAAGGAGGGTTTGTGTAAACAGGAAGCTGCAAACTAAGAAGAGGAAGAAGAACAACGCCGACAACAGCAAAAACCCTAGAGAAAGCGAAAGTGAGGGTGAACAGAGGAAGGGGGTATTTATAGAAAGCGGAGACCAATTAGAGGAGAACAGGTGGCGACTGAGGATTGGGGTTGTCGGAGGACAATTAATTTTGCACGGTAACCCAAGGGCCGCCCTCATCATAACGCCTGACACAACCGTCACCCTATATAGCCAACGAGGAAACTATTCGCGTCTTTTGATGGATCACGCGCACAGCTGTTATTAAGATGGAGTGGTTGAAACACACGCGCTATGTTGGGTCATTCGGCACTTGTTTCGTGACATGAATGTCATCTCTCGGGGGGGGGACTTATGATAACCGAGCTCTCCACTTGAGGGATCGGCCCGGCCGCTCCGAGCACATCCTCGAGACGAACTGTCAGTCTATGAGGCCTTGTATCAGAGCTCGTCTGGGTGTAAGGCGTGCTAACAGTCCAGGATCTAAGGATAGTTCGGTCATACATTATGGTAAACAATGATTAGCGAATATTTGCCACAATTAGTGAGGATCCTGACCTCACAAGGATGGAAAGTACCAAGAATCGCTCAACAAATCTTCATAAATGGGGAATCAACCATCAATCAAGGGATGAAGGTGATTTTCTCCTAAACAAGGTCTTATTTCCTATTTGGGGGATAGCTCTATATAAAGGGAATCACCAGGTACATTATCTCTCTCTTGATTTCAGATACCAGAAAAAAACCTTTACTTGATCATTTAGCTGACTTGATCGTCGGAGTCTCCCCAGCCGGAACACACGACGGTTTTCTTTGATTCTTTTCAGGTGACTCAAGCGGAGGACGATCAGAAGATTTTCACTTTGTCATCAGGACCAAGTGTGTAAAATTGATTTTTTTTCTCTCAAACAAACCCAAAAATTCAGTTTTTTTCTCTGTAAAATGTTCCTCTCCCGTCCTCCTCTTGTTCCTCCATTTTTTCTACCTTTTTTACACTCAAAAACCACCCAAAAATCGTCCAAAATCCTTAATAAATGAGTGGGGGGCGAAACCTCGGCGAAATGGGGCGACATGGGCGACTGCACGCGAGAAACGCGCGCAGTGTGTGCATGAAGCGAGTGACGCCCTGGGCGTCGCTCGCACAGGCGAGCGCGACGCCCAGTGCTCGGACAAGCACTCCGCACGCGGCCGCGCCCCGACCTTCGCGAAAAATTTTTTTTGTGAAACACGATCAACCTAAAACACACTTTTTCTTCTCCAAAACTATTTTAAAAATATTTTTTAAATTAATTTTAAAATACACTTTTTACTCATTTTCGAGAAAAACAAACGATAAGGAAAATCACTTCCGAGCTCGAATCTTTTTGCCTATAAGCCGGCATAGCTAAATTTCATCATCGGGTAATCTTGATCAAGGCTACTCGGGATCCGGTGTCTACAGTTGCCCCCAATTTTTGGGAGGCTAGTGCGTGGGTGCCTAGGTGAGCCAAAAATTCAGGAAAAGGAAAGAGGCACGTACCTGAAGCGGTCATTCTCCCATATTGGATGGAGTTATGAGAACAGCTATTGCCGTGTTATAGGCAGGCTGTCTTTTAGTTGTGATTGGTGGTGCCATGGTCGTGCTAACCTCTTGTGGGTAGTGCCGCCATCGTGCTAACCGCTGTGAATTGGTAATGCCGTGGTCGTTCTAACCTCTTGTGGGTAGTGCCGCCATCGTGCTAACCTCTGTGAATTTGTAGTGCTGTGGTCGGGCTAACCTCTTGTGGGTAATGCCACCATCGTGCTAACCTCTGTGAATTTATAGTGCCGTGGTCGTGCTAACCTCTTGTGGGTAGTGCCGCCATCGTGCTAACCTCTGTGAATTTGTAGTGCCGTGATCGTGCTAACCTCTTGTGGGTAGTGCCGCCATCGTGCTAACCTCTGTGAATTTGTAGTTGTGCCCCTTTGGACATTTGGACTGGTGTCGTCACTCGGCTCTTGTTGGTGTTCCTCTCCGATTTCTCCTGCTAGATTGCATGCATAGAAATATACAAGAAATCATGTGTGTATGATATGGAATGCAAATGCTTGCAAAAATGTATAGACCATGCCCTAGGTGGTCCAAGGTTTGCTGAGGCTATAGCTTGCCTGCTCTACCATGCCCCCGGAATCCCGAGGATCGTGGACAAGTTTTCTGAAAGAGACCTCCGGTGTACATCCTTTGCCCCCCTGGTCAATGATGCCATACCCGGGATTCTGATTCATGTTCTATGTTGTGTGTTATCTGGTTGAAAGAGAATCATCTGAAATAATGCCACCTTATCTCTCCAGTCATTGTTTTAAAGGTAGTACGTTCCTTGTGGATTTTCACACTAGCTTTTCTTTGGGGGAAATGCGTCCCTTAAGGGATTTTCACATAACCTTTTGCCTAATTTTAGCCTGGAATGGACCCAACCCAATCCAGCGGCTTTTGTTTATTCCATTTTTTTTTGTAGGGCAGACTGCCTGTTCCCAGGTTTTCACCCTGCCCTTTGGCCTAACTTTTTCTTAGAGAGCCAGTTACGGTTTTCATCTCTAACGACCTTTTTTTTTTTAAACCACCAGTGAGGGTTATTATCACAACTTCTGCTAAGAGCAAAATAGCACATATCCGATGAAGTGATTGAGCAATAGTCATTAGATGAATAATTGATATATCTCTTTTTAAGACAGAACTGAAGGAACTATGAAAATACATTCTTTTATTCATGGCAAAATTGTGTACATTTCTATATGATTTCATCATACATGATTTTCATTTGACAAGAATTCAAAAGCATATGACTACACCTAATCTCGGAATAGATTCTGTCAGCATCAAACTCCTGTTATCAATCGGCCCTCTCGGGTTTTCTCGATTGAATATTTTCTCTCGGCCCTTAATTTTTGCCCAGGATGCCTTTTTTCGGTTTTCACCCTGACAGGGCGCTGAATTTTAGCAAGGCCGCCTTTTTTTTGTTTTTGACCTGCGAGGCATTTATTTCTCTTCTTTTAATTTTTTTGGTCTTTAGCCATGGAACCTTTTTAGTCTATTGATATTGATCGGGTCCTTGAACTCATTCCCATTGCTGTTTGCCAAAATTGCTGCTCCTTTTGTTAGCAACTTCTTCAAAACAAATGGACCTTCCTAAGTTGGTCTGAATTTTCCTCGTATATCTAGAACTCCCGGCCTCATCATCTTAAAGAGCAAGTCCCCTTCCTTCAACGGGTGCTTCCGTATTTTCTTGCTAAATGACCGAGCCAACATCTTCTGATAAACTTAATTGTGGTAATAGGCCCGCAACCTATCTTTATCTAGTAGGTTTAGCTGTGACAATCGCTATTGCTCCCATTCTGCCTCTGGAATCTCCGCTTCCATGACTACCATCAAAGACTTCAACTCAATTTCAACCAGCAGGACTGCTTAAGTTCCATATACCAGAGAGAATGGTGTTGGCCCCGTAGAGGTTCTGACTGTGGTTCTATAACCCTAAAGCGCAAAAGGTAACTTTTCAACCCAGCCTTTATAGCTCTGAACCATCTTGGCCAATATCCTCTTCACGTTCTTGTTTGCTGCTTCAACCGCACTATTGGCCTGGGGACGGTAGGGAGAAGACTTATGATGTTGGATTCCATATTTCTGGAGCATCTACTTAGTTTCTGCTATGAATTGCACCCCATTATCAGACACAATGTGATGTGGGAGACCATATCTGCATATCAGATTCCGCTCGATGAATTTAGCCATGTCCCTTGCATCAACCTTCTTGAAAGATTCAGCTTCAACCCACTTAGTGAAGTAGTCAATGGCAACTATAATGAATCTATGCCCATTAGAAGCTGTAGGATGGATTTCATCTATGATGTCTATTCCCCAAGCTACAAATTGACATGGAGATGTCAAATTATGTAACTCTGAAACTGGCACATGCCTCAAGTTCACATATTGCTGTCATAACTTGCATTGCTTCACAAATTTTGAACAATCTGTATCCATTGTGAGCCAATAAAACCCTTGCCGCATGATCTTCTTCGCTAATGCTAAGCAATTCATGTGAGCTCCACAAACCCCGGCATGAACCTCTTCCATAACTCTTTTAGCTTCTTTCTCCGTGAGACATCTTACTGGATACCATCAGCTTGCCTTTTGTACAAAGTGCCATCGACACTGATGAATTGAGTGGACAGCTTCCTGATCATCCTTTGATCCTTCTCCGTGGCTTCCTCTAGAAAAGTTGACCTTTCCAAATAATTCTGAATGTCATAATACCATGGATTTCCATCGGCGGCCTCAATGTCCATCACCTGTTCAGTTTCAAAGCAAGGTCTTTCCGAACTATAAATCAGCACAGGTTTCATTGCAACTCCTGTTGGATTATCCCACATAGACACTAAAGTTGCTAGAGCATCAGCTAACTGATTTTCGTCTCTGGGGATGAAGTGAAAAGTGCAAGTCTCAAACTGGCTGCTCAACATTCTCAAGTGCTTCACGTAAGGCAACTGCCTTTCTTCCTTGACTGACCACTCCCTTTTGATCTGATGAATTACCAAGGAAAAATCTCCAAATACTTTCGCGGTCTTTGCCCCCAAAGCGAGCAATGCTTCCAATCCAAAGATGCAAGTTTCGTATTCTGCTTCATTATTGGTAGCCTTATATCTCAGCTTCTTAGCCAATGGTAGCCTTTCACCATCTAGGGTCGTAAGAATAACTCCTACGCCTGCTCCTTTATTATTGACTGCTCCATCAAAGAATAGCTGCCACCCTTGCACTGTTATGGCCGTGAAATCTTCATCAGGAAAGTTGTATTCAAACTGATCTCCCTCAATAGGATGCTCGGCTAAGAATTCCGCTACGGCTCTTCCCTTAATGGTTTTCTTAGTTATGTACTCAATGTCAAACTCCTGCAACAGCAGTAACCATCTTCCCATCTTCCCTAGTAGAGAGGGCGCTTCCTGGAGATACCTAAGCGGATTAAGTTTGGCAACCGCTTGTACACTGAAGGAATGAAAGTAGTGTCGCAACTTCTTAGAAGCCCAGATAACTGCCAAGCAAATCTTCTCCACCTCTACATATCTGGCTTCGTATGGTAGGAACTTTTTGCTAAGATAGTAAACCGCAAACTCCACACCAAAATCATCCTCTTGAGCCATCATGGCACCCACTGAATTATCCTCTACAGCCAGATACAAGATTAGTGGCTTAGCATGACATGGCGGTCTTAAGACTGCCGGATTTAAGAGATAATCTTTGATAGTATCAAAAGCCATTTGACACTCATTATTCCATATCACCGGCTGATTTTTCCTAAGAAGCTTGAAAATGGGTTCACATACTGAAGCTAGCTGTAAACGTCGGGTCCCGAGTAACCTTGATCAGGATTACCCGATGATGAAATTTAGCTATGCCGGCTTATAGGCAAAAAGATTGGAGCTCGGAAGTGATTTTCCTTGTCATTTGTTTTTCTCAAAAATTAGTAAAAGTGTATTTTAAAAATATTTTTAAAATATTTTTAAAATTATTGTGGAGAAGAAAAAGTGTGTTTTAGGTTGAGGGTATTTTAAATAAAAATTTAAAATTAAAAAAAAGGAAGATAAAATAAAATAAAAAAGTGGGAAAAGATAGCGACGAAAGGGCACGGCCAAATGTACGTGCGCGGAACGCTGCAGAATGTGCGCTCCGCGCACGACTTGTGCACTCCTCGCGGAAGCGCGCGGAGTGACGCCGATTTTCGGCAGTTTTGCCCTTTTTTCGCCCCATTTCGCCCATTTTCGACCACCACTCGATTTTTAACCGTTTTTGGATGGTTTTGGGTTGTTTTTGGGTAGTTTTTGAGGGTTAAAAGTGTAGAAAAAATTCAGGAATAGGGGGAGGACGAATTAAAAAGATTTTAGAGAGAAAAAACTGAATTTTTGAGCTTTTTAGTTGAGAGAAAAGAATCAATTTTACACACTGGTTTCCAAGGGTTATTTTTCAAGTTTCCAAGCTATTTTTCAAGGATTTTCACAAGAGAAAGAAAAGGAATTCAATACTTCTACCTTCAATTCTTATGCATGTTAAATTGCATCATAATTACTCTTATGCATGTTATAATATTTTATGCATGTTATATTTTCATTACACATGTTATCCTTTATGTCATATTATTTCTTTGGCCTAATTTCTAACATGAATTTCATTTTTTATTTTTGGTTGCAAATTGTTATTTTACTCTTATTTGAGCATCCATGCACGTGAAGGAGGAGATGCGGGGTTCGGTATCTTCTTTATACATTTTAATTCCCATTTTGTTTATATTTTTAATTTCCTTGTATATACTCATTAAGTAAAATGTTTTTTTTTATGCACGCCCAAATAAAAAACACAAAAATATTTCTACTAAATTAAACTTGGAATTTTCATAGTAAATGGGACCAATGTCCTAATTTTCATCCCAAATAAGTCACCACATCCAAAATGTTTTCTTTAAATACACATGCGGGGACCAAAGTCCTCATAGTCAATAAATTCCCCGGTTTTATGTATGTTTGTACTTTTATAAATTGGAGTTGTATTCTGCACCAGTATTATTGTAATTTACTTTTAATATTTTACTATTTTCAAAGTGAATATTTGTGCCTTTTAATTAAAATTGCATCATGTGGAGAGAGAGTGAACTAATAAACTCAAAACCAAATTGTAAAATTAATGAAGGTAGAAATAGATGAGAAGTCCCGAACCCATCTCTGGTCTTTGGGCTCAAAGAGGCTAGAGATTTACCCTCCAAGACCCTTCTTATGCCCTAAGACTTAACAAATCCTAGGCTCCAAGGGAGAGAGGTTCTTACTCCAAGACCCCTTTGGCTTGCCCAAAATGGATAAAAGCGCTGTCTTAGGCTCTCCGAGGCGAGAGAAACTTTCCTAATATTTTATTGGGTGGCGACTCCATGAAACCTTCTTGTTGCCCAAAATAGACGCACTTGTAATTCATTGCAAGTTGTCAACAGACCTCAAATGCCCGATCGCCCTCAAGCGGGCAGTCAAAGGGGCGACCGCGGGTCCAGCGCGCGTCACAGTGGCGACTCCACTGGGGAAGAATGGTTCGAGACTTCAACTTGAAAATACCTTGATTATCCTTTACAATTAAGTTTTAGTTTATGAATTTCGCTTTATCTCAAAATTGCATATCATCTCATTAGAGCCTTAGATTAAGTTAGTTTAGTCCCTTCTCAACCCCGGTGCATTCCTGAAGCACGACTCTATTTCCACTCAATCTAGGGAAGTGTTAAGGATAATTACCAGCCCAAGCCTCATACCATCAAGGTATATCAAATGGTGACCCTATCGGTTATTATGCTCGTGATGAGCTAGACCCGTTGGCAGGGATCATGCTTGGGTAACCCAAAAATATCATCACCCTTTGACTAAAGCTCATGTAATGGCAATAGATATTTCCACTAGGTGAAATGTACCGTAATACTATGCTTGCTATATGGGCCATCATATATTGGACGAAGTCAATTTAATTAAATGGTCTTTATCAAAGGCTTTCATGCTCCGGTGGGCCCATCTTAGTTAAGTTGAATTGTTTAAATACCTAATGGCCAAACACCCATACGTATGTACATTAGATGAGAGCTGCTATGCTACCGGTTTTCCACCGTGCACCATACATATCCATTGGGTTCCCCGTTAACCCATGGATCAAGCCCACCTAGGAAAGAGACTGCACTACCACGTGTGTGGGAGATATAAGGTTGGAAGGATCTATCTGCTTGCATGTGTTTGTCTATGTTGCATCAGCGCGAGCATGCATTGCATTTTAATCATTCATTATCTTAACAATTTTTGCATTTCAGCCATCATAGATTCTCCTGGGTGGTCTAGAGGTCCCGACGGACAGTTAAGAAGGACTCCGCTTTTGGGGTTAACAGAGTTAGTGTCAGATCAGAGTTCAGATTCAATCTTAGAAGACAGTGTGGGGTTTTCTTTCGAATCATGAATAGAAGTAAGCATGGCTAATCCATCAAATGAGTCTGATGTAACCCGGGCAATAATTGCTGAAGAGGTAGGAAAGAGAATGGAGGAGTTTGAAGCCCGAATGATTGCAATGATAGGCAATCTTACCACCACCATAGCTGGGCAACAAGCTGCTGTTGCCCCTATCTGGATGCGAGCTGAACAAGAGGCTGTTAGAGAAGAGCTCCCTGCTGCAGTTAACTAACCAGTGGTCGATCCACCTATTGTTGAGCATAGAGTACCTGCGCCTATTGAGCGCAGAGAGGGCCCCAGGTCTGAAGCTGAGTTTGGGGGAGATGAGCAAGAGGTGCATACAGTAACTAAAGAAAAGTCACCGAAATTGGAGGAGGCAATGTGGAGGAAAATGGAAGAGAGGTTTGAGGCCATGGCAAGAATGATGACAGTAGGGAAAGGAATGAACCTAGAAGACCGAGAGCTGGATGGGGATGACCTGATTCCCCAGAATTTTAAGATGCCTGATATCCCAAAATTTGATGGCACCTCTGACCCTGCTGCACACATCAAGCAATACTCGCTGGTTATGAAGGGCATGACCTTCACAAGAAAGCAGAAGATAGAGTATTTTTGCTTGAGTCTCACAGGAGCTGCTATTGATTGGTATCATGGGTTTGACAGGAGGTCCAAGGAGGATTGGGACTTGCTGACCGAGGAGTTTCTTAAGTAGTACTATTGCAGTACCCGAATGGAGGTCACTTTGAAAGATCTCGAGTTGCTACAATAGAAGGCTGGACAGTCCTTCCGCGAGTACCTTACTCGATGGAGGAACCGGGTTATGGAGATGAAACGCAAACCGGACACTTCTGATCAGATCCGATTATTCATTTGAAATGCCAGCCCATACTTGAGAGATGGGTTAAAAATGAAGGGACTGAAAGACTGGGAATCACTGAAGGACATTGTCGTAGAAGCAGAAGGTGAATATTTAGCCAAGAGGGGAAACAGCGAGTCCTCTGCCAGGAAGGGATATAGCAATCAAGGGACAACCAAGTCAGTAAGTTCAAGCAGTGGTAATAGAGGTGGGAAGACAGCCGAGGTGTCTGCAACAGGCATGAATCAGAGGTATTTCTCCAACTTGGGTAGGCCTTTATCATGGGTGCTGAAGAGGCTAGTAAAAGAAGGAAAACTATGACCCCTATCACCTAGGCCGCCCAAGACCCAGGGACAGCCAGGCCACAAGGAAAATGAATACTGTGCATTTTACCAACATACCAGGCATTTGACAGATGATTGTATAACGCTAAGACATCGGGTCTAAGATCTAATTGATAACAAGCAGATCATCGATCATGAGAAGCGAGAAGGCAAGTAGAAGTCCAGCAATAATGCAATGCCACCTCCAGTCTTTATGATTGGATCGAGCCTACCAAAATGGTACATGATGCAAGATTTATATGGAAATGAGTATGTCGCTATTACTCGCCCTGCGGTGGATGAAGAAGGGATTTCCGTGGCAGCGATAGACTGTTGGTCCACTAGTGAGAGTGGAGAAGATGAAGATGATGAGAAACATGGAGAGTTCACGGATCTGTGGGATTCAAAAGAGGAAGAAAGAGTAGAAGCAGTAACAAGAAGTGGGAGGGTGGTCCCAGAAGTTGAGAAGCAGCAGGACCCAACACAAGCAATCACAGAGAAGTAGCCAGAAGAAAATTCAATAGTGAAGCAACTGAAAAAGACCACGGCTCAGATATCTATTTGGGACCTCTTGAGACAGTCCCCCTCTCACAGACAGAAGTTAGTTGAGGCATTGAGTGTATCCACCGTAGCAACTACAATCTCTCCATCTGAGCTGTTAGACCTAGTAAAAGGGGAATCTAGGGAGAAGCTGGTATTTTCTGATGCAGACCTACCAACAGAGGGTCACAACCACAACTGACCTTTGTACATTAAGGCACATATCAATGGCAAACACACCACTTGCATCATGGTTGATGACGGGTCATCAATAAATGTTTGCCCTTTGGTGGCGCTTCAGGCCTTCAGGATGGATAAGAGTATGCTAAGCAGTTCCGATTTGACCATCACAGCCTAAGACAACTCGAGGAGGCAAGCATCAGGAACTTTCAAAGCTATAGTAAAGATGGGGCCCATTGAGACAGAAACGGATTTTGTGGTTTTGCCGATCCCAGCAAACTTTTTAGCTCTACTTGGTAGACCGTGGTTCCACAGGTTAGGGGGAGTACCATCCACCTTACACCAGATAATTAAGATACCCCATGAAGGAGAAGTAGTGACCATTAAAGCAGCAAGAGATAACCAAGTGTCTGTCTTTGAAATCTCTAATCAACCATTCAGTGGCTTTCATGTATCGATGATCGGAGAAGAGCAAAGCTTAGAAGGTAGCCCTCAGGTGGTGAACATGCTAAAGAAGATGCACTTCCTCCCAGGGGCTAGTTTGGGAAAAGAGTCACAAGGGCTACAGGATGCTATCACTACACATGGTCAGAAAGACCGGAAGGGGTTGGGCTACAAAGGAGAGTATGGTAAGAAGAAAGTGTCAGAGAAGATCCCCCATATTTCGGAGAGCTTTGTGCTATCATCATCGATTTGTGCTTACACTAGAGAAGAAGAGCCGCAGTGGATAGATGGGAAGATCCCACCGGGTTTTAAAATTTTCAACGATGTCTTTTATTGGGAGATCGGAGTTGTTAAAGCTGTAGAGAACTTTTGGGACGAGGAGATTATGACCCAATGCAGCATCTGGGACAAGTATGAGCCCGAAGAGATTGTAACTCATAAGCTGTTAGCCACCAAACTCAAAGGGAAGGAGAAGATGATAGAACCAGAGCTAAAAATTGAAGATTTCAAGATTTCACCAAGTCAAGAAGCCAAAGCAAAGTCGGCTGCAGCATCGGCATCGACTGAAGTTGATAGTCATTTAGATTCTTTTTTTTATGCTAGAACTCTTTGAGGACAATGTTAATGTTTCTGATTATGTTAATGAGATGAACAACTTTGCTTACCTGTGTGATGTTTTTGATGATTTCATTTCGCATGATCATAAGCATGATGCATTCATTTTTGATATTAATTCAACTAGCACAACCACATTTAATCTCGGAACTTTGGAAAATCCAAAGGAAATTTTGATAGCATCAGACATAACTCCTGAAGAGAGAATAAAATTTGAGAGAATATTAAAAAAATATGAAAAAGTCTTTGCCTGGACCTATGAGGATATGCCGGGAATAGATCGAGATGTTGCCAAACATGCCATCCCAACTTACCCAGAGTTTAAACCAGTCAAGCAAAAGCTTCGGAGACTTAGGCCAGAATGGGCGCAGAAGGTGAAGGAGGAGATCCATAAGCAGATTGAGGCCAAGTTCCTAATAGAGGTTCAATACCCGACCTGGCTCGCTAACGTGGTTCCTGTAGCTAAGAAAGATGGTAAGGTTCGGGTATGCGTTGACTATTGAGACTTGAACAAAGCTTGCCCTAAGGATGATTTCCCGCTGCCTCATATTGATGTGCTAGTGGATAGTACTTGTAACAACCCAAAAAGGGCCTGGTCGGAATCCGTGTGTTAAGTAGTAAGGGTATTTTCGTAATTTGAGCAAGAGAAAAAAAATTTGATAATAAGGAATTATTTGTTAAGGAATTAGTTGATTAAGTAATAATTTAAGTGAAGGAAATGATATGGTGTGCTTATAGTGTATGGGAGTAGGATATAAGTGGATTAAGGGATTTTATTGTGTGGTTTTGGTGCATGGTGCCTTGGTTGTTAAGTGGGTTATGAGAAATATTATGGTGTGAGTTGAGTTTGGTGCATTGGAAGATATTTGTGTAGGAGAAGTTAGTGTGTGTGTAGAGTATGGTGCCATAAGTGGTTAAGTCAAAGTGGGAAGGCTTGATTTGCTAAGATGGTGACAAGTGGCAAAGGGGTTGGTAAGCATTAAATGAAAAGTAAGAGAGAGGTGAGGAGGGAAAAATGGATGAAGCTTCTCGTGGAAGCTAGCTCTCATTTCCCCTTTTCTTCTTCTTTTCCGTTCTCTCTCTCTCTCTTATTTCCATTTTGCTGCTCTCATCTCATTTCCTCTTATGTTTTCTTTGAGCCTTTAGTGGGAATCTTGAGCTTTGAGTTGGAGTTTTGAAGGTAAGTGGTCTGAAGTTCTTTGGTTTTTCGGTTCTTCTCTTCTCCTTCTTTTTCTGATTTCAATTGTGGAATTTTGGGTTTGACTTGAGTGAGTTTTGATTGGGTTTGTGCAAGAATCAGAAGCTAGAAGAAAGAGCAAGGGAAAAGAGAACGCGGACTCGTGAGGGGCTCGGTTTGAAGCTGCAATTTCAAGGTTTGGGAGCTGCATTTTTGAGTGTGTGTATGTGTTTGGGAGTTTAGTTTGATAAGTGTTTGGGAGCTGTGTTTGTGGATTACGTTTTTTCCCCTAATTTCTCCTTGGATCAATTCTATCTTATGATTGCATGTCATTAGTAACCTTGAGTGTTTTGTTAGTGATAAATGATGTTTGCATGTGTATTTGAAAGCTTGAGCATTTATGAAGAACGAAATGTGAGTTTGGTTTTGAGTGAATTCTTGATATATTGATGTTTGATCATTGTGAAAAATATGTTTATGTGGCTTGAGAATGATGCAGTGATGTGCAGGAGGCTTGAGGTAAGTGTTTGTATATGTGGTTTGCTTGTATGAAGGTTTGTGTGTGAAAAGAGTAGGAAAAGTGCAGATTTTTGGCGAATCTGGGCTCTGTCGCAAGCGCGACAGAGTGTGGATTTGGCCCCTTGTTCTTGAAAAGTGCTCTGTCGTGATCGCGACGTTGTAGCGACCGCGACAGAGGGCTATGTAGCCGAGTCCTCCGCTCGAGCATGCTGCCGAGTGTGCAAGCGAGGAGGAAGGAACTGGTCTCTATTGCGACCGCGACAGAGCTGGGTTGCGAGAATCTGCATAGTGGGCTTCGTCGCGAGCAGGTCTTCTGGCGCGAGCTCGGGAGGAGGTGCCCCGTGCTCTGTCGCGAGCGTGACACTGTCGCGATCGCAACAGAGGCCCTTCCTGCTTGCCCTATTTTCTGAATGTGCTTCTTTTGTTCCACTTTGCACGGTTTCTCACTATTGCATGAAATATGGTTGTGCTTATGACTCGTGATATCATTGTACTAGTGTCTTAGTTATGAATATATTTGATGTTTGAGTCTTGAGTTGAATCTTGTTTTGATTGTGTATTATCGTGTGAGTGAATGAGTTGTCGAGCCTGAAGTGTCAAGGTACTGGATAATTAAGCATGCTTAAGAAGGGTTAGTGAGTACAGCTGCCCGTGTCTGCCCCGTTTGGGCGAAGCGGCCGACCTCCGAGATGGTCATCTGCCGTGTAGTGATAAAATGTTTTGAGACTCCGGTCTCTCGCGCTACCTTCGGTTATTAAACTATTTTTGAGGCTTCGGTCTCCCGTGTAATGTTCCCGTATCCTTCACCATTGAATTCAGGCTATCGTGTTATATGTCTAGTGTGTGATTAGTGAAGTGTTCTAATTATTGCATGATTCTTTTATGATCATTGTTTCATGTTTTCTGTTCAGTGCTGATATACATATAGTGACTCTTGAGCTGTGTATATATTTCTGCTCTCTAATGTTTAGTGAATTCTGTGTGATAATGTGAATATCTTGCATAGTGCTCTGTTATGTTTGTTCCTCCCCACTAAGCGTTATCGCTTAGCATGGGTTTTTGTCCCATATAGGCGGCAGGTTTTGGGAGCTTATTCGTGTTGCGCATCTGCTAGTCGGCCACATAGGAGTAGAGTTATATTTTGTTATCTCCTCCTGTAATTCTTTTTGTATGTAATATTTTTGGTATAGTGGCTTTCGTAGCTTGTTGTAAAGGAATGATGTAATCTTTTAGGTTTGTATTTAACTCTATATTTTGATTATATAAGATTTGTGTCCTACTTTTATTAATGTTTTTAGTGAATGCTTCCGCTTAGCGCATGTTTGTATGTATATTGTGAGTGAGCGTCGGGTGGCGCGCCCGACGGTGCCCTTCCAATGGGGGCGGCGGCGGGGGCGTTACAGTGCTGCTGCTTGTATGATGTATAGCTTTATGGATGGATATGCAGGATACAATCAAATCCTTAACAAGAGAGTGGACCGGATTAAGACAGCCTTCATCACTGAGTGGGGAACATACGCCTATCGGGTTATGCCTTTTGGGTTGAAAAATGCAGGAGCGACTTATCAGAGGATGGCGACTAAAGTTCTTAATGACTTAATCCATAAAGAAGTAGAGGTGTATGTCGACGACATGATGATTAAGCCGGCCACTAGAGATGGTCACTTTGAGGCTTTAGAAAAGTTCTTCCAAAGGATTAGTAAGTATAATCTGCGCCTCAATCCCAAGAAATGTATCTTTGGGGTTACCTCGGGTAAGCTATTAGGCTATGTGGTAAGCCAGAGAGGAATTGAAGTAGATCCCGACAAAGTCAAAGCCATAAGAGAGATGCCAGTACCCCAGAAGGAGAAGGACGTTAGAAGCTTCCTTGGAAAGCTTCAGTACATCAGCCGGTTTATTGCCAAGCTAGCTTCAGTATGTGAACCAATTTTCAAGCTTCTTAGGAAAAATCAGCCGGTGATATGGAATAATGAGTGTCATGTGGCTTTTGATACTATCAAAGATTATCTCTTAAATCCGCCAATCTTAAGACCGCTATGTCATGCTAAGCCACTAATCTTGTATCTGGCTATAGAGGATAATTCAGTGGGTGCCATGATGGCTCAAGAGGATGATTTTGGTGTGGAGTTTGCGGTTTACTATCTTAGCAAAAAGTTCCTACCATACGAAGCCAGATATGTAGCGGTGGAGAAGATTTGCTTAGCAGTTATCTGGGCTTCTAAGAAGTTGCGACACTACTTTCATTCCTTCAGGGTACAGGCAGTAGCCAAACATAATCCTCTTAGATACCTCCAAGAAGCACCCTCTCTACTAGGGAAGATGGGATGATGGTTACTGCTGTTGCAGGAGTACGACATTGAATACATAACCAAGAAAACCATTAAAGGAAGAGCTGTAGCAGAATTCTTAGCCGAGCATCCTATTGAGGGAGATTAGTTTGAATACAACTTTCCGGATGAAGATGTCACGGCCATAGCAGTGCAAGGGTGGCAGCTATTCTTTGATGGAGCAGTCAATAATAATGGAGCAGGCGTAGGAGTTATTCTTACGACCCCAGATGGTGAAAGGCTACCATTGGCTAAGAAGCTGAGATATAAGGCTACCAATAATGAAGCAGAATACGAAGCTTGCATCTTTGGATTGGAAGCATTGCTCGCTTTGGGGGCAAAGACCGCGGAAGTATTTGGAGATTCTTCCTTGGTAATTCATCAGATCAGAAGGGAATGGTCAGTTAAGGAAGAAAGGCTGTTGCCTTATGTGAAGCACTTGAGAATGTTGAGCACCCAATTTGAGACTTGCACTTTTCACTTCATCCCCAGAGACGAAAATCAGTTAGCTGATGCTCTAGCAACTTTAGTGTCTATGTGGGATAATCCAACAGGAGTTACGATGAAACCTGTGCTGATTTATAGTTCGAAAAGACCTTGCTTTGAAGCTGAATCGGTGATGGACATTGAGGCTGCCGATGGAAATCCATGGTATTATGACATTCAGAATTATTTAGAAAGGTCAACTTTTCCAGAGGAAGCCATGGAGAAGGATCAAAGGATGATCAGGAAGCTGTCCACTCAATTCATCAGTGTCGATGGCACTTTGTACAAAAGGCAAGCTGATGGTATCCAGTTAAGATGTCTCGCGGAGAAAGAAGTTAAAAGAGTTATGGAAGTGGTTCATGCTGGGATCTGTGGAGCTCACATGAATGGCTTAGCCTTAGCAAAGAAGATCATGCGCCAAGGGTTTTATTGGCTCACAATGGATACAGATTGTTCGATATTTCTGAAGCAATGCCAGTTATGCTAGCAATATGCGAACTTGAGGCATGTGCCAGTTTCAGAGTTACATAATTTGACATCTCCATGGCCATTTGCAGCTTGGGGAATAGACATCATAGGCGAAATCTGTCCTACAGCTTCTAACGGGCACAGGTTCATTATAGTTGCCATTGACTACTTCACTAAGTGGGTTGAAGCTGAATCTTTCAAGAAGGTTGATGCAAGGGATATGGCTAAATTCATCGAGCAGAATCTGATATGCAGATATGGTCTCCCACATCACTTTGTGTCTAATAATGGGGTGCAATTCCTAGCAGAAACTAAGCAGATGCTCTAGAAATATGGAATCCAACATCATAAGTCTTCTCCCTACCGCCCCCAGGCCAATGGTGCGGTTGAAGCAGCAAACAAGAATGTGAAGAGGATATTGGCCAAGATGGTTCAGAGCTATAAAGACTGGGCTGAAAAGTTAACCTTCACACTTTGGGGATATAGAACTACGATCAGAATCTCTACGGGGGCAACACCATTGTCTCTGGTATATGGAATTGAAGCAGTCATGCCGGTTGAAATTGAGTTGAAGTCTTTGAGGGTAGTCATGGAAGCCGAGATTCCAGAGACAGAATGGGCGCAACAGCGTTTGTCACAGCTAAATTTGCTAGATGAAGATAGGTTGCGGGCCTATTACCACAATCAAGTTTATCAGAAAAGGTTGGCTCGGTCGTTTGGAAAGAAAGTACGAAAGCACCCGTTGAAGGAGGGGGATTTGGTGTTTAAGATGATGAGGCTGGGAGTGCCGGACATACGCGGAAAATTCAGGCCCACCTGGGATGGTCCGTTCTATTTTGAAGAAGCTGCTAACAAAAGGAGCAACAATTTTTGCAGACAGTGATGGGAATGAGTTCAAGGACCCGGTCAATGTCGATAGACTTAAAAGGTTCCATGGCTAAAGACCAAAAATAAAAAGAAGAGAATAAATGCCCCGCGGTTCGAAAACCGAAAAAAGGCAGCCTTGCTAAAATTGGGCGCCCTGTCAGGGTGAAAACTGAAAAAAGGCATCCTGGGCAAAAATTAAGGTCCAAGAGAAAATATTCAATCAAGAAAACCCGAGAGGGCGGATTGATAACAGGAGTTTGATACTGACAAAATCCACTCCAAGATTAGGTGTAGTCATAAGCTTTTTGAATTCTTGTCAAATGAAAATCATGCATGATGAAATCATATAGAAATGTACACAATTGTGCAAGGAATAAAAAGAATATATTTTCATTGATCTTTTAGTTCTGTCTTAAAAAGAGATATACCAATTGTTCATCTAATGATTATTGCTCAGTAACTTCATCGGATATATGCTATTTACTCTTAATAGAAGCTTTGATGATAACCTTCTCTGAATTAAAAAAAAAAGCCGTTAGAGATGAAAACCGTAACTGGCTCTTTAAGCAAAAGTTAGGCCAAAGGGCAGGGTGAAAACCTGGAAACAGGCAGTCTGCCCTAAAAAAAAAAAATATATATATATATATATATATATATATATATATATATATATATATATATATATATATATAATGAGATAAACAAAAGCCGCTGGATTGGGTTGGGTCCATTCCAGGCAAAAATTAGGCAAAGGGTTATGTGAAAATCCCTTAAGGGACGCATTTCCCGCAAAGAAAAGCTAGTGTGAAAATCCACAAGGGACGCACTACCTTTAAAACAATGCCTGGAGCGATAAGGTGGCATTATTTCAGATGATTCTCTTTCAACCAGATAACATACAACACAGAACATGAATCAGAATCCCAGGTAAGGGATCATTGACCGGGGGGCAAAGGATGTACACCGGAGGTCTCTTTCAGAAAACTTATCGACGATCCTCAGGATTCCGGGGGCATGGTAGAGCAGGCAAGCTATAGCCTCAACAAACCTTGGACCACCTTGGGCATGGTCTATACATTTTTGCAAGCATTTGCATTCCATATCATACACACATGATTTCTTGTATATTTCTACACATACAATCTAGCAGGAGAAATCGGCGGGGAACACCAACAAGAGCAGAGTAACGACACCAGTCCAAATGTTCAAAGGGGCACAAATACAAATTCATAGAGGTTAGCACGATGGAGGCACTACCCACAAGAGGTTAGCACGACCACGACACTACCAATTCACAGCGGTTAGCACGATGGCGGCATTACCCACAAGAGGTTAGCATGACCACGGCACTACCAATTCACAGAGGTTAGCACGATGGCGGCACTACCCACAAGAGGTTAGCACGACCACGGCACTACCAATTCACAGCGATTAGCACGATGGCGGCACTACCCACAAGAGGTTAGCACGACCACGGCACTACATATTCACAGAGGTTAGCACGATGGCGGCACTACCCACAAGAGGTTAGTACGACCACGGCATTACCAATTCACAGCGGTTAGCACGATGGCGGCACTGCCCACAAGAGGTTAGCACGACAACGGCACTACCAATTCACAGCAGTCAGCACGATGGCGACACTACCCACAAGAGGTTAGCACGACCTCGGCACCACCAGTCACAACAAAAAGACAGCCTGCCTATAACACGGCAACAGCTATCATCATAACTCCATCCAGCAGGAAGGTCGCCGCTTCAGGTACGCGCTTCTTTCCTTTTCCTGAATTTTGGCACGCCTAGGCACCCATGCACTAGCCTCCCCAAAATTGGGGGCAACTGTAGAAGCCGGGTCCCGAGTAGCCTTGATCAGGATTACCTGATGATGAAATTTAGCTATGCCGGCTTATAGGCAAAAAGATTGGAGCTTGGAAGAGATTTTCCTTGTCGTTTGTTTTTCTCGAAAATGAGTAAAAGTGTATTTTAAAAATATTTTTAAAATTATTGTGGAGAAGAAAAAGTGTGTTTTAGGTTGAGGATATTTTATATAAAAATTTAAAATTTAAAAAAAAAGGAAGATAAAATAAAATAAAAAAGTGGGAAAAGATAGCGACTAAAGGGCGACGGCCAGGGCCGTCGCAAATGTACGTGCGCGGAATGCTGCGGAGCGCGCGCTCCGCGAGAGCGACGCCCTGGGCGTTGGTCGCTCCATGCGAGCGACGCCTTGGGCATCGCTTGTCGTGAGCGGAAACATGCGGAGTGACGCCGATTTTCGGCGGTTTTGCCCTTTTTTTGCCCCATTTCACCAATTTTCGACCCCCACTGGATTTTTAACCGTTTTTGGACGGTTTTGGGTGGTTTTTGAGTAGTTTTTGAGGGTTAAAAGTGTAGAAAAAATTCAGGAACAGAGGGAGGACGAATTAAAAAGATTTTAGAGAGAAAAAACTGAATTTTGGAGCTTTTTAGTTTAGAGAAAAAAATCAATTTTACACACTGGTTTCCAAGGGTTATTTTTCAAGTTTCCAAGCTATTTTTCAAGGATTTTCACAAGAGAAAGACAAGGAATTCAATACCTCTACCTTCAATTCTTCAGGATTAAATTTGAGGGTAATTATTCATGGCTTAACTCCTTAATTCTCTTGTTGATTTTAATTATTTTTGTTTCCAATTAACTTTTAAAAATGTAAATCCTTTTAGTCCTCATAATTTTCTTCTTGTTTTATTTTTAATTGTTTATATAACAAGTTATTGTGTGTGCATGCATGTAGAATTATTGTGGAAAACCTAGGATATGTATCCACCATTGGGCATTTTAATGCTCAGCGCGTAAGTGTCATTGCGCGCAGGTTATAATAAATTTTTAATGTGGCCGAAGATATAGTATCGTCTGAACGAGGATATTGATAGAAAGGATTGATGTTTGGCATGGCATGTATACGATCGCGAAAGAGGTACAAGGTATATGGTATTATCCTGTCAAGTGTGTTGGTGTAAATGTTTCTTCTTGCTGTGTCTGAATGTTATTGTTGAAAAAAAAAATATTTCCTACAATGCAGTGCAGTGCTTGTCAGTTCAGTGCTGTGACATCCGGTATCCGTATAGTTTATGGGTATAAGAGTGTTACAAAAGAGGACAAAATAACCATAAAGAATGAAATCCAAAATGAGTAAATTAAAGAACCATGTAAATGACAAAATAAGCCATAAAGAATGGAAGCTTAAAATGAATAAACTACAAATCACGTGAATGGTTTTGCTAAAGGACAAAAGATGGCCCAAAGTAAGAAAAATACAATGAAAAAAAGGGAAATGTGAAGATGAGAAAAGGGAGTATCAGTGCACGACTTGTGAATGAATTTCACGACTCGTGAACGTCACTCATGACTCGTGAATGGTGTGCACGAGTCATGCATAGCATTCACGACTCGTGAATGTGGTGCACAAGACGTGCAATACGTTCACGAGTCATGAATGAATTTCACAAGTCGTATGGTCCGATTGGGAACAGGGGGAGATTCTGACACTTCTAATCGGGAACAAGGGAACACACGATTTAAGGAAAAACAAGAACAAAATCTGATTGGCAATCAAAAATCAATGAAAATAAAATCACAACTCAAAAACCCAGGAAAACAGAGGTGGACAGAGGAAGTTCATCAGACCAACGAACAGATATAAAACCATGCAATAAACATGCTAACTTAATCATAATGACAATGTACATGCAATGAACAGATTAAATGAATCAAACAACAAATATATACAATATACACAAAGCACAAAATCTACTGATGAAATCAAATGAGAAAAAGAAAGAAAAGAAAAAATAAGAGAAAGAAAGAAGAAGCAAAGATCCCAGTATTTACCCTCAGAATTTGACGTTTGATGTGCAAATGATGAAATGCTAGCTTCCTGGATTCAAGAATAAATTTCCAACATTTTTTGGAAAATCAAAATCCTTCTTTCTGTCAAAACCTTCTCTCTCTTTTCTCTGATCTCTATCTCTTTTTCTATGTTTTTTCGTTCTCCTCCTTACCCCCTCCTCTAGTTTAATATCTCAGACCAGAATATATGGTTTCCCACAAAATCCCACGTAAACCCATATTTTCGAAACCAACTTTCCATGAAAAACGGAAGAAAGCGGGAACGTGTGAGGCAGAGAGGCATGTGAACTCCCTCACTCACGTAAGGCTGGGCCTCACGTAAGTGAGATGGGCGTCACTAACTGAAGGCCCCCCATCTCAAGTTAGTGAGATGGGTCTCACTGCCCAAGCCCAAAAAAATTTTTTTTAAAGCGAAAAACATTTTTTCGAGGAAGCCATCACTTCTATTTGCTTCTTGCCCGCGAATAGGCATCATTTTCATCATTGGGTAACTTCGGTCTGGGCTGCCTCAGGACCCGGTGTCTACAATATAAAAGATGGGTGCTAAGCCCTACAGTTGGTAACAGGACTCATCGAGTTAGGCATCTGACCGGTGAGAGCAGTAATAGAGCATAGTTCAGATTTGTACGCATTTTAAGCAATGTGTTTCTTTTTAAAATAGAACTAGAAAATAATGTAAATAAATAAATTCAGTTTTATTTCTTTTTGCAAAATTGTGTACATTTCAGTATGATTTCACTATACATGATCATCATTTAGCGCCAATTCAAAATGCAAAACTACATTCATTCCTAGAACAGATCTTGATAGCATCAAACTCCTATTACCAATCAGCTCTCTCGGGTTTTCTTGATTGGACATTTTCTCTTAAGCCTCTAATTTTTGCTCAAGATGCCTTTTTTCGATTTTCATCCTGGCGAGGTGCCCAATTTTAGCAAGGCCGCCTTTTTTCGATTTTTGACTTCCCAGGTTGCCGCTCCTTTTGACAACAGCTTTTTGAGGATGAAAGGACCTTCCTACATCAGTCTGAACTTACCACTTATATCCGTTGCACCTAGTCTCATTTGCTTGAAGACCAAATCTCCTTCCTTCAATGGGTGTTTTTTGACCTTCTTTTAGATCGACCTGGCAAGCCTTTAATGATAAATTTGATTGTGATAATAGGCTCTCAACCTGCTCTCATTCAATATATTCAGATGTTACAACCGCAGCTGTGCCCATTCAACCTCCGAAATTTAAGCCTCCAAAACTACCCTCAATGATTTGAGCTCTATTTCAACCGACAATACCGCTTCCATCCCATACACCAAAGAATACGGCGTGGCTTCTGTGGAAGTCCTGACAGTAGTCCTATAACCCAAAGTGCAAAAGGCAACTTTTCTTCCCAATCTTTATAATTCTGAACCATTTTGGCCAGGATTTTCTTGACATTCTTATTGGCAGCTTCCACCGCCCCATTGGCTTGTGGGCGATACGGGGATGACTTATGATGCTCGATGCTATATTTCTGAAGCAACTTCTTAGTTTCAGCCATGAATTTCACCTCATTATCAAACACCACATGATGTGGGAGGCCATATCTATATATCACGCTCTTGTCGGGGAACTTAGCCATATCCTGAGCATCAACCTTTTTAAAAGGTTCAGCCTCCACCAATTTAGTAAAATAGTTGATAGCGACTATGATGAATCTATGTCCATTAGAGGCTATGGGGTGTATCTCTCCGATGATGTCGATCCCCCAAGCTGCCAACGGCCAGGGTGATGTCAGGTTGTGTAGTTCTAAAACTGGTAAATGCCTCAGATCTACATACTATTGGCACAGTTGACACTGCTTTACGTACTTTGAGCAGTCCGTATCCATTGTGAGCTAATAGAACCCTTGCCTCATGATCTTCTTAGCTAGCATTAACCCGTTCATGTAGGCCCTATAGATTCCGGCATGGGTTTCTTCCATAACTTTCTTTGCCTCTTTCTCACCCAGACACCTCAATTGTATGCCGTCAGCCTATCATTTATACAATACCCCATCTATATAGGTAAATTGGGTGGATAGCCTACGTATCAGCTGCTGGTCCTTTTTCATGGCCTCTTTGGGGAATATCATCCGCTCTAGGTAGTTCTTGATGTTAGTATACCATGGTTTCCCATCATCCGTCTCAACTTCCATGACCGCACTAGATTTGAAGCTAGGCCTTTCAGAACTGGAGATTAAAATGGGCTTCATAGCTTCTCTATCTAGATTATCCCGCATCGATACCAATGTCACCAGCGCATTAGCCAACTGATTTTTATCTCTCAGAACGAAGTGAAAGGTGCATGTCTCAAACTGACTACTCAACTTTCTTAAGTGTTCCACATACAGCATCAATCGTTCCTCTTTTTTGACCCATTCTCCCCTGACCTGATAGATCACCAAGGATGAATCGCCATATATCTCTGCATTCCTCACACCCAAGGCCAATAAGGCTTCTACTCCAAAGGTGCAAGCTTTATATTTGGCTTCATTATTAGTGGCCTTGTACCTCAGCTTTTTAGCTAAAGGAAGTCTTTCACCTTCTGGGGTTGTAAGAACGATTCCTACTCCTGCCCCTCTTCTGTTAGTTGCTCCATCAAAATGTAGCTGCCATCCTTGTATTGTGATAGCTGTGACATCTTCATCTGGGAAATTTAACGCATGTGAATCTCCTTGAATAGGGTGTTTAGCTAAAAACTCTGCTACTGCGCGCCCCTTAATGGTCTTCCGAGTGATGTACTCAATGTCAAATTCTTGCAATAACAACAACCATCTCCCTATTTTCCCTAACAAGGATGGAGCCTCCTGTAGGTATCTAAGAGGATTTTGTTTCGCAAATGCTTGTACCTTGTAAGAGTGGAAATAGTGTCTCAACTTTTTAGAGGTCCAGATTACCGCAAGGTAAACCTTTTCCACTTTTGCATACTTAACCTCATAGGAAAGGAACTTCTTACTAAGGTAATAGACTGCAAACTCCACTCTAAACTCATCCTCCTGAGCCATCATGGCACCTACAGAGCTAGTTTCTATAGTTAAATACAAAATAAGAGACTTGACTGGCTGAGGTGGCCTTAGAACTAGGGAGTTTAGTAAATATTCTCTAATAGTGTCGAAAGCTTGCTAGCAATCTTCATTCCATACTACAGGTTGGTTTTTTTTGAGCAACCTAAATATCGGCTCACAAAGTGAAGTAAGTTTGGGGATGAACCCGCTAATGTACTACAAGTTACCCAAAAAGTTTCTGACATCTTTTTCCTTCTGAGTCACTGGCATTTCTCTGATAGCCTTGACCTTGTCCGGGTCGATCTTGATCCCTCTCTGGCTGCCTACATGTCCTAACAATTTCCCTGAAGTTACACCGAAAATGCATTTCTTAGGGTTTAATTGCAGATTATACTTATCGATCCTCTGAAAGAACTTTTCCAAAGCCTCAAAATGACCTTCTCTGGTTGCTGACTTTATCATCATGTCGTCCACGTACACTTCTACCTCTTTGTGGATCAAGTCATCTAGGATTCTTGTTGCCATTCTCTGATAAGTTGCTCCTACATTTTTAACCTAAATGTACCCCACTCAGTGATGAAGGCTGTCTTGATTCGATTGACTATTCTATTAATAATCTTATTGTAGCTAGCATAACCATCTACAAAGCTGTACATCATGCAAGCAGTTGCACTGTCTACAAATACGTCGATGTGAGGCAGTGGAAAGTCATCTTTCGGACAAGCTTTGTTCAAATCTCGATAATCCACACACACGCATACTTTGCCATTCTTCTTTGCTACCGGGATGACATTGGCCAACCAGGTCGGATATTGCACTTCAATCAAGAACTTGGCCTCGATCTGTTTGTGGATCTCTTCTTTCACTTTCTCAGCCCATTCTGGTCTAAGTCTCCTAAGCTTCTGTTTGACTGGCTTGTAGTCAGGGTATGTTGGGATGGCATGTTCTGTAATTTTGCGATCGACTCCTGGCATATTTTTATAGGTTCAGGCACAAAATTGTTTGTGTTTTTCTTAAAATTCACTCAAATTTTGACCTCTCATCAGGAGTTATATTAGATGCTATTAAGATTTTTTTTGGGTTTTTCGAAGTTCCAAGGTTAAATGGAGTGGCATCTGTTGAATCGATGTCAAATATAAATGAATCATGATCATGATTATGCATAATAAAATCATCAGAAACATCGCACAAGTAAGCAAAATTTTTCATGTTATTAATGGATCTAGAAATGTCATCAACATTATTAAAAAGTTCAGGTGTATAAAGAAAATCTAAGCTATCTTCTTCTTCTTTCTTAGCCGACGCAGGTGTTATAGCTGACAACAGTGAATCAAACGGGCATTTCGGAGGCACTGCAACAACCCCCTGTATGGCTTTACTCTATTTCCCTGCAGCTTCATCTTCTATCTTCTCTTTCCCTTTTGCTCGGGTAGCCACCATCCTCTTGGTGATAATCTCTTCGGGCGATTCTCGGTCCCTGATGGTCTCCTTGGTCATGATTTCCTCATCCCAAAAACCCTTTGCTGGCTTGATCAATCTAAGGTCCCAATCAAAGACATCATTGAAGACCTCGAAACCTGTCACAATTATCCCATCAACCCACTGAGGTTCTACTTCCCCTGTATAAGCACATGCTGAAACTGCTGGCACAAAACTTTCCTTGATATAGGGGATCTCATCTACTGACTTCTTACCCCTCTTCACAACACTTTTATACCTAAGCAACTCCTATCTGTGACACGTGCCAGAACCTAGCAAAGGCCCTCGCTGAACCTGCTTTTAGGATTCGACGGATTGATCCGCATATTTTATGATCTTGGGCATCATGAGTCATTTTGGATGCCTCCATCCCAATAGAACACTGGAAAGGATCATCTAGCCTCATGATGCCTTTAGGCACCTTGAGGTATTTTGGAGTCATCACACAATTTACAAAAAACTAAGAAAGGTCTCTAACCTCAGTTGGTGTAAACCAGAAATGTTGTTCGAAACTTCACTCTTATTAATGACTTAAGTCAAGTTTATAAATGAGTTTTTAAGTAATCAAAATTCAATCCCTCATCTCACGTGATCATACAATAAATTTAAAGCGCATTAATTCACATAGAAAAGCGATAAATAAAGCAGTAAATAAATTACAAAATAGAAATTGGGAAAGAACAATCCCCCAATAAATAATAGAAATAAATAAGGAAAAATAGGACAGAACAATGCCCCAAAAATAAAAAGAATATAAATAAATAAATAAAACTTGCTCAAAATAAATAAGTAAATAAACATATGAAGAAAATTAAAATACAACATACATAAATCGGCTCATGAATATTAGGAACATTGGTTCCTTTTTATTTATTAGAAAAATTGGAGAACTATTTTTAGGATATTGATTGAAAAAAATCGGGATGAGTAATCCCATTTTATGAAAATTAGTTCTCCATTTCAAAGTGAGATTTTATTAGTTAGAATAGGACATTGGTCCATTTTATTAAGAAAAATTGACAAGTTATTAATTATTAAAAACTGTGACTTTCTATAATACGGATAATAAAAAGAATAAATTTTACACAACACATAAAAATAATAATAATAATAGCAAGAAATACAACAATTAAAATGCAAACCCTAAATTTGAAGGCCTCCAATCTCCGATCCTCCGACCCGAGTACGAACATAACTCGCAAAGATAAATAATTTTGAGACAAATAAAACAATGAATAAAATGATTAGTAAAATAAATTATATAATTAACGAATAAATAAATTAATTGAATAAAATAATCCATCAAAATGGTTAATACATCAATCAAATAATAATCAATTAAACTAATTAAATATAAACAAATAAATAAATAAAGATAAAAATAATTGCATTAAAGAAAGAAATAAAAAAAATAAAAAATAAAAGAAGCAAAGATGGCATGCAGCAAATTAAGGGAAGCAAGAGAAAACGGGACAGTGAAGAAAACACGGCTGTGTTTTCTTATGAAACACAACTGTGTTTCCCCAACAAGGCGCCGGGCAGTGTAGAAACACAGCTATATAGGAAAATGCTGATTTTATTTCGAAAAAAAAAACTTAAAAACCACAAACCCAAATCACAACAAACAGGCATACAAATGAATTAACAACCAATAATGGCATTAATAATTTAGACAGAAATTAAATAGACAGAACAAAAAAGCGAAGAAACGGACAGAGGAGAAAGGGCAACGCACGACTCGTGCGTCTCTTGCACGAGTAGTGCAAGAGGCTCACGAGTCGTGAGCATCTTGCACGACTCGTGCGAGACGTTCACGACTCGTGAACATCTTGCACGACTCGGACAGATAACAAGGGAGCACAGGCGGCAAGAAAAGAAAAGTCACGACTCGAACGCACGCTCACGACTCGGACGAAACGAAGGGATGATCAGAAAAATGTAAAAATCGGGATGAACAGAGTAATTTTAACATATTGAATAAACATGGCATTAATCCATCAAAATATGCATAAAATAACAACAAACATGCCGATTAAGCATAATAAATATTTTAAGCTCATGTCTGATGATAAACAACAACAAACATGTGATGTACAGATCAATGAAACAAAAATGAAAAAAACAGAGTATATACAAATGAAGAACATTGTAAAACCAAAGCAAGAAGATGAAAGAAGAAAGAAAGAAATGGTTACCCTATTATTTACCCTCAGATATTGAATTCAGATCAACAGATGAATAAGCTTTGGTTTCCTCGTTAGTTTGCTTGAGAATGCTTTAAAAAACCAAAAATGTTTTCTCCTTTCAAAACTTTTCGTCTCTCTGTGCTTTTTTTTCTTCTTCGTTTAATCCTTTTTTTCTCCCTTCTTTCAATTTTTCACTTTTCTTTTTATCTCTCAGACATCCCTTCTGTGATTTTTTCACCAAACCACCTATCAACCCATGCTTTCAAAACCAATCCCACTGAAAAACCGGAAGAGGGACGTGCTGGAGGGAAAAGAGATAGGTGAGACTTTCATCTCACGTCAGTGAGGCTGCCATTTCACTTAGCGAGATGGGCCTCACTAACCAAGTCTCCAGGAAACGGACCACTAAAAAAAATATATAATTTTTTTAAATAAAAATGGAAAACATATTTTTCGAGAAAACCATCACTTCGATCTATGTTTTACTTGCAAACAGGTATTATTTTCATCATTGGGTAACTTCGATCTAGGCTACCTCAGGACCCGGTGTCTATAGTTGCCCCCAGTTTTGGGGAACGTAATGCCTGGGTGTCTAAGTGAGCCAAAACTAAAAGGAAGAGACGCATACCTGAGGCAGCTGTCTTTTTGAACTGGGTGATGCTACTGTGGTGGTTGTCGTCGTGTTGTCAGCATGTTGTTCTTTATTGAAGCGGTAGTGCCATGATCGTGCAAACCTTCCGTAGAATAGTAGTGCTGGCATTGTGCAAACCTTTCTGAAGTGGTAGTGCTGTGGTCGTGCAAACCCTCCGTCGAGCGGTAGTGCCGGCATTGTGCAAACCCTTCTGAGATTTGAAGCAGTAGTACTATGGTCATGCAAACCTTTCATAGAATGGTAGTGCCGCCATCGTGCAAACTGTCTTTGAAGTGGTGCCCCCTGAGAGGTCTTTGGTTGAATGTGCCCCCTGAGAGGTCTTGGGTTAAACTGCCCCCTGAGAGGTCTTTGGTTGACTGCCACCTGAGAGGTCTTTGGTTTATTGCCCCCTGAGAAGTCTTTGGTTGATTGTTTTGATTTGATGTTTGGACTGATGTCATCGCTCGCCTTTTGTTGGTGTTCGCATCGAATCTTTCTTACTGCAAAATTGGAAAACCAAATATGTAGGAAAAATGGTGAGTATGCAAGTGTAATGCATGGGTTATGCAGGAATGCAGGATAAGAATTCGTCTGGGTGGATTTGGATGTGACAATCGGGCTGGGCTCAGCTTGCCGTAGGATCGATGCCCTTTGGGATTGCTTTTGAATTTCATGCCTTTGGGGATTATGAGGTTCTCCTCTGATACCAGTAGTAATTCTTTTAAGGTTGTGCGTCCCTTGTGGATTCTCACACTAGCTTTTCTTAGCAGGAAATGCGTCCTTTCGGATTTTCACATAAGCCTGTGCCTTATTTTTTTACCGGGAATGGACCCAACCCAATCCAGCGGCTTTTATCCATTTTATTTTTCATAGGACAGACTGTCTGTTCCTAGGTTTTCACCCTGCCCTTTGGCCTAACTTTTGCTTAGAGCGCCAGTCATAGTTTTCATCTCTAATGACCATTTTTTTTAATAGGAAGAGTTAACTAAAATGCCCAAGTGGATAGAACACCAGAGGGAACATAGTACCAATGTGCTGATTCTATGCCGAAATCAGAGAACTTTGTGTATATAAGATGAACTGCTCTGGTCACCTCAATAACATTGCATAGATGCATATATTTCAATTTGATTTCATAACACATGATCATTATTTGTCATTAATCTCCAAAAAAACACAAAACCTCATCTAATATCGGGATGGATCTTTAAAGCATCAAACTCTTGTTATCAATCAGCCCTCTTGGTTTTTATGTTAGAATATTTTCTTTCAGCTCTTAATTCTTTCCTTTGAACATAGATTCTAGAAGCAACGTTGGGGACGAGACTTAACTCGAATGCATGATTGCACTCATGGCTCCCCACTTGAAGCTCAAGAAACACCATAGGACTCTTCTTATGTACCAAACCTTATTAGAAGGTCATCTCCGCTAATTGTATAAGATTGAACCAAAAATCAAGAGGTCTTACTTTGGTTGCAACGTTAGGCTTAGGTAGATGGCTGTTAATGAAGGATCAGGTCGCTAGAGAAAAATGACCGCAATATTTACTGCCCCCTGAGCGGTCTTAGGATGATTGCCCCCTGAGAGGTCTTGGTTGATTGCCCCCTGAGAGGTCTTTGGTTGACTGCCCCCTGAGAGGTCTTGGCTTGATTTGCCCCCTGAGAGGTCTTGGGTTAAACTGCCCCCTGAGAGGTCTTTGGTTGACTGCCCCCTGAGAGGTCTTCGGTTGATTGCACCCTAAGAGGTCTTTGGTTGATTATTTGGATTTATGTCGTCGCTCGCCTTTTGTCGGCATCCGCATCGAATCTTTCTTACTGCAAAACTGGAAAACCAAATATGCAAGAAAAAATGGTGAGTATGCAAGTGTAATGCATGGATTATGCAGGAATGTAGGATAAGAATTCGTCTGAGTGGATTTGGATGCGACAGTCGAGCTGGGCTCAGCTTGCCGTAGGATCGATGCCGTTTGGGATTGCTTTTAAATTTCATGCCTTTGGGGATTATGAGGTTCTCCTCTGATACCAGTAGACATTCTTTTAAGGTAGTGCGTCCCTTGTGGATTTTCACACTAGCTTTTCTTAGCGAGAAATATGTCCTTTCGGATTTCACATAACCCTGTGCCTTATCTTTTTGCCGGGAATGGACCCAACCCAATCCAGTGGCTTTTATCCATTTTATTCTTTATAGGACAGACTGCCTGTTCCCAGGTTTTCACCTTGTCCTTTGGCCTAACTTTTGCTTAGAGCGCCAGTTATGGTTTTCATCTCTAACGGCCATTTTTTTTATAACAGGAAGAGTTGACTGAAATGCCCGAGTGGATAGAACACCGGAGGGAAGATAGTACCAATGCACTGATTCTATACCGGAATAAGATAACTTTGTGTATCCAAGATGAACTGCTTTGGTCTCCTCAATAACATTGCATAGATGCATATATTTCAATTTGATTTTATAACACATGATCATTATTTATCATTAATCTCTAAAAAACACAAAACCTCATCTAATCTCGGGATGGATCTTGAAAGCATCAAACTCTTGTTATCAATCAGCCCTCTTGGTTTTTATGTTAGAATATTTTCTTTCAGCTCTTAATTCTTTCCTTTGAACATAGATTCTTGATGCAACATCGGGGACGAGACTTAACTCAAATGCATGAATGCACTCGTGGCTCCCCGCTTGAAGCTCAAGAAACACCATAGGCCTCTTCTTACGTACCAAACCTTATTAGAAGCTTATTTCCACTAATTGGACAAGACTAAACCAAGAATCAAGAGGTCTTACTTTGGTTGCAACGTTAGGCTTAGGTGGATGGCTGTCAAAGAAGGATCGGGTCGCTAGAGAAAAATGACTGCAATATTTACTCGTCTGATTGGTGAACCATTCTCAGCTCAGTTGCGTATACAAAAGTATTCTTGAATTTGGGCTCGATAACATTTTAGCTCATCAGGATCAGAATAACAATTAAAAAGGTAATCGTTGAAACCTGATAAGTGGTTACTATCTTGAGCTCTATTTTTATTTTATTATCTTTATTTTTTGCTTCATTTTTTTTTCGAGCTCAAGTCTTTTGTGCATGGCTAAAACCCTTTTCTCGAAATGTAAACTTATCCTTATAAGGGCAATTTTTGATAACATAAAAAAATTGTCAATGATGTACATCCATTCTTACTAGAGCGGCCATTTTTCTAAGGGGAGGTAAAAATTATTTTAGGCAAAGGGTAGTTTCAACATGTGTAACAACAAAATCGGTACGCATTTAGCATACCAGCATAAAGGCTCAACGGGCCAGCAAGCGATTGCGAAATAAAGGTAGAAAATAGTCATTTAGAAAGCTATTCAAAGAAGAGCTGTCTAAATAATTTTTTAGGTTCCGTCTTATCCAAGGATCGCTTTGACGGGTAATCAGAAAGGTTCTAGTGCTCTTAGTGAGTTTCCATCCAATCCCCTAATTGCAACTAGTTTTTCTTTCTTTTATTTATTTTCTCTCTGAATTTTCCTCTCTACAGGAGTTATATTAAATGCTATCAAGATTTTCTCTGGGTTTTCCAAAGTTCCAAGATTAAATGCAATCGTATTTAATTGACTTAATGTCAAAAAATGAATGTACTGTGATCATGAGAAATGAAATCATCAGAAACATTACACAAATAAGTAAAATTTGTCATCATATTAAACTAACCAAACTGTTGTAAGAAGTTCTTAAAATAAAAAGAAACAAAGCATCTAAAACATTATCTTCTGCATAGGTGCTATAGTCAATGGTCCATTATCATTCATGAGAACCGTCGTCTTTCCCTGCTTAGGTACTCAATTTGTCTTCCTCTCCTTCTTTCGCTCTTCTTGGTCAGAGATCTGCTTGCTATCAATGAGATCTTGTATCAGCTTCTTAAAAACTCATGACAAGGATCTACCAAAATAAGAATAGTGCCTTTGATTCATTTTCGTGGTTGGCACTCCCGTCCTATTAACATTGCCCTTACTATTGTTGCGAATACCCGGGTTTTCATTTTTTAGAGCATGCAACCTCACTGTATCTCCACCCTATTCAGGCGCAATGTCCCATTCTAGAGTAGATCCCATATCTCCTCTTTGCTTGACTAGTGAAACAAGTGTAACCTTGTCTTTGGGCTTGGGAGTAAAAGGAGACATCACGGTCATCGCCGTATAGGCTTTCTTGACAGTGCTCGGCCCAACTTGGTTAAGGGTAATTGCCATAAGCTGAGCCTGAAGAACTAGCACCATGGCATCCATCCTTTCCTTAATAGTGGCTAATAACCTCTTTTCGAGCTCTTCAAGCCTTCCATCTATCTCTTGGGCAATTAAGGCGCGAGTCTCTTCAATCTATCGCAAAGAATTTGCCATTCTTAAAATTTTTGAATTTTTATTAATGCCCTTGATCTTGATCCTGATCCTAACACCAGACAAAAGGTCCTCTAACAGTGATTATCGGAACCTCAAAACCACTCGGACAAATGGTCTATAGTGGCCTCTAAATTAAGGAGTTAGAATGATGCATGAATTTCATGTAATGTATGATCGTGATATGCAGATGGTTCTCGATGAGTGAAAGATCAATATATTGCAATGTCACAATGTGATGTATATATATATAAAAAAATTGAACATAGGGTGATATGTACATGTGGAAAATAATAATATGCAGATGAAAGGATATGTACACAGGCAACATGAGAGAACATATATTATATACATATATATATATATATATATATATATATATATATATATTTATTTATTTTTATTTTATTATTTTTTTTCGACATGTATGAATGACATGTAATGCACAAACATGCTGTGCAGCATTAACAACTACATATAAGCAGATAGATCCTTCCAACCTTATTTCTCCCACACATGGGGTTGTGCGGCTTCTTTCCTAGGTGGGCTTCATCCAAGGGTTAACAGGGAACCCATTGGACACGTATAATGCACGGTGAGAAATCGACAACATAACAACTCTTGCCTAATGTACATTCGTATGGGTGTTTGGCCATTATGTATTTAAATAATACAACTAAATTAAGATGGGCCCACTGGAGCATGAAAACCTTTGATGAAAACCATTTAATTTAATTGATTTTGTTCAATATATGATGGCCCAAATAGCAAGCACGGTATTATGGTACATTTCACATAGTGAAAGTATCTATTTCCTTTACATGAGCTTCGGTCAAAGGTGGTGTTATTTTAGATCTACCCAAGCCTGGTCCCTACCAATGGGTCTAGCTCATCATGAGCATAGCGACCAATCGGGTCTCCATTTAATATACCATTTGATGGTACGAGGCTTGGGCTGGTGATTATCCCGAGCACTTCCCTACAATGAGTGAAAGTAGGGTCATGTTTTGGGAATGCACCTGGGCAAAATGGGGACCAACTATCATAATTCTAAGACTCTAATGGATGCAATGCAATTTCGATTAGAAATGGAATTTTTGATTCTTAATAACTCAATTATAATTTTAACTTAAGTCACTTTCAAAGCGAATTTTCGATCACTGTCCAAAGCGGAGTGGCCACTGTGACGCGCGTCGAACCTAGCAAAGGCCCTTGCTGAACCCGCCCTTTGGAGATCGAGGGATTGGTCCGCGTCTTTTATGATCTTGGGCATCATGAGTTATTTTGGATGCCTGCTTCCCAATAGAACACTGGAAAGGACCATCTAGCCTCAGGACGTCTTTAGGCACCTTGAGGTATTTTAGAGTCGCCACCGAATTTACAAGAAATTGGGAAAGGTCTCTAACCTCAATTTGTCTAAACCAGAGATGGTGTTCGGAACTTCACTCTTATTAAGGACTTAAGTTAAGTTTATAAATGAGTTTTTATGTAATCAAAATTCCATCCCTCATCTCACGCGATCATACAATAAATTTAAAGTGCATTCATTCACATAGGAAAGCAATAAATAAAGCAATAAATAAATTACAAAATAGAAATTGTGACAGAACAATCCCCCAATAAATAATAGAAATAAATAAAGAAAAATGGGATAGAACAATCCCCCAAAAATAAAAACAATATAAGCAAATAAAACTTGCTCAAAATAAACAAGTAAATAAACATATGAAGAAAATAAAAATACAACATACATAAATCGGGTCATGAATTTTAGGAACATTGGTTCCTTTTTATTTATTAGAAAAATTGGAGAACTATTTTTAGGATATTGATTGGAAAAAATCGGGATGAGTGATCCCATTTTATGAAAATTAGTTCTCCATTTGAAAGTGAGATTTTATTGGTTAGAATAGGACATTGGTCCAATTTATTAAGAAAATTTGACAGGTTATTAATTATTAAAAAACGTGACTTTTTATAATATGGATAAATAAAAAGAATACATTTCACACAACAAATAAAAATAATAATAATAGTAAGAAATATAACAATTGAAATGCAAACCCTAAATTTGAAGGCCTCCAATCTCCGATCCTCCGACCCGAGTACGAGCGTAACTCGCAAAGATAAATAATTTTCAGACAAATAAAACAAAATGAATAAAATGATTAGTAAAATAAATTAAATAATTAACAAACAAATAAAATAATTGAATAAAATAATCAATCAAAACGGTTAATACATCAATCAAATAATAATCAATTAAACTAATTAAATATAAACAAATAAATAAATAAAGATAAAAATAATTGCATTAAAGAAAGAAATAAAAGAAATAAAAAATAAAAGAAGCAAAGATGGCATGCAGCAAATGAAGGGAAGCAAGAGAAAACGGGACAGTGAAGAAAATGCAGCTGTGTTTTCTTAAGAAACACAGTTGTGTTTCCCCAGTAAGGCACCGGGCAGTGTAGAAACACAGTTGTGTTTTTGCTCTGCCAAGCAAAAACTCACCATTACATAGGAAAACGCTGATTTTAATTCTAAAGAAAAACTAAAAACCACAAACCCAAATCATAACAAACAGGCATACAAAAGAAATTAACAACCAACAATGGCATTAATAATTAAGACAGAAATTAAATAGACAGAATAAAAAAGACAAGGAACGGACAAAGGAGAAGGGGCAGCGTACGACTCATGCGTCTCTTGCAAGAGTCGTGCAAGAGACTCACGAGTCGTGAGCCTCTTGTACGACTTGTGCAAGAGGCTCACGAGTCGTGAACATCTTGCACAAATCGCGCAAGAGGTTCACAAGTCGTGAACATCTCGTACGACTCGGACAGAGAGCAAGGGAGCACAGGCGAGAAGAAAAGAAAAGTCATGACTCAAACGCACGGTCACGACTCGGATGAAACGAAGGGACGATCAGAAAAACGTAAAAACAGGGATGAACAGAGTAATTTTAATAGATTGAATAAACATGGCATTAATCCATCAAAATATGCATAAAACAACAACAAACATGCTCATTAAGCATAATAAATATTTTCAGCTCATGTCTGATGATAAACAACAACAAACATGTGATATACAGATCAATGAAACTAAAATGAAAAAAACAGAGTATATACAAATGAAGAACACTGTAAAACCAAAGCAAGAAGATGAAAGAAGAAAGAAAGAAATGGTTACCCAGTTATTTACCCTTAGATATTGAATTCAGATCAACAGATGAATAAGCTTTGGTTTCCTCTTTAGTTTTCTTGAGAATGCTTTAAAAAACCAAAAATATTTTCTGCTCTCAAAACGTTTCTTCTCTCTGTGTTTTTTTTTCTTCTTCGTTTTCCTTTTCAATCTTTTTTCTTTCAATCCTTTTTTTTCTCAATAATTTTTTCTCCCTTCTTTCAGTTCTTCACTTTTTTTTTATCTCTCAGACATCCCTTATGTGATTTTTTTACCAAACCACCTATCAACCCATACTTTCAAAATCAACTCCCGCTGAAAAACCGAATGAGGGACGTGCTAGAGGGAAAAGAGACAGGTGAGACTTTCATCTCACCTGTGAGATGGGCTTCATGTTAGTGAGGTTGCTCTCACTTAGTGAGATGAGCCTTACTAACCAAGTCTCCAAGAATCGGCCCACTAAAAAAAGTATATAAATTTTTTTTAAATAAAAATGAAAAATATATTTTTCGAGAAAACCATCACTTCCATCTGTGTTTTGCCTGTAAACAGGTATCATTTTCATCATTGCGTAACTTCAGTCTGGGATACCTCAGGACCCGGTGTCTACACTATCCTTCTTGCCTCTTGTAGCGACAGTTGTCGGTAGTCCCTGCGAGTTCTTGCCAAACCTACACCAGGGAGGAAAGACATCCTCTTCATCATGTTTACTACTTGAGGGCTCCCTTCAATGTGTTCTTCCCCGTCTATTACGGCGACATGAAACCCGCTGAAGGGCTATCTGGCAATTTCTAGCACTAAGACGTAACTCTCCCTTCTGGTACTTATCGTCACTACTTGTCCCTCGTGGGGAATCTTAACCATCTGGTGCAAACTGGAAGGCACCCCTCCTAGCTTATGGAACCAGGGCCTGCCTAGGAGGGCTACTAAATTGGCAGGAATGGGAAGGACCACAAATTCCACTTCGGTCTCAATTGGACCCGTCTTGACCACCACCTTGAATGTCCCCGATCCTGCCTCCGAGAATTGTCATAAGCCGTGATCGTCAGATCAAATTTAGTCAACATATCCTCCGATACTCCGAAAGCTGCCATTGCCACCACTGAGCAAACATTGATTGATGAGACATCATCCACCATGACACATGCCGTGTGTTTTTTATTAATCTGAGCCCCTATGTACAGGGGGCGATTATGATTGTGGCCTTCTGCCAGCAAGTTAGCACTCGAAAACAACACATTTTCTACAGCACCTCCCTTTACTATATATAGCAACTCTGTAGGCAAGATGGTTGTGGCCACTGTAGTCTCGCATAAAGCCTCCACAAACTTTTGCCTATACGAGGGAGACTGTCGTAATAGATCCTAGATGGAAATTTGAGCTGGCATCTTTTTCAATTTCCTCATAATCGGATCCTCCTCTAGCTCTTTTTCTTTTTGGACTGCCACGGGATCTTGTGTCCTTTCAATCTCCAGAACCACCCTTCCACTTTGGGTCATGGCTCCAACCTTCTTCTTCCCTCTTTTCTCCTCTTCCTCCTCCGAACCCCACAAGTCGGGAAATCCTTCAACATCATAATTTTGATTTTCATCTCCACTTTCATCAGTGGACCAGCAGTCGATCGTTGCCATGGGAATCCCTTTTTCACTTGCCTCATGAAAGTGCGTGATAGCAACATTGGCACCGAGGCTGTATAAATCTTCTAATACAAACCACTTGGACAAACTGGACCCTATCACAAATACTGGTGGGGGCACATTATTATACCCGGGCTTCTTCTAGTTTCCTCTTTTCTCCGGATCTGTGATCTGCTTAGAGTCGATCAGATCCTAAATTGGATCCCATAATGCGTTGCAATTATCAGGTACATGCCTGCTATGTTGATGATAAGCACAGTGCTCGTCGTCCTTATGCCCTGGCCATCCTTGGGTATAGCTGGTCGGGGTGGTAGAAGCTGCAGTTTCCCCTCCTTCATAAACCTCCTAATTATCCATGAGAGAGACCTCCCCATATTAGAGAAATGCCTTGAACCAGTATTTGTAGCTGAAACCTCAGCCGTCTTCCTTATGGCACTGCTGGAGCTTGTTGGCCTATTTGCCCTCTGGCTGCTTCCGCCATTCTTGACATAACCCTCATTACTTGCCCTTCTCGTGAGGTACTCTCCCTCAGCCTCGATGGCAATATCCTTTAGTGATTCCTAATCCTTTAAACCCTTCTTCTTTAGCCCATCCCTCAGATACGGGCTAGCATTCTTAATGAAGAGCCAGATCTGATCCTAAGTATCTGGCTTTCTCTTTATCTCCATCACCCAGTTTCTCCATCGGGTTAGATACTCATGAAATGACTCACCGAACTTCTATTACAGTAATTCTAAATCCCTCAGTGTGACCTCCATCCTCGTGCTGCAATCATATTGGCTAAGGAATTCTTCTGTTAATAGATCCCAATCCTCTTTAGTTCTTCGATCTAAATTGTCACACCCCGAAATGTACACTAGAAGGATTAGGCGTATTGAGGATGAGTAGTTGTCAAGGTTATGCACATTGAAGAGTTTTTACAATTTAAGAGTCAATGTAAAAGTTCCGATAAGTGTGGCTAATGGAAAATTTATGGATTATGAAATTAGGATTTGATTGGAAGAATAAAATTAGTTAAGTGGTTCAATGTGAAGGATTATTAAGTTATGAATATTAATGTATGAGGTTATGAGAGTTGGAGGATTAAAAAGGAGAATTGGACACAAATATCTAAATTGGACCATTGGGATTGTGACAAGTGGCTAAAGGAAAGAGGAGTATAAAAGAGGAGAGAGAAGGAGAGAAAAGGCAGCAAATCTGCCCTCTCCCTTTCCCATTCTCTCGTTCTCTCTTTTTCTTCCTCTTCTTCATTTTCCTTCTTGTTTCAATACTATGTGATTTCCCTAAGATCTAAACTCAAGATTGATGATGAAGTTAATTAGCTCAAGTGATTTAACTGAAGAGGTTGTTAAGAGAGGTAATATTTAGTTCTGATTCCTTCTATCTACTTTGGTTTGGATTAAACCCTAGATTTATGTTTTGTATATATTTGTGTGTTTTGGATGAGGATTCTTGCATGAGAAAGATCTCGAATGAGTTTGGAAGCCAGAAAGATCATCTAAGAAGCTATTAGGAGCAAAGGAGTTAAGGTTAGGGATTTTTGTTATTTCGATATATATTTGGATTTGGGGTTTTGATTTGATTTTCTTGAAATTTATGGAGTTAAAGTTGTTTAGATATGTTCAAATGTTATCGGTCTTGAGTAATTTGAGTTAAGATACTTTGAATTTGAATTATTAAACCAAAATATATTTTGATTGAGAATTTGAAATTATTTTGGCTGTTAGTAAATTTAGAGATTTTGGTTATGTTAATTGCATGATTTAATTGTATTAATTTGTGTGAAGGTTGGTTTTTATGTTGTTTATGATGAATTGGATGTTTAATATGAGCTATGATGAGTTTTGGATTTGATCGAAAGGTTTGGGTAAGTTTTGAAAGGAAGAAGTTCTACAAATTTTGCTAGAATCTGGAAAATGTGACTGTAACAACCCGGTGGCGGCCGACAGAGGGCTATCCCCGGAACATATTCCGTCGGGCCTTCCCAGCGCGTTGCTCACTAGCCACCGTGTTCCACTCACGATCTTTACACTTCACCTTGTGCATTTTTGTCTTTCGTGGGATTCAAACCAAGGACCTAGGGAATAAGTCCTTAATTCATATATACGATAACAAAATGATATACAAAAAGAATACGGGAGGAGTACAAAACAAAATCAAACTCTACTCCTATATGGCCGACCTGTAGATGTGCAACTCGAACGGAACTACTATCCTGCCACCTACATAAGAAAAGAACCCGTGCTAAGCGATAACGCTTAGTGGGGAGGAATACAGACAAAAGAAGCACTGAATAATATACAAGAAATATCATGCCAAACATGTAAATAAGCATCACTTACCGAGATCACTAATATTTGCAGCAGACAATGTGCACAATGCACAATCACTGAACATTCATAACTAACTTGTCATCATAAGGCATGATTCAGTACACTAGACAAATATATCATGTGAATTCATGCATAGATATGCATATACATCAACTCACTTAATCGGTACATTAACTAAGATCAGAGATATCAAGAACATATTCACAACATCAGGATCACTCAAATATATATATATACATAACACTTCAGAAATCGTAGATATCGAGTATCACAAGATAGCCCGAATTTCATTTGCCATGGATACGGGAACACTATAGGGGAGACCGTAGTCTCGGCACTATCACTAATCAAAACTGGAGACTGAAGTCTCAACAGTATCACTAAGACCCTATAAGCGGGGTCATCACTAAGGCCCAAACGGGGCTAACATAGGTAGCTGCACTCACTATCCCTTTATAAGCATGCTTATCTATCCACTAACATGACACTTCAGGCTCAAATACTCACTCTAAACATATCACTGATGAACACAAGAATAATCAGAATCAAAACACTACCATTTCCTTAATCATTTACACAAATTAGAGCAATAACATATGCAAGACAAGATCCCTAAGACATAGGCCATGCAATAGCACTAAACCATGCAAAGCATTTTAAAGATAAAGTTTGAAAAATATATGGATTACAGGATAATATGCAAATCCCTCATAGCCATTTAACATTTCAAAACCAAAATCTCAAAAGAGAAGGGAGTTACACGGCGCTATGGGTAAGCCTTACCACCGTGTAAGCCACCCCACACGGGGGTAAGGAAAGGCCCTTACCGCTGTGTGACAAGCTAACAAAATAAAGGGGCAGAAACAAGTTACACGACGGTATGCGCTCCCCTTACCGCCGTGTAACATATTACACGACTGTATGGAACGACCTTACCGCCGTGTAGCAGGATGGCAAAGCAGTTCTTCCAAAACAAAATAGGTTTACATGGTGGTATGCCCTCCCGTACCGCCGTGTAAAACACCCAGAATTTTGTAGAAATAACATATGTTACATGCCAAACATTACCCCCAACTCAAATCAATTAAAACCTTAATGCATAAACCTCTAAAATCCCTAAACATATGCAATCTAAAAGTACTCATAGTCATTTATAAACATACATCACACAACTAAATTTCACTCAATGCCATATGCAAAATGCCAAACTCAAATCACTTCACATCATATACAAATCATCACTATAACACTATCATTCTACATCATCATCACTACTCAATGAATGCTTGCATATACTCAAACTCAACACTCAAAATTTCAGAAATAACAACACAAACATACAAACACAATCTAAGTGAGAATGAGACAGACAAACTCCCAAACCTAACAAAAATGCAGCTTCAATTCGTCCACTTAAAGCTCCCACTTTCTCCTTTCCTTTGCTCTTTCTTCTATTCTTCGATTCTTGTGCAAAACCCAGTAAAACACATACTTAATTAATCCCAAACAATAACCTTTCCACAACCAGAAAAACAAAGGAAGAAGAATCATGCCACATGACAGTGATGTGTACTAGGGTGCCACGTGGGCTCTAGGTGGACCAGTAAGAATCAAACACATGGCACGCTGTGGTGTTGACACATGTCGGGTCTAGTGGGAGGCCGCGCGTGAGCGCGTCTACCTCCCTCTCGTCGGCTCATGCAACGTCCTCCGACCACCATTTCAGCTCCGATTTTTGTCAAATAATTTTTTTAAATTATTTCTAATTTTTTTGTCATGTTTTAAAATTTTTTTAATAACTAGAAAATAAATTGTGTATTTTTTGATATTTAAATGTGTTTAATTTCAAAATAAAATATTAAAAATGTGTAGAAAATGTGTTTTCTGCTTTCGAAAATTTTTAAAAAATATTTTGAAAAATTTTTGAGGTTCTGTCCTTACTTATTGATTGAAATGTGTTTCAATCATGTGTATTTATACATGAGGGTATAAAAATTTTCTATATTATGTTACAGAAATATTGAATAAGGACAGTAGGTCTTCCTTAAATTGCACATGGGTTGCTTTAAGAAATGTAAGAGTGCAATCTATAAAGCAACATGAGAATGCAAAGGAAGATTTGAGCTGATAACATTGATGCAATAGTGCATCATAAAGTAAATGTGTGAGAACAAATGCAAGAGTGCATTGGGACTGGTGGTCTGAGTATGGAAATGGAACTTTGGTTAGAGTTGCCAAAAAGGCAAGTGTTGAGAAGCAACACTAAAATTCTATGATGGTGTTGAGAAATGGACGGAGCGCGCATTGTCCATGGCTTCATCAATGGACTTAGGAGTCGCTTGATGAATTGATTAAATCTGTCAAAGATATAATCCTAATAACTAAAAAGATTTTATGAAATTTTGACTTTAATAATAGTTGACATAAGTGTCAATTTGAGTTGACGTTTATTTTTGTTAAATAGGATTTATGTTTCCTATTGATATTTGACATGAGTGTCTTATTTTTGAGATTTTTGGATTTTATTTATTGGTTAAATAAATGCATTTATTTAAAATGATGGCATTTAACTTTATAATAAATGTGTTTATTTTCATTGTTAATTGCCTTACAATATTTTATGAGTAAAATGATTGCATATTTATTAAGTAGAGGCTTAATAAAAATCTCCTCATAAATTTGAGAACTTAATAATCCAATAATTCAGATTTATCGTGCATGAAATTTTAACCCATAAGGTTGGACATTAGGATATAGAGGGTAATTGGTTACTATTAGTAACCTTTTCGAATTTGAGCCTAACAGAAAATTTTACTAGGTTATTATTTCAGATGCATAATAAATTGCATGTGTTGCCTTTTCTCCCTTAAGAATGTGCAATATTATTCCAGTGTGTGCTTAAAAAGCAAGAGGCACTTGAACCCTAAAGTTCGGTTATGGCTGAACCTGAGGATGGCACTACAGCCCAGCATAGGCGGGACCAAAATGCCTATGTGGCATGGAAAAATAAGAATTCCACTGCTCATATCATCTTCCTAAGTGCGATGGAAGATGATATCACTAAACAATTCCGCAAGTATCAAAATGCGATAGATGTAACACCCCTTACCCGTATGTACTAAACCACACCGTGAACCGGTGGTTCACGACGACGGTCAAGGGCATTACCGAACAAACATGCAAAACGTATAAACCTTTAAGCTGAAAATATGAGTTATAAAATTTCTTTTATCTTCCAACATATTATAATTATCTAAGCATTCATTACACAATCATAATATAAAGTATACTTTTTCAGAATTTACTATAAATAGATCATTTACATAACCAATATCACTTTTACAACACTTATAATTTAAAATTACAAATCTTGCATACATTACGAAGACTATACAAATCCTATCCTAAACCCCCTTCAAAATCTTGCATTGGCCTGGACTGCTGCGGAAGGACTCTCGAACGATCTGACCAATAGTACCTACACGGATTAAAAGAAAATCTGTGCTAAGCATAAAGCTTAGTGGGAAACATACAAGTATAGACGACCACTAAGAATGGCCGTCAGATGAATTCAAAGGAAAACATAATATAGAAAATATAATCATATCAATTATAACAAATTGGATACTTTCAAGGAGATCATCAAAATAATCACTTACTTTGCATAACAACGTTAACGAATCACTTATACATTAACACACTTTTTCACATCTTATACATGTCACTTTGTTCAATATCCACATTCATTCCGGTTCCTAAAATTCGTTTCATACAATTTGCTTACACAGGCCTTATCATATAACTTCCAAACCATTGGAGTATTAGATCACACATACCAAATTATATGAAGGTGTTATCATATTCTTACACAACGGTCCATACGGAATCCAAAAACACATGAGTGCTCAAAATGCTAACCCATGCAACACAAAGGACACAGTAGACAATGTGATCACATTCTTATTAATTGTTTAATCTCATACATGCATACCAGTCATCACATATATTTATCAATTCACATCTTATTATTCGAATCACATACTCTTGTTCATTTATTGCCCGCTAAGTCAAGGGGGTGGATAATGAGTAACACATAGATTCAAGACAGAAGGATCGCAAAGATCTGATACAGAAGGATCACGAAGATCCAGAGGGTCCAAATCATAGAAGCTACAGCAAATTAAACTCCATAGGCATGCCTATCTATCCACGACTCGACTGTCGCAGGCTACACTATTTATCCAATTTATTGTTCAGTTAATCATGTAATATAGCATAGTAATTCCAATAAACAACGTCATATCATTTTTAACTTATTTACTCATGCAATACAATACCTTTTAATTACAATTATATCTTAGTTTTAATATATGCTTAAAATTCATTTCAATTATAGCTTACATGGTATAGCGCACTTGAATTTATAAAATGTGTCATATGCAAATCACAAGTCAAAATTCATGTCAAAAAGTTCAACGAACTACCTTTATAGCATAGAAGAGAGTCGCGCTCGCGACCTTAGTCGCGATCGTGACAGAAAACTGGATGGTCTCTGTCGCGCTCGCGATAGAGAACAAGATGGCCACTATCGCACTCGCGACATCAGTCGCGCTCGCGATAGAGCACCAGCTTCACACCTTGTTTACACTATTCAAGTCCCAAAGGAGCCACTATATTTGAGCACCCTCATGTAACTTTTTTTTTTTATTACATACAACTTCATGTAAAACATACTCATTCTTACAATGCCCATAAATAACTTCTTAATCATTACTTCCCAAAGTTATGCATTAAAATCGAGAACTTCAACATAAGTACCTCAGCCTATTCAAGTTATTAAGAATCATTCATTATTTAGATAATCATTTAAATACCATTTGAGATACGAAAGATTTATTTCAATTTTTGTTCATGCCGCGTCTAAAACAATCATTTACTCCAGACTTCATAACATATACAAATTTTTAAACTATAAATATGTAACACCCCCATACCCCTCGATAAGGAATATCGGGGCGCTACGCGGACACTTACGTATACATGTACATGCATTAGCGGAAGCGGTAACAATAAATTAGAAATAAGTTGGGCCCAAACAAAATTACTTTTACTATACATGTAAACTGTACATATTACCAAAAGCTTTATACTTATACTTGTTCATTTTTCGATTCATATACATATACTTTTAACGATTACATAGAACAACTATACTCTTTATTACATAATGATGTTACTCAAAACATCACTAACTCTACCCCTAATTTATACAAAAAGGTATATCAAAAAGCTCCTAGTAGCCCTCACTTGCAGATGAACGCTTTCACTGGTCCGCACCTGTCAACCTACACGGAAACAAACATCCGTGCTAAGCGATAACGCTTAGTGGGGATGAAAACAATGCAAGGGACTTCTTTCGAAGTCTCAAAATAAATTATATATGCACTACATATATTAGTCAAAGCACACATGCATATATTTTCACACTCATGTAAATCATGGATTCTAATTCATATAAACATGTGCTGGTACATATAACTATCATGTAGCATTCATCTCATATACTTTAAACACTTACTTATAACACTACATATGATCACTTCATGTTCACTATACACTAGCAATAACGAGGGTAAAACAATAAGCCTGAATTCCTTTCACGGTGGATACGGGTAACTCTGGATACTGTTTACAGTATCTTACATGTGGAGAATTAACTCAAACTCTATAGAATACACGAGGCATTCCGAACTCTGGGCACAATTAAGGCCAACTCTAGCAGCTGCACTCTAGCCCTTTATAAGCATGCTTATCTATCCACTATAACGGTAATCAGGCTCTAACAACTCATATGCTTTACACTGATATCAACTCATTTATTATAATTCAAATACATTTAATTTCTGTATAACTTTTAATAATCAAGCACATTTCAGGTTACTAATCATATAGGAGATTTAAAAAGATGATTTAAACTAAACACAGGCTAAATGATAACATGCAAGACTCATTTAGACCTTTAACCACTCAAAACAGGAGCAAAAGACAAAAACAAGACAAAACAGGCGGAAAACAACTCACTGTCGCGATCGCGACTTGTGTCGCGCTCGCGACAGTAGCCTAAGGAAACAGGGCCGTCACGAGTCGCACACGTGATTGCGGCTCGTGACGATCTGCTTCGCTTCACGCCCGCCAGGAAGGAAGGGGTCACGAGTCGTGACTGCCCATCACGGCTCGTGACAGGATCCTCACAACAGAGAGAGGGCATCACGGGTCGTGATGCCATCTCACGCCTCGCCGGTGGAACGTCACGCGGCGTGACTGCTCGTCGCGTCTCGTGACTGAACTCTCACAGCAAATGAGAGAGGCATTGCGAGACGTGATGCCATCTCACGCCTCGCGACGAGGCTCGCCCAAGGGTCACGAGTCGTGACCTATCCTCACGTCTCGTGACTCTCTCCTCACAACTCTGAAAATCAAATTCCAACTCGCTTTCTACGGAAATGAAAGACGCGATTCTGTCGCGATCACTGCTTATGTCGCGCTCGCGACAGAAGCGTGTTCCCCAATTCCAAAGGCAAAAATCCACACATAGATAAACTCAAACAAACCCAAACCAACTCTTTTATTTTTCACATGCAACCACTCCTCTTTTAACATGTAATTGCCCTATAAATCATACTCATAACTAAGTTTTCACTCAAATCACACAATCACTTTAGACTTTGAAACACTACAATCAATCAAAAATGATTTCACACACTTAAAAAGCAATTGAGCTAATTTAAGCTTCTAATACATTTCTTTTACAACTAAGTCTCTATTAAAACATTCAAAGTCACAACACATGCAAAATAGGAAAAACCGCACACGATCCCTACCTCTAGGAGTTAAACCGCGCTCTCTACTCGGCTCTGACCTTCTCTTTGCCTTTGTTGGGCCTCTTGTCCATAGCTTCCATACACAAACCATTCAAAATACCAAAGTTACTCTTCTCTCTTACTTTAAATCAAAAACAGAAATAAGATAGAAGAAGAAGACCAATACTAACTAAATAGCATTACTTACCTTCTTAGGAGACCTAATCAATCTCTACTAGCCCCTCTCAAAGCCAACCTAAATGAATCACTCAAAACAGTGTAAAGAAGAAGAAGAAGGAACGAAAGAAAGAGCAGGGCAAAGGAAAAGAAAGAAACTCACGTGAAAGAAGAAGAAAGAAGCAGATAGTCTAAGTCAATCCAACAATTAACTATGGTAATAAATGCCATCTACCCAAATAATTACATCCTCATCCTCTTTTTAACTCTTAATCTCTCTTAACATAAGTTAATCTATTGCCACTTGTCACTTCCCTATAAAGCCATGTGTCATTCTCCTACAAAGTTACAAATTAAAAAGGCCAATTTAAATATCCTATCACCGGAGTGGTTCTGTCGCGCCCACGACACTTGTCGCGCTTGCGACAAGACTCACACGCACAACACAAATCTTAATTTTTTTTTTTAACAAAAATTCTGTCATTCTTCTAGGGCTATTTTGGGGTGTTACAAATCTCTCCCCCTTAAGAAATTTCGTCCTCGAAATTTCCCCCGCTACCGAACAAGTAACTCAAACTATATACTGTATAAACTAATAAGAGGACTTACTAGAAGATCCAATCAATGCCTCCACATCTTCAGCCGTCATGGCATATACACGTGGCTGATCCTCGATAGGGAATGGCCTCTCGACTATTTTCGATGGCGGTCTTTCAGCTCTACCTCGTCCTCTTCCACTTCTAACATTCCCAGAAGCAGTGCCTCTCTCTTTATTTACTTGTGATGCCATATTCTCTCTTGTTTTAGGGCACTGAGCAAGGAGATGCTCTGTACTACCGCATTTGAAGCAAGCTCCAGTGAGCTTTCTACACTCGCCCCAGTGACGTCTATTACAGTGCTCACATTCTGGGGCCAAACTCCCTCTACTAGTAGGCGGTCTCACACTTCCAACCGAAATTGGTACTTGTACCGATGCTTGCTCATCCTTTCCTCTTTTTACTACTCTAGCTCCTCTACCAACTCCCTCATCTTCTCTTGGAAATCTTCTTTTCTGCTCTCTCTTTTGCTTTATCAACTCAGATTCCTCCATTTTCATCGCTGCCAACACCAATGGATAATAACCCACCGGTTGTAAAGCAACCATGGCAGCTAACGGTCCTCTTATGCTCTCTCTCAATCCATCTTCGAATTGTCTGCACCTGAAGTCATCCGTTAACATCCCTTCCGGTACATATTTACTCAAACGAGTAAACTCTTTATCATATTCTGCAACAGTCATATTCCTCTGCTTAAAAGTTATAAATTCTTTCCACTTGGCATCTTTATACGCTTTGGTCACAAATTTCTCCTTGAACTCTCGAACAAAGAAATCCCAGGTTAACTCCATGGGTCTCTGAGGATGCTGCAACACCAACTTCCACCAGTCATATGCTGCACCCTGCAGCAATGACACAACGCAAACTACTTTCTGGTTCTGAGGGCAACTGATCTCTTGTAAAATTCTTTCCATTTTCTCTAACCAGAATTCTGCTATCTCGGATTGATCCAGGGATGTTCCATGGAACTCTTCAGCTCCTCTCTTTCTTATCAAATCTGTTGGAGCTTTAGGAGCTGTCAGTTTATCTAGGATCTGTACCAACCCATGCATCAACTCCGGGTTGTTCTGAATAACTCTTGCTCTATCCTCTCTATCTTGTGCTTGTACATGTGGATCTACTCGAACCGGATTCACACTGCCTGTAGTCTCTCCTACGTGCTCACTCGGGTCGGACTCCATCTAGACCCTACAAAACCAGCATCTGCATTAGGCCACATTCTAGACAACTCAAACATATACACTAGTACTATACTCTATCATCTTATAGTCCTGAACCAATTAACCTAGAGCTCTGATACCACTAAATGTAACACCCCCATACCCCTCGGTAAGGAATATCGGGGCGCTACGCGGACACTTACGTATACATGTACATGCATTAGCGGAAGCGGTAACAATAAATTAGAAATAAGTTGGGCCCAAACAAAATTACTTTTACTATAAATGTAAACTGTACATATTACCAAAAGCTTTATACTTATACTTGTTCATTTTTCGATTCATATACATATACTTTTAACGATTACATAGAACAACTATACTCTTTATTACATAATGATGTTACTCAAAACATCACTAACTCTACCCCTAATTTATACAAAAAGGTATATCAAAAAGCTCCTAGTGGCCCTCACTTGCAGATGAACGCTTTCACTGGTCCGCACCTGTCAACCTACACGGAAACAAACATCCGTGCTAAGCGATAACGCTTAGTGGGGATGAAAACAATGCAAGGGACTTCTTTCGAAGTCTCAAAATAAATTATATATGCACTACATATATTAGTCAAAGCACACATGCATATATTTTCACACTCATGTAAATCATGGATTCTAATTCATATAAACATGTGCTGGTACATATAACTATCTTGTAGCATTCATCTCATATACTTTAAACACTTACTTTTAACACTACATATGATCACTTCATGTTCACTATACACTAGCAATAACGAGGGTAAAACAATAAGCCTGAATTCCTTTCACGGTGGATACGGGTAACTCTGGATACTGTTTACAGTATCTTACATGTGGAGAATTAACTCAAACTCTATGGAATACACGAGGTATTCCGATCTCTGGGCACAATTAAGGCCAACTCTAGCAGCTGCACTCTAGCTCTTTATAAGCATGCTTATCTATCCACTATAACGGTAATCAGGCTCTAACAACTCATATACTTTACACTGATATCAACTCATTTACTATAATTCAAATACATTTAATTTCTGTATAACTTTTAATAATCAAGCACATTTCAGGTTACTAATCATATAGGAGATTTAAAAAGATGATTTAAACTAAACACAGGCTAAATGATAACATGCAAGACTCATTTAGACCTTGAACCACTCAAAACAGGAGCAAAAGACAAAAACAAGACAAAACAGGCGGAAAACAACTGACTGTCGCGATCGCGACTTGTGTCGCGCTCGCAACAGTAGCCTAAGGAAACAGGGCCGTCACGAGTCGCACACGTGGTTCACGATGACGGTCAAGGGCATTACCGAACAAACATGTAAAACGTATAAACCTTTAAGCTGAAAATATGAGTTACAAAATTTCTTTTATCTTCAAACATATTATAATTATCTAAGCATTCATTACACAAACATAATATAAAGTATACTTTTTCAGAATTTACTATAAATAGATCATTTACATAACCAATATCACTTTTACAACACTTATAATTTAAAATTACAAATCCTGCATACATTACAAAGGCTATACAAATCCTATCCTAAACCCTCTTCAAAATCTTGCATTGGCCTGGACTGCTGTGGAAGTACTCTCGAACGATCTGACCAATAGTACCTACACGGATGAAAAGAAAATCCGTGCTAAGCATAAAGGTTAGTGGGAAACATACAAGTATGGACGACCACTAAGAATGGCCGTCAGATGAATTCAAAGGAAAACATAATATAGAAAATATAATCATATCAATTATAACAAATTGGATACTTTCAAGGAGATCATCAAAATAATCACTTACTTTGCATAACAACGTTAACGAATCACTTATACATTAACACACTTTTTCACATCTTATACATGTCACTTTGTTCAATATTCACATTCATTCCGGTTCCTAAAATTTGTTTCATACAATTTGCTTACACAGGCCTTATCATATAACTTCCAAACTATTGGAGCATTAGATCACACATACCAAATTATACAAAGGTGTTATCATATTCTTACACAACGGTCCATACGGAATCCAAAAACACATGAGTGCTCAAAATGCTAACCTATGCCACATAAAGGCCACAGTAGACAATGTGATCACATTCTTATTAATTGATTAATCTCATACATGCATACCAGTCATCACATATATTTATCAATTCACATCTTATTATTTGAATCACATACTCTTATTCATTTATTGCCCGCTAAGTCAAGGGGGTGGATAATGAGTAACACATAGATTCAAGACAGAAGGATCACGAAGATCCGATATAGAAGGATCACGAAGATCTAGTCGGGGGACCTGATCAGGGTCCAAATCACAGAAGCTATAGCAAATCAAACTCCATAGGCATGCCTATCTATCCACAACTCGACTCTTGCAGGCTACACTATTTGTCCAATTTATTGTTCAGTTAATCGCGTAGTATAGCGTAGTAATTCATTTCAATTATAGCTTACATGGTATATCGCACTTGAATTTATAAAATGCATCATATTCAAATCACAAGTCAAAATTCATGTCAAAAAGTTCAACGAACATACCTTCATAGCATAGAAGAGAGTCGCGCTCGAGACAAAAAATTGGATGGTCTCTGTCACGCTCGCAACAGAGAATAAGATGGCCACTGTCGCCCACCCGACATTAGTCGCGCTCGCGACAAAGCACCAGCTTCACACCCTGTTCACACTATTTAAGTCCCAAAGGAGCCACTATATTTGAGCACCCTCATGTAAATTTATTTTTTTTATTACATACAACTTCATGTAAAACATACTCATTCTTACAATGCACATAAATAACTTCTTAATCATTACTTCCCAAAGTTATGCATTAAAATCGAGAACTTCAACATAAGTACCTCAGCCTATTCAAGTTATTAGGAATCATTCATTATTCAGATAATCATTTAAATACCATTTGAGATACGAAAGATTTATTTCAATTTCAGTTCATGCCGCGTCTAAAACAATTATTTACTCCACACTTCATAACATATACAAATTTTTAAACTATAAATAAGACTACACGAGGCTTAAATCATCAACAGTTCAATAACGTTTATAAACCTTCTCACACATGCCACGTTTATTTCAAGTTCAACTGATATATTATCTTTTATATTCGAATAATTTTTATGTTTTGGTTCGAACTTGGAAGGATATCCTAAGCTTCCTACGTATCCCAAAGAATTGGGAATCAGAACCCCATAGTTCTATAGGCTCAAAGTATAGATTATAGAATTTCACTTCAAATCTCTTAACATAATTTAAATCAGATTAATATTGAATGGATTCGGAAGTGTTTGTAACACCCCGCCATCCCTGTTGGAAGGATACCGGAGTGCTACGCGGGCGAACACATTTAACAATTCCAAAAGCATTCAAATAAATAAAATAAATGATAATGCTTACATCTTTTAATCATATAATACTAAAACCTTTTTACATGTAACATATATCCGTACTGTTTTACAAATTGAGGCTTGTAATCAAATACATATACAAAAATAATATTTGTTCCTTTACAAAAGTTTACTTTGCTATACACAAACCATATACAAAAACTACAGCGGAAGACTTCAAATAACTTCAATCAAAAAGACTCCTAGTGGCCGACCTGCAGATATCCGACTCTGAACAGCACTCGCCACCTGCACGGGAAAAGAAGCCCGTGCTAAGCGATAACGCTTAGTGGGGAGGAACTAAACAAAATAACAAAAAAACATATACAATACTATAATCTCATCCCAATCATAAACATACATTACAAGTAATTAACTATTAAAACATAATTAAAATCTACATATTTCTCACCATCGCAAATACATATACACTCAAGGTGTATAAACACACGTTATACTATATTTCATATACAACATATACCTTTAATCTTGTCAATAAGCATCTCAACATATATTTATATATCACATATAAACATGTAGCCTGATTAATCCGAAATACTCTCTAGAAGTGGATACGGTCATTTGGATACTGATTGAACACAGTATCCCAAGCATATAGAGACATGAGTCTCAAACATGTATTTTCCATATAGAGACCGGAGTCTCGCTTTATTTTCATATAGACCAAACATGGTCGAAACAAGGATCCAAATGGACCCGCATATATCGTTTTATCATATAGCAGCTGCACACACACTCTGACCTAAGTAAGCGCTTACTTATCCACTACTATGACTATTCAGGCTTAAAACTCAATTCAACAATTCAAGCACTAATATCAATATAAATATCGAAGATAATACTAATTTATGGTCCATGTATACAGGTATACAGATCACATTTAAAACAAGTAACTATAAATATTAAATACAACTAAATACAAATACATATTTTACATAAACATATATCTAGATCAAATTCAGAAACATTTTAAATACATCCAGTATCAATTATTAAAGGCCGAAGTACAAATAATTCACATTCAAGACTATTTATGTTCATGTAAAATATAAACTAGTAAGTTATGTACATTAATTATTTAATCAAGTATATGACTCAATAACTCACGTATCATATCATGTGAATTTCATTAAATACTAACTTATATTTCATATATACACGTATATTGATCCAATTCAGAACATTTAAATGTATAAATATTAATTACAGAGGTAATAAGAACAAATAGTTCATATTGAACAAGTCCATGTTAAATAAATTATAAACATATAAATCATGTAGATTAATTATTAATCATATATACAAAACCCAATATTAAGCAATTATTTAAACACAATACAGATTTTAAAACTAATTATTCATCAAACAGTGTAAAAACCTTAAAAGTCAGAAGTTAAATCTTTGTTTTAGGAAGACAGGACAGCAGGCAGAGGCCGGTCACGTCGTGACCTTCAGTCACGTCTCGTGACACTGGCTTCACGCAAGCCAAGCAAGAGAGCAAGGCAAGAAAGCAAGGCAAGAGCAGGCGGTCACGGCGTGACCATCAGTCACGTCTCGTGACGCCTGTGAGGAGAAAAAGAAATCACATGCAGGAGGAGGCGAGAGTCACGGCGTGATGCCGCTTCACGCGACGTGACCTTCAGCAAAGAAAGGGTCACGGCGTGAAGCTGCTTCGCGCCTCGTGATCTACAGCCGAGAAGGGGGTCACGGCGTGACCAGCAGTCACGTCTCGTGACCTTCTCCTCACAAAACTTCATCTTCTCCAAAAATTCCAATTTTCCAGAAATCCAAACCCAGAAAAACGTGAAAAACCAGATAATTGTAAAAACAGAGTACAATCAAAACTCAAATCCCCATTTTGTTTAAAACCCTTTTTCATGCAATAATCATTCAAATACATACCTTTAAGTCCTCTGAACACCATTACTGCAATTTCACTCACTTTATTCATACTATCATATAATTACAGAATGTAAACAGAAAGAGACCCAAACCAGAGTTTCACATTCATATACATATATAAACATCTCATTTGCAAACTCATATCGTTCTTTTCCTACTGTAATCATGTATCGAACACTACATAACTCATACATTTCAATATTCCAACACACATAACTATATTAGCAACAAAACTGCAATCTGGATCCAAAAATGAGCAAGACAGACACACTCCCAAACCTGTATCGAAGATCAAAAACGTCCACTGAATTCTAATCCACAATCTTCCCTTTATCCTTCTCTTTCCTCTTAACTTCAGTTGCTTGCAACAAATGAAACCACGACTCATTAACCCAAGAACAGAATCTCTAAAACCTTAAGAATAAGAAGAACACACGAAAACCAGTAACCACTCACCTTCTGAAGCTTCTAACACATTAAAAACCCTAGCTCACAGCAGATGGACACACATGCAAATGGGAAAGAACCGAAAACACAAGAGAGGAAGAGTGGTGTTCGTGAGAAAGGGAGAGCAAGAGAAAAACCCCATGTGTTTTGTTTTTCCAGAAACTAAAACATTCAGTCCATTGCTTTCCCTCACCCACGTACACACACTCACACACCACTTGGCACACATGCACAGCTACACAACTTACTTAATCCATTTTACCAATTAATCCTTGACAAATTACACTCTACTCACCAAAATAAACTCTGCCATTTAAAATACTTTTATTTCCATGCAATTAAATCCTCTTTCCTCTTGTATAAATACCCAATTGCCCTTAATTGTCCAATTAAAATTCTAATTTCCAAATAAGCCACTTATGGGGTGTGACAACTCTCTCCCCCTTAAGAAAATTTCGTCCTCGAAATTTCCTCGCTAATCACTTGTAAATAAATCTTTAAACAAATCTCTGAATCGCTATCACTTATACCATACAACTATCGAATCCTGTACACTCTACACTTTCCTTAACACACTACACTCTACTCTATATACCTCTTCAATCATCAAGTACTCGATGTATATCCTGTCAGCTTCTCTCAGTGAAGTGCATACAATGATGCTGTTTACATACAAATGAGGGATGCGGATGAAATGGTCATGTAATGATTTATGTATGCGAGATGATGCGAAAACGCAATGTAAGCTACTATAATGCACTTTTCCCATCCCCATGTTTCACTATGCTTATGTGCACATGATTTCAAGAAGATAGCTGACAGGAATACAGAGTGTCACCTCGAACTCTTATCAATTCACATATGCCACTGCCTCGTCTATGCTCTCACACGAGTCGGACCCTATCTATACTTTACACAGACGACATTTGCATTAGGCCACTATACAAAACTGACTCTCATGTATAGACTCGACTCTATACTCAAACAATCACAACATAACCCAGAACCACCAAACCTGGGCTCTGATACCAAGCTGTAACACCCCGCCATCCCCGTTGGAAGGATACCGGAGTGCTACGCGGGCGAACACATTTAACAATTCCAAAAGCATTCAAATAAATAAAATAAATGATAATGCTTACATCTTTTAATCATATAATACTAAAACCTTTTTACATGTAACATATATCCGTACTGTTTTACAAATTGAGGCTTGTAATCAAATACATATACAAAAATAATATTTGTTCCTTTACAAAAGTTTACTTTGCTATACACAAACCATATACAAAAACTACAGCGGAAGACTTCAAATAACTTCAATCAAAAAGACTCCTAGTGGCCGACCTGCAGATATCCGACTCTGAACAGCACTCGCCACCTGCACGGGAAAAGAAGCCCGTGCTAAGCGATAACGCTTAGTGGGGAGGAACTAAACAAAATAACAAAAAAACATATACAATACTATAATCTCATCCCAATCATAAACATACATTACAAGTAATTAACTATTAAAACATAATTAAAATCTACATATTTCTCACCATCGCAAATACATATACACTCAAGGTGTATAAACACACGTTATACTATATTTCATATACAACATATACCTTTAATCTTGTCAATAAGCATCTCAACATATATTTATATATCACATATAAACATGTAGCCTGATTAATCCGAAATACTCTCTAGAAGTGGATACGGTCATTTGGATACTGATTGAACACAGTATCCCAAGCATATAGAGACATGAGTCTCAAACATGTATTTTCCATATAGAGACCGGAGTCTCGCTTTATTTTCATATAGACCAAACATAGTCGAAACAAGGATCCAAATGGACCCGCATATATCGTTTTATCATATAGCAGCTGCACACACACTCTGACCTAAGTAAGCGCTTACTTATCCACTACTATGACTATTCAGGCTTAAAACTCAATTCAACAATTCAAGCACTAATATCAATATAAATATCGAAGATAATACTAATTTATGGTCCATGTATACAGGTATACAGATCACATTTAAAACAAGTAACTATAAATATTAAATACAACTAAATACAAATACATATTTTACATATACATATATCTAGATCAAATTCAGAAACATTTTAAATACATCCAGTATCAATTATTAAAGGCCGAAGTACAAATAATTCACATTCAAGACCATTTATGTTCATGTAAAATATAAACTAGTAAGTTATGTACATTAATTATTTAATCAAGTATATGACTCAATAACTCACGTATCATATCATGTGAATTTCATTAAATACTAACTTATATTTCATATATACACGTATATTGATCCAATTCAGAACATTTAAATGTATAAATATTAATTATAGAGGTAATAAGAACAAATAGTTCATATTGAACAAGTCCATGTTAAATAAATTATAAACATATAAATCATGTAGATTAATTATTAATCATATATACAAAACCCAATATTAAGCAATTATTTAAACACAATGCAGATTTTAAAACTAATTATTCATCAAACAGTGTAAAAACCTTAAAAGTCAGAAGTTAAATCTTTGTTTTAGGAAGACAGGACAGCAGGCAGAGGCCGGTCACGTCGTGACCTTCAGTCACGTCTCGTGACACTGGCTTCACGCAAACCAAGCAAGAGAGCAAGGCAAGAAAGCAAGGCAAGAGCAGGCGGTCACGGCGTGACCATCAGTCACGTCTCGTGACGCCTGTGAGGAGAAAAAGAAATCACATGCAGGAGGAGGCGAGAGTCACGGCGTGATGCCGCTTCACGCGACGTGACCTTCAGCAAAGAAAGGGTCACGGCATGAAGCTGCTTCGTGCCTCGTGATCTACAGCCGAGAAGGGGGTCACGGCGTGACCAGCAGTCACGTCTCGTGACCTTCTCCTCACAAAACTTCATCTTCTCCAAAAATTCCAATTTTCCAGAAATCCAAACCCAGAAAAACGTGAAAAACCAGATAATTGTAAAAACAGAGTACAATCAAAACTCAAATCCCCATTTTGTTTAAAACCCTTTTTCATGCAATAATCATTCAAATACATACCTTTAAGTCCTCTGAACACCATTACTGCAATTTCACTCACTTTATTCATACTATCATATAATTACAGAATGTAAACAGAAAGAGACCCAAACCAGAGTTTCACATTCATATACATATATAAACATCTCATTTGCAAACTCATATCGTTCTTTTCCTACTGTAATCATGTATCGAACACTACATAACTCATACATTTCAATATTCCAACACACATAACTATATTAGCAACAAAACTGCAATCTGGATCCAAAAATGAGCAAGACAGACACACTCCCAAACCTGTATCGAAGATCAAAAACGTCCACTGAATTCTAATCCACAATCTTCCCTTTATCCTTCTCTTTCCTCTTAACTTCAGTTGCTTGCAACAAATGAAACCACGACTCATTAACCCAAGAACAGAATCTCTAAAACCTTAAGAATAAGAAGAACACACGAAAACCAGTAACCACTCACCTTCTGAAGCTTCTAACACATTAAAAACCCTAGCTCACAGCAGATGGACACACATGCAAATGGGAAAGAACCGAAAACACAAGAGAGGAAGAGTGGTGTTCGTGAGAAAGGGAGAGCAAGAGAAAAACCCCATGTGTTTTGTTTTTCCAGAAACTAAAACATTCAGTCCATTGCTTTCCCTCACCCACGTACACACACTCACACACCACTTGGCACACATGCACAGCTACACAACTTACTTAATCCATTTTACCAATTAATCCTTGACAAATTACACTCTACTCACCAAAATAAACTCTGCCATTTAAAATACTTTTATTTCCATGCAATTAAATCCTCTTTCCTCTTGTATAAATACCCAATTGCCCTTAATTGTCCAATTAAAATTCTAATTTCCAAATAAGCCACTTATGGGGTGTGACAGTGTTCGACTTGTTAAATCCTTAAGTACCTTAGTCAATGTTCTTATTTATATCCTTAGTCTCTTGTATTCCTAAGTGATAGCCATATATTTACTCTTTTACAAGTTCTAAACATGTAATGAATATGTCTCATAAAGTTTCGATGAAGTTCGGGTGTATTACGGAAGGGAAAACATCATAAACTATACAAAATAGAAGAGGGTAAAGGTAGGAAAGGGTTCCTACCAACCAAAAGTTTCAAAAGAAGGAGAAAAATACTTATCAAGCAGATTCTGTCACGCTCGCGACAGAAGCTAGCTTCAGATTCCTCATCAAGACAAGTCACAAGACCGCTTTCCGCTGCAAACTTCAACTGCCTAAACTGACCTCTAAACCTCATTTTTAGGCCAAGTGTCCTTCTTAACAAATGATTCTTATGATGTTAGCTTTAACATAGGAGAAGTCTCATGTCTATTAGACACTTAAATCATCATATATCGTCAAAATAACCTATGCTGCTCCCCTGAACCCGGCTAGAGAAGATACTTCTATTTCATGACCATTTTTGGGACACTTAGAGCTAAATTTAAGTCAAGACTATTTCTAAGAAATTGGTAGTAATATGTGTTAAATTTCAAATGGTACTAGTGTCATATCATTTGGAGTTATAAAACGCACAATACAGCCTAATAACCGAAGAAGGGTCAAGTGTATTCTAACACAGTTTTCACCCAAAACCCTATTCACATGCACGGTTTAGCAATTTAAACCAACACTCACTACCATCATCATATATCATCATCAAAAAATTCAAATAACTCATATAACACATAAACATATACAAATTCATATATATAACTAAAGAGTTTCCAAACCTCATTTTCCTTTGCTCCTATTAGCTTAATTGGCTGCATAACCGTTGCTCTCTTACTCTTTCTTTAGCTTCTCTTATTTCCTCCACACAAAACCAACATCAAAACTCACGTTACCCACTTTTCCAAATCTAAATTCAACCTCAAGAAAAAGACAAGAAGAAAGAAGAATTAAACCCCACGAAACTTACTTCAAAATCATCATCTCTTGCTTAATTTTCCCAACTTCCTTCTCTTTTCTATTACCCATTTAGAAGATAAAAACAAGGAGCAAGGGAGAAGCAGAATTCTAGATTTTCTTAGCCCCTCAATTGACCGAGAAATTATTCTTAGAAAAGCCAAATGGTTGGCCTAAATATGGCCATTAATGCATCTTTATCTTCTTTGCACTTGTCTCCCTCCTATTGGTCCCATAAAGATTTTTGTGTCAAAGTTACCTTTTAGTCCTTTATCTTACTTCCTTCACTCCAATTGGCATTCAACTTTTCTATTACATATATTGGCCCATATAATTTAACTTATTCATTCAATTTAATCCATAATTATAAAATGGCCAAAATACCCTTATCCTATACAAATAAAACCAGTCATGTCCTTTACTGCAATTAATCATTTCCATCATCCCATTGCATATTTTGATTACCAAAATAATTATTTTAATGTCGTTTAAGATATAACGACATAATTGTCCAATTTGTCGACACTTGCCGAAACTTTTGAATTAATGACAGTTGTGTCCTTTATGACCTTTTCATCCCTAAATCAAGCACATTTGGTTACCAATTCACCCTAAACTTATCCTAATCCGATTAGGGTGTATTCGGGGTGTTACAATATATCTGTAGATTACTTTCCAGGAGAAGTTTAGAGATGTGACTCTAAATAAACTCCGATCGTTGAAGATCAAATTTGACACACATCAGAAAAAGTCTGATTATTCGATGCGGAAACATCTAAGAGAGATGAAAAAGAATAAATGAGTTTAGTAAGTTTGGTCATAAGTTGACTGATGAGCAGTAGATCCAAACTGTTATCTGTTCTTTACCCAAGAGTTGGTAGCATGTAAAGATGCAACTAACTGACATGGATAAGCATAAAGACATTTGAGGGTGTCGCTTGTCATTTGAAGTTTAAAAGGGACCGTCTGACAGTGAGTAAGGTCAATGTCATAGTGCATATGGCACAGTCCTATTCTAATAGAATGAGTTCTCATTAGAACAATATAATAAGCTTCAACAATAGGGATAAGGAAAAGGCTTGAGAGCTTGAAAAGCAAAAGGAATAGAATCACAAAAGGTCCTAAGGCAAAAATGAGGTAAATAATTCAAGAGTGAAATGTTTCAATTGCCTAAAAGGACACTATACAAAGAGACTGCATTGTGCCTATAAAGATACACTATTTTGACTCAAGAGTGAGTAAAATATATGCATCTAGTTCTGAATTTCATCATTTGTGGGTGATAGACTTAGAACAATGGACAATGTAACAAGGGATAAAGATACCTTTGTTATGAAATTTAGGTTCTATTCTTGCTTTATTGAAATTTGTTTTCAATTTATATTTTAAGGATGACAGTATATGCTTATGCTTGAATGATTTCTATTATGGTTCCGGTTATGGATGTGGACCATGACTATTTTCCTTTAATTTGTTATTTTTCACATTATTATAAGAAGAGTGTGAAATTATGTCATGCTACAATAAACCATATTGGATAAAACCGAATGAATCGATTAATCAAAGAAGGTTTAGTAGGCGATTTAAATAAAGTTGAATTGCCTATATGAAAGTACTGCCTAAAAGGAAAAACTAGTTAGAAAATCATTCGAATAAGGAACTAAAGCAAAATTTCCATTGCAATAGTTTATTCTAACGTATGTGGTGAAATGAATATGAGGGCAAGGCATGGGGCCTACTATTTCATCACATTTATAAATGACTATACTAGGTATGGTCATGTGTATTTGTTTTCTCACAAGTCAGAAGCATTGAGTTGCTTCAAGACTTATATAAGTATAGCTGAGAATCAATTAGATAAAAAGATCAAAGCTTTAAGAACTGACAGAGGTCGGTGATATCTTACAGATAAATTTAAAGCTTTATGTGATGAAAAAGGATTTAACATTAGTTGTTCATTCCTATAAATCCACAAAAAAACGGTGTTGAGGAAAGGAGAAATAAGACTCTCCTAGATATGGTTAGATCCATGATGGCAGAGGCAAATTGCCTATCTCCTATTGTGGAGATGTTTTATTGACTGTCACATATGTTCTGAACTATATGCCCTCCAAATCTGTCATTATCATAACTTATGAGTTGTGAACTGGTCGACAAGTTGACCTAAGCCATTTACAACTTTTGGGTTGTGATGCTTGCATCCATGATACCTCAATTTGGTAAATTTGAGACCAAGAGGTGAAAAGAGTGTCTATGTGAGATATTCTAAAGTATCAAGAGGATACATTTTCTTGGGTAAGTAAGAAAATGGTATAATGACAGAATTTGAATCACTAGACGTCATATTCTTAAAAGGATGAATTTTCAAAGTTGGGCGAAGTGAATTAAGATTTCACTTTCAATTAATCTCAGGAAGAGGAACCATCAGGATCACTCCATCGGAGTGGGAGGGATTTCGAAGAAGAAGGTTAAGACCATCATCCTCCAAATGATTCAGATGTTCGAGACTTGATTCGAGTGGGGGTATTCTTGATTTCAGTGGAAGGAAAGAATATGGCATCCCTGACTCTAATCGGGGTATAGAACACAGTCCCAGTGGGAGCATTATGAATCACGATGAATATATGAGACATGTTTTTCAAGATTCAGAACTGCAAAAATCTAGAAGGATAAGTGTTTCATGCCGACGATTTAAAATCGAAGGCTTGAACGAAGCCCTTTTGGTTACCCCACAAGACAAAGAAAGAGCATAAAAATATTCAAAAGACTTTTTCATGCGCATCTAAGGGAAAATTGATTAAAGCAATGGAAGAAAAAATGGCAACCATGAGATCAAACCATGTTTGAGAACTAATTGATCTACTAGAAGGATATAAATTGAGAATACATGTATTCTCAAAGTAAAGCGAAAGGCTAAAAGAGGTATCGAAAAATATAAGACTCGGCTAGTTGCTAAGGGGTTTACACAACAGGAAGAGATTGACTATGAGTAGACTTTCTCATCTATTGTAAGTTTTACTTACATAAGGTTGATTCTGGCCATAGTAGCAAGTTTGAACCTAGAGCTTCATCAAATGGATGGAAAGACTATTTTTTCTCAATGGAGAATTGGATGGAACAACCTATAGGTTTCATCGAAAAAGGCAGCAAACATAAGGTTTGCTAATTGATGAGTTCAATCTATGGCCTTAAACAGTCTTTAACATAATGGTACTTGAGACTTCATCATACAATCATAATGAATGTGTTTAATATGATTGATGAAGATCATTGTGTTTATAGTAAAAGCTCTGAAAATGAATTTATCATTTTGGCATTGTATGTATATGACATACTTAAAGTTAAGAATGATAAATGGTACGTAAATGAAATCAAAAATTGGTTATCGTCCACCTTTGAGACAAAGCATATGAGTCATGCATATTATATTCTTTAAGTTAAGATTTCAAGAGATCATTCGAGAAGATTGTTGTCTGTTTCTTGAGAGAAATATATCAACAAAGACCTTAAGCGATTTAATATGCAAAACTGCAAACTCATAGATTACCCCATTGCCAAGAATCAGTTTCTTAGCAAAGATATGTGTCCTAATAAGCTAAAAGAAAAGAACGTATGAGAAACGTTCTATATGCCAGTGCCATGGGTAGTCTTATGTATGCAGTGTTGTATGCAAGACATGATATATGCTATGCAGTGAGCATGGTAATCATATATCAATCTAACCCAGGCAAAGCACATTGGAAGAAATTAAAAGGATACTTATATATCTTAAAAGTACTGCAGACTATTCTCTCTATTATCAAGAAAATGATCTGCATTGAGAGAATACAGAGACGTTGATTGGGCAGGAGATGTGGATGAGAGGACATCCACTCCAGGTTACATATTCTTGTTTGGTAAGAGTGCTATCTCGTGGAGTAACAAGAATTAAACCCGTGTAGCCCTATCAATAGTGGAAGTTGAATTTATCACTTCCTCAATTGCAGTACAGGAGACAGTTTGGCTGAAATGGTTTATGAGCCATTTAAGAGTAACTGTCTTAGAGGTATTAATGACAGTCTATAGTGACAGTCAGTCATTGATAGCTTATAGTAAAGCTAAGCATATCAACATTAAATATCTATATGCGGGAGATATTGTTGCATAAGGAGAGATGTGAACTTATTGTATATTTCTATGCATGCAAATCCGTTGAGTAAACCTATAACAAGAGATGTGTTTTGAGAAATACATTAGATCTCGAGGTTTGCATAGAATTTAATTGGTACTGTTATAATTTATATAATCCCTTAACGTTATTATTTGTGAATAATAACTAAAGTTCATTGATAACAATACATGAGTGTGAATGTTTATGTGTAAACATTTACTGTTATTGATATGAGTTTGAGCATGTCGGATAGAAAAGTAGCCCACTCACAAGGGTGTTTACCTTAGTTTTGTCAATGAGTTGGCAAAGACTAAGATGAGCCAATTTTTGAACATATGAGAATACTTGAGAGCCTGTTCAAAATAAAAGTGCCATCTTGCAGAAATTATAAAATGAGTCTTGTTAAGGTGCGAGATAAAGACATACATAAAGTTGTATGCTTTGGATTGAGATCAAAATTAAGGATTGTATGGAATCCAATGGTCTGTTATATGTAACTACCATGTTCTGTCTAAAAAGCTAGAAGTAGTCCTTAAGTAAGCGGACTAAAGTTGGGTGCTTCGATGCATCCTAACCTTATGCTTCTGTATGGTGTTTGTTGTCCACATTATTGAAATGTGAGACATGCACTCCTTTAAGGGAAGGAAATAACACCATAACACATGTTTTATACCGTGTGTGCTTATGTGATCATAGGGATGGGAATTTAATAATATTACTGATCTCAACTTTCCCTATTGTGAGACCCTATTTATATTTCAACCCTTAGAACCCTTAACTTATCCCTGAAGTATGGTTCAATGTAGCTAGCTTAGTTAGTTTCCAAGAGGTCCAGGAAAAGTTTAGGCCTGGAGGATCTAACTAAAAATGCGAGTTGAATCATGATGGATGGCATACAGTAAGAGGAGAAGATAGCCTTTTGATCACTTTCATAAGGTTTCGTGGTTCATTGGCTAGCCTATTTTAATTTCTATGAGTAGAAATATAATAGTGAACACGAAAATTATTTTATGAGATCATGAGTTAAAAAAGTGAATGTGATAAGGCAATCTAGGGTTAGGCATACGTAAAAAGGAGGATCTTATTTTTTGAGATGCTATATATCCCTAACAGGTGTATAGCACTAGTGCTCTTGAGGTATGCTGGTCGCACAATCTATGTGCCAGTATAACTGAAGATTAAGACTGGAATGCATTCCGTCATGTGCGAGTGGGAGATGATAGAGTTTTGGTACGCCCATGACTCTATTATGGATTGAGTTCCAATCCAGATTAAATTGAGTTATTTAATCTGATTAAAATTACCAAATACTATCTCAGAAAGAGTCTGAGTTAAACTAGAGTTAGGGCTCTAGCTTTTAGGATTTCTATAAATAGAGGTGAGGTCCTCATTATTTAGTAACGAGAAAACGTACACGCCGCAAGGCTACTCGTTCCCAGTCACAGTTTTTTGTCTTCTCTTTTAGGGGCATTTAGATTGTGAACTAGTTGCTCTTATCCCGAGTGGGTAAAAGCCAGACCGGTGACCAAAAACAAATGGATCCTTGTAGATGCTTCCGCAACGAGTTTCTACGCTACAAGAGGTAGGTACCATTTCTTAATGTTACCTCCGTTAAATTATATTTGTTATAATTTTCCATCATTTATTATCACTACTACTACTATTATTATTATTATTATTATTATTATTATTATTATTATTATTATTATTATTATTATTATTATTATTATTATTATTATTATTATTATGTGGTATTATTATTATTGGTATTACTATTTTATGTTTATTTTGTGTTATCATTATTTATTATTACGATTTTTGTTATTACCATTACCATTATTATTATTATTATTATTATTATTATTATTATTATTATTATTATTATTATTATTATTACGTTACCGTTACCTTTTTGTTATTATCCTTGGGTTTTTGCATGATTCATTTTATTCCCTTTGCATGTAAACTGCTTGCATATTAAATTAACATGTTCTATATTTATTTTGTCTTTATTTGATTAATTTTTGGAATTATTACTAATATTTTTAATGTTATTTTTTTGTCTGAGATTTAAATGTGATTTGCATTATTTGAGCGTTCCTGTGTCCACGCGTAGGAGGCTACATTATTTAGGTGAGACCTTTCCTACCCCTTTGTGTATTTGTATTTACTTGAAAAATGAAAATCGTTTTATTTTGTCCACGCGTCGGATAAAAACTCACCAAAACAATTTTATAATTAAATTGGGATTTTATTAATAAAATTGGGACCAATGTCCCTCCTTTTAGCCAAGTAATGTAAAATATCATGATTAAAATGAAGAATTAAGTTTTCCAAAATGGGATCACTCATCCTGGTTTTCAAACCAACAATCGAACAACTTTTTGATCCCTCTTTAAGTGAGCGTGAAGGAACCAATGTTCCTAACCCAAATAAATATCCCGATTTATGTATGTTATTTTTTATATACTTGACTTTGTTTGTTTATTTTAAATTTATGTTCATATATTTCAGGCCCTTGTTATTAATTTTGGGGCAATATTATTTAGTTTTCATTTGGGATTGTATTTCGTCCCAATTTACATTTTTAATCTTCTTTCATTTGGGGTTGTATTCCGCCCCAATTTCTCTTGTAATTGTATGCTTGACGTGTTTATTGCTTTCCTTTATCACTTTATTTACTGCTTTTCCTTATAGCTTTTTATTTATTGCTTTTGAATCCTTGTAATTCGCTTTTAATTAAATGCATCAATATTGTGAGATTAGAGATAGAATTTTAGGAAATTAAAAACTCATTTATAATTAAACAAAATATAAATAAGAGTGAAATCCCGAATACTAATCTCTGGTTTAGACCAATAGAGGTTAGAGACCTTTCCTAATTTCTTATAAATTTTGGGGTGACTCCAAAATACCTTAAAGGTGCCTAAAGGCGTCGTTAGGCTAGATGATCCTTTCAATTGTTCTATTGGGAAGGAGGCATCTAAAATGTCTCATGGCACTCAAGATCAAAAAGATGCAAACCAATCCCTCGAGCCCTAAAAGCGGGTCTCGTTAAGAGGGCCTTTGCTAGGTTCGGCGCGCATCACAGTGAGAAAACAATCACAACAAAAGGTTAGATCTTACCTTTCTTCACAAACTTTTTATCAAACTTCACTTGAACTACCATCTCCCTCACTACCCACCTTGATGCATGAACTGAGAGAAGAAAGAAGAAAATAATGAGTTTTCTTCAGCCAAAGGAATGGTCGGCTGCCTCCCTCTCTCTCTCTCAATATATATATGCAATATATAGCCCAAACACATCTCAAGCCCTTATTGGCCAAATTCAGATTTTTGTGTAAATATTCACCTTGATCCTTAACTTCTCTTATATTTAAAGATTGGTATAATCAAAGTTTCCATTTCATACTTTTGCCCACAATACAATTTCTTTATACACATATATCATACTTTTTTAAAATTAACAAAAGGCCACTCTTGCCGAATCTTTCAAATTAATGATGGTTGTGTCCTTTTCGACACTTTTGTCGCTTAATGATGCGCTTCCAGTGTTAAATTCACCCTAAACATGCCTTATTACTGTTAAGGTATATTTTGGGTCCTTACATGGGGTCCACGTCCCGTGTATCCAGTTTGAAGAATTCTACTGAATAATTACTAAGGGCAAATTAAGAAAATAAGATTAAATGAGAAAATATAGGATAAATGTAAAAGAAATCAGATAAAAAAAAGGTAATTTACCCACAAAATGATAAATTAAAGATGAAATATAAATGTAATGGCAAAATAGTAAATTTGGGTTTAAAAGGGTAAAAATTGGAAAAGAAGAAGACAACAGGGGCTAAACGGTAATTTTGGCAACCTTAGTCCAAATTAGGGACTAAATGGTAAATTTGTCAATATTATGGCTAATAGTGAAATTAAGGAATTTAAATGGGGAAATAATAATATAGTAGAACTAAAATAGATATGTTAATAAGAATAATAATAAATATATGAATAAGGTAGTTATGGGTTGTATAAACTAGGAAAATTGTATTAAAAGAATAATGTGAGAAGTCATATAATAGGAATGGATATTTATTCAATAACTTATATAAATGTTAGTATATTTAGTAGAAGGATTTAAATATGCATGAATGTATGCATATGTGTGTGTGTATAGTTAGATGGAAAATATTATAATTGTATCCACTACTGGGCAAATTATGCTCAGCGCATTGTATTTATTATGTACAGGTTTAAGTTAGGAAATCAACAAAGCCGGAGAAAGAATATAAGCAAACTTTTGGGAGGTTAAGGAGCAAAATAAATAATGAAGCAATATTTTGGGACTTATGTAAATGGCATGTGTATGTAATGTAATATAAATGGTTATGTAAATAGATAATATGTATTTATGTGGAGACTTATCATGTATTATGGATCTAAATTATATGTGATGAATGATGCATATGATGTATAGTTTATCATGTAATGGACTGACTGTGAATGTGGTTGTTGGTGGTTGATGTGAGGTTGTGAATATATTAGGAGTGTTATTTTTCAAATTGCAAGAGGGTAGGATTCCTTATCTAGCCGTTATACTACCGAATTTTTACCAAATGAATAGTAAAATTAGATAATTATAGGCACGTCGGCAAGTAAATAGCAAATAAGAAAATAAAATGAAAGGAAGAGTAATAAAAGGAAAAAAAATTACACATTTTATTATAATATGACATTAAGCATAAGTCAAATAATCGTGGTGATCTCAAAATCCAAGTTAAAACGGCCATTATACGTAACGTATAGCAATATAAGGGTTTTAAATATTTTGTAGTATCAGAGCGGGTGTTATGTGTTGAACCCCACGGGCATCTGGGTCGCTCTCAAAAATCCACTTTTAAGACCTGGGACCAAATAGAGGTTCATAAAACTCGTGGCGATTGGGTGCTTCATAATAAATAGGGAATCACCCCTATTTTATTATTGACAATCAACCTATGACAGCATCTATGTGGGCACCAAGAGGTAGGTATTATGGAATTGCCATCTAATAAAACATTGGAAAAGTTAATCTAACCTCATGAAGCCTAAACCAGAGAAGGTTGGGGACTTCACTCTTACTTATACCTTGGTTAAATGTTTATATAAATGAGTTTTTCAGATTAATTCAATATCTCTTTTCTCACAAGTTTTATGCAAATAATTAAAGGCACAGTACAAACATATAAAAAGCTATAAAGATAATAAATTACAATAATCCCAAAATAAAGTAAAATCATACTACAAAAGGAGAGATAAACATACATAAAATAGGGAATTCTTTTAAGTATGAACATTGGTTCCCACATGCATATTTGACAAAAAAAATGAAGAGTTCTTAGACAAGTTTTAGAAAAAATGGAATGAGTGATCCCATTTTGAGAAAATAAGAACTCTTTCTTTGAGTGTCATTTTTGGGATAAGAAACTGAACATTGGTCCATTTTGTTTAGAAAGACCACATTTTGTTTATATAAAAACTTTGATGACTTTTTATGTTGGCGTGCATGAAAATCCTTTATTACTATTACAGTCCCAAAATAAAATAATTGTAAAGCAAATAAATAAATAAAGTACAAAGGAAATTAGTTGATCTGTAAATGCAATTAATTCTAGCCGTCGAATCCTTATTCGTCAGGAAAGAGACATACTCGAAGGTATTTTAGTCTACGAAGAACAAAAGCGAATAGATAAGTTAGCAGGACTTAATAAATAATAAACAACTTACAATAAGAAAAATGCAATGTAAATAAAATAGGCAACAACACACAAGAAGTCAGAACATAAAATGGAATGCCAGAAAATATAACGGAAATGATTAATACATGCAAAACGACATAAAAATAATAAAATCATGCATAAAATGGAGTCAAAACCAACAAAACAAGGCCCACGAACAGCCATAGGCAGGATAGATAGGTGACTTTCAATGACAGACGAATGGCTCTCAAAAGTCTGGGTGAAAAATTGTCGAAGTGCCATTAGCCCATGCCTTGTATAGAGCCATGGGTAGCTAGGGATGGGTGCAAAGCCCATCCTAGTGATAGGCAAGCCAAGGGCAAAAGGTGACAAATGGGTGTCACTCAATGAAAGACGGTCATCTATCGACTAAGAAACTAAAAAATTTGTGTTTAAAACCTCTCTTTGGTTCCAAAAGATGCAAAGGGGCTAAAATCATATAAAACCTCCAAAAACATTGTGAAATCCGAAAATGGAAATTGACACTTTCTAATCTCCACCTGTGGTGCAGGTATCAATATCTTTATCGAATAACTTTGATTTGGGCTACCTCTGGACCCGGTGTCTAAAGCGGGTTTAGGTGGTCCTAAGATCAAAGTAGTGTTTGATGTGAATGGATTGATACATATACATGCCAAATTGTGAATAAAAATATTATTAGAATAATGTATGCTTGCTCCTTTTCTTTTATAGTTGAAAGATGTTGTCCGACCAGAATAGATGCGATGGGGATGTCGAAAGTGAAGCATCGATAAGTGCCGGCCAAGCGGACGCCCCCCAACAATAATTAGCTGTCCCACATCCTGTAACACCGTCCCCACCACCACAACAACCTAATTTCCTATAAGTAATGATAGACTATATTCAGTAAAGAATGCAAGTAGAATAGGGACAACAACCATAGGTATAACAACCGCCTGGATCACCTAAAAAGAAATAAGTACTAGAGCAGTTAAAAAGGTCAGGCGCTAAAGACTTTTATGGTCATCACCCTTTAACACCAATCTAGGCAGAAGAGTGGCTCTATAAAACCAAAAGTCTATTTGAAATTACCCACAGCCCACCTGAGGAGATGCTTGAAAGAACAGTGGCATTGCTCCAGGGTCCAGCTTTTATTTAGTGGGATACACTATGTAAACACTGGCTGCACAGTTGACATGGGATTATTTTCTCAGGTAGTTTGAGAAGAAGTATATTAGCAAAGAAAATAGAATCTCTATGCAAGATGCATTCTGGAGGCTAAGACAAGGGAGCATGACTGTGGCTGAATATGAACGTGAATTTGAATGATTGAGTGCATACATGGAGGAGTATAATTTAACAAAGGAGAAATTATGTCAACTTTTTGAACATGGCCTCGACAACAAAATTAGGCAGGCAATAGTTGCATAGAAGTACACTAATATGAGATCATTAGTCGAGGCTACTTCAAAAGAGGAAGCCATACAGCAAGAAGAGGCAAATATGCAGTCACTCAGTAGGCCAGGGTAAGAAATTGAGGGGTCCTCTATCATAGACTCGTGCCTCATCCGCTTATATACACCGGGCCTTGAGGCCGCCCAGACCAAGGTTACCCATTGATGAAAATGATGCTTGTTCAGAGGCAAAAAAGTTAGAAGTGATGATTTCCTTGTCGAAACCCTTTTTTTAAAATAAAAATTATAATTATTTTTACTTTTGGGGTTTTTGATGGCTGGCCGTCGTGCGGGTTGCGCGGCGCTCACGAAGCACGATGCCTAATGGCAGCGTGTGTGAGGCACAATGCTTTCATGCAGGCTCGCGAGGCACCGCGCACAAGGCCTCGCCTCGCTTAACCTCGCGGCTTGCGAGGCCGCAACTTGTGTATGCAAGGAGTGGCCTCCTTTGCGAGGCTACACCTCGTGCATGCGAGGCACGACCTCCTGCACAAGGCTACACCTTACACAGTGCGAAGCCGCACCTGGCACATGCGCGGTGCGCCTCGTGCCTGTGAGGTGCAGCCTCTAGTGCACGAGGCATAGCCTCCCAGCACGAGGCTGTACCTTGCGCCTGCGAGGCACGGCCTCCAGCGTGAGGGTCGCAACTCGTGCATCTCCTACCTTTCCAGGACTTCATTTTTCCTGGATTTTCGTGCTTTTGAGTCAAAATTTGAATTAAACCCAATTTGTTTTTTCCGATTTTCAAAAGGATAAAACTTGATTCTTAATGGATAATTAGGGATTTTTAATGGGATTAAAAAAAACTCCTAAAAATCCTAATTTTTTTTTTGGAAAGACGATATAAAAGGAAAAATATCATAACACAGTAGGGAAAGCATTAGAACGGCGACAAACAAAAATTCTGAAAAAGAAGATTTTTGAGAGCTAACAATGTTTTCCGAAAATTCTAAAATTGTTCTTGAGCCAAAGAAATTAATTTTTTGTGTTTAAGATTCAATTCTCATCACCTGATTTCATTAAAAATAGGGATTTTTAACTTCGGTTTTTAGTGAGAGGAAGCTTTGATCCAAGATTTCTTTATTCTTTTTTCAAGCAATCGACGAGGAAATAAATCCGTTCTTCTTTTGCAGCCATAGTCAAGCCTCTGAGGGTAAATTTACGGGTTAGAGCCAATCCTTTCTCTTTCTCCTTGCTTTGTGTCGTTGGTTTATTTTCTCCATTGTAATTACTATAGACTACTATTAGTTTATTTGTTATTGTTTGTTATAATCAACATGAACTTAGATTAATCTAATCAATTCACTGATATGATGCATATAATGTAAGTTGAATCTGTAGAATATCTAGCATTAATTTTGTTATTTTTTCATTTAATTCTACTTTTGGTCATTAATCCACTTTATTAATTTCCAATTTTTTTGTCAAACATTATTTTTCTATAGTAATCGTAAATATTTTTCCCAATTAGGATTATTTATTGTATTTGCTTCATTTATTTGCTTATTTCTATTATATTATATTCTATACATTTGATTTAATTTGCTAACATTATTTTTTATTCTTGTTTTTGTTGTTCATCAAACATATTTATTTCACTTTGAGTAATGTTACTGGGCAAGCTGGAGAATCAAGAGATTAGGACCTTCAAAGTTTGGTTTGCATTTTAATTTCTGTATATTCCTTATTTTATTATTTTGTATGTTTTATGCAAAATAGTATTTAGATGTGTTTATTTTAGAGAAACTCATATTTTTTTTACAATAATAAAAATTGGGATTTTTTTTAATAAAATAGTACCAATGTCCTGATTTTAGCCAATAAACTTTCATTTTCAAAAGAGAGTTAATTGTCATAAAATGGGATCCGATTATCCCTATTATTTTTTTCGCTCAAAATAACTCTCAGATTTTTTAAGTTAACAAAAGGGAACTAATGTTCCTAAAATTTAATAAATGTCCCGATTTGTGTATTATGTATTTTATTTTATTCTTTTTTGTGTATTATTTATTTTAGGCCCTTGTAATTAATTTTAGGGCAATTTTATTCATTTATTTGTTTATGTTATTTTTATTTTGGGGGATTGTTATTTTCCATTTTTCATTTGTAATTTATTTATCACGTTCTTTATTGCTTTTCTTTACTACTTTCCAAAAATACTTGAAATGCGATTTAATTTTATTGCATAATCATGTGAGATGAGAGATGGAATTTCAATTGCTAAAAAATTCATTTGTAACTTAACTTAAGTCATTAATAAGAGTGAAGTTCTGAACACCTTCTCTAGTTTAAGACCCCCGAGATTAGATGACCTTTCCCAATTTCTTATAAATTGGGTGGCGACTCTAAAATACCTCAAATGTGTCTAAAGGTTTCGTGGGATTATATGAACTTCCCAATGTTCTATTGGGTCAGGAATTCTAAAATATCTCGTGTTACCCAAGATAAAAAAGACGCCGACCATCCCGGGACCTAAAAGCGGGCATCTAGGGACCCTGCCTTTCGATCGGGCTTAGGCTGCGCACGTCATAATGGCAACTCCACTGGGGAGGATCGAAACTTTGCTTCGAAAATGACTTAATTTAAAATTATAATTGAGTTTTTAAGAATTAAAAATTTCATTTCTATTCAAAAAATTGCATTGCATTCATTAGAGCCTTAGAACTATGCTAGTTTGTCCTTTATTTTACACCGGTGCATTCATGAAACACAACCCTACTTTTATTCATTATAGTGAAGTGCTCAAGATAATCACCAGCCCAAGCTTTGTACCATCAATGGAATATCAAATGGAGACTCGATCAGTTGTTATGCTCGAGATGAGCTAGACCCATTGGCAGGGACCATGATTGAGTAAACCTAAAGTAACACCACTCTTGACCAAAGCTCATGTAATGGCAATAGAAACCTCCACTAGGTGATACGTACCTTAACAATGTGCTTGCTATGTGGGCCCTTATATATTGAACAAATTCAAACATATTAATTTGACACGCATCAAAGGCTCCCATACTCCGGTGGGCCCATTTTTAGTCTGTTTAAAAGGTCCAAATAGATAATGGCCAAAACCCATACGCATGTGCTTTAAATTAAGAGTGTTATGCAGCTGGTTTCTTACCATGCACCGATTTGATGAAATGGTAGTGCCGTGGTCGTACTAACCCTCCGTAGAGTGGTAGTGCCGCCATCGTGCTAACCCTTCAATTTGATGAAGTGGTAGTACCGTGGTCGTGCTAACCCTCCTCAGAGTAGTAGTGCCGCCATTGTACTAACCCTTCTGATTTGATGAAGCGGTAGTGTCGTGGTCGCGCTAACCCTCCGTAGGGTGGTAGTGCCGCCATCGTGCTAAACCTTCTGATTTGATGAAGTGGTAGTGCCGTGGTCGTGCTAACCCTCCTCAGAGTGGTAGTGCTGCCATTGTGCTAACGCTTCTGATTTGATGAAGTGGTCGTGCTAACCCTCCTAAGAGTGGTAGTGCCGCCATCGTGCTAACCCTACTAAGAGTAGTAGTGCCGCCATTATGCTAACCCTTCTGATTTGATGAAGTGGTAGTGCCGTGGTCGTGCTAACCCTCCTCAGAGTAGTAGTGCCGCCATCGTGCTAACCCTTCTGATTTGATGCTGTGGTCATGCTAACCCTCCTCAGAGTAGTAGTGCCGCCATCGTGCTAACCCTTCGATTTGATGAAGTGGTAGTGTCGTGGTCGTGCTAACCCTCCGTAGAGTGGTAGTGCCGCCATCGTGCTAACCCTTCTGAATTGGTGAAGTGGTAGTGTTGTGGTCGTGCTAACCCTCCGTAGAGTGGTAGTGCCGCCATCGTGCTAACCCTTTTGATTTGGTGAAGTGGTAGTGCCGTGGTCGTGCTAACCCTCCGTAGAGTAGTAGTGCCGCCATCGTGCTAACCCTTCTGATTTGGTGAAGTGGTAGTGCCGTGGTCGTGCTAACCCTCCGTAAAGTGGTAGTGCCGCCATCATGCTAACCCTTCTGATTTGTTGAACTGGTAGTATCGTGGTCGTGCTAACCCTCCATAGAGTGGTAGTGCCGCCATCGTGCTAACCCCTCGATTTGATGAAGTGGTAGTGCTAACCCTCCGTAGAGTAGTAGTGCTGCCATCATGCTAACCCTTTGATTTGATGATTGCCCCCTGAGAGGTCTTTGATTGAGATCTGGATTAGTGTTTGAGATGATGTTTGGATTGATGTGATTTTGGTTGGTTGTTTGGATTGATGTCGTCACTCGGCTTTGGTCGGTGTCCGCATCAAATCTCTACTTCTGCAAAATAGGGAAACTAAAATATACAGGACAAATAGTGAGCATGCAAGTGAAATGCATGAGTTATGCAAAAATGCAGTATAAGAATTCATCTATGTGGACTTTGAGATGATAGCCGAGCTAGCTTCAATTTGCAATAGGATATATACCCTTTAAGGTGCTTTTGAATTTCATGCCCTTTGGGATTGCGAGATTCTCATCTGACACTTGTAGTCGTTATTTGAAGGTAATGCATCCCTTGTGGATTTTCACACTAGCTTTTCTTAGTGGGAAATGCATCCTTTGTAGATTTTCACATAACCCTGTGCCTTATTTTTGCCTGGAGTAGACCTAACCCAATCCAGCGGCTTTTTTTTTAAGGACAGACTGCCTGTTTCTAGGTTTTCACCCTATCCTTTTGCCTAATTTTTGCTTAGAGCACTAGTTACGGTTTTCACTCTAACAGCCTCTTTTTTTTTTTAAAGATTGCTGAGGCTGTTGGCGAGAATCTTTCGGGAGTCTTGGGACATGGTTATATGAGTTTGATTCTTCACACTTGATAGCAAGATGAATCGGCTGAAGCATTTGCGTGCTGAGAGTAGCAGAGGGTAGGCAGATACATGACTTTGATCACATAGGGTACAATACTCTGATCACATCATCGTATAAATGCATGTGTTTACATTTGATTTCATTAAGCATGATCATTGTTTGGCATTAATCTAAAAAAATACAGAACCTCACCTAATCTCGCAATAGATCTTGAAAGCATCAAAGTCCTGTTATCACTCAGCCCTCTCGGGTTTTAGTATTAAATGTTTTCTCTCATCTCTTTATTTTTTTTTTGAACGCGAATTCTAGATGCAACTTTGGGGACGAGACTTAACTCGAATGCATGAATGCACTCGTGGCTCCTTGCTTTAAGCTCAAGAAACACCATATGCCTCTTCTTACGTACCAAACCTTATTAAAAGGTCATCTCCGCTAATTGGATAAGACTGAACCAAGAATCAAGAGGTCTTACTTTGGATGTAATGTTAGGCTTAGGTAGATTGCTGTTAAAGGAAGATCAGGTCGCTAGAGAAAAATGGACGCAATATTTACTCGACTTATGCATGAACCACTCTCAGCTTAGTTGCATATACAAGGTATCTTTGAACTTGGGTTCGGTAACATTTTAGCTCATTAAGATCAGAATGACAGTTAAAAAGGTAATCATCGAAACTCGTCAAGTGGTTACTATTTTGAGCTCTATTTTATTATTTTTTTTTGAATTTTGTTGTTGTTGTTTTTTTTTCTTTTTTTTAGCTCATGTTTTTGGTGCATGACTGAAACCCTCTTCCCAAGGTGTAAACTCATCCTTACCAAGGCAATTTTTGATAACCCAAAAAAAATTATTAAAACATACACCCATCCCTTCTAGAATTGCCACTCTTCTAAAGGGAGGCAAAAATCATTTTAAGTGAGGGGATAGTTTTAACATGTGTAACAACAAAATTGGCACGCATTTAGCATACCTCCATAAAGCTCAACGGGCTATCAAGCGATTGCAGAATAAGGGTAGGAAATAGTCATTTAGAGAGCTATACAAAGAAAATGTTGCCTAAATCATTTTCTAGGTTCCATCTTATCCAAGGATCACTTTGATGGGTAATCAGAAAGGTTCTAGTGCTCTTAGTGAGTTTCCATCCAATCCCTTAATTACAACTTGTTTTTCTTTATACTTTTTTTTTTTCTGAATTTCCCTCTCTACAGGAGTTATATCAGATGCTATCAAGATTTTCTTTGGGTTCCCCAAAGTTCTGAGATTAACTGCAGTCATATTATTTGAATTAATGTTAAAGTAAATGCATTGTGATCATGTTAAATGAAATCATTAGAAACACCATACAAATAAGCAAAAATTGTTCTATTGAAATAACCAAACATTGTCATAAAAAATTATTCTCGAAATAATAACAAAGATTGAAAAAGAAAGAACATAATCTTCATTTCCACCCTCACTAGTGGATTAAGATGACCCGATCATAATCATAGTGGAGGGACCACGTTGTAACTTGCCTTTTTCTTCTTTTTTCTCTTCTCAGGATCCGTGATCTGATTGGTGTCAATGAGATCCTGGATCTTATTTCTCAATGTTCGACAGTAATCCGTCAGGTGGCCGGTGGTAGGCGCAGTACTGGTCTTCTCTGTGCCTTGGCTGCCCTTGATTCATAACCGGTCTAGGTGCTAAAGGTTGCAGCTTACCCTCTTTCATCAATCTCTCCAGCACCCAAGATAGAGATCGGCCTAAGTTGGAGTAGTACCTCTAGCGTTGCCCCACTCCAGTAGCTGACACTTCGGCTGTCTTGCCGTTCCTATTGTTGCTGCTCCCAGCACCTCCCGGTCTAAGCCCAGACTGGTTCCTATAGCTTTTCCCAGCAAAGTTATTATGGCTTGCTTTCTTTGCTAGGTAGGCTGCCTCAACCTCTACAGCGATATCCTTGAGTGACTCCCAGTCCCTGAGCCCCTTAAAACTTAGCAAATCCCTCAAATAAGGGTAGGAGTTTCTGATGAATAACCTGATCTGGTCAGTAGTGTCAGGCTTCCTCTTCATCTCCATGACCCTGTTCATCCATCTGGTGAGGTACTCATGGAATGAATCATCACTCCGTTGCTGTAAGAGCTCAAGGTCTTTTAGGGTGACCTCCATCCTGGTACTGCAGTCGTACTGCTTCATGAACTCTTTGGTTAAAAGGTCCCAGTCCTCCTTGGACCTCCTATCCAACCCATAGTACCAGTCAACTGCCGGGCCCACCAGACTAAGGCAGAAACATTTAACCTTCTGCTTTTTACTCAACCCTGTGCCTTTCATGACCAAGGTGTACTACTTGACGTGGACAGATGGGTCAAAGGTGCCATCAAATTTTGGCAGCTCGGGCATTTTGAATCATTGGCGCAGCAGCTCTTTATCCCCCAGATCTCTGTCTTCTTGGTTGACCCCCTATCCAGCTAACAGCATGCACGTGATTGCTTCAATCTGTTGCCTCATCCCCCTTAAGGATTCGTCTTCCCCCCTCGGTGCCCTAGGCCTCACAGCATGCTGGACTATTGGCTCTTCGTCCTCCTCCTCCATCAGGAAATCATCATTGGGATTATGAATCCTTTCCCCTCTTGGCTCGATAGGTGCGGCAGCTCTGTGATCAGTGTTGGGTTGGCGAGCAGCAACTCCAACGAAGGGAGCCTCCCCACCAGCAGGTGGTTCGGCTTTCCCTCGAGGAGGGGCTGCCTGTGGTTGTAGAGCAGCAGGTGGCTGTGGGGCAGTAAGTGGATGGGCCATCCATTCAGCCATGGCGCCCATCATATCCATCATTCTCCGTCCAAAATCCTCTAAGCCTCCTAGCTAGGTCCTGAGTGGTTAAAGCTCCAGCTTCTTCTGCCATTGATGATTCTAGAGAGAGTGACTCAGAATCCCAGTTGGACACTAATTTCGGTAACTCAAAAAGTGGATTTGATCTTACTAGCCGACCGTCGGAACCTCTTGTCCACTTAGATGAATCTATGATGGCTGAAAAAATTAGATTGTTAGAATGATGCATGATTGACATATACAATGCATGATAGTGAGTTATGCAATATTTACAATCACATGCAAGCAAGTAGATCATTCCAACCTTATTACTCCCACACACGAGGTAATGCGGTCTCTTTCTTAGGTGGGCTTGATCCATGGGTTAGCGGGGAACCTAATGGACGCGTATGGTGCTCGGTGGAAAATCGGCATCATAACATCTCTTATCTAATGAGCATACCTATGGATTTTAGCCTTTATATATTTAAACATTTTAACTAAATTAAGATGGGCCCATTGGGGCATGAAAGCCTTTGATAAAAGCCCATTTAATTTGGTTGAATTTGTTCAATATATAATGGCCCACATAGCAAGCATTGTATTAAGGTACATGTCACCTAGGGGAAGTATCTATTGCCATTACATGAGCTTTGGTCATGGGTGATGATATTTTGAGGTTACCTAAGCATGGTCCCTGCCGACGGGTCTAGCTCATCATGAGCGTAACGACCGATCGGGTCACCATTTGATATACCTTGATGGTATGAGGCTTGTGCTGGTGATTATCCTTAACTAAGGTACTTTCGAATCGAAGCCACTTAGAGTCCCCAGTGGAGTTGCTACTGTGACGCGCGCCTAACCCAGCATGATGCCCCAAAGGCCCGCTTTAGGGCTTTCGGGAGAGGTTCATCGAAACTTGTAAGGTATTTATAAGTGCGTCTATTTTGGGCAACAAGGAGGTTTCTTGGAGTCGCTACCCAATAAAATATTGGGAAAGTTCATCTTGCCTCAATGAGCCTAAGACGGCACATAATATCTATTTTGGCCAAACCAAAGGGGTCTTGGAGGCATTCACCCCAATAGAACATTGGAATGACTCTCTAACCCTATGGAGCCTAGGATTGTAAATTGAGTCTTTTGGTGGGACACAAGAGGTGTCTTGGAGATCCCATTCCAATGAAACATCAGAATGGCCCTCTCGCCTCGTTGAGCCCATAGACCAAAGATGGTTCGGGACTTCTCAATTATTCATACCTTGATTAATTTATAATTAAGTTTTGAATTTAAGTTTTCATCCCTTTTCTCATACATTTCGATGCAATAATTAGAGCGCAAGTTTGATCATTCAAGGAAAGCGATAAATAAAAGGGTAAATAAAATAAAGTACATGAAAATAAAATACAACAAAACTAGGGGCGGAATACAACCCTATTGTAAATAAAAATACAAAATCATGCATAAAACGTGGTATTTATTGAGAATGAGGACATTGGTCCTCTCATGTATAATAAAATAATTTTAATGGTGACAATGTATTTGGGTGAAAAAACTAGGACATTGGTCCCATTTTATTAGGAAGAACCAATTTATTTTATAGAAATACTTTTGTGTGATTTTTTATTAAGCGCGCATAAAAACTATTTCATTTAACAATTATATAACAAATAAATAAAAATAAACAAAGAAAAATTAACATGTACAATAAAATGTTCAAACCCCAAATCTCCTCATTCGCTTGCATGGATGCTCAAGCAAGAAAAAATACAGATTTAAAACCAAATAAAACAAAGACAAATAAAATTTATGTTAGTGATTAAACCAAAAAAATTAATTAAACACATAAAACAATAAATCCTAGATTAGAATAAATAAAAAATGCATTATGTACGACAAGTCAATTAAATAACATATTAAAATAAATTGATTAACATATTAAATAAAACAAATAATAATAATAATAATAATAATAATAATAATAATAATAATAATAATAATAATAATAATAATAATAATAATAATAATAATAATAACAATAACAATAATAAAATGAGATAAGACAAAAATAATATTTAGAAATATTATATCTATGTACAAAAACACATGAAATAAATAAAAACAAAATAAATGTAAAGATCTACATGGTTAACAATTAAATATACGCGAAATAAATAAAAGAAAAATAAAAGTTAAGGGATCAAGTCTAGAATATTTACCCTCAGATTTGGATTCGATTGATGATAAAAATAATTCATTTTCCTTGTTTTAATTCATAAAATAGAGATAAAAATGAAAATAATAAAAATTGGAAATTTATTCCAAGAGAAAATTGATAAAAAATTGGAAGGAAAGAAATTAATTCTTGAAGACAAAGAATTGATTTCTTTTTTTCAAGAACAATTATTTTTGATAAAAAAGATGAAAACAAAATTAATCTTCAAGAACAAAAAATTATTTTCAAAAATACTTTTGATAAAAAGATCCAAAATTCAAGAACGAAAGAAAGATTTTTCTTGTCTCAATAAAAAATTCTAGATCAAAAATTGAATTTCTTAATCTTAGAATTTTCTTTGGAGAAAAGAAGTCCCAAAAAAGATGGAGAGAATTCTTTTTAGAAGAAAAGAGAGAAAAATGATGAAAAATGATCTCCTCTTCCAAAATCCTCCAATTTTCCCACATAAATTGAGAAAAAAGGAAAAAAAAATTGATTTATGGAAGAAAAATCAGATTTTTAATTAATTCCGTTGGATTTGGGTGTAAAAAAGGAAGAAAATATTCAAAATCCCGAAATTTGGTGGAAAAAAGTAAAAAAATGGAAAAAAAATGATTTTGGGCGGAAAAAATGGACTCTTGGCAACAGACGGCCATCCGCACGCGCGATGTAACACCCCAAATCGGGCCTAGTCGGAATCGGAAAGCTAAGTCAGTTAAGTGAAGGGTATTTCGGTAAATTATGCTTGAGAAAGTTTGGTTAATTAGGACTAAAGTGCAAAGAAAATAATTAATTAATAAAATGTTAAGTGAGGAATTATCTAGTGGAACATGTGTATGGTATGTAGGAAGTGATTGGATAAGATTGTGACACTTGGGTTTGTAGGATGATGACAAGTGGCTTATAAGAAATTGTTAGAGTATGCTTGAAGTATATGGAAGTAGGATGTGAGTGGGCTAAGAAATGATATGGTGTGAGTGGTGTTTGGTGTATTGAAGATATTTATTCAAGAATTGTTTGTGTGTGTATGGAGTATGGTGCAAGGTGGAACAAGTCAAAAGATGGATTAAGGAACCAATAAGATTAGGACACATGGCTTGTGGTAGGTGTGCATTAAGTGTGAAAAAGAAAAACAAAGTGAAAGAAAAAGAGGAGTCCACGTTTGTTTCCTTTCATCTTCCCGATTTTCCATTTCCTTTTCTCATCTTCCCTTTCTTTGTTCCATCTTTTGGTTTTGAATGAATTAGAAGTGACTTAGTGGAGATTGGAAGCAAGATTGTTAAGGTAAGTTGGAGTTTCAGGGTTCCTATGGTTGGGTTCTCCTTTCTCTCTTTTTATTTCTTTTGATTTTGTGTGAGTTAGGGTTTTGAATTAAAAGTAATTTCTGGATTCTTGGTTTGTGTAAGTTGGTGGTAACAAGAGGAAGCTCAAGGGCAAGGAAACGATTGTAGATAGAAGCTAGAGAGTGACTTTAGATCTTTGATTTCCAGGTTTGGGAAATTTATTGTATATATATGAATTTCTGTTTATATATTTGTGTATGATATAAGTTCTTGATTGTGTGGTTGATGATAGATAGTGATGGTAGTGAGTGTTGGTTTAAATTGCTCAATTGTGCATGTGAATAGGTTTTTGGGTGAAACTGGGTTGGAATGCACTTGACCTCTCTTCAGTAATTAGGTTATATTGTGAGTTTTAGAACTCTAAATCATGCGATTCTTAAACCATTAGAACCATGAATTCCATTACTTTAAATTTCATAGAAATAGCCTAGGGCCAATTCTTGCTCTAAGACCCTGAATTTTTGATAACATCGTAGTGCCTCTTTTTGTATCGGGTTGTATGACCAGTATAGGTTGTGGAGGTCATATCTGGAGTTATAGATGTCCAATTTACCTGAAACTTGTCCCTTTTGAAATTTAATACGTAGGATAACATTTGTTAAGAAGACCACTTTTCCTAAAAATGAGGTTTAGAGGTCGGTTTTTATGATACTAATTGGTGGTAGAAAGCAGTCTGTTAAGGTAGCTGAGGCGAGCCTCTGTCGCGAGGCTCGCGACAGAAAAACATGTTTTGAGCCTTTTCTTCTCTATTTTTGAGTCTAGGATTGACCCGGATCAATCCCGTGCCTTTCCCATCAGTTATTATGCATGTTTAGGGTAATGAAATGGCTATATAAGTAATTATCGTCGGGAAAAATTTAGGAGTATGCTTAAGATTGATGATTTAACTAGTAAATAATAGTAGATATTACTTTGTGAAGGATGAGGATTAATATTTGTTGATATCACGAGTAACCTAAGCATGATACATCATAGGTATGAATGCAATTAACGTAGGTGCAATTGAAATGATTGATGAATAATGCGGTTATTATAGATGGTGTATATGGATATTGTTAGTGGCATGTTTTATTGAAATTTTTATATGAATGTTGGATTTATGTTGTTAATGATGTGTGACTTGCTGGATATGAGGTAAGAGATCTTGGGATGTGTTTCGTGTGTTTATGGATGAGTTTGAGGAAGGAAAGATCTTGCAAAATTCTGCAGATTTTCGGAATCATGACTCTGTCGCGATCGCGACATTGTCGCGATCGTGACAGAGACCGATGATTCTGATGCTGTGCCGTCGCGAGCACGCGACGCTGTCGCGAGCCCGCGATAGCAATAGCTTGTCTGCTCTCTGTCGCGAGCGCGACACCCGTCGCGATCGCGACAGAGCACATTGTTGGCCTGTGCCATCGCGAGCACGCGACTTGTCGCGACCCCGCGATAGCAATACTTGCCCTCTGTCACGACCGCGATAATATCGCGAGCGCGACAGAGTCGGGCTCTTCTCTCCTTCCCGCGATCGCGAAGTCCGTCGCGCGCGCGCAGCGAAGAGACTATAGTCTCTGTCGCGAGCGCGACAGGGATCGCGAGCGCGACAGATGTGTTGTGTTGAATGAGTTTTCTTTGGTGATTCCAATGTTTGAATTCCGAACTTGTGATGCCTTTAGGTTTATTCTTTGACTATTTTAGGAAGTATGTTAATATAATTGAATGTATTATGTATATTTATACTTATGATCTTTTCTAAGATTATCATGTTATGTTCAAAGTGTAAATTGTATGATGCATGTTTGACTTTATGAACTTATTCATATGTCTCAACTATTGCTGATTATGTACAATGATATAAAGTATGTGATTTGAAATATGATTTGTATTATGCATGACCTGCGAGAGTCAGTCTAGTGGATAGTTAGGCATGCTTAATAGAGTCTTTGTAGCTGCAGCGCCCTTTGAACGATTTGGACCCTGATCAGGTCCCACGACTGGTTCCTCGCGAACCCCTATCAGTACGGATCCTCGCGATCCTTTTTAATGTGGTTGGATCGGGTTAAGATCCCTCATCAGTAAAATGCTTTTGTGACAAAATAAAATGATTTTCGATTAGTACCCGTAAGGTACTCTCTGGCCGACTTGTACCCGTAAGGTACTAATCAGTTCACTCGTTATCCACTATTATGAGTCAGCAGGTATTTTGATGGTTTGTTTTATTCTGCTTTGAAATAGCTATCAGAATGTGATATCTGAATGAGCAAGAATCAGTTTATGTGTATATGAATATGACTACGGGCTTCAGAAGGTAAATCTGTATTTAGTAAACATGACTTTTCAGTTAACATGATTATCCGTACTTGGCATGTGATTTGTTATTAGTTTCTGAATGCTTTGAAATTATTCGATCGATGTATTTATGTATATGAGTTAAGCATGGTTTTATTGTGTACAAGCATGTGAATCAGATCGGTTGTGAGGGTAAGTATATAAGATGTAATTGTACTTTCTGCATGGTTTTAATATGAGTGTGAAGTGATGTACTTATGTCTTCAGTCTCCGTTTTGGGAGTGTTTACAGCATGATATGCTATGTATTAGAGTTGTGCAGCAGAAGTGTGGTGTTTTGGATGTTTTCTTGGGTATGTGGCTCAGCATGATAACACTGGTGTCGTGTTTTGGGTTATGACTGTTTTGGCCCATTCCTGATATATGTATATGATTATGTGTGTGAGTTTACGAATGAATGCCTTTATTATGCAAGTCTGTTTAGATATGTGTTTTGAATATCCGCAATTGCCATTTGAATGTATTTTGCCTCGACGACCATTGTGAATGGCCGTCCATATTATTATATTTGTTTTCCCCACTAAGCGTTATCGCTTAGCACGGGCTCTTTTCCCCGTGCAGGTGGCAGGTTTTCTTTTGTTCGAGTCGCGCATCTGCAGAGTCGGCCACATAGAAGCTAGAAGTTTTGTATCTTGTTCAGCTTTTGTAATTTAGAATTTTTGTGTATCTGTGTTATATGTATAAGTAATAATATGTAAAGAGAACGATGTAATATTTCAGACTCCTATTGTATGATTGTAAAATTGTATATGTGTATGTTTTCGTTTAAAAATATGCGCGTTTATGAATATGTATGTTCAGATTTTTGCTCCTTAAAAGTTTTAATTCTTTCATAATTATATACGCTTTGTATCGTTTCTGTTCGGTAACACACCTACTCGTACGGCTTCCTACTCCCTTGCGGATGGGTTCGCCTACGTATGAGATGGGGTGTTACACGCGACGGGCGTTGGCGCGCATGGACGGGCTTGACTCCGCGCGCGGATGCCCAGAAATCACGTGCATCAGCGCGCATTGCTGCGCACGCATTTTGGCGACGCGTCACGTCGCCTTAGCGCCCTCCGCGCACGCTGGGCGCAGCCGCCGCGCGCAACACCCGAATTTTCCAAAATTGTTTTTTAAATATGACTAAAAACACATCAAAATTTTCAAATATCATTTTTTTAAAACTAAATTTTAAAATATTTTTAATATTTTTTTGTTTTTCATTCTAAATTGCAAATTTTGCAAGTAAACCATAAATTTCAATGCTTTCCGCTTGTGAAGGCAATTATCATCATTAGGTAATTTCGATCTAGGCTGACTCAGGACCCGATGTCTACACCTAGACCTACGAAGATATGCCAGGGGTAGACCGAGAAATCGCAGAACATGCCATCCCGACGTACCCAGACTATAAGCCTGTTAAGCAAAAGTTGAGGAGACTCAGGCCAGAATGGGCAGACAAGGTGAAGGAGGAAATTCACAAGCAGATCAAAGCCAAGTTCCTAATTGAGGTACAATACCCAACCTGGTTGGCCAATGTTGTTTCAGTAGCCAAGAAAAGCGGCAAGGTAAGGGTATGTGTGGACTATCGAGACTTGAATAAGACTTGTCCAAAGGATGACTTTTTATTGCCCCACATAGATGTGCTGGTGGACAGCGCAGCTGCCTGTATGATGTATAGTTTCGTGGATGGTTACGCAGGCTACAATTAGATACTCAATAAAATAGTCGACCGGATTAAGACAACTTTCATCACAGAGTGGGGGACATTCGCTTACAGGGTGATGCCCTTCGGCTTGAAAAATGCAGGCGCGACTTATCAAAGGATTGCCACAAGGATTCTAGATGACTTGATTCAGAAGGAGGAAGAAGTATATGTGGATGATATGATGATCAAGTCGGCCACCAGAGAAGGCCATTTTGAAGCCCTGGAAAAGTTCTTTAAGAGGATTGGAAAGTACAACTTGTGATTAAACCCCAGGAGATGCATCTTTGGTGTCACCTCAGGGAAGCTTCTAGGACATGTAGTTAGCTAGAGGGGAATCGAGATTGAGTTGGACAAAGTTAACGCCATTAGAGAAATGCCAGTGCCGCAAAAGGAAAAGGATGTGAGAAGCTTTTTGGGTAGATTGCAGTATGTCAGCAGGTTTATCGCTAAGCTTACTTCGATCTATGAACCAATTTTCAAACTACTCAGAAAAGACCAACCAGTAGTATGGAGCGAAGATTGTCAGAGGGCTTTCGATACTATCAGAGATTATTTGCTGAATCCACTGGTTCTGAGACCGCCACAGCCAGTCAAGTCGCTTATCCTGTATTTGGCCATAGAGGATAGTTCTGTAGGCATCATGATGGCTCAGGAAGATGAGTTCGGAGTGGAGTTTGCTATTTACTACCTTAGTAAGAAGTTCTTGGCTTATGAGGTCAAATATGCAGAAGTAGAAAAGATTTGCCTGGCGGTAATTTAGGCCTCTAAGAAGTTGAGAAACTATTTTCATTCTTGCAAGATACAAGCAGTAGCGAAGCAAAATCCCCTCAGATATTTGCAGGAAGCTCCATCCTTACTTGGAAAAATGGGTAGGTGGTTATTACTGCTACAGGAGTTTGATGTAGAGTATGTTACTCGGAAGACCATTAAGGGTCTTGCAGTGGCTGAGTTTCTGGCAGAGCACCCAATCCAAGGAGACTCGTATGAGTTCAATTTCCCTAATGAGGACGTAGCAGCTATCACGGTTTAGGGTTAGTAATTGCACTTTGACAGGGCTATAAACAGCAAGGGAGCAGGAGTAGGAATTATTCTGACAACCCCGGATGACGAGAAACTCCCATTGGCCAAGAAGTTAAGGTACAAAACCACCAATAATGAAGCCGAGTATAAAGCATGTACTTTTGGGTTGGAAGCATTAATAGCTTTAGGGGCAAAGAACGTGGAAGTATTTGAGGATTCATCTCTAGTGATCAATCAGATTAGGGGCGACTGGGCCGTCAAAGAAGAATGGTTGATGCCATATATCAGGCACTTAAAGGATTTGAGGAATCAATTTGAAATATGTACATTTCACTTTGTGCCGAGGATGAGAATCAGTTAGCCGACACACTTGCAACTTTGGTATCGATATGGGACAACCTAGAAGGGGTAGTCATGAAGCCGGTTTTGATCTCCAGTTCAGAAAGGCCAAGCTTTGAGTCCAAGCCAATAATGGAAGTAGAAGTAGTAGATGGGAGGCCGTGGTATCATGATATCAGGAACTATCTAGAGAATGCAACATTTCTAGAAGAGGCTATCGAGAAAGATCAAAGGATGATCCGCAAGCTATCTGCTCAGTTTATCTGTATAGACGGGATGTTATACAAGCAGTAGGTCGACGGTATCCAATTGAGGTGTCTGGACGAGAAAGAAGCCAAAAAGGTGATCGAAGAAACTCACACTGGCGTGTGCGGAGCCCACATGAATGGACTGACATTGGCCAGAAAGATCATGAGACAAGGGTTCTACTGGCTCACCATGGATACAGATGGCTCAAAGTATGTAAAACAATGTCAGTTGTGCCAACAGTATGTGGACTTAAGGAGCTTGCCAATTTCAGAATTACATAGCTTGACGTCTCCTTAGCCGTTCGCAGCTTGGGGGATAGACATCATTGGAGAAATACATCCCACCACCTCTAATGGACATAGATATATTATAGTCGCCATCGACTACTTTACCAAGTGGGTAGAGGCCAAGTCCTTCAAGAAGGTTGATGCTCGGGATATGGCAAAATTCATCGAGAAGAATTTGATATGTAGATATGGCCTCCCACACCATGTGGTATCTGACAATGGGGTCCAATTTATGGTTGAAATGTAGAAGTTACTTCAGAAGTACGGTATTGAGCACCACAAGTCTTCTGCGTATCGTCATCAAGCCAATGGAGCAGTAGAAGCTGCTAATAAGAACGTCAAGAGAATCCTGGCCAAGATGGTGTAGAGTTATAAAGATTAGACAGAAAAATTGCCTTTTACACTCTGGGGTTACAGAAAAACTGTCAGAACTTTAACAGGAGCCACGCCGTATTCCTTGGTATATGGGAAAGAAGGAGTACTACCAATCGAGGTCGAACTCAAGTCACTGAGAGTGGTTATAGAAGCGCAGATTCCAGAAGCTGAATGGGCACAGTAGCGGCTGCAACACTTGAACATGTTGGATGAGAGCAGGTTGAGAGCCTACTACCATAATCAGATTTATTAGAAGAGACTTGACAGATCATTCGGAAAGAAAGTCAAGAGGCACCCTTTGAAAGAGGAAGACTTGGTATTCAAGCAGATGAGACCAGGCGCGCAAGACATAAGGGGGAAATTCAGACCGACAAGGGAAAGGCCTTTCATCCTCAAGAAGTTGTTGTCAAAGGGAGCGGCGATTCTGTCAGATAGTGACGGCCACGAGTTTAAGGAGCCGGTCAATATCAATAGACTCAAGAGGTTCCATGGCTAAAGACAATAAGATCAAAAGAAGAGAATAAAAGCCCCGCGGGTCGAAAACCGAAAAAAGGCGGCCTTGCTAAAATTGGGTGCCTCGTCAGGGTGAAAACCGAAAAAAGGCATCCTGGTCAAAAATTAGAGGCTTGAGTAAAAATGTCCAATCAAGAAAACCCGAGAGGGCTGATTGGTAACAGGAGTTGATGCTATCAAGATTTGGCTCTTTGAATAAATGTAGTTTTGCATATTTGAATCAACGTTGAATGATGATTATGTATATTGAAATCATATGGAGATGTACACAATTTTGTGAAATGAAATAAAACCGAATTCATTCATTCATATTATTTTCTAAGTTCTGTTCTAAAAAGAAACATATTGCTCAAAATGCATACATATCTGAACTAAACCCTACTACTACTCTCGCCGGCCAAATGTCTAAGTCATCGAGTCCTGTTGTCAATGGTAGGGCTGAGCACCCATCTCTGATATGCGCTAGAGGAAACAATAGATTGATGACTAAAAGAGGGGATGACAGTCTTCACTGGTAGTTTAGCCCAAAGATCATGGTATCGGGAGACAAAAGCTACAGCTAAGATTTCACCTCGGAAAGATAGAGGGACTCTCACTACGTCTTGAGTCATCCCGAGCTGTCGAGTGCATCAGGCTGTGATGTAAAAAGTAGCCTCACGTAGCCCACATAAGGGCACACATCCTGAAGACCCATCAACTATCACAGCAGATAGGGGGAGCCAAGCGCTCATGAAGCTAATGTCCTCAAGGTTACCTCGCTAAATCTGGTAATGCCCTCGTCGGGGGTTGTAAATGAGTACAGTCGTTGGCGAGGAAGAAAATACCTTGGAGAATATTGACTAATGACCCTGGGAGGTGGTTCTGACAGCAGCTTCAACTTCTCTTGTAGCCATATCTAAAAAGGGGAACAAAAGGAAAATAAGAGCAAAAGGAAATAAAGTAAAAAAGCAAATAAAAATAAAAGCCGCTGGGGTGAACTGGGTTCACTTCAGGCAAAAGTAAGGCATAGGCCTGTGTGAAAATCCGAAAAGGATGCACTTCCCACTAAGAAAAGCTAGTGTGAAAATTCACAAGGAATGCACTACCTTTGAAAACAATGGCTTACCTGGAGTAATAAGGGGCTCCCATAGAAAGTAGTAGAAGAAGCAACACGGACAGAATCAAGACCTATGATAGTCTCAGCGAGGATCAGTGCATAGGGGTCAACCCGTGTTGGAAATCATCCAGAATCCCAAACAAACGAGAGTCGCTGATCAGATCCTCTGAGTTCATAATCAGATACCTCATCAGGCAGAAAAGAAAGATGACACCCACGCAGTATGGAGGAGCATCGGGGAACTCATCCAATGCCTCAATCAGTGGTTCTAAGGCAAACGTGGGGCCCTGAGGAATTAGACGGGCAGCATCAGAAGAGGCAATGCTTAAGGCTAGTGCTACGTCTCGATTTTGAACCAAACCACAGCAGGGAATGCAAGGCAGAGTGCTAGGTGGATACCAGGTCCCGGTAATAGCAGCAAGCTATTCCGGTAGGGGGCACAGTTCCTAGTAGGTGAACCTGAAGACATGGAATCATGGGTCCTAGAAATGAACCAGAACCAATATAAGATTATAGTCTATCTTAACCCTTCATAGAAATTTTAGACCAGGAAGTGGAGCCAGGGTAGAGTTCTCCCAAGTTTGTGGATTGTCCAGAATTTGGTACATCCTGGCAACAGTGGCAGAAGACATTTCTCAAGCCCTATGGTTGAAAATTTAAGATTGGCCAAAGAAATAAGCAAAGAAAAAGGGAAAAACCTGAGAAAAGGCTTGGAAATGGTCTCAAAAGATGAAAGGACACAAAACCCAAGGAAGAAAAGGGGTGATTTAAGAGGAAGGGACGACCGACGGGGTGCCCGTCTGTCACTCAATCGACGGCTAGCCCGTCGGTCAATCTGGTTGACCTAGAGGCAGATCTCTTTCTTGCATGTTGCATGCATGACATGCGCATATGATAATTTTTGTATATTGTCTTTGAAATTTTACAGGCGCAAAAGTTGGAAACTATTCAGGGAGTAAAAAAAAAAGCATTTAATAGGCTAATTAATTGGGAATTGATTAGGATTTAATTAGGGAGTTAACCAGCATTAAAAATCAAAATTCAGAGCGACAGATGGGTTGCCTATCGCTCTCTCTTTAGACGGGCTGCCCGTCGGTCACTAAAGCCTATATAAGGTGTGAGTGACCGACGCCCTTCAGTCATTTTCTTCTCCCTTTTCTCTTTTCTTCACCAACCGACGCCCCAAAGTCGTTTTTTGACCATATCTTCCTCATTTTTCACCCGTTTCGCGCGCCGTTTGTGCCAAAACGACCCCCACACTGTCCCGAACATTTAGACACACTTTTTCGCACTTTAGTAGAGTTTATTTTTAGCACAGTCGCGTCGACTCACAAGTTAGCTATTCATTTTTTCTACTCTTTTTTCCATTTATTTTTAATATTTCTCATGGGAAATGCATATTGGCTTGATTTGGAAAAAATGCAATATTAATTTATGCACTTTTCTACTCATTTTTTTTGAACTATATGCGGGCCATAATAAAAGGACAATAAAAAAAAAATTGAAAAATGAAATGAAAACAACAAAATGATAAGAGCATGAAAGCTATCCATAGAAAATTTAGACTTGTCTCTGTTGAACTTAGTTTTAGGACATCTCGAACTGAATGAGACACGAATAAATGTTGCTTGGGGCCTGAGGCCTATCCATTTTTTTGTTTTTTATGTAGGAGGTTGGGCACATCCTTGCCGGGATGCTGCCCAAATTTCTTCCGGTTGGGCGCGCCTTGGCCGAAATGCTGTCCAAATTTTGTATATTTTGGTTAAGTATACCCTTATGAGAATGCTGCTAAAATTATTGCATTTTGACCCGGGATGCGACCAAAATTTATAAAGTCATAATCTTTCGTTTAGCTGTTATTTACCGCGGTTATGCAAAGCTAATTTCTTACTTTCTCTTTTATAGGATGCCTCCCAAACATCAGGTTCCTCATGATCAGCCAGAGCTTGAGCCTCCTATCTGGATGAGTGATGAGGTGAGGGAGAGGTTCAGGCTGCTAGCTCGAGTTCAGTTTCGGGCAAGCCGTTTCATCTCCAGACCCTTTCTACAGGCCATGGGTATGCTGGAGGAGGTAGACACACTAGTAGCGGCTATAGGATAGACAGAGTTTCTGTGGCCTGCCTTCCACACCCACCCAGGGGTTGTCTGGGAATTTCTCGCTACATTGCATTACGGGGGATTCCAGAGATTAGACACAGAGGAGGGGGTCATTCAGTTTTAGGTCAATGGATATCACTACAGCATCACCTGCCGGCGATTCGCAGAGGCTATGGGATTACCATTTAGAGATGATGTCATAGTGCCTCAGAGGGCCATTAGGCGCTAGCATTGGGAGGTCATGGCTCTGCTGGGAGTGCCATATGACCATGATACTGCAAAGAGCATGGTGCTCTCATCGCAGGCCCTCCAGTACATTCATAGGGTTATCTCCAGCTCCTACCTGGGACGGGCTGGTAACTCGGGCTCACTTAATACCGCAGAGATCTAGAGTCTGTGGGCCATGGTTGTAGGGCATCAACTCAACATTAGCCACGAGATGGTGGCTAATTTTGTCAGAGTGTCTAGGGGGGCAGCCCCTATAGTATATGTGGGAGGAGTAATTACTAGATTATTACTGGAGCTAGGAGCTCGTCCAGACCGTCTCGGACCCGCATTGGAGGAGAGTATATATGTAGATGCATCATCAGCTCTTACCATAAGGATGATAGTTCAGCTGCCAGGCTAGGCTGAGGAGTATAGACTGCGCACGATCCATGAGACCAGACGGGCTCTAGGCCTTCCTTCGCTTCAGCTGGTAGGGGAGCCCCAGATGGAGGAGCAGCCTCCTCAGTAGGCAGAGTTTTAGGAAGACCAGCCTCCCCAGCAGCCTGAGTTTCAGGAGGGACCGCCTCCACAGCAGCCGCTATTAGAGGAGGGACAGTTGTAAACTCCCGTCGACATGGGGATCGAGTTCACCATGGATGAGTTATTTGCCACTCCCCAAGCACAGAGGGTGCAGAGCCCTCCTCCATCTTCGGCACGAGTATAGAGGTCGACGGCTCGAGATACAACTAGATTTCACCCTTACAGCCGAACAAGGCACCCAAGGGCATCTACCTCCACCGCACCACCTCCAGACTATCCGGCAGAGCCAGCACCAGCACCACAGGCAGCCCAGCCTGACCTATTAGCAGCCATGACGTCTATTCTTGCTGCCATGGAGCGCAGGCAGGAGGAGAGAGATAGGGTCCTCCTTGAGCGGATTGGGCAGTACGAGGAGCGTGATCGGGCTATGTTAGAGAGGTTGGCCCAGCAGGAGAGGGTTATCCAGGACCAGGCTAGGCTCATTGAGGAGTTACGACGGGATTTGATAGCTTCCCATAGTGCTACAGTCGATATGGTGGATATGGCTGTCCAGATGGTGGACGAGTCCCTTAGTTCCCTCGGATTCAGAGTAGGAGTGTTGGAGGGTGCCATTCCGCCCATCTCCAAGTCCATCAGAGAATTCAGAGAGCAGACAGAGTCTACACTTGGGGGCATCAGGAGTGCAAACCGAGATCAGATCCTGACGCTGTTTAGTAGATTTTAGGAGTTAGGACGGGTAGTCAGAGACACCTTGGAGTTCATGGGAGTGTGCGCCCAGCCTTTCCTGGATGGATATGCACAGGTACAGTTCCAGCATACGGACCCTGCGAGAGCACAGCTCGCGGCTGCACCAGTCGTAGCCCTTCCTCACACCCAGGCCGCATTCCGATCCCCAGTACCAGCACTGCCTAGCGGACCCTCCACGTCAAGGGCTCAACCATCGGCGTCCACATCACAGAGCCAGCCAATGCATGTGTCAGATAACAGCGACCCGGATGAGCGCTTGGACTACCACCCTCTTTAGATTATTTAGGGAGCCCATTCTCATTGTATTTTGTTTTACTTGTATATTTTTTGTACAAAATATGTTGTTATTTAGTGGAACATCTATGTTTACATTTTGGCTAACTTATGCTTATATTCTGTTAAATTTATATTTCATGCTGTATATTCTGCCATGATTAACATCTTATTTACACTTTCTAAACATTTAATAACACGGTGAATGGTAAAGGAGAAAAACAACCAAATAATGATGATAACGCAAAAATTGTTAAAGAAATAACAAACAAATCGGTTTGCAATGAATTAATCAAGTTTTTTTTTACAACACAGGAGCACGAGTTCACTCCGACCCAAGGATGGTCAACAATCAAATGAATCAAACTTTGCATAGGCCGAGACGAGGCCAACGGAACACCCGCGATGGAAAAGGTCGTAAGTTGGTTATAGTCAAAAAGTACTAACACCCGTGACACTCAGACATTGTGCAAGCCGAGACGAGGCCAGCAGAACACATGTGATAGAACAAATCGCAATAGAGGATGCAGTTAGACAACACTTCACCTCACATTGCACAGGCCGAGATGAGGCTAGTGGGACAGATCAGTCGCCATGCAAATCGAGATGAGGTTAGTGGGGCAAGTGCGATAGAACAGATCGCAACCGAGATGGGGTTAGATAACACCGCATCTCATAGACACCATGCAAGCCGAGACGAGGCTAGCAGTATACCTGCAATAGAATAAATTGCAAATTGGTTGCAGTTGGATAACACTGCCTCCCGCGACTCTCAGTTACCGGGTAGGCTGAGACGAGGCCCACCAGAAGGAGATAAGAGACAAATTGCTTCCACACAACTTCATCTAGATACAACTGTCACTCGAGGGAAGTGCCTGTCGCTCACTCGAGCGGTGCCCGTCGCTCGGTTGAGCAATGCCCTGCGAGTGGCTGTTACGCCATGTGTAAGGCCGCAGGTCAAATGATCGCTGTTGCCCTTTTCGTCGACGGCCGTCGGTCATCCACCGACGCCCGTCGATCAGTGATTTGTCAGCCTTAACCGCCAGATTTTAGGTGAGATTTGGGGATGATTTACAAAATATCCAAAATATCTTTTAAATCTCAAAAATTCTTTCAAATATTTTTAAAAGATTGGATTTGATTTTGAAATATTCTGAATATCTTTCAGTTTTGATTTGATTTCGGAAAATTCTCTTCAAATCTAAATTTAAAATTTAAACTTATTTTAAATTTCTTCCTAAATCTATAAATAAGGGAAAGGGATTCAGTTGTCGGGGTTGGAAATTTTGCTGAAAAATTATTGATTAGAAAACTTTTAATTAGAAAATTAAAGCTTAGCAATTTTCCACAGAGGATTCCATTTTCAACTTCTAAAAAAAGAATTTTCTTTCAAAATTTCTTATTCTTTATTTTATTTTATTCTTGAATTATGCTAATCCGGGGAAACGAGACCCATTCGTTTTTGTCAATTTAGCTAATTTAGATATTCATCGCTGTCAAAATTCCAAGAGAGATAACATAATTTCCTTCTATTGGTTTATTTTTTAAAGTAAGATTTTTGCAACCAAAAATCTCTCCAGATTGCATGATCACAATCCCATCCTTGTAGAATTCGAGTAGTCAAAATCTTGTAACATTCACCTTCACAAGGTAAAAATTCAAGGGTAAACATTCTGGATCTATTATTTTGAATTTGATTATTTTTGGTGATTTCTTGCAAAAAAATCCATTTTTATTCAAATTAAAACAAAAAGAAAATTTTAATTTTGGGTTTCTTTTAGGGAACAGAGGTGATCGACGGGCATAAGGACCACCGACGGCCGTTGCTCAAGTGAGCAAAGGGCTGTCCAGGGTTGCCCTTACGCCCATCTGTCATGCCCAGGGACGCCCGCCAGTCACACGCTTTGGGCCATCCCTAGGCTTTTCTCCTTTCCCCATTTGACTCCTTTTCTCCTTTTTCTTTTGTTTTTAATAGTTTTCTCATGCAATTCCTTATGTTTTCCTTCTTATCATTTAATTTCATATTTATTTTGGTTCCCTAATTTTACACTATCATGCCCTTTATTTTTGTGAGTTTTTATTTTTGACTTGTTTGGTGGATTTGGAGCCATTTGATGTAGAAACTACCGCAAAGACCCAAGGGTCTCCTTCCGGGTTTACTTTCTAGACTTTATCCCCTTTTTATTTAATTTATATTGTTATTCTAAATAATGTTCTTCTTATATTGTCCCTCTAATGTAAAAATTGTTAAATATTTTTATTAATTAAATGGGGATTCTTATAAATTGAGGACCAATGTCCCATTTTTCTAACAAATAAAAATTTACGCCTCAAAACCATTTTGTAATAAATATGCATGCGAGGACCAATGTCCTCACTCCTAACATATATCCCAATTTATGTATGAATCGCTGGCAATTTACAATGGGGTTGTATTCCGCCCCTAGTTTTATTGTAATTTATTTTTTATACACTTTATTTCAATTATGCTGTATTTACCGATTTCCCTGAATGGATGATTTGCGCTTTAATTTTAATGCATTAAATTGAGTGAGAAATGGGATGAAACAATAAGTTCAAAACTTGACTATAAATTTAACCAAGGTATGAATAAATGGGAAGTCCCGAACCTTCTCTGGTCTTTGGACTCAATGAGGCGAGAGGACCATCTCAATGTTCTGTTGGGATGGGGCCTCCAAGACATCTCTTGTGTCCTGTAAAAGGCTCAAAATTACACAGTCCTAGGCGCCATGAGGCGAGAGGGCCATCCTAATGCTCTATTAGGGTGGATGCCTTCAAGAAACCTCTAGTTTGCCCAAGCGTGAGGCTAGAGGACCGTCCTATCATTAGGGTGGAAGCCTCCAAGACACCTTCGGCTTGCCTATAATAGACATAGCAGCACTGTCTTAGGCTCACTGAGGCTAGACGAGCTTTCCCAATGTTCTATTGGGTGGCGACTCCAAGAAACCTCCTTGTTGCCCAAAATGGACGCACTTGTAATTTCTTACAAGTTTTAATGAACCTCCTCCCGAAAGCCCTAAAAGCGGGCATTTTAGGGCTCCCCGGGGTTCGATGCGTGTCACAACTAGGACCTTTTGATGAAAGAGTTCATGAAGCAGTACGACTGTGGCACTAGGATGGAGGTCACCTTAAAGGACCTCGAACTCTTACAGCAAAGGAGTGATGAGTCATTCCATGAATACCTCACCAGATGGAGGAATAAGGTTATGAAGATGAAGCAAAAGCCTGACATCGATGACAAGATCAGGCTATTTATCAGGAACACCTGCCTTTACTTGAGGGACTTGCTCAGGTTTAAGGGGTTCAGAGATTGGGAGTCACTTAAGGACATTGCTGTAGAGGCTGAGGGGGCTTACCAAACAAAGAGAGCAAGCCAAAATAACTTTCCTAGGAAAAAGTTTGGGAACCAGTCAGGGTACAGATCAAGCAATGTTGGAAGCAGTAATAGTAGAAATGGTAAGACAGCTGAGGTTTCAACTACCAAAATGGGACAAGGCTAGAGGCACTTTTCTAATTTAGGCAGGTCTCTATCCTAGGTGTTGGAGAGATTAATGAAGAAGGGCAAGCTGCAACCATTGCCATCCAGGCCAGCTATGAATCAGGGACAACTAGGGCATAGAGTTGATCAATATTGCACATATCATCAGCATATTGGGCATCTAAAATATTATTGTTGAACTTTGAGGAACAAGATCCAAGATCTTATCGACTCTGAACAGATCATGGATCTTGAAAAGAGAGAGAAGAAGAAGAAAGCAGGCTATAATGCAGTCTCTCCGCCATGTATTTGATCGGGTCTGATCTACCTGAGTGGCATGGGTTACAAAGAGCTATAAGAAGATGAATACGTTGCTGTCATCCGTCAGGCGATAGGTGAAGAAGGGATTCCCGTGGCAGCAGTAGATTGTTAATCCACTAGTGAGAGTGGAAAAGAAGATAATGTTTTTTTTAGATGCTTTGTTCTTTTTATTCCAAGAACTTCTTATGTCAATGTTTGCAATTTCAATACGATGAACAATTTTGCTTATTTGTATGGTATTTCTAATGATTTCTGTTCTCATGATCATGATGCATTCATTTTTTAACATTAATTCAACTGATACGACTGTATTTAATCTCAAAACTTTGGAAAATTCAAAGAAAATCTTGATAGCATCTGATATAACTCATGAAGAGAGGAATATTATGAGAGATTCATTAAAAATAAAAAAAAAGAGCCTTTGCCTGGACTTAAAATGACATGCTGAAAATTAACAAGGACATTGTTGGGACAACGCTCCTTCAACATGCCAACATGATGACGATCAGAATTTCAAAAGCCATCCCTTTTCATCCTCAATATCTAGGACGCACACAATACAACCCAATAAAATCAAACTTTGATCATTAAGGGGCAACATTAAATTCAAGACAAGCAAAACTTTGTATCTCAAAACAAAAGCCACAGTCTTACCTCTACCAAAAAAACAAAAGAAAAACACAAAAAAAAAGAAAAACGTAAGAAAAAAAAAAGAAAAAAAATAACACAAAAAATAATAAAAATAAAAATCACAGTTTTTCCCTAAACCATCTGAGGCCAACGTACGACTCCATCTCAACCATTGAAAGCTACTTCAGAAATTGAGCCATCAAAACTGACGAAAGCAAGGTGCGGGATTTTACATTCAAAACCCATTACCTCAGTTAGTTTGCACAAGGGCCAAGGAAAAGACTTTGAAGCTAAAAAAGATGCACCCTCAGAAGAAGTAGCCTTTCCAGCTAATGAGGATGAAAGAGAATCTAAAAAGACTAATCGATGCTGCCAGACTGAGTGGGGTTCCATGGCAAAGGCAAAAATAAAAAAAAAAAAGGAAAAGAGAACATCTTGGGTAAAAATTAAGGGCTGAGAGAAAAACTTCAATCATGAAAATTCGAGAGGGCTGATTGATAATAGGAGTTTGATACTTTCAGGATTTATCCTGAGATTAGATGAGGTCTTGTATTTTTCGAGATGATGCCAAAAAAAGATCATGTGTTATGAAATCAAATTGAAACATATGCAATGATGTGATCAAAGTAGTTCATTTTGCATACTCAAAGTTGTCTAGTTCCTGTACAAAAGTAGCACATTGTTACTACCTACCCTCTACTACTCTCACCACTCAGATGCTTCGGTCCATTCATCCTGCTATCAAATGCAAAGCCAATTCTACAGCACCATCATGAGAAGAATCAAGCTCATGCAACTACGATCTAGGACGTAAGCACATGCTAATCAACCTTGAAGAATCTCTAGTAACAACTTCGACCTCTCTTACAATCTGCAAACAAAAAAAGGCCGTTAGAGATAAAACCGTATTATTTTCACACCAAAATCACACTACAGAATCTACAGAATTCACAGATCGATACTATACCAGTTTGTAGACACCGGGTCCCGAGGCAAGCTAGATCAAAGTTACCCGATGAAGATATCAATGCCTGTTTCCGGGCAAATGGATTAAAGTTGTGAGCTTTTGTTCTTCGGATTTACAAGGATTGAGGATTTTTTTAGATGATAGGAGATTTTTGGGTGCCAGGATGAGTTTATCTTTAGAATTTTTTTTTTTGTTTCACCGACGGGAGACCCGTCGATATGAGGGATGCCCGTCGTTCGTTCTGAAGGATAGCTTCCCTCGTACAAGCAGCGCCTATCGCTCGCTCGGGATGGGCCCGTCTCTCACGGAAGTGACACCCTTCGCTGGAGTGAGGGGTCCATCTCTTGCGAAAAGCGACAGCTGTTGCTCGCATGCGACAGACCGTCTCTCTCGCTGAGAGATGCCCGTCGCTCATACAAGAGATTCCTGCCTCTCACGAGCAACACCCGCCTCTCATGGAGTTGTCCGCCACTCAAAAGACCGAGAGTATCCCCATGAGCGATGCCGGTCGGTCATCCACAGACGCCCATCGGTCGTTGATCTGCTGCAAGATTGGACGGGACTTTCCAAGATTTTCGTATCTTTTCAAATCTATTTGATAGATTTCCTATATTTTCCAAATCTTTTCAAATATATTTTCAAGATTTCCTATATCTTCCAAATCTTTTCAAATATTTTCAAATCTCTAATTTGATTTTGAGAATATTCTGCAAATCATTCGGATTTAATTTTGATTTCAGGAATTATTTTCAAATTTAAATTCCAAATTTGAATTTATTTGAATGATTTTCCTTAATCTATAAATAGGGGATTGAGGCTCATTATTCAAGGTTAGCAATTTTTAGGAAATAGAGAGTTTCCTCGCAAAAAGTTCTTGCTTTTATTTTTCATCAAATTTTTCATCAAATATTCTTCAAATCAAGGCGAATCTGAGGAAACGAAATTAATTCATTTCCATCCGATCTAGCCATTTTTTAGCATTCATAATTGCTACCAAAACATCAAGAAGGAAAAATATAATTTTCTTTTCTTGATTTGTTTTTCAAAAAGTACGATTTTGCAGTAAAAAATCTCGTGAAATTACGCATCACAGATCAATCCTTGTAGAATTCAAGGGACAAAAATCACGCGACATTCACTTTCGAAGGTAATATTCCGAGGGTAAACATTCTGAATCATCGTCTTCTGCATTTAATCCTTTTATACTGATTTCACGAATAAAATTCCATTTTTTTCAAAATAAAATAGTTTTCAGTTAATTTTCTTTATTTTTTCGGGTCAGGGATGATCGACGGGCAGAGGCTCCACCGACAGCCGACGCTCAGACGAGCGACGGGCCGTCAAGGTTTTCTGCCTCCACCCGTCCGTCAGCCCAAGGACGCCCATCGCTCGCGCGATATGTGCCATCCCTGGGCCTTTCTCTTCCATTTTATTCATTTTCTTTCTTTTGTCACTTTTTTCTTCTTTTCTTTATTTTCATGATAATTTTTCATATATTCTTTTCCTTTATTTATTTTTCATGTTTATTTTATTTTAATTGTTGCACTAATATGATTTTTGTTTTTGTGAGCTTTGTTGTTTCTTCATTGGATTTGGGTTATTAAAAATGGAGGACACCACAATGATCTGCGAACTTTATTCGGGTCTATTCTTTTACCCTACTCCTGTTTATTTTAATTTCCATATACCATTTATTATAAATATTATTTTACTCCGATAACATGGAAAATGGCTAAATATTTGTATTAATTAAGTTGGAGGTTTTCTAATAAAACAGGACCAATGTCCTAATTTCTCCTATCAAAATAAAATTTTCACTTTAAAATTAGTTTTGTGAATATGCATGTGAGAACCAATGTCCTCATCCCAAATAAATTCCCCGTTTTCTGTATGATTACATGTCATTTACAATGGGGGTTGTATTCCGCCCCTAGTTTTGTTCTAATTTATTGGATTTTTATTTATTCTATTTTGATCTTGCTTGTATTTACTGCTCTCGTTTATCGCTTTTATTATGTGAATGATCAGCGCTTTAATTAATGCATTAAATTATATGGGAAAAGGAATGAAATCCTAAATTCAAAACTCAATTATAACTTAATCAAGGTATGAATAAATGGGAAGTCCCGAACCTTCTTTGGTCTTAAGCTCAATGAGGTTGAGGACCATCTCAATGTCCTATTGGGGTGGGTCTCCAAAATATCTCTTTTTGCCTAAAATAGGCCTAATTTGCATGGTCTTAGGGTCCACAAGATTAGATGATCTTTGTAGTGTTTTATTATAAAGAGGTGTCCAAAATATCTCTGGCTTGCCCAAAATGGACATATATGCATCGTCTTAGGCTTCACGAGATTAGACGATCCTCCCAATGTTCTATTGGAAGGAGATGTCCAAAATATCTCTTATTGCCAAAAATAGACACACATGCGCTGTCTTAAGCTCAGTGAGGCTAGATGACCTTTCCCAATATTCTATTAGGTGGCAACTCAAAAACACCTCCTTGTTGCCCAAAATAGACGCCCTTGTAAAATCTTTTACAAGTTCCATGAACCTCTCTCGAATGCCCTAAACGTGGGTCATTGGGGCCCATGGGGTTTGAAGCGTGTCACAGTGGTGACTCTGCTGGGGATAATAAATGAGACTTCGCTTCGAAAGCACCTTGGTTGAAGTATATAGATGAGTTTTAATTTAAAAATTTCATCCCTTTTTGAAATTGTATTACATATCATTAGAGCCTTAGATCTATACTAGTTTGGTCCCTCTTTTAACCCCGGTGCGTTCTCAAAGCACGGCCCTACGTTCACTCAATGTAGGGAAGTCTTAAGGATAATCATTAGCCCAAGCCTCGTACCATTTGGTATATTAAATGGAGACCCAACTGGTCGTTACGCTCGTGATGAGCTAGACCCGTTGGCAGGGACCATGCTCGGGTAGCCTGAAAGTATCATCACCTTGGCCGAATCTCATGTAATGAAAGTAGATACTTCCCCTATATTGTATGAACCATAATATTATGCTTGCTGTATGGATCATTTTGTATTAGACAAACCCATATAATTTGATTGGTCACGTAATCAAAGGCTTTCATGCCCAGATAGGCTTATGTCATTTTATTTAGACTACCTAAATATATAACGGTCATAACCCATACTTATGTGCATAGATAAGAGAGGTTATGTTGCCAGTTTTTCCACCATGCACCATGCACGTCCATCGGGTTCCTTGTTAACCCATAGACCAAGCCCACTTAAGAAAGAGATTTCACAACCTCCTATGTGGGAGTAATAAGGTTGGAGGGATCTATGTGCTTGCTTGTGATTGTGAATGCTGCATAGCACGATCATGCATCTTATTGTATTCATGTATCATCCTAACCTGATGTGTTTTCCAGCCATCATAGATCTACCCAAGTGGTCAAGAGGTCCCTAAGGGTGGCCCCGTTCTTTGAACTATTGGAAAGAGTAGAGTAGTTGGACACAATTTCAGAAAGCACTCACGCTACCTCCTCTCAGTTTTCTTTGCACAGTGAAATGGCTAACTCACCAAGGAGGATAGATGCCACCAAGGCCATGATAACCGAAGAAGTGGGTAGACAGTTTGAGGAGTTCGAGAATTGAATGATGGCTATGATGGCAACAATGGCCCAGCCTACCGCACCACAGAACCTAGCTCCTCATCCTATGAGAAAAAATGAGGAAGAGGACAGAGAGGACCCCAAAGAAGAGGTTCGCCCACCACCAGTGGACTTAAGGGCAAATATGTTGGCAGGACAGAGAAGAGGGCCTACCTGTGGGATGGATGAGGTTTGGGAAGATGATGAATATGAGGAACTAGCATCAGTAAGGGGAAAGGTGGCTTAGACTGAAGAGGCCATCTGGAAGAAGATAGAGGAGAAATTCAAGGCAATGTCAAGAATGATGACTAGAGGACGAGGGATGAACCCTGAAGATAAAGAATTGGAGGGAGAGGATCTGATCCCTATGAACTTCAAAATGCCGGATGTCCCAAAGTTTGATGGCACTTCTGATCCTACCGCCCATAAAAAGTAGTACTCATTGGTAATGAAGGGTACTACTTTAATGAAGAGGCAGAAGATAGAATACTTCTGTTTGAGCTTAACTAGTCCGGTAGTGGATTGGTACCATGGTTTAGATAGGAGGACTAAGGAAGATTGGGATCTGTTAACAGAAGAGTTTCTTAGGCAACATGACTGCAGCACAAGGATGGAGGTGACCTTGATGGACTTGGAATTGTTGCAATAAAAATTTAGCTAGTCATTTCATGAGTATCTGACCTGATGGAGAAACCGAGTGATGGAGATAAAGAGGAAGCTAGATACTCAGGATCAGATCCGACTTTTCATCAAAAATGCTAGCCCGTATCTGAAGGATGGGCTGAAGATGTAGCACTCCCATACCCCCGAGAAGGAATATCGGGGCGCCACGCACCCACACACTCACACATACATATTGAAACTCAAAAGCAGAAGCAATGACAATAAAATTCAGAATATCTTTAGGGCCAAACATACAACTCTTATATATATAAAAACTGTATACATTACAAAAAGTTTTATACTTACTACATAATCATCTTCAGTGCATTTACAAAACAGTTAACATTTACATTTCGATACTATACTTCTCTATATACATAATGATGTTACTCAAAACATAAGAAACTCTATCTTATACAAAATGAAGTCTTCAACAAGCTCCTAGTGGCCATGACCTACAAATGCAAACTCTCTAATCCCATCTGTAGACATCGGGTCCTGAGGTAGCTCAGACCGAAGTTACCCTATGATGAAAATGATGCATGTTCACAGGCAAAAGACAGATCGAAGTGATGGTTTCCTCGAAAAATATGTTTTCTATTTTTATTTAAAAAAAAAATCAGTTTTGAGGGTTTGTTGGGGGCCTGTGGGATGAGGCCCATCCTCACGTTTGTGAGGCCCATCTCATGTTAGTGAGATGCAGCCTCACCACGTGAGGCCCATCTCATAGGTGAGATAAAAGCCTCACCTGCCTTGCATGCTCTAGCTTTCCCTCTCCATGTTTTCGGGAGGATTTGGTTTTAAAAGTATGGGTTTATGGTTGATTGGGTGAGAAACCACCTAATCTCCTCTGAGAAAAAAAAAATAAGAAAAGTGAAGAAACTGTGAAGGGGGGGGGGGATGGTTTTTTAAAGCATCGGAAAAGCCCAGAAAGAAAAAACACAGAGAGAAAAAGAAAACTTTGAGAGTAAGAAAATAATTCTCGTTTCTCAAATAGCTTCTAGGATTGTATCTTAAATCTAGGAAATCCATTCCTGGATCTTGGGATTCAATCACATTTTGTTTCTTCTCCAACGTAAAACTTTCACCAAAAGCTTTTTAGACTCTGTTTTAATCTTCTTTTCAAGAAAAGCAAAAAGGAAACCAAAGCTTCATCATCTGCAGATCAAATATCATTCTGATGGTAAATACTGATTAGCCATCTCTTCTTTTCATCTTCTTTCTCTTTCCTTATTTTTCTTTCTTTCTTGTTACTTCTTTTCTTTGTTTTGCTAAGTCAGTAAGTTCCATTCGTTGTATATATTGTATATGCTATTCCTTTCATCTTATTAACCCATGTTTGTTACTGTTATGATTCATTAAGCATGTTCATTGCTTTATTATGCATGCTTTGATCGCATGATGTTATGTTTGTTAACCTGTTCTTAGTCCTCTATTTACCCTTGTTGTGTGTTTGAGTCGTAAGTTTTGTTCTGCTTAGTTTGTGGTTGCCGATCGAATTTTGCCTTTATTTTTGCTTGAATCGTGTTTCTCCGGTCGGATTTTGTGTTTCCTGATCAGATTGAGCCGTTGAATCCCTTCTCCCGATCAAACATGTCAAAAAACCTCCGTCTCCCCGATCGGATTGCACGACTCGTGAAATGCATTCACGAGTCATGAATGCATTTCACGACTCATGAAATGCATTCACGACTCGTAACCCCCTCTTCGGCTCTTCTTCTTTTGTTCTTCCCCTTCGTTTTGCTGTTCTTGCATGCATCATTTGTTCTGTTTATTCAATTTATATTTATTAATGCAACTGTTTCATATTTAATTTATTTTTTATACCTGATCGGCTAGCGGGTCAGCCATGCTATCATTTCGTAGCCCCTTATAGGTGCTATTTCCAGGTGCCCGAACGTAGGAAGTTGCCAAAAATGCATGTGATGTAATATAATTTGCTCTATTTTTTCATTGTTAATTTCTGTCTTAATTCATTTTATTAATTTTTAGCTTTTATTCAATTTATCTCTATTAATAATTATTAATGTTATCATCAAATTATTTGTCACCGTTTGATGATTTTTATTGACTTATTTGTTTTATTTATTTATTAATCTTTATTTGACTATTTCTTATATATTATCTACTTAATTACTTTACTAACATGTTATTTTATTTTTGTTTTGTTGCCTTGAAATTTATTTATGTATGTGAGTTATATTTGCGCTCGGGTTGGAGGATCGGGAGACCAAAGACCTTCAAATTTAGGGTTTGCATTTTTTGTTTATTGTAATTATTATTTTTATGTGTTGTATGTAAAATGTATTTTTTTATTATCTGTATTATAGAAAATCACATTTTTAATAACTAATAACTTGGGAATTTCTACTAATAAATTGAACCAATGTCCTATTTTAACCAATAAAATCTCACTATCAAATAGAGAACTAATTTTCATAAAATGGGATCACTCATCCCAGTTTTCTCAATCAATATCCAAAAAAAAATAGTTCTCTAATTCTTTTAAAGTTAATAAAAAAGAACCAATATTCCTAAAATATAATAAATGACCTGATTTATGTATGATGCATTTTTAATTTTTGTTTATTTTGAATATGTTTATTTATTTTTCTTCTTTTCTTTTTGGGCCCTTGTAATTAATTTTTGGGGCAAGTTTTATTATTTATGCCTTCTTATTTTATTTTGGGGGATTGTTTTTTGAGGGAATGTTCTGTCCCAATTTTCGTTCGTAGTTTATTTATTTATTTACATACTTCTTTATTTATCGCTTTCAATATGCTTGCAATGCGCTTTAAATTCAATGCACAATCGCGTGAGATGAGAGATGGAATTTTGATTTCTTAAAAACTCATTTATAAATTGAAGTTATTAATAAGAGTAAAGTTCCAAACACCTTCTTTGGTTTAGACCAATAGAGGTTAGAGACCTTTCCCAATTTCTTGTAAATTGGGTGGCGACTCCAAAATACATAAAAAGGTGCCTAAAGGCATTGTGAGTCTAGATGATCCTTTTCAATGTTCTATTCGAAAGGAAGCATCCAAGATGACTCATGATACCTAAGACCAAAAAGACGCGAACCAATCCCTTGAGCCCTAAAAGCGGATTCAAAGAGGGCCTTTGCTAGGTTCGGCGCGCGTCTACACCATCCTGTAAACCTACACGGGAAAAACACCCGTGTTAAGCGATAACGCTTAGTGGGGATAATAGAAGCAATAGACTTCGAACGAAGTCACAGATATAACAAAGGCATATCGATAGTCATGTCATATACAAGTAATCATATACACAATCTTGTAAGCAGTAACATCATGCTACAACCCATTCATGTGAAAAACAAAAATCCATATATGGCAACGATATCGGTAACATATTATACTATATTCATATACATATACAAGTCTCTACTTCATCTCTTGTACATTACAAAATATACATTAGCCTAAATTCTCAATAATAGTGGATACGGGTACTTGGATATTGTGTAAACTCTATAGAACTAACTCAATAGCATTGAATACATTAGGTATTCATCAAGTAGACTCAACTAAGGTTACTGTAACAGCCACCTCTAACCCTTCATAAGCATGCTTATCTATCCACTACTATGACACTTGAAGCTTAACTCACTCACTTGAAGCATCTCACTAGCCAGTACCCAAAATCATAACTCAAAACACTATCATGTAATCAACTATTAATGCAAAAGCTAGAGCAATAATATCATCAAGGCATGAGAAAAACCATGTACCATGCAATAGTGGGACAAGAAGAATCAATTCAGAAAATAGGGCAGGCAGGAAGAGCCTCTGTCGCGAGCGCGACACACAAAGGAAGAGCCTCGGTCGCGATCGCGACGACCGTCGCGCTCACGATAGAGCACAGGGTACCCCGTCGTGCGCTGGTGCAAAGGCGTGCTCACGACGACGCACGACTCAATAGACGCTCACTTTATCGAGCTCTGTCACGCTCTCGACAGAGACCATGCACTTCCTCTTCGCAATTGTGCTCGAAGGCATGCTCGCACTAGGGTTCGGCTTGCCGAAGCTCGGCCTACCGACCTTTCTGTCGTGCTCGCGACTTACATCGCGCTCGCAACAGAGGGCTCCTTAGTAACACAAAGGCCATTTTGCACTTAGTCACGCTCGCGATAAAGATGAGAATTACCCAAAAACTTCACTTCATTGCCCTTCTTCCCATCACAACCAATACTCAAATCCACTCAATCATGCACTAACACTTACCTCATCACTCAAATGCATACCAAGACATGTTCTAATCAAATTATAATCATCATATGCTAATTATTAACAAGAAATACACTCAACATAAGAAATACACTCAACATGCGAAATAAACCACAAACATTCAAATTACAATTTACGCTAACCTAGAAGTTCCTATAGAGACCATACTTTTTTAAACACTGCAAGCAATCAAAATGAGCATATAAACAAGTATACAACTAATAGAGCTATTGAATTAATCAAAGTTCACCAGACATCACTACTCATACCTATCTCTATGTGATCATAAATTACTCAAACACAAACACATGCAAAAATAATTGAAATCGCACTCGATCCCAACATCTAGGTAGCTCAATCACTACTCTCTACTCGATTCTGGTCTTCTCTTTTCCTTTGTCCGGTCTCTTATCCACAACTTCAACAAAATCATTCAAAACACTCTATGAATCAATCCTCTTCTCACATTAAATCAAAATAGAAAACCAAAGTAGAAGAAGAAGACCAATACTAACAAATATCACTACTTACCTTCTCAAGAACCAATTCTACCCTTATGTCACTCCCTTCAAGTAACACCCCCACCGTCGCCCCCATTGGAAGGGCGCCGGCGGGCGTGCTACCCGACGCTCACTCACATACATGCACACATACACTATGCAGAATCATACATTCATATATAATCATACATGCGCAAACATGGGATAATTAAATACTTACCTTGTGGGCAAAAACTGGTCATGCATTACTCACACACACGCAGGCACTAAGCGGAAGAATAAGCAAATGCCTATCCCTATTCACTCATTCAATCAGCGGAAGCATAAGGCAAGTGATAAAATCGAGGAACAACTTTAAACATAAATATAATAACATTTACATAGCCCAAATGTTACATCCAGATCCTTACATATAATTACATACACATAAGACTACAGAAATACAAAAGCCAAAATACAAAAGCTGAAAAAAATACAAAACTTCTAACTCCTATGTGGCCGACCTTGCAGATACTCGACTCGAACCGAACCAAAACCTGCCACCTATATGGGAAAAGAACCTGTGTTAAGCGATAATGCTTAGTGGGGAGAACACACAAGCAACTTAGACGACCATTCATAATGGTCGTCAAGGCATAACACATGCAAATGGCATATGCAGACATTCATATCACGTATATAATCACGCTTGCATATTAAAGGCATTCATTCGGACACTCATATCCATATCTAAAAACTCATGTCGAAAATAACTAAGGCAGACAAAATACCATACACAATACAAGTATTATCATACAGAACTACATACAATCTCACACGCATATACTTACTGAGGTATCGGATATCAATACCTTACCGTGTGCAGTCACATGAGATTTACACATGTAATTGTCATATCCAAGTACCCATACCTTAACTGAAAACCCATTCGCATGTTATACGATTACCATGCAATAACGCACCCAACTATCATGCCAAGAACACTAGTTATCGAAACATACTTTTGTCATACCATAGTACACACACACACTGGCCAAAACCCAAGGGAAGACGTCAAAACACCACACTTCCACTGTGCAACTTTATCGCATAAAATATCATGCCATGAAACGTAGACACATGACAACATGCCGAAGATACTATAATAGTTGAAACCAAAGGAACATATAGCAAAATATTACATTCAGAGCATACACTAGTTCACATGCTACCATAATAGTCAACGGCACAGAATCACATTCACATACATACTAAATAACCATATCAGTCCGTAAATTTAAGCTCACATTCATATACATATTATTTCATATGCTCATAACCTAACTAGTCAGATTCACATTCTCATAAGCATAACATAATAAAATATATTCATGGCATTTGAAAGATCATGGTCACAGTCATGCACGTTTTAATTCCAGTACTTATATCCATAACTGATGGTATACAAATACATTCACAATATGATATACATATATATATATAGATAAATATGTCCAAATTCATATTTTTGAGTCACAATCAACCCATTCAGAGATTCATAATCACATTCGGATACATAACTGATTCACATGTCTAATATCATGCTCATTCAGATATCACATTCTCTTGTTCATATCAGCCAAAACAAACAGAACGCCTGCTGACTCACAATAGTGGATAACGAGTAAATGCATAGCGTACCTTACGGGCAAGAATCGAACACATAGCGTACCTTATGGGTACGAATCGAAAACCATGTTATTTTATCACATTTAAAACATTTTACTGAGGGGGATCTTAAACAAGATCCAAACACATTGAAAAAGGATCGCGAGGATCCGAACGCATAAAAAGGATTCGCGAGGAACCAAACGGGGACCTGATCAGGGTCCAAACGTCCAAAGGTGCTGCAGCTAAACAGACTCTATTAGGCACGCCTAACTATCCACTAGACTGACTCTTGCAGGTCATGCATAAATGAAAGCATGTTTCAAGTCACATGACAAAGTTCATCATGCACAATACTGAGTATAATAGACATATAAATAAGTTTATACTATCCCCGTGCATCATCCAAATCATGAGTCGATTCACAAAATACATACATATATATATATATATATATATATATATATATATACATATATAGGTCTTCATGCATAATCCAGACTCTAATAGACAAATACCTATGTTCATAATATCAATCATACCTCATACAATTCATATTATGAAGCATGCAATATAATTCAATCAACACACTTTAGCATTATTCAATATTCTAAAACATATCAGAATTAAATGTGGGACCATATTATGCCAATGATTAACGACGCATAATCTTAATCATGGAGTGATACAATATACACTTAAGCATAGCATGTTATTCTTAGAGAAGGATCTGATTAAAGATATGCATAACATATTTTACATTTTTAATATAACATGCTCGGGACTAAACAATTAGGAACTTGGCATTCATAATTCCTTCGCATTCGAAATACGACATGCAATACAAATCACAATAATTAACATATCTAAATCCAAACCATATAGTTTAAATCCCACAATCATTTAACAGGATCTCTATAATCCAAAACTTATTCCAAAAATACCACATGTAACTTATCATGGATAACATATTATTAATCGCAAATAAATTAGGATAACCATTCATATAAGCAAGGTAATATAGCACACAGTAGAGGAAAAAGTCATAAAAAAAACATTTGAAAGTCATTTTGTAAGAAAACTGGCCACGTGGGGAAAAGGGCAAAACAGAAAAGCCGAAAAGAGGGAGTCCTGAGCAACCTTCACGAGTCGTGAAGGTTGCTCACGACTCGTGAGCAATTGCTCACTTACTCATGACTCGTGAGCCTTGCTCACGCATCGTGAACTTTGCTCACGTCTCGTGAGCTGCTCACTTGCCTTCTTCCTCCCCGATCGATTTTCGAAACCCTAACAGAACCCAGAATTCCCAGAAAATCACCCCAACTCAAATCCAAATCATTCTTACTTGAAATTAGCTTCCTCAAGCACGCAAAAACCAACATAAATAATATAAAATCACTTCCTTAATAATTACACATCCAAAACAGGGAATAGCCAAATTAAAACTCAAAATATCAAAACCCAGTAAATGCAAAATTCCCAAACCTGTAATCCTAGCTTCAAAACCACACTTCAAGCTTCAATCCTCCATCCTTTCCTTGCCCTTAAGCTTCCTCTTACAACCCAACGCTTGCACAAACCAAAACCCACAAATAACTCTTCCAAACCCTAACTTAAACAAAATCTAGAAGAAGAAAAAGAAGAGGAAAAACCCAAAATGCAGGAACCCTAGCACCCAAGACCCATATACATAGCTCTTCAAGCAATCCTCAAGCTCCACCAAGCCACCAACTCACACACAGCCAAGGAGAGGAGCGCACTCAACGGGAAAAGAAAGAAAGAAAAACAAGGAGGAGGAGCTGGGAGGGCAGAAACGTGATCTACCTTCTCCCTCTCTTTCTTTTCTTTTTTTTATCTTCTTTTCCCATTAATTGCCCACCAAACAGCCACATGGCAGCCTCCTATTGGCCCCAACCAAAATATCTTTGACTTCCCTACACCAAGGCACCATACACATACATACACCACATAATTACTTAAATAGATATTTAATACCTTGATACAATACTCACACTTCACTAGATACTTCCTCCACTTAACATATTAGATTAATTGTTACACTAAATTCCTTAATGTCCAATATTCTCATGCACCACTTACCGATTATCTTTGTAAACCTAACTAAGCATGCCAAATCCGACTAGGCCCGATTTGGGGTGTCACACTTCAAACAATCCAAGTGATCCACTCAAGGAGCAAATGAAAAAGAGAAGAAAAGGGAAGAAACACGGTAGAACTAAGAGTAAGAAAGAAAAAAAAAGAACAAAGAGCCAAAAGCAGAAATTGAGAGGAGAGTAAGAAAGAGAGTGGCCAGCCAAACCCAAAGAAAGCCAATCCCTCACATTAATGCCACCAACTAGCTTTAAATGCCAAACCACTTCTTGTAATGCCACTCACTTCATTTATTTGCTCAAAACAAAAACTCGTTCAATCCAAGTGTCACATACCCTTGTTGCCACGTGCTAAACCCCTACGCTGCCAATCCCTAACTCAAAGTCCCTTACAACCCAATTAAGCTGACCTTCCGCTGGAGGGTTCTATCACGTTCGCAACGCTTGTCGTGCTCACGACAGAACTCTCACACACTGCAAACACTCTACTTTTAAAGTCACACTTACACCATCAAAACTTATAATATAACAACTTGCAAATTGAAAATAACTCCCTTTAAATTTGCTCTTAGACTTGTCAGAATCCGATAAAATTTAGCCAAAACTTCTAGGGTCCAATCGGGTCATTACAAATCTCTCCCCCTTAAGAAATTTTGTCCTAAAAATTTCCCCCATACCTCATAGCATATTCCATCAAAAATTCTTGTATACACAACCAAAACAATGTAAAATTCCAAAAGAACTTACCAGAAGAACCAACAGGGGCACCTACAGTTTTTGCAACCATTGCGTAGACTCGTGGTTGTCCCTCGGTAGGAAATGGCTTTTCTATCGTTTCCGATGGCAGTCTATTAGCTCCACTTCTTCCTCTTCCACTTCTGATGGTTCCAGATTGATTCACTTTATCTTTGCTTGCTTGAGAGGCTAAATTCTCCCTTGACTTGGGGCACTTGGCAAGCACGTGCTCCATGCTGCCACACCTAAAACAAGCTCCGATGAGTTTCCTACACTCACCCCAGTGGTGCCTCTCACAATGAACACACTTTGGTGCTGCACTTCCTCTACTGGTAGGTGGCACTACACTCCCAACTGATGGTGGCACATGCACTGATTCTTGTTCATTTCTTCCTCTCATTACTTCTCTTGCTCTTTTACCAGACCCTTCATTTCCTTTCGACAACTTTCTCTTTTACTCTCTCTTTTGCTTCAATAACTCTGAATCCTCTAATTTTATGGCTGCCAGTACCAATCTATAGTAATTTATCAGTTGCAAAGCAACCGTGGCAGATAGAGGTCCTCTACTACTCTCTCTTAGCCCATCCTCAAACTGTCGACACTTGAAATCCTCTGTTAATAGAATATTAGGCACATATTTACTCAACCGGGTGAACTCTTTCTCGTATTCCCCTACTGTCATATTCCTTTTCTTAAAGCTCACGAACTCTTTCCACTTTGCCTCTCTGTATGCTTTAGTTACATATTTCTCTTTGTACTCGTGGACAAAGAAATCCCAAGACAATTCTACTGGCCGCTGTGGGTTTCTCAGTACCAACTTCCACCTGTTATATGCTGCACCCTGCAGCAATGACACAGCACAAGCTACTCTTTGATTCTGTGGGTAATTAATCTCTTGCAGGATCCTTCCTGTTCTTTCTAGCAAAAGCTCTGCTATATCAGATTGGTCCAATGAGGTTCCATTAAACTCTTCAGCTCCTCTCTTTCTTTTTAGGTCCATTGGTGCCTTAGGAGCTGTCAGTCGATCTAAAATCTGAACTAACCCTTGCATCAGCACCGAGTTATCCTGAACAGGATCAGCTCTATCATCTCAACCTTTTTCTTGCACAAGCGGATCCCCACGAACCGCATTCACACTACCTGTCATTTCTCTTACATTCACACTTGGATCTGACTCCATCTATACTCTATAAAATAAATAACATCTGCTTTAGGCGACAACTCTAAGCAGACTCTGACGTTTAATCTATACTCTCTATCTGATAGACCAGAACCTCTAACCTATGCTCTGATACCACTAAATGTAGCACCCCCATACCCCCGGGAAGGAACATCGGGGTGCCACGCACCCACACACACACACACATAAAGCGGATGCAATGACAATAAAATTCAGAATATCTTTAGGGCCAAACATACAACTCTTATATATATAAAAACTGTATACATTACAAAAAGTTTTATACTTAGTACATAATTATCTTCAGTACATGTACAAAACAGTTAACATTTACATTTCGATACTATACTTCTCTATATACATAATGATGTTACTCAAAACATAAGAAACTCTATCTTATACCAAAAGAAGTCTTCAACAAGCTCCTACTGGCCATGACCTGCTGATGCAAACTCTCTAATCCCATCCTGTAAACCTACACGAGAAAAACACCTGTACTAAGTGATAACGCTTAGTGGGGATAACAGAAGTAATAGACTTCGAACGAAGTCATAGAAATAACAAAGGCATATCGATAGTCATGTCATATACAAGTAATTATATACACAATCTTGTAAGCAGTAACATCATGCTTCAACCCATTCATGTACAAAACAAAAATCCATATATGGCAACGATATCGGTAACATGTCATACTATATTCATATACATATACAGGTCTCTACTTTATCTCTTGTACATTACAAAATATACATTAGCCTAAATTCTCAATAATGGGGGATACGGGTACTGTGGATACTATATAAACTCTATAGAACTAACTCAATAGCATTGAATACATTAGGCATTCATCAAGTAGACTCAACTAAGGTCACTGTAGCAGCCGCCTCTAACCCTTCATAAGCATGCTTATCTATCCATTACTATGACATTTCAGGCTTAACTCACTCACTTGATGCATCTCACTAGCCAGTACCCAAAATCACAAGTCAAAACACTATCACGTAATCAACTATTAATGCAAAAGACGGAGCAATAATACCATCAAGATGGAGCAATAATACCATCAAGGCATGAGCATTACCATGTACCATGCAATAGTGGGACAAGAAGAATCAATTCAGAAAATAGGGCAGGCAGGAAGAGCCTCTGTCGCGAGTGCGACGGACACATGAAGAGCCTCTGTCGCTGTAACACCCCCAACCCCCACCCATAGCGTATCGAAGGAAGAAAAACTATGGTGAGCAAAGGGTGCTACCAGACAAAGACACACACGGTATTACAGAAATTAGAACAATAAAAATTTTCAAAATAAACCTCGAGACATGCACATCCTGGGTCTATGACATCCACATACCATTGGTTGCACTAGAAGATATTACAACTTATTACAAAAACTCATAGACAAACTTAATTACATTCCAAAATCCAAATAACACTTTCTAGAACTTTATCGACTTGTTGGCCAAAACTCAGCGGACTGCTGCGTTTCTCTAATCTCCTAACCTGCATGGACAACAACCGTGCTAAGCGATAATACTTAGTCGGGCTAAATAAATAATGGACAACCACTCACAGTGGCTGCCGAGGCAAACACATACAAATCAACATATATATATATATATATATATATAAACATAAAGGAATGCCAGTGAAAGTTATTACAAATGAATATCATTATTTGATACAAAAACTTAAGTAATTACCCATACATTAGCGTCTTATAAACCATAATCAAAAATACATTTTTACTTTTTAATCAAAAATACATTTTAAACAAAACTTATCGTATACTTTAAATCACTTAATGGCTCTATAATTAGTTATACTTCATAATTTTCCGAAATACGTTTGAGGTTCAAAATATAAAGTTCAGAACTCCCATTATCACAACTATTTCAAAATCATATAAATTACATTATCAATACTTAAATTAAATCATTTCGTTTTATTCAAACTGTTACTTATTCAAAACTAACAAAACATTTAGATTTTCAGATTTGGTTCGGGCTTGGAATGTCATTCCAAGCTTCCTACGTATTCCTATGGTTGGGGAATAAGAACCATGTAGTTCTACAGAAACTTATGCACACATATTCCAAATTTGATCTTAACTCATTTTCTTAAATTCAATTGTCTATATCATGCTTAGCACTTTATTATTCCTTACTTACCAATCAATATATATATAACTTACCATATTTATTAAAATCAACAGTAAGGCACATAAATTCCTTACCAAAATACTTACAATAATTATCTAGGCTAAGATCCCAAAAATAGATAACACAATACATACCTGTATTCTCAATTTAAACATATAAACGGATATATATATATATATATTCATAGAGTTTATTTACTGAGTACTTAACTATAGTAAATATGCATATCAATCATTTCAAAATTCTTACATAGATTTTACATAGACAATCATACTCATAACTTATGAACAGATTAATAACAGGCATTTCTCACATACGAATTCTTATGCAAACAGTATTCATTCATACACACTTATTATGACAACATCATTCGTTATATCTCTTTTCGATTAACTGACATTAGATTCAGATACAAAACCACTTCGGTATCCGAATATAGCACACAATTTTCACATTCGAGTCCATAGAGGATCCAAAATAGAGGGGTGCATAAAGCACCAGCCAAATGGCATTAATCACAAATGCATCAAATGCTTATTCATATAATCAATTTACAAATCGTCACAGAGCTTATCAACAATTCACATTATTTCACTCTTTAATTGCCTGCTAAGTCATAGGGGTGGATAAGCGAGTGAACACATGGCGGTACCTTACGGGTACGAATCGAAAAGCAATATCACATTTTCTCATTCAAAAATATTTTATAGAGGGGATCTTAAACAAGATCCATACACATTGAGGTTCGTGAGGAACCAAACGGGGACCTGATCAGGGTCCAAACAGAATAGAGGGCTGCACCTAACAGAACTCTATAGGCATGCCTATCTATCCACAACTCGACTAACGCAGGCTAAATTTCCATATTATTATTAAATTCTTTCACATTCTACACATACATACACATGTGTTCATTAAATACTTGTAACCTTCCTTTATAATTATCTAAGCACATGCATTCATATACTTACATATCATTTGCACTAATTATTCTTAACATAGCCTTATTATCGGGCATCATGCATTCCTTAAGACTTAACGATCAAATCACATTTATTTACACACATACATTAATAATAATAGTGGTGGGTAAATCCTCATATTTCGCTTCTTACCATGTGTGAGAACATTTGAATAAATCATATATTACTTATATCATTTACAATATTCTTTTTTATAACATGCATCATAAATTTAATCATACACCCATTCATTCAATAGCCAAACCCACTTATTATGATTATCACCTTCAAAATAAAGGAACCAAACATATACTTTTCATAATTCTATGCAGTCATATACACACATCAAAATCTTCCTAGCATTCGATACCCTATACACATTTAATTTGCCAGTCAAGTTACATTCCTACCGCTATATATATATATATATACACACACACACACACATGAAATAACCATAGCGAATTAACTCCTTAGTTCAAGTATTAATTGTTTAACAAAATAGGTTACATACTATTTTAAGGTCATATATGTGCACCATACTAAACAACCCATAAATTGAAACACATTTTAATGCTTAACTAGGGAAAATAGGAGAAGGAGAATTCATAAATCCAAAAATCCAAAACAGAAGGACGTTACACGGCGGTATGGTAAACCCTTACCGCCGTGTAACGCACTCCACACGGGGGTATAGTAAACCCTTACCGCCGTGTAAGGTGCTCCACACGGGAGTATGGTAAACCCTTACTGCCGTGTGACTCGACAAATAGGCAACCAGAATAGAATCACACGGCGGTATGAACTTCCCTCATCGCTATGTAAAACGATGAAAATCCAGATTTTCGAGAAACATAAAGGTTTCTCTCTGCAAATTAAACACCAATTTCCATACACACAATTAATACATATTTCATCTTCTTAAAACTCATCCAATTAAGTCAAATTTACACAATCATCATATCAAACATTAATTCATTCAAAATAAGTTCATGAATTAAACAAAATACAAATTAAACACCAATTACCCTCAACTCCTTTGCTCCTAGAAGCTTCATAGCTGATCTTTCTTATTTCCAAAAATCCATTCAAAGTCTTCTAACACCCTTATCAAACACACAATTACACAAACCATCAAACTAGGGTTTAAGAGCTAACCCAATAAATCAAGGAAATCAAAACTTAAACTACCTCTCCTTGGCAAATTCTTCAATTAATTCTCTTGAGTAAATAACTTCATCATTCCAAATCTTGGTAGTTGATTTGAGGGAAATCAATTGACATTGGAACAAAAAGGAAAAGAGGAAGAGTAGAGAAGGGAAATGAGAAACAAAAAGGGGAGAGCATATTTTTCTGCTCTCTTTTTCTTTCTCTTTCTTCCTTTTATACCTCTTCCAAATCCCTAACCACTTGTCTTACTCCCATTGGTCCAAAATAAAAACCTTGGTCTTATATCCATTTAGGTCCTTAGCTAAACTCTTCTTAGTCCTTCTTCATAAATAAATTACCCACTAAACAAATTATTTCCTTTCTCAACTTAAATTCTTTTCAATTAAATCCTATTTTCATATTTTATAAATTTACCATTAGCCACACTTATCGAAACTTTCATATTAACTCTTAAACTGTTCAATTGGTATACCAAACACTTCCATGTGCACAACCTAGGGTTACTACTCATTCTCAATATGCACAATCCTTCTAAGGTACATTTTGGGGTGTGATAGTCGTGATCACGACGTGCGTCGCGCTCATGACAGAGCATAGGGTACCCCATCGCGTGCTCATGCAAAGGCGTGCTCGCGATGATGCACAACTCTACAGACGCTCACTTTACCGAGATTTATCGCACTCGCAATAGAGACCGGGCACTTCCTCTTCGCGATCGGGCCCGAAGGCACGCTCGCGCTGGGGCTCAGCTTACCGAAGCTCGGCCTATCGAGCTTTCTATTGCACTCGCAACTTACATCGTGCTCACGACAGAGGGCTCCTTGGTAACACAAAGGCCATTTCGCACTCAGTCGCACTCACGAGAGAGATGAGAATTACCCAGAAACTTCACTTCACTGCACTTCTTCCCATCACAACCAATACTCAAATCCACTCAATCATGCACTAACACTTACCTCATCACTCAAATGCATACCAAGACATGTTCTAATCAAATTATAATCATTATACACTAATTATTAACAAGAAATACACTCAACATGCGAATTAAACCACAAACATTCAAATTATAATTTACCTTAACCCAGAAGTTCATATAAAGACCATACTCATTTAAACACTGTAAGCAATCAAAATGAGCATATAAATAAGTATACAACTAATAGAGCTATTGAACTAATCAAAGTTCACCAGACATCACTACTTATACCTATCTCTATGTGAGCATAAATTACTCAAACACAAACACATGCAAAAATAATTGAAATCACATTCGATCCTAACCTCTAGGTAGCTCAATCACTGCTCTCTACTCGATTTTGATCTTCTCTTTTCCTTTGTCCAGTCTCTTATACACAACGTCAACAAAATCATTAAAAACACTCCATGAATCAATCCTCTTCTCACATTAAATCAAAACAGAAAACTAAAGTAGAAGAAGAAGACCAATACTAACAAATATCACTACATACCTTCTCAGGAACCAATTCTACCGTTATCTCACTCCCTTCAAACCAATCCAAGTGATCCACTCAAGGAGCAAATGAAAAAGAGAAGAAAAGGGAAGAAACACGGCAGAACTAAGGGCAGGGAAGGAAAAAAAAGAACGAAGAGCCAAAAGTAGAAATTGAGAGGAGAGTAAGAAAGAGAGTGGCTAGTCAAACCCAAAGAAAGCCAATACCTCACATTAATGCCACCAACTAGCTTTAAATGCCAAACCACTTCCTTTAATGCCACTCACTTCATTTATTTGCTCAAAATGAAAACTCATTCAATCCAAGTGTCACACTCCCTTGTTGCCATGTACCAAAGCCCTACACTGCCACATGTCTAAATCCCCAACTCAAAGTTCCTTACAACCCAATTAAGCTGACCTTCCGCTGGAGCATTCTGTCGTGCTCGCGATAGAACTCTCACACACTACAAACACTCTTCTTTTAAAGTCACACTTACACCATCAAAACTTATAATATAACAACTTACAAACTGAAAATAACTCCCTTTAGATTTGCTCTTAAACTTGTCAGAATCCGATAAAATTTAGCCAAAACTTCTAGGGTCCAATCGGGTCCTTATAGAAGTTGAATGGTTTGAAGTATTGGGAATTGCTAAAGGATATTTCCATTGAGGCTGAGGGAGAGTACCTCGCATGAAGAGCAAGCAATGAGGGTTATGCCCAGAAGGGCGGTAGCAGCCAGGGGGCAAGTAGGCAAGCAAGCTCTAGCAGTGGCACAAGAAAGAAGGCTGAGGTTTCAGCTACAAATACTGCTCCAAGGCATTTCTCTAATCTATGGAGTTATCTCTCATTATTTCATAGGAGGTTGATGAAGGAGGGGAAACTGCAGCCTTTACCACCCCGACCAGCCAGGACACAAAGGCAACTAGGGCACAGGGATGATGAGTACTACGAATATGACCAGCACACCGGGCATCTAACTGATGATTGCAATGCACTAACGCATGCAATCCAGGATCTAATCGACTCCAAGCATATCGCAGATCTGGAGAAAAAAGGGAACCCAAAGAAGCCCAGGTATAATAATGTGCCCCCGCCAGTGTTCATGATCAGGTCCAGTTTGCCCGAGTGGTTTATGTTAGAAGATCTATATGGCATCGATGCCAACGTTGCTATCACGCACCTTTGTAAGGCAAGTGAAAAAGTGAGTCCTGTGGCAATGATTGATTATTGGTCCACTGATGAAAGTGGAGATGAAAATCAAAATTCGGAGGTTGAAAGATTTCCTGACCCGTGGGGTTCGGATGAGGAAGAGGAGAAAAAAGGGAAGAAGAAGGTCGGAGCTGTGACCTGAAGTGGAATGGTAGTTCCTGAAGTTGATAGGCCACAAGATCCCGTGGTAAGTCAAAAGGAAAAAGAGCCGAAGGAGGATCTGAGAATAAAGCAGCTGAAAATGGTGCCGGCTCAAAATTCTATCTGGGATTTGTTAAGACAGTCTCCCTCGCATAGACAGAAGTTAGTGAAGGCTTTATGCGAGACTATAGTGGCCACAACCATCTCGCCTACGGAATTGCTAGATGTAGTCAAGGGGGGTGTTGGATAAAATGTAGTGTGTTTAAGTGCTGACTTGCTAGCAGAAGGCCGCAATTATAATCGCCCCTGCACATAAGGGCTCAGATTAATTAGAAACACACAATGTGTGTCATGGTGGATGATGGTTCATTAATCAATGTATGCCCACTAGTGGCGATGACAGCTTTTGGACTAACAGAAGATATGTTGACTAAATCTGATCTGATGATCACGGCTTATAACAATTCCCGGAGGCAAGCATCAGAGACATTTAAGACGATGGCCAAGATGGGGCTAGTTGAAACTGAGGTGGAATTTGTGGTCCTACCTATTCCTGCCAATTTCTGAGCCCTCTCAAGTAGGCCCTAGTTCCATAAGCCGAGAGGGGTGCCCTCCACTTTGCACCAGATGGTCAAGATTCGCCACGAGGGACAAGTGGTGATGATAAGAGCCACGAGGGAGAATCAGGTCTCAGTACTGGAAATTATAAGATAACCCTTCATTAGGTTTCTTGTCGCCATGATAGATGAGGAAGAACACATCGAAGGGAGCCCCCAAGTGTTAAACATGATGAAGAGAATGTCTTTCCTCCCTGGTGCAGGTTTGGGCAAGAACTCGCAGGGACTGTTGTTAGCCATTGCTACCATAGGCCAAAAGGATAGGAGGGGCCTGGGATATAAAAGAGTTCTGAAGAAGGGCATGAAGTCAGTAGATAAGATCCCCCATATTAAGGCAAGTTTTGTTCCAACAGCTTTAGCATGTGCTTACACGGGGGAAGCAAAACCGCAGTGGGTCGATGGAAGAATTATGCTGGGTTTCAAGGTCTTTAATGATGTCTTTGATTGGGACATTGGATTGATCAAGCCAGCAGAGGGTTTTTGGGATGAGGAAATCATGACCAAGGAGACAGTTTGGGACCGTGAAGCACCTGAGGAGATCATTACTGAGAAATTGATGACTGCCTAAGTGAAAGGGAAAGCGAGGATGGAAGATAAAGCTACAGAGAAATAAAGTGAAGCCATGCAGGGGGTTGCTGCAGTGCCTCCAAAATGCTAGTTTAATTCAGAGCCATCGGCTGCAACATCTGCATCGACAAGAAAAAAAGAAGAAGTTAGTTTAGATTCTCTTTTTGCACCTGAACTTTTCAATGATGTTGATGACATTTCTAGTTCTATTAATAATATGAATAATTTGGCTTACTTGTGCGATGTTTTGGATGATTTTATTATGCATAATCATGATCATAATTCATTTATATTTGTCATTGATTCAACTGATACTACTGCATTTAATCTCGAAACTTCGAAAAACCCAAAAGAAATCTTGATAGCATCTAATATAACTCCTGAAGAGAGAAAAATTTGAGAGAATTTTAAGAAAACATGAAAAATTCTTTGCCTGGACCTATGAAGATATGCCAGGAGTAGATCGTGAAATCACGAAACATGCCATCCCAACATACCCAGACCATAAGCCAGTCAAGCAAAAGCTTAGGAGGCTCAGGCCAGAATGGGCAGAGAAAGTGAAAGAAGAAATTCATAAATAGATTAAGGCCAAGTTCCTGATTGAAGTACAATATCCAACCTGGTTTGCCAATATTATCCCAGTGGCTAAGAAGAATGATAAGGTACGCATGTGTGTGGACTATCGAGATTTGAACAAAGCTTGTCCGAAGGATGACTTTTCACTGCCTCACATCAACGTGTTAGTAGATAGCGCATCTGCTTGCATAATGTTTAGTTTCATGGATGGTTATGCAAGCTATAATCAGACACTTAACAAGATAGTTAATCGAACCAAGACAGCCTTCATCACTGAGTGGGAGACATTTGCTTATAGGATGATGCCATTCGGTTTGAAGAGTGCAAGAGCAACTTATCAGAGAATGGCAACAAGGATCCTGGATGACTTGATCCACGAGGAAGTAGAAGTGTACGTGGATGACATGATGATCAAGTCAGCTACCAGGGAAGGTCACTTTGAGGCTTTAGAGAAGTTCTTCTAGAGGATCAGTAAGTATAATCTACGATTGAACCCTAAGAAATGCATTTTCGGTGTCACTTCAGGGAAATTGTTAGGACATATAGTAAGCCAAAGAGGGATTGAGATCGACCCGGACAAGGTTATGGCCATCAGAGAGATGCCAGTACCCTAGAAAGAAAAGGATGTCAGAAGTTTCTTGGGTAAGCTATAGTATATCAGCAGGTTTATCGCCAAACTTACTTCCATTTGCGAGCCGATTTTCAAGTTGCTCAGAAAAAACCAACCTATAGTGTGGGACGAAGATTGCCAAACAGCTTTCGATACCATTAGGGAATATTTGTTGAATCCCCCAATTCTGAGACCACCGCAACCAGTCAATCCGCTTATTCTGTATTTACCTATAGAAGATAGCTCTATAGGTGCCATGATAGCTCAAGAGGACGAGTTTAGGGTGGATTGTGCAGTCTATTACCTCAGTAAGAAGTTTCTTTCCTATGAGGTCAAGTATGCAGAAGTAAAAAATATTTGCCTCGTGATAATCTGTGCATCCATTAAGTTGAGATACTATTTCCACTCTTACAAGGTACAAGCAGTAGCGAAATAAAACCCTCTTAGATACCTACAGGAGGCTCCATCTTTGTTAGGGAAAATGGAGAGATGGTTGTTGTTATTACAAGAATTCGATGCTGAATACATCACCCGGAAGACTATTAAGGGGCAAGCAGCAGCAAAGTTTCTAGCTGAACACCCTATTCAAGGAGAGTCGTATGAGTTCAATTTCCCAGACGAAGATGTGGCAGCTATTACGGTACAAGGTTGGTAATTACACTTTAACGGGGCGGTAAATAGCAAGGGGGCAGGAGTAGGAATCATTCTAACAACCCCAGATGATGAAAAACTCCTGCTGGCTAAGAAATTGAAACACTTTGAGAGGGCGGTAAATAGCAAGGGCACAGGAGTAGGAATCATTCTAACAACCCCAGATGATAAAAAAACTCCCACTGGCTAAGAAATTGAGATATAAGGCCACTAACAATGAAGCCGAATATGAAGTTTACACTTTCGGATTATATGCCTTAATAGCCTTGGAGGCAAAGAGCGTAGAGGTATTTAGAGATTCATCGGTAGTAATCAATCAAATTCGAGGTGAGTGGGCTATAAAGGAAGAACGGCTGATACCATATGTGAAACACTTAAGGGAGCTAAGTAATCAGTTTGAGGTATGCACCTTCCACTTTGTTCTGAGGGACGAAAATCAATTAGCCGATGCGCTCGCAACTTTAGTGTCGATATGGGATAACCTGGAGGGGATAGTTATGAAGCTGGTGTTGATTTCTAGTTCTGAGAGGCCTAGTTTTGAGTCCAATCCTACCATGGAAATGGAAGTTGTGGACGAAAAGCCATGGTATCACGATATTAAGAATGCCTTTCTATGCAAGCCTGATTATATATGTATTCTGAATGTTGCATTCGCCATTGTGAATGTGATATGCCTTGGCCACCATTGTGAATGGCCGTCCATACTCTTGTGTGTTCTCCCCACTAAGCGTTTATCGCTTAGCACGGATTTCCTCTCCGTGCAGGTGGCAGGTTTGGTTCTGTTCGAGTCGCGCTTCTGCAGGGTCGGCCACGTAGGAGTTAGAAGTTTTGTATTTTGTTCAGCTTCTGTACTTCAGTTCGATTTTTGTATTTATGTATTATTGTATATATGTAATTATGTAAGAATCTTGAGATTTCTTTTGGGAAATGTAAACGTTAGTATGTTTTTATGTTAAGTTATTCCTCTGTTTATCTTTCGCTTAGTGCCTGCTTGTGTGTGAGTTATTGCATGATCTGTCTGTGCCCGCATGTTAAGTCAAGTTTTTAATTAACCCGTATTTCCGTATGTATGTTATGTATGAATGTATGCTTCCGCGTTGTGCATGTGCATATCTGTGTGAGTGAGAGTCGGGTAGCGCGCCCGTCGGCGTCCTTCCAACGGGGGCGACGATGGGGGTGTTACACTGTAACACCCCAAAACTCACCCTAGTAGAATAGAGTGCCATTAGTGTAATAGTGTGCATGATAATTAGGGTTTACAGTATTAGACCTAATTGAAAAAGTGAAATGAGGGACTTAATTGAAGAAAAGTAAAGTAGTGTAGTGGCTGAAGTGTAATTTGCATGATTAAGTGATAAGTGGAGATTAGTTAAAGTAATAGTGATTAGCTGAATTTAATTAAGGGGTTAATTGAGGTTAGAGGAAAACATGTGGAATGAGGGGAGCCGGCCACCTATCTTTAGATCCACCAAAGTTTGACACCTCACACATGCATACAAGCATGAGGTGGTAAGTGGGTAAAATCTGCCCTTTTGTCCCTTGATTCAGCCATTTTGTTACCTTGTATCCGGCTCTCTCTCTCTCTCTCTCTCTAAGCTTACTCTTCTTTTGTTCCTCCTCTTTTGCTCTCATTGACCAAGAAATTCTAAGAGTTGAGTAGTGATAGTTAAGAAGAGAAGTACTCAACTAGAACAACTAGAAAGGTATGTTGGTATAGAGTTCATCTTCTTCATCTCTTTCTATTTTGATTCATAGTTGTCAAGGGTAAAGTCTAATGGACTTGTATGTATTGTATGTTTATGTGTTATGAGTTGAAGAAGCAAGAGGACTAGCCAAAGGAAAAGAGAAAGTGATATAGAAGAGTAAGGAGGAGTGCTTCAAGAGGTTAGGGATTTATTGTGTTTTGATGTGTTAGTGTGTTTGAAGCTCTTGTAAATGATATGTGATATTGATTTTGTTATTGCTATTGAATTGAATAGTGAACTAGTGTAAAGTGATTATTGAAGTGGAATTAGTGTTAATGGCATATAGTGATTTGTGGAATCTATTAGCATGCTCAAGTTATTTAGTGTGATTGTAGTGTCTTGAATGTTTGTGTGACTAAGTGATTAGTGAATATGGGATGAAGTATGCAAGATTTGATTGTGTATCATGGCATGTAAATGAAGAGGTAAGGTATGCTTGAATTGTGGAAGGGTTGCCAAAACATGAGGATGCAAGAATGCAAAATGTGGGAAAAAGCACAGCTGTGTCTTGGTAAAACACAGCTGTGCAAATGGAAATTTGGCATGGGTCACGGTGGCAACCAGATTGGTTGCGACTGTGAGGTGCCAAAACGAGCATTTTGTTTTAAGTGTGTGGTATGTCACGGTGACAACCAAATTGGTTGTGGCCGTGACCTACCCCAAAATTGCATTCTGCCTGTGAGTTGATGGTACGTCACGGTGGCAACCAAAATGGTTGTGATCGTGACCTACCATAAACCTACATTCTGTTTTGAAGATCCAGTATGTCACGGTGGCAACCACCAACGTTGTGATCGTGACCCCCTCTTGGATTGCATTCTGTTTTGAAGTGCAGTATGTCACGGTGACAACCAAATTGGTTGTGACCGTAACCAACCCAAACCCTTAATTGTTTGGGTTTCCAATTGAAGAGGTTATAACTATGATTGAGAACCTTCTTGTATGAGCACTACATAAGTGTTAAATGAAGTTTATATGCATGCAAATAAGATGAAAATGTGAACACCTCAGTATGCAAATATGTGACCATGTGAACTAGAAATGCATGATAGCCCAACTAAGCTTGATTGCATTACATGTGAAGTAATTACATATGCGATAAACAACTTATGTGCTTGGATTTCTGCATTCGAATGAGTAGTACTATGAGAGTGAACAATCATATGTGAATGAGTGATGCCATGAGTATGTATGTGTAGTGAATAAACAAATGAACTTACAAGCTTGTAGTCTAGTCATGGATAAATAAGCATGCTTATGAAGGGCTAGTGATTTGCGGCTGCTAGTGCGACACCGGCGGGTGTCTAGTGACTGATATCAACGGGTATCCAGTGATATAGTGTTCGAGACCTCGGTCTCTAGTGTTATTGAATAGTGTACCCGTATCCATCTCTAAGACTATACAGGCTATTAATGAGTGACAGAGATAATGTATGTGTTCGTGGTAAATATGAATTGGTATTATTGTTCTTATCGATAGTGTGATATTTATGCCATGCTATTGGAATAGTGATAGTGCAATGAGCCTACAAATGGCTTAGCGTAGTGACTAATGAGTAGTGTACATGATTATTCATTGATAGTGACTTATTGTTCTTCATTGACATAGTGAAGTGAATATTGAACCTGGCAAGTGCATAGTGATTCAAAGTATGATTATTGACAATATATGAACTATTGTATGTTGGCATGCTAGTGTAATATTGACCCAGTGAGTGTACATGATATGCCATATGTGTCAAGCATGCTCTCTATTGTGTAGTGCTTCTTGAATATTATGATAGTGCTTGTTTGTACATCCCCACTAAGTGTTATCGCTTAGCACAGGTGCTTGTCTCCCGTGTAGGTTGTGGATTGGAGCCGAGTTTTTGAAGGTGTTCTGCAGGCCACACTAGGAGAGTGAAGGGTCTTTTGAGTGTAAAGATTTTGTATATTAAGCTCCATTTTTGTAATAGTTGTTCTTTTTGAACATGTATAGTGTTATATGTAACTTATCGTAGTGAAGCATGTAACTTGTAATAGTGAATAGTGAAAAGCTAGTGATAAAGCATAGTGTAGTGGAATGCATGGATCATAAGTATTAGTGAATGTTAATTGAAAGTAAGGTAATTGCATGCTTAGTGTTGTGCAGCATCCACTTATCCTTCTAATGGACATTTGGGCATCACACACACAGGGGAACACACCCCGAAGAGCCATCGACTATCGCGGCAGAAAGAGGAAGCCAAGCATTCAGGAAACTGATATCCTCATCTGTTACCTCGCCAAGTCTAGTAATGCCCTCGTCAAGAGTCGCGAATGAGTACAGTCGCTGACGGGGGAGGAAGTACCTCAAGGAATATTTGCTGATAACCCTGGGAGGAGGTTTTGACAGCAGTTTTAGCTTCTCTTGTAGCCATATCTGAAAAAAAAAAAAAAAAGAAAAAAAGAGACATATTAAGTGTAAAAGCAGCTGGAGTGAGTTGGGTTCACCCCAAGTAAAAGTAAGGCATAGAACTATGTGAAAATCCGAAAAGGATACATTTTCTGCTAAGAAAAGCTAGTGTCAAAATCCACAAGGGACACACTTCAAAATAATGACGTACCTAGAGCAATAAGGGGCTCCCAGAAAGGACGACAGAGGAATCAGCACGAATAGAATCCAAACCCAAGATGGTCTGGGCGAGGATCAATGGGAAAGGGGATAGTCCATGATGAAAGTCATCCACAAGCCCGAATAGATGAAGGTCACTAGTCAGCTCCTCCGAGGTCATGGTCAAATAGTTCATGAGACAAAACAGGAAAATGACACTCATACGTTATGGGGTAACATCAGAGAAGTCCTCCAATGCCTCAATCAGTAGCCCTAAGGCAAAAGTCGAACCCTGAGGGACCAACTGGGTAGCTTTAGAAGGGGGGATGCTCAAGGCCGATGGAATATCCCTAGTATGAATCAGACCACAGCGTGGAATACAGGGTAGAGCAACGGGAGGATACCATGCCCCAATAATAACAGCAAACTCTTTAAGCAAGGGGCATAGTTGCTGATAAGTAAATCTGAAGACGTGAAAATGTGGGCCCTAGAAGTTAGCCATAGCCAAAAGAAGGTTGTGATCTATCCTAACCCTTCTCAGAAATTTTAGGCCAAAAAGTGGGGAAAGGGAGGTATTTTCCCAAGTTTGGGGGTTATCCAGAACTCGATATATTTTTTTGAAGACAAAGGAAGACATTTACGGCTAAAAACTAAAATTAACTGGGAAAAGTATGAAGAAAAGAGAGAAAAACCTAGAAAGGAAGCTCTGGCTAAGGTTTGAAGTATTAAGAGTGCACAAATCCCGAGGAAAGGAGGAGAATTTAAAGCAAAACGCGAGCAACGGGTTACCCGTCTGTCCGTGCTCCGACGGAGAGCCTGTCGGTCAACCTGTTTGACTTTTGGGAGATATATTTTCCTGCATATTCTATGCATATCACACGCATAAAATAATTTTTGCATATTTCTATCATCCTTGCAATTTGACAGAGGCGGGCACCGGATACGGAAATCGGAGCAAGATATTTAGGAAGTAAAAAAAGGGTTAATTAGTTAATTAATTAATTAATTAACTAATTAATGAAGGGCGGAAGCGAAGAAGCAAAAATGGAATCTTTAACGACCGACGAGATGCCCGTCGCTCGGTGTTCAGACGGGCTGCCCGATGGTCATCAAATATTATATAAGGGGCGCCCAGCGACGCCCCTTCAGTTTTTTTCTTCTTCCTGTTCCCTCCTTCTTCTTCACAAATCGATGCCCCCTTGTGGTTTTTGCCCCTTTTCTCACTCATTTTTGATCCATTTTGTGCACCACTTGCGTTAAAACGATCCTTGCACACACACATTTACTTCCGACTTTTTTGCAATTTCGTCAAGTTTTTTTCAGTGTATTTCATTGACCACCAGGTTAGTTTGTCATCTTTTTCTACTCGTTTCTATTTCTTTTTAAGCAAATTTGCATGTAAAATGCATGACTAGTCTATATTATCTAAATGTAGGATTAAATTTTGCCCATTTATTCTTAGTTTTTTGGACTACATATGAAGCATAAACCATAAATATGAATATGTATGAACAAATAATGATAAAAAGAGAGGACTATTGACTAGTGAACTTATCCCTATCTAACTGATTTTTAGAACCAAAATGAACTAAATAAAAAGCGTAAATAACATGCAATAATGAAATTATTGTTTGAGGCCTGAGGCCTGTCCCATTATTTTGTGTTTTTTTATGCAGGGGGTTGGGCACATCCTTGCCGGGATACTGTCCAAAATTTTTAAAAAAAAAATTGGTTAGGCACATCCTTGCTGGGATGTTGTCGAAATTTTTTGGTAGGCACATATCAGCCAAAATGCTGCCGAAATTTGCAAAATTTTTAACCTTTTGATTAGCTTACCTGCGATGATAATACAAACCTAACTTTTCTTATTTTCATGATGCCTCCACGACACAATGTCCCTCACGACCAGGCCGAGCCTCAAGCTCCCATATAGATAAGCGACAAGGCCAGGACGAGATTTTGAGCCTTAGCACATGTGCAGTTTAGAGCCAGTTGGTTCATCTCCAGACCATTCCTACAGAGCATGGGGATGCTCGAGGAGGTTAATGCCTTAGCAGCAGTAGCAGGATGGACAGAGTTCTTGGCCACTCTTCACTACGGGGGATTCTAGAGGTCGAACACCAAGGAGGGTGTTATTCAGTTCTGGGTTAGAGGTCTGCATCACAGCATCACGTGTCGGACATTCACAGAGGCCATGGGGCTTCCTTATGGGGATGATGTGATGATCCCATAGAGAGCGGTCAGGAGACAGCATTGGGAGATTATTGCTATGCCCGGAGTGCCATATGACCATAATACGGCGAAGAGTACGATACTCTCATCTCAGGCACTATGGTATATACATAAGTGCTTTGCAGCTCTTATTTGGCCCGAGCAGGTAATCTAGGGTCTGTTAATGGAGTCGAGATCTGGAGCTTATGGGCGATGGTAGCTGGCTGGTGCTTTAACATTAGCCATGAGATAGTGGCTAACTTGGTCAAAGTTTCACAGGGGGCAGCCCCGATAGTATGGGCCGAGCGAGTAGTTACCAGGTTACTTCTACACTTGGGGGTTGATCCTAATAGCTATGGGCCTCATCTTGATGAGAGTGTTTATGTGGACGTGTCAGCGGCTGTAACAACCCAGAATAAGCCTGGTCTGAATTTGCATGCTAAGTCAGGAATTTAAGGGTATTTCAATAATTTATGCATGAGGAATTGGATAATGAGGACTTAAATGCAAAGTAATTAATTAAATAAGTTAAGTGGGGAAAATTATTTGGTGTGCATGTGGTGTATGGATGTAGGGTATTTGTTGTGGTTTTATCTAGTGTGTTGTTTGGTAACAAGGATTTAAGGCAATTATCTAATGGATTGTGTGTATTGTACTAAGGATTGAAAATATCTACTTATGAATTATCTAGTGAGGTAGGAGTATGGTGCCAAGGATTGGTAAGTCAAAGGTGGAATGTTTGGTCCAATGGGGGCATGACACATAGGATTGGGTAGATGGAAGAGCATTAAAGAAGAGAGAGGAAAGGAGAGCAGATTTCTTTGGCTTCTCCCTCACGTTTTCCTCTTTTCCTTTTTCCCTCTCTTTACTTTTCTGCTCTCTCTACTCTCTTGTGTGTGTGTTTAACGTGGATCTTCAAGAGTTTAAGTTGGATTTGCTGAGTTTGAGCTGGATTTCTAGAGGTAAGTTTTTGAGTTTTAAGTGGGTGTTCTTCTTCATCTACTACTCTATTTTTTCTGGGTTTTGGATGTGGTGTGTTTGTTGGATTAAGTGAGTTTTTGGCTGGGTTTTGTGCAAGATTCGGGGGAGAAAAGAAAGAGCAAAGGGAAAGAGAAGGTGGAGGTTTGAAAGAGAAGATTTAAGTTGCAATTCCAAGTTTGGGAGCTTTGTCTTGAGTATGTGTGGTTTGGGAGTTTATCTGAGTTGTCTCTGTCCTAATTCTCATTTAGATTGCATATTTGTTGTATTGTTTAAATTATGAAAAAAATTGATGATGGTTATTAGGCATAAATAAGTGTATATTATATGGGTTTCTAATTGTGATGAATGAGCATGCATGATTGTGGAGTTATTAAAATGTATATGAGGTTTGGTAGTGAGAATGCATAAGTTTGGGAACTAACTATTGTCATGTGTGTGTAAATTAGTTTATTAGTGTCAATTGATAGATCATATAGATGAAATATATGATTGATTTGTGTTGAAATTGATGATTGAATTGTTATGGGATTAACCAAAGTAAGAACCCTAGTTTAGGGAAAATTTAGTTTATGTCTCACCAGACCTCTGTGTAGTGTTTTGGTTATATCTGGCGTTTGCAAACTCCAAATTGAGTTTTTATTGCTCCATTGGAACCATGACTTCCATTCATTTATAATTCATAGAAATGACTATGAGCTAATTTTGGCTTTCAGACCCTTAAAAATAGCAAAAATAGATGAGTCTCTACCTTGGCGGGTTCACTGGAACAGTCTGTACTAGTTAGATCATATCTGATGTTATAGATGTCCAATTTACCTCAAAATTTTCCCATTAGCAAGATAACATCCTAGGGAACAATTGTTAGGAAGGGAGTATTGCTTAAAAATGAGGTTACATGTTCTTTTATGCTGTAAAAAATAGAGTAGTGAAGCAGTCCTGACTTTTTGCTCCTATTTTGCTATTTTTGGGTATGTCACGGTGGCAACCAAAATGATTACCACCGTGACCAATGCCCAGAGAAAGCAGAATGCTTAATTTTTGACCTCATGGTCATAACAAATTCATTACCACCGTAACCCCTTCTGTTTTGACCATTTTATGTGTTTTTCTTCCCGAATTGAACCCGTATTGCACCGAAACTTTCTAGGATCTATCCGATGCATGTTTAGGACTATTAAATGAGTATAAGAATAGTTATCACTTGGAAAATAAACATGAATAGGATTAAGATTAATAGCAAACTAATGAAGTAATGATGTGTAATTGTATGTAATAGAATCTAGTCAAGTTTAATGACTTTATTGAGGATTATAATACCTTAATCTATATGAGCATGTATAATATGAACAATGTGTACATAATTATGAATTGAGATTAAGTTATACACACATGAAGGATATCAAGTAAAATGAGTTTGCTTAATGTGATATGTTAAATTATGCGCCATGATTTGAAGGGTATTTTAACTTAGCCAAATAATAAGTAATGTATGCTATATTGTATGTTATAGTTTATTGAGTGCTATGGGGTTATACATGTCTTATTTATGATTCATTGAGATGAATGTGAGTATAATGATGTATTACACTTGGAAACATGATTTGAATGATGCATGACCTGCTAGAGTCAAGTAAGTGGATAGTTAGGCATGCCTAATAGAGTCTCTTAGCTGCAGCACCTTTGGACGTTTGGACCCTGATGAGGTCCCCGTTTGGTTCCTCGCAAACCCTTTTTAATGCGTTCTGATCCTCGCGATCCTTTTTAATGTGTTTGGATCTTGTTTAAGATCCCCTCAGTAAAATGTTTTTAAATGTGAGAAAAATTAAATGGTTTTCGATTCGTACCCGTAAGGTACCCTTTGGCCGATTCGTACCCGTAAGGTACTGTCCATTCACTCGTTATCAACTATTGTGATTCAGCAGGTGCTCTATTTGCCTTGGTTCGCTTCGATATGATCATCAGAATGTGATATCCGATTGAACATGATAATGATTTGAGGAATCCGTCTATATGTGTATGAATGTGGATATAAGCTTATGAATGCATGTCTTTATTATGCCAGCATGATTTTATATCCGACGTGATTATCCGCATTTGGCATATGATGTATTATGAGTTTCAGAATGCTATGATAGTGATTCGAATATCATGTATATAGGTATGTGACTCAAGCATGTTTTTATTGTATATAAGCACGAGAATCGGATTAGTTATTGTAACACCCCCACCGTCGTCCTCGTTGGAAGGGCGCCGGCGGGCGCGCTACCTGACGCTCACTCACACACCTGCACACATACACTGAGAGGAAGCATACATTCATACATGACATGCATACGGAAATACAGAGGAAATTAAAACTTTAAAGAACCAACAGCTGAACATACAATAACTCACATACATACAACCCAACATTTAGCAGAAGCAGAAGGCGAAAGATAAAACGAAAGAACAACTGAAACTTAATTACAACATATCCTTGCAAGACAAAATACATAAGCAAAAAGCTACAAAATTATAGAATCCGAATACAGGAGCTAAATCCAAAAATGACAAAACACTTATAATTCCGATGTGGCCAACCCTGCAGATGCTCGACTCGAACTGAACCAAAACCTGCCACCTACAAGGGAAAAGAACCCGTGCTAAGCGATAACGCTTAGTGGGTTGGAACAAAGACAACCAACACTAAACAAATGAGCATATAACATCATGCAGAAACACATAAAAACTCATACGCAAATACTTACCGGTTCCACCAAAGAATCAGATATCAGAAGTCGAATCATACAAAGATCCAAGTTATATAAACACACAGATGTCATACCAATATACACATATACCAACCAAATGCTGATTCATACACAATGCAACTATCATGCAGAGATACACAGACACATTACTGACACCCGAATTACGAAATTGATGCGCTACACTACCATACAATGATGCACACAATTATCATGCAATGCCACTAGAGGTATAAACATACGACTATCATGCCATAATACACGCACACTTGCCGAGATCCAACCGACAAGGTCAAAGCACAACGCTTCCGCTGCGCCACTCTGATACATATAAAAATCATGCCGAAAACACTCCAAAGCAAAGACCAGAATAATAACATATCATCACTTCATCATGCGAAAATACGAATAAATCTTACATACACTTACTCAGATCCATCAAGTATCAACGCAATAATCTCTAACTATCTAAACATGCATAAGACCGACACCCAACAATGCTCATCCACTAATTTGAAACCACTTACAAAGCTAATACACCATACCCTCATATTACTACACCACTACACGTAGCAGCAAACAGAGAAACATAGAAACCTAACCACATGCTGAAATTACTACAACAGCAGAGACCGGCATATCATATACACGGCGATACCCCATAACACTACACAGAGTAAATGCTACCACACCATGTAACGTAAACACATATCAACATACCGAAATCACTATGATGACAAAAACCAAGGAAACGTATATCATGGCTCTACCTTCATAGCATTCAAGAGGACAAGTTCATAAGACTAAACATATTAATATGCGTAATTAAAGCCACCACCGATTCGATTCACATGCTTATATATAATAAAAACATGCTTGAGTTACAATAGTAACTGCATTAATCGAATCACATTCAAAGCATTAGAAGCTTAAAACATATCATGTAACAAATACGGATAATCGGATCAGATATAAAATCATGCTTACATAATAAAGACACACATTCTGAAACCCATATTCACGTTCGTATACATATAAACTGATTCCTCAAATCCTTATCATGCTCATTCAGATATCACATTCTCATAGTTATTATGAAGCAAAACCAAACAACAAAACACCTATTGACTCACAATAGTGGATAACGAGTATACAGACAGTACCTTACGAGTACAAATCGGCCACAATGGTTCCTTACGGGTACGAATTGAAAACCATTTTATTTTATCACATTTAAAACATTTTACTGAGGGGGATCTTAAACAAGATCCAAACACAATAAAAAGGATCGCGAGGATCCGAACACATAAAGGGTTCACGAGGAACCAAACAGGGGACCTGATCAGGGTCCAAACGTCCAAAGGGCTGCAGCTAACGGGACTCTATTAGGCATGCCTAACTATCCACTAGGCTGACTCGCATAGGTCATACATAAAACAAATTATATTTCGAATCACATAATACACATACATATATATATCATCAAGCATAATCCAGAGTATAGGAGAGGTATACATATATTCATAATATCAGTCATACCCCGCACAAATCGTATGATGATACATACCATATAATAAGCTCATAAAAATAGTAACCATGAACCTGGCATTCAACCCACTTGTATTCAATATGCATCACATGATACGAACCACAATAATTAACATAGATAGGCCAAAACATACCATTTAAATAAAAGAATAAACTAACAGAGATCCCATTACTAAGCATATCAGAATCAAGTATAGAAACACTATCATGCTAATGCTTATCGATACAAAATCCTAATCATGCAATAGATGAGGATAACTAAATATAACCCATGCATAATCCAAATTAAATTTAAACATAACACATTAAGTTCAACTGCTAAAGCATAATAATGCATTTAGAAATCAACCATAGTATTCAAATAAATTTGGTATAGCATAATACCAACACATGCCGAGTTCATAACTTAAAGCATAAATAACTCATTCCAAAATCCATTAAAGCATTCCATAAATTTAGCATAGCAGAACATACCATTAACTAATATGAGATATGTAAAATGACACTAAATAATGTTTAAAACCAAGCATAAGTAAAGAAGGAGTGAAAAGGAAGAAGATCAAAATCTGCAAATTGGGGGACAGTAGCGTTTTACACGGCGGTATGACAAATACATACCGCCGTGTAAGACAGTTACACGGGGGTATGGTGTAACCCATACAGCCGTGTAACATGTCCAACACGATGCTGGACAGAGGCATTTTACACAGCTATAAAGGAAACCCTTACTGCCGTGTAAAACTCTCAGTTCAGACATACCTGGGCAGTAACGTTTTACACGGCGGTATTGGTATATCCTTACCGCCGTGTAGAACTACGGCCTTGAAATATCTGAGGAATTTCCTCGATTCACACGGCGGTGAGCCAATTCCTTACCGCCGTGTGACTTCTGGAAATTCCAGAAATTGCAGAAATCACTCCAATTCGAAACCCAAACAACACAACACCAAAATTGCACATTTATACCATGTTAATCATCCGAAAACTCACCTTCTTTGCTTGACATTCACAACCAATATGCAATTTCACACTTCAATCATTAACTTAATTCCATCAATTTAACATACATAATCTAACAATCTCACTTAAACATGATGAACATAATCACAATCTGATATTCACAATGTAAGTTCTAAATTCAACATGCTCAAAACCCCAAGTCATATACACCATTTAAACACAAAATATCATACAATTTCCAAAATTTCATTAACATATAAAATCATAAATACAAAAATTATTCTCAAACAAATCATGTATAACCTCATATCAACACTCAAATTTCTGGAAATCAACCACAAATATACATCTATGATCCAAGAGGAAAGAGGGCAGAGACAAATCAAAATTCCAAAGTAGAAATCAAACTCCCAAACCTCTTGTTGCACAATCAGCTTCTCTCTTCAAGCTTCAATCTTTAATCTTCTCTTTTCCTTTACTTTGCTTCTTCTTATCACCAATCACTTGCACAAACAAAACCCACAAATTACTCCTTCAAAACCCAAACTCGAATCCAAAGCAAATCAAAATCAGAAGAGGAGTAAGAAGAAGGAGAAGCAAATCCAAAATGCAGGAAACCCTAACTCCAACTTACCTCTTCAAAGCTGACCCAAAACTCAACCAAGGCACCAATAATCACCAACCACAAGAAGAACAAGGAGGAAGGGCAGAAATTAGGGAAGAAAAGAGAAGGAAGGGCTGAAGAAGAGAGGGGAACGGGAACAGTCCCTTTCCTGCATTCTCTCTCTTTTCTTTCCTCCTTTTCTTTCCTCTCAATTAATGCACAAACCTAACAAGTCCACATGGCAGCCTCCTATTGGTCCAATCCAAAATATCTTGACTTTTACACTTTGGTCCTTGGCAAATCCTACTTAAATCCTTGGTAATCTTGCACTTTACTCACTATGATAAAAATTCCTCACTTAAACTTTAATTAATTCTTCAATCGGGTCCTTATTACTCTAATCCAAAAATGCGTACATTACAAAAATATCCTCACTAATCCCAACTTAGCATGTACCTTCCGACTAGGGCCATTTTGGGGTGTGACAACTCTTCCCTCCTAAAATAATTTCGTCCTCGAAATTCACCCGCTAAACACTTGCATCCAAATAACCCAAACAAACAAAACTAACTTGAACAAAAGCTTGCAATGCAACTTACCAGAAGAACCTACGGTCTCAATCGCATCCCTGCCAAACGCTAAAAACTCCTTGGGCGCTCGAGAAGCTCTGAGCAAATCCTCCACATCCTTTCTAGCTTGCCGAGCTAGACTCTCACTCATCTTCTTAGGACAGTCAGCAATCTGGTGTCCCATGCTGCCACATCTGAAACAAGCTCCAGTCATCAGCCGACACAAACCCCGATGTCGCTTCTGACAATGTTGACACATCGGAGGTTCTCGAATCCTCTTACCCGCTGACATCTCTCTACCCGATCCTTTTCTCTTTTGGGGAACATGCCGAACAAATTCTTGAGAAGCTCGAGGAGCAGTCAATCTACCCAAAATCCGAATCAACCCTTTCACTAAGGTCCTATCATCGGAAACAGGACCAGAATCTTCAACCGAAGGATGTTCGGAAACACTCTAATCAGCACAACCTGGGTTCACACTTTCCGTTGTCTCGCCCACATTCTCACTAGGATCAGACTCCATCTAGATACGACACAAGACAAGACACATCTCCATTAGGCCACGACACAACCAACTCGCATGCAAAAACACGACATAAACCAACTAGCATACCAAGACTTGACACTCAAACAAACAAAGGCAACCAGAACCGCTAAACCGCGCTCTGATACCACTAACTGTAACACCCCCACCGTCATCCCCGTTGGAAGGGCGCCGGCGGGCGCGCTACCCGACGCTCACTCACACACCTGCACACATACACTGAGAGGAAGCATACATTCATACATGACATGTATAGGGAAATACAGAGGAAATTAAAACTTTAAAGAACCAATAGCTGAACATACAATAACTCACACACATACAACCCAACATTTAGCGGAAGCAGAAGGCGAAAGATAAAACGAAAGAATAACTGAAACTTAATTACAAGAGATCCTTGCAAGAAAAAATGCATAAGCAAAAAGCTACAAAATAACAGAATCCGAATACAGGAGCTAAATCAAAAAATGACAAAACACTTATAACTCCGATGTGGCCGACCCTGCAAATGCTCGACTCGAACTGAACCAAAACCTGCCACCTACACGGGAAAAGAACCCGTGATAAGCGATAACGCTTAGTGGGGAGGAACAAAGACAACCAATACTAAACAAACGAGCATATAACATCATGCAAAAACACATATAAACTCATACGCAAATACTTACCGGTTCCACCGAAGAATCAGATATCAGAAGTTGAATCATACAAAGACCCAAGTTATATAAACACGCAGATGTCATACCAATATACACATATACCAACCAAATGCTGATTCATACACAATGCAACTATCATGGAGAGATACACAGACACATTACTGACACCCGAATTACGAAATTGATGCGCTACACTACCATACAATGATGCACACAATTATCATGCAATGCCACTAGAGGTATAAACATACGACTATCATTCCATAATACACACACACTTGCCGAGATCCAACCGACAAGGTCAAAGCACAACGCTTCAGCTGCGCCACTCTGATACATATAAAAATCATGCCGAAAACACTCCAAAGCAGAGACCAGAATAATAACATATCATCACTTCATCATGCGAAAATACGAATAAATCTTACATACACTTACTCAGATCCATCAAGTATCAACGCAATAATCTCTAACTATCTAAATATGCATAAGACCGACTCCCAACAATGCTCATCCACTAATCTAAAACCACTTACAAAGCTAATACACCATATCCTCATATTACTACACCACTACACGTAGCAGCAAACAGAGAAACATAGAAACCTAACCACATGCTGAAATTACTACGACAGTAGAGACCGACATATCATATACACGGCGATAGCCCATAACACTACACAGAGTAAATGCTACCACACCATGTAACGTAAACACATATCAACATACCGAAATCACTATGATGGCAAAAACCAAGGAAACGTATATCATGGCTCTACCTTCATAGCATTCAAGAGGACAAGTTCATAAGACTAAACATATTAATATACGTACTTAAAGCCACCACCGATCCGATTCACATGCTTATATATAATAAAAACATGCTTGAGTTACAATAGTAACTGCATTAATCGAATCACATTCAAAGCATTAGAAGCTTAAAACATATCATGTAACAAATACGGATAATCGGATCAGATATAAAATCGTGCTTACATAATAAAGACATATATTCTGAAACCCATATTCACGTTCGTATACATATAAATTGATTCCTCAAATCCTTATCATGCTCATTCGGATATCACATTCTCATAGATATTTCGAAGCAAAACAAAACAACAAAACACCTGTTGACTCACAATAGTGGATAACGAGTATACAGACAGTACCTTACGGGTACAAATCGGCCACAGGGGTACCTTACGGGTACGAATCGAAAACCATTTTATTTTATCACATTTAAAACATTTTACTGAGGGGGATCTTAAACAAGATCCAAACACATTAAAAAGGATCGCGAGGATTCGAACACATAAAGGGTTCGCGAGGAACCAAACGGGGGACCTGATCAGGGTCCAAACGTCCAAAGGGCTGCAGCTAACGGGACTCTATTAGGAATGCCTAACTATCCACTAGTCTGACTCGCACAGGTCATGCATAAAACAAATCATATTTCGAATCACATAATACATATACATATATATATCATCAAGCATAATCCAGAGTATAGGAGAGGTATACATATATTCATAATGTCAGTCATACCCCGCACAAATCGTATGATGATACATACCATATAATAAACTCATAAAAATAGTAATCATGAACGTAGCATTCAACCCACTTGTATTCAATATGCATCACACGATACGAACCACAATAATTAACATAGATAGGCCAAAACATACAATTTAAAAAAAAAATAATAAACTAACGGAGATCCCATTACTAAGCATATCAGAATCAAGTATAGAAACACTATCATGCTAATGCTTATCGATATAAAATCCTAATCATGCAATAGATGAGGATAACTAAATATAACCCATGCATAATCCAAATTACATTTAAACATAACACATTAAGTTCAACTACTAAAGCATAACAATGCATTAAGAAATCAACCATAGTATTCAAATAAATTTGGCATAGCATAATACCAACACATGCCGAGTTCATAACTTAAAGCATAAATAACTCATTCCAAAATCCATTAAAGCATTCCATAAATTTAGCATAGCAGAACATACCATTAACTAATATGAGATATGTAAAATGACACTAAATAATGTTTAAAACCAAGCATAAGTAAAGAAGGAGTGAAAAGGAAGAAGATCAAAATTTGCAAATTGGGGGACAGTAGCGTTTTACACGGCGGTATGACAAATACATACCACCGTGCAAGACAGTTACACGAGGGTATGGTGTAACCCATACAGCCGTGTAACATGTCCAACATGATGCTGGACAGAGGCGTTTTACATGGCTGTAAGGGAAACCCTTACCGCCGTGTAAAACTCTCAGTTCAGACATACCTGGGCAGTAACGTTTTACACGGCGGTATTGGTATATCCTTACAACCGTGTAGAACTACGGCCTTGCAATATCTAAGGAAATTCCTCGATTCACACGGCGGTGAGCCAATTCCTTACCGCCGTGTGACTTCTGGAAATTCCAAAAATTGCAGAAATCACTTCAATTCGAAACCCAAACAACACAACACCAAAATTGCACATTTATACCATGTTAATCATCCGAAAACTCACCTTCTTTGCTTGACATTCACAACCAACATGCAATTTCACACTTCAATCATTAACTTAATTCCATCAATTTAACATACATAATCTAACAATCTAACTTAAACATGATGAACATAATCACAATCTGATATTCACAATGTAAGTTCTAAATTCAACATGCTTAAAACCCCAAGTCATATACACCATTTAAACACCAAATATCATACAATTTCCAGAATTTCATTAACATATAAAATCATAAATACACAAATTATTCTCAAACAAATCATGTATAACCTCATATCAACACTCAAATTTTTGGAAATCACCCACAAATATACATCCATGATCCAAGAGGAAAGAGGGCAGAGACAAATCAAAATTCCAAAGTAGAAATCAAACTCCCAAACCACTTGTTGCACAATCAGCTTCTCTCTTCAAGCTTCAATCTTTAATATTCTCTTTTCCTTTACTTCGCTTCTTCTTATCACCAATCACTTGCACAAACAAAACCCACAAATTACTCCTTCAAAACCCAAACTCGAATCCAAAGCAAATTAAAATCAGAAGAGGAATAAGAAGAAGGAGAAGCAAATCCAAAATGCAGGAAACCCTAACTCCAACTTACCTCTTCAAAGCTGACCCAAAACTCAACCAAGGCACCAATAATCACCAACCACAAGAAGAACAAGGAGGAAGGGCAGAAATTAGAGAAGAAAAGAGAAGGAAGGGCTGAAGAAGAGAGGGGAACAGGAATAGCCCCTTTTCTGCGTTCTCTCTCTCTTCTTTCATCCTTTTCTTTCTTCTCAATTAATGCACAAACCTAACAAGTCCACATAGCAACCTCCTATTGGTCCAATCCAAAATATCTTGACTTTTACACTTTGGTCCTTGGCAAATCCTACTTAAATCCTTGGTAATCTTGCACTTTACTCACTAAGATAAAAATTCCTCACTTAAACTTTAATTAATTCTTCAATCGGGTCCTTAATACTCAAATCCAAAAATGCGTACATTACCAAAATATCCTCACTAATCCCAACTTAGCATGTACCTTCCGACTAGGGCCATTTTGGGGTGTGACAGTTATGGCTATAAGTATGTAAATTAATATGTTTAAGATTGTGAACTTGACCTCTTGAACGATATGAAGGTAGAGCTATGAAATATGTTTCCTTGGTTTCTGCCATCTTAGTGATTTCGCCCTGTTGACATGCGTTTACATTGCTTGGTGTGATAACATATGTATTATGTAGTGTTATGGAGTATTGCTGTATATATGTTATGTCGATCTCTGCTACTGTAGTGATTTTATGCATGTTTAGATAGTTATAGATTATGCATTATGCAATCTATGACTTTCTATATTTAATTGATCTCGGTGAGTGTATGCAAGTTTTAATTGTATTTTTGCATGATGATGTTATGAATGTGATGTTATGTTATAATTTCTTTTGTCTCTTCTATTGGGGTGTCTTTGGCATGTTGTCAAGTGATTACATTTTTGCCACGATATTATATGTATGAGAGTGGCGCAGCGGAAGTGTTGTGCTTTGACCTTGTCAATCGGTTCTCGGCTAGTGTGTGTGTATTATGGCATGATAGTTGTATTTTTAGACCTCTAGTGATCTTGCATGAGATTTGTGTGCATCATTGTACGATAGTATAGTGCCTCAACTTCGTAACTCGAGTATCAGTTAACGTGTTTGGGCATCTTCACATGATAATTGCATTGCGTGTGAGTTAGCATTTGGTTGGTATATGGGTACTTTGGTATGACAATTGCGTGTATATAATACGTGTCTTCGCATGATTCGCCTTCTGATATCTGATACTTCAGTGGAACCGGTAAGTGTTTACGTACGAGTTTATATGTGTTCTGCATGATAATATATGGTTGTTTGTGTAGTGTTGGTTGCCTTTGTTCCTCCCCACTAAGCGTTATCGCTTAGCACGGGTTCTTTTCCGGTATAGGTGGTAGGTTTATGGTTTTTGCTCGAGTCGCGCATCTGCAGGGTCGGCCACATAGGAGTTAGTAGTATTTTTTTATTTTTTTGGCTTTAGCTTCTGTATCTCGGATTCCGTAATTTTTGTATCTTTTTGCTTATGTATTTTGTTATGTAAGGATCTTATTGTAATTAAGTTTTCTATTATTCCTTTATTTTATCTTTCGCCTTATGCTTCCGCTGAATGAATGTATGTATGTATGTATACGAGTTAATATATGTTCAGCTATTGTTTCTTTAAAGCTTTAATTTTCGCTGTATTTTCGTATGTTTCTATGTTGAATGTATGCTTCGGTCTAATGTATGTGTGCATGTATGTGAGTGAGCGTCGGTAGTGCGCCCGAGTTATTCCAATAGGGACGTAGTGGGGTGTTATATTTAGTGGTATCAGAGCGTCGATTTGGCGGTTCTGGTTGCCTTTGTTTGTCTGAGTTTTGAGTCCTTACATGCGAGTCAGTTATGTGTTGTGGCCTAATAAAGATGTGTATTATGTCGTGTTTAGATGGAGTCTGATCAGAGTGAGAATGTGGGTAAGATAATAGAAAGTGTGAACCCAGTTGGAGCTGATCAGAATGTTTCCAAGCGTCCTCCAATTGAAGGTTCTGGTCCTATCTCTGATGATAGGACATTAGTGCAAGGGTTGATTCAGATTTTGGATAGACTGACTGCTCCTCACGCTTCTCAAGAATTTGTTCGGAATGTACTTCAGAAGAGAAAAGGATCAGGTAGAGTAGTGCCAGCAAGAAAGAAGATTCGGGAAGCTTTAATGTGTCCACTTTGTCAGAAGCAACACTGGAGTCAGTGTAAGAAAGTTAGGGGAACGCCGACATGTCAGTGCTATCAGAAGTGACATCGGGGCTTATGTCGAATGATAATTGGAGCTTGTTTCAGATGCGGTAGCAAGGAACACCAAATTGTTGATTGTCCTAAGTCGAGAGAGAATCTAGCTCAGAAGGCTAGAAAAGATGTGGAGGAATTGCTTAGAGCTATGCGAGCATCATCAAAATCAGTCAAAAAATTGGATGCCTCCAAGGATTCAGCCAGAGTATCTGTCACTAACCGCGTAGAAGTGATTGAGTCTGCAGAGCCTTCCGGTAAGTTTTTGTTGTAAGCTTTTGTTTATGTTGGTTTTGTTTGTTTTGGTTGTTTGGATGTAAGTGTTTAGCGAGGAAATTTTGAGGACGAAATTTCTTAAGGGGGAGAGATTGTAACAACCCAAAACAGGTATGGTCGGAATTTGCATGCTAAGTCGAGAATTTAAGGGTATTTCAGTAATTTGTACATGAGGAATTGGATAATGAGGACTTAATTGCAAAGTAATTAATTAAATAAGTTAAGTTGGGGAAATTATTTAGTGTGCATGTGGTGTATGGATGTATGGTATTTGTTGTGGTTTTATCTAGTGTGTGTGTGTTGTTTGGTAACAAGGATGTAAGGCAATTATCTAGTGGATTGTGTGTATTGTACTAAGGATTGAAAATATCTACTTAAGAATTATCTAGTGAGGTAGGAGTATGGTGCCAAGGATTGGTAAGTCAAAGGTGGAATGTTTGGTCCAATGGGGGCATGACACATAGGATTGGGTAGATGGAAGAGCATTAAAGAAGAGAGAGGAAAGGAGAGTAGATTTCTTTAGCTTCTCCCTCACGTTTTTCTCTTCTCCTTTTTCCCTCTATTTAGTTTTCTGCTCTCTCTACTCTTTTATGTGTGTGCTTAACGTGGATATTCAAGAGTTTAAGTTGGATTTGCTGAGTTTGAGCTGGATTTCTAGAGGTAAGTTCTTGAGTTTTAAGTGGGTGTTCTTCTTCATCTACTACTCTATTTTTTATGGGTTTTGGATGTGGTGTGTTTGTTGGATTAAGTGAGTTTTTGGCTGGGTTTTGTGCAAGATTCGGGGGAGAAAAGAAAGAGCAAAGGGAAAGAGAAGGTGGAGGTTTGAAAGAGAAGATTTAAGTTGCAATTCCAGGTTTGGGAACGTTGTCTTGAGTATGTGTGGTTTGGGAGTTTATCTGAGTTGTCTCTGTCCTAATTCTCATTTAGATTGCATGTGTGTTGTATTGTTTAAATTCTAAAAAAAATTGATGATGGTTATTAGGCTTAAATGATTGTATATTATATGGGTTTCTAATTGTGATGAATGAGCATGCATGATTGTAAAGTTATTAAAATGTATATGAGGTTTGGTAGTGAGAATGCATGAGTTTGGGAACTAACTATTGTCATGTGTGTGTAAATTAGTTTATTAGTGTCAATTGATAGATGATATAGATGAAATATATGATTGATTTGTGTTGAAATTGATGATTGAAATGTTATGAGATTAACCAAAGTAAGAACCCTAGTTTAGGGAAAATTCTGTTTATGTCTCACCAAATCTCCATGTAGTGTTTTGGTCATATCTTGCATTTGAAAACTCCAAATTGAGTTTTTATTGCTCCATTGGAACCATGACTTCCATACATTTATAAGTTACAGATATTACTATGAGCGAATTTTGGCTTTAAGACCCTTAAAAATAGAAAAAACAGATGAGTCTATACCTTGGCGGGTTCACTGGAACAGTGTGTACTAGTTAGATCATATCTCATGTTATAGATGTCCAATTAACCTTAAAATTTTCCCATTTGAATGTTACCATCCTAGGGAACAATTGCTAGGAAGGGAGTTTTGCTTAAAAATGAGGTTTAGATGTTGTTTTAGGCTGTAAAATATAGAGTAGTGAAGCAGTCCTGACTTTTTGCTTCTGTTTTGCTATTTTTTGGTATGTCACAGTGGCAACCAAAGTGGTTACCACCGTGACCAATGCCTAGAGAAAGCAGAATGCTTAATTTTGAACCTCATGGTCACAATAAATTCATTACCATCGTGACCCCTTCTGTTTTGACCATTTTATGTGTTTTTCTTCCCGAATTGAACCCGTATTGCACCGAAACTTTCTAGGATCTTTCCGATGCATGTTTAGGACTATTAAATGAGTATAAGAATAGTTATCACTTGGAAAATAAACATGAATAGGATTAAGATTAATAGCAAACTAATGAAGTAATGATGTTTAATTGTATGTAATAGAATCTAGTCAAGTTTAATGACTTTATTGAGGATTATAATACCTTAATCTATATGAGCATGTATAATATGAATAATGTGTACATAATTATGAATTGAGATTAAGTTATACACACATGAAGGATATCAAGTAAAATGAGTTTGCTTAATGTGATATGTTAAATTATGCGCCATGATATGAAGGGTATTTTAACTTAGCTAAATAATAAGTAATGTATGCTATATTGTATGTTATAGTTTATTGAGTGCTATGGGGTTATACATGTCTTATTTATGATTCATTGAGATGAATGTGAGTATAATGATGTATTACACTTGGAAACATGATTCGAATGATGCATGACCTGCTAGAGTCAAGTAATTGGATAGTTAGGCATGCCTAATAGAGTCTCTTAGCTGCAGCACCTTTGGACGTTTGGACCCTGATCAGGTCCCCGTTTCGTTCCTCGCGAACCCTTTTTAATGTGTTCAAATCCTCGTGATCCTCTTTAATGTGTTTGGATCTTGTTTACGATCCTCTCAGTAAAATGTTTTTAAATGTGAGAAAAATTAAATAGTTTTCGATTCGTACCCGTAAGGTACCCTTTTGCCGATTTGTACCCGTAAGGTACTGTCCGTTCACTCGTTATCCACTATTGTGAGTCAGCAGGTGCTCTGTTTACTTTAGTTCGCTTCGATATGATTATCAGAATGTGATATCCGATTGAACATGATAATGATTTCAGGAATCCATCTATATGTATATGAATGTGGATATAAGCTTATGAATGCATGTCATTATTATGCCAGCATGATTTTATATCCGACGTGATTATCTGCATTTGGCATATGATGTATTATGAGTTTCAGAATGCTATGATAGTGATTCGAATATCATGTATATAGGTATGTGACTCAAGCATGTTTTTATTGTATATAAGCACGAGAATCGGATCAGTTATGGCTATAAGTATGTAAATTAATATGTTTAAGATTGTGAACTTGACCTCTTGAATGATATGCAGGTAGAGCTATGAAATATGTTTCCTTGGTTTCTGCCATCGTAGTGATTTTGCCCTGTTGACATGCATTTACATTGCTTGGTGTGATAACATATGTATTATGTGGTGTTATGAAGTATTGCTGTATATATGTTATGTCGGTCTCTGCTACTGTAGTGATTTTATGCATATTTAGATAGTTATATATTATGCATTCTGCAATCTATGACTTTCTATATTTAATTGATCTCGGTGAGTGTATGCAAGTTTTAATTGTATTTTTGCATGATGATGTTATGAATGTGATGTTATGTTATAATTTCTTTGGTCTCTTCTATTGGGGTGTCTTCGGCATGTTGTCATGTGATTACGTTTTTGCCATGATACTATATGTATGAGAGTGGCGCAGCGGAAGTGTTGTGCTTTGACCTTGTCAGTCGGTTCTCGACTAGTGTGTGTGTATTATGGCATGATAGTTGTATGTTTAGTCCTCTAGTGATCTTGCATGAGATTTGTGTGCATCATTGTATGATAGTATAGTGCCTCAACTTCGTAACTCGAGTATCAGTTAACGTGTTTGGGCATCTCCGCATGATAATTGTATTGCGTGTGATTTAGCATTTGGTTGGTATATGGGTACTTTGGTATGACAATTGCGTGTATATAATACGTGTCTTCGCATGATTCGCCTTCCGATATCTGATACTTCGGTGGAACCGGTAAGTGTTTACGTACGAGTTTATATGTATTTCTGCATGATAATATATGGTTGTTTGTTTAGTGTTGGTTGCCTTTGTTCCTCCCCACTAAGCGTTATCGCTTAGCACGGGTTCTTTTCCCGTGTAGGTGGCAGGTTTTTGGCTTCCGCTCGAGTCGCGCATCTGCAGGGTCGGCCACATAGGAGTTAGTAGTGTTTTGTATTTTTTTTGCTTTAGCTCCTGTATTTCGGATTCTGTAATTTTTGTAGCTTTTTGCTTATGTATTTTGTTATGTAAGGATCTTATTGTAATTAAGTTTTCAGTTATGCCTTCATTTTATCTTTTGCCTTATGCTTCTGCTGAATGATTGTATGTATGTATACGAGTTAATGTATGTTCAGCTATTGTTTCTTTAAAGCTTTAATTTTCGCTGTATTTCCGTATGTGTTCTATGTTGAATGTATGCTTCGGCTTAATGTATGTGTGCATGTATGTGAGTGACTGTCGGTAGTGCATCTGCGTCATTCCAATAGGGACGTAGGGGGGTGTTACAGCGGCTCTGACTATAGGGATGATTGCACAGGTGACCGATCAGCCAGAGGAGTATCGATTGGTTTCCATACCAAAGACTAGGCGGATGTTCGGTCTCCTTCCACTCTAGCCAGTAGAGGAGGAGCCCTAGATGGAGGAGCAGCCTCCACAGCAGCCTCAGTATTAGGAGCTGTAGCCTATGTAGATGCCCCCACAGTAGCCTCAGTCGGAGGAGGAGCAACTTCAGACTCCGTTCGGTATGGGTATCGAGTTCAGTATTGATGAGCTGATAGTCACCCCACCGGTGCAGAGAGTTCAAAGCCCTACTCCATCTCCACCATCACGAGTCCAGCGGTCCGTACACTGGGAGACCAGGAGATACCACCCATATAGCATGTCAGGACACCAGGGGGCATCCACCTCCACAGCACCTCCCCCAGAGCACAGCTCAGAGCCAGCACTGCGCACTTTATCGCCACCTCCGTAGCCGACCCAGCCTAATGTAGTTGCTCTATGACTGCCCTTCTCACTGCCATAGAGCATCAGCAGGAGGAGAGAGATTAACCTCCTTGAATGCCTCGACCGGTATGAGGAGAGAGATCGGGTTATGCTTGAGCGTCTGGGCCAGCAGGAGAGGCTTAAAGAGGAGCAGGGGAGGCTCATTGAGGACTTGAGGCATAGTTTTGGTCCCTCCCACGATGCGGAGGCCCAGAGGGTGGATGAGGTGGTCCAGCTGATTGATGAGTCCATCATTGCCCTCAGATTTCGGGTGGAGAGGTTGGAGGGTGCCATACCTCCATATCTGCATCCATCAGGGAGTTTAGGGAGCAGAAAGAGACCAGGCTCACGGACATCAGTGCCTATTTCTCGTTCAGGATGGGACCTCTCTAGAGAAAGCGATGCCCGTCACTCATGTGAGGGGCCCGTCTCTTGCAGCGAGCGATAGCTGTTGCTCGCATACGACAGATCGTCTCTCATGGAGTGGTCCGCCGCTCAAAAGATCGAGAGTACCCCCGTGACCAACGCCCGTCGGTCCTCCACAAACGCCCGGACGGGATTTTCCAAGATTTTCATATCTTTTCAAATATATTTCAAAGATTTCCTATATTTCCCAAATATTTTCAAGATTTCCTAAATCTTCCAAATCTTTTCAACTATTTTCCAATCTCTAATTTGATTTTGAGAATATTCTGCAAATCATTCGGATTTAATTCTGATTTCAGATATTTTTTTCAAATTTAAATTATAAATTTGAATTTATTTGAATGATTTTCCTTAACCTATAAATAGGGGATTAAGGCTCATTATTCAAGTTTAGCAAATTTTAGGAAATAGAGAGTTTCCTCGCAAAAAGTTCTTACTTTTATTTTTATCAAATTTTTCATCAAATATTTTTCAAATCAAGGTGAATCTGAGGGAACAAGATTAATTCATTTCTATCCGATCTAGCCATTTTTTAACATTCATAATTGCTACCAAAACATCAAGTAGGAAAAATATAATTTTCTTTTCTTGATTTGTTTTTCAAAAAGTACGATTTTACAGTAAAAAATCTCCTGAAATTACACATCACAGATCAATCCTTGTAGAATTCAAGGGACAGAAATCACTGGACATTCACCTTCGAAGGTAATATTCCGAGGGTAAACATTCTGAATCATCCTCTTCTGCATTTAGTCCTTTCATACTAATTTCACGAATAAAATTCCATTTTATTCAAAATAAAACAGTTTTCCAGTTAATTTTCTTTATTTTTCTGGGTCAGGCACGGCCGACAGGCCATCGAAGTTTTTCGCCTCCACCCATCGGTCAGCCCAAGGACGCCCATCGCTCGCGCGATATGGGCCATCCTTGGTCCTTTCTCCTCCATTTTCTTCATTTTCTTTCTTTTGTCACTTTTTTCTTCTTTTCTTTATTTTCATGATAATTTTTCATACATTCTTTTCCTTTATTTATTTTTCATGTTTATTTTATTTTAATTGTTGCATTAACATGATTTTTGTTTTTGTAAGCTTTGTTGTTTCTTTATTGGATTTGGGTTATTAAAAATGGAGGACACCGCGATGATCTGAGAACTTTATTCGAGTCTATTCTTTTACCCTACTCCTCTTTATTTCAATTTCCATGTACCATTTATTATAATATTATTTTACTCTTCTAACATGGAAAATGGCTAAATATTTGTATTAATTAAGTTGGAGATTTTGTAATAAAATGTGACCAATGTCCTAATTTTTCCTATCAAAATAAAATTATCACTTTAAAATTATTTTTGTGAATATGCATGCGAGGACCAATGTCCTCATCCCCAATAAATGCCCCATTTTCTGTATGATTACATGTCATTTACAATAGGGGTTGTATTCCGCCCATAAGTTTGTTGTAATTTATTGGATTTTCATTTATTCTATTTTGATCTTGCTTCTATTTACTGCTCTCGTTTATCGCTTTTATTACGTGAATGATCTGCGCTTTAATTAATGCATTAAATTATATGAGAAAAGAAATGAAATCCTAAATTCAAAACTCAATTATAACTTAATCAAGGTATGAATAAATGGGAAGTCTTGAACCTTCTCTGGTCTTAGAGTCAACGAGATTAGAGGACCATCTCAATGTCCTATTGGGGTGGGGTCTCCAAAATATCTCTTGTTACCTAAAATAGGCCCAATTTGCATGGTCTTAGATTCCACAAGATTAGATGATCTTTCCAGTGTTTTATTAGAAAGAGGTGTCCAAAATATCTCTGACTTGCCCAAAATAGACGTATATGCATCGTCTTAGGTTTCACAAGATTAGATGATCCTCCCAATGTTCTATTGGAAGGAGGTGGTAACAAGATTGGTTGCCACCGTGACATACCAAAACAGCCAGACAGAATCCAAAGTTTGGATACCTCACGGTGGTAACAAGATTGGTTGCCACCGTGACATACCAAACTTCACGGCAGAATGCATCTGGTTCGTGGCTCACGGTGGTAACAAGATTGGTTGCCACCGTGACCCATGCCCATATGGGATTCCTCAGGGCAATTTCAAGGTCTTTCAAGCCAAAATCTCACACCCTTCACTTCAATCAAGCAATTTCACACTCCAATAACAATGAGAACTCAATTCAAACATCAAAGAATCATATCAACAATAAATCTTACTCATGAAATCTAAGAGCAACATCACTACATAAAAGCATAAAGTGAGTTCTAAACATCACAATCTAAACTCAACCAAATACCAACCCATGACATATAAACCATATAAACAAAACACAATCAACCACTTCCAGAATATCTCATAAACATATAATTTTACACACATTCACAATTAGGCAAAAACCCAAACAAACACTCAAGAATACACTCCCAAACCTGGAAAACGAAGCTTCGAACCGAGTTCCTCACGAATCCACTATATCCTTGCCCTTGCTCCTCCTTCTCTCTTCCGATTCTTGCACAAAAACCCAGCCACAAACACTCAAATCAGACCCAAACCACAACAAAACCAAGATCCAAAGAACACTCACTAACTAAAGGAACCTCAAACCAAACTCAAACACTTACCTTCAACAAGTCCAGCTCAAACCTTCAAGAACTTAGCTCAAAACTTCCAAGCAAACACAAGAAAAGGAGATGGGAGCAGAAACATGGAAGCAAGAGAGAGAGAGAGGACGGAAATGAAGAAGAAAAGGGGAGGAATGAGTTAGCTTCCACGGGAAGCTAGGCAAAATCTGCCCTTCCCTTCTCTCTCTCATGCTTAACATTAATTGCCCACCAACCCTTGCCACATGTCACAATCCAAGGGAATCAATCAATCCATCTTAATTCATCCACTTAAGGCACCAAACACTAACCCTACAACTATACACTATAAACACACACTAATATTCCCTTCACTTCACTTAACACTTAATTAATTAGTTCCCATAACACAATATTCTTAAATGTCCAAAATTCTTCTTACCCAAATTACGAAAATACCCTCACTTATCCGTCTGAAAACACAGATTCCGACCAGGCCCTATTTGGGTTGTTACAAATCACTCCCCCTTAAGAAATTTCGTCCTCGAAATTTCCCCGCTAATCACTTAAATAACAACCCAAAACTCAATCTAAAATTTAACCGAAAGCTAATAACATAACTTACCAGAAGGTCCAGCTCGCTCCGCTATATCTCCTACTTGCATCGCATAAACTCTTGGACGCGAAGGCACTTCTTCTGATGGCTTCTGCACTGTCTCTGATGGCGCTTGATAATGACGGCCGCTTCCCCTACCACTCTGGTTCCCTCTGGATCGCTGACCACTCACTCTACTTTTAGGTCCATCATGAAGCTCTCGCCGATCCGGACAATTCGCCACCAAGTGCTCTTGGCTGCCACATCTGAAACACGCTCCAGAGAGCCTCCTACACACGCCCCAATGGCGCTTACCACAATTCTCGCACTCCGGAATCACACTTCCCTTGCTAGCTACACTCCCAACTTCCGAACGTACCGGAACCGAATTCTTTCCACCTTGACCACTTGGAACTTCCCTCGACTTCTTGCCACTTCCAAACCCATCACTCGGTGCTTTCCTCTTGTTCTCTATCTTCTGCTTGATCACCTCGGATTCCTCTAACTTCATTGCCGCTGCCACAAGCTGATAATACCCCACGGGTTGCAAAACTGAAAATGCCGACAACTGACCTCTATACACCTCCCGAAGTCCCTCTAGGAAATGCCGACTTCTAAACTCATCCGTCAACAAAGCTTCAGGTACGTACTTGCTCAACCGGCTGAATTCCTTATCATACTCACTCACGGTCATGCCTCGCTGCCTCAGACTGATAAACTCTCTCCACTTAGCCTCCTGATAAGCCTTCGTCACATACTTCTGCTCAAATTCTTACTTAAAGAACTCCCAAGTCAACACGGCTGGTCGCTGAGGATTTCGCATCACCAATTCCCACCAATCGTACGCTGGCCCCTGAAGCAGCGACACTGCACAAAGTGCCCTCTGATCTGTGGGACATCTTATCTCTTGCAAAATCCGACCTACCCTCTTAAGCCAAAACTCGGCAACATCAGACTGGTCCAAAGCAGTACCATGAAAATCCTCGGCTCCTCTCTTTCTTAACAACTCGGTCGGGGCCTTAGGAGCAGTCAGCCTCTCTACCAACTGAAGCAAACCTTGCACTAACGCCGGATTCTCCTGACCAAAACCCACACCAGGAATTTCCTCTGGCTGACGCTGCGGAGCAGGTTGCTCACCTCTCACAACACTCGCACTGCCAACAGTCTCACCCACTTGCTCACTTGGATCAGACTCCATCTAGACACTACACGAGACAAGGCACATCTGCATTAGGCCACGACACAAAACTGACTCACATGCAAAGACTTAACACATAACAAACAGAGGCATCCAAAACCGCCTAAACCGGTGCTCTGATACCACTAAATTGTAACACCCCCGCCGCCGCCCCCGTTGGAAGGGCGCCGGCGGGCGCGCTACAACACGACGCTCACTCACGACGCGACAAAGCATACAGCGGAAGCATACATGCGCTAAGCGGAAGCATTCAAAAACTCATAATAATTAATCATAGTTAGTATAGTAGGAAATATACTTTAATACATAAATAATCAAAATACGAGATATATACAATATCCCAAAAAGGTTACAATTTTAAAATCCTTACAAAATATAATACCTATACAAAAAGAATTACATGAGGAAACAGAAACAATAATAAACTCGACTCCTATGTGGCCTGCCTGCAGATGCGCGACACGAGCAACCCAAAAACCTTCACGCCACCTGCACGGGATAAAAGCCCGTGCTAAGCGATAACGCTTAGTGGGGAGAAACAAGCACAACAGAACACTATAATAATAAACACGCACTAACATACATAAATAATTATGCATCAGAGTACAGAGATATAATTATATAATCAGGATAACTAGTACATAACACTTAATCAATACACTATTCAGAGTCACACAATAATCAGAACACTTCACTAAACCAATAGCAGACAGTTCACACAAATAGCCTGAAATCAATGGTGGAGGATACGGGAACACGGCACGGGAGACCGAAGCCTCAAAAACATTTTTAATACCCGAAGGTAGCACGAGAGACCGGAGTCTCAAAACAAACTTTTTATCACGACACGAAAATGACCATCTCGGAGGTCGACCGCTTCGCCCACATGGGGCGGACAGAACAGCTGTAAACTAACCCTTCTTAAGCATGCTTAATTATCCTATACCTTGACACTTCAGGCTCGACAACACACTCTCACATGACATTAGACAAACAAGACAATGTTCAGATTATAACAAAATTCATAAAAGCTACTCCACCGAAAGATGCAACATGATGAATACAAAACCCAGAATACATGGTATCACGTGCTAAAATCATAATTAAACATTCATAAAACGCGCATAACAGAAAGGATTTTATTGCATAACAGGGCAGGTCACGGTGGTAATCGGATTGGTTGCCACCGTGACATACCAGAGATCCTTGGCAGAAAGCAAGTCTGGGGTACCTCACGGTGGTAACCAAAATGGTTGTCACCGTGACATACCAAGCAGTCAGACAGAAACAAAAGTTTGGATACCTCACGGTGGTAACAAGATTGGTTGCCACCGTGACATACCAAAACAGCCAGACAGAATCCAAAGTTTGGATACCTCACGGTGGTAACAAGATTGGTTGCCACCGTGACATACCAAACTTCACGGCAGAATGCATCTGGTTCGTGGCTCACGGTGGTAACAAGATTGGTTGCCACCGTGACCCATGCCCATATGGGATTCCTCAGGGCAATTTCCAGGTCTTTCAAGCCAAAATCTCACACCCTTCACTTCAATCAAGCAATTTCACACTCCAATAACAATGAGAACTCAATTCAAACATCAAAGAATCATATCAACAATAAATCTTACTCATGAAATCTAAGAGCAACATCACTACATAAAAGCATAAAGAGAGTTCTAAACATCACAATCTAAACTCAACCAAATACCAACCCATGACATATAAACCATATAAACAAAACACAATCAACCACTTCCAGAATATCTCATAAACATATAATTTTACACACATTCACAATTAGGCAAAAACCCAAACAAACACTCAAGAATACACTCCCAAACCTGGAAAACGAAGCTTCGAACCGAGTTCCTCACGAATCCACTATATCCTTGCCCTTGCTCCTCCTTCTCTCTTCCGATTCTTGCACAAAAACCCAGCCACAAACACTCAAATCAGACCCAAACCACAACAAAACCAAGATCCAAAGAACACTCACTAACTAAAGGAACCTCAAACCAAACTCAAACACTTACCTTCAACAAGTCCAGCTCAAACCTTCAAGAACTTAGCTCAAAACTTCCAAGCAAACACAAGAAAAGGAGATGGGAGCAGAAACATGGAAGCAAGAGAGAGAGAGAGGACGGAAATGAAGAAGAAAAGGGGAGGAATGAGTTAGCTTCCACGGGAAGCTAGGCAAAATCTGCCCTTCCCTTCTCTCTCTCATGCTTAACATTAATTGCCCACCAACCCTTGCCACATGTCGCAATCCAAGGGAATCAATCAATCCATCTTAATTCATCCACTTAAGGCACCAAACACTAACCCTACAACTATACACTATAAACACACACTAATATTCCCTTCACTTCACTTAACACTTAATTAATTAGTTCCCATAACACAATATTCTTAAATGTCCAAAATTCTTCTTACCCAAATTACGAAAATACCCTCACTTATCCGTCTTAAAACACAGATTCCGACCAGGCCCTATTTGGGTTGTTACAAATCACTCCCCCTTAAGAAATTTCGTCCTCGAAATTTCCCCGCTAATCACTTAAATAACAACCCAAAACTCAATCTGAAATTTAACCGAAAGTTAATAACATAACTTACCAGAAGGTCCAGCTCGCTCCGCTATATCTCCTACTTGCATCGCATAAACTCTTGGACGCGAAGGCACTTCTTCTGATGGCTTCTGCACTGTCTCTGATGGCGCTTGATAATGACGGCCGCTTCCCCTACCACTCTGGTTCCCTCTGGATCGCTGACCACTCACTCTACTTTCAGGTCCATCATGAAGCTCTCGCCGATCCGGACAATTCGCCAACAAGTGCTCTTGGCTGCCACATCTGAAACACGCTCCAGAGAGCCTCCTACACACGCCCCAATGGCGCTTACCACAATTCTCGCACTCCGGAATCACACTTCCCTTGCTAGCTACACTCCCAACTTCCGAACGTACCGGAACCGAATTCTTCCCACCTTGACCACTTGGAACTTCCCTCGACTTCTTGCCACTTCCAAACCCATCACTCGGTGCTTTCCTCTTGTTCTCTATCTTCTGCTTGATCACCTCGGATTCCTCTAACTTCATTGCCGCTGCCACAAGCTGATAATACCCCACGGGTTGCAAAACTGAAAATGCCGACAACTGACCTCTATACACCTCCCGAAGTCCCTCTAGGAAATGCCGACTTCTAAACTCATCCGTCAACAAAGCTTCAGGTACGTACTTGCTCAACCGGCTGAATTCCTTATCATACTCACTCACGGTCATGCCTCGCTGCCTCAGACTGATAAACTCTCTCCACTTAGCCTCCTGATAAGCCTTCGTCACATACTTCTGCTCAAATTCTTACTTAAAGAACTCCCAAGTCAACACGGCTGGTCGCTGAGGATTTCGCATCACCAATTCCCACCAATCGTACGCTGGCCCCTGAAGTAGCGACACTGCACAAAGTGCCCTCTGATCTGTGGGACATCTTATCTCTTGCAAAATCCGACCTACCCTCTTAAGCCAAAACTCGGCAACATCAGACTGGTCCAAAGCAGTACCATGAAAATCCTCGGCTCCTCTCTTTCTTAACAACTCGGTCGGGGCCTTAGGAGCAGTCAGCCTCTCTACCAACTGAAGCAAACCTTGCACTAACGCCGGATTCTCCTGACCAAAACCCACACCAGGAATTTCCTCTGGCTGACGCTGCGGAGCAGGTTGCTCACCTCTCACAACACTCGCACTGCCAACAGTCTCACCCACTTGCTCACTTGGATCAGACTCCATCTAGACACTACACGAGACAAGGCACATCTGCATTAGGCCACGACATAAAACTGACTCACATGCAAAGACTTAACACATAACAAACAGAGGCATCCAGAACCGCCTAAACCGGTGCTCTGATACCACTAAATTGTAACACCCCCGCCGCCGCCCCCGTTGGAAGGGCGCCGGCGGGCGCGCTACAACACGACGCTCACTCACGACGCGACAAAGCATACAGCGGAAGCATACATGCGCTAAGCGGAAGCATTCAAAAACTCATAATAATTAATCATAGTTAGTATAGTAGGAAATATACTTTAATACATAAATAATCAAAATACGAGATATATACAATATCCCAAAAAGGTTACAATTTTAAAATCCTTACAAAATATAATACCTATACAAAAAGAATTACATGAGGAAACAGAAACAATAATAAACTCGACTCCTATGTGGCCTGCCTGCAGATGCGCGACACGAGCAACCCAAAAACCTTCACGCCACCTGCACGGGATAAAAGCCCGTGCTAAGCGATAACGCTTAGTGGGGAGAAACAAGCACAACAGAACACTATAATAATAAACACGCACTAACATACATAAATAATTATGCATCAGAGTACAGAGATATAATTATATAATCAGGATAACTAGTACATAACACTTAATCAATACACTATTCAGAGTCACACAATAATCAGAACACTTCACTAAACCAATAGCAGACAGTTCACACAAATAGCCTGAAATCAATGGTGGAGGATACGGGAACACGGCACGGGAGACCGAAGCCTCAAAAACATTTTTAATACCCGAAGGTAGCACGAGAGACCGGAGTCTCAAAACAAACTTTTTATCACGACACGAAAATGACCATCTCGGAGGTCGACCGCTTCGCCCACATGGGGCGGACAGAACAGCTGTAAACTAACCCTTCTTAAGCATGCTTAATTATCCTATACCTTGACACTTCAGGCTCGACAACACACTCTCACATGACATTAGACAAACAAGACAATGTTCAGATTATAACAAAATTCATAAAAGCTACTCCACCGAAAGATGCAACATGATGAATACAAAACCCAGAATACATGGTATCACGTGCTAAAATCATAATTAAACATTCATAAAACGCGCATAACAGAAAGGATTTTATTGCATAACAGGGCAGGTCACGGTGGTAATCGGATTGGTTGCCACCGTGACATACCAGAGATCCTTGGCAGAAAGCAAGTCTGGGGTACCTCACGGTGGTAACCAAAATGGTTGTCACCGTGACATACCAAGCAGTCAGACAGAAACAAAAGTTTGGATACCTCACGGTGGTAACAAGATTGGTTGCCACCGTGACATACCAAAACAGCCAGACAGAATCCAAAGTTTGGATACCTCACGGTGGTAACAAGATTGGTTGCCACCGTGACATACCAAACTTCACGGCAGAATGCATCTGGTTCGTGGCTCACGGTGGTAACAAGATTGGTTGCCACCGTGACCCATGCCCATATGGGATTCCTCAGGGCAATTTCCAGGTCTTTCAAGCCAAAATCTCACACCCTTCACTTCAATCAAGCAATTTCACACTCCAATAACAATGAGAACTCAATTCAAACATCAAAGAATCATATCAACAATAAATCTTACTCATGAAATCTAAGAGCAACATCACTACATAAAAGCATAAAGAGAGTTCTAAACATCACAATCTAAACTCAACCAAATACCAACCCATGACATATAAACCATATAAACAAAACACAATCAACCACTTCCAGAATATCTCATAAACATATAATTTTACACACATTCACAATTAGGCAAAAACCCAAACAAACACTCAAGAATACACTCCCAAACCTGGAAAACGAAGCTTCGAACCGAGTTCCTCACGAATCCACTATATCCTTGCCCTTGCTCCTCCTTCTCTCTTCCGATTCTTGCACAAAAACCCAGCCACAAACACTCAAATCAGACCCAAACCACAACAAAACCAAGATCCAAAGAACACTCACTAACTAAAGGAACCTCAAACCAAACTCAAACACTTACCTTCAACAAGTCCAGCTCAAACCTTCAAGAACTTAGCTCAAAACTTCCAAGCAAACACAAGAAAAGGAGATGGGAGCAGAAACATGGAAGCAAGAGAGAGAGAGAGGACGGAAATGAAGAAGAAAAGGGGAGGAATGAGTTAGCTTCCACGGGAAGCTAGGCAAAATCTGCCCTTCCCTTCTCTCTCTCATGCTTAACATTAATTGCCCACCAACCCTTGCCACATGTCGCAATCCAAGGGAATCAATCAATCCATCTTAATTCATCCACTTAAGGCACCAAACACTAACCCTACAACTATACACTATAAACACACACTAATATTCCCTTCACTTCACTTAACACTTAATTAATTAGTTCCCATAACACAATATTCTTAAATGTCCAAAATTCTTCTTACCCAAATTACGAAAATACCCTCACTTATCCGTCTTAAAACACAGATTCCGACCAGGCCCTATTTGGGTTGTTACAAATCACTCCCCCTTAAGAAATTTCGTCCTCGAAATTTCCCCGCTAATCACTTAAATAACAACCCAAAACTCAATCTGAAATTTAACCGAAAGTTAATAACATAACTTACCAGAAGGTCCAGCTCGCTCCGCTATATCTCCTACTTGCATCGCATAAACTCTTGGACGCGAAGGCACTTCTTCTGATGGCTTCTGCACTGTCTCTGATGGCGCTTGATAATGACGGCCGCTTCCCCTACCACTCTGGTTCCCTCTGGATCGCTGACCACTCACTCTACTTTCAGGTCCATCATGAAGCTCTCGCCGATCCGGACAATTCGCCAACAAGTGCTCTTGGCTGCCACATCTGAAACACGCTCCAGAGAGCCTCCTACACACGCCCCAATGGCGCTTACCACAATTCTCGCACTCCGGAATCACACTTCCCTTGCTAGCTACACTCCCAACTTCCGAACGTACCGGAACCGAATTCTTCCCACCTTGACCACTTGGAACTTCCCTCGACTTCTTGCCACTTCCAAACCCATCACTCGGTGCTTTCCTCTTGTTCTCTATCTTCTGCTTGATCACCTCGGATTCCTCTAACTTCATTGCCGCTGCCACAAGCTGATAATACCCCACGGGTTGCAAAACTGAAAATGCCGACAACTGACCTCTATACACCTCCCGAAGTCCCTCTAGGAAATGCCGACTTCTAAACTCATCCGTCAACAAAGCTTCAGGTACGTACTTGCTCAACCGGCTGAATTCCTTATCATACTCACTCACGGTCATGCCTCGCTGCCTCAGACTGATAAACTCTCTCCACTTAGCCTCCTGATAAGCCTTCGTCACATACTTCTGCTCAAATTCTTACTTAAAGAACTCCCAAGTCAACACGGCTGGTCGCTGAGGATTTCGCATCACCAATTCCCACCAATCGTACGCTGGCCCCTGAAGCAGCGACACTGCACAAAGTGCCCTCTGATCTGTGGGACATCTTATCTCTTGCAAAATCCGACCTACCCTCTTAAGCCAAAACTCGGCAACATCAGACTGGTCCAAAGCAGTACCATGAAAATCCTCGGCTCCTCTCTTTCTTAACAACTCGGTCGGGGCCTTAGGAGCAGTCAGCCTCTCTACCAACTGAAGCAAACCTTGCACTAACGCCGGATTCTCCTGACCAAAACCCACACCAGGAATTTCCTCTGGCTGACGCTGCGGAGCAGGTTGCTCACCTCTCACAACACTCGCACTGCCAACAGTCTCACCCACTTGCTCACTTGGATCAGACTCCATCTAGACACTACACGAGACAAGGCACATCTGCATTAGGCCACGACATAAAACTGACTCACATGCAAAGACTTAACACATAACAAACAGAGGCATCCAGAACCGCCTAAACCGGTGCTCTGATACCACTAAATTGTAACACCCCCGCCGCCGCCCCCGTTGGAAGGGCGCCGGCGGGCGCGCTACAACACGACGCTCACTCACGACGCGACAAAGCATACAGCGGAAGCATACATGCGCTAAGCGGAAGCATTCAAAAACTCATAATAATTAATCATAGTTAGTATAGTAGGAAATATACTTTAATACATAAATAATCAAAATACGAGATATATACAATATCCCAAAAAGGTTACAATTTTAAAATCCTTACAAAATATAATACCTATACAAAAAGAATTACATGAGGAAACAGAAACAATAATAAACTCGACTCCTATGTGGCCTGCCTGCAGATGCGCGACACGAGCAACCCAAAAACCTTCACGCCACCTGCACGGGATAAAAGCCCGTGCTAAGCGATAACGCTTAGTGGGGAGAAACAAGCACAACAGAACACTATAATAATAAACACGCACTAACATACATAAATAATTATGCATCAGAGTACAGAGATATAATTATATAATCAGGATAACTAGTACATAACACTTAATCAATACACTATTCAGAGTCACACAATAATCAGAACACTTCACTAAACCAATAGCAGACAGTTCACACAAATAGCCTGAAATCAATGGTGGAGGATACGGGAACACGGCACGGGAGACCGAAGCCTCAAAAACATTTTTAATACCCGAAGGTAGCACGAGAGACCGGAGTCTCAAAACAAACTTTTTATCACGACACGAAAATGACCATCTCGGAGGTCGACCGCTTCGCCCACATGGGGCGGATAGAACAGCTGTAAACTAACCCTTCTTAAGCATGCTTAATTATCCTATACCTTGACACTTCAGGCTCGACAACACACTCTCACATGACATTAGACAAACAAGACAATGTTCAGATTATAACAAAATTCATAAAAGCTACTCCACCGAAAGATGCAACATGATGAATACAAAACCCAGAATACATGGTATCACGTGCTAAAATCATAATTAAACATTCATAAAACGCGCATAACAGAAAGGATTTTATTGCATAACAGGGCAGGTCACGGTGGTAATCGGATTGGTTGCCACCGTGACATACCAGAGATCCTTGGCAGAAAGCAAGTCTGGGGTACCTCACGGTGGTAACCAAAATGGTTGTCACCGTGACATACCAAGCAGTCAGACAGAAACAAAAGTTTGGATACCTCACGGTGGTAACAAGATTGGTTGCCACCGTGACATACCAAAACAGCCAGACAGAATCCAAAGTTTGGATACCTCACGGTGGTAACAAGATTGGTTGCCACCGTGACATACCAAACTTCACGGCAGAATGCATCTGGTTCGTGGCTCACGGTGGTAACAAGATTGGTTGCCACCGTGACCCATGCCCAGATGGGATTCCTCAAGGAAATTTCCAGGTCTTTCAAGCCAAAATCTCACACCCTTCACTTCAATCAAGCAATTTCACACTCCAATAACAATGAGAACTCAATTCAAACATCAAAGAATCATATCAACAATAAATCTTACTCATGAAATCTAAGAGCAACATCACTACATAAAAGCATAAAGTGAGTTCTAAACATCACAATCTAAACTCAACCAAATACCAACCCATGACATATAAACCATATAAACAAAACACAATCAACCACTTCCAGAATATCTCATAAACATATAATTTTACACACATTCACAATTAGGCAAAAACCCAAACAAACACTCAAGAATACACTCCCAAACCTGGAAAACGAAGCTTCGAACCGAGTTCCTCACGAATCCACTATATCCTTGCCCTTGCTCCTCCTTCTCTCTTCCGATTCTTGCACAAAAACCCAGCCACAAACACTCAAATCAGACCCAAACCACAACAAAACCAAGATCCAAAGAACACTCACTAACTAAAGGAACCTCAAACCAAACTCAAACACTTACCTTCAACAAGTCCAGCTCAAACCTTCAAGAACTTAGCTCAAAACTTCCAAGCAAACACAAGAAAAGGAGATGGGAGCAGAAACATGGAAGCAAGAGAGAGAGAGAGGACGGAAATGAAGAAGAAAAGGGGAGGAATGAGTTAGCTTCCACGGGAAGCTAGGCAAAATCTGCCCTTCCCTTCTCTCTCTCATGCTTAACATTAATTGCGCACCAACCCTTGCCACATGTCACAATCCAAGGGAATCAATCAATCCATCTTAATTCATCCACTTAAGGCACCAAACACTAACCCTACAACTATACACTATAAACACACACTAATATTCCCTTCACTTCACTTAACACTTAATTAATTAGTTCCCATAACACAATATTCTTAAATGTCCAAAATTCTTCTTACCCAAATTACGAAAATACCCTCACTTATCCGTCTTAAAACACAGATTCCGACCAGGCCCTATTTGGGTTGTTACAAATCACTCCCCCTTAAGAAATTTCGTCCTCGAAATTTCCCCGCTAATCACTTAAATAACAACCCAAAACTCAATCTGAAATTTAACCGAAAGTTAATAACATAACTTACCAGAAGGTCCAGCTCGCTCCGCTATATCTCCTACTTGCATCGCATAAACTCTTGGACGCGAAGGCACTTCTTCTGATGGCTTCTGCACTGTCTCTGATGGCGCTTGATAATGACGGCCGCTTCCCCTACCACTCTGGTTCCCTCTGGATCGCTGACCACTCACTCTACTTTCAGGTCCATCATGAAGCTCTCGCCGATCCGGACAATTCGCCAACAAGTGCTCTTGGCTGCCACATCTGAAACACGCTCCAGAGAGCCTCCTACACACGCCCCAATGGCGCTTACCACAATTCTCGCACTCCGGAATCACACTTCCCTTGCTAGCTACACTCCCAACTTCCGAACGTACCGGAACCGAATTCTTCCCACCTTGACCACTTGGAACTTCCCTCGACTTCTTGCCACTTCCAAACCCATCACTCGGTGCTTTCCTCTTGTTCTCTATCTTCTGCTTGATCACCTCGGATTCCTCTAACTTAATTGCCGCTGCCACAAGCTGATAATACCCCACGGGTTGCAAAACTGGAAATGCCGACAACTGACCTCTATACACCTCCCGAAGTCCCTCTAGGAAATGCCGACTTCTAAACTCATCCGTCAACAAAGCTTCAGGTACGTACTTGCTCAACCGGCTGAATTCCTTATCATACTCACTCACGGTCATGCCTCGCTGCCTCAGACTGATAAACTCTCTCCACTTAGCCTCCTGATAAGCCTTCGTCACATACTTCTGCTCAAATTCTTACTTAAAGAACTCCCAAGTCAACACGGCTGGTCGCTGAGGATTTCGCATCACCAATTCCCACCAATCGTACGCTGGCCCCTGAAGCAGCGACACTGCACAAAGTGCCCTCTGATCTGCGGGACATCTTATCTCTTGCAAAATCCGACCTACCCTCTTAAGCCAAAACTCGGCAACATCAGACTGGTCCAAAGCAGTACCATGAAAATCCTCGGCTCCTCTCTTTCTTAACAACTCGGTCGGGGCCTTAGGAGCAGTCAGCCTCTCTACCAACTGAAGCAAACCTTGCACTAACGCCGGATTCTCCTGACCAAAACCCACACCAGGAATTTCCTCTGGCTGACGCTGCGGAGCAGGTTGCTCACCTCTCACAACACTCGCACTGCCAACAGTCTCACCCACTTGCTCACTTGGATCAGACTCCATCTAGACACTACACGAGACAAGGCACATCTGCATTAGGCCACGACACAAAACTGACTCACATGCAAAGACTTAACACATAACAAATAGAGGCATCCAGAACCGCCTAAACCGGTGCTCTGATACCACTAAATTGTAACACCCCCGCCGCCGCCCCCGTTGGAAGGGCGCCGGCGGGCGCGCTACAACACGACGCTCACTCACGACGCGACAAAGCATACAGCGGAAGCATACATGCGCTAAGCGGAAGCATTCAAAAACTCATAATAATTAATCATAGTTAGTATAGTAGGAAATATAATTTAATACATAAATAATCAAAATACGAGATATATACAATATCCCAAAAAGGTTACAATTTTAAAATCCTTACAAAATATAATACCTATACAAAAAGAATTACATGAGGAAACAGAAACAATAATAAACTCGACTCCTATGTGGCCTGCCTGCAGATGCGCGACACGAGCAACCCAAAAACCTTCACGCCACCTGCACGGGATAAAAGCCCGTGCTAAGCGATAACGCTTAGTGGGGAGAAACAAGCACAACAGAACACTATAATAATAAACACGCACTAACATACATAAATAATTATGCATCAGAGTACAGAGATATAATTATATAATCAGGATAACTAGTACATAACACTTAATCAATACACTATTCAGAGTCACACAATAATCAGAACACTTCACTAAACCAATAGCAGACAGTTCACACAAATAGCCTGAAATCAATGGTGGAGGATACGGGAACACGGCACGGGAGACCGAAGCCTCAAAAACATTTTTAATACCCGAAGGTAGCACGAGAGACCGGAGTCTCAAAACAAACTTTTTATCACGACACGAAAATGACCATCTCGGAGGTCGACCGCTTCGCCCACATGGGGCGGACAGAACAGCTGTAAACTAACCCTTCTTAAGCATGCTTAATTATCCTATACCTTGACACTTCAGGCTCGACAACACACTCTCACATGACATTAGACAAACAAGACAATGTTCAGATTATAACAAAATTCATAAAAGCTACTCCACCGAAAGATGCAACATGATGAATACAAAACCCAGAATACATGGTATCACGTGCTAAAATCATAATTAAACATTCATAAAACGCGCATAACAGAAAGGATTTTATTGCATAACAGGGCAGGTCACGGTGGTAATCGGATTGGTTGCCACCGTGACATACCAGAGATCCTTGGCAGAAAGCAAGTCTGGGGTACCTCACGGTGGTAACCAAAATGGTTGTCACCGTGACATACCAAGCAGTCAGACAGAAACAAAAGTTTGGATACCTCACGGTGGTAACAAGATTGGTTGCCACCGTGACATACCAAAACAGCCAGACAGAATCCAAAGTTTGGATACCTCACGGTGGTAACAAGATTGGTTGCCACCGTGACATACCAAACTTCACGGCAGAATGCATCTGGTTCGTGGCTCACGGTGGTAACAAGATTGGTTGCCACCGTGACCCATGCCCATATGGGATTCCTCAGGGCAATTTCCAGGTCTTTCAAGCCAAAATCTCACACCCTTCACTTTAATCAAGCAATTTCACACTCCAATAACAATGAGAACTCAATTCAAACATCAAAGAATCATATCAACAATAAATCTTACTCATGAAATCTAAGAGCAACATCACTACATAAAAGCATAAAGAGAGTTCTAAACATCACAATCTAAACTCAACCAAATACCAACCCATGACATATAAACCATATAAACAAAACACAATCAACCACTTCCAGAATATCTCATAAACATATAATTTTACACACATTCACAATTAGGCAAAAACCCAAACAAACACTCAAGAATACACTCCCAAACCTGGAAAACGAAGCTTCGAACCGAGTTCCTCACGAATCCACTATATCCTTGCCCTTGCTCCTCCTTCTCTCTTCCGATTCTTGCACAAAAACCCAGCCACAAACACTCAAATCAGACCCAAACCACAACAAAACCAAGATCCAAAGAACACTCACTAACTAAAGGAACCTCAAACCAAACTCAAACACTTACCTTCAACAAGTCCAGCTCAAACCTTCAAGAACTTAGCTCAAAACTTCCAAGCAAACACAAGAAAAGGAGATGGGAGCAGAAACATGGAAGCAAGAGAGAGAGAGAGGACGGAAATGAAGAAGAAAAGGGGAGGAATGAGTTAGCTTCCACGGGAAGCTAGGCAAAATCTGCCCTTCCCTTCTCTCTCTCATGCTTAACATTAATTGCCCACCAACCCTTGCCACATGTCACAATCCAAGGGAATCAATCAATCCATCTTAATTCATCCACTTAAGGCACCAAACACTAACCCTACAACTATACACTATAAACACACACTAATATTCCCTTCACTTCACTTAACACTTAATTAATTAGTTCCCATAACACAATATTCTTAAATGTCCAAAATTCTTCTTACCCAAATTACGAAAATACCCTCACTTATCCGTCTTAAAACACAGATTCCGACCAGGCCCTATTTGGGTTGTTACAAATCACTCCCCCTTAAGAAATTTCGTCCTCGAAATTTCCCCGCTAATCACTTAAATAACAACCCAAAACTCAATCTGAAATTTAACCGAATTCTAATAACATAACTTACCAGAAGGTCCAGCTCGCTCCGCTATATCTCCTACTTGCATCGCATAAACTCTTGGACGCGAAGGCACTTCTTCTGATGGCTTCTGCACTGTCTCTGATGGCGCTTGATAATGACGGCCGCTTCCCCTACCACTCTGGTTCCCTCTGGATCGCTGACCACTCACTCTACTTTCAGGTCCATCATGAAGCTCTCGCCGATCCGGACAATTCGCCACCAAGTGCTCTTGGCTGCCACATCTGAAACACGCTCCAGAGAGCCTCCTACACACGCCCCAATGGCGCTTACCACAATTCTCGCACTCCGGAATCACACTTCCCTTGCTAGCTACACTCCCAACTTCCGAACGTACCGGAACCGAATTCTTCCCACCTTGACCACTTGGAACTTCCCTCGACTTCTTGCCACTTCCAAACCCATCACTCGGTGCTTTCCTCTTGTTCTCTATCTTCTGCTTGATCACCTCGGATTCCTCTAACTTCATTGCCGCTGCCACAAGCTGATAATACCCCACGGGTTGCAAAACTGAAAATGCCGACAACTGACCTCTATACACCTCCCGAAGTCCCTCTAGGAAATGCCAACTTCTAAACTCATCCGTCAACAAAGCTTCAGGTACGTACTTGCTCAACCGGCTGAATTCCTTATCATACTCACTCACGGTCATGCCTCGCTGCCTCAGACTGATAAACTCTCTCCACTTAGCCTCCTGATAAGCCTTCGTCACATACTTCTGCTCAAATTCTTACTTAAAGAACTCCCAAGTCAACACGGCTGGTCGCTGAGGATTTCGCATCACCAATTCCCACCAATCGTACGCTGGCCCCTGAAGCAGCGACACTGCACAAAGTGCCCTCTGATCTGCGGGACATCTTATCTCTTGCAAAATCCGACCTACCCTCTTAAGCCAAAACTCGGCAACATCAGACTGGTCCAAAGCAGTACCATGAAAATCCTCGGCTCCTCTCTTTCTTAACAACTCGGTCGGGGCCTTAGGAGCAGTCAGCCTCTCTACCAACTGAAGCAAACCTTGCACTAACGCCGGATTCTCCTGACCAAAACCCACACCAGGAATTTCCTCTGGCTGACGCTGCGGAGCAAGTTGCTCACCTCTCACAACACTCGCACTGCCAACAGTCTCACCCACTTGCTCACTTGGATCAGACTCCATCTAGACACTACACGAGACAAGGCACATCTGCATTAGGCCACGACACAAAACTGACTCACATGCAAAGACTTAACACATAACAAACAGAGGCATCCAGAACCGCCTAAACCGGTGCTCTGATACCACTAAATTGTAACACCCCCGCCGCCGCCCCCGTTGGAATGGCGCCGGCGGGCGCGCTACAACACGACGCTCACTCACGACGCGACAAAGCATACAGCGGAAGCATACATGCGCTAAGCGGAAGCATTCTAAAACTCATAATAATTAATCATAGTTAGTATAGTAGGAAATATACTTTAATACATAAATAATCAAAATACGAGATATATACAATATCCCAAAAAGGTTACAATTTTAAAATCCTTACAAAATATAATACCTATACAAAAAGAATTACATGAGGAAACAGAAACAATAATAAACTCGACTCCTATGTGGCCTGCCTGCAGATGCACGACACGAGCAACCCAAAAACCTTCACGCCACCTGCACGGGATAAAAGCCCGTGCTAAGCGATAACGCTTAGTGGGGAGAAACAAGCACAACAGAACACTATAATAATAAACACGCACTAACATACATAAATAATTATGCATCAGAGTACAGAGATATAATTATATAATCAGCATAACTAGTACATAACACTTAATCAATACACTATTCAAAGTCACACAATAATCAGAACACTTCACTAAACCAATACCAGACAGTTCACACAAATAGCCTGAAATCAATGGTGGAGGATACGGGAACACGGCACGGGAGACCGAAGCCTCAAAAACATTTTTAATACCCGAAGGTAGCACGAGAGACCGGAGTCTCAAAACAAACTTTTTATCACGACACGAAAATGACCATCTCGGAGGTCGACCGCTTCGCCCACATGGGGCGGACAGAACAGCTGTAAACTAACGCTTTAGAAAATTATTTTTCTTCTTCTTTCTTCTCTCAAACAAATTCTCTCAATTTCTAAATATTGAGACAAAAAATAACAATTTTTGTTCTTGGGAATTTTTCTTCTTCTCATCAAACAATTTTTATTTTGAGACAAATAAATCAATTATTTGTTCTTGGGTAAAAATTCACTTTTGATATTTTAATTTTTCTAATATATTCTTACAATCAAGACAAGGAATTGGATCTCCTTACCTTCATTTCATCAAGCTAATTTTGAGGGTAAACATTCTTGGCTCAATTTCTTAATTTAATTTTTAATTTCATTTTTTGTTTCCAATTAATTGGTTAAAATGTAAATTCTTTTTAGTTCTATCATTTTCTTATTCTTTTGTTTTTATTTAATTAGTTAACATGTGAATTCTCTTAGATCTATCTTTTTATTTCTTATTTAATTGTTCAGGTTGATATTATTTGTTCATGTTCATAGTATTGTCATCATTTTTGTATATATATTATTAGTATTATCATTTAACATGTTTTAGCATAATTGTCTTATTTTATTTTCATTTTATTCTTCCATATTTAATTGGATTGTTCATCTTCTTTATTATTATTATTATTGTTGGTATTATTTGCCATGTTTTAATATGTTTTATTAGTTTGTCATATATTATTTTTTTTTGCATGCTTAATTTGGGTTGTTTAATACTCTTTGGTTTCATTATGTTTATTATTGTTATTATTATAGTTGCAATTGCTAGTTTTATCATTATAATTTTTTATTATCCTTGCTTATTGCTATCATTTGATACTAGTATCATTATTATTATTAATATTATTATTATTTATATTTCTTATGCATGCTGAACTTTATGTATACTATATTTTTTATGCATGATTGGGTGTTATTGTTGTTATTTTATGTTTTCATACATGTTAAATTCTATCATCATTATTATATGCTTGTTTATGCATGTTGAATTTTATTATTATTATATTATCTTTTATGCAGGCTAAATTGTTAATTAATTAGATTGTATATTTTTATTATGTCATTTTAATTGGCTTGTCATATATGATGCAATTTTGTTTGCCTTAATTTAATTGTTTTCATGTTATATGTTTAATTCATTTTTATTACTAACTTCATTTTCATTTGTTTTTATTTTCAATACTCATTTTTATGTGTGAGTTTTTGCCAAGTGGGAGCCCATAGAGACTTGAAGATACCATTTGGATGTTGTTTATTTTTTTATTATTTTTTATTATTTTGCTTTTATTTAGGTTCATTTTATTATTATTATGTAATTTGTAATAATAAATTTATTTTTATGCACACTAATTAAAAAGTCACAAAAATATTTCTATTTACTAAACTTGGGTTTTTCTAAATAAAAATGGGACCAATGTCCTAGTTTTTCTCATCCAAAATAAATTGTCACTTTAAAATTAATTTCTTTAATTATGCATGAGAGGACCAACATCCCCATCTTTAACAAATAGCCCATTTTATGTATGAATTGTATTTTATTTACAAATGGAGGTTGTATTCCGCCCCTGGTTTTATTGTAATATATTTTATATGCTTTATTTTAAATTCGTTTTTTACTTACCGCTTTATTTATATGTTTGACATGCGCGTTAAATTAAATTGCATTAAAATTGAAAGAGAAAATGCATGAAACGCTAAATTCAAAACTTGATTACAAACTTAGCCAAGGTATGAATAAATGGGAAGTCCCGAACCATCTCTGGTCTTTGGGCTCAACGAGGTGAGAGGACCATTTCAATGTTCCATTTGAATGGGACTTCTAAGACAACTCTTGTGTCCCGTAAAAAGGCTTAATTTACAATCCTAGGCTCCATAGGGTTAAAGGGTCATTCCAATGTTCTATTGGGGTGATTGCCTCTAAAATCCCTTTGGGTTGCCCAAAATGGATATTATGCGCCGTCTTAGGCTCCCTGAGGCGAGACAAACTTTCCCAATATTTTATTGGGTGGCGACTCCATGAAACCTCCTTGTTGCCCAAAATAGACGCACTTGTAAATACCTTACAAGTTTTAATGAACGTCTCTCGATCGCCCTAAAGGCGGGCTTTCGGGGACATCGGGGTTTGGCGCGCGTCACAGTGGCGACTCCACTGGGGATATTAAGAGACTTCCCTTCGAAAGTACCTTGGCTAAAATTTACAATTGAGTTTTAATTTAGAAATTTCATCTCTTTTTGAAATTGCAACGCATTCATGCTAGAGCCTTAAATTATGCTAGTTTGGTCCCTCTCTTAACCTCGGTGCATTCCCGAAGCACGACCCTACGTTCACTTAATGTGGGGAAGTGTTAAGGATAATCACCAGCCCAAGCCTCGTACCTTATGGTATATCAAATGGTGACCCAATCGGTCGCTATGCTTGTGATGAGCTAGACCCGTTGGCAGGGACCATGCTTGGGTAGCCCTAAAGTATCAATACCTTTGACCAAAGCTCATGTAATGGCAATAGATACTTCCACTAGGTGAAATGTACCTTAATACCATGCTTGCTATGTGGGCCATCATATATTAAACAAGATCAGTTAAATTAAATGGTCTTCATCAAAGACTTTCATGCCCCGGTAGGCCCATTTTAATTTAATTTAGGTGTTTAAATACATAATGGCCAAACACTCATACGTGTGTACATTAGATAAGAGCTGTTATGCTGCCAATTTTCCACCGTACGACCATACGCGTCCAAGGGGTTCCCTGTTAACCCTTGGCTAAAGCCCACCTAAGAAAGAGACTACACTACCTCGTGTGTGGGAGAGATAAGGTTGGAAGGATCTATATGATTGCATGTGTTTGTCTATGCTGCATCAGCACGACCATGCATTGCATTTCAATCATGCATCATCCTAACGAGATGTATTTTTTTTAGCCACCATAGATTCGCCCGGGTGGTTTAGGGGTCCCGACGATCGGCTTAGAAGGATTCCACTCTTGGGACTACCAGAGCTAGTGTCATATCAGAGCTCAGATTCTCTTTTAGAGGGTAGTGAGACTTTCTCTTCAGAATCATCAGCTGATATAAGTATGACTAACCAATTAAGTGGGTCTGATGTAACCAGGGCAATGATTACCGAGGAGGTAGGAAGAAGAATGGAGGAGTTTGAGGCCAGAATGATGGCCATGATGGGCAATCTTGCCACTACCCTAGCTCCACTTGCGGGGCAACAGGCTGCTGCTCCAATTAGGGGACAAGATGAACAAGGCACTGTGAGAGAGGATCCCCCTGCTGTGGCTGACCCACCTGTGGTTGAGCAAAGAGTACCAGCGCCTGTTCAGCGCAAGGAAGGCCCTAAATCTGAGGTTTACTTGTGGGAAGATGAGCAAGAGGAACAGATAGTGGCAAAGGGAAAGTCACCCAAGCTGGAGGAAGCAATGTGGAGGAAGATGGAGGAGAAATTTGAAGCTATGACAAGGATGATGACGGTAGGAAGGGGAATGAACCCGAAGGATCGTGAGCTTGATGGGGATGATCTAATCCCCCAGAACTTCAAGATGCCTGATATTACAAAATTTGACGGCACCTCTGACTCTACTGCCCACATCAAGCAGTACTCGCTAGTCATGAAGGGGACAACTTTAACAAAAAAGCAGAAGATAGAGTACTTTTGCTTGAGTCTTACAGGGGCTGCCATTGACTAGTACCATGGGCTAGACAGGAGGTCCAAAGAAGATTGGGACTTATTGACTGAAGAGTTCCTAAAGCAATACGATTGCAGTACCCGGATGGAGGTCACAATGAAAGATCTAGAGCTGCTACAGCAGAAGGCTGGGGGGTCTTTCCATGAATATCTCACTCGGTGGAAGAACCGAGTTATAGAGATGAAGCGCAAACTCGATACACCTGATCAGATTCGATTATTCATTTAGAATGCTAGCCCGTATCTAAGAGATGGACTAAAAATGAAGGGACTGAAGGTTTGGGAGTCCTTGAAGGACATTGCTATAGAGGCAGAGGGAGAATATATGGCCAGAAGGGCAAACAGTGAGGCTTATGCCAAGAAGGGCTATACTAATCAAAGGGCAACTAAGTCAGCTAGTTCCAGCAGTTGTAACAGAAGTGGGAAGACAGCTGAGGTGTCGGCAACAGGAATGAATCAGAGGTACTTCTCAAATTTGGGTAGGCCTTTGTCATGGGTACTGAAGAGGTTGATGAAGGAGGGGAAGCTACAACCCCTGCCACCTAGGCCAGCTAGGACCTAAGGGGAATTAGGACATAAAGAGAATGAATACTGTGCCTTTCACCAACATACCGGGCACCTGACAGATAATTGCTTCAGGCTGAGGCACCAGATTCAGGATTCGATCGATAGTAAGCAGATCACCGATCTTGAAAAGAGGGAGAGCAAGAAGAAGTCCAATTTCAATGCTGTGCCACCGCCTGTCTTTATGATTGGGTCGAGTCTACCCGAATGGTATGTCCTTCAAGATTTGTATGTAAATGATTACGTCACTATCACTCGCCCTGAGGCAAGTGAAGAAGGGATTCCCATGGCGGTGATAGACTGTTGGTCCACTAGTGAGAGTGGAGATGAAGATAAAGAGGAGAGAGATGGAGAATTCACGAATCCATGGGATTCAGAGGAGGAAGAGAGAGTTGGGGCTGTAACAAGAAGTGGGAGAGTGGTCCCCGAAGTTGAGAAGCAGCAGGACTTAGTGCAAGCACCTGTGGAGAAGAAGCCGGAAGAAAATCCCATAGTAAAGCAGCTGAAAAAGACCACGGCTCAGATATCTATTTGGGACCTTCTAAGGCAGTCCCCTTCTCATAGACAGAAGTTGGTTGAGGTATTGAGTGAGTCCACTGTAGCTACGATAATTTCTCCATCCGAGCTGCTAGACCTCGTCAAGGGAGGAGCGGGGGAGAGATTGGTGTTTTCTGATGCTGATTTGCCAGTTGAAGGCGGCAATCACAATCGGCCGCTATACTTCAAGGCTCAAATTAATGGCAAGCACACCGCTTTTGTTATAGTTGATGATGGTTCATCCATAAATGTCTGCCCTTTAGTAGCACTTCAGGCTTTTGGGCTGGATGAAAGCATGCTGAGCAAGTTTGATTTAACCATCACAACCTATGACAATTCTCGGAGATAAGCATCGGGAACTTTCAGAGCTCTAGTCAAGACTGGGCCCATTGAGATAGAAGCAGAATTTGTGGTCTTGCCTAATCCAATAAATTTCTCAGCTCTGCTTGGAAGCCATGGTTCCATAAATTGGGAGGAGTGCCATCTACCCTACACTAGATGATCAAGATACCTCATGAAGAAGAGGTGCTGACTATTAAAGCATCAAGAGAAAACCAAGTGTCAGCCTTGGGGATCTCTAATAAGCCGTTCAGTGGTTTTCATATATCGGTGATAGGAGAGGAGCAGGGCTTGGCAAGTAGCCCTTAGGTGATGAACATGATGAAGAGGATGCACTTCCTCCTAGGGGCTGGTCTGGGCAAGGATTCTCAAGGGCTGCAGTCTGCTATCACAACACATGGCCAAAAAGATCGGAGGGCTTTGGGCTATAAAGGTGATTATAGCAGGAAAAAAGTGCCAGAGAAGATCCCCCACCTTTCAGAGAGTTTTGTTCTCGCATCCTCGGTCTGTGGTTATATGGGAGAAGAGGAGCCCCAATGAGTAGATGGAAAAATCATTCCAGGGTTTAAAATCTTTAATGATGTCTTCGACTGGGACGTTGGAGTTATCAAGTCTGCAGAGAACTTCTGGGATGAGGAAATTCTGACATAGTGCAGCGTTTGGGATAGGGATGGGCCCGAGGAGATTGTCACTGATAAGCTGTTAGCCACCAGGTTGAAGGGAAAAGAGAAGATGGTAGAGCCAGAGCTGAAGTTTGAAGATTTGGAGATTTCACTGGAGGTAGTTGAAAAGCCTCCACCAAGCCAAGAAGTCAAAGCCCAGTCGGCTGCAACGTCGTCATCGATAGAAGATGAAGACAATAGTTATCTAGATACTATTTTTATGCCAGAACTTTTTAATGACAATGTTAATGTTTCTGATTGCATTAATGAGATGAATAACTTTGCTTACTTGTGTGATGTTTCTGATGATTTCATTTCTCATGATCATAAATATGATGCATTCATCTTTAACATTAACTCAACTAGAATGACTACATTTAATCTCAAAACTTTAGAGAATCCAAAGGAAATTTTGATAGCATCAAATATAACTCCTGAGGAGAGGCTAAAATTTGAGAGAATATTAAAAAAACATGAAAAAGTCTTTGCCTGGACCTACGAGGACATGCCGGGAATTTATTGAGATGTAGCCGAACATGCCATTCCAACTTACCCAGAGAGTAAATCGGTCAAGCAAAAACTCAGAAGACTTAGGCCAAAATGGGCTCAGAAGGTGAAAGAGGAGATGCATAAGCAGATTGAGGCTAAGTTTCGACTAGAGGTTAAATACCCGACGTGGCTGGCTAATGTAGTTCCTGTGGCTAAAAAGGATGGAAAGGTTCAAGTATGTGTGGACTATCGGGACCTGAACAAAGCCTATTCGAAAGATGATTTTCCTCTGCCTCATATTGATGTGCTGGTAGATAGTGCCGCTGCTTGCATGATATATAGCTTCGTGGACGGGTATGCAGGGTACAATCAAATCCTTAACAAGATAGTGGATCAGATTAAGACAGCCTTCATCACCGAATGGGGTACATTTGCTTATCGGGTCATGCCTTTTGGACTAAAGAATGCAGAAGCAACCTAGCAAAGGATGGCCACCAGAGTTCTCAATGATTTGATCCACAAGGAGGTGGAGGTGTATGTCGACGACATGATGATTAAGTTAGCTACCAGAGAGGGTCACTTTGAGGCTTTAGAAAAGTTCTTTCAAAGGATCAATAAATACAATATGCGCCTTAATCCCAAGAAGTGCATCTTTGGGGTTACCTCGGGTAAACTATTTTGCCATGTGGTAAGCTAGAGAGGAATTGAAGTGGATGCTGATAAGGTCAGGGCCATCAGAGAGATGCCAGTGCCTCAGAAAGAGAAAGAGGTTAGAAGTTTCCTGGGAAGGCTTCAGTACATCAGCCGGTTTATTACCAAGCTGGCTTCAGTGTGTGAGCCCATCTTCAAGCTTCTTAGGAAGAATCAACCTGTGGTGTGGAATAATGATTGTCAATTGGCTTTTGATACCATTAAGGATTATCTCTTGAATCCGGCAGTCTTAAGACCACCACATCGCGCCAAACCACTAATCCTGTATCTGGTAGTAGAAGATAATTCAGTGGGTGCCATGATGGCCCAGGAGGATAACTTTGGGGTAGAGTTTGCTGTTTACTATCTTTGCAAGAAATTCTTGCCATATGAAGCCAAATATGTAGAAGTGGAAAAGATTTGCTTAGCAGTTATTTGGGCTTCTAAGAAGTTGTGGCACTACTTTTATTCCTTCACTGTACAAGCGGTTGCTAAGCATAACCCGCTCAGGTACCTTCAAGAAGCACCCTCTCTACTAGGAAAAATGGGAAGATGGTTACTACTGTTGTAGGAGTTCGATATCGAATACATCACCAGGAAAACCATTAAGGGAAGAGCTGTAGCTGAGTTCTTGGCTGAACGTCCTATTGAGAGAGACCAGTTCGAGTACAATTTCCCAGATGAAGATGTCATGGCCATAGCAGTACAAGGGTGGCAGTTGTTTTTCGATGGGGCAGTTAACAATAAAGGGGCAGGAGTAGGGATTATTCTTATAATCTCGGATGGTGAAAAGCTGCCATTAGCCAAGAAGTTGAGGTACAAGGCTACCAATAATGAAGCAGAATATGAAGCTTGCATCTTCGGATTGGAGGCATTGCTTTCTCTGGGGGCAAAGACCGTAGAAGTCTTCGAAGATTCTTCGTTAGTAATCCATCAGATCAGAGGGGAGTGGTCAGTTAAGGAAGAAAGACTGTTACCTTATGTGAAGCATTTGAGAATGTTGAGTAGCCAGTTCGAGACTTGCACCTTTCACTTCATCCCCAGGGATGAAAATCAATTGGCTGATGCTCTAGCAACATTAGTGTCCATGTGGGATAATCCAACAAGGGTTGCTATGAAACCCGTGCTAATCTCTAGCTCTGAAAAACCTTGTTTTGAAGTTGAGCAGGTGATGGATGTTGGGGCCACCGATCGGAACCCTTGGTACTACGACGTTTAGAATTACTTGGAACTGTCAGTTTTTCTAGAAGAAGCCACTGAGAAATACCAAAGGATGATTCGAAAGTTGTCCACTCAATTCATTAGTGTAAATGGCACTTTGTATAAGAGACAAGCCGATGGTATCAAGTTAAGGTGTTTGGCGGAGAAAGAAGCTGAAAAGGTTAAGGAAGAGGTTCATGCCAAAGTTTATGGAGCTCACATGAATGGCTTAGCCTTAGCAAAGAAGATCATGCGCCAAGGATTCTATTGGCTCACGATGGATACAGATTGTTCAAAATATGTGAAGCAATGCCAGTTATTCCAGCAATACGCGAATTTAAGGCATGTACCAGTTTCAGAGCTACATAATTTGACATCTCCATGGCCATTTGCAGCTTGGGGAATAGGTATCATATGCGAGATACGCCCTACAGCTTCTAATGGGCACAGGTTCATTATAGTCACCATTGATTATTTCACTAAATGGGTCAAAGCTGAATCTTTCAAGAAGATTGATGCTAGGGATATGGCTAAGTTCATCGAGTGGAATTTGATATGTAGATATGGCCTCCCACACCATATTGTATCTGATAATGGAGTACAATTCTTAGCAGAAACTAAATAGATGCTTCAGAAGTATGGAATCCAGCATCACAAGTCTTCTCCTTACCGTCCCCAAGCTAATGGTGCAGTTGAAGCGGCGAACAAGAATGTGAAAAGAATACTGGCCAAGATGGTTCAGAGCTATAAAGACTGGGCGGAACAGCTACCCTTTGCAATTTGGGGTTACAGAACCACAGTCAGGACCTCTACGGGACCAACACCATTCTCCCTGGTATATGGAACCGAAGCAGTTCTACCGGTTGAAATTGAGCTGAAATCCTTAAGGGTAGTTATGGAAGCCGAGATTCCGGAGACAGAATGGGCACAATAGCGATCGTTACAGTTGAATCTGTTGGATGAAGATAGGTTGAGAGCCTATTATCACAATCAGGTTTATCAGACGAGGTTAGCTCGGTCCTTTGGCAAAAAGGTACGAAAGCACCCATTGAAAGAAGGGGACCTGGTCTTTAAGATGATGAGGCCGGGAGTGCCAGACATACGGGGAAAATTCAGGCTGACCTGGGAAGGCCCGTTTGTCTTGAAAAAGTTGCTAACAAAAGGAGCAGCAATCTTAGCAGATAGCGATGGGAATGAGTTTAAAGACCCGGTCAATGTCGATAGACTAAAAAGGTTCCATGGCTAAAGACCATAAAATAAAAAGAAGAGAATGAATACCCCGCGGGTCAAAAACCAAAAAAAGGCGGCCTTGCTAAAATTGGGCGCCCTGTCAGGGTGAAAACTGAAAAAAGGCATCCTGGGCAAAAATAAAGGGCTGAGAGAAAATGTTCAATCAAGAAAACCCGAGAGGGCCGATTGATAACAGGAGTTTGATGCTTACAAGATCTATTCTGAGATTAGGTGTAGTCTTATGCTTTTGAATTCTTGTTAAATAAGGATTATGTATGATGAAATCATATAGAAATGTACTCAATTTTGCAATGAATAAAAGAATATGGTTTACATTTTCATTGTTCTTTAGTTCTGCCTTAAAAAGAAATATATCACTTATTCATCTAATGACTATTGTCTAATCATTTTGTCGGAAGGTGCCTAAGCAGATATGTGCTATTCACTCTTAGCGGAGGTTCTGATAATAACCTTCTCTTGTAGTTCCTTAAAAAAAAAAGCCATTAGAGATGAAAACCGTAACTGTCTCTCTAAGCAAAAGTTAGGCCAAAGGGCAGGGTAAAAACCTGGAAACAGGCAGTCTGCCCTATACAAAAAAAAATGAGTAAGCAAAAGCTGCTGGATTGGGTTGGGTCCATTCCAGGCAAAAGTTAGGCAGAGGGTTATGTGAAAATCCCCAAAGGGACGTATTTTCCACAAAGAAAAGCTAGTGTGAAAATCCATAAGGGACGCACTACCTTTAAAGCAATGACGTTCGATGCCTGGAGCGATAAGGCGGCATTACTTCAGATGATCATTCTTCAGTTAGATAATGCATGAGTCAGAATCCTGGGCATACGATCATCGACCGGGGGGCGAAGATGCACACTTGATGTCTCTCTCAGAAAATGTTTTGGGGTCAGAGTCCCTAAAGCCAAGATGTCACTCTTTCAGATTCTTGGAGGCGCGATGCAGCAGCCAAGCTATATCCTCAGTAGACCCTTAACCACCTAGGATAGGGTCAATCTATTTTTACAAACATTTACATCTCATCTCATACACGCATACAAACATTTACATCTCATATTATATACACTTAAATTTTTGTATATATTTCTGTGCACATGACTTTGCAGGAAATATCTAAATGAAGATCATCGGTTTTCACACTTTTAGTAGTCTGTAGCAGACTCGGTGCGGTCCTCTGAGAAGGACATCCTTTGCATTTTTAGTAGTCTTGTCAGCGACTCGGTGCAGTTCTCCTCTTGCGCTTTTTGTAGTCTTGTCAGCGACTCGACGCATTGTCATTTGCGAATGACACCTCTGTATTTTTAGTAGTCTTGTCAGCGACTCGGTGCAGTTCTCCTCTTGCGCTTTTTATAGTCTTGTCAGCGACTCGGCGCATCGTCATCTGCGGATGACACCCCTGCACTTTTAGTAGTCTGTAGCAGACTTGGTGCAGTCCTCTGAAGAGGACATTTCCTGCATTTTGAAGCCTTGTCAACGGCTCGATGCCTCGCCATTTACGGATGGCAACTGCACTTTTTGTAGTCTGTAACAAACTCGGTGCAGTCCTCCTTTGCACATTTTGTAGTCTGTAGCAGACTCGGTGCAATCCTCCCTGTGCATTTTTTGTAGCCTGTAGCAGGCTAGGTCCATCGCCATTTGCGGATGGCTCTTGCACTTTTAGTAGCCTGTAGCAGGCTCGGTGCATCGCCATTTGCGGATGGCTCTTGCACTTTTAGTATTCTGTAGCAGGCTCGGTGTAGTCCTCTGAAGAGGACATTTCTCGCGTGTTGTAGGTCTATAGCAGACCCGACGCATCACTATCTTAGGATGGTTCCTGGCACTTTGTAGTCTTGTCAGCGACTCAGTGCAACTCATAGTTCAAATCACAGCACTGTTCCCGAGGGAGCAGCTGGAAGGAGGCAGCCTCAGGTACGCGCTTCTTTCTCTTTCCTGAATTTTGGCTCACCTAGGCACCCACACACTAGCCTCCCTAAAATTGGGGGCAACTGTAGACACCGGGTCCCGAGTAGCCTTGATCAGGATTACCCAATGATGAAATTAAGTCTGCCGATTTATAGGCAAAAAGAAAGAAAGTTGGAAGTGATAATTTTCTTGTCGTTTTGATTTGTTAGGAATGAATAAAAATGTATTTTAAAAATATTTTAAAAATTATTTTGGGGTAAAAAAAGTGAGTTTTTAATTTTTTGTGTTTTATAGAAAATTTGAAAAAAAAACAAAATTCGCGCGAATGTCGGGCTGCGGCAGCGCTGGGGGCCCGCCGCAGCGCGCAGGCGTAGCGCACGCGGGGCGCGCTCGCCCGTGCACTGGGTAATGCACAGCACGCGCGCGGCACGCTTGCCCGCACGCGCTAGCGACGGCTTGCCCGTCGCGCGCGCAGGCTGGCCTCGCGCCCTGCGCGCAGGGATGCCAGTCGGGCGCTCCGACGGGGCGTACCTCGTCCCTGTCGCCCCTTTGGCTGTCGATTTCCGTTTTTACTCATTTTTAGGTGTTTTTAATTGATTTTTTTTGCATAATTTAATTTAAATTCAATGCTAAAACTTTTTATATCCTTACCCCTTGAAATTTTGCAGTTTTTAGTGATTATTGGGGTTAATTTAATTTAATTCTTTAATTAAAAATCTGATTTTTGGGGGAGGAATAAAAAGGAATTTTAGAGAGAAAATTAAGGTGGGATTTTATTTAGAAAATTATTTTTCTTCTTCTTTATTCTCTCAAACAAATTCTCTCAATTTCTAAAGAATTTTTCCAAGTGAATTCTTGAGACAAAAAACAACAATTTTTGTTCTTGGGAATTTTTCTTCTTCTCATCAAACAATTTTTATTTTGAGACAAATAAATCAATTATTTGTTCTTGGGTAAAAATTCACTTTTGATATTTTAATTTTTCTAATATATTCTTACAATCAAGACAAGGAATTGGATCTCCTTACCTTCATTTCATCAAGCTAATTTTGAGGGTAAACATTCTTGGCTCAATTTCTTAATTTAAATTTTAATTTCATTTTTTATTTCCAATTAATTGGTTAAAATGTAAATTATTTTTAGTTCTATCATTTTCTTATTCTTTTGTTTTTATTTAATTAGTTAACATGTGAATTCTCTGAGATCTATCTTTTTATTTCTTATTTCTTATTTCTTATTTCTTATTTAATTTTTCATGTTCATATTATTTGTTCATATTCATAGTATTGTCATCATTTTTGTATATATATTATTAGTATTATCATTTAACATGTTTTAGCATAATTGCCTTATTTTATTTTCATTTTATTCTTCCATATTTAATTGGATTGTTCATCTTCTTTATTATTATTATTATTGTTGGTATTATTTTCCATGTTTTAACATGTTTTATTAGTTTGTCATATATTATTTTATTCTTGCATGCTTAATTTGGGTTGTTTAATAATCTTTGGTTTCATTATGTTTATTATTGTTATTATTATAGTTGCAATTTCTAGTTTTATCATTATAAATTTTTATTATCCTTGTTTATTGCCATCATTTGATACTAGTATCATTATTATTATTAATATTATTATTTATATTTCTTATGCATGCTGAATTCTATGTATATTTTATTTTTTATGCATGATTAGGTGTTATTATTGTTATTTTATGTTTTTTTGCATGCTAAATTCTATCATCATTATTGTATGCTTGTTTATGCATGTTGAATTTTATTATTATTATGTTATCTTTTATGCATGCTAAATTGTTAATTAATTAGATTGTACATTTTTATGATGCCATTTTAATTGGCTTGTCATACATGATGCAATTTTGTTTACCTTAATTTAATTGTTTTCATGTTATATGTTTAATTCATTTTTATTACTAACTTCATTTTCATTTTTTTTTATTTTCAATACTAATTTTTATGTGTGAGTTTTTGCCAAGTGGGAGCCCATAGAGACTTGAAGATACCATTTGGATGTTGTTAATTTTTTTATTGTTTTTCATTATTTTGCTTTCATTTAGGTTTATTTTATTATTATTATGTAATTTGTAATAATAAATTTATTTTTATGCACGCTAATTAAAAAGTAACAAAAATATTTCTATTTATTAAATTTGGGTTTTTCTAAATAAAAATGGGACCAATGTCCTAATTTTTCTCATCCAAAATAAATTATCACTTTAAAATTAATTTCTTTAATTATGCATGAGAGGACCAACGTCCTCATCTTTAACAAACAGCCCGTTTTATGTATGAATTGTATTTTATTTATAAATGGGGGTTGTATTCCGCCCCTGGTTTTTTTGTAATATATTTTATATGCTTTATTTTAAATTCATTTTTTACTTACTGCTTTATTTATATGTTTGACGTGCGCGTTAAATTAAATGCATTAAAATTGAATGAGAAAAGGCATGAAATGCTAAATTCAAAACTTGATTATAAACTTAGCCAAGGTATGAATAAATGGGAAGTCCCGAACCATCTCTGGTCTTTGGGCTCAACGAGGCGAGAGGACCATTTTAATGTTCCATTGGAATGGGACTTCCAAGACACCTCTTGTGTCCCGTAAAAACACTTAATTTACAATCCTAGGCTTCATAGGGTTAGAGGGTCATTCCAATGTTCTATTAGGGTGATTGCCTCCAAAATCCCTTTGGTTTGCCCAAAACGGATATTATACGCCGTCTTAGGCTCCCTGAGGCGAGATGAACTTTCCCAATGTTTTATTGGGTGGCGACTCCATGAAACCTCCTTGTTGCCCAAAATAGACGCACTTGTAAATACCTTACAAGTTTTAACGAACCTCTCTCGATCGCCCTAAAGGCGAGCTTTCGGGGACATCGGGGTTCGGCGCGCGTCACAATATCACTCGGCCATCATGTTACACATCCATCATAAATTCTTTTCTTTTTCACCTTTATCATTCATTTAGTTAATTTACATGTCCATTACCATAGTCGTACCATTAAATCACATCAAAACACATCAAAATCACAACTTTTTACATACTTATACCATTTGGCCTATGTGTTCAACATCCATTATGATTATTTTTCTTTCTCTCATCCATTCTGTTAACTCCATCTCATGTCAAACATCATATATGCATCATTAAAATGACATAACATCATGATATACCACGGAAAACCATGGTCATACCATTCGGCCAAACTATACCCACATCATTAAAGTTTTATCTTTTAATTTTAATCATTAAAAATCTCATTTTTAACTTTCCTAACCATGACTATATGGTTTGATTCAATTTAACATGCATACTTCACATAATTTATGTTTAAACATAACTATAAATCATACTTTCAACATGGAAAAAGGAGGATATTATATCCACAAACCTTATTTTCTTGTTCTCCACATCTTAAACATCCTTTAAAGCCATGGCTCCTTAAATCACCATCACTTTCCTTATGCTCCAATAGTGGCCGAATATAAACATTAAAGAAATCACCATAAATTTACTTCTTTTATGCAATAAAACTTCATAAACATACTCTATACATCCTAAAATACCTATTTAAACCCTTAAACCAATTTAAAAATATCAACTTTACATATCTCAATTTGACATATAAACTTTTTCACCTATTTTCTTCCACTTCTAGTACTCCAAATGGACTCCAATCACCATCACTAGATTCTAGAGAGGTTCAACTTTATTGAGGAGGCTTAGATATAAGGAGAGATTGGAAAAGAAATGAAGAAAATGGAGGAAGAATGGAGAAACATCACTTTGGCCAAAGCGAAAAGGAGGGAGGTCTATTTCTCTAGGAATTTCTCTAGAAAAATATGGTCTTAAGGGGTATTTATAGGTATAATTTGAACCGAACCGATCCAACTAAAGTGGTTAAAACAGTTTGACCCAAAATTTTGGTTTTTAGCCAATTTCCACTGTTTAAGGGCATCTATGTGTTTCTCAACTTATTTTAATTTCCATTCAATTCCATAATTCTTAAAACATATAAATTAGCCTCCTTTTAAAATTTCAAGCCAATCGGAGTCCATTTGGGGCCCGATTCACTTAAACTGGTCTGATTTAACCCTTTTCGGTTATGCCGTAAAACATTATTCTAATGCTATCAAAAATTACTAAAAATTATTTTATTACTTTAAACTTCCCACATTACACCCTTTTGAGCTCAATAACTATTTTTAAAAATTCAGTCAAAGTCTGATCAAATCTTAGTTCAATTAAACCGAACCAAAGGCCAACTTTAACTTAACTTTCGGAGGTCTATTTGACTCCGTTTTCACTCAAAATTTCACCACTAGACTCCTAACAGTCCATAAATCAATTTTATCAAATAAAAATTTTCTCGTGAACTGCTGTCATTTTCAACTATATAGCTTCCTAGGAGGTCACACATCCTTGGATTTCTATGCCTCGAGCACGTTTAATTTTTTAACTCCTCTGTAATTCAAGATACTAGAACTGGTATTTCCACACCAAAATCACACTAGAGACTCTACAAAATTCACGGATCGATACTATACCAGTTTCAAGTCATTACAAATTTAGTTATTTTTCATATCAACATGACATAATATCACATAAAACTACAAGTTTTACATTGAATTTGGAAGAAAATTTGAAGAAAACATTCCTGCTTTGTTCCCACCCACGAGGGGCCAGGCCACCTGTCTCCTTTTTTTTGTCGTTTTTTGCCATTTTTACCTTATTTTGTCCCTTTGTGATTCTTGATCCATTTTGTCCCATTTTCAATCCTTTCCGATCCATATTCGCGTGATATGCATTCTTTTATATGATTTTAATATTATTTTTCCAATGTTTATTTATTTTTATTTTTTATGTAATAATATTTATTTTTATTATGTTATTTAATTTATTTGATTTTTTGCATTTATTTGCTAACATTAATTTTTATTTTGTTTTACTTTGTCTACAATCCTTATTTTTCTTTATTTGAACATTCTCATGAGCAAATGGAGAAATCGAGGAGGCTTACTTTTAAAGAAAAAGTTAATTTTCTCAAAATGGGATCACTCATCCCTGTTTTCTCAATATTTACCAAAAAATTAACTCTTCAATTTTCCAAGTGAACATAAAAGAACTAGTGTTCCTATTCTAAATAAAATGTCCCGATTTATGAATGTTATTTAGTTAGTTGATTTTGTTTATTTAATTTCTTATTTTGGGGAATTGTATATTTTGTCCCAATTTATTTATTTATTTTTGTTTGTTTTAATTTGGGGGATTGTATTTTTTGTCCCAATTTCATTTTGTAATTTGTTTTGTATTTTACTTATTTTATCGCTTTCTTTACTGCTTTCCTTCTTGCTTGAATTTACGATTTATTTTAAATACATGACCGTGTGAGATGAGAGATGAAAATTTAATATTAAAAGCTCATTTATAATTAACCAAGACATTAATAAAAGTGAAGTTCCGAACTACTCTCTGGTTTAGACCTTCGAGATTAGACGAACTTTTCCAATTTCTTGTAAATTGGGTGGCGACTCCAAAATATCCCAAAGGTGCCTAAAGGTTTCATGGGATTAGATGAACTTTCCCAATTTTCTAATTGGTAGGAATTCCAAAATATCTCATATTACCCAAGATCAAAAGACATGAACCCTCTCGGGCCCTAAAAGCGGGCCTCCGAGTCTAAGGCTGATCGGGTTGTGCGCACGTCACACCACCACTGCTTCTAAATTAAGAACATCTTGGAAATAAGTTTCCATGACTGCCTTTCTCCTTTGACAATATTCCTTCAAAAGTTCCTCATGTTCAAAAATATTTGCAGCCATTTTGTAGGAATCTCTAAACTTTATCCCCTAAAACTTCTTCCTCAGTTCAATATCTACCTCTCTGTGCCATCTTTACAATAGAAACTCATCTTCTCAGCGATAAAGGTCTATGATATTTTCAAGTCCTCTAGGTCTCCCTTGACAACTCTGTTATGCATACCTCAGGTTCTGTAGGGTTTTCTAAATGGAATAATTCAAATTATCATGCAACAGAATAAACAAAACCTAAACAGGATCTATGGGATCCAATTAATTCAAAAGGAACGGAAAGATTAACCAACTTGTTGTAGAGAAGAAAAATGAATTAACTCCTTAATTCGATCGGATTATAGGTGCTGCTCTAAGGATGAATGCCCTCTACTAGTATCCACACACGAACGATCATGAACAGATATGGAGTGATAGCTCCCTCTTATATGTTACTGGATTTCGATTTTTTTCTCAGCATTTTTTTTTCTCAAAGAAAAGGTGGCTACTACTTTTTTTATTTTATGTAAATTATAAGAGGCAGCGACTCTTAAAATGAATTGGGGTTATGTGAAAAATATATATTTATATATATAGCCACTTAAACCCTAATGTGTAGAGAAATAATTTAGGGATATCATATCTTATTCAAAAATAATATATATATATATATATATATATATATATATATATATATATATATGTATATATATATATATATATGTATATATATATATTTATATTTGTTAGTTTGATTTTTTTTTATTTCTTATTCAAATAATAAGAAATATTATATATATATGTAATTTCGAATTAAATATCTATCATATTTAAATCCGAAATATCCAAATTAAAATCCATTTCGTTCATTATGTTCTTAGTGTGCGACCCAATAGGTTCATATTAAGTTGACAGTTGGCCTAATTCCATAATAGGTCCACAAGTCATAATTGGCCTTTAGCAAGGCATTATGACTACCCAAATAATATAAATATCAATAGTCAAATTTTTACCTAACAATAGAACATGTTATTGTCCTTTTATCACATGATATCTTGCTTGAACATAAGTCATGGCCCTTGTTGTTTAAACATATAATTTCTCAATCATTAAATAGACTGATAAATTCAAAAGACATTGATCACACTATCAATTCATTTGAGCATGGCTATGCATTTTTCAGTTCTACTTGTCAAGGGGCCCAATAGATATCACTCTCACAAGAAAAGGAAAAATTCCATCTTAATTATTCACTATCCTCTGCAAAATTCTCATCATACCCACGCATAACCTTTATAATTATTCAATTAAAGACAATATTTGATTATGTCAAAATATGATGTTCCTCATGTAGGAATCTGTGATACTCTCAAGTCTAAGGATTCGATAATATAACTATTATGAGATCACTTATGACACTATCCCATGTAGTGATCTTATAGCGGGTCTATCCAATACCTTATTCTCTAATAAGTACCTACAGATTTGATTTATATCACCATATATAGTCATCTCATGATTATTAATCAAACCTATACTTGTCTTAATTTATCTTTATGCCCTTTAGTGATAAATGACTAAGGATAACACGAATAACATAGTTATTCATAAACATTATATTAATATAAAATGCTAGTAATATTAATGTAGAGAAAACCATTCTATAAATGAAAATACAATCACTACATTGAGGTCCAAATATATGGCCTAGGGCATAACCACTAACAATTTCCCACTTGCACTAGGCCCAATCATACATGTATCTAATACCCATTGACCTAGTATGTCCATCATGTTTGGCTTGTGTGAGAGCCTTAGTAAGTGGATCAGTAATGTTGTCATTTGTTGGTACTCTGCATATCTTGACGTCTCCTTTCTCACTAATTTCTCGAATGAGATGAAAATGTCTGAGAATATGTTTAAATTTCTAATGGGATCTGGCCTCTTTTGCGTGTGCAATAGCACCATTATTGTCACAGTAAAGATCCACATGATTTGTGATACTTTGAACTACTCCCAGTTCAATAATGAATTTCTTTATTCGTACTACTTCTTTAGTTGCATCTAATGCTGATATATACTCAGCTTCTATTGTAGAATAAGCGATAGTACTTTGTTTAGAAATTTTCCAGCTCACAGCACCTCTATTTAACACAATCACATATCTTAATTGTGATCTATAGACATCTTTGTTCAATTAGAAGCTTGCATTGGTGTAACCATTTACTACTAACTCATCTTCCAATCCCCCATACATTAAGAATGCATCCTTAGTTCTTTTCAAGTACTTAAGAATGTTCTTAACATCTATCTAGTGACTTTCACTGGGATCTGACTGGTATCTGCTCATCATAATCAAGACATGGTCGAGTACAAAGCATGGCATGTCATGGCCGGATTTGTACCCTAAAAGAATTAACTTAAATTGGCATGTGTGTGTGTATCGAATATGAGTTTTAGACTAGATTGAAATGAAGGCAGGACTTAATTGAAAGAAAGAAGAATAGTTGAGGGATTTAATGGTAATTATTTATGGTTGTAATAAGCATGAGTTAAAGGCTGATTAATAAGTTCAATGGAGGGTTAATTAAGAATAAAATAATGTAAGGAATTGGTTAAAAGAGGCAGGTTTTGGTAGTGGATTCCGTGTGGCTTTGTGAGTGAGTGCCACCTCCACCTTTGCATGCAAAAGTGAGCTAAGGGAAGGGAAGAGCTTCATTTGTGTAATCCAGTCATTTTTCTGTGTTCTTCTCTTTTCTTTCTTGCTTGAGAGTGAGTTTTAGAGAGGCCTTAAGAAGTGTAATCATATAGATGATAAGTTGCTCAAGAATTAAGGGTTAAACCTAAGAGGTAAGTGATTAAGTGCATAGTGTTTTCATCTTCTACTCTTCTTTTTGATTTGATTTGGTATTGGGTGAGTATTGATGGATTGTGTTCAATCCTGGAATTTGAATTGGTTTTGCTAGCTGAAGAAGTGAAGAGAGATAAGGGAAAGCAATAATTGGGGAAACGAGCGTCCGTCGAGACTAGGAGCTAAGGCGATAAGGTTTGGGAACAAAGCTTAATTGTGTAATTGTGTGATTTGTGTTGGTTGAATAGAGATTTGAGTTGAATTGTATGTGTATGCAAAATTGAAGTTTCAGCATGAATTATGTGATGCTAGATTATGTGATTGTAGTAGTAATATGCTTGGTGATAAAGTGCTTGAGAATGATTATGATTTGTGCTATTATTGAATGTCAAAACAAGAAGGGAAGACAGGTATGTGCTAATTGACTATGTGGTTGATGTTTATGGGTTGATTGCCAAAAGTGAGAGTGAGATTTGAAGCCTTAATGAGGAGGAAGAAATGGACTGAAAAACATAACTATGTTATGGTGTTTTTGCATAGGTCACGGTGACAATTAAATTGATTGTGACCGTGAGATATGCTTGAGTCCAATTCTGCCTACTGGATTTTTGTATGTCTCGGTGACAATGAAATTTATTGTGACCGTGAGGTATTTAAGAGAGCATTCTATTTTGCAAAGTGAGAATATGTCACGGTGACAATGGAGTTCGTTGTGACCGTGACATACCCTCAAGTTGCATTCTGCCGAGAATTAGGAACATGTCACGGTGACAATGGAATTGATTGTGACCGTGACCTGCCCCCAGTTCGCATTCTATTTTGAACTTCAACATGTCACGGTGATAATGAAATTCATTGTGACCGTGACCTACCCTGTTTTGGCAATATAGCCCTAATGTGTTCAGACTTTTTAATGGTAAGTTTTCAAGCTGAAATGAAGGACATTATGAGTAAGTGTTAAGTGTGTACAATTGCGTACTATGTGATAAAACTTGAATACAAACAAATATGTAGTTATGAACTATGAAGAATGAATTTGGAAGCATATTGAATATGCCAGTGAATGTGTTATGAGCTATTAACATGTGAGATGTGAAAAGAGACCAGTGTGAACTGAATAATATGGTTAACAACTTAAGCCTGCGAGTCAAGTAGTGAATAGTTAGGCATGCCTATAGGGTCAAGTGCTGCAGCCCTATGCGTATAATGTGTCTGATTCCATGGGAATCACAATGCGAAAATAATGTGAATAATCCTTGCTGGATTATATTATAAGTGGAATGATATTTTGGTACCTGAGGGTACCCATGAGTATGTGTAATCTCGATGAGATTCTAGTACCTGAGTGGTACCAATGCGATACCCATTATCCGCGTCATTGAATTGCAGGCTAACTGATTAATCAAATAATAAAAGGAAGTGACTGTAATATAATAAAGCATGTGATGTGGATATGTGAATAAGTGAATGATGCTTATGACTGAATATAGTAACGAACATTATTATGCTTGAAATGGTAATAATTGTTCTGGCATGACTTCTAGCATGTAATGTATGGTGTTTCTGATGTGTGATAAATTATTTGCTATATATATGAGTTCCCCACTAAGCGTTATCGCTTAGCATGGATTTACTCTAATCCGTGCAGGTACGGACCAGAGGTGATCGAAGGACGTCCCCGCATTTTGTACGGTCAACAGTAGGAAGTAGAAAGTGTAGGTTTTGGGTTTGATATTTTGGCATTGCTGTATAAGCTTTTGTGCAACCAAATGTGTAACGGATATGTAAAGGCATGTAATAATCTAACAACTATGAATGTTACCCCTCATATGTATGCATGTTCTATGAGTGGAAGTGGTGTATGACTAAGATAGTTGGCATGTGATGCATGAGTTAAGATCATATGTGATGAAATTTTATTATTCAGGATAAGCATGTGTTTTATTGTGTGTGTGCGGCCTTCTCTAACTAAGATTAGCTGAGCTAGTCTGACGTTAAGGGATTGGGCGTCACAAGTTGTGGTATCAGATCCCAGGTTGAGTCTTTTCTGGGAATTGGGTAGATAAGATGTGTGTAGTTTGTTGACCTAATGCGGAAGTCCTTGTTTAATCTGTGTAGTAACGATGGATTCTGGAAGGCATACCGGAGAAGAATCTGCCGAAAGTGTGAATCCTCGTGAAGCTGAGGTGACGGGGTCTGGACTATCTAGATCGGTTGGTTTCGGGAATGAGATACCGTTTGGACCTATGGAAGCTATGATGAAAATGACACAAGATATGGCGAGAGTGATGGAACGTATGTTGGCGCCTAGAGCCTCAATAGAATCTTTGAGAAAGCATGGTTTGGAGGAATTCCATGGAACAAGGTTAGATGAGTCAGAAAAAGCAGAGTACTGGATTGAGAAGGTGGAAAGGATTCTTAAGGAGATACGGTGTCCTCCTGACCAGTGGGTTGAATGTGTGGAGTCATTACTCCAAGGCTCTGCATATGATTGGTGGAAGCTGGTCCTGCAGAATCCGATGCTTCCTGAACCACTAAACTGGGAGTTCTTTGAAAAGGAGTTCAAGAACAAGTATATTACTAAGGCACATCGAGAGGCAAAATGGAAGAAGTTTCTGAGTTTGAGACAGATAACCATGACGGTGGCGGAGTATGAAGCGGAATTTTGTCGTCTAAGCAAGTATGTGCCAAAAGGTGTTTTGACCGATGTGTACGATGTCAACAATTTGAGGAAGGGTTGATTGAGGAAATTAAAGCATTGCTGATTTCTCTAACAATAGAGCAGAATGTAAGTTATTATCGAATTGTTCAAGCAGCTTTGAGAGCGGAAAGGACTTTGGTAGCTCAAAGAGAATGGAGACAAAGGAAGAATGCAAGTAGAGGTGGTTCCCAGGCGGGGAAAAGATCAAGAGATTCTCATGTGGCACCACCAGCGGAATCAGGATTCAGTTCTGCAGTGAGAGGTAAGAAGCGTGGCGCTCCCTCAGCATCTGGTTCGGGAAGAGGAACATCTGATAACAGAAGTGAGGTTCATGAGTGTCCTCATTGTGGTAAGAGGCATAGAGGAGAATGCTGGAGAGTGACGGGTGCTTGTTTTAGATGTGGAAGCACTAAGCATTTCCTTGCTAATTGCCCGAATGCTTATGAGATGTCAGGAAATCAACAAGAGCAGAGTAGGGGTGGTTCAAATTTGCCTTCTGCTAATAGAGGAAGAGGAAGAGGATGTGGCAGAGGTAGCCAGTCCAGGGGTGCAGTTGATTCTGAGATTGTGGATAGGCCTGATGCGGCACCAGTGCGGACTTATGCTTTGAGGGCACGAGAGGATCAGGATGCGCCTGAGGTGATAGCAGGTACTATTCTACTCTGTGGTGTGGAAATGTTTGCACTTATTGATCCTGGCTCAACTCATTCTTATGTGTGTGATAAAAAGATATGTGAAAAGATGCCTAAAGTTGAATGTTTAAAATATGATATATGTGTGTCTAGCCCTTTGGGAGGTAACATTAATGTGAATAGAGTGTATAAAAACTGTGCATTAGAAGTTCATGGTAGTGTGTTTCCAGCGGATTTGATTAAACTACCGTTTGATGAGTTTGATTTGATTTTGGGTATGGATTGGTTAACCAAATATGATGCGGATGTTAAGTGTAAGATGAAGATGGTTATACTCTATGATGATAAGGGGAACAGAGAAACAGTGAGAGGTGTGTGCACTAATCCTCTTGTAAATGTGATATCTGCTATGCAAGCTTGCCGGTGTATGAGAAAAGGATGTGAAGGTTATCTAGCTTTGGTGATAGACAGTAAGAGAGAACATGTGAAGATACAAGAGATACCGATAGTCAGAGAGTTTCCTGACATGTTTCCTGAAGAATTGAGCGGTGTACCACCGATAAGAGAGGTTGAGATATCGATCGATGTGGAGCCAGGAACAATACCTGTATCTAAGGCACCATACAGAATGGCTCCAACTGAATTGAAGGAATTGAAAGAACAGCTGTAAGAATTGCTGAATAGGGGTTTTATTAGACCTAGTGTTTCTCCTTGGGGAGCACCAGTGTTATTTGTTAAAAAGAAAGATGGTACAATGAGAATGTGCATTGATTATTGACAGTTGAATAAAGTGACAGTAAAGAATCGATACCCTTTACCTCGAATTGAAGACTTGTTTGATTAGTTAAGAGGAGCCGGTGTATTTTCAAAAATTGATTTGCGTTCGGGGTATTATCAGTTGCAAGTGAAGAAAGAAGATATACCTAAGACTGCATTTAGAACTCTGTACGGGCATTATGAGTTCCTAGTGATGCCATTCGGGTTAACCAATGCGCCATCTACATTTATGGATTTAATGAATCGGGTATTCAGACCGTATCTGGATCAATTTGTGGTAGTATTCATAGACGATATTCTGGTTTATTCAAGGGATGAGAAGGAGCACGAGCAGCATTTGAGAATTGTGCTCCAGACCCTGCGGGAGCATCAGTTGTATGCCAAACTAAGTAAGTGTGAGTTCTGGCTCAAAGAGGTGTCATTTCTGGGTCATGTGATTTCATCTGAAGGGATTAAAGTAGATCCAACTAAGATAGAAGCAATTGTGAATTGGAAACCGCCTAAGAATGTGCTGGAGATTCGTAGTTTCTTAGGGTTGGCTGGATATTACAGAAGGTTTGTGAAAGGATTTTCAGTAATAGCTTCACCGTTGACAAGATTGCTACGAAAAGGAGTGAAATATGAGTGGTCTGAAAGATGTCAAGCGAGTTTCGATCAGTTAAGGAAGATGTTAGTAGAAGCACCGATTCTTATGCAGCCTATGACGGGTAAAGAGTATGTGTTGTACACCGATGCTTCAGGTGTCGGGTTGGGTTATGTATTGATGCAAGAGGGGAAGGTGATAGCATATGCGTCAAGGCAACTGAAACCGCACGAACAAAATTATCCGACTGATGATTTGGAATTGGCAGCAGTAGTGTTTGCTTTAAAGATTTGGCGACATTACTTGTATGGTGAGAAGTGTAGAATTTACACCGATCACAAGAGTTTGAAATATCTGCTTACACAGAAGGAATTGAATCTGAGACAACGTAGATGGCTCGAGTTGTTTAAGGATTATGATTGTATTGTGGATTATCACTCGGGAAAAGCTAATGTAGTGGCGGATGCTTTGAGCAGGAAATCAATTTCAGCATTATAGTTAACGCGGATTAAGTGGAGGTTTTCTGCAGACGGAGCTTTATTGGCACAGTTGAAAGCAAGACCGGTCCTGAAAGACGAGTTAATGGTTGCTCAGAGAAATGATGCGAGGTTGCAACAAGTTTTGCAGTCAGTCAGTGATATGGATAAGACTGACTATTCAGTGAATGAAGATGGAGTACTGCTGTACAAGGATAGAATGTGTGTGGCAAATGATAAGGAATTAAAGAAGAGATTGATGCATGAGGCTCATAATACAATTTTCACTATGCATCCAGGTGGAAACAAGATGTATCAAGATATGAAACAGTTGTACTGGTGGCCTGGGATGAAGAAGGATGTAGTGGAATATGTGTGCAAGTGTCTTGTCTGTCAACAAGTTAAAGCGGAGCATCAAGTGCTTCAGGGGATGTTGCATCCACTCCCTATTCCACAATGGAAATGGGATAATATTACGATGGATTTTGTGTCTGGATTGCCTCTGACCTCAAGACAGCAGGATGCAGTATGGGTTATTGTGGGCAGATTTTCGAAATCGGCTCACTTTATACCAGTTCGGATGAATTATTCTATGGAAAAGTTGGCTGAATTGTATGTCAGAGAAATTGTCCGATTGCATGGGATACCCTTGTCTATTGTTTCTGATAGGGATCCCAGATTCACTTCTAAGTTTTGGAAGAGCTTACAAGCGGCTTTAGGTACGAAATTGAACTTCAGTACTGCTTTCCATCCGCAAACTGATGGACAATCGGAAAGAGTTATTCAGGTTTTGGAAGATTTGATGCGAGTATGTGTTTTAGACTTCTCTAAGAGTTGGGATAGGTATCTTCCACTTATGGAATTTGCTTATAACAACAGTTATCAGACCAGTATTGGTATGGCACCGTATAAAGTCTTGTACGGAAGGAAATGTCGTTCACCGGTTTGCTGGACCGAATTGAATGAAAGCAGAATCATTGGACCTGATCTAGTGAGGGATACAGAAGAGAAAGCTAAGATCATACAGCAAAGGTTGAAAGCAGCAATTGACAGACAGAAGTCGTATGCTGATTTGAAGAGAAGGGATATTGAGTTCAGTGTGGGCGATAAAGTGTTTCTGAAAGTATCTCCTTGGCGGAAGGTACTGAGGTTTGGCAAGAAAGGAAAATTGAGTCCAAGGTTTATTGGACCATATGAAGTTCTGGAAAGAGTGGGCTCTGTGGCATATCGCTTGGCATTGCCTCCGGCGTTAAGCAAGCTTCATGATGTGTTTCATGTGTCCATGTTGAGGAGGTATAGATCGGATGAATCTCATGTGTTAACTGTGCAAGAAGTGGAGGTTCAGCCAGACTTTACCTATGATGAGAAACCGAAAGCGATTTTAGCAAGAGAAGTGAGGCAACCTCGGAATAAGCAAATACCACTTGTAAAAGTACTATGGCAACATCATGGTATAGAAGAGGCAACTTGGGAACCCAAAGCGGGTATGCGAGAGCAACATCCACAGCTGTTTCATTCAGGTATGAATTTCGAGGACGAAATTCTCTAAGGAGGGGAGAGTTGTCATGGCCGGATTTGTACCCTAAAAGAATTAACTTAAATTGGCATGTGTGTGTATATCGAATGTGAGTTTTGGACTAGATTGAAATGAAGGCAGGACTTAATTGAAAGAAAGAAGAATAGTTGAGGGGTTTAATGGTAATTATATATGATTGTAATAAGCATGAGTTAAAGGCTGATTAATAAGTTCAATGGAGGGTTAATTAAGAATAAAATAATGTAAGGAATTGGTTAAAAGAGGCAGGTTTTGGTAGTGGATTCCGTGTGGCTTTGTGAGTGAGTGCCACCTCCACCTTTGCATGCAAAAGTGAGCTAAGGGAAGGGAAGAGCTTCATTTTTGTAATCCAGTCATTTTTCTGTGTTCTTCTCTTTTCTTTCTTGCGTGAGAGTGAGTTTTAGAGAGGCCTTAAGAAGTGTAATCATATAGATGATAAGTTGCTCAAGAATTAAGGATTAAACCTAAGAGGTAAGTGATTAAGTGCATAGTGTTTTCATCTTCTACTCTTCTTTTTGATTTGATTTGGTATTGGGTGAGTATTGATGGATTGTATTCAATCCTGGAATTTGAATTGGTTTTGCTAGCTGAAGAACTGAAGAGAGATAAGGGAAAAGCAGTAATTGGGGACACGAGCGTCCGTCGAGACTAGGAGCTAAGGCGATAAGGTTTGGGAACAAACCTTAATTGTGTAATTGTGTGATTTGTGTTGGTTGAACAGAGATTTGAGTTGAATTGTATGTGTACGCAAAATTGAAGTTTGAGCATGAATTATGTGATGCTAGATTATGTGATTGTAGTAGTAATATGCTTGGTGATAAAGTGCTTGAGAATGATTATGATTTGTGCTATTATTGAATGTCAAAACAAGAAGGGAAGATAGGTATGTGCTAATTGACTATGTGGTTGATGTTTATGGGTTGATTGCCAAAAGTGAGAGTGAGATTTGAAGCCTTAATGAGAAGGAAGAAATGGACTGAAAAACATAACTATGTTATGGTGTTTTTGCATAGGTCACGGTGACAATTAAATTGATTGTGACCGTGAGATATGCTTGAGTCCAATTCTGCCTACTGGATTTTTGTATGTCACGGTGACAAGGAAATTCATTGTGACCGTGAGGTACTTAAAAGAGCATTCTGTTTTGCAAAGTGAGAATATGTCATGGTGACAATGGAGTTCGTTGTGACCGTGACATACCCTCAAGTTGCATTCTGCCGAGAATTGGGAACATGTCACGGTGACAATGGAATTGATTGTGTCACACCCCATTAGTGGCCTAATTGGAATTAGCGATTTTAATTGGGCAATTAAGGGTAATTGAGTAATTTACAAGAGGAAAGAGATTTAATTGCTGGAATTGGATGTAATTAGAGTGCAGATTTTATTCTAGTGAGTATAAAGGAATTAAGAGGGACCTATTTGAAGATTTGAAAAAGAACTGTTAGTAATCTGTTAAAAGGGAATAAGTGGATTTGAGGAATCGTGCATGTGTGCCAAGTGGAGAGTGAGTGTGTGTGTACGTGGGTGGGAGAAAAGAAAGGGGCTGAATGTTGTTAGTTTCTGGAAACTAAACACATGAGGTTTTCTCTCTTTTGCTCTCTCTCACGTTAGCCATCTTTTCCCTCTCCATTTTCTGCTCTTTTTCTCACTTGCATGTGTGTATTCATCTGTTTTGAGAGCTTTGGTTTTGAGCTTTGAAGCTTCAGAAGGTAAGTGGCTCTTGGTTTTCGAGTGGTTCTTCTTCTTTTCTTAAGGTTTATAGAGATTTTGTTCTTGGGTTTTAATTGTGGTTTTATCTGTTTGCAAGCATCTGAGGATAAAAGAAAAGAGAAGGGAAAAGGGAAGATTGTGGATTGAAGAGTTCAGTGGAAGTTTTTGGACTTCAGTAACAGGTTTGGGAGAGTCTGTCATTTTCTCGTTTTGGATCCTGATTGCCATTATTGTATGTCTGTCATTTATGTGTAATTGGTTATCAAAATGTATGAGAAATATGATGTGTATGCATGATTACAGTAGAAAAGAAATAACATGAACATGCAATGAGATGAATAAGTATGAGTTTGAATAAGGATTTCCTGGAAAGTTAATGTTCTGCCATTGCTTCTGTGTTAGTTGTAAAAATGTGATACTGGTATTCTAATTGCTGTAATTGTGCTCAGAAGACTTAAAGGTATGTGTTAGCATGATTTTTTTTATGAGAAATGATTTTAGACAAAATGGGGTTTGGAGTTTAGGTTGTACTCTGTTTTCTGGATCTTCTGGTTTTTCACGTTTTTCTGGGAATTCTGGAAAGTTGGTTTGGAGAAGATGAAGGAATGTGAGAGGAAGATCACGTGACGTGATGGAGCATCACGCCGTGACCTCCCTCTTTGGGAAGTCACGTGGCGTGATGAAGCATCACGCCGTGACCTTCCTTCCTGTGGGAAGTCGCGACGTGATGGAGCATCACGCCTCGCGACCTCTCGCTGGTTCTCCTGGAACGAGATCTCGTGATCTCCCCTCCCCTCTCAGGCGTCACGAGACGTGACTGGTGGTCACGCCGTGACCGCCTGCTCTTCTGCCTGGCGCTCGCGTGAAGCTGCGTCACGAGACACCACTGCCTGGGTGTCTCGTGACCAGCCTTCCCTGCTGCCTTGTTTTCTAAAAACATGATTTTAACTTCTGATTTCAAGGGTTTTTGCATTACATGACAAAAGTTTGGGTTTAAAATCTGAATTGTAATTAATAATTGTTTAATATTGAGTTGTATACTTAATTAAATAATTAATGTACATAATTTACTAGTTTATATTTTACATGAACATAAATTAACTTAAATGCGAATTATTTATACTTCTGCCTCTAGTAATTGATACTGGATGTATTTAAATGTTTCGGAATTTGATTTAGACACATGTACACGTGAAATATGTATTTGCATTTAGTGTATTTAATACTGAAATTGGTGTTTGAACTGTTGAGTTGAGTTTTAAGCCTGAATAGTCATAGTAGTGGATAAGTAAGCGCTTACTTAGGTCAGTGTGTGTGTGCAGCTGCTATATGATAAAACACTATACGTGGGTCCGTTTGGATCCTTGTTTCGATCCTGTATGGGTCTATATGGATTTAATGCGAGACTTCGGTCTCTATATGAAAAGTACATGTTTGAGACTCATGTCTCTATATGCTTGGGATACTGTGTCCTATCAGTATCCAATTGACCGCATCCACTTCTAGAGAGTATTTTTAGACTAATCAGGCTATATGTTTAAATGTGTTGCATATGTTGAAATGCATTATTGACATGATTACATGTATATGATGTATATGAATTCTTGCATAGCTTTATATGCACCTCGAATCGGTATACTTAGAATGATAAGAATTATAGATTGAATACTTGATTGCTTGTTCTTTATATATATTCATGCATGTCAAGTAAGAAATTTAGAGACATGTTTACATGTGATTTGATGCCTTTGCTTTTGAATCATTAGTTTATTATTGTATAAATATTGTATATGTGTATTATATGTCTGTTTTGTTTCTCCCCACTAAGCGTTATCGCTTAGCACGGGCTCTTTTCCCGTGCAGGTGGCGAGTTTAGCTTGGAGTCAGATATCTGCAGGTCGGCCACTAGGAGTCTTTTGATGAAGTTATTTTTGAAGTCTTCCGCTGTAAATTTTTGTATATGGCTTGTGTATAGCAAAGTAAATCTTTTGTATAGGAACAAATATTATTTTTGTATATGTATTTGCTTACAAGCCTCTTTTTGTAAAACGATATTGATATATGTTACATGTAAACAGGTTTTATTATTAAATGATTAAAAGTTTCTTTATATTTCATTTGGTTTTTGTTTATATATGTATATTTGAATTTGTATATGTGTTCGCCCGCGTGGCACTCCGGTATCCTTCCAACGGGGATGGCGGGGTGTTACAGCTTGGTATCAGAGCCCAGGTTTGGTGGTTCTGGGTTATGTTGTGATTGTTTGAGTGTAGAGTCGAGTCTATGCATGAGAGTCAGTTTTGTATAGTGGCCTAATGCAGATGTCTTGTGTTTTGTAGTGTTTATATGGAGTCGGATCCAAGTGAGTATATGGGCGACACAATGGACAGTGTCTATATGGGTCGTAGAGATAGTCCGATCAGAGGAGGTGATCCAGTGAGACAGGATAGGCCTGCACAGGAACCTGTACCAGCTGTGGGTGCAAATAGAGGAGTTGGTTTTGATCCAGCATTAGTGCAAGGGTTATTGCAAGTGGTTGATAGGTTGACTGCTCCTAAGGCTCCAATTGAATTGTTAAGAAAAAGAGGAGCAGAAGACTTTCATGGGACTGCCTTAGATGAATCGGATGTGGCTGAGTTTTGGCTCAAGAGAGTAGGTCGAATTCTGCAAGAGATTAGATGTCCCGCAGATCAGAGAGCTTCATGCGCTATATCGTTGCTTCAGGGACCAGCCTATGATTGGTGGGAGCTTGTGATGAGGAATCCTCAGAGGCCAGCTGAGTTGACATGGGAGTATTTCAAGCAAGAATTTGAGCAAAAGTATATAACGAAGGCATATCAAGAAGCAAAGTGGAGAGAGTTCATCAGTTTGAAGCAGCGGGGTATGACAGTGAGTGAGTATGACAAGGAATTCAATAGGCTGAGTAAGTATGTGCCCGAGCAGTTGTTGACTGGCGAGTTCAGATGTAGACATTTTCTTGAGGGACTTCGTGAGGTGTACCGAGGTCCTTTGTCTGCAATGGTAGTCTTGCAACCAGTGGGATATTATCAGCTTGTGGCTGCAGCAATGAAGTTAGAGGAATCTGAGGAAATTAAACAGAAGATGGCACAGAAGAGGAGAGCACCAGAAGGGGGAATTGCGAGTACGAAGAAGTCCAAGGGTGCTCCAGTTGAGCAAGGAAATAGAGGGTCTATTCAGGTACCTTCAGAAGTTGGAAGTGTGGCCCCGCATGCTAGCAAGGGAAACCGAGCACCAGAGTGTGAGCATTGTCATAGGTACCATTGGGGTACGTGTCGTAAGATTACCGGGGCATGTTTCAAGTGCGGAAGTATGGAGCATCGTTTTGCATTTTGCCCTGATCGACAAGCGGACCAGAATCAGCAAGAGAGTAAAAGATCTAATGTCATCCAAAGCAATCGTGAAGGAAGTAGACATCCGAGAGCACCATCTGAGACGGTGCAACGACCGGGTGCTACAGAGGATCATACTAGGCATCGGGCATATGCTATGACTGCTGAGAATGTGATTGTTGCTGCAGGACCTTCGGGTAAGTGTTTATATGTTAAGTTTTGTTTCATTTCGGTTTTGGTATTTGAGATGTGTTTGGACAAGCAAGGAAATTTCGAGGACGAAATTTTCTTAAGGGGGAGAGAGTTGTCACACCCCATTAGTGGCCTAATTGGAATTAGCGATTTTAATTGGGCAATTAAGGGTAATTGAGTAATTTACAAGAGGAAAGAGATTTAATTGCTGGAATTGGATGTAATTAGAGTGCAAATTTTATTCTAGTGAGTATAAAGGAATTAAGAGGGACCTATTTGAAGATTTGAAAAAGAACTGTTAGTAATCTGTTAAAAGGGAATAAGTGGATTTGAGGAATCGTGCATGTGTGTGTACGTGGGTGGGAGAAAAGAAAGGGGCTGAATGTTGTTAGTTTCTGGAAACTAAACACATGAGGTTTTCTCTCTTTTGCTCTCTCTCACGTTAGCCATCTTTTCCCTCTCCATTTTCTGCTCTTTTTCTCACTTGCATGTGTGTATTCATCTGTTTTGAGAGCTTTGGTTTTGAGCTTTGAAGCTTCAGAAGGTAAGTGGCTCTTGGTTTTTGAGTGGTTCTTCTTCTTTTCTTAAGGTTTATAGAGATTCTGTTCTTGGGTTTTAATTGTGGTTTTATCTGTTTGTAAGCATCTGAGGATAAAAGAAAAGAGAAGGGAAAAGGGAAGATTGTGGATTGAAGAGTTCAGTGGAAGTTTTTGGACTTCAGTAACAGGTTTGGGAGAGTCTGTCATTTTCTCGTTTTGGATCCTGATTGCCATTATTGTATGTCTGTCATTTATGTGTAATTGGTTATCAAAATGTATGAGAAATATGATGTGTATGCATGATTACAGTAGAAAAGAAATAACATGAACATGCAATGAGATGAATATGTATGAGTTTGAATAAGGATTTCCTGGAAAGTTAATGTTCTGCCATTGCTTCTGTGTTAGTTGTAAAAATGTGATACTGGTATTCTAATTGCTGTAATTGTGCTCAGAAGACTTAAAGGTATGTGTTAGCATGATTTTTGTATGAGAAATGATTTTAGACAAAATGGGGTTTGGAGTTTAGGTTGTACTCTGTTTTCTGGATCTTCTGGTTTTTCACGTTTTTCTGGGAATTCTGGAAAGTTGGTTTGGAGAAGATGAAGGAATGTGAGAGGAAGATCACGTGACGTGATGGAGCATCACGCCGTGACCTCCCTCTTTGGGAAGTCACGTGGCGTGATGAAGCATCACGCCGTGACCTTCCTTCCTGTGGGAAGTCGCGACGTGATGGAGCATCACGCCTCGCGACCTCTCGCTGGTTCTCCTGGAACGAGATCTCGTGATCTCCCCTCCCCTCTCAGGCGTCACGAGACGTGACTGGTGGTCACGCCATGACCGCCTGCTCTTCTGCCTGGCACTCGCGTGAAGCTGCGTCACGAGACAACACTGCCTGGGTGTCTCGTGACCAGCCTTCCCTGCTGCCTTGTTTTCTAAAAACATGATTTTAACTTCTGATTTCAAGGGTTTTTGCATTACATGACAAAAGTTTGGGTATAAAATCTGAATTGTAATTAATAATTGTTTAATATTGAGTTGTATACTTAATTAAATAATTAATGTACATAATTTACTAGTTTATATTTTACATGAACATAAATTAACTTAAATGCGAATTATTTATACTTCTGCCTCTAGTAATATATACTGGATGTATTTAAATGTTTCGGAATTTGATTTAGACACATGTACACTTGAAATATGTATTTGCATTTAGTGTATTTAATACTGAAATTGGTGTTTGAGCTGTTGAGTTGAGTTTTAAGCCTGAATAGTCATAGTAGTGGATAAGTAAGCGCTTATTTAGGTCAGTGTTTGTGTGCAGCTGCTATATGATAAAACACTATACGTGGGTCCGTTTGGATCCTTGTTTCGATCCTGTATGGGTCTATATGGATTTAATGCGAGACTTCGGTCTCTATATGAAAAGTACATGTTTGAGACTCATGTCTCTATATGCTTGGGATACTGTGTCCTATCAGTATCCAATTGACCGCATCTACTTTTAGAGAGTATTTTTAGACTAATCAGGCTATATGTTTAAATGTGTTGCATATGTTGAAATGCATTATTGACATGATTACATGTATATGATGTATATGAATTCTTGCATAGCTTTATATGCACCTCGAATCGGTATACTTAGAATGATAAGAATTATAGATTGAATACTTGATTGCTTGTTCTGTATATATATTCATGCATGTCAAGTAAGAAATTTAGAGACATGTTTACATGTGATTTGATGCCTTTGCTTTTGAATCATTAGTTTATTATTGTATAAATATTGTATATGTGTATTGTATGTCTGTTTTGTTTCTCCCCACTAAGCGTTATCGCTTAGCACGGGCTCTTTTCCCGTGCAGGTGGCGAGTTTAGCTTGGAGTCAGATATCTGCAGGTCGGCCACTAGGAGTCTTTTGATGAAGTTATTTTTGAAGTCTTCCGCTGTAAATTTTTGTATATGGCTTGTGTATAGCAAAGTAAATCTTTTGTATAGGAACAAATATTATTTTTGTATATGTATTTGCTTACAAGCCTCTTTTTGTAAAACGATATTGATATATGTTACATGTAAACAGGTTTTATTATTAAATGATTAAAAGTTTCTTTATATTTCATTTGGTTTTTGTTTATATATGTATATTTGAATTTGTATATGTGTTTGCCCGCGTGGCACTCCGGTATCCTTCCAACGGGGATGGCGGGGTGTTACAGATTGTGACCGTGACCTGCCCCCAGTTCGCATTCTGTTTTGAACTTCAACATGTCACGGTGACAATGAAATTCATTGTGACCGTGACCTACCCTGTTTTGGCAATATAGCCCTAATGTGTTCATACTTTTTAATGGTAAGTTTTCAAGCTAAAATGAAGGACATTATGAGTAAGTGTTAAGTGTGTACAATTGCGTACTATGTGATAAAACTTGAATGCAAACAAATATGTAGTTATGAACTATGAAGAATGAATTTGGAAGCATATTGAATATGCCAGTGAATGTGTTATGAGCTATTAACATGTGAGATGTGAAAAGCGACCAGTATGAACTGAATAATATGGTTAACAACTTAAGCCTGCGAGTCAAGTAGTGGATAGTTAGGCATGCCTATAGGGTCAAGTGCTGCAGCCCCGTGCGTATAATGTGTCTGATTCCATGGGAATCACAATGCGAAAATAATGTGAATAATCCTTGCTGGATTATATTATAAGTGGAATGATATTTTGGTACCTGAGGGTACCCATGCGTAAGTGTAATCTCAATGAGATTCTAGTACCTGAGTGGTACCAATGCGATACCCGTTATCCGCATCATTGAATTGCAGGCTAACTGATTAATCAAATAATAAAGGGAAGTGACTGTAATATAATAAAGCATGTGATGTGGATATGTGAATAAGTGAATGATGCTTATGACTGAATATAGTAACGAACATTATTATGCTTGAAATGGTATACGCTATGATAATAATTGTTCTGGCATGACTTTTAGCATGTAATGTATGGTGTTTCTGATGTGTGATAAATTATTTGCTATATATATGAGTTCCCCACTAAGCGTTATCGCTTAGCATGGATTTACTCTAATCCGTGCAGGTAAGGAACAGAGGTGATCGAAGGACATCCCCACATTTTGTACGGTCAACAGTAGGAAGTAGAAAGTGTAGGTTTTGGGTTTGATATTTTGGGATTGCTGTATAAGCTTTTTTGCAACCAAATGTGTAACGGATATGTAAAGGCATGTAATAATCTAATAACTATGAATGTTGCCCCTCATATGTATGCATGTTCTATGAGTGGAAGTGGTGTATGAACTATGACAGTTGGCATGTGATGCATGAGTTAAGATCGTATGTGATGAAATTTTATTATTCAGGATAAGCATGTGTTTTATTGTGTGTGTGCGGCCTTCTCTAACGAAGATTAGCTGAGCTAGTCTGACGTTAAGGGATTGGGCGTCACATGGCATACATGATTGATCCTATAGCCAAAGCATAAGGAATCATACCTATGCGATCTCGCTCATCAAATGTCATGGGACATTGAGTCTTGCTAAGTGAAATGCCATGAGACATTAGCAAAAATCCTCTTTTGGAATTTTGCATGCCGAACCTATTTAGCACCTTATTTATGTAAGTGCTTTGACTCAGACCAATTATCCTTCTAGATCTATCCCTATAGATCTTAATCCCAAGGATATAAGCAGCTTCGCCTAAATATTTCATTGAGAAAGACTTCCCTAACCATTCTTCGGTCTTTTGCATGGTAGGGATATCATTCCCAATGAGTAATATGTCATCAACATATAAGACAAGAAACATAATTGCGCTCCTACTAACATTTTTGTATACACAAGGTTTATCTGTATTCTTGATGAATCCAAACTCTTTGATTGTTTCATCAAAACGAAGATTCCAACTTCGATAAGCTTGCTTCAATCCATAAATGGATCTTTGTAGCTTGGAAACCTTTTTAGAATTCTCAGGATGGACAAAACCTTCAGGTTCTGTCATATACACATCCTCAACTAAGTTTCCATTAAGAAATACTATTTTGACATCCATCTGCCATATTTCATAGTCATAATATGTAGCAATGGCAATAAGAATCCTTATTGACTTAAGTATCGCAACTGGTGAAAAAGTCTCATGATAGTCAATACCATAAGTTTGTTTGAAGCCTTTTGCAAACAAGTCTTGCTTTAAAGGTATGGACTTTGCCATCCATATCAGATTTTTTTTTTAAACCCATTTGTACCCAATGGTCTTAATTCCTTTATGTGGATCAATCAAGTCCCAAACTTGATTATCATACATGGATTGCATCTCAGATTTCATGGCTTCTAGCCATTTCTCAAATTTTGGACCTAACATAGAATCTTGATAAGTAGTAGGCCATTTTGAACCACGAGCATTACTTAATGACTATCTGTCACAAGAAATCCATATCTCTCGGGCTCATGTCGTATCCTATTAGATCTATATGGCACTTGTGTAACAATTACAGGTTCCACAACTGTTTGTGGAACTTGTTAAGTTTCCATCGATCGTTCTATGTTATCTTGTGGTTCTTGAACTTCTTCGAGTTGTATTTTGCTCGCACTGGTCCTTTTAGAAATAAATTTTGTAATGGCCCAAATACTAGCTTAGCAGTATTCAGTGAAATCTATAGAGTCTGAAATGTGATTCTAGTATAGAGGGATGGCTTGGGCACCTTTAACTATAGTAGAGTTAAAAAGTTAAGTGTGCTCGAGGTATAGCAATCTCGGGATGGGTGACCTCGAGGTAGCTATATAGCTGGAATTGATAGCAGTTATTGGAAAATTTTTATTTAATAATATTGATCTATGGACTATCAGGAGTTTAGTGGTAAAATTTAGAGTTAAAATGAGGTCATTTGTGTCTCCGAAAATTAAGCTGAAGTTTGCCTCTTGTTCGGTTCAATTGAACTAGGGTTTGACAAAACTTTGACTTAATTTTTAAAAATAGCAAATGAGTTCTAAGTGGTGTATTGTGGGTTGTGCAAAGGCTTAAAATAATTTTTAGGAGTTTTTTACAGTATTAAATTAGTAAATTACGGCAGAACCGAATAGTATTGAATCAGACCGATTTAAGTGAACTGGGCCCTAAATGGACTCTGATTGAGTTAAAATTATGTAGGGATGCTATTTTGCATATTATAAGAATGATGGAATTAGTTGGGAGTGAAAATAAGTTGAGGAACATATAAATACCATTGAACAGTAGAATTTAGCCTAATAACTGAAATTTTGGTTCAAATCGGTTGGACCACTTTGGTTGGACCGGTTTTGTTCAAATTCAGCCTATATAAACCCCTCAAGACTAGATTTATCTAGAAAAATCCCTAGAGAAATCGCCTCACTTCTCCTCCCTTTGGCCGAATTGATTCTTCTCCATTTTTCTTCATTTCTCTTCACATCTCTCCCCAAATCCAAGCTTCCTAATCAAAGTTCAGCCCCTCTATTTGATGGTAGAAGCCTCTAGACTTCATTTGAAGTGAAATAAGTGGAAGAAAGTAAGTGATGAAGGTTATGTGCTAAAAAAGAGGTAAGTGATTTAGGGTTCTATAATTTTATTTAAAGGTTCCAATATGTATTTTTGGATATGTAGATTATATTTATGTGATTATATTGCAAAAAGATAGAAATATTTTGAGTAGATCTTGATGAACATATCCGGTCGCCTTAGGTTTTTAAAGAGAAAGAAGTTGTTTCATGGGTTAAAGGGTATAGAAAGGAAGATTAAGGACTGGAGATCAAGGAAATAAGGTTAGTGGATACAATATCCTCCTTTTTCCATTGAAAAAACATGATTTTACGTTATGTCTAAACATAAAGTATGAAAAATATGCATGTATAATTGACTCTAACCTTATAGCCATGTTAGAGAAGGTTAATAATGATGTTTTGAATGCTTAGATTTAAAGGATAATACTTTGGGGGAGTGTTCATACTTGGGCCGAATTGTATACCTAGGTTTATTTCATGTATACTTGATTGTTATGGCTTATAAATGATGTTTAGATAATGTTTAACATGGTATCTAATTAAGGGAATGGTTAAGGAAAGAAAAAGTGAAGTTAATGTGCAAATAATGATTAGGCCGAATGGTATTTAACATGGTAATCATGTATGTTTTGTGATAAAATACTAAAATGATGTATATCTAAGTAATTTATCATGTAACATAGCTAAATAAGTGATTAATGTGAAAAGAATAAATTGTAGTGAATGAAAGTTAACTTGGTCGAATGATGATTATGTTTTAAATAATGTGTAATTTGATTATTTATAATGAAAAATTGCATAAAATGAATAAAAAATGAAAAATAAGTGTATATGAGTTTATTTGAAATTAATGAAGTGTAATTGTATATATTAAAGTGTGATATTATATTATGTTTGCCATGAAAGTGATAAAAATATGTGTACATTTAAGTGAGCTTATGGTATGAATGAAGTTTATATTGAATATTGAGTGAATTGGAATGGAACTAATGGAAAAAGAATGAACTAAAAGTGAAACTGTACTGTACTGATTAATATTTTGGATTTGTTCCATATTGTATCGTAAGTGAAAAGTGTATTGAATGATGGTTGTGCCTTGCCCTTAGTGATCTGGTAGTAAATCTAGTTCAGGATATATATGGCTAGCCATAGGGACATCAGTGTATGCCGCGGTAGCAAGTCATGGCGACTTGCAATTGTAGACCAATGACAGTCTACTTATAAGTGTCATAATGTAATGTAAAGAGTAAGTGTAGTGTCATTGGAGTGTAATTTGACCCCTAGTGGTCACTCCGACACTATCAAAGCGTAATTTGGCTCCCTAGTGGCCACTTCGATAGGTTAGGGCTATAGAGCATAGTCCCGCATATCCAGTCTAGTGATTCCTACTAGATGATACTAGGGGCAAATTTAATGAAATTGATTAAAAAGAGATTTATTATAATATGTGGTGAAAAAGTGTAAAAAGAAGATTAAATTTAAAGAAAATAAAAAGTTTAAGGATTAAAACGTAATTTACCGTGAAATGCTTGGTTAGTGGATTAATTGATAAATTATAAGTTAAGAAGTGATTAGATGTGGAAATTTAGTTAATTAATGGCATAATTGTAAATAAAAGTAAAAAAAGGACAATATTATATTTTGATAAAAAGCTTAGAGGCATTATGGTAAATGTGCAATTAAATTAATTAAAATAGTGATAAATAAGAAAATAAGTGAAAATGGGACTAAACAGAAAGCTTAGGGGTGAAACGGTAATTTTATACCTAATAGTTAAAAATGAAGTAAATTAGGTGAAAAGTGTAACTAAATCGATAATGGTGTAAGGAAATTGAAATATAAGGACTAAATGGTAATTTGGCATGAAAATGGTAAATTACGGACTAAAATGTAATTTGGTAGGTTATGCAATGATTAAGATGGAAAATAAGTGTAATTAAGGGTACTTTGGTAATTAAAAGAAAATCAAGGACATAATCGTAATTAACAAAAAAGATGAGGACTTAATCGAAATTTTTAAGTAGTAAGTCTAATTAAAGGAATAAAGTGTAATTAATTATTAATATAGGTATTAATGGCCTAATTGATAATTAGTGAATAAATAATCAAGGATTATAGAATATTGTTGCATAAATAATTATTATATGTATAATAGTTTTAATTGATTTATATATATGATGAATATGTATGTGTGTGTATCTTAACTACGTTTAAGATAATGATATAATTGTAAATAAGTGACAATGAAGGGCAAAAAGGGTAAATTAGTGGCATTATTGTAAATAAATGAAAGTAGGGACTTAAAATTGGCCATAATAAGGTTAGTGTTAGTGCTTAAATGTAAGTTGATAAGGAAATGGACTATTGAGTGAAATTTTGAGAATATAGAATTGGTTATATGTTTGTAACTTAAGAAATGATAATAGAAATTAATAAAACTAATAATGATAATGATAATGATAATGATAATGATAATAATAATAATAATAATAATAATAATAATAATAATAATAATAATAATAAAATGAAATAGAAGTGTAAATTTATAATTATGGTAAATATAGAGGACTAAATTGTAAATTATTTATAGTAAGATACTTAGAAAGGACTTTAGTGAATTAAATTATTAGTGCATGGTTATTGAATAAAAATTTAAAAAGAACTGATGAAATAAATTGTGTAACTTGTTGAATTAGAATATTAAAAGTGTTTAATTTAGTATAGTGAGAATAATAAATGTAAAGGTAATAGTAATAGATTGTAATGTGATTGCTAAGTTAATGTTAATATAAAAGAAAATAATGGACACATTATAATATTAATTATATAAATGAATGAAATTGAGAAGGAAATTGAGAATGAATTTACGTATTAATAATAAAACTACAAGAATAACATTAATATAAAATATGGATTAAGGTAATTGATAAGGTTATTGTTAAAATTAATATTATTATTAAGAGTATTGGTATACTTAATAGTGATACTGATAATAGAGTTGAAAATGTTAAAGTACATTGACAAAAAGGACAACAAAGGATATAAGAATGATAAATGACCAAAGTAAATAATTAATGTTCAAATAGTGTGATTACGGAAATACGCTTGTTTGTGCATGCATATAGTTATAGTTATGGAAAATTTAGGATATGTATCTACCACTAGACATTTTTAATACTCAGCGCGTAGAGTGTCACTACACGTAGATTTGAAGTGGCCAAAGATATAGTGACGACCTAAAGAAGTATTCGACAATAAGGATAGAAGGACTGACATGGCATGTATACGACCGCAGTAGATGAAAGTAATGACGCATGGTATAAGTATTTGAATTGTATGTTAGTGTACTGACAAGTTTGTATATATATGTTGTGATTGTTATTGTAGAAAAAAAAAATTCTACTGAATTTATTGAGTGCATTACAGTGTATTTCAGTGCAGTGTTGTGACATTCGATATCTGTACAACTTACGAGTGTAGGGTGTTACAAATTCCTTTTCTAGAAAGACACATTTCAGGCAACAAACACTTTGTTCTCAGAAGGATTTTAAAAGAAATATCCTTTAGTTTCCATAGGATATCCCACAAAAAGACATTTATCAGATTTTGGTGCTAATTTATCTGAGACTTATCGTTTGACATAAGACTCACAACCCTAAATCTTTAGAAAAGACAAACTAGGAGTTCTCCTTGTCCATATCTCTCATGGTGCCTTTTTAATAGCTTATATACTTTAGTTTCCTTAGGATATCCCATAAAAAAGCATTTATCAGATTTTGGTGATAATTTGTCCGAGACTTATTGTTTGACATAAACCTCACAGCCCTAAATCTTTAGAAAAGACAAATTAGGAGTTCTCCCAGTCCATATCTCATATGGTGCCTTTTCAATCACTTTGGATGGAACTCGGTACAAAATGAATGCTACTGTTTCTAATGCATAACCCCAAAAGGATAAAAAAAGATCTGGTTGACTCATCATAGATCAAACCATATCTAATAAAGTTCGATTCCTCCTTTTAATACACCATTCCATTGTGGCATTCCTAATGGTGTTAATTGTGAAACAATTCCACAATCTCTTAGATGATCATCAAACTCTTGGCTCAAATATTCACCACCTCGATCAGATCGAAGTGCCTTAATAGTTTTACCAAGCTGATTTTGTACTTCAGTTTGAAAGGTTCTGAACATTTCAAATAATTCATATTTATGTTTCATTGATAGACATAACCATATCTACAGAAATTATCAGTAAATGTAATGAAGTACTGAAATCCTCCCCTGGCATTTATGCTTAAAGGGCCATATACATCAAAATGTATAAGGCCTAATAAGTCAATAGCCCTCTCACTATGTCTAGTGAAAGAATCATTTGTCATCTTGCCTAATAAACAAGATTCGCAATTTTCAAATGATTCAAAATCGTATGATTACAAAAGTCTATCTTGATCGAGTTTAGATATGTGTTTCTCATTTATGTGACCAAGGCGATAATGCTATAAATACGTTGTATTTAAATCATTTGGTTGGGATTTTTTTTTAGTTGTGTTATAGATATCTTGATTATTGGATTTTTCTAAATTTAGGACATAAAGGACATTATATGATTCAGCAATACTTTAAAGCATATCATCATAATAAATGGAGCATCTTTTATTCTTAATAAGAAAATAAAAACTTTCATCATCCAAAATAGAAACTGAAATGATATTCCTACTCAAACTAGGAATATAATAGTATAATAGCAATTGTTCAAAACTAACAAAAGCCCATTGGCAAAAGTCAATTCATAAAAGCCTACAGCTAAAGAAATAACTTTTGCTCCATTTCTTACTCATAGGTCCACTTCACCCTTTTTCAATTAGCTACTCCTTTTAAGTCCCTGCATATTTGTACAAATGTGAGATCCACATCCACTATCTAATACCCAGGAAGTAGAAGTAGATAAATTAATTTCTATAACATAAATACCTGAAGATATAGTCTCAACACTCTTCTTCTTCTTCAATTCTTCCAAGTAGAGCTTGCAGTTCCTCTTCCAATGACCAGGTTCATTACAATGGAAGCAAACTCCTTCCTTTGGAGCTTTAGCCTTGGGCTTAGGCTTAGGCTTACCAGCAACTCTTGCCTTAGCCTTACCTTTACCCTTATTTTTCATGCCTTTCCCTTTGTTAACCATTAGTATATGTCCAGGCTTTTTCTTAATGCTTTGTTCAGCTATTTTAAGCATTACATGCAGCTCAGCGATGGATTTCTCCATATTGTTCATATTATAGTTCATGATGAACTAGTCATAACTATCAGGTAATGAATTAAGGATCAAATCTATTTACAGTTCTAAATTGAAGGGAAATACAAGCCTATTAAGGTGGTCAATATAGCCCTTCATTTTTAGAACATGAGAGCTAACTGAGGCACCTTCAGCCATATTGCAAGAATGTAATGATTTGGTAGTCTCATACCTTTCTTGCCTTGCCTGCTATTAGAAGGTCTGCTCGAGATGAGTACTCAACTCATAAGCCTCCATATTCTCCAGATCCTTCTAAACTTCTGGGGACATGGTAGCTAACATGAGACATCTAACATCCAGAGAATCATCAACATGTTTCTTGCATTTTTCTTTGACTGCCCTTGAGGCATCGGCAGGAAGGTTATCAGGAATGGGTTCATCTAGCACATTTAACTTCCTTTCTTATATAATATCAATTCTCAAGTTCTTGAGCCAGTCGAGGAAGTTTGTGTCAGTTTCATTAAATTTGTCCTTCTCAATGATAAATAACAGTGACAATTGGGAAGTATTATTTGATGCCATTAATCTACAAACATACAAGATAAATATTATTAGTATGAATTTCATTTTAGGTTTTCTCATAAAACTCCCACTAAAATAACCCTTAATTTTTAATTACAATAATTGCAATAATTTAGTGGGCTAAGATCCTTATTTCACCTAACTCTAAGTAAGCTTTGGCATGATGCTTAAAATTAAGTTATTTAGATAGGCAACTCCTTTACCAGTTACATCTCATGTAATTCTTAGATCATTTATGGGATTTTGACATCATATGTCTCGACATGTTTTAATCTTATTGTGACACGCGCCGGACCCCGCGGCCGCCCCTCTGACCACTCGCTTGAGGGCGATCGGGCTATTGAGGATCCGTTTGGCAACTTGTAAAGATATTTTACGAGTGCGTCTATTTCGGGCAACAAGGACGTTTCATGGAGTCGCCACCCAATAAAACATTGGGAAAGTTTCTCTCGCCTCGGAGAGCCTAAGACTGCGCTTAGTATCCATTTTGGGCCAACCAAAGGGGTCTTGGAGGGTAAACCTCTCACCCTAAGGAGCCTAGGATTAACGTCAAAGCCTCGTGACACAAGAGGTGTCTTGGAGGTCATAGTTCCAATGACTGATCGGATAAACCTCTCGCCTGTTTGAGCCCAAAGACCAGAGCTGGGTTCGGGACTTCTCATCTATTTCTACCTTGATTATTTTATGATCAAATTTTAATATTCGTTAATTCGCTCTCCCTCCATACGATGCAATTGGATTAAAGCGCATTTATTCACATTTGGAAAGCGGTAAATGTACAAATAATGAAAGCGATAAATTACAATAACACAAGGAGCGGAATACAACTCCCTTTAATAAATGTGCGATACATACACAAATCGGGGCGTTGCTTATTTTGAGGACTTTGGTCCCCTCATGCAACATTATTAAAATAGATATTTTTATTGTGAGGATTTTATTGGATAAGGAATAGGACATTGGATCCTTGATTTTATGAAGAATTCAGTTTATTAAATATAAAACGTTTGGCCGATTTTTACATTAGCGAAAAATACAATAATTTTGTCATCTATAGGAGAAGCAATAAATAAATACATGAAATATGTATAAAATAGGAAGATAGGGAACTAAATCAGACGAACTTTCCAACTACGTGAGGACTCCCTCAAGCTTCACCCAGTCCCGGAAATGGAAACATATTCTCACAAAACAAGTCAAAGGGATGTTAAAATACAGAAGAAAAGTTATAAATAAACATAAAAATTTGAGAGAACAAAGAGAAAAAAGAAGAAAAAGATTAAAATTGTGGGACAGATCCCACCGACGGGCTATGTTGAATGACCGACGGACGTCGGTCAAGGTGACCCATATCCCCGTCGCTCACTCGGAAGAAGTCGTCTGTGGGGGTAACCGACGGGTTATGCTCAAAGGCGTCCGACGGGCGTCGGTCACAGCAGATGACCCATCAGTCAACTCTATCTCAGAAAACAGAAGCTTTTCAAAAGTTAAAAAAACAAGTTTTACACAAATTCAAGAAAAATAATAGCGAGAAATGAAAATAAGGGCAAAAGTAAAGATAATATCGGAAATGAGGCTAAAAAAAAGACAGAAAAGGGTCCGGAATGTTTACCCTCAGAATAACCTTTTTGGTTGGATTCCTTGTTGTTGTATGGCTCCCCGCACGCTCCACGAGAAAACAAGATAAAAATCAAGAATGAGGAAACTAGCTTGTTTCCTTCTTGATTTTTCTAAAAACTGAATTTTTGGAATCAGAACCTTAGGAAAAACCAATTAAATTTAGTTCCTTTTAATGGTTTGATTCTTGAATTGATTAAATCTTTTAGAAATGTGTTTGTTGGAAGAGAGAGAAAACACACACGAATTTCGGCAGAGTTTCCATTTAGAAATTTTTCCAACCCTTTTTATGAGAAAATTGAAAGCTTTTATAGGCCAGGCACAACCGACGGGCGTCTGTTGTGGCGACGGGCATCGAAAGAATCCTACTGACACAAGGATTCATCCGACTGCCCTGCCATTTTGACCGACCGGTGTCGGAAGAATCATTTTGACACAAGGATTCATCGGTCCTGCCACCTGTCCGACGGGCTAGCCTCTGACCGACGGGCTGGCCTCTGACCGACTGGCTGGTCGTTCGTCAAGGAAAACATGCTTTTTGTGGTCTTTAAAACTCCCCATTTTCCCCTTTCCGCCTACGAAAGGTAAAAAGGACTCATTTCTCGTGGAACATGGGACTGAAGCTTCCGAATCCAAACCGTTTGTACGGGCTCGGATACCGATTTCATCATAGGGTAATCTCTGATCCGGACCGCTCTGGGACACGGTGCTTACAGTTGCCCCCAGGTTTGGGGAAACTAGTGCACAAGCGCCTCGGAGAGCCAAAACTCCGAGAAAGGATAGAAAGGAAGAAAGCGTACCTGTGGCGGTTCTTACCTTCCGTGCCTTTTACCAGGTAGACCTCGTCTCAGTCTGTTCGGTAGGTGAAGACATCCCTATCGGTCTCATCTCGACCTGTAGGTGTTGGTTAGATGTAGCATTCTCTAGCCACTACCTCGATATGAAAAGCGGTGTTTCTCTAACCACAATTTCGATTGCTTCTGCTCGCCTCGTCTCGGCTCGCGCAGGGTTGAGGAGATGTAGCACTCTCTGACTACAAACTCGATGTGCAGAGCAGTGTTTCTCTAACCGCAGCTTCTGCTTCCGCTGGCCTCGTCTCGGCTCGCACAGGGTTGAGGAGATCTAGCACTCTCTGACTACAAACTCGATGTGAAGAGCAGTGTTTCTCTAACCGCAGCTTCTGCTTCTGCTGGCCTCATCTCGGCTCGCGCAGGGTTGAGGAGATGTAGCACTCTCTGACTACAAACTCGATGTGAAGAGCAGTGTTTCTCTAACCGCAGCTTCTGGTTCTGCTAGCCTCGTCTCGGTTCGCGCAGGGTTAAGGAGATGTAGCACTCTCTGACTACAAACTCGATGTGAAGAGCAGTGTTTCTCTAACCGCATCTTCGCAGGGTTGAGGAGATGTAGCACTCTCTGACTACAAACTCGATGTGAAGAGCAGTGTTTCTCTAACCGCATCTTCGATTGGCGAAGTTCCCTTGCTAACCCCCATCCGATCTACAAGGTGCGTAGCACTCTCTGGCTGCCGCGTGAACTGTGAGACAAGGTACTCTCTAACCGTAATCTTGATTTTGTGGAGGAGGAGACCTCGCGGAGTTCCCTTTCCAAGAAGACATGAATCTCAGGTGCTCATGTTCGCACTTTTGATCGATGCTTGTGTCTGGATCAATGTTTCTCTGTACCTGTGTGGTAAAAGGTTTTGTTAATTCATGTTTTAGTTACTATCTTTCAACATGTCCATGAGTGATGTGGTTTTGTTTTATTTACTATGTCATGTTTCATTTATATTCTTCTTTTCTTTCTTTCTTGTTAGTTATCATTATTTCAAATCTTGATTATCCTTTGTTATTATTTTCCTTTTCGTTTGTTATGTCGTCATCATTTTGGAATATATGTAAATGTGAAAACATGCATTTCTCTGTAATATGAATGAATCATAAATAACTGAATGAATGCACAAAACTAAAGACAAAAGTTTTTCACCAAAAATATCCACTTTTGTACAACGTATATACAAGTGAAAATGTACAAAAATACAAAAAAAATGACTCCCTAAACATCAGAGGGGTGCGTAGTCGGAGGGCTCCTCATCGGGATCCTCGTCGTCTGATATATGCACTGTCCCTGGCAGAGGTGGAGGCGGAGCTGACTGTGTCAGAGGTTGAGGCTGAGCCGTGGAAGGTCCTACCCCAGCATTATGGGTCTGTCTAAACCTAATCTGAGCATAGCCATCCAAGAAGGGCTGGGTGCAAGTCCTCATGAACTCCAAAGTCTCCGAGACTGTGCCTCCTAACTTCTTGAATGCCTGGCTCATCTAAGTAGTCTGTTCGCCAGCGGCCCTCCTCATCTGATCTAGGCACTGCTCCGTCTGCTCCCTAAACTCCCTCATGGTCTGGGACAAGGGAGGAAGGATCCCCTCTATCACCTGGACCCAGGATCTCAGGGAGTCAAGTGACTCATCAATCATCTGTAGAGTCATATCAACTCTCTGAGATGCCTGATCCTGGGACGTCCTCAGATCATGAGTGAGCTGCTGCCTAAGCTCCCTCTAGCCCTGGGCAATCTGCTCTACCAGCCTCACCTGCTCGTCCCTGAAGGCCTCCATGACCTGAGCCTGCTCTCGTACTGTGTGCTCAATAAAGCCGGCCTGCTCCTGGGCCAACCGCTCTATCATCCGAGACTGCTCCTAAATAGCAGCCTGCTGACGGTCTAACCTCTCATACAGAGCTCAGTCTCTCTCATCCTGTTATCGCTCGAAGGCTGCGAACATAGTAGTGAGGAGCTGGGAGAAATCAGGCTGTGCTGGCTGCTGCTATGCTGGCTCTGGCGGTGGGGCCGTGGAAGATGATGCCCTCGGGTCGCTCCGAAAGTATGGGTGATACCTCTCGGTGGGCCTGAAGGTAGACCTCTGCACCCTAGTGCTCGGTGACGGAGCAGGAGTCGGCGCCCTGGATGCCGGTGAAGTACCGAACAGCTCGTCCATGGTGAACTCCACGTCGAAATCCAACGGAGTTCGGGGCGGCTCTCGCTCGGGCTGTGGCTGCGGCTGAGGAGGCTGTGGAGGCTGCTGCTCTGGCTTTGGCTAAGGAGACTGAGGAGACTGTTGCTCTGGCTGCTCCGGGTCCTCTGGCTGCTCGGGGTCTGGACCCAAAGGTGGAAGGGAGAAAAGTCGCCTGGTCTCATGGATAGACAGCAACCTGAAGGCCTCTGCCTGCCCTGACAACTGTGAGATCATCCCCATATGTACTGCTGCGGAGGCATCCACATGTATCCCCTCGTCCAGGGGTTCTCTCAGCCTATCCGGGGCGATTCCTAACCCCAAAAGCAGACGAGTGATGACTCCCCCTACTATCACCATGGGCGTCTGTCCTCTGCCAACTCTGATCAGGTTAGCCAAGATCTCATGGCCAACGTTGAGGCGCTGGCCTGCCAACATAGCCCAGAGGCTCCAAATCTCGGTCGCGTTAAGCGACCCTGGATTACCAGCTCGACCAAAGTATGAACTGGATACCACTCTGTGCAGGTACCGGAGTGCCTGAGACACCAGTACGGTGCTCTTCGCTGTATCGTGGTCATACAACACTGCCGGTAAGGCAATGGCCGCCCAGTGGGCGCGTCTCACCTCTCGCCGTGGGATCTCGACCCCTTCCTCTCTGGGAAGCCCCATGGCCTCTGCAAACCTCTGCCTGGTGATGCTAAAATGCTGGCCATCAAACCAGAACTGTACCACCCCTAGATCTATATCTGATCTCTGAAAATCGCCATATCGCAGGGTGGTTAGCACCTGTTGGGTGGCCTCAGGGATGGTCTGGAAAGCAGGGTCAAGGAACTCGGTCCATCCGGCACCCTCGATAAGCATGTCGACCTCTGGGGCCATCCCTAGGGCCTCTAGGAACGGTCGAGACACAAAGCGGCTAGCCCGTATCTCCACCTGAGCCAGTGCTCTGTATCTCTGGGATGACTCACCGTCCATCCAACCCGGAACCTCGACCTCAGGCTGGGGCCTGTGGTACTCTGCGTCTAGGAGGCATCCTGCAAAAGAAATGTTAGATAACGAAAATTTGACGAAAAAAATAAAAAGGCGCTATTAGGCTTGTCTTCTAGGTGAAAGCCTATTGAGGCCTCACCAGGGCAATAGCGGCCCGAGTACAAGGTGAAATAAATCAGATAAAAGAAAATTGGGCAATATCCCGTTAAGGGATGTTGCCCAGCATGCTTCGCACATATCAAAAGTAGAAAAACATGCAATTGGCATAGAAAGAATTAAAGATTAGTAAAAATGGGCAGCACCCCGGCAAGGGTGTGCCCCACTTCCTGCATAGAAAAAGCATTTAAACAGGCCTCAGGCCCCAACAACAATATATAAAAAATGGGACGCACCCCGGCAAGGGTGTGTCCCCAACAACACAATGTATGCGCTAGAAAGCTTATTTCTAAGGTGACAAAGATATAGAAAAGTCTTATTTCTATGTGATCATGCAAAGGCTCAGATTAATTGAACTAAAAATTACTAAAAAAAACGGGCAGCATTCTCCCTGGATATTTAAGATATCTAAAGCATCCTAACCATTATTAAGGCTAAAAGAAGAAGAAATAAAGAAGAAATAAATTAAATTAAAAGGTAAAGTAGTTATTTTACTTACTTGCAGTCGCAAAAAGTGTAGAAAAACTGAAGAAAAATGAGCGTCCGAGCGTCCGGTGAGTGAAGAACGCGAAAAGATAAAGAAATTGCAAGAAAAAAGGAGAAGAAATACTTGAAAATGCAGAAAAAATGCAAAAGAAACTGTTTTGAGAGAGAAAGTGAAAGTGACAGCAGCCCCTGGTCCGTCTGTCACTCGCCCTTATATAGAGTTTTGTGACCGACGGGCTGGGCATCGATAGGAGTGACCGACGGGCTGCCCGTCTGTCTTTCCCCATTCCCCAATTAATGCGCAATTAATGCTCGTGATTAATGCTATGCTGACATATGCATCTGCCAGGTGGATTTTTACCGACGAGCAGGCCGTCTCTTGTGAGAGACGGCTAGGCCGTCGGTGGCACTTCTCTATAAATTCTCTAAAAATTTTGCCTTTTTTGTGTCTCTTCATTTTCCCAACATCTTGAGCCCCTCATTCTTCTCAAAATGTCCTCCTCTCTTTCCCAAAAAATGCACCGCATCCTAGATGACAAGCACACTTGGGAAAAAGGCGCCCTGTCTTCCCTGTCTGGGCTAAAATATTGGCGTCGGGTCAAGGTTGACCAGAACCTTCTTGTAGCGGCGACTCACTTCTAGAACCCCCGATTTCACGTCTTCTGGTTCACTTACCAGGAGTTGTGCCCCCTATCTGAGGAGTTAGCTGCCATTCTTGGAGCCTGTTACCCTCCTAACATTCTACCTTGCATCCCCCGCTGCGGTTTACTCCAAACTCGGGATACAGCTATGGCTCTCGGCATACCCCCTTCTGAGGCCGTCCGGCTGGTTTCTCCGGGCTCTCCCTTTACTTTGGAGTTACTGATCGAGGCTCTAGATCGGTTCACTGGTGTCCCTACATACCGGGTAAGCATCATATTTCTGTTTTGCATGACGAACTTTCTCACTGTTGTTCCAGGGGGTTTGATAGACGACCCTCGCCTGTTCGGGATTTTGAGCGACTTCCATCGGGGATCATCACCCTTCCTGCTCATTTTAGCTGAAACCATTCTGGGCTTGGACTTCGTGAGCTCTGAATCCACCACTACTTTCACCGGTAGCCCCTTATTGCTCCAGGTACGTCATTATTTTAAAGGTAGTGTGTCCCTTATGGATTTTCACACTAGCTTTTCTTAGCGGGAGGTGCGTCCTTTCGGATTTTCACGCAACCCTTCGCCTTACTTTTGCCTGAAGTAAACCCTACCTACTCTAGCGGCTTCTTTTTTTTTTTTTTTTGCAAGAGAAACTTAGAATGCTGTCTGAGCCACCTCCTCGGGTCATCCCACAGTACTCGCCGAGCCATTTTCTTCCGCGTCGACGGCTGTATGAGTGTGCCACTGCTGGTGAAGGCACTACCAGATTTGGTGAACTGTCAGATGACGATATCAGTTTCACGTCTGCCTAGCTCCCACTGTCTCATGTGGTCATTGATGGGCCATCGGGGTGTGTTCCCCTTTGTGGGCTCCGTCAAGCCACTTTCTGCATCATTTCTCGATGTGCACGTCAGCTTGGGATGACCAAGGATGTGGTGAGGGTTCCCTTATCTTTTCGGGGAGGAGCTCTTTCGGCTGCCTTCGCCTCTAGGTATCATGAGCTGTGGAGCAAACTACCAGTGAAGACTGTTATTCCGAGGTTCGACAATCATTCCGTGGCTTCAACTAGCGAGTACAAGAAATGGGTCCTTAGTCCAGCATCTAATAATAGGACACGAGGGCCCAAGCATCTGGTCGGCGAGAGCAGCGGCAGAACTTAGCTTAGCTTACATATGTATTTCTTTTTGGTGTTACATTTCTTTTTAATTCAGAACTAGAAAATAACGAAAATGAAAAGAATAATATTTGTTTTATTTCACGAAATTGTGTACATTTCCATGTAATTTCAGCATACATGATCAGTTTTGACATTAATTCGACCGTGTACGCCCTATTAAGACATGAAACCAAATTTTAACAGCATCAACTCCTGTTAGCAATCGGCCCTCTCGAGTTTTCACGATTGGACATTTTCTCTCGTGCCTCTTATTTTTGCATAGGATGCCTTTTTTCAGTTTTCACCCTGTCGAGGCGCCCAATTTTAGCACTGCAGCCTTTTTTCGGTTTTCAACCTGCAGGGCATTTTATTCTCTTCTTTTTATTTTGGTCTTTAGCCATGGAACCTTTTGAGTCTGTCGACATTGATCGGTTCTTTGAATTCATTTCCATCGCTATCCATCAAGATTGCAGCTCCTTTGGACAACAGCTTTTTACGGATATACGGCCCCTCCCAGGTTGGTCTGAATTTTCCTCTGATATCCGGTATACCTGGCCTCATCTGCTTGAACACTAAGTCCCCTTCCTTCAGCGGATGCTTTCTCACCTTCTTCCCGAATGTCCTGGCCAACCTCTTCTGGTAGATTTGATTGTGATAATAAGCCTTCAGCCTATTCTCATCCAGTAAGTTTAAGTGCTATAGCCACTGTCGTGCCCATTCAGCCTCCAGAATTTGGGCTTCCATAATCACCCTCAACGATCGGAGCTCTATCTCAACTGGCAATACTGCCTCTGTCCCGTATACCAGAGAATATGGCGTAGCGCCCGTAGATGTCCTTACCGTTGTCCTGTACCCCCACAGTGCGAAGGGTGGCTTCTCTTCCCAGTCTTTGTAAGTTTGGACCATCTTGGATAGGATCCTCTTCACATTTTTATTGGCGGCCTCTACTGCCCCGTTAGCTTGTGGTTGATAGGGAGAGGATCTTTGGTGCTTGATACCATATTTCTCAAGGAGCTTCCTGGTTTCCCCCATGAACTGTACCCCGTTGTCAGACACTATGTGGTGAGGGAGGCCATATCTGCAGATCAGATTTCTCTCTATGAACTTGGCCATATCCCTTGCGTCAATCTTTTTGAAGGATTATGCCTCTGCCCATTTGGTAAAATAGTCAATCTCAACTATGATGTATCTGTGTCCGTTAGATGCCATAGGGCGAATCTCTCCAATGATATCTATCCCCCAAGCGGGGAAAGGCCAAGGCGATGTCAGGTTGTGTAGCTCTGATACTGGCAGGTGTCTCAAATCTGCGTACTGTTGGCATAACTGGCATTATTTGACATACTTTGAGCAGCCATTGTCCATTGTAAGCCAATAGAAGCCTTGCCTCATGATCTTCTTTGCCAGAGTTAAACCGTTCATGTGAGCCCGACAGACGCCTGCATGGGTCTCCTCCATTACCTTGCGGGCTTCTTTCTCATTCAAGCACCTGAGCTGAATCCCGTCTGCCTATCTTTTGTACAACACTCCTTCCAAGGATATGAACTGAGTAGATAGCTTTCGGATCATTCTCTGGTCTTTCTCGGTAGCTTCCTCTGGAAACCTAGCATTTTTCAAATAATTCATAATGTCAAAGTACTATGGTTTTCCATCTGCCACTTCTACTTCCATTACTGGCTTGATCTCAAAGCTGGGCTTCTCAGAACTCGAAATCAGCATTGGTTTCATAGCTACCCCTTCAGGATTATCCCACATCGACACTAGGGTTGCCAACACATCAGCTAGACAGTTCTCATCTCTTTGCACAAAGTGGAAAGTGCAGGTTTCAAACTGCCCACATATCTCTTTCAAATATTCAACATAGTGTACCAGCCGCTCTTCTTTTACAGCCCACTCACCTTGGATCTAGTTAATCACCAAGGATGAGTCACCAAAGACTTCTATGTTCTTTGCCCCCAAAGCAGCTAAAGCTTCTAACCCGAAAGTGCATGCTTCATATTCGGCTTCATTGTTGGTTGCTTTGTACCTCAGCTTCTTGGCTAGAGGGAGTTTCTCATTATCCGAGGTTGTCAAAATAATTCCAACTCCAGCCCCCTTGTTATTCACTGCCCCGTCGAAGTGTAACTGCCATCCTTGGACAGAAATCGCGACTATGCTCTCATCAGGAAAGGTGAACTCGGGGTGTCCCCTTGAATGGCATGCTCAGCAAGAAATTCGGCTACGGCTCGTCCCTTAATAGTTTTACGAGTGATGTATTCAACATCGAACTCCTGTAGCAAAAGCAGCCACCTCCCCATCTTACTAAGTAAAGACGGCGCTTCTTGCAAATATCTCAACGGATTCTGCTTGGCCACTGCCTGAACTTTGTACGAATGGAAATAATGTCTCAGCTTCTTTGATGCCCAAATTACTGCGAGGCAGATCTTCTCTACTTTAAGCATATTTTATCTTATAAGCCAAGAACTTCTTGCTGATGGAATAAACTGCGAATTCCACTCCAAATTCATCCTCTTGAGCCATCATGGCACCCACAGAACTGCCTTCCACTGCCAGATACAGGATAAGCGGCTTGACTGGTTGTGGCGGCCTTAACACTGGTGGATTCAACAGATATTCTCTGATACTGTCAAAGATTTTCTGGCAATCTTCGTTCCAGACCACAGGCAGATTCTTTCTGAGCAGCTTAAAAATGGGCTTGCATATCGAAGTGAGCTTGGCAATGAATCAGCTGACATACTGCAGCTTGCCCAGGAAACTCCTTACATCTTTCTCCTTTTGCGGTACGGGCATCTCCCTGATGGCCTTTACCTTGTCTGGGTCAATTTCTATTCCCCTTTGGCTGACGATATGTCCCAATAGCTTCCCCAAAATCACTCCGAAGATACACTTCTTGGGGTTAAGTCGCATATTGTATTTATCGATCCTGGTGAAGAACTTCTCTAGAGCTTCAAAATGGCCCTCTTAGGTGGCTGACTTCACCATCATGTCATCGACATACACCTCTACCTCCTTATGGATCAGGTCACTTAGAATCTTGGTCGCCATCCTCTGGTATGTGGCCCCTACATTTTTCAGGCCAAAAGGCATAACCCGGTAGGCGTAGGTCCCCCACTCTGTGATGAAAGCTGTCTTAACTTGGTCAGCTATCTTGTTGAGGATTTGGTTGTAGCCCACATAACCATCTCTAAAGCTATACATCGCGCAGTTGGCGGCACTGTCTATCAACACATCAATGTGGGGTAGTGGAAAATTATCTTTAGGGCAGGCCTTGTTCAGATCTCGATAATCCACACATACCCTGACCTTCCCATTTTTCTTCGCTACAGGGACTACGTTTGCCAACCATGTAGGTTACTGCACTTCAACAAGGAACTTGGCCTCAATCTGCTGCCGAATCTCCTCCTTGACCTTGTCTGCCCATTTTGGCCTGAGCCTTCTCAACTTCTGTTTAACAGGCTTATAGTCTGGATAAGTCGGGATAGCATGTTCTGCTACGTCTCGGTCGATCCCTGGCATGTCTTTATAGGTCCAGGCAAAGACTTTTCCATATTTTCTTATTATTCTCTCAAATTTTTCTCTCTCATCAAGAGTTATATTTGATGCTATTAGATTTTCCTTCGGATTTTCTGAGATTCCAAGATTAAAAGCCGTTGTATCAGTGGAATCAATGTCAAAAATTGATGGAATAAGATCATGTTCATGCATGTTGAAATCATTGGAAACATCGCATAAGTAAGAGAAATCATTTGCCTTATTAATAATATTATAATTGTCATTTACATCATAGAAAAGTTCTGGAATAAAAAGACAATCTAAGCTAGAGTCTTCCTCTGCCTCCCTAGAGGTTGATGCTGCCGCGACTTGCTCATCGACTACTTGATTCAGCAGAGGCCCTTCCGGCGCGTCTGAGGAAATCTTTAAATCCCCAATCTTTAGTTCTGTTTCTGCCATCTTCTCTTTCCCCTTCAGCCTGGTAAACAACATCTTCTCGGTGATAACCTCTTCGGGCTCACATCTGTCCCAAGCAATGCACTGAGTCACAACCTCTTAATCCTAAAAGTTCTTAACGGTTTTGATAACCCCAACATCCCAATTAAATACATCATTGAAGATCTCAAATCTGGGGACAATCCTCCCATTTACCCACTGTGGCTCATCTTCACCAGTATAGGCACATACTGAGGATGCGGGCACAAAGCTTTCTGTGACATGAGGGATCTTATCTGTCGTCTTCTTCTTGCCAAGACCGCCTCTGTACCCCAGACCCTTTCGGTTCTTCTGACCTCGAGTGGTGATCGCAGTCTGCAGCCCCTGAGAGTTTCTACCCAAACCAGCCCCAGGGAGATAGTGCATCCTTTTCATCATGTTAACCACTGCTGAGTTATCCACTTATCCGTGCTCTTCTCCTATCATTGACACGTGGAAGCCACTGAATGGCTGATTAGCAATTTCAAGAGCTGACACCTGATTCTCCTTGGCCGCCTTAATAGTTACCACCTCCCCTTCATGTGGGAACTTTATCATTTGATGCAGCGTGGATGGTACTCCTCCTAATCTGTGAAACCAAGGCCTCCCAAGCAGGGCCGAGAAAGTAGCTGGAATGGGCAGAACTACAAACTTTATTTCTACCTCAATGGGTCTTGTTTTGACCAGGGTCTTGAATGTTCCCGAGGCTTGTCTTCTTGAAATATCATAGGCTATGATCGTCAAATCTGATTCACTGAGCATATCCTCACTCAATCCAAAAGCCTGAAGAGCTATTAGAGGGCAAACATTGATAGAAGATCCATCATCTACCATAATGCAAGCGGTGTGCTTGTCATTAATCTATGCCTTGATGTACAGGGGTCGGTTATGATCGCGGCCTTCGACTGGCAGGTCGGTATCTGAAAAAACCAATCTCTCCCCCGATCCTCCTCTAACTAGACCCAAAAGTTCTGATGGGGAAATTGTGGTAGCAATAGTGGACTCAGTTAAGGCCTCTACTACTTTTTGCCTGTGAGAAGGGGACTGTCTTAAGAGATCCCAGATGGATATTTGAGCCACGGTCTTTTTTAAACGCTTGACAATCTGGTCCGGCTCTCTTTCAGTCGATGGTTGCGCTGGTTCTGGTACCCTTGTGATCTCGAGGACCACTCTCCCACTTCTTGTCACAGCCCCTACCTCTTCTTCATCCTCATCAGATCTCTACAAATCAGAGCTCACCTCTCCTTCCTCTTCGGCCTCTTCACCGCTCGACCAACAATCAATGGTCGCTACAACTGCTCTTTCTTCTTTATCCTCAGAACAAACAATAGCAATGCCCTTGCTCCCATATAAGTCCTGCAGCACGTACCACTCTGGCAAGCTGGATCCGATCATAAAAACTGGTGGCGGTACGGCATTATAACCAGGCTTCTTCTTGTCTTCCCTCTTCTCAGGGTCGAAAATATGCTTGTCATCAATCAGATCTTGAATAGAGTGCCTCAAAGCCTTGCACTTGTCTGTTAGATGGCCTGTGTGCTGATGAAATGCACAATATTTATTGTCCTTGTAACCTGGCTTCCCTTGCGTCATAGCAGGCCTAGGAGCCAGAGGTTGCAACTTTCCTTCCTTCATCAACCTTCTTAAGACCCAAGACAGTGGTCTTCCTAAGTTCGAAAACTTCCTCGGGGTAGTTGCGTCGGTAGCAGACACCTCAACCGTTCTTCTGGTGCTACCACTGGGACCGGCCGGCCTATTTGTCCCTTGACTGATATTAGCTCTTTTTGCAAAACTATCATTGCTAGCTTTCAGGGCCAAGAAATCTCCCTCCGCCTCAATGGCTATGTCTTTTAGAGACTCCCAATCCTTCAGCCCTTTCATCTTCAGACCATCCTTCAAATACGGGCTCGTATTCTTGATAAACAGGCGGATCTAGTCCTGGGTGTCTGGCTTTCTTCGCATTTCCATTACCCTACTCCGCCAGCGGGTGAGATAGTCGTGAAAAGGTTCCTCGGCCTTCTGCTAGAGCAATTCAAGGTCCTTAAGAGTCACCTCCATCCTGGTGTTGAAATCGTATTGCCTCAAGAACTCCTCTGTGAGTAGATCCCAATTTTCCTTAGTTCGACGATCGAGGCTATGGTACCAGTCGATGGCAGGGCCAGTCAGACTCAAACAAAAGTATTCCACCTTCTGCCTCTTAGACAGAGTGGTCCCTTTCATGACCAGAGAGTACTGCTTCACATGGGCAGTCGGGTCAGAGGTACCGTCGAATTTTGGCACATCAAGCATCTTGAAATTGTAAGGAATCGGGTCTTCTCCCTCCAACTCCTTGTCCTCCGGGTTCATCCCCTGACCTCTACTCAGCATACGGGCCATAGCCTTAAACCTCTCTTCCATCTTCTTCAGAATGAACTCATCAATTTGAGGAGCCTTCCCTCTCTCAGACACAACACTCATTTTGTCATCTTCGTCATCCCTGTCATCATTTATCCTCAGTGCTGGTCTTCTCCTCTGACCTCCCGAAGCTACTAACCTCAGCTCTATTGGTGGTGGCCGAATGGACTCCTCTTGTCTCTCAGCTCTTTCCTCTCCTTGCTCATTTTGTCTCACGGGAGGAGGTGGTGGTGGATTCTGTGGAGCATTCTGTTATGCCAAAGCAGTTATCATCTTCATCATTCTACCCTCAAACTCTTCAAACCATTGATCCACTTCTTCTGCAATCATGGCCCTGGTGGCGTCAATACCCCTAGGTGAGTTTGCCATCTCAGATACGGTACAACTGACTTCCGGTAAGATCTCTAAAAGGCCTTCTCTGTCTAGCAGTTCAGATGCGGAAACTTGGATCAACCGTGCGGTAGGCGCTCTAGTCCACCTAGGCAGATCTATGATGGCTGCAGGGACAAAGCGTTAGATGAGATGCATGGAATGGTGATGCAATGCATGATCGTGATATGCGACACTCACAAAACACAAACAAGCAGGTAGGTCCTTCCGCCCATATTCCTCCCACACACATGGTCGCACAGTCTCTTTCCTAGGCGAGATTAGCCCAAGGGTCAGCGGGGGACCCAATGGACGAGCATGATGCGCGGCAAAAAATCGGCAGCATGACACTACTATGCTAATGTACAAGCGAATGGATAATGATCATCATGTATTTAGACATTCCAAAAATTTCAATAGGGCCCTACCGGGGCATGAAAACCTTTGGCTAGGTTAGCAAGCAAGACATCTGGACTTGCCAATACATAGTGATCCATACAGCAAGCATGGAATTACGGTTCATATCACTTATGGAAAGTAGCTACGACCAATACATGAGCTTTGGATAAGGGAGATGTTACTTTAGGGCTACCCAAGCATGATCCCTGCCGACGGGCCTAGCTCATCACGAGCATAACGACCGATCGAGTCATCATTTGATATACCATTAGGTACGAAGCTTGGGCTGGTGATTATCCCTAACACTTCCCCACATTGAGTGAACGTAGGGTTGTGCCTCAGGAATGCACCGAGGTTAAGAAGGGACCAATCTAGCATATTCTAAGGCTCTAATGGGATGTAAATGCAATTTTTGAGGGAAAGCGAATTCATGAATTAAACTTTAATCATAAATGTTAAGCAAGGTATTTTCAAATCGAAGTCTCGAACCATATGATCCCCAGTGGAGTCGCCACTGTGACGCGCGCTGGACCCCGCGATCGCCCCTCTAACCGCCCGCTTGAGGGCGATCGGGCTATTGAGGATCCATTTGGCAACTTGTAAAGATATTTTACGATTGCATCTATTTTGGGCAACAAGGAGGTTTCGTGGAGTCGCCACCCAATAGAACATTGGGAAAGTTTCTCTCGCCTCGGAGAGCCTAAGACTGCGCTTAGTATCCATTTTGGGCCAACCAAAGGGGTCTTGGAGGGTAAAGCTCTCGTCCTAAGGAGCCTAGGATTAACGTCCAAGCCTCATGACACAAGAGGTGTCTTGGAGGTCATAGTTCCAATGAGTGATCGGATAGACCTCTCACCTCTTTGAGCCCAAAGACCAGAGCTGGGTTCGGGACTTCTCATCTATTTGTACCTTGATTATTTTATGATTAAATTTTAATATTCGTTAATTCGCTCTCTCTCCACAAGATGCAATTGGATCAAAGCGCATTTATTCACATTTGGAAAGCGGTAAATGTACAAATAATAAAAGCGATAAATTACAATAACACAAGGAGCGGAATACAACTCCCTTTTATAAATGTGCGATACATACACAAATCGGGGCGTTGCTTATTTTGAGGACTTTGGTCCCCTCATGCAACATTATTAAAATGGATATTTTTATTTTGAGGATTTTATTGGATAAGGAATAGGACATTAGATCCTTGATTTTATGAAGAATTCAGTTTATTAAATATAAAACGTTTGGCCGATTTTTACATTAGCGAAAAATACAATAATTTTGTCATGTACAGGAAAAGCAATAAATAAATACATGAAATATGTATAAAATAGGAAGATAGGGAACTAAACCAGACAAACTTTCCAAATGCGTGAGGACTCCCTAAAGCTCCACCCAGTCCTGGAAATGGAAACATATTCCCACAAAACAAGTCAAAGGGATGTTAAAATACAGAAGAAAAGTTATAAATAAACATAAAAATTTGAGAGAACAAAGAGAAAAAAGAAGAAAAAGATTAAAATTGTGGGACAAATCCCACCGACGGGCTATGTTGAATGACCGACGGACGTCGGTCAAGGTGACCCATATCCCCGTCGCTCACTCGGAAGAAGCCGTCTGTGGGGGTGACCGACGGGTTATGCTCAAAGGCGTCTGACGGGCGTCAGTCACAGCAGATGACCCGTCGGTCACCTCTGTCTCAGAAAACAGAAGCTTTTCAAAAGTTAAAAAAACAAGTTTTACACAAATTCAAGAAGAATAATAGCGAGAAATGAAAATAAGGGCAAAAGCAAAGATAATATCGAAAATTAGGCTAAAAAAAAGACAGAAAAGGGTCCGGAATGTTTACCCTCAGAATAACCTTTTTGGTTGGATTCCTTGTTGTTGTATGGCTCCCCGTACGCTCCACGAGAAAACAAGATAAAAATCAAGAATGAGGAAAATAGCTTGTTTCCTTCTTGATTTTTCTAAAAACTGAATTTTTGGAATCAGAACCTTAGGAAAAACCAATTAAATTTAGTTCCTTTTAATGGTTTGATTCTTGAATCGATTAAATCTTTTAGAAATGTGTTTGTTGGAAGAGAGAGAAAACACACACGAATTTCGGCAGAGTTTCCCTTTAGAAATTTTTCCAACCGTTTTTATGAGAAAATTGAAAGCTTTTATAGGTTAAGCACGACCGACGGGCATCTGTTGTGGCGACGGGCGTCGGAAGAATCCTACTGACATAAGGATTCATCCAACGGTCCTGCCATTTTAACCGACGGGCGTCGAAAGAATCCTTATGACACAAGGATACATCCGACGGCCCTGCCATTTATACCGACGGGCGTTGGTAGAATCCTTCTGACACAAGGATTCACCGGTCCTGCCACTTGTCCGACGGGCTGGCCTCTGACCGACGGTCTGGCCGTCCGTCGAGGAAAACATGCTTTTTGTGGTCTTTAAAACTCCCCATTTTCCCCTTTCCGCCTACGAAAGGTAAAAAGGACTCGTTTCTCGTAGAACATGGGACTGAAGCTTCCGAATCCAAACCGTTTGTAGAGGCTCGGATACCGATTTCATCATAGGGTAATCTCTGATTCGGACCGCTCCGGGACACGGTGCTTACACTTATCTTATGCCCTTAGGCCCAAAACCATTTTGATAGCCCAATTAAGTCTAACCATTTTAAATATACAGGTAGCACCTTTACCCATACTACCTTACTAGGATAACCTAATGTACTTTGATTTAGCAGAACCCACATAATGGTGACCTTAGTCTTGATAGTTGTTTTAATCATAGGTGCCATATAACTTAAAATTATGGTAAGGGATTTAAATTTTAAGTTATGATGTCCATTTATTTACATATCGTACATCATTCCATACATGGCATCTCATACACATATATAATCATTCATCGCATTATATACTAAGAAAATATGCATAATATATAAAACGTGTCATAGCATGGCCAAAATCTATTTTGATCCTCATAAGCCAATGTGAAGATCAAAGGTCAATCCTAGGTGTTATTACATGGACTAGTCTTGATTAACCACATCTATCTAGCACCTCCATCACCATGGCATCGAATTGATCTCCTTTGTTGTCTCTGTGTTGCTCCTTTGTCTTTATTACAATAATGAAATAATCTATCTTGCTATAATTATTGATTAAAATAAATTACAACACAAGAAACGACATGCAGGTCGTATTTAAAATTACAAACCCATAAAATTAAATAAATAAAGTAAATCTCATCCATATGAGGTTCAATTGGCCATGCTATGCACCATATAAAGACATCATACATACAATACATCAAATAAAACATATAATTAAATTTAAATATATTAAATTAGCGAATAATAAAATCAACGATATATAAGGCGCTACGATTAGATAGCACAACTGCCGCACTATACCCAAATTGAAATCTAGTATGTTCATTACATTCTTGGTGTACGATCCAGTAGGTTCATATTAAGTTGGCAGTGGGCATAATTCCATAATAGGCCCACAAGTTATAATTGGCCTCTAGCAAGACATTATAACTACCCAAATAATATAAATATCGATAGTCCGATTTCAACTTAACAATAAAACATGTTATTATCCTTTTGTCACACAATATCTTGTTTGATCATAAGTCATAGTCCATGTCAAACTTATATTGTTCAAACATATAATTTCTCAATCACTAAGTAGACTGATAAATTCAAATGACATTGATCACACTATCAATTCATTTGAGCATGGCCCTGCATTTTTTAGTTCTACTTATCTAGGAGACCAATAGATATCACTTTCACAAGAGAGGGACAAATTCCATCTTGATTATTCACTATCCTCTGCATAATTCTCATCATGCCCAAGCATAACTTTTATGATTATCCGATTAAAGATAACATTTTATTATGTTAAAACACGATGTTCCTCATGTAGGAATCTGCGATAATGTTAGGTCTAAGGATTCGATAAGATAACAATTATGAGAACACTTATGACATTATCCCATGTAGTGATCTCATAGTGGGTCTATCCAGTACCTTATTCTCTAACAAGTACCTACAGATTTGATTTATATCACCATATATAGTCATCTCATGATTATCAATCAAACCTCTACTAGTCTTAATATATCTTTATGCCCTTTAGTGATAAATGACTAGGGATAACACGAATAACATAGTTATTCATAAACATTATAATAATACAACATTCCAATAAATTAATGTAGAGAAAACCATTCTATAAATGAAAATACAATCATTACATCGAGGTCCAAATATATGGCCTAGGGCATCACCACTAACAAGTTCTACTCTGAAGAATTGAGTATGAAATTATCTTTCCATTTCCTACCAAGTGTGTGAATTGAGTTTCTAGGCAGAGTAGAAAACCAAGTGAACGCCACACCAATGAAAGAATTAGGGAAGAGTTTGGGTTTGAAAAATATAAAATTCTCATAGTTGGCCAACTCCCGACATTATATGGTGAGCCTAACAACTTGTTCCACGATGGCCTAGCCATTCTCCCCAAAGAACAAAGAAAAATTTTGCATCCCTTAAGATAAGGATTTCTTTATCCATCACCTCAGGGTAAGGCTTGTGAAACTCTGGACGGTGTATTTGTTTGAAGCTAGGTCTATAAGAGCAAAAACTCTTCCATCAAAATTGTCCCCCAGGCTAGAACAACATTGAAACCATCTATATTATACACAAAAGGGTGAATAATAAGATTGTTGGTTGTATAAAAGTGATTCACAAGCCTGCTATTGTAATCGCAGCTTGCAAAAGTGTTAACACTCATGGTAGAAGGAATCTCCTCCCTTATGTGAGGTGGTTGGTAAACCTTTCTAATGCCATTGCGGTCTGCACTTACCTAGGAATGCTCTATTTATTGGCCCCCGAGTTCCCTCTGAGTATATTGACCTCTTAAGGAGTTAGCTTCATCATTCCTTATAAGCACATTCAATGTAACTGCCTTAGAAGTGCTTTCTAGAGTCTTGGATAACTCCATTTTGTGGAAAGTCACTCTCCGATGCTAGCTTTCACCACCTATAATAAAACGGTTTCCATAGTCTATACATTTTGATGAAGAGCTACTTCCCTAGTGACATGCATAACAAAAGTTACCTGTGCATTCTGGGAAACTTCCTCAACCTGGGGATTGGTACCCCTCTCTATCTATTCTACCATCTGAGATACATATGGAGCAAATATTACAACCTCTGAAATAGCAGTGGCTTTTTTCGAGTCCTTAGACTCAGATGCAATGTCCTTTCCCAACAAACTTCTGGTTTTTAGTGGCATCCATTAGAACAGGTCTCACCAAGTGTGCCAAAAATACTCTTCAATCTTTTTTCAGAATTAAACAATACACATGTGTGATCATGAGCGTGCTAGAGAATTTAATTTTTCTCAAATTATTTAATAGGGGCTATCTAAATTTTAACAGAGTGTTTGGGTTCTCTTAAACTATTGCGTTGGTAGAAAACTAAAGGAATTCTAAAAAATGCAGTAAAAATAAAATGTAAATTACAATTGTATTAAATGAAAAACTGAATAACAAAGGCTAATTTGATTTAAAAAGCTAGATAAATTATAAGGAAAAGCTAAGAGTAAGTCATTTGTAGTGTTTACAGGTTTTCTATAGAATGAAGTTGTTGTTATCCCTCTGTTAGTGTTCTTTCCACAGTTTTGTTCATGATCTTGTCCTTACCAACTGCCCACTTTTCCCAAATACATCGGATTAGGGTCTTTTGAATAGTATTTTCGGGAATAGGATATTTTATTCAATGACGCAGGAGAGACCTATGGCATTGCATCAACTGGGACAATTCAGTATGTCGCAGTTGACAACTGTGGCATCTATCTTTGATGCCGCAGCATGTTAGAAGCAGGGGCCAGAGAAAAGCATGCCCCCTGCAACTGAGACAGTCACGCATGAATAGTGTCACGCGCCACTGTCATTCATGCATGAAAGAAGAAAAAAATATATTGGATAAATTTTTGTGTTTGGTGCCTTTATAACTCCTGAAGTCTTCATTTCCTTCATCATTTCTCTGTAGTTGTATTACATTGTTTCCTTCTTTCTCAAAATGTATTCCAAAAATTTTTGTTTTATTTTTATAATTTACTCATCATACTGTAAGTTTCAAGTTATTTATCAATTATTTGCAGAAATTAAGCGTAAGTAAAATTTATAATATTTTTTATAATTATTTATATGTTAATGTCTTTGATCAAATATTTAATTGTATTATTATGTAATTTGTATGTGTATTTTGTTCATTAATTTGACAACGTAAGCGAAAAAAAGGCAAGTTATTATTTACATTTTTATTTGATATTGCACAATCTAGTACTGTAAACTATAAAAATAACAAATTTATGTATTAAAAAAATATACATTAATATAAATTAGTAATTTTCATGTATTATGGAAATGTGCACTTATTTTATTTTTCGTGTAATATATATTTTTACAATTTTTTCATGTTTGTATTTACTAAAATTCGATTTTAAATTTGATGTGATCTACATTTTTTTATCTTTTTAGCAATGAATATTATATTTTGAACATACAAATATGAATATATTTGGTCTAATTTAATTATTAAAGTGGAATCGATTGGACTATGTTACTCATTTTGCTGATTGTGTTAGAAAAATTTTATATATTGATTTTTTAAAAAAATTATATTATCAAATTAGAAAAATAATATTTAAAATGTGAAAATTGGAAATAACAGTTTTTTAATGAAGATAGTATAATTATATTTAAAATAATAAAAATTTTATGTATTTTGTATAAAGAAATGTTGGATATTTTTATGTATTATTAATTTGATGTGATTTATATTTTTATTATGAAAAAAAATTATAACTTACATTTATAGTTAAAAATTTGAAATATAGTTTTTTTATGAATAAGTAACACTTGTTATTAAATTTACACTTAGGTTATTAAAAAATGAATCAATTCGGCTATTAAAAAATGAATCAATTCGGAAACCAGTAATATATAAATCCGGATCCAATAGTTGATGATCTGCTAAAGTTGCAAGGAAAATAACGTGCAAATGCTGTTTGGAGCAATAATGTATGTATATTTCGATGCTTTAATTAAATTATGTTATTAGGTTTTTAAACGGACACACAGAGACATGCATATATAACTAATAATTTTTAATTTTCAGGTTGATCATGACGTACTATTTGCACGTTGAGCAAGTGTAAACAGCCACTATAGGTACATCGATCCAAGGATAGTACCGTAGCTTAAAGTAACAGGATTTTACGGTGTGTCGCATATCGACGTAATAGCTGTGGATTGCAACTTGATAACTGCAATTGTCAAGAGGTGGAGACTAGAGACACATACCTTTCACCTTGCTGTTGGTGAAGCCATAATAATACTTCAAGATATGGTGATCCTGACCGATCTACCTATCGAAGGACAAGCTATGATAAGACATTCAAATTATTATTGGGCTGAGTTATGTGGTTAGCTTTAGGGATAAGTTCCTTGTGACGCATGCCGAACCCCGGGGCGCCCGCGAACCGCCAGCTTTTAGGGCTTTCGGGATAAGGTTCATAAGAACTTGTAAGAAATTATAAGTGCGTCCATTTTGGGCAACAAGGAGGTTTCTTGGAGTCGCCACCCAATAGAACATTGGGAAAAGTCGTCTAGCCTCAGTGAGCCTAAGATAGCGCTACTATGTCCATTATATGCAACCCGGAAGTGTCTTGGAGGCTTCCACCCTAATGATAGGATGGTCCTCTAGCCTCATGCTTGGGCAAACCAGAGGTGTCTTGGAGGCATCCACCCTAATAGAACATTAGGATGGCCCTCTTGCCTCGTGGCGCCTAGGACTGTGCAATTTTGAGCCTTTTACGGGACACAAGAGGTGTCTTGGAGGCTCCATCCCAATAAAATATTGAGATGGCCCTCTCGCCTCATTGAGCCCAAAGACCAGAGTAGGTTCGGGACTTTCCATTTATTCATACCTTGATTAAGTTTATAATTGAGTTTTGAATTTAGCGTTTCATCCCATTTCTCATTCAATCCGGTGCAATTAAATTAAAGCGCAAATTATCCATCCAAGGGAAACAATAAATAAAAGAAGCATTAAAATAAAGCATTTAAAGATAGATTACAACAAAACTAGGGGTGGAATACAACCCCCATTGTAAATAAAATACAAAGTATACATAAAACGGGATATAGATTAAGGGTGAGGACATTGGTCCTCACATACATATTTATTACAAAATAATTTTTTGAAGTGTCGGTTTTATTTGCTGAAAAAAGTAGAACATTGGTCCTCAATTTACAAAAGATCCCAATTTAATTAGTAAAAAACATTTAACCATTTTTATATTAGCGGGATTAAAATAATATTTAAAACAAATTGGAAATGAAGATAAACTAAAAGGAGATAGGGTAAAGAAAATGAACCAAATTGGTGCCCCCGAATTATCCTAGTGGGCTCCCCTTCTCCGCGCCCCATATTTAGTGAAAATAAATAAGCTCACAAAAAAAAAATTAAACAACATGTGAGTGGCATAATGAAATAAAATAATGGAAATAAAAGGAAATATTAGAAATAAAATAAATAAGCAATAGATATAAATATCTATATGTTGATGAAATAATTGTGAATAAATAAAATAAGAAAATAAAAGAAAAGTATGATTGGACCCAGAATATTTACCCTCAGAATTCGTGCTCGATGAAGGGAAAATATGATTGATTTCCTTGGTTTGATCCGCAAAATTAAAGTTGAAAATGAAAAAGTCGGAGTTTTATTCCAAGAAAGAAAACTGCTTAAAAATGAAAAATGAAAGAAAATAACAACTCAAGAACAAAGAATTATTTTCTTTGTCTCAAGAAGGATTATTTTATTGAAAACTAATTTAAGAAATTTATTTGAAGAAGAAATTTCATAAAAAAGTAGAGAGAATTCTGTTGAAAAAAAAAAGAATGAAAAGTAAGAAATCCGACCTCCTTACCTCAATCCTCAGCCTCCTATTTATAGGTAAATGAGGATGAAGATAAAAAATTTAAATCTTTTTGAAATTCAAAATTCAAAAACAAATCTTTTTAAAATTTAAATTTAAAAATCAAATCATTTTCAAAATTTGAATTTAAAAACAAAATCCTTTTGAAACTTTGAATTGAAAAACAAAATCTTTTTTAAAATTTAAATCCTTTAAAGATATATATCAAATCCATTTGAATTCAAACCTGATTTTAGAAAATAAAATCAAATATTTTTAAATTTAAATTAGATTTAAGGATAAAATCAAATCCTTTTGAATTCAAATTAGAATTTAAAAGATAAAATTAAATCCTTGACATTTATCTTAAGGATAAATTAAATTAAATTAAATTAAAAAATTAATTTATTAATTTTAAAACTGAAAAATATATAAAAATATCAAAAATGAGATAAAAAATTAATTTTGGGAAAAAAATATGAAAAAAGGCAAAAAATGCATTTTCGGCGAAATTGGGCAATTTTCGGCGGAACAGGGGCGACCGACGCCCGTCGACACGCTCGATGGGTGTCGTTCGTGCGCCCAGCAGCGCGCGGATGCGCGCTGTGCGTCGCTCGATGCGGGCGATGCCCTGCACGAGCGATGTGCAGGACGCTCCGCATGCAGGCGCAGCGCCTGCGCGTCTACATTTGCGAATTTTTTTTTTAAATTTAAATTTAACTAAAAAATACTTTAATTTCTAAACCCCATTTTCAAAATCTAATTTTAAAAGTATTTTTTATTAATTTTTTTTTTCACTAAAAAATGCAAATTTGACAAGGAAATTACCATTTTTAACCTTTTTGCCTGTGAAAAGGCATCTCATCATCATTGGATAACTCTGATCTAGACTGCCTCAGGACCTGGTGTCTACATTCCTCCAGAAGACGTTCTAAAAGGCCACCAAGTTAAAATGACATGGTTAAGTAGAAATTTTAGTTCCTTACCGCTTGATGCAACTGAATACACTATACAATGCTTTACCCTTGCTTAGATATTGCATTGTATTAGTAGATTGTTATGTCTGTCACATTCAAATAATTACATCCACTTGATGTGGCTCTCGCTATTGGAGTATTTAGAGCAAGTGGGGAATTATAGTTGGGGATCAGCTTGCTTGGCATGGTTGTACAAGGAGCTATGTCGTGCCATCCAACCGAGTGCAAATGAACTGAGAGGTTGTCATCAGATAATTCAAATGTGGGCTTGGGAAAGAATACCTCAATTTTGCCTAGCTTTTTTGCACAATTTTGTTTTAAATCAGACCATGCCATATGGCTATAGGTAAAATTTATTTAATATATATAATTTCGATATATAATTATTTAATTATTTATACGATATGCTGATGAGCCATTAATTATTGTATCAGGTGGCGATCCCCTAATTATTTAAGAAATAATAATAACAAAAATGTTAATGATTATCGTATAGAGTTAGACATCCAACATCATGATTAGGTTTGTATTTATTTTTTAAGCCATGGAAATTGATTCAATATCGAGCTTTAGAAAGAAAAATTCTAACAATGTTTTTATAATTTGTTAAATTCTTTTTTCAGATCGACTAGGAGCCTTACAATAATGTCATGCACTTATTGCCTGATTATTGTAGAAATAGTGTAAATAGTTGGAGAACAGTGGTGCCATTGGTATGTTTCCATGTTACTGAGTGGCACCAACCTGATCAATGTCTTCGACAATTCGAGATGGACCAACCGATTCCATATCCACCACAAAATAATGATATTGTGCATTCGATTGACTTATGAGGGCACAATGATGTAAATTGGGAAGATAAATTCTCAAGTTTTATCTTTGAGTAGGGCAATCGATGGAAAGGGGTTGTGGCAACTCAGTTGTTGAATGCTCCACTACATCCCAAGTCCCAGTACATGCAGTGATATATTCAATGGACCTGACGCTAGATAGCCCAAATTTTGTGCTTCAATGGGAGCAGCGGTATGATATGCTTCTATAATATAATTTCCATAAATATTATTGGTGGTTTATAAAAAGTTATTTATTTTCATGCAAGTCGATGGTGCTAAGCGAATTTATCATGCTGACATTGCTTCGTCATCAAATGAAGCTGGCAATATTCGTTTGACATCAAAAAACATTTTAGGTGCTCTTGGAGCAATAGGAAGGACTTTGAATGATTACTTCCATCAGCCAATTCCTGATCCTGTGGAGATTCAACCTCTATCAACTCCATACGAAGATTTTCATATGATTAGATGGAGCAGGAGAGGCATAAGGGAAAGATGTACAATAGTTACATCAATTCCTATTCAACGTAGAGTGCACCAGATCCGCCCACCCTTGTCGTGGCCATATATTTCTAGCGATACTTCAAGTTCATTCAATATTCCTTCTGTTGGTCAGCATCAATTTGATTAGCAATAGTTTTATGAAACTCAAGCTGGTCCATCAAATTATTATGAGTCTGAAGCTGGCCCTTCTAGATTGAAGTAGACTTGAATGTAAGTTTATCGGAAGGAGATCGTCAGCCACACAACATAGATGGACAATTCAGTCACTTTGGACAACATGATGATTTTTTCAATGAGATTATGAAAAATTCCAATGTATAGTGGAGAGTATAATGATGTAATACACATACCCGAAGATCCAAACCTATACGAGTTAGGTCCTCAATTCCAAACACAAAGCAGATCATCTCTCAATAGTAGGAATAGGAGATATTAAATATGTTGTGGTGGTGGAACTATTTAATTTATTGCTAAACAAGATTCGATGTAATATTTATGTTATGTAATGTATGCACACTTTAATAGCACATTAATTTAGCAAAGAAAATTATATTACATGATATTTTTACATAATATTATTTCAAATGAATAAGTTACATAATGAATTTACATATTGTTGAACAATGTTAACTTCTGAAGAATTGATTGGAATGTCCAGCAGCACTTGTACATATTTTTTTGTTGTGTCAAATATTTTCATACTTTCTATAAAAAACAATATTAACCCTTTCATAATAAACAATATTACCCCTTTGACACCTATCCATCTCATTTTGTATTCGTGTTGTTTTAGGCCGTCCCTTATTCCTCTTAGTTCTATATTGGGGTACTAATTTCGGACCATAATACATTGACCAATATGCTTTGTGTGCCAGTGGTCAAAATTCACCATCGTAGCATTTAAGTGCCTCAATAATGCTATAACACTCATTTATATAAGTGAAAATGTCAATATGTCTATGCATGCATGCAGCAATGGCATGTGAATAAGGCATTTTAGTATCTTAAACCTTACCACACTCATATTCATGCTTGTCGAGGCTTAAAACATAAGTATTTGCTTTTGTGTCATCTTTCAACGTACTGCATACTATGACGCTGAGTAATCGATACCGGTTGTTATAATCAATGACCATGTGTCCTCGCGCCCTGATAGTGCGCTTGGATATAGCTTTAATGTATTTTGGGGTGAACCTTAATCCTTCAACCATTTTACTCATGTATATACCCCTTTTTTGATGTAAAATTTAACCAACCGGCCAAAATAATGTTCATCGATCGTTGTGATAGGCATCATGTGGACACTTTTAAGGGCACTATTGACATTCTTTAGAATGTTAGTCGTTGCATGCCCATATCGATATCCGCCATCCTAAGATAATGTCCATCACTCTAAGGGCACCCTCATCGCCCAGTTGTACGAGTCTTGGTTTATTAACTCATCTATGCGCTTAGTGAACTTACGCTTTCAAAATTGAGAACCTAAACTAGTGTTGTACTGACATTATTTTATAGTATACAAAATTTAATCAACATGACCTTGTAAATAAAATATATAAAAAATTAAATGTAAGTATTTGTTTGCTTACCAGCCTTATAAAGTAGATCTTTTATTGTTGGTTTCCTATGATGGATGTTGTAGCTTCTGATGAAGTGGCACAAGCATATCCTTCGAAATGACAGTGGTTCCTTCCAACCGCTTTTTTCATCTCGAAAGACAAACATTATACCAGCATGTTTGTTTGATATAACTATAATGTTGACATGTTGCGTCACATGCTTCCTAATTAAATTCATGAACCATGCCTAACTGCATTTATTCTTAGACTCAACAATAACAAATGCAACTAAAAACAACATGCTGTTACGATCGATCGAGCTGGCTACGAGAAGCGTATGTTGGAATTTTCCATTCAGGAATGTTCCATCAACCAACAAAATCGGCTTACAATGAGCAACCCCATCAATGGCGGGTTTAAAGCTCCATAAAACCCTTTGGAATTGCTTCACAATTGGCAGGTTCGTTTCTTGCAACTTTAACTCATAAACAGTTCCAGGATTGTAAGTTTGCAAAGCAAATAAAAAATCCGGTAACCTTTCATAAGACTCTATGTAATTTCCAAAAACAAACTCCAAAGCGCTCATCTTATCGTATCACGCCTTTTTGTATGACACATCAAATTTAAATTGTTGCTTAGTGGTTGCAATAATAACATCAATAGGCATGGTTGGATTTTTACTAACCATTCCTATGATGCAATTGCGAATGATTTTAGAGCCTAACTATCTGTGCTCCTTTGATAGATTAATAGAAAGGCATGTATGTGGTCCCTTGTACCTTGTGAGCGTCCAAACAAGACTATTCCCTTTCATTGCTACTCTTAACCTCCATTTGCAGCCCTTTTCAGCCTTCACACATCTCAAAACCTAAGATTTTGCTTCGGATTCAACAACTCTAAAGTCAACATTTCTAATGATTGAGAACTTTTTCACAGAAGATTGAACTTCTTCCTTGCTATTGAAAACTATACCGGTGGATAACTCAAATATGCCATCCCATGTCTTAAAGTGTACTCCTTATGATAGATCAACTTGTACTGCATCAAAATCGATTTCAATATAGTTTTTGGAAGGCAAGTTGAAGTTTCCCTATCCTCTCTCTTCACAAGGATGCAATGATGACAATGGGCTGAGACATTGCATATCATAAGATGCATCACTGTCACTAATTTCAGATTCATCACTTTCCTCACTCATATTTGTGTTGGCACCATCAACATCGTCATTTAGTGAGACATAATCATTGTTCACTGCAACATCTATGTAATCCTCCCTGCCTCCCAAATCAAATTACGGTTCATTGCCATAATCTGCAATAGTTGGAATAAAAAATGGCACATCATCTGCATTAGTACTTGGACTATTGAAGGGTATGGAATCAGCCAATAAATCATCATCCCTTTGACTAACAAGCTCAGTTGATTAAGTAAGAGCTACAACTGGCATCTAAGAAACATATCGTTATTGACTCACATCAGGCAAAATGGAAACAGATCGTCATTGTCTGACATCTGGGATACGCAAAATGGACCGATGCTCATGACTATGTTTTGTATTCTGACTTTTCATTGTAACAGATCCCTCAACAAAATTCAAATCATTTGAACGACTGCTTAACTTGATGCCAAATATGGATTTACTAATAAAATTACCAACCCTTTGACTAAATAACCGTCTGGGTTGACTCACAAAAGTAGTAGGCCTCTGGCTACTGGATCGACGTAGATGACTGTGTCCTAAGCCATCCCTTGTCTTTGTTCTAATCTAGTTGCTATCCCCGCGATTGACCGATTGTGGCATCCCCTCCATTTCTAACTGATAGCCATTGTCGACTTTGGCTGACATTTTGTACTACATCTTTATATTGTTCTCAACAAAAATTAGATTGAGATAACGTTTCATTATCATGTCTACTTATAGATTACATGGGCTGACTAGGACCAACATCATTTGCATAGATTCGTTAACTTTCCACGATATTTTTCGTGTCAAATTCATCATTTCTATCTTTTATGCCAGGTGCATACATCGGTATATTAGCCCCTGCTTCCGCCTCAGTAACTATAAAAATTAATTTCACCAACGTATAATCATCATATTTCCTTAAATTTTCATATATCATCTCAATGTCATTATCATCCACCAAATCCACCGACATTGGGCTCTTATATATAATTCTTGAAACCACGCTGTTGATACCGAAACCTAATTTAACATGGATTTTATGAACAAATTGAGGAAGAGTCGGCTTATTTTTAATTCTCATTCTCCATGTTATAACATTTGAACTAGATATGTCATATTGAAAACGTCCCACTCCATAACTTATTTGCCCTCCAGTGTGCAAATAAAAGTCGGTATATGCTGCCATCTTCAAGTTGCCTGTAAGTCAATATATGTGATTAATATTTTTTTATTATTTTTTCACAATTATATGTTTTATCCATTAAATAAAGCAACAAAATATTAATATGTAAATAATAATTTAACTATTATGTATTATCAACTAACAACAACAACAACAACAACAATAATAATAATAATAATAATTAGTATTATTATTATTATTATTATTATTATTATAATAATAATAATAATAATAATAATAATAAATATAATAATAAAAAAACTCCAATTGCAAACATTTAATCAATTAATAATAACTTAAAATCAATTTTTACTACAATTAAATATCAATAATATCCCTTCCACCCTAAATATCAATAATATCCCTTCCATCCTACTAAATTATCACTTATTACACAAATAGCCAAAATTGATTTATTAATTGTTTTTTCTAATTATATTGAATAGTATAGGGACATACTAATATTATTACACAATATTTTACACATGCATAAATTATATAATATACAAATATTATCACACAATATTATGCACTTGTATATAATTCTAAAAAACATAGTGTTCAGGCCATTTATTATAATTGTACCACTTACAATAAGTTTTTTGCTCGACTGGCATTGTATCTTTAATTTTTAAATAATTTTCTTCACTAGTTTTTATTATATCTTTCATAAAAATCATAACTAATTGCTCATATTTCATCACATGCTCACTATTCCAAATTTTCATTACAAACTTTAAATAACATATTGGTATAGTCATGCAAAGAGCTTCCACCATCTCTGCTTCCTTCATTGGATATCCTCTCATTATAATTTCTTGTAATTTTTTTATTAACTGTAATAATATGATTGAACATTGTTATACCACTTCTAACTCGACAGCTATACAAATCATCATAGTTTTGGCCGATGGTTTACCTTACAATATCACTGATCATAGCTCTTTGAGCTAAGTGTGTGCCTACCATCTACCACAATGATAATAATTAAAATTTCTACATTACATAAAAAGCAATTAATATAACTTGTTGTAAAATATAAACGTTGCCAATATTCATACATTATAATAATAAAACGTATTTATTTATATTTTTCATTATATCTAAATTTATATGGCAAAAAATAAATATAAAAAAAATTCATAAAATACCTTAAATTCGATGGCGAAAACTTTTACAGATTCTTTTCATTTACTTTTAATACTTCTATTGCATTGCTCTCGGATTTTGCTATCGAATTTTACTCTCGGCAAAGGAAATCTGAGAGCAATGCAGAATAATTTTACCAGGCTTGCAATTTTTTTTCCAATGACGGTATGATGGAGTGATTGAAATTCATTGACGCTAGAAGTTGCGGCATTAGTGCACATTTTGCTTAAGAAATGGTGGGTCCCGCCTCAAGAAGCCGTAACTGACAGTTGCGGCTTCTGAGTCACTCTATACCTAAAAATACTATTTAAAAGACTATTTTAGGAATTATTTTTTCCAAACACTCTAATTCTATCTTTGTCTCTAATTCAATTAGGAAAATAACCGACATTTACGTTGGCCAGGTTAAACAAAAATCATAGAGGAAATTACTTAGAATGCAATCGAAATCGTATCTCACGGCCTTTAACCAATTAGGCACAACAAAATAGGGCTTTTTACATACTTATACAAAAAAAAAAAATGACAAAAAAATTGCTCCTTTCCACAATATGTTAAATATACAACATTTTAAAATTTTAATTTCATTTATACAATTTTTATAACAAAAAATACCACTTTTATATAATACCAAACAAAAAAACCATTTTAACATTTCTATCTCATTTCTCTTCCTCACTTTCCTATTTCTTTCTTTCTCACTTTCCTATTTCATTTCCTCCTCTCATCTCTCTCACCGTTTACTCTCACTTTCCTACCGATTTTTCTATCACCGGGCAACTCTCCCTCGCTTCCAAATTTGAGACCACTGGTACTCTCCTTTTCTGTCAATTTAGAGAGCAGCGACTACTCTTCTTCTCTCCAAATTTGCTCCACAGGTTGTTTTCTCTCTAACTCTTTACTAAAATCTTTAATCTCCTAGTTAATTTGGATTGATTTTTCAGGATAGGTTTTTTCTACTGGTTAATTTGGAGACCACATTTAATACCTACCTGTTTTTAAAGAGTAAATTTCAAAGCTTATTTGGGCTTTTTTTAATTCTATAATTTTTATGTCCCTTTTATACATACCTAAGGTGGTTAAACAGGGAAATATATGGGTTTTTCAGGTGTGTAGACAAATAGGCCTTGTTGTTGTGTGTTTTTTCTAGTCAATATTTTAGAGGTGTTGATGATATTATGCCTCTTTTTCTTTCTAATTTCTAAAGGTCTATAACAATATTATTGACATTAATGGAATAATTATTATTTCCTTATTTTTCCAATTAACTATTCAAAATGTACAATTTTTCTTATTATATTCCAAATTATTTTATTTTCAGGTGATGGGAATAATTCTATTAATTAAACAATGGAATAATTCTCTAGGAACGAAAATAATAGATGAAATGATAGATTAATTATAATTAGGTTAGGTTTGAATAATTAATTAAAGCTAGTATCTCTATATAGAAATAAGTCATTTAGGATTTGAATTAGTGTTGGTATGGTATTAATTATTAAAGATAAAAGAGGATTAGGAGTAGGGACATAAGAATGTGATATTGAAAATTTTTATAGGGAGGAGAAGGGAAAGCAAGGGGACCCTAGGTTGCCAAGTACATTATTATTTTCCAGTTTGAAATCTGTTATGCGCTAAAAATAATGCCCCCCTACACTTATGCATCTTTTTTTTTTTACACGTCAATTAATACAGCTATTCAAATTCACCCCTATTAGAGTTGGCAATATTAGATTTATGGGATGAGTTTGTGAATAAAATTACCTGATGGAATCTGTTTTGAATTATGGGATGATAGAGCTTTTACTAAGGTAAAAAATATCGGTAACCGAATCTAAAGAGATTGGTAAAAAACTGCAGGATGCTTAACACTATTTCTGTACTTATTGTTATTTACATATGAAGATGTACTTATTGTTATTTGCAGATGAAGCTAAACAAACGTAAACCCCAAAAAATTGGCTGAAACTTGCATACAAATTTTTTGGAGCTTCTTACACATCTTTTTAAGAATTTATAATTTTGTTTCCTATTTCTACTTCATATTAAGATTAGCAAAACTAGATTACCGATTGTTTTCTATTTTTTTATTTTTTTATTACTTTTCATAATAATTATTATCTCTATTCCTTTTCAAGCGTCGCTTTTGGATAAAAATAAAGGTAATTATTTTTTTCTTCTTCCTTACATTTTTAATGTACTATATTATGTTGTGTTAATATACTATTTATATAATGTAGTATTATGTTTGTATAGATATTATCAATGTAATATTTATATTTTTTTTTGCATATTGTGCATGTCGATGCATATTATGCGTGTACTCGATGTATACTGTGTGTGTACTTAATGTATACTGTGCGTGTACTTAGTGTATAATGTGCGTGTATTTTTGGTATATTATATGTGTATTAGTTATATATTATGTGTACTTGTCACACCCCATTTGTCCCCTAGTAGTATGAGCCCATTTGTGTGTGCATGCATGGTATGTGTTTGGCATGTCATAAGGGTATTTTTTGGGTAGAAATGTATGTTTTAAGGGTTTTGTTAGCATATGGGTGCATGTATGTTATTAGGTTGTGAATTAGTTAGGTTGCATTTGAGTGTGTTGCTCATATGGTTGTAAGGCATGAGTAGTGAGTTGTGGTTGTGTGCTTTATCCACATATTAGTATGGTGTGCATTAGTTGGGAGTGCATTATGTGTGAGTAGAGTATGCTTGTTGGGTGTGAGTGGTTAGTTTCCACCAATAGGAAAATGACAAGTGTTAGGGTTAGGAAAAAGATGAGTTAAGGAAGAAGGGAAAATTGGGAAAGGCAGAATTCATTTCCTTCTTCCCGATTCTTCTTCTCCCTTGTCTCATCTTCTTCCTTTGCTCTTCTTTAGAAACCCTAGCTTTGATTCAAGTTACTGTTAGTGGAAATTAATCATCTCCCTTGTATTCTTTTGGTAAGTTATTGCATTTTCATCTTGTTTTCTTATTGTTCATCTTGTTCTTCTTCTTCTTCTTCCTATTTTCGGGTTTAGATTTAACTTAGGGTTTGTATTTTGGGTGTTCTTTGGTGTGTTATGCTTAGCTGAGCCTCCTCGTGATCCCAAGGGAAAAGAGAAGGCAGGGAGTAGTGAAAGTAAGTGATTAGAGCTTCATATCTTCAGGTTTGGGAATTCTGTATTGTTGATGCCTTGTGTGCATTTGTGAATGTTGAATTGTTTGGCTGGGAACTTCAGGGATGATGAGTTGCATGTTAATATAATTATTATGAGTTTGTTTTGATTTAATTGTGCTTCTGAATTTTGAGGTGTTGGGAATCAACGTGATGAGGATGAGTTACTATCATTTTTTTCTGGGTTCTGAAAATTTTGAGTTTTTGATTTAGTTAATCTCTGTTTTGAATGGATCTTTGTTGAAGGGGTGTTTTTATACTGTTTTTACGTTAATTTTGAGTGCTGGATGAGTGTAATTTCAGCTAAAATTGAATTGGTTTTAAGATGGGATGATTTTCTGGGAATTCTTGGTTTTTTGTTGTTTTCACGACATTAGGGTTTGAAAATCGTGATTTCAGGGACGATCTCATTCGAGGCGTGATGAGAGAGAGAGCAGGAGCATGAGTCATGCTCCTAGCTAGAAGCCAAGCACGGGTCATGCTCTGGGAGAACAACTCGCGCTCCCTTAGCTGGGAGCAGGAGCACGAGTCGTGCTCCTCAAGCACGACTTGTGCCCCTCAGGACTTCCAGGAGCACGAGTTGTGCTCCTCAAGCATGACTCGTGCCCCTCTAGGCCTCTGTCCCTTCTGTTTTTATCAAATGTGTATGGGTCTTTCTCAATCCTTTTTTCTTCTGTTTTGAGTTCTTTAGTCCTCATTTATGTGTTTTTAATGTGCAAATGATATAATGGGTATTTTAACTTAGCCAAATAATAAGTAATGTATAAGATATTGCATGTTATAGGTTGTTGAATGATATTGGGTTATGCATGTCTTATTTATGATTCCTTGTTATGAATGTGAGTATAATTATGTGTTACACTTGGATGTATGATCTGAATGATGCATGACCTGCTAGAGTCAAGTAAGTGGATAGTTAGGCATGCCTAATAGAGTCTTTAGTTGTAGCCTCATTTCAGTTTGGACCCCGATCAGGTCCCCGTTTGGTTCCTCGCGAACCCTCAGTATTTGGATCTTGTTTAAGATCCCTCAGTAAAAATGTTTTGAATGTGACACAATGAAATGGTTTTTCGATTCGTACCCGTAAGGTACTGTCTGTATACTCGTTATCCACTATCATGAGTCAGCGGGTATTATGTGTTCTATTTGCTTTGTTTGCTCTGATATGATTATACTAATGTTATATTCGATTGAGTATAATTATGAGATGTATATTCAGTTAATGTGAATATGGATATGGATATTAGATGCGGAATGTATGGCCTTAACCTGCAAGCATGTTTATTTATATATTATGTTATGGATATTTGCATACGCCATTATGAATGTGTTATGCCTCGACGACCATTGTGAATGGCCGTCCATGTTATTTGCGTGTTTCCCCACTAAGCGTTTATCGCGTAGCACTGTGTTTTACCCGTGAAGGTGCGGAGGATGTTTTGATTTGGGAGAGTACTGCAAGTCAAGCCAACACAGGAGGGATTAGTGTTAGGGCTTTACTTTTTTGATAGTATGATGATTCTTTTTGTAATAGAACTCTCATATATTTATATTTTGTAATAGCTTACGCAACTGTATATTTTTGGATGTATTATTTTTGGTATCAGCAAGTTTGATCAGAACATTATTGTAATGGCCTTGTTATATTAATGAGTGATCAGCTGTTGCTCATGTTGCTTTTAAAGTTTTAATTATCTCGTATTTATGTATGTATGGTATGAATGAATGTATGATTTGTTTTGTATCTGTGTGGTGGCACCTTGACTCATACGGCATCTCACTCCTTATCAGATGGGATCGCCTACGTATGTGTAGGGGGTGTTACAGTACTTCTTGAATATAGTGTGTGTATTAGTTGTATCTGTGTGTACTAGTTGTATACTTTGTGTATACTTCTAGTATACTGTGCATGTAATTACTGTATAATGTGCGTCTACTTATTGTCTACTGCGTGTGTACTTAATGTATACTGTGTGTCCTAATTGTATATTATGTGTGTACTTGCTATGTATTGTGAGTGTACTTCTTGTATAATATGCGTGTACTTGATGATACTATGAGTGTATTTGTGTTATACAGTGAGTATACTTTCAGTATACTGTGTATATACTTTCAATATACTGTGCATTTACTAGATGTATATTATGTGTACTTCCATTATACTGTACGTGTACTGGGTGTATATTATCCGTGTAATTGCTATATATTCTGTATCTACTTACGAGAAATGTATCGGACTTTATATTGGTGACAGATATCGCCCTTCTCATTTTTAGTGTAAAGATCCTTTTACTGTATGAAATTGTTCACCATAAGCTTTATTTAATTGATTTGATTTTTTTGCTCTGTATGGATAACAGGTGGTGGTGGATTAATTAATTTTAAGTAAAGTTTTGATTTAGAATAAAGAGAGTACTTTGCTTTATTCTTTCACATGGATTACTCCCTTTACCAAATTGAGATGGTTATAATTGTAAATTAATAAAAGAGACCATATAGATGTAGGATGGGTTTGGGTGCATTATAACATATCTTCTGCTGCTACTACTAGATATTTGGATCTGATAGTTCAACTTTAAGTGCAACAAAAACAAGTGCATGAGGCTAGATCTTTTGAGCTGTTCATTTTCTCTAAGCTATGCAAGGTGAGTTCACTTTGGCATTCCTCACATCAACTTGAATTGCTGTATGTTCTTTATTTGTCATATATCATGGATGTAGTTAGTCTGTGTGCTTTTTGATGAAGAAAATACCTTTTCTTGTTCATCTCTTTTGCACCAAGGACTACTCTTCTATTGACATTTGCCCCAGGAGTTTCCTTGCCTTCAAAAGAAGTCCTGGTGGCAACATTTTGCAGGTTTAGGCCCTTTAGGGAGTCAGAAACACGGTTGTTTAAAGATTTTTGTATTGGCCAAGTTGTTTTCTCGAAAAGTATTGATATTGAAAAGTAATTAGGAGTTTAGAGAATTTCAATCCTTTTGGCCCAACACTTGTGAACTACCGATTTCATCTTCTTTCAGCTACTTCAACCACTCATTTTAGAGGACAAATTATGCCTACAAAGTCATATTGGTCGACGCCAAACCCAACTGGGGCACCTCCCATTGACTTCATAAGGCAAATATGGCAATGATGACTTTGATGTTGGAGAAGTTATTAGATTCTCATTTTCTTTATTATAGCAAAAATTAGTAGGTTGTCCATGGAGTCCCATTTTATTAGTTGTAGTTTCTCTTGTAATTCGCTCTGAATGTTAACAACAGAACTGAGAACTTAAAGCTGTTAACAACAAGGTGAGGGTTTACGCATAGCCTAAAACAAAGGAACCTCCATGTATCAATGTAACTATTACAGTTATTTTTGCAATGTTTTCTTTGTGCTCACGAGTTTGTTTTAGCACGTGCACTTATAAACGTTCCAGCAATGGCATTGTATATAGTTTCATAACAAAGCCAGGATGATCTTATTGGATCAGCCAGACTAATAATTTTGATTATGATCAAATGACAATGGTTGTTTTTTCTTCTTCTTCTTCTTGCAAGCTTGGGATTTTCGTTTTTCTAGATTACAGATTATCATCCAACTTTTGAAACCATAAATGCATGTGTTGCATGTTTTCCTCATTTTGATATAAAATATAAAATCAACGTTAGTTAACAGCCTCTACTATTGCTCTTTCTGGGATGTTGTAGTTTCTGATGATATAGTGGTGAAGTACCATGTTTTTTAGCCATGCATTATATGTCCCAAAAGAATTAATGGAAGAAAAACTTATTAGAGAGAAACTTTTATACTACAATTACAGAATAATGCATTTCCTTATTGTACATAGGCAGTTCAATGAAGCTCTATTTTTTTTGTCTAATATTTTGGGCAACTTGTGAGGTTCTTGGATCAACTAATATAAAATCAAAAACAAGAGTTTTAGCTTCAATTGAAAAAGAATTATTCATGCAATGAACTAGTTGTTTTTTTTTTCGTGACCTAATGCATAATTTTTTTTTTTGCAGAGTATAGATAGAACATTCTTGCGAAAATCCAACAAAAGATGGATTTATTGGGTTTTAATTAGAGTTTGGACATGTGGCAACTTTGGGAGATGGACATCTGGTCTAGAGCATGATATTAATTAAGTGAATTATGTTTTGGGGACCTAAATACATCTTGGTGGCCATCAATGTGAGTGGGTGGCTTTTAATTAGGGGTTGTTGATCTTGAATGGTTTAGTTGGTCCGGTTTCCTCTTCCTTTTGTTCTTCACTTTCTACTTTTGGTTTCTTTTGGTTCTTCTTCTCTTTCTTTCGTTCTTCCACTCGTATTTCTTCTTCTTTTCCATTTGAGCACCTCAAGTTAAGCTTTTGCTTGGATTGGTTTGAAGAGTGTAGTGAGGGTTTTGTAGTGAGTTCGAAGAGGTAAGGGATGGATTTTCGGATTAAGATCTTTTTCTTGTTGAATTTCTATTTTTGACTTAAAGTAAAATGAGTAAATGGATTAAGTGTTTGTTTAGGTCATTTTGGTGCATGGAAACTATTAGCAAGACGAAAGATAAGAGTAAGCAGAAGGTTTGAGCAAGAGAAGAGAGTGATCAAGCTTCATTTTGAGGTTGGGATTGTGTGTGGTTTTCTTTGATGCATATTGTGGAGCTGTTATTATACTTGATTGTTTGTTAGATGCATGATAAGTGGTTAGAAATTAGAGAGTTTTGATCTAGTTTACCAGCTCTGTTAGTGGTTATATTGCCTATGCTAAAAAAATTATACATGTGATTAAGAAGATATGTGAAAATTTGTGTATGCGATGTTGTGCCTTTGGAGTTGAACGCAAGAATTTGGGTTCTGTCGCGAACACGATAGAACACTCTGTAGGTAAGTTTTGCCCTACCATGTCTGGTCCCGAGTGCGAACTCCATCGCGGGCGTGACAAAGGCCATCTAAGCATTCTGTCATGAGTGCGACATTGACGCAAGCATGACAGCAGGGTATTTTTGGTTTTGTCGCGGACGTGACAAGGGTCGCGTGTAACACCCCTTAGCCATACGTAGCATACTGTATGATAATATAGGTAGTATGCGATGATGAGTGAGGAATGTTATAAGCGAAAACACGCGAGGAACAATATATAAGCATAGCTACATAGTTTTTTTTTTCTAATATACAAACATTTGCATAATAGAAAATACATTCATATAAATGGAATTACACTCTTCATTAATATCTTATTACATACCAATCACTTAATACAACATTAATATATAAATTACATTATAACAATTATCTAAAACCTCTAAACAACCTCTACTACGGACTGGTTGGCCCAACTACTGTGGATTATCCTCGGCGACACAACTAACTCCAATCCTACATGGATACACACCCATGCTAAGCATAAAAGCTTAGTGGGGAAAAAAACACATAATATGGATAACCATTCACAATGATCGTCAGTCACAACACACAATAAATATCCAAAATAAAATCACTTGAATATAATTACATGTTCAAGCAAACTTAAACATCTCATTTAATAAACACATAAAATTGATCATAAATGAAATATTTTAATCATAATCATTTACAAGGTCAAACAGGATGACAATTTTAATTAATACATGCTTTTCAGGTTTTATTATTCATATAACTCACATCACACATATCATTATATTCAGCCTATAATCAATTCTCAAAACAAAATGATCTCCACACATCAAAGAGTCATGAGTAAACAACTAATAATCTAACTTCATGTCCCAGTGTATAAATGCATGTCATATATATATAGTTACTTTCATTTAATCACTTACTTCCAGTCGATTCATTAATTTTGTGACATTAACTCATATTAATATTTCAAAGGAAATAACTAAAGTTGGACCATGTAAGCTTTCAAAGATGTTACCACATTTTCGCACAAGGATCCTACCGGATTAAAGATGCATAGTTGTGCGAAGTGCAAACTCATTCCACATATAAGTCACATCAAGCAATGTGATCACATTCTTATTATGTGCATAATCTTACACAAATATTCACATATCTTTATCAATTCACACTTATTGTTCAATACACATACTGATATTCATTTAATGCCTGCTATGTCAAAGGGGTGGATATCGAGTAACGCATAGATACCCGAAGGTACTAACAATACTTTCTTAACGCATGGATACCCGAAGGTATCAAAATCATTCTTTTCTTTTTGTTTCAAAAACATTTTCACATGGGATCTTAAACAAGATCCAAGATAGAGGGATCACGAAGATCCATTCGGGGTACCTGATCAGGGTCCAAATCATACACAGGCTGCAACAACACCAACTCTATTAGGCATGACTAACTATCCACTACTCGACTAGCGCAGGCTAAACATATATATGTTTCTTTTAGTGATGTACATGACATTTTTAATACTTTTCATAAGTGCATACTTTTATTGTAGTCGCATAATAATGACACGCATAATTCATTTATAAACTAAAGCAATGGCTCATATACCATATGACAAACCATAACCTTTTTATTACAATCCCATCATAATAATGTTTTTTTTTTACCCTATTCCTAAACACTCATTTCAACTATAGCTTATATGGTATAGTGTATCCAAGTTTACACAACATGTCATACGAAAAGCATAAGTAGAAACCCATGCCAAATAGCTCGACAACAAACATTCATAGCATAGAAAGAGTCACGCTCGTGAGCTTAGTCGCGACCGCGACAGAAAGCTAGATGGCCTCTGTCGCGCTTGCGACAGAGCCAAGTATCACACTCCTGTCGATTCCAAATTGAATACAACTTCACATAAAAAATATACTTACTCTTATATTGTCCATAAATAATTTCATAAATATTACTTTCCCCAAATTCATGCATTAAACTCAAGAACTTCCACACAAGCATCTTAAACTTTTCAATTTATTAAGAATTATTCCGTAAAAAGACAGTCATATAAAGACCATTTGGGATACGAAAGGTTTATTTCAATTTCAGTTTATGACACACTTAAAGCAATCATTTAATTCATTCTTAATATCCCATACAAATTCTAAACTATAAATAAGTCTACTTGAGACTTGAATCTTTAACGGTTCAACAAGCTTTACAAATCTGTGCATACATGCAACATTTATTTTTAATAAATACCAAGGCATTACTAGAACTCGATTGGTACATTATCTTTCATGCCCGAATAAGTTTCTATACTTTGGTTTGGACATGGAAGAGTGTTCTAAACTTCTTATGTATCCCGAAGAGTTAGGAATCCAAACCCCATAATTCGACTAGTTCAAAAACGCAAGTTATAGAATTTCACTTCAAATCGCCTAACATAATATAAATCCAGTCAATATTGAACATACTCGAAAATGTTTGACTCATTAAAATTTTAAGTAACTAAGTCAATATTCTTATTTATAACCTCAAACACTTGTATCCTTAAGTAATAGCCATTTATTTACTTATTTCCAAACTCTAAACATATGATGAATATGTCTCAAGAGGTTACGAGGAAGTTCGGGTACATTTCGGAAGAAAAACACTCAAAATATGCAAAGCAGGGGATGGTCACGGTGGCAACCACTTGGTTATGACCGCGAGGTCCAAAAATATTTGATTCTGCCTTGTCTGGGCATTGGTCATGGTGGCAACCACTTGGTTGTGACCGTGACATACCAAAAATAGTAAAATAGAAGTGAAAACTTAGGACTACTTCACTACTCTATTTTGTACAACCTAAACCAACATCTAAACCTCATTTTTAAGACAAACTTCCTGCTTAGCAAATGTTCCTTAGGATGTTAAATTTCAAATGAAATAAATTCTAAATAAATTTGACATCTAGAACTCCAGATATGAGCTACACAACCTACACTGCTCCCATGAACCCGTCTAAGTACAGACACCCCGATTTTTACCATTTTCAAGGGTCTTAGAGCCAGAATTGGCTTCCGGTCCTTCAGAGACAATTTTAGATATATGAATTATCTTTCTAATAGCATGGGTTCACACAATTTGGACATTTATAGCCGGACTTATAGTTAAAACATTCATTATAGGTCCAGTGAACTCTAGGCAGAATTTTCCCAGAATCTCAAATTCTCTAAAATTAAACCAATCCACACAACCAAAACTAACGCAAGCTACCTAATTTGACAAATAAATATTAAAATATCAAAATATCAATATACACACATACATATATCAAATGAATAGATTTTCCAAACCTGAACATCCTATGCTCTAACTAGCTTAATGGTTGCACTTCCTTGCTCCCATACTCTTCCACACTCACAATCATCCAATTCCTCATCAAAAACACACATAATAACCCAATTACATCTAACCTTTAATCAAGTAAAGGAAAAGGAGAAGAAGAAGAAAGCAATTAATTACTTACCTTAGCAACCCCAAAAAAAATTGCTAAAACCCTACAAAAATTATAGCTGCTTGGAAAAGAATTGAGACAAAGAAGAAGAAGGAACAAAAGAAGGAATAGAAGAGGAGCATGAGGAACGTGAGAGAGAGAGGAATAGAGTTTTGCCCTCTTTCACGTTCTCTCTCCTCTTGAATACCCCTCTCCCTTTCATTCTTATCCCCCTTGCCAAGTGGCACCATCCTATTGGCCAAAAGTAGATTTTTATTACAGTTCTTCTATTTGGTCCACCAACTCTCCTTTAATCTTACAATAACCTATTACATAAATATAATTCTCACATTGGCCCATAATTAAATCCTTATCCCTTTCAATTAAGTCCTAAATTAATACCTTCTAATTTTTGAACTGGCCGTACTTGCCGAATCTTTTGCATTAATACCGAATTCGTCCTTTCGGCACACCTAACACCACAACTCACATGCATTCAGCATAAAACTGATCCATTCTCAAAATTTAGCCCTCATAGTTATTTATTCGATTCAATTAAATTTATATTTGCAAAATGACCAAATTACCCTTGTCTTCCTTTTTTTCTTAATTCTAATCATATATTTTCTCTTGATTAATCAATCCAACCATCAATTCATACAGTTTTGATCATCAGAATCCCTAGAAATATACAAATCCTTCTAGGGTATATTTCGGGGTGTTACAATTCTTCCCTCCTTAAAGAATTTTGTCCTCGAAATTCACAAACACAAGTTTATCCGCATGTCACATTCCTTATCATTACCACACTTAGGCATTAACATTCCACTATTAAATAACTTATACACTTTACTCATAACTTATCATATCTCATACACTACATCACTCACGTATCACGTCTCAATATCCTTATAACGAGAAACATTCTTAAACAAAGTCGAATTGGAACTTATCAGAACTATCTTATCAAATTAAGTAAACCTTATCTCAATAAATCATTACTCAATTCCTAACATGTATCACAATTATAATCATATCATTGGTTGGGATCTAACATATAGGCTTCTTAATTAGCATACTTACATATACATGTAGAGTCTTATCGCTATAATGTCTAATACCTGAAATTGCCAAACTACACTAATTATTATCTTTATTCAGTACATTGCCTTTTAACTCTCTTAATTACCACTCCTTAACTCAATCTGCAACAGTTACTTATTCACTTTCTACAATAATGGTAGCCTACACTTTACAGTTTCTCAACATCTCCACTAAACGATCTTGGACTCAAAGCACAGTCTGTCAGCCACTTTTAATTGAGTTAAATCCAAGTGCTTGTCATATATGAATGAGGGATATGAGTGAAATGAATGTCTAATGATTTATGTATGCAAATGATGCAGATGTGATTTATGCAGTGGGAATATATTTTCCCATCCCCATGCTGACACATGCTTATGTTCAAATAATCTACATTAAAATGGCTGACAGATGCATAGAGTGTCACAAATAATCCTAAATCAAAATCATTCACGTCCTTACTCCGCATTCCCTTAAAAATAAGAAATTCCTTTCAGAATTCCAACCATACTAAGAGAAACTCCTTAACATGATTGTTAATAATACTGTTAAAGTACAACTTACATATCATCCAACTACCAACAAACTAAAATAGACAGATCGCGATCCACCAACTCTACACTTTCTAACTTTTCACCTAACTTGTTCAGAACTTTCAATTTCTAACACCAATACAGAATGAGGACATCTGCTTTGGCCAACACGAAACTATACAGATAAACTTTAAAAACCTAGTTGTCCAGAATCGACTAAATCTATGCTCTGATACCACTAAATGCAACACCCCTTACCCATACGTAGCATACTGTATGATAATATAGGCAGTATATAACGATGAGTGAGGAATGTTATAGGCGAAAACACGCGAGGAACAATATATAAGCGTAGCTACATAGTTTTTATTTCTAATACACAAACATTTCCATAATAGAAAAGACATTCATATAAATGGCATTACACTCTTCGTTAACATCTTATTACATACCAATCACTTAATACTATATTAATATATAAAGTACATTATAACAATTATCTAAAACCTCTAAACAACCTCTACTACGGACTGGTTGGCCCAACTGCTGCGGATTATCCTCGGCGACACGACTAACTCCAATCCTGCATGGATACACACCCACGCTAAGCATAAAAGCTTAGTGGGGAAAAGAACACATAATATGGATGACCATTCATAATGATCGTCAGTCATAACACACAATAAATATCCAAAATAAAATCAATTGAATATAAATACATGTTCAAACAAGCTTAAACATCTCATTTAATAAACACATAAAATTGATCATAAACGAAATATTTTAATCATAATCATTTACAAGGTCAAACAGGATGACAATTTTAATTAATACATGCTTTTCAGGTTTTATTATTCATATAACTCACGTCACACATATCATTATATTCAGCCTATAATCAATTCTCAAAACAAAATGATCTCCACACATCAAAGAGTCATGAGTAAATAGCTAATAATCTAACTTCATGTACCAGTATATAAATGCATGTCATATATATTTATAGTTACTTTCATTTAATCACTTACCTCCACTCGATTCATTACTTTCGACACATTAACTCATGTTAATATTTCAATGGAAATAACTAAAGCTGTACCATGTAAGCTTTCAAAGATGTTACCACATTTTCGCATAAGGATCCTACCGAATCCAAGACACATAGGTGCGTGAAGCGCAAACTCATGCCACATATAAGTCACAGTAAGCAATGTGATCACATTCTTATTATGTGCATAATCTTACACAAATATTCACATATCTTTATCAATTCACACTTATTGTTCAATACACATACTCATATTCATTTAATGCCTGCTAAGTCAAACAGGTGGATATCGAGTAACACATAGATACCCGAAGGTACCAATAATACTTTCTTAACGCATGGATACCCAAAGGTATCAAAATCATTCTTTTCTTTTTGTTTCAAAAACATTTTCACATGGGATCTTAAATAAGATCCAAGACAGAGGGATCACGAAGATCTAGTGGGGGGACCTGATCAGGGTCCAAATCATACACAGGCTGCAGCAACACTAACTCTATTAGCCATAACTCTATTAGCCATGCCTAACTATCCACTACTTGACTAACGCAGGCTAAACACATATATGTGTCTTTTAGTGATGTACATGACATTTTTAATACTTTTCATAAGTTCATACTTTTATTGTAGTCGCATAATAATCACACGCATAATTCATTTATAAACTAAAGCAATGGCTTATATACCATATGACAAACCATAACCTTTTTATTACAATCCCATCATAATAATGTTTTTTTTTTTACCATATTCCTAAACACTCATTTCAACTATAGCTTATACGGTATAGTATATCCAAGTTTACACAACACGTCATATGAAAAGCATCAGTAAAAACCTATACCAAATAGCTCGACAACATATATTCATAGCATAGAAAGAGTCACGATCGTGACCTTAGTCGTGACCGCGACAAAAAGCTAGATGGCCTCTGTCGCGCTCGCGATACCAGTCGTGCTCGCGACAGAGCCAAGTATCACACTTTTGTCGATTCCCAATTGAATACAACTTCACATAAAAAATATACTTACTCTTATATTGTTCATAAATATTACTTTCCCAAAATTCATGCTTTAAACTCAAGAACTTCCACACAAGCATCTTAAACTTTTCAATTTATTAAGAATCATTTCGTAATAAGATAGCCATATAAAGACCGTTTGAGATACGAAAGGTTTATTTCAATTCCAGTTTATGACACACTTAAAGCAATCATTTAATTCATTCTTAATATCCCATACAAATTCTAAACTATAAATAAGTCTACTTGAGACTTGAATCATTAATGGTTCAATAAGCTTTACAAATATGTGCATACATGCCACATTTATTTTTAATAAATACCAAGGCATTTCTAGAGCTTAATTGGTACATTATCTTTCATGCCCGAATAAGTTTCTATACTTTGGTTTGGACTTGGAAGAGTGTTCTAAACTTCCTATGTATCTCGAAGAGTTGGGAATCCAAACCCCGTAATTCTACTAGTTTAAAAATGCAAGTTATAGAATTTCACTTCAAATCGCCTAACATAATATAAATCTAGTCAATATTGAACATACTCGAAAGTGTTCGACCCATTAAAATTTTATGTAACTAAGTCAATATTCTTTTTTATAACCTCCAACACTTGTATGCTTAAGTAATAGCAATTTATTTACTTATTTCCAAACTCTAAACATATGATGAATATGTCTCAATAGGTTCCAAGGAAGTTCGGGTACATTTCGAGAAGAAAAACACTCAAAATATGCAAAGGAGGGGATGGTCACGGTGGCAACCACTTGGTTGTGACCATGAGGTCCAAAAAATATTTTATTCTTCCTTATCTAGGCATTGGTCACGGTGGAAACCACTTGGTTGTGACCATGACATACCAAAAATAGCAAAACAGAAACGAAAACTCAGGACTGCTCACTACTCTATTTTGTACACCCTAAACCAATGTCTAAACCTCATGTTTAGGAAAAACTTCCTTCTTAACCAATGTTTCTTAAGATGTTAAATTTAAAATGCAAAAAATTTCAAATCAATGGGACATCTAGAACTCCAGATATGAGCTACACAACCTACATTTCTCCCATGAACCCGTCTAAGTACAAACACCCTAGTTTTTACCATTTTCAAGGGTCTTAGAGCGAGAATTGGCTTCCGGCCCTTCAGAGACAATTTTGGATATATGAATTATCTTTCTAATAGCATGGGTTCACACAATTTGGACATTTATAGCTGGACTTATAGTTAAAACATTCATTATAGGTCCAGTGAACTCTAGGCAGAATTTTCCCAGAATCTCAAATTCTCTAAAATTAAACCAATCCACACAACCAAAACTAACGCAAGCTACCTAATTTGACAAATAAATATTAAAATATCAAAATATCAATATACACACATACATATATCAAATGAATAGATTTTTCAAACCTAAACATCTTATGCTCTAACTAGCTTAATGGTTGCACTTCCTTGCTCCCATACTCTTCCATACTCACAATCATCCAATTCCTCATCAAAAACACACATAATAACCCAATTACATCTAACCTTTAATCAAGTAAAGGAAGAGGAGAAGAAGAAGAAAGGAATTAATTACTTACCTTAGCAACCCCAAAAAAAAATTTGCTAAAACCCTACAAAAATTACAGCTACTTGGAAAAGAATTGAGACAAAGAAGAAGAAGGAGGAACAAAAGAAGGAATAGAAGAGGAGTATGAGGAATGTGAGAGAGAGAGGAACAGATTTTTGCCCTCTTTCACATTCTCTCTCCTCTTGAATACCCCTCTCCCTTTAATTCTTATCCCCCTTGCCAAGTGGCACCATCCTATTGGCCCAAAGTAGATTTTTATTACAATTATTCTATTTGGTCCACCAACTCTCCTTTAATCTTACAATAACCTATTACATAAATATAATGCTTACATTGGCCTATAATTAAATCCTTATCCCTTTCAATTAAGTACTAAATTAATACCTTCCAATTTTTGAATTGGCCGCACTTGCTGACTCTTTTGCATTAATACCGAATTCGTCCTTTCGGCACACCTGACACCACAACTCACATACATTCAGCATAAAACTGATCCATCTCAAAATTGAGCCCTCATAGTTATTTATTCGATTCAATTAAATCTATATTTATAAAATGACCAAATTAACCTTATCTTCCTTTTTTTCTTAATTCTAATCATATCTTTTCTCTTGCTTAATCACTCCGACCATCAATTCATACGGTTTTGATCATCAAAATCCCTAGAAATATACAAATCTTTCTTGGGTACATTTCGGGGTGTTACATCGCGAGCACAACACTGCTCAAAGTTTTGAATGTAAAGTCTTATGTCCTATTTGTAGGTATAGTATTGCATTGTATTATGTATGTTCATGCGTAGTGGATGAATAGGATAACATGCTTAAAGATGTATGAGCGTGATTATGGTTTGTTTACTTAATACATAACCTGAGATGATGTGTAACAACTTGTATTGATACTTGAGGGCATGCAAAGTATATAGTTCGGTGTATAGAGTCATTTGTTCAAGCCTGAATAGTCATAGTAGTGGATAGATAAGCATGCTTATAAAGGGTTAGAGAGCAGCTGCTGGAGTGGCACCATGAGTGCCTATATGTTGAATACCTTGAGTATTCAGTTAATTGAGTTAGGTCTCCATATGTTGTGATACTGTTAACCAGTATCCAGAGTACCCGTATCCACCATTGTTGTGAATTCAGGCTAGTAAATGTCCAGTTTTATATTTGAGATATAGTGAAGGCTTTTATACGTTTGTCGCTTTGCATGAAATGTTATTATGTCAAAAGCATATGTATATGATTATCTGTGAGATGTATTAAATTGTTATCACTTTGTGTATATAATATTTCCACATGAATGGTTATTGTTTAATTTTAAGTATGCCTATTGATATATTATATGTGAGTTAATTGTGACTTCGATAGAAGTCCTATGTTCTATTTATCCCCACTAAGCGTTATCGCTTGGCATGGGTGTTTTCCCATGTAGGTTTGCAGGATTAGATTAGAGGGTGCTCTTCTACTGGCCACTAGGAGCTTGAGTGAAGTAGTTTTGCTTTATGTAGATGAATCTTTTTATACCGATCAGTGTAGTGTTTTTGTATATGAAGTGTAGTGTATGTATTTGTATAGAAGAGTGAACATGTAATAGTTGAACAATGATGTTTTGTAATATGTATAATTATTAAAACTTCTTTTTTTACAAGTATGCTTCTTTATGGATATGGTTTTCGCTTGATGTTATAGTTACTTCCCACTTGAATGTTTGATCGTATATGTGTGTATTCGCGTATGTGAGTGCGTAGTGCCCCCGCATCCTCCCAAAGGGTATTGGGGTGTTTTAGTTTTATTGGTATCAGAGCTTAGGTTTAAGCGGTTCAGGACAATAAGATGTTAAAGTATAAAGTAGATGTATGTGAGTTGTCTAGTATCGTGGCCTAATGCAGATTATTTTTTTTTAGAGTGTAGATGGAGTCTGATCCGAGTGAGGATATAGGTGAGACTACAGGTAGTATGAATCTAGCGGGTAGTAATCAGCCTGCACCTGAGCAACCTCAAGCTGAAGGGTTAGGTCCTGCTCAGGATAACCCGGTTTTGGTGCAAGGGCTGATGCATCTGATAGATAGATTAACGGCTCCTATGAACCTTATTAAGAAGAAAGGAGCATAGGAGTTTAGTGGAACTTCTTTGGACCAATCTGATGTGGCTAAGTTTTATCTGGAGAGGACTGGAAGAATTTTACAAGAGATTAATTGCCCACAGAATCAGAGAGTGGTGTGTGTTGTGTCATTGCTGCAGGGTTCAGCATATGACTGGTGGAAATTGGTATTGAGGAATCCTCAACAGCCAGTTGAGTTGACGTGGGACTTCTTTGTCCACGAGTTTAAAGAGAAGTATGTAACTAAGGCTTATAGAGAGGCAAAATGGAAAGAGTTTGTGAGTTTGAAATAAAGAAATATGACGGTAGGCGAGTACGAGAAGGAGTTTAGTAGACTGAGTAAATATGTCCCTGATGTTCTGCTTACTGAAGATTTCAAGTGTCGGTAATTTCAAGATGGATTAAGAGAAAGTATTAGAGGGCCGTTATCGGTAATGGCTACTTTGCAGTCAATGAGCTACTACAAGTTGGTGTTAGCAGCCATGAAGTTAGAGGAGTCAAAACTATTGAAGCAGAAGAGAGATCAGAAGAGAAAGGTATCGGGTAGAGATATGAGTGGAGGCAAGAGAGCGCTGGAAACTATCAGTGGACAGGCTGTTCGAGAGGTGGCTCAAGCGCCTACTTCAATCGGAAGTGCTATGTGTAGACACCAAGTCCCGAGGCGGTCCAAGATCAGGGTTACCTAATGATGAAAATTAAGACCGATTCATGGGCAAGAAAGTAACAATTGGTCGTCTCCTTGTCAAGTCCTTTTGTCTTTCTCAAAAAGAGGGTTTTTTAATTTTAATTTTTTATTTGATTTTGTTCTATTTTTATTTTTATTTTATTTTTATTTTTATTTTTATTTTTATTTTTATTTTTATTTTTATTTTTATTTTTATTTTTATGGGGAAAAAATGGGGTTTTTCTAGGGCTTGAGTGGGGAGGACGCGCGAGGTTGCCCCACGACGCGGCCTGCGCGCTCACGCCTGCATGGGCAAGGTACGCCTATGCTTACAAGGTGCAACCTTGTGCCTATGCACGCGAGGTTGTCCCTTTTGCTGCAGCCCGCCCCCTGTTTATTTCCTATCTTTTAAAACGCGATTTTCTCGGATTTTGGACTGGAAAAGGCTATTTTCTTTCAGTTTTGAGGCATTTTTTAGGAAGATTTTAGGGAAAAGAGGCTGGTTTCTTTCCTCACTGGAAGGGGAGAGGAGATAAAAAGAAAGAAAAGGTTTTAGAGAGGGGGAGAATTTTCAGAAGAAAGAAAAAGAGTTTTTGAGTAAAGAAAAACGAGAGAGTTCTTGAGCAAAAGGAAGTCCTTTTTTTCTTTCAAAAAGGGCAACAAAAATTCTTTTCTAATTTTCTAAGATTAGGAAAATGTTTTGAATTTGGGTTTAACTTGAGGAAGGGAAATCGATTCCCTTAGCTTGGGCTTATCATCAAACAAACATCAAAAATTATTTGGTTTTGTTTTAGTATTCTTAAGTCTCTGAAATAAAAAAGCTAAAGCTTTTTTTGAGTCTTTTTTGAATCTGTTTGAACCTAGACAAAGGGAGTTGGATTGAAACATCTTACTTCCATATCAATAAATCTGAGGGTAAAGATTCTTGGATCCCTTTTTACTATCCCATTTTATTTCGCTCTTATTGTTTTATTTTATTTTTCTTGCATTGATAAATATATGAGTAATGACTTGATAAATATATTTTTTTGAGTTGAGATTTATTTTCCTTTGATTTGATTTTTCAGTCTTTATTTCGTTTTTGGTTTATGGATGAATGAGTGTGATTTGCGTGTGAAAAATCAGTTTTATTTGCGTGTGAAAAATCAGTTTTACTGTTTGTTTCTTTGGCATGCTTTTTGCGATAATCCAATTTTTTTTCCTTTTTACGTTCAAATGTTGTTGTTGTTATTATTATTATTATTATTATTATTATTATTATTATTATTATTATTATTATTATTATTATTATTATTATTATTATTATTATTATTCTTACTACTGTTGCTATTATTGTTATTATTGTTGTTGTTTTTGTTATTGCTAATGTTAATATTATCATTATCGTTATTATTATTGTTATCATTATATTTTGCATGTGTGTTGTTCACGTATTAAGTTAATGCGTTTAATGTGATTTGTTTTACTTTCTACTTGTGTGTTTGTATTATTCTATATTTATTTGATTTTAGAATTATTACTAATATTTTTATTGTTGTTTTCTTATTTGGAGTTTAAAATGTGATATTGCTTATTTGAGCGTTTTCGTGACCAAACAAAGGGGTCACGATGCGTAGGAGACTACAACACTTTGGTGAGACCTTCCCTTTCCCTTGGTTGCATGATGTGTTTGTTTGTAAATAAAACAGTTTTATTCTACAAGCGTATTGTACAAAAATCACAAAAGCATTTTTATGACTAAATTGAGAGTATATTAATAAATTAGGACCAATGTCCTTGATTTTAGCCAAAAAATGCAAAAATGTCACGATTTAAAATGAAGAGTTAAATTTTCTCAAAATGGGAGTAATTCGTCCCGGTTTTCAAATCAATAGCTGAAACAACTCTTTGATCCCTTTTAAGTGAACATGACGGAACCAATGTTCCTAAACCGAATAAATATCCCGATTTATGTATGTCATCTCTTTTGATTGGTTTTGCTTTATTGTTTAATTTTATGTTTATATATCTTGCGGGCCCTTGTAATTAATTATTTTTGTGGCAATTTTATTTAGTTTTCTTTTCATTTGGAGATTGTATTTTTCCTAATTTCCATTTTGTAAAGATGTGTTTTGCGTGTTTATCATTTTATTTATTGCTTTTCTTTATAGCTTTCATTTACCGCTTTCTTGATTCTTGAATTGCACCTTTAAATAAATTGCATTAACCGTGTGAGAGGAGAGATGGAATTTTCTAACCTAAAAACTCATTTATAATTAATCAATGCATAAATAAGAGTGGAGTTTCGAACCACTCTTTGGTTTAGACTATAGAGGTTAGATAACCTTTCCCAATTTTTTGTAAACTGGGTGGCAACTTGAAAATACCTCAAAGGTGCCTAAAGGTTTCATGAGGCTAGATGAACTTCCCCAATGTTCTATTGGGTGGGGATTCCAAAACGTCTCATGTGATCAAAGATCAAATGATGCGAACTAATCCCTCGAGCCCCAAAAGCGGGCCTTTCGAAAAAGGGAGCCTTTCCAGTTTAGTGCTTGTCACAGTGCCGACTCCACTGGGGACTTTGTGACTTTGCTCTGAAAGTGTCTTGGTTAAAATGCATAATTGAGTTTTTAAAACTAAAATTCCATCTCTCTTATAAAATTGCATTGCATCATGCTTGAGCCTTAGAACTATGTTAGTTTGGACCTTTATTTTACCTCGGTGCATTCCCGAAGCACGACCTTACGTTCACTCAATGTGGGAAAGTGTTAAGGATAACCACCAGCCCAAGCCTAGTACCTTTTGGTATATCAAATGGAGACCCGATTGGTCGTTATGCTCTTGATGAGCTAGACCTATTAGCAAGGATCATGCTTAGGTAGCCCTAAAGTGAAATCACCCAGACCAAAGCTCATATAATTGCAATAGATACTTCCCTTAGGCAAAATGAACCATAATACAATGCCTGTCATGTGGGCCGACATATATTGAACAAAATCAAATGAATTAAGTGGTCTTCTATCCAAGGCTTTCATGCCCCGACGGGTTCACCTTAATTCGGTTGAAGTGTCCAAATACATAAATGGCTGAAAATCATATGTATGCCCATTCTAAGAGACGTTGTGCTGCCAGTTTTTTACCATGCACTATGTGCATTCATCGGGTCCCTGTTGATCGTTGATTTAAGCCCTCATAGGGAGAGACCAATTCACCTCGTGTGCGAGAGTGATAAGGTTGGGAGAACCTACTTGCTTCATCCTAACCCTTTGAATTTTTTACAGCCATTATTGAGTCATCTGGGTGTTTAAGGGATCTAAAAAATGACTTATTAGAAATTCATTATTTGAGTTGCTAGAGTTAATGCCTATATCGGGTCCAGATTGGGTCTCAGAAGATGAAAGTTCAGAATTCTCTTTAGAATAATCTTCAGGGTCAGTAATGGCAGATTTACCACAAGAAACGGGGGCTTTGACAGCACATGATCTAGATAAAAGACTTAAGGATTTTGGAAGGAGGATACTAACCATGATGGGAAATATTGCTGCTCAAATGGCCCCAAATGCTGGACAACCACCTATAGCTCCTACTGTGGAGCGAGTCAAACCACCTGTTGTGGGGAAAACTCCTATAGCAACCGCTACTGTACAACAACCAGTCATTAAGCCTAGAGTAGCAGTACCGGCTTAGCAGAGAAGAGTGAGGATTCCTGACCTAAAAGATGACTTTATATTGGAGGAAGAGGGTGAACCGATAATTTCTCAGGCTATGAGAAATAAAGTTCCTAAAGTAGAGTATGATGTGGTGAAGAAAATAGAAGAAAAGATTAAACCGATTACACGTTTAGTATCAGCGGGGAAAGGGATCAGCCCTAAAAATATGGAGTTGGGTGATGAAGAGCTGTTGCCCCAGAGATTTAAGATGCCAGACTTGCCGAAATTTGATGGTGCTTCGGACCCTTCTGCACACATTAAGCAGTATACCCTGATCATGAAGGGTACGGGGCTAATAAAGAAATAAAAGGTAGAGTATTTTTGCCTTAGTCTAACGGGTCCAACAATCAATTGGTACCATGGGTTAGACAGGAGGTCCAAGGAGGATTGGGATCTACTGACGGAGGAGTTTATGAGGCAATATAACTGTAGCACTAGGATGGAGATAACACTGAAAGACCATGAGCTTTTGCTGCAGAAGCATGGTGAGTCCTTCCATGATTACCTTACTCAGTGGAGAAATCGGGTCATGGAGATAAAAAGGAAGCCCGATACATCGGATTAGATCAAGATGTTCATTAGGAACGTAAGCCCGTACTTGAGGGAAGGGCTTAAGAATTGGGAGTCCTTAAAAGATATAACCATAGATGCCAAAGGAGAATACCTGGCAAAGAAGTCCAGCAATGACAATTATACTCGAAAAAACTATGGGCTTCAAGGAGGAAATAAGTTGAGTGGCGACGGAAGCAGTAGTAATTGAGTTAGCAAGATAGCAGAAGTTTCAGCCACTGACGCGAGCCAAAGACAGTACTAAAATCTAGGAAGATCATTATCCTCGGCTTTAGAGAGATTAATGAAAGAAGGGAAACTTCATCCATTGCTAGATAGGCCGGCCAAGAATCATGGCCAGCCGAAACATAGGGGGGACTAATATTGCACTTTTCACCAGCACACCGGCCATCTCAATGATTACTGTAGGACTTTAAGGGATCGAGTTCAAGACCTGATTGACAGTAAATAGATATCTGACCCCAAAAAGAGAGAAAGGAAGAAAAAAGCTGGGTATGATGCTATTCTCCCACCCGTCTTCATGATAGGCTCCAGTTTACCAGAATGGTATATGCTGAGGGACCGTTATGGAAATGACTATGTGGCTATTACTCATCCTGAGTAGAGGGCCAATGAAGAGAGGCCTCAAGTTAGCATGGTAGATTGCTGGTATTGAACCAGTGAGAGTGAGGCTGAGAAAGTTAACGAGCTGGAAGATTTGTGGAATTCTGAGGGTGAAGAGAAAGAGCAAAAAGTGCAGGCTATCACTCAGAGTGGGAGAGTGGTACCTGAAATTGAGAAACAATAGGACCCAATACCCCCAACCGTGGAGAAAGAGCCCGAAAAGAACCAAATTTTAAAGCAGTTAAGGAAGACGTTGGCTCAGATATCGATATAGGACCTATTAATGTAGTCTCCGAGTCACAGGTAAAAGTTAGTGGAAGCCTTGTGTGAATCTACAATTGCTACCACCATTTCACCTACAGAGTTGTTGGATATGGTAAAAGGGGGGTCTTGCGAGAATGTAGTCTACACTGATTCCGACTTACTAGTTGAGGGTCATAATCACAACCGTCCCCAGTATATCAAAGCCCAAATTAATTGCAAGCACACAGCTTGCGTCATGGTGGATGACGGGTCTTCCATTAATGTATAACCGCTGGTGGCACTATCTGCTTTCGGGATGAATGAGAGCATGTTGAGTAGATCTTATTTGACCATTACTGCCTATGATAACTCAAGTAGGCAAGCTGCTAGAACCTTCAAGGCACAGGAAAAAACTAGGCCGGTCGAGACTGAAGCCTAATTTGTTATCCTGCCTATTTCGGCCAACTTTGCTGTGTTACTAGGGAGGCCATGGTTTCATAATTAGGAGGGGTTCCATCTACCCTCCACCAAATAATCAAAATCCCTTATGAGGGTCAAGTCATGACAATTAAGGCGGCCAATGATAATTAAGTATTAGTTCTAGGGATCTCTAACCAACCTTTTAGCGGATTCCATGTGGCCATGATGAATGAAGAGGTTGATTCAGTGGAGAGCCCCCAGGTTGTTAATATGATGAAAAAGTTGAACTTCCTCCTAGGGGCTAGTTTAGGCAAGAATTCACAAGGGCCTCAAGCACCCATCACCACAAGGGGGCAAAAAGATAGAAAGGGGGTTAGGTTATATGGTTGGAACTAGAAATAACAAGTCTAACAAGAAGTCTACAGGGACCCCTCATATTTTAGAGAGCTTCGTGCCATCTGCATCATTATGTGCTTATTGCGAAGAGGCCGAGCCATAATGGATTGATAATAAGATCACCCCAGGCTTTGAGATCTTTAACGTTGTCTTTGATTGGTTCAATGGAACGGTCAAGTTTATAGAGGGTTTTTGGGATGAGGAGATTCTCAGCCAAAGTTTTGCATGGGATCGAGAAGTCCCCGAAGAAGTCATCAGTGACAGCTTGTTGGCCACTCGGATGAAGAGCACGGAAAAGGTGGAAGTTGGGGTAACAATGCCAGAATTTGAAGACCTAAAAATTGCAAGCAATCAAGACGACAGACCGTCAGTTTCGGCATCGGCATTAGCAAAAGATGTTAATGAGAGCTTTTCAGATGTACTTTTTATTCTTGAACTATTTGACGATGACGTTTGTAATTCTAAGTATTTCAATAAGATGAACAACTTTGCTTACACGTGTGATGTTTCTTATGATTTCATTATACATGATCACGAACACAAATCATTCATATTTAACATTAATTCAACTAATACTACCTCATTTAATCTCAGAACTTTAGAAAACCCAAGGGAAATCTTGATACATCTGATATAACTGCTGAGGAGAGGAAGCATTTTAGAGAATTTTAAAAAAATATGAAAAAATCTTTGCCTGGACCTATGAAGATATGCCGGGAATTGATCGAGAAGTTGCTGAACATGCCCTTCCAACCTATCCAGAATGCAATCCAATCAAACAGAAGCTCAGAAAGCTCAAGCTAGAGTGGGCAAAGAAGGTAAAAGAGGAGGTGCACAAATAGATTGAGGCTAAGTTCTTGGTGGAGGTTCAATACCCAACGTGGTCAGCTAATGTTGTCCCCGTAGCCAAAAGGATGGAAAGGTTCGAGTGTGTGTTGACTACCAAGACCTGAACAAAGCTTCCACGAAGGATGACTTTCCTTTGCCTCATATAGATGTCCTAGTGGATAGCACTGCCGCCTACAGTATGTATAGTTTCGTGGACGGATATGCTATGTACATTCAAATCCTTAATAAGATAGCAAATCGGATCAAGATGGCTTTCATCACAGAATGGGGTACCTTTTCCTATAGGGTTATGCCTTTTGGGTTAAAAAATTTCGGAGCGACCTATCAAAGAATGGCCACCAAAATTCTTGATGACCTAATCTATAAGGAGGTAGAGGTGTATGTTGACGATACGATGATCAAGTCAGGTACTCAAAAGGGTCATTTTGAGGCTTTAGAGAAGTTCTTTCAAAGGATCGATGAGTACAATCTTCGCCTCAACCCCCAAGAAGTGCATATAAGGAGTCACCTCAGGTAAACTACTGGGCCATGTGATAACTCAAAAGGGAATCAAGGTGGATCCCGATAAGGCCAAACCTATCAGAGAAATACCAATACCCCAAAAGGAAAAAGAGATCAGGAGTTTTCTAGGCAAACTACAGTACATCAGCAGGTTCATCTCTAAGCTCGCTTCAATATGCGAACTGATCTTTAAGCTTCTCAGGAAGAATCAGCCAGTTTAGTGGAATGACAGTTGCCAAAAAGCTTTTGATAACATCAAAGAATATCTTTTACACCCTCCAGTTCTACGATTGCCACGGCTGGTTAAGCCATTAATCCTTTACCTGGCAATAGAGGAAAATTCTGTAGGCGCCATGATGGCCCAAGAAGATGGATTTGGGTTGAATTTGCAGTTTACCACCTTAGTAGGAAATTTCTTCCTTATGAAGCCAAGCATGTCGAGGTGGAAAAGATCTATTTAGCAGTAATCTAGGTTTCGAAAAAACTAAGATACTACTTCCATTCTTACAAGGTGCAGGCAGTTGCCAAACAAAACCCTCTTCGATATCTTTAGGAAGCACCCTCCTTGCTAGGAAAAATGGGGAGATGGTTGATATTGCTACAATATATTAATGTGGAGTACATCACCAGAAAGTCCATCAAGGGCCGAGCAGTTGCAGAGTTTCTAGCCGACCATCCGATCGAAGGTGATCAATTTGAATATGAATTCCCAAATAAAAACGTGGTAGCCGTTATAGTGCAAACATGGCGAATGTACTTTGATGGGGCGATGAATAGCAAAGGGGATTGAGTAGGAGTAATTTTGATAACCCCAAAGGGTGAGAAGCTTCCTTTAGCTAAGAAGTTGAGATATAAAGCCACCAACAATGAAGCTGAGTACGAGGCCTGCATTTTCGGGTTATAAGCGCTCTCGGCCGTAGGGAAAAAAGTAGTAAAGGTCTTCAGAGATTCATCCTTAGTGGTCCATTAGGTCAGGGGTGAATGGTCCATCAAGGAAGAACGACTATTACCATATGTTGGGTGCTTGAAGGAATTAAGTGGCGAATTTGAAATATGCACTTTTAGCTATGTGCCTCAAGATGAGAACCAATTAGCAGATGCCCTGGCCACCCTTGTATCTATGTGTGATAACCTAAAAGGAGTAGTCATGAAGCCTGTACTGAATTTTAGTTCAGATAAGCCATACTTCGAGACCGAGCGAATCATGGATGTTGAGGTTACTAATGGAAGGCCGTGGTATTACGATGTCCAGAATTATTTGGAAAAGTCAGCATTCCCAAAAGAAGCCACTGAAAATGACCAAAAGATGATTCGCAAGCTATCAACCCAGTTCATCTGTGTAGATGGTGTACTGTACAAGAGACAAGCTGATGGCATATAGCTTAGATACTTAGATGAGAAAAAGGCTAAGAAGGTTATGAAGGAGACCCATGCTGGGGTCTGTAGAGCTCATATGAATGGTCTAGCTCTGGCAAAGAAAATCATGTGCCAAGGGTTCTTCTGGCTCACGATGGACATGGACTATTCTAAATCTATGAAGCAGTGTCAACTATGCCAGCAGTATGCCAATCCAAGACACCTACCGGTTTCAAAGTTATGCAATCTTAAATCTCTGTGGCTATTCACAACTTGGGGGATTAACATCATGGGAGAAATACATCCGATAGCCTCTAATGGGTATAGATTTATCGTAGTTGCTATGGATTACTTCACTAAGTGAATAGAGGTAGAATCCTTCAAAAAATTAGGCGCTTGAGAAATGGCCAGATTCATCGAACGACATCTGATTTGTAGATATGGACTCCTGTATCACATTATGTTAGATAATGGGGTACAATTCCAAGCTAAAACCAAGTAGATGCTCAAGATGTATGCCATCCAGCACCACAAGTCCTCTCCTTATAAACCACAAGCCAATGGGGAGGTCGAGGCAGCCAATAAGAATGTAAAGAGGATACTGGCAAAGATGGTGCAAACCTATAAGGACTGGGCAGAAAAGCTACCTTTCGTACTGTGGGCCTACAAGGCCTCTGTCAGAACTTTAACAGGAGCTACACCCTTCTCTTTGGTTTATAGGATGGAAGCGGTTTTACCAGTGGAAATCGAGCTCCAATTATTAAGGGTAATATTGGAGGCCAAGCTACCAAAAGCAGAATGGGCGCAACAACGGTTGCTACAATTGAACTTATTGGATGAAGATATGATGCGGGCCTATTACCACAATCAGATATACCAAAAGAGATTAGCCTGATCATTTGGGAAGAAAGTCAGAAAGCACCCTTAAAAGAAGGGGATTTAGTCTTCAAGCAAATGAAGCTAGGGGTTCCGAACTTCCGAGGGAAATTCAGACCGACTTGGGAAGGACTTTTTGTTCTAAAGAAGATATTGTCCAAAGGAGCTGTAATCTTAATAGGCAGCAATGGAAACGAGTTCAAGGGACCGGTCAATGTCGACGGATTGAAAAGATTCCATGGCTAAAGGCTCAAAATCAAAAGAAGAGCACCCGCGGGTTGAAAACCGAAAAAGGCGGCCTTGCTAAAATTGGGGTGCCTTCCCAAGGTGAAAACCGAGAAGGCACCCTGGGAAAAAATAGATGGATGAGAGAAAATGTTCAATCATGAAAACCCGAGAGGGCTGATTGATAACAGGAGTTTTGATACTATTAGGATCCATCTTGGGATTAGATATGGTCTTGTATTTTTTGAGCCTAATGTTAAATAATGATCGTGTGTAATGAAATCATACGGAAACGTATACATATATGCAATGATATGCTCAAGTTAATTTATTTCGTATAATCAATGTCATCAAATTCCCTTGTGAAAAGATAATGCATCGCTCTCTATCGGGTAAGTGCGACTTATCCGTTATTGCTTTTGCTAGCAAGGGGCTTTCTCCCTCTTACCTTGTCATCATCTGTAAGATAACTAGACGGTACTTTCATAAGGAAAATCAAGCCTAAAAAAAAGCCGTTAGAGATGAAAACCCTAACTGGCTCTCTAAGCAAAAATTAGGTCACGGGGCAGGGTGAAAACCTAAAAATAGGCAGTCTGTCCTACCCAAAAAAAAAATAAATGAATAAAAGCTATTGGATTGGGTTGGGTCCATTTCGGACAAAAGTTAGGCACAGGGTCATGTGAAAATCCCCAAAGGGACGCATTTTCCACTGAGAAAAGCTAGCGTGAAAATCCACGAGGGGCGCACTACCTTTAAAATAATGACTAATGGCACCGAGAGTAATCAAAGGCTTCCAATTGTGAGTTGCAGAGTCGGTGGGGAGGGAACCCAGGCCACTAATTATTTCAATTGAGGTTATCAAGGAATGATATTGCCCCCCGACACCTGGGCCACTCGGATGGATGGTGTCATTCGCATTTTGCATAGCATATGCACATTCACGCGCATAACTTACCCTTGCATATGAATTTTAATTTTGCAGGAAATATTGGCGATGAAGGTTACCCCGTAAAAGTATCCTCAAGAATTTAGGGAGTATTCAAAAATAATAAATAAATGACTGTTCAAGTTTCCTTTTTTATGGATGCCTCCGCAACGCTGCCCGCCTAGGGAACCAAAAGATATTCCACCCCCAGCATGGATGATCGATGTATAGAGACGGAGGTTTGAGGCATTATGTTGCCCACAGTTTTTGTCTAGTAAGTTTCTGTCCCAGGCATTTTTGGAATAGATGGGCATGTGGGAGGAAGTCTGCATGTTGTTAGCAACTGTGGGCAGGATGGATTTTATCACACCAGCTTTCCTTAAATACCCGAAGATTACTAGAGAGTTCTTGGCTATGCTTAAGTACGAGGGGTCCTCGAGATCAGACACAGATCCTAATGCCATATTATTTTGGCTCAGAAACGTGGGCATATGATGAGTCGCCGAAGCTTTGCACAGATTATGGGACTTCTGATTGAAGACCATATGCAGGTACCAAATAGGGTTGATTTGGCACGCCGATGGGAGATAATCACAATATCGGGGGGACATTATGACCGTAAAAGAGTACTCTATTAGCTTCACAGGTTTATAGATATGTTTAGAACATTTTGGCTAGGATCTATTTAGGCAGAACTAGTAGTTCTAGCACTGTCAGCGCCGCAGAAATTTGGAGTCTATGGGCCATGGCAATAGGGACACCGCTCAACATTATTCATAAGATTATGGCCGATATGGTTAGAAAGAGTCGGAGGATTACGGCACAACTATGTGTAGGTGGGGTAGTCACCAGATTACTACTGCACTTAGGTCACGACCCCAGCACGTTTGGCCCACCCATGGACGAAGACATTTATGTTGACTGGGCTCTTACCAAATATATGGGCATGGTTGAGCAGTTGCCTGCGCAGGCAGGGGAATATAGACTACTTTCCATGGCAGAGACTCGACAGATATACCATTTACCTTCACTCGCCGAAGCGGTGCCACCCAAGGATTAGCCTCGAGCCGAGGAGGAGTCTCCACTGCCTTAGCCAAATGAGGAGTATTATTATCTGTAGCCAGAGGGAGGAGAGCCTCACTCACTGCTAGATGGTATGGATATAGATATAGATTTGCATGATCTTTTTCACACTCTATCATCACAGTCACCTCCAAGGGATCAGATGCGCTCTCCTCCTCACATACATACTTGGGCGTTAGACCCTCAGACATCTGGGGGGGTATCTGTAACACCCTAATTTCCACCCTAGTAGTTTGAGCACATGTGTGTGTGTGTGTGTGTGTGTGTGTGTGTGTGTGTTAGAGTGTCATTGCATGATTTATTAAGTTTTAAGGGCATAATTGTTTCCTACTTATTTTATTGTGTGGTTGGTTTAGTTTTTGGGAAGAAAAGGAAGTATTAGAAGAGAAATTTGCCAACTCACCACAAGATTGTGACATGTGGCAAGAGAGAGAAAGAGAGGAGCTATAAAAGATGAGAGGGAAAAGGAGAGATAAAGCATTGTCAGCCTTCTCTTCCATTTCCTGCTCTTCACGTCTATCCTCCCTCTCTATTCTCCTCTTCCCTTGTCTTTCTTCTTCTTCTTCTTCTTCTTCTTCTTCTTCTTCTTCTGGTGACTTGAGTTGGTTTGGCGAATTCAAAGAGCTCTTTTGGTATGTTTTTCTGTTAATCTTCTTCTTCTTCCTCTTCTCCTTATTGCTTTCCATTGGTTTTGAGTGAGTATGTGGTTGTGTGGGTTTGTTTACCTAGTGTGTGTTATGGTTGTGTTTTTGGCTCAGAATTTCCTCCTAAGGATCCTAAAGGGAAGGAAGTAGTTGGTGGAAGTTCAGCCCCTTAATCTTGGAGCTTAGGAGTTCAAGGTTTGGGAGTTATTTGAATTTGTACATTTTTTATTTGTGAAAATTATGCTTTTATTTCTAGAAATTGAATGTGTAAATGTATGTGTATGTGCGTAATTAAAAGATGTGCTAATGAATTGAAGTAATTTTTGTTAAATGCTAGTAGGATGAAGTTTGAGAATTTGTGTTGTTTTAATTTGTAATCTTGGGTATGGTTTTTTATTAGATTATTGAATTGAGTTGCTTGAGATGTTTATATTGAGTTTAAGCTTGTTTGAGTTGAGTCTTGATAGCATGAGTTGAGTGGGACATTGTGTGTTTGATGTTGGGTTTAGGATTTAGGAAGTGGTAGCTGTGAATAGCATAATTTTTGGGTTTTGGTTGATTTACACGGCGGTAAGGAAGGTCATACCTCCGTGTAATCGAATTTCTGCATTTGAGTTTTGCTTACCCATGGAGTTACAGAGCGGTAAGGGTTTTATCACACTGCCGTGTAAATGTATTCTGTTTTAACGAGTTCCTTCTGTGCATTTTTATGCGGTCAGGATTTTTCTATCGCCGTGTAAATGCATTCTATTTTTGAGGTGTTTTGGCTCGACAGGCCACACAGTAGTCAGGTTTCTCTACCACTGTGTGGAATGTCTTACACGGCGGTAAGGTTTTGTCATACCGCCGTGTAAAAGCCCCCTGCTTTAAAAATTGAATTTTTGAGTTTTGTCTTATTTGTCTATTTTGAACTTAGCATTGCTTCTAGTTTCTATTTATCGGAATCTTGCCTGGCATATGATATGTAATTGTAGCATTTTTCTTAAGATATGTAAATTCTTATGTGATGAGTGTAATTTTAGTATTGATGCCTAGCCTGCAAGAATCAAGTAAGTGGATAGATAGGCATGCCTATAGAGTTCTGTAAACTGCAGCTCCTAGTGTTATGGACCCTGATTAGGTCACCGTTTGGGTCCTTGCGATCCTGAGTGTTTGGATCTTGTTTACGATCCCTAGTGAAAATATTTTTATATGAAAATGAAAGATGTTGCTTTTACTCGTACCTACGGGTACTTAGTGTTCACTTGTTATCTGCTACTCTAAAATTATAGGCATATATGTTTGATTCTCTTATGAATGCAACCTTGCTTATAATAAGACATGATTGTGATTATATATTAAGTTATGCTTGTGCATGAAGTATGATATAAGTGATACATTTTATTTGAATAATTGTGTGCTTTTGTATATGCCATATGTATGTGTTTTGCTTGACTACCACTGTGAGTGGTCGTCCATCTTTTGTTTTCCCCACTAAGCGTTATTGCTTAGCACGGGTGTTTAATCCATACAGGTGTGGAAGCTATCCGAGTCTTTTGAGGAGTGTGTTCCACAACAGTCAAAGCCAAAATCGTAGAGAGATTCCTTTTGTTGCTTGACTTTTGTATCTTGGTTTTATGATGTAATCTTTTTGTAATGTATTAGATTTTGTAAATGTTTCAAGTATGTATTTCTATATTTATGTAAGGATAATGTACCCCCTTTTGTAAAGAATATTTTGATATATGAAATGAGATTTTTTTTTTCTTTTGGCCCACTATTGTGTTTGAAGTTTTAATTCATTGTTCTGAATGCCTCTTTTCCGCTTTTGTTATATTTGTTTGTTTGTTTGTTGGTAACACACTTATCTATATGGGCATTCACTCTCCTTGCGTGTGAGTTCCCCATACGTATAGGTATGGGGCGTTACAGTATCATCCCCATGGCCATCCAGATTCTCCAGGGGCATCTACTTCGACAGCTCCACCACCGCCACCTGGGCCATGGATAGAGAAGAGCCAAACGAGCATGAAGGCCCTAGTCCAGGCCATGCAGAGGGAGATTTTGGCGGCGTTCGATGTTATATCCCAGAATTTTGATGAGAGGCTTATGGGCATGGAGAAGCGTATGGATGGGAGGCTGCAGGGCATGGATATGGATGGGAGGCTGCAAGCCATGGATGCGAGACTGCAGTGCATGGAGCGGCTCATGGAGGAGACGCTGTAGCGCCAGGTGGTTGAGTCCCTCCCGACAGTGGATGAGTCTATCGATATGATCCGGTTGACTGATTTTCAGGGAGACCTCCTGTTATGATCTTTAGTTTTGTTCATTTTTTTTACCAAACGGATATTTTATGCACAGATGACCCTTTTGTTGCCTGTATTTCTTCATTTTTTCTGTGGCACACTTTTGACTTAATTTTGTAATGCCTCAAAATTTTCAGTGTTTTTATTAATAACTTGACACGCTAAAAATTTATCGAAGGTTAATTTTTGACGCATAAGAGTGGAATTTTTTCCTTAAAGCTACAAAATTTAATTATTCAAATAATTTTAGACATATATATATATATATATATATATATACATGTTAATAGAGAAGAAAATGTACTCAAAGAATAAAAAGGTAAATGGACAAATAAATAATTATAACATATATCATTAGCTATGGGTCCAGAATTATCCAGATACTTGAGATTAAGCTAGAATTAGTGGGAATTATGAGAAGAAAAAGAAAATAGAAAGGGAAAGCCACAAAACGGGGAGCAGAAAGAGAGAGAGAGGGAGAGGGAGACGGAGGAAGGGAACGAGGAGGCTAGCGGCGGTCGGCGGCGAGCAATCGGGCCCCTCGCAATGCTAATCCCGACTTCTTTTCCGCATCACGACGTTGCTATTCCACGAGAGCGGGAGGAAAACCGCGAGCGTCTCAGGCGTTTTTCAACCAGCTCCGGTGGCGAACGATGACACGAAAGGCATGATGGGACTCCTAGGGGGCAGACGAACCTCCTGGTGGCCGTGGATCCTCCCCACTCGCCGGCGATGAGCAGATTGGTGATGGGTTGAACCGAAGCTCCCGACGGCGATTCCGGCTAGATGGCGCGACGGGACGGTGCATGACCACTGGAAAAGAAACCCCAACACTTCGAGCTCCCTCCTGGTGGTTTCGGTGCCTCCGGTGGAACTCCGGCGACGGTGAAGGGACCAAAATATGCAGATATCTGGTATGTGACTGCCAAATTTACTTTTCTAACAGGATTTTGAATAAACTAAATTGTTTAGGGAAAGTTTACGATCTGTATTGTGTGTTTTTAGTGTGAAAATTTAGTTGGTTGGTTATTAATGCTTGATTATTGCTTGGATTGTCAGTTTATGTGTAGAAGAGTGAGAAATCTTGAGCACTGAATCTATACAGATAGTTGATTACAAAACCTCCTATATTGTGTTTTGTGTTAAGTTCAATTATTGTCTTTTAATTATTAATAGGGTATACTAATATGGTGTTTAGGTATGTAGAAAATTATAAGATGTAGAAGTTATGTAAGACAGTGTTTTAATGAATTTATGCTTGAAATGAAAAATAAATAAAAATAGTCATTGATGATAATTAGAGGACTTGGGATGTTCAAATGGATATTAGATACTTAACTTGTTTACTTTAAGTGGAATTCACATTATCCATATAGGTTTATGTGAATTAAGCTAGAAAAATGAAATGAAATTAAGTATATATATATATATTAAACTAGGATGGAATTTATCACGAAGGAAATGATTTAAAGTGAATAAGATTTAATAAGGAAGTATTCAGTGAAGGGACTAAATTGTAGAAGTTTTCTCTCAAATAGCTATTTAGTATGGTGGCTATTTTGGGTCCGCAAGCTGGCAATTCACCCTGCAGATCACCCTCTTTTCTTGCGAAAATATAATGGCATAAAATAAGTTATATTAATTTTTGAAATTTATAAAAATTCGACAAGTGTATTGAAATATTGAGAGGGTGTTGTTACTTGTTATATTATTATTACCATCTGCATGATCATTTATTTATTCTACTTGACTATATGCGATCTTATAAATAGAATGCTAATTTCTATAATATTCGTAGATTTAATATTTATATTTTCATTTTTTTTTATTACACTGAGCGGGGGCTGGTCTTTGAATTTTAAATTGATTAGAAAAATATTACGTTTGAATTACATATCATTTTCTTTTAATAGATATTACAATAGTTTTAACATTTATATTTTTTTTAAGAAAAAGAAAAGTATGCTAGTTTAGATTCGAATAAGAGTTTTTAGATTGGAATTTTTCCATCACTTATAAAAAAAAGTCTTAATAGTTTTATCATTTATGTAAATAGAATTTGCATTGTATTATAGAGCCATAATGGAATTAGATGGTAAGTGAATGAATTAGAGAAATTAAGTGTAGTTAATAAATAATGAGCACAGTTAAGTATACCTGAAGATAATTATAATAATAAAATTAATTAAATTGTTAAGAAAATCAGAGTTTCTGGTCATAAACAAATTAATTGGGTTATACACGTTTAAAAGGGGAAATTTATAAACAGAATTGGACTAGTGAAATGTAGTGAATACTTGTATAAATAATAATATATACAATTGGTAAGATATGATGTAACACCCCCTTCCCATACGTAGGCGATCCCATCCGAGAAGGAGTGAGATGCCGTATGAGTAAAGGTGCCACCAAGCAAGTACAAAATAAACATACATTCATTCATAGCATACATTCAAAAATACAGAATAATTAAAAACTTTACATAAAGAAAGCAAAGGCTGATCATGCATTACTATAATAAACTATTACAATAATGTTCTGATTAACTAGCTGAAACGAAATAATATTACATATACAAAATATAGTTACAAAAGCGAAAGCTGATACAAAACTGATACAGAGAGTTCTATACAAAAAGAATCATCACTAATACAAAACTGAGCCCTACACTAAAACCCTTCTGTGTTGGCTTGATGACGGCGACTCTCGAATCAAACTCCTTCCGCACCTGCACGGGTAAAACACCGTGCTAAGCGATAAACGCTTAGTGGGGAAACACACATAAATAATGGACGGCCATTCACAATGGTCGTCAAGGCATGTCACAATCACAATGGCAAAATGCAGTAGCTTATGCAATATCCAAATAATCATGCTCACAATTAAAATCCATACAATTAGTATTACATGATCATGTTCATTCAGAATAATCTGACATATATTACATTGATATACTCTTTCAGATAATCCATTTATAGCCAAATCATATTAGTGCAATTTAAAGAAACATTAGAAGAACACCTGCTGACTCTAGATAGTGGATAACGAGTATACAGACAGTACTTTCCGGGTACGAGCCGATTACAGACAGTATGTTACGGGTACGAATCGATTAAACCATTATACTTTAACTTTCACAGATATTTTCAAAAGGGGACCTTAAACAAGATCCAATACAGAAAAGGGTTCGCGAGGAACCAAACGGGGACCTGATCGGGGTCCAAACAGAACTATGGGCTGCAGCAACAGACTCTATTAGGCATGCCTAACTATCCACTTACTCGACTCTAGCAGGTTACGCGACATTCAAATCACATTTCAGAGTACGGAATATAATTCATCAGAAAATCATGGTATCACGCATATCGAAGCATCAAACAGTAAGACATGCATCATACAACAGTAAAGTCCATTCAGAAGAAATACCAAATTCATTTCTGAGTTAAAAACTAGGAAATTTCAGAAAAACGAGCTGAACGGAGAAACGGGCGAGATTGGCTGGTCACGAGGCGTGACTGGCCTTCCCAACAGGCAGGTCACGCGACGTGACCGAGGGTCATGCGACGTGACTTGCTTGTTCCTCGCCGATCACGTTGCGTGATCTTCGCAAATCACGCAACGCCCTCGCAGGTCACGGCGTGACTGGACGTCACGTCTCGTGACGTGCTACTCCCTCGCAGATCACGTTGCGTGATCTCGCAGATCACGCAACATCTTCGCAGGTCGCACGACGTGACCGAGGGTCACGTCCCGTGACTTGCTTGTTCTTCAGCTGGTCACGCGACTGGCTTCTCAGCAGGCAGGTCACGACGTGACCGAGGGTCACGTCTCGTGACTTGCCTTCTTTCGTAGCGAGTCACGCGACAAGGACAACTTCAACAGTACTTCGATTTTCCAGAATTTCCAGAATTTTCAGAACAAGGAATTCAATCCCAATTTGACTTAAAACCATACAAACCTGTTTTTACCTTCCAAAAATCATCTCAAACAACATAGGCAACAATTATACAACTCAATTCATCAAATAATCAATCTAATCAAATCAAGAACATATGCATTCAAACTTACAAGAACATAAACCCTAGAATTTTACAGTAAAAATCAAAATCACACAATTTCACAAATAAACATTCCCAAACCTGGATTCTAAACTTCTATCACTTAGCTCCACTAGGTCCAGCAACCTCTTTACCCTTTGGATCACGAGGAGCTTCAGCTAGAACACAAACACAATAATGCAACCCTAGGTTAAACCTAAACTCAAGGAAGAAGAAGATGAAGTAAATGAAACAACTAGATGAGAGAATTCAATTACTTACTAGAGAGAATGCAAGGAGAGGATTAATTTCACCAATAAGACCTTGAATCAACAATACAGTACTTGAAATAAAGAAAGTGAAGAAGAAGAAAAAGAGTGAGAAAAGAAACGTAAATCTCTAAGTCCCTTTTCTTTCATTCCCTTTTCTTTTTCTTTTCTTTATCCTAAATATGTATCAATTTCCTATTAGTGAAACTAATCACTCACACAAAAATAACCTACACTACACACACCTAAAACCCTCTTAACTTATGCATACCCTACAATGGTATGAACACATGCACACAAATATTTCTCATTTAATAAACACACTAATGCCATGTATGCACCCACATAATAATAAACCCAAAAACATACATTTTTACTAAAATACCCTTATGAAATGCCGAATACATGCGAATGCTTACACATACAAACAGACAGACAGGCTCATTCTACTAGGGGGCAAACGGGGTGTGACAACTCTCCCCTACTAATAAGAATTTCGTCCTCGAAATTCTCACCTGAACTGAACAACTGAGGGTACTGAGCTCTCATCGACTCCTCTGCTTCCTAAGTCGCTTCCTCGACTCCATGATGGATCCACAACACTTTAACCAAAGGAATCTGCTTATTCCTCAACTGCCTCACTTCTCGGGCTAGAATAGCTCACGGTTCCTCATCATAAGAGAAGTCTGGCTGAACCTGAATATCCTGAACTGACAGAACATGCGAAGGATCTGATCTGTACCGACGAAGCATCGAAACGTGGAACACATCGTGCAACTTTGCTAACTCCATCGGTAACGCCAATCTGTAGGCTACAGGTCCTACCTTAGCCAAAATCTCATAAGGTCCAATGAAACGAGGACTAAGTTTGCCTTTCTTTCCAAATCGAAGCACTCTCCTCCAAGGAGAAACTTTAAGGAAAACTTTGTCCCCGATCTCAAAATGCACGTCTTTCCTCTTCAAATTGGCATAAGACTTCTGTCGATCCTTGGCTGCCTTCAAATTCCGCTGCACTACTCTGATTTTCTCTTCAGTATCTCTAACCAAGTCTGGTCCAATCATAGATCTCTCGGATAGCTCGGTCCAACAAATCGGAGTCCTACACTGACGACCATACAAAGCCTCATATGGTGCCATACCGATACTCGACTGAAAACTGTTGTTGTAGGCAAACTCCATAAGCGACACATATCTGTCCCAGCTACCCGGAAAATCCAAAGCACAAGCTCTCATCATATCCTCCAGAATCTGAATAACTCGCTCTGACTGACCATCGGTCTGAGGATGAAACGCTGTACTGAAGTTCAACCTAGTGCCCAAAGCTCTCTGTAACTCCTTCCAAAACTTGGAAGTAAACCTCGGATCCCGATCTGACACTATGGACAAAGGCACACCATGCAACCGAACTATCTCATTCACATAGATACTGGCCAATCTGTCCATGGAGTAGTCCACTCTAACCGGCAGAAAGTGAACTGATTTCGTAAGCCGATCCACAATAACCCAAACTGAGTCATGCTTCCTCTGAGTCAAAGGTAAACCAGAAACAAAGTCCATGGCGATATCATTCCATTTCCACTCAGGAATAGATAAGGGCATAAGCAAACCTGAAGGAACCTGATGCTCAGCCTTTACCTGCTGACAAGTCAAGCACTTGGAAACAAAATCCACTATATCACGCTTCATACCGGACCACCAATAGAACTGCTTCATGTCTCTATACATCTTCTCACTGCCCGGATGCATAGTAAAGACTGAACTATGCGCCTCACTCATGAGCTGTCTCCTCAAATCCTCAGATTCTGGCACACATAAGCGATCTCTGAACATAAGTACCTCATCCTGAACTGAGAACTCTGATGGCTTACCCAATCTAACCTCATGCACAATCTGCTGGAGCCTCACATCGTCTCTCTGAGCATCCACAATCCTCTATCTCAAAGTAGGCTTCACACGCAACTGAGCAATCAAAGCCCCATCTGAACCAAATCGCCATCTGAATCGCCTTAAGAACAAAGCTGAAACTGACTTCCGACTCAAAGCATCGGCGACTACATTGGCCTTACCAGGATGGTAATCCACAATGCAGTCGTAGTCCTTAAATAACTCAAGCCAACGCCGCTGTCTCATGTTCAACTCTTTCTGTGAAAGGAAATACTTTAAACTCTTGTGGTCCGAGAAGATCCTACACTTTTCCCCATACAGGTAATGACGCCAAATCTTCAAGGCAAAGATCACAGCTGCCAACTCTAAATCATGCGTCGGATAGTTCCTCTCATGTGGCTTCAACTGTCGAGAAGCATAAGCCACTACCTTACCTTCCTGCATCAGAACACATCCAAGACCTACTCCAGAAGCATCACTGTAAATGACAAACTCCTTACCCGAGATGGGTTGAGTAAGGATAGGAGCCTCAACAAGCAACTGCTTTAACCGATCAAAACAAGACTGACACCTGTCTGACCACTCAAATCTGACTCCTTTCCTCAACAATCTAGTCATCGGAGCAGCAATCACAGAAAATCCTTTAACGAACCGACGGTAGTAACCTGCTAAACCGAGGAAACTCCTCACTTCCTGAACATTTCGAGGCGCTTTCCAATCAACTATCGCCTCAATCTTGGCTGGATCTACCTGAATACCTCTAGCTGAAACAATGTGACCCAAGAATGACACTTCTCGAAGCCAGAAATCACACTTGCTAAGCTTAGCAAACAACTGATGCTCTCTCAACATCTGCAGAACTAACCGGAGATGCTCCTCATGCTCACTCTCATCCTTGGAATACACCAAGATGTCATCAATGAACACTACTACAAATCGATCTAAGTATGGCCTAAACACACGGTTCATCAGATCCATAAAAGCCGCTGGAGCATTTGTCAAACCAAACGGCATCACAAGAAACTCATAGTGGCCATACCTAGTCCGAAATGCAGTCTTAACCACATCTGCATCCTGAACACGAAGCTGGTAGTACCCTGATCGAAGATCTATCTTGGAGAAGACACCCGCACCTCGAAGCTGATCAAATAAATCCTCAATCCTAGGTAACGGATACTTGTTCTTCACTGTAACTTTATTAATCTGGCGGTAGTCAATACACATCCGCAGGGATCCATCTTTCTTCTTGACAAACAGCACTGGAGCTCCCCATGGAGATATGCTAGGTCGAATAAACCCCTTATCCAATAACTCTTGTAACTGAGATTTAAGTTCCCTCAACTCTACAGGAGCCATCCGATAAGGTGCTCTCGAAATAGGTACTGTACCTGGCATAATCTCAATGGACAACTCAACCTCTCGCTCAGGAGGCAAACCAGGTAACTCGCTCGGGAACACATCACTAAACTCCCGCACTATAGGAATGTCCTCAATCTGAACCCGATCCCTCTTGGAATCTAACACAACTGCTAGAAAAGCCTCACAACCTTTCCTGATAAATCTCTTAGCTTGCATCGCAGAAATAACATTATTCAACGAACTAGCACCCAAACCTTTCAGAAACGCAAGAGACTGACATCTATCCCGAAGCACAACTGTCTTCCTATGGCAATCAACTACAGCCCGGTGCTTACCCAACCAATCCATACCCAGAATCAGATCAAACTCTCTGAAGGGTAACTCAATCAAATCCGCTGGAAGCACAGCTCCATCGACAATCAGAGGACAACTCCTAAAGACTCTACTCACACTGACACTATGCCCTAATGGACTGGTCACACAAATCTCATAATCTAACTGATCAACAGAATGCAATTTATCAATAATTTTATCCGTGCACAAATATGAGTGTGTGGAACCAGGATCAATTAGAGCATATAACTCAGTGTCATGGAGTAGGAACTTACCAGCAATAACATCAGGCGCATCCTGCTCATCTCTGGCTCTCATGGCATAAGCTCTAATGGCAGCCTGAGGAGGACGCTCAACAGTCTCAGATGCAGCTCCATCTCTATGCCGTCCACCTCGACCTCTACCTCGGCCTCTACCTCGGGTAGCCTGAGTAGCATTCGAACCAACCCTACTAGCTCCTCCCTGAGGTCCTGAATCCTCAATCGACTGGGGACAACTAGCCACACGGTGCTCAGTGCTCCCACATCTAAAACATCCCCCAGTGAGCCACCTACACTCACCCCGGTGAGCCTTGCTACAATTCTCACAAACAGGTATTGCATCAGATCTACCTCCCCTACCGGAACCTGACACAGCTGTAGAACCCTGACGTCTACCTCTAGAAGCCGGACCAGATACTGACTCCTCCTGTGGGTTCCTCGATCTCTTACTCGAAGAAGATCCTCCACGAGAAGAACTCCTCCTCTGAGCTCTCTCTCTCAAGACTGTCTCTGATAACTCAGCTCTTACAGCAGCCTCTACAATCTGATAATAACTGACCCTAGGTATGCACATCAGAGAAATCAAAGCAATCTTCAAAGACTCATTTAACCCTGCTTCAAAATGCTTGCATCTAAAGTCATCAGTCATAACTCCTCGTGGGGCATAGCGAGACAATCTATTGAACTCTTTCTCATACTCAGCTACAGACAAAGCCCTCTGCTTCAAACTCAAAAACTGCGCCCATCTCGAATCCCTATAAGTCTGAGTAATATACTTCTTTGTGAACTCACCCTCAAAGAACTCCCAGGTAATCGGATTCGGTAGCTGAGGATGCCTGGAAACTAATTCCCACCACTCAAAAGCAGATCCCTGCAGAAGAACTAATGCACACTCTGCCTGCTGGTCAGGAGGACACCGAATCTCTCTCAAAGCATGCTTTACTTTATCTAACCATCTCTCTGCCAACTCAGATTCATTCAAACCAGTGCCATAGAAATCCTCAACTCCTGCCCTCCTCAAATTCTCCATAGGTGCTCTAGGAGCAGTCACTCTCTCCAAAACCCTAGCCATGTCCTGATGTAGTCTGAACATAGCCTCAAAGGGCATGGCTGCGGCCTCGGGCTGGACCCTAGCATGCTGAGCTGACACAGTAACAGAAACAGACGGATCCACAACTGGAGGATTCACACTCTCGGCGGACTCCTCGAGTGATCCACGAAAAGAATTAGAAGCCATCTAAACAAACAAGAAACAACCATATCAGCCAACACAGATCTAGACACATACACATCACAGAAACTCAGAACAATCACAACAACACCCAGAAACGCCTAAACCAGGCTCTGATACCACAAACTGTAACACCCCCTTCCCATACATAGGCGATCCCATCCGAGAAGGAGTGAGATGCCGTATGAGTAAAGGTGCCACCAAGCAAGTACAAAATAAACATACATTCATTCATAGCATACATTCAAAAATACAGAATAATTAAAAACTTTACATAAAGAAAGCAAAGGCTGATCATGAATTACTATAATAAACTATTACAATAATGTTCTGATCAACTAGCTGAAACGAAATAATATTACATATACAAAATATAGTTACAAAAGCGGAAGCTGATACAAAACTGATACAGAGAGTTCTATACAAAAAGAATCATCACTAATACAAAACTGAGCCCTACACTAAAACCCTTCTGTGTTGGCTTGATGACGGCGACTCTCGAATCAAACTCCTTCCGCACCTGCACGGGAAAAACACCGTGCTAAGCGATAAATGCTTAGTGGGGAAACACACATAAATAATGGACGGCCATTCACAATGGTCGTCAAGGCATATCACAATCACAATGGCAAAATGCAGTAGCTTATGCAATATCCAAATAATCATGCTCACAATTAAAATCCATACAATCAGTATTACATGATCATGATCATTCAGAATAATCTGACATATATTACATTGATATACTCTTTCAGATAATCCATTTATAGCCAAATCATATTAGTGCAATTTAAAGAAACATTAGAAGAACACCTGCTGACTCTAGATAGTGGATAACGAGTATACAGACAGTACTTTTCGGGTACGAGCCGATTACAGACAGTACGTTACGGGTACGAATCGATTAAACCATTATACTTTAACTTTCACAGATATTTTCAAAAGGGGACCTTAAACAAGATCCAATACAGAAAAGGGTTCGCGAGGAACCAAATGGGGACCTGATCGGGGTCCAAATAGAACTATGGGCTGCAGCAACAGACTCTATTAGGCATGCCTAACTATCCACTTACTCGACTCTAGCAGGTTACGCGACATTCAAATCACATTTCAGAGTATGGAATATAATTCATCAGAAAATCATGGTATCACGCATATCGAAGCATCAAACAGTAAGACATGCATCATACAACAGTAAAGTCCATTCAGAAGAAATACCAAATTCATTTCTGAGTTAAAAACTAGGAAATTTCAGAAAAATGAGCTGAACGGAGAAACGGGCGAGATTGGCTGGTCACGAGGCATGACTGGCCTTCCCAACAGGCAGGTCACGCGACGTGACTTGCTTGTTCCTCGCCGATCACGTTGCGTGATCTTCGCAAATCACGCAACGCCCTCGCAGGTCATGGCGTGACTGGACGTCACGTCTCGTGACGTGCTACTCCCTCGCAGATCACGTTGCGTGATCTCCTAGATCACGCAACATCTTCGCAGGTCGCACGACGTGACCGAGGGTCACGTCTCGTGACTTGCTTGTTCTTCAGCTGGTCACGCGACTAGCTTCTCAGCAGGCAGGTCACGACGTGACCGAGGGTCACGTCTCGTGACTTGCCTTCTTTCGTAGCGAGTCACGCGACAAGGAGAACTTCAACAGTACTTCGATTTTCCAGAATTTCCAGAATTTTCAGAACAAGGAATTCAATCCCAATTTGACTTAAAACCATACAAACCTGTTTTTACCTTCCAGAAATCATCTCAAACAACATAGGCAATAATTATACAACTCAATTCATCAAATAATCAATCAAATCAAATCAAGAACATATGCATTCAAACTTACAAGAACATAAACCCTAGAATTTTACAGTAAAAATCAAAATCACACAATTTCACAAATAAACATTCCCAAACCTGGATTCTAAACTTCTATCACTTAGCTCCACTAGGTCCAGCAACCTCTTTACCCTTTGGATCACGAGGAGCTTCAGCTAGAACACAAACACAATAATGCAACCCTAGGTTAAACCTAAACTCAAGGAAGAAGAAGATGAAGTAAATGAAACAACTAGATGAGAGAATTCAATTACTTACTAGAGAGAATGCAAGGAGAGGATTAATTTCACCAATAAGACCTTGAATCAACAATACAGTACTTGAAATAAAGAAAGTGAAGAAGAAGAAAAAGAGTGAGAAAAGAAACATAAATCTCTAAGTCCCTTTTCTTTCATTCCCTTTTCTTTTTCTTTTCTTTATCCTAAATATGTATCAATTTCCTATTGGTGAAACTAATCACTCACACAAAAATAACCTACACTACACACACCTAAAACCCTCTTAACTTATGCATACCCTACAATGGTATGAACACATGCACACAAATATTTCTCATTTAATAAACACACTAATGCCATGTATGCACCCACATAATAATGAACCCAAAAACATACATTTTTACTAAAATACCCTTATGAAATGCCGAACACATGCGAATGCTTACACATACAAACAGACAGACAGGCTCATTCTACTAGGGGGCAAACGGGGTGTGACATATGAAATAAACTTAGTTTGATGAAATAAAATGAAGGTGGTTTGGAATGGGAAGAAAAAAAGCGGTGGTCGAATGTATACTTATATATATATATATGAGGTATATTATGATTGTTAATGCATATTAATTTTATAAATATGATTAATGGCTTGTTGTGGAACTAAATTAGTCGTATGAGAAAATGATGATGGGTAATACTGGGATTATTTCTGACATTTTTGGATTGAAATGTATATTGATCTTATTTTATGTAAAGATTAAAGTTTTGATTTATTTAAATAATATTCAACGATGTTGCCCTATGTGATGAGCTGGTAGTCGAGTCTAGTCTCAGGATATGTTGGCTAGCCATAGGGACATAAGACCGCGGGAGTGAGCATGGCGTCTCACTATTTTTATAGGTCATTGATGGACCTATTATGTATTTTTAAAAGTATCTATTTGGAAAGACTGGAGTAATCCTTCGGGGTTCCTTCAGGTTTGAAAGACTGGAGTAATCCTCCAGGGTTCCTTCAGGTTTGAAAGACTGGAGTAATCTTTCGGGGTTCATTCAGGTTTGAAAGGCTAGAGTAATCCTTCGGGGTTCCTTCAAGTTTGAAAGACTGGAGTAATCCTTCGGGGTTCCTTCAAGTTTGAAAGACTAAAGTGACTATTCAGAGGTCACTTCAGGTTATTATGAGCACTTAGGGGTTCGCATTCCATTTGTCCTGTACATAGAGTCTGCCAGTATTATACTAGGGGCAAAATAGTAAATTAAAAAGTGAATTAGTGAATGTGAAATGATTTTGTGAATCAAAGAATCAAATGATGAATAAATAAAGCGGGGTAAATTAGTGGGTTTAAATAATAAATTTTGTAATCCATACTAAATGTATAACTTAAGAAGTTAGATGGTAAGTATGGAGTAAATGCGGATTAAGAAAATATAAAGTAAACTAAATGACAAGTAAAGTTGAGTGATAAAGTAGTAAAGTTAAGAATGAAATGTTAATTAAAAAGTAAGAGTGAAGACTTTAAAGTTTAACATATATATTTAGCTAAAAAGTTAATAACGGATATTTATATCTTAAGTTATGAAATAGATGATAGTTTTATGATAAAAAGTTTAATTGAATAAAGGTATTGGTAAATGATCTTATGAAATTAGTGATATGATGAAGTGGCTTTATGCATTTATATGAACTTCATACTCACCAGTGTGTACTATATACATGCATATATATTGGCGGGTATTATTGGATTAGATGAAAGCTAGAATAATCGTTAATGTAGGAATGAAATATTAGCTGCTATGCTAGAAGCATATTGTCTGTTTAATGTTACATGGCATTAGTAAAATGATGCATGATAAGTAAGTTTTACACATTATAAAAATGCAGGAAGATCTCAGTCATTGATGTGGAAACTTAATTATAAATGTTTATGAAGTTTCAGCTATTTAGAAGAATATTGGATGTTATTGCATAAATATTGTTTTACCTTGCAAGCATTTATGTTTAATTCAGAGTTAAATAAATACCTTATGGTTAAATAATAATTGGTTTGTTAACGGTAAAATTGGTATGTTATATATGTAAGGAAAGAGTAATTAGCGATCTCAATACAGAAACATTATAATGTATGTATGTTTAAATTGTATATGTATATTTAATATTTTTATGCGCTAGATAAGTAAATTTGGTAGTCACCACTAAGCGTAAAGCTTAGCGCGTGGTTTACCTCGCGCAGGTGTAAGATAGAAATCAAGTGAGCACCAGTGTCGTTCCAAAGGAGTAATGTTGAATGGTAAGCATGGCAAGGAGGTGATAAGAATGAAATTTTTGGGAATTGATAATTTGAATCTCAGTTTTAGTTGGCATGTACACTACATAGATAATTAGGATATTATTTTATCGAAGAGTTTGTACTAAATAATTATACATAATTGATAGTTAATGTATTATCATAATATCCTTGTATTTTGTATAATTGATGTAAATAATGAGTGGATGATATTTGTAAATTATTATATGAGTGTGTGAATGGACCTAAATTGGAGGATGGGCAAACTTGTGTTGGAGTTTGAATTGGAGTACGGTGAATGAATATATGATTATTAGCAGTGTAAAAACTTTCTGTTTACTGGGGGATAGGCAATATTATAGATGAAATTCTGTCGAAATTTCGGTAGAATATAGTGGCATGTTTGTAAGAGGATTGAATAAATAGTAAAATTAAATAGTTGTAGGACAATTGGAAAAAAAAAAAGAAAAAACAAATTTGTCCGATTTCCTCAATAACCTTAAGAGTAGTTTTAAGACAATTAAGTTATTGTGCAATATCGTTGGAACCGTAATGAGTGTACAGTTTAAGGGTGCTACAAATTTTGTACGGAATATTAGGCATGTGGAAATTAGCTGGAATGGCACAACTGGGCTTAAAAAAAATTAATTAATTAAAAACAATTATCATTATTATTATTACTATATATATATATATATGAAAAGAGATCTATTAAAATTAAAAGACAATTTATAAATAAATAAATATATGATTTTCTTAGGGAAGGGGCGGGCAGGCCGCCCCTTGGCCATTCAAGGGACGGCCTGGCTGCCCCATGGGGGAGGATATTTGGCCACCCAGCAAATCCCTTTTCCTTGTTTTAATTTTCTTTTTTTGTTTTTTGGTTTTTTTGGCCATTTCTCCTTCATCTTAACTCCGTTTCGCATGCCATTTGCGCCAAAATGACCGTGGTTTTGTCACCTACGTAGTGATCTATTTTTTTTGTCGTCAACTATCAGGTCATGTTTTTAAGCACTTTACCTTGCCCAATTATTTTATTTTTATGTTAGAAATCTTTTTAGGCAAATACATGTTGATAATTTGTTATTATGTGTGCTAGAAATATTTTTAGGCAAATACTTGTTGATAATTTGTTACTATTTGTGCAAAGAATTTTTTTTTTTAGGTAAATACATGTTGACATTTTGATATTATTTGTGCTAGAAAATATTTTTAGGCAAATACATGTTGACATTTTGCTATTATTTGTGCTAGAAAATATTTTTAGGCAAATACATATCGACATTTTGTTGTTATTTGTGCTAGAAAGATTTTTTTTAGGCAAATAAATGTTGATAATTTATTATTATTTGTGCTAAAAATATTTTTTAGGCAAATACATGTTGATAATTTGTTATTATTTATGCTAAGAATATTTTTTGAGGCAAATTCATGTTGACATTTTGATATTATTTGTGCTAGAAATATCTTTAGGCAATTACATGTTGACATTTTGCTATTATTTGTGCCAAGAATTTTTTAGGAAAATTCGTGCTGATATTTTGCTATTATTGGTGCTAAGAATATATTTTTTTTGGCAAATACATGTTAATAATTTGTTATTATTTGTGCTAAATTTTTTGAGATAAATACATGCTAATATTTTGCTATTATTTGTGCTAGGAATATTTTTTTAGGCAAATGCATGGATGAAACTTGTGTGAATTACACGTGTATGAGGCTTGTGATAGTTGATAAATTGTAAAATTAGCATGAAAAAAAAACCGATGTGTACACAAATAATGATGGCACCGTAATCAAATGCTTGTGGCATGATGCGTTAACATTATATGATATGTTTTATTGTCATCTAGTGGGTCAGTCTTTTTTTAGGATGCTTCCACGATGCGACGTAGCTCCAGCTCTCGCCGATATTTCTCCATCGAACTAGATGAGCAGTACTCATAGACGCAGATTTGAGGCACTGGCCCAGGCGCAGTTCACTTCTAGTCGATTCATGTCTCAACACTTTTTAGAGCAAATGGGTATATGGGAGGTGCCAAGCTGGACAGAGCTTTTCATATCGGCCTACCAGATGTACCCTGAGGTCATAAGGGAGGTTTTAACCACTTTGGGGTATAGGGGGCTCCAGAAGACAGATACTTGGCCGAGGACCGTGACTTTCAAGGTCAGAGATAGGGAGTGCTCCTTTAGCCGCAGACAGTTCGCTCAGGCTATGGGCCTTCTAGTTGGGGATCATGTCCAAACCGCGGATAGGAGTGTTACAGCGGAGCGCTGGGAGATGATTACCCCACCAGGGACCCATTATGACCACAGCACGACAAAGAGCACCTCATTGGTTTCCCAAGCATACAAATAAATCTAGAAAGTCTTGGGTAGTAGCTACTTGGGCTAGATGGGGGGTCTAGGGGCATAAATGCCACTGAGATTTGGGCTTTATGGGCTATGGCTACTAGGACGGAGCTTAACAGTAGCAACGAGATACTATCAGGATTTTTCAAGCAGGGGTGGGGGTCCACGACATAGATTTGCACAGGTGGTGTTGTCACCCGATTATTGCTCCATCTAGGATATTACCCTAGCACATTCGGGCCACCATTGGATACAGATATATATATGTCGATCTGGCAACTTCCAAGGCTACAGGTATGGTTGGACAGGTATCAGGCCAACCTAGGGTGTACTAGCTACTTACGATCGCGGAGACCAGATGACTTTATTGCCTAGCCCCACTTTCGGATGCTGTGCCAGACAGGGGGCACCATCAGTCAGAGGGTGAGCATCATCCCCTGCAGCCCGAGGTGGAGCCTAGTACACTACAGAGTGGTTCGAGTATTGGTATAGATGTGTATTATTTGATGAGCACTCCACCATCCCAATCGCTTCCCCCGTATGAGCATACGCTGCCTCCTCTTACCATACATATACAGGGTGCAGCTCTGCATGCATATAAGAGGTTTTATCCTTATAGTCGCCCGGGTCACTCAGGGGCATCCACATCGATAGCTCCCCCTCTAGAGCCCAGTAGAGAAGAGGGACAGTCCACCTTGGAGTGTCTGATCCGATCCATGCATGCTGACATGATAGCAGCTTTAACCGCCCACGGCCAGCACACAGATGAGAGACTTGTAGCGTTGGACCAGCACACGGATGATAGGCTCGCAACGATGAGTCAGCGCATTGAGGAGGGGTTTGGTCATATGGGCCAGCGCATGAACTAGTTCGAGGAGTCCATGAGGGCTTCCCATGCAGCAGCCGCGTAGAGAGTAGATGATGCCCTACAGGTAGTGGATAAGACTGCTAGTATGATGAGGTTAGAGGTTGAGAGGGTAGGTCTCTGGTATCTCGCAGTCGGTGATGGACTTGAGAGAGAGTGTGGATACTAGGCTCACTGAGGTGAGTGGATACATTGGTGAGCTTACACAGACCCTCGAAGCATTCGGGGTATGCATTCATGAGCTGAGTGAGATAGTACAGACAGTCATTTGACCTTTTTGGGAGGGACGATTGGGTATGATGATCTAGGAGCCCTAAATGTCAGTCCCTAGATCTCCGCCAGTAGAGGTAGCTGGTCAGCGAGTTGCCTTTGCAGGGCTAGACATGCCGATGGTGCACATACCAGGCAAGGAGGATCCGGAGGAGCTTGCCGACTATGATCCATTTGGCTAATTTTTAGGGAGATTTTTGTTGTTTTGATCTGATTTATGTACAAAAATGATATGTAGATATGGATGACCTTTATTACACTTGGCATTTTTTTATGCATTTTAACGTGAGATAGATAAAAGGAATAAGAATATAAAAACGATGAACCACGAATGATAAAATGAGATAATAATATACTAACAATTGAACCTTCATGCAAGGTAAATGATCCAAATGATCATCATGATAAAATGATTTAACGGAGTTTTTTTTATTCAGGGGGCAGCTGAGTCTATGTTATAAAATAATTACCACATTTGTAAGTCTGGAGCAGACTCGGCGTATTGCCGTTTGAGGATAGCACCCATGCTTTGTAAGTTCAGAGAAGACTTGGTGCAACATAGAAGGAAGGCAATCACTCCACGGCCTAGATGGTGACTTAGAAGGATGATCACCTCTTCGTAGCAGCAAGAAGGTCGCCACCACAACTCAAGCGCGATTTCACATGTCGACAAGCTGACGTTTATCAATCACGAAATCTCAACCGTGGTTTCACATATCGACAAACTGATGTTTATCAATCACACAATCTCAACCATTGTTTCACACATTGACAAGCTGACATTTATTAATCACTCAACTCAACCATGGTTTCACACGTCGATAAGCTAATATTTATCAATCACACAACTTAACCGTGGTTTCACACGTCGACAAACTGACATGTATCAATCACACAACTCAACCGTGGTTTTACACGTCGACAAGCTAACGTTCATCAATCACACAATCTCCACTGTGGTTTCACACGTCGACAAGCTAACATTTATCAATCACGCAACTTGGCCGTAGTCTCACATGTCGACAAGCTGGCGAAAACTAATCACACCAGAATCATAGACAACAGCATAGCAGAAAGGTCGCCGCCTCAGGTATGCGCTTCTTTCTTTTCTCTGAATTTTGGCTCACCTAGACACCTACGTGCTAGTTTTCCCAAAATTGGGGCAACTGTAGACACTGGGTCTCGAGGCGGTCCAAAATCAGGGTTAATTTTAATTATTTATTTATTTTTATTTTTATTTTTATTTTAGGAAAAAATGGGGCTTTTCTTTAGTTTGTGGGCGGAGGATGCGCGAGGCCGCCCCGCGACGTGCTCGCGACGTAAGACAAAGGCCTCGGTCGTGCTTGCACATACCAGCATGCTCGCAACAGGGACCGCACAACCGAAACTCGGCTCCCGCGCTCTCTGTCGTGCTAACGACAGAGCACACTCAGCAGGAGCTCGGCTGGAGATTGCAGCTCGAGCTCTCGCCCATAGTCCAAAACCCGAACTCTCTGTCGCGCTCGCAACAGAGATAAGCTACCAGACTTGGAAATGCCAAACTCCAAATCAACTCATGCTCAACTTGCAAAAATCAATTTAACATGTAAATAACCTCAATTTATTTAACATGTGCCTTCTAAACATGCAAATAATCATATGAATAACAAATTATACTTATTAAAAACAATTAAATTGGGCAAAATGCACAAGTAGAACCACAAACTCAGAAATTGCTCTAACATCATACCATTCCATGTTTGAAATCTCATATGGCATAATAATCTTAACATAACATACATACATCAAAACTCAACTCAAAACATGCATATCAACATATTTAATAACTCAATTTCTAGAAATTCATCACAAGAATTCAAAGCAAAATCAATCAATTTACACAAACTCCCAAACCTCAAAATGGAGCTCTAAGACCACTCTTCTTCAAGATCCCACCTTATCTCTGCCCTTGTTCTTCCTCTTATAACCAGATTCTTGCAATCAAACTAACCAAAACATATAAATCAAAAACCCCACATAACCCAAAACTCATCCAAATGCCGAAGAAAAAGAGAAGAAACCCATATAACCAACTTACCTCTTCAACTAAACTCTTAATCTCATAAAAACCAAACTCAAATCCTTGAAGCTCCAACCAAGAAGGAGAAGTAAGGAGCAAGAAGTGAAAGAAGAAGAAGGAAGAATGGGAGAAGAAATGCAGGAAGAGGGAACACCACAACAAAAATCTAATTTTTGCATCTTCTCTGTCTTCCTTTCTTCTTTTCCCACATTAATTGCTCCCAACCACTAAGCTTAGGTGTCAAACTCCTATTGGTTGAACTTATAAAATCCTTGTCTTTTATCCCTTTAATCCTTGGCATATATCCAATTACTCACTAACTTAATTCTTTCCCTTAATACTTTAATTCCTTTTCAATTTAGTCCTTAATTAAATCCAATCTTTTCTTATATAATGATAATTATGCCCTTTTTAATTCATTTTACACAATAAATCCTTCGAGGGTCCAATTTGGGATTTTACAATGCCACCCTCCAGTAGAGGTAGTGCTACACGAAATGTGATCATTGTCAGAGGCACCATTGGGGTGAGTGTAAGAAGCTCACAAGAGGCTATTTTAAGTGTGGCAGTATGGAACACATGTTCGCTAATTTCCCCAAGTCTAGAGAGAACCTAGCTGCACAAATGAGTGAAGAGAATGTGGATAAGTTGGGAGTTGTTAGAAGCAAAAGAGGAAAAAGTAGAACTACTCAAGCGCCATCGAAAATGGTGGAGAAGCCGATTCCTTACGGTGGTCTAGCTAGAGTATATGCCATGATCAGAGAGGCAGTGGAAGAACCTACAGGATCATTTGGTAAGTTCCTTAATTGTTAAAGATTCTATATTTGGTTAATGGCACAGTATAGATTGGTCATGTGTATAGTAGCGAGGAAATTTTGGGGACGAAATTTCTTAAAAAAGAGAGAATTTGTAACAACCTGATTTGGACCCTAGTAGGATTTACAATGTTTTTGGTTGAGTATTTAGGAGTGTATGAGTAAAACGGGATATAATTGAAAGAGTATACAAAATAATTAAGGATAGAAATTTGTTTGAAGAAGTTTGGCCAAGTGGATGCGTAAGTGGATTGAGTAAGGGTTCTGTCGCAAGTGCGACAGAACATTCTTGTGAAAATCCAACAAAAGCTGGATTTAGTGGGTTTTAATTAGAGTTCGGACATGTGGCAGCTTTGGGAGATGGACACCTGGTCTAGAGCATGATATTAATTAAGTGAATTATATTTTGGGGACCTAAATGCATCTTGGTGGCCATTAATGTGAGTGGGTGGCTTTTAATTAGGGGTTTTTGACCTTGAATGGTTTAGTTGGTTTGGTTTCCTCTTCCTTTTGTTCTTCACTTTTTGCATTTGGTTTCTTTTGGTTCTTCTTCTCTTTCTTTCGTTCTTCCTCTCGTGTTTCTTCTTCTCTTCCATTTGAGCACCTCAAGTTAAGCTTTTGCTTGGATTGGTTTGAAGAGTATAGTGAGGGTTTTATAGTGAGTTCAAAGAGGTAAGGGATGGATTTTCGGATCAAGATCTTTTTCTTGTTGCATTTTTATTTTTAACTTAAACTAAAATGAGTAAATGGATTAAGTGTTTGTTTGGGTGATTTTGGTGCAAGGAAGCTATTGGCAAGACGAAAGATAACGGCAATGACAAGGTTTGAACAAGAGGAGAGAGTGATCAAGCTTCCTTTTGAGGTTGGGATGTGTGTGGTTTTGTTAGATACATGTTATCGAGCTATTATTGTAACACCCCGATTTGGACCCTAGTAGGATTTACTGAGTTAATTGCATGGTTAAGGCTATAATTATAATTGCACAAGTAAGATTTGGGTTAATTAAGGACTAAATTGAAAGAGAAAATAAGTGATAAAGACAAAGAATTTAATTAAGTGATTAAATGGATGTTTGCCAAGGACTAAAAAGATTTATGCTAAGGATCTAATAAGTTGGGCCTTTTAGAGAGTGACACCTAGAAGGGGGTTGTTTGGGAGCATTAAATGAAAAGAAAAAAGAAAGGTAAAGAGAGGAAGACCAAAGGCTGTTTTTCCTTTTCTTTCCCTCCTCTCCCTACATGATTTTCCCATTCTTCTTTCTTCTTTCTCGTTTCTTTGCTTCCTCTTCTTCTCTTTTGGTGGATCTCTTGGGGCTTGAAGTTGGATTTGAAAGAAAGTTCAGTTTTTGATTGAAAGGTAAGTAGAGTTGAGATTGTTCTTCTCCTTTTTCCTTCCATTTGTTTGTGTTTTTGGGTTTGGATTAATTGTTTTGTTTGGTTTAATTTATGCAAGAAGTTGGTGATAAGAGAAAGGACAAGGGTAAAGAGAAGATTGGAACTTGAAGAATTGTGGTTTTGAGCTTCCTTGAGGTTTGGGATTTTTGTGTAATCATATAGTTATGTTTTTGATTTATTGATTTGCATTTATGGAAACTTTGAGGTTTTGAGATGTTTTTATGCATGATTGAATTGGTTTTTGTCATGGTTTGAGTAAAATTTGAATATGGTATTGTGTATGAAAGTTCGTTAAACTTTATGGGATTTTATTAGTATTAAAGATTTGAAAACTAGTTTTGGGTAATTGTTTAGTTATGTTTATTGGTTGTTTTAATGAATGAATTATGTTATTAGTTTGATTAGAAGTATGTTTAGGATGCATGTGTTAAGTGTTTTGGCATTTGTTGTTGGTTTGTGTGAGTTGTGGAAAGTTTTGGCTTGAAGATAAGGGTTCAGATCGGCAGCAGGGGCAAAGAGATCGTCTCAATCGCGAGCGTGACTTTTGTTGCGAGCGCAACAGGCTTGATCATTAGGGCTCCTGCCTAAGTGCCCTCTGTCATGAGCATGACAGAAAGCTCGGTTAACCGAGCTTTCACCGAGCTGTTCTTCGTCGCGAGCATGCCTGCACGTGCGAATGCAATGGGGACCTATTGTAATACCCCCTTCCCATACGTAGGAGAACCCATCCGCGAGGAAGTGAGAACCCGTACGAGAAGGGGCGTCACACAACATACAGGACGGTATATACATACATTCGCAATATAAACATACATATAACAGCGAAAACTAAAAACTTTAAAATCAAAAGATCATTCATTCATAGAATCACAATATTCAATTACATGACTATTCTTATACCAACATAATTACATCATTCAGATATGCATAGCGGAAGCTTACAAAACTATATACAATAGAGATATCACTATTACAAAATAATGAGGATACAAAAAGAAACTATGTCCTATCAACAGTCCCACTGTGTTGGCTTGACTGGCAGCGACTCTCCAAAAAGCTATACACCTTCCACACCTGAACGGGTGAAAACACCGTGCTTAGCGATAACGCTTAGTGGGGAAACAAACAATGATATATGGATGGCTATTCATAATGGTTGTCAAGGCAAATCACATACGATAATGGCATACTGAATATAATAACATATAATCACAATAGAATTACATTCATAGCCATTCAAAGGTTCAAAACACATTCATATACCAACAGATTCAAATGCTCATAATTAGAGTCATTCAAATTCAAATACTTATAAATATACTCATACGAATTCACATACTTATAATCATATCAGAACAAATCATAACACCCGTTGACTCATAGTAGTGGATAACGAGTAAACGCATAGAGGTACCTTACGGGTACGAATCGACACATAGCGGTACCTTACAGGTACAAATTGGGAAAACAATATCATATTTTCTCTTTTCAAAACATTTTACAAAGGGATCTTAAACTAGATCCGAACACGTAGAAATTCACGAGGAACTAAACGAGGACCCGATCAGGGTCCAGAACAGTACAGAGGCTGCAGCAAAAAGACTCTTTTAGGCATGCCTAACTATCCACTAGACTGACTCACGCAGGTCATGCATAAAAATATTCCAAGATCAAAACATACTAGTAAATATAATTGATTGAGCAAAAATACTTACAGTTGAATATCATTTTAAAGCTTAAATGATACTAAATAAATATTAAGATCAGCAAATAAGTTAAAGTGGAACAAAAAGACAAGAATTCAAAACATTAAAAATTTCAGGACAGAAGCATTTTACATGGCGGTATGGTTTACCCGTACTGCCGTGTGAAACAGGGGAGCACGAGTCGTGCTTGAGGGACACGACTCGTGTCGCTTCCCAAAAGTCTGTCGCGAGTCGTGTTCCAAAACACGACTTGCGACAAAGCACCTCCCAGCCAGCACGAGTCGTGCTATGCTTGGACGAGTCATGCTGCACATGCATGAGTCATGCTGCGCTCCTCTGCTCGCCCGCTCAGCTGAACTGCACGATTCGTGCACGCCAAAGGCAGCACGAGTCGTGCTGTCTCGCACGAGTCGGACGACACTCCCTCAATTGTTCAGAGAGCATTTACACGGCGGTATGGGATTCTTTACTGCCGTGTAGCTCGACGGACCAGTAATCTAGAGAGCATTTACACAGCGGTATGGAAATCCATACAGCTGTGTAAAACGACCAAAACCCAGAAATAAGCCAGAATTCCACAGAACTCACAATCAAACTTAATATATCTAGAAATTAAACATTCAACTAACCAAAAGCAACTTAAAACTCACCCTTCAAGCTCATAAACTCAAAAGAACATGCATTAGCATGAGTAAATCATCCAAACCAAAACCAACAACTCATAATCCAAAAACTTAATCAATTGCATATATAATCCAATAAAATCACAACTTAAGTTTTATAACCCAACATACTCAAAATTCATGACATATACACCATTATAACATCATCAATCAAGTAAAATTCCAGAAATCAATAAAGAACACCATAATCATCAAAATGCACATAATTTCTCAAACAAAATCCCAAACCTGAAATTCCTTAGCTCCAAATTACTTAGCACCACTCCCACTAGCCTTTTCTTTTCCCTTGGGATCGCGAGGATGCTCAACTAACAAACATACCCAAAAATCATACAAACACAACAAACCCAAATCAAAACTCCAAACCAACAAAGAAAAAGAAAAGATGAAGAAGAAGAAAATGCAACAACTTACCAATTAGAGTTTAAGGGATGATCAATTCCCACTAACAATCGCTTGGATCCAAGCTAGGGCACTCTAGAAATGAGAAAAGGAAGAAGAGAAGTAGAGAGAGGAGAGAAACGGGAAAGAGGAAGCAAAATCTGCTTTCCCTTTTCTCTTTCTTCTTCTATTTACTCTTTCCCTAACCCTAGACACATGTCACTTCCTTATTAGTGGGATTTGATCACTCACACCCAACAAGCATGCACTACACACACACAAAGCTATCCCCACTAATGCACACCCTACCAACATGTGAACATGCACACACAATCACAACCTAACATAGCACACCCTAATAACCTATATGTACACACACTCTAGTAAAATCCCCAAATCATGCATTTTACCCAAAATGCCCTTAACACATGCCAAAACTCTCACACATGCACACACACACATGGCAAACATGGCTCAAACTATTAGGGGGAAATCGGGGTGTTACAACTCTCCCCTACTAACAAGAATTTCGTCCTCAAAATTCTCACCTGAACTGAACAAATGTAGATACTGAATCCTCATCGTTGCCTCTGGTTCCCAAGTCGTTTCCTCGACTTTGTGATGTTGCCAAAGAACCTTGACCAAAGGGATTTGCTTGTTCCTCAACTGCCTCACTGCTTGAGCTACAATAGTCTTCGGCTCTTCATTATAGGAGTAATCCGGCTGAATTTGAACATCTTGAACTAACAATACATGCGATGGATCCGATCTATACCGACGAAGCATAAAGTTGTGGAAGACGTCATGCATCTTAGCCAACTTTATTGGTAAAGCCAACCTATAGGCTACTGGACCAACCCTATCCAGAATCTCAAAAGGTCCAATGAACCGAGGACTAAGTTTACCTTTCTTACCAAACCGTAATACTTTCCTCCAAGGTGAAACCTTCAGGAAAACTTTATCCCCGACTTCAAACCCAATATCCTTTCTCTTCAGATTGGCATAGGATCTCTGCCTATCCTTAGCCACCTTCAGATTTCGCTGTACAAGTCTGATCTTCTCATCGGTATCTCTAATCATCTCTGGCCCAATGAAAGATCGCTCGGTTAACTCTGTCCAACAAACCAGAGTCCTACACGGTCGACCATACAAAGCCTCAAACAGTGACATACCAATGCAAGACTTAAAACTATTGTTGTAGGCAAACTCCATAAGCCGCACATACTGATCCCAACTGCCAGAAAAATCCAAAGCACAAGCCCAAAGCATATTCTCTAAAATTTGAATAACCCGCTCGGACTGACCATCTGTCTGAGGATGAAATGCTATACTAAAGTTCAACTTGGTACCTAAAGCTCTCTGCAATTCCTTCCAAAACATGGATGTGAACCTTGGAGCCCGATCTGAAACTATCGACAAAGGCACTCCATGTAACCAAACCACCTTATCCACATACACACTGGCCAACTTATCCATCAAGTAATCCACTCTAACCAGCATAAAATGCGCTGACTTCATAAGCCGATCCACAATAACCCAAACCGAATAATGCTTCCTCTAAGTCATTGGCAAACCCGATACAAAATCCATGGCAATATCATCCCATTTCCACTGAGGGATGGATAAAGGAGTGAGCAATCCCGAAGGAACTTAATGCTCAGCCTTTACCTGTTGATAAGTCAAACACTTTGCCATGAATTCCACAATAGCTCTCTTCATCCCAGACCACCAGTAGAACTGCTTCATATCTCAGTACATCTTCTCACTACCAGGTGCATAGTAAAGACCGTAGAGTGTGCCTCACTAAAAAAGTTGCTTCCTTAACTCATCATTCTCGGGCACACACAAGCGATCCCTATACATAAGCACCCCATCCAAAACCGAATAATCAGATTGCTTACCCTGCTGAACCTTTTGCAAAATCTGCTACAATCTCAAATCATCCCTCTAAGCATCCATAATAGACTGCCTCAAAGTAGGCCGCACTCTCAATTAGGCAACCAAAGCACCATCTGAATTAATTCTCCATCTAAACCGCCTCAAGAACAAAGCCAAAACCGACTTCCAACTCAAAGCATCAACAACCACATTGGCTTTACCCGGATGGTAATCCACAATGTAGTCGTAGTCCTTAAACAACTCTAACCATCGATGCTATCTCATGTTCAACTCTTTCTGCGTGAGGAGATATTTTAAACTCTTATGATCCATAAAGATCCTACATTTCTCCCCATACAGATAATGCCACCAAATCTTCAAAGCAAAGATCACAGCTGCTAATTCCGTCAGATAGTTCTTCTCATGAGGTTTCAACTGACGAGAAGCATAAGCCACTACTTTACCCTCTTGCATCAATACACATCCGAGTCCAATACCCAAAGCGTTACTGTACATCACAAACTCTTTACCCGAGGTGGGTTGAGTCAATATAGGAGCTTCAACTAACAAACTCTTCAACCTCACAAAGCACAGTTGACACTTATCCGACCGTTCAAATCTGACCCCTTTGCTCAATAATCTAGTCATCGGAGCAGCAATAACCGAAAAACCACAAACCGGCGGTAGTAGCCTGCCAAACCAAGGAAGCTTCTCGGTTCCAAAACATTCCTAGGTACTTTCCAATCCACAATCACCTCAATCTTAGCTGGATCCACTTGGATACCCTTAGCCGATACAATATGACCCAAGAAAGACACCTCTCGAAGTCAAAAGTCACACTTGCTAAGCTTAGCAAACAAACGATGCTCCCTCAACACTTGTAAAACCAATCGGAGATGCTCCTCATGCTCATCCTCATCCTTCGAGAAAACCAAAATGTCATCTATGAACACTACTACAAATCGGTAAAGATATGGCCTAAACACTCGATTCATCAAATCCATGAAAGACGCAGGTGCATTGGCCAAACCAAACAGCATCACAAGAAACTCATAGTGGCCATACCGAGTCCGAAATGTAGTCTTAACCACATTCGCATTCTGAACTCGCAACTGATAGTAACCCGATCGAAGGTCAATCTTGAAAAAGACACCCACTCCTCTAAGCTGATCAAATAAATCCTGGACTCTAGGCAAGGGATACTTATTATTCACTGTGACCTTGTTAATTTGGCTATAGTCGATACACATCCTCAAATAACCATCTTTCTTCTTAACAAACAAAATCGGGGCTCCCTATGGAGATATGCTGGGTCGAATAAACCCCTTATCTAATAACTCTTATAGCTGAGTTTTAAGTTCTTCAACTCTACAGGAGCCATCCGATAAGGTGCTTTCGAAATGGGTGAAATACCCGACAAAATCTCTATGGACAACTCCACTTCTCTCTCGGGAGGCAATCCAGGCAATTCACTAGGAAACACATCACTAAACTCCCTAACAACGGGGATATCCTCAATCTCAACCTCATCACACTTCGAATCCAAAACAACTGCCAAGAATGCCTCACATCTTTTTCTCATAAACCGATTAGCTTGCATGGCGGAGATCACATTACTTAAAGAACTCGAACCCAAATCTTTAACCACTACAGAAGACTGATCTCTATCTCGAAGCACAACTACCTTTCTATGACAATCCACAACAGCCCGATGCTTACTAAGCCAATCCATACCGAAAATCAAATAAAACTCCCGAAATGGCAATTCAATCAAGTCGACAAGAAACTCAACACCCTGAACCAAAAGGGGACAATTCCTATGCACTCTACTCACATTGACACTATGCCCTAAAGGACTGGTCACACAAACCTCATAATCTAACTGGTCAATATCATGCATCTTATCAAATAATATACTTGTGCACAAATATGAGTGTGTGAAGCCAGGGTCTATTAGAGCATATAACTCAATGTCAAAGAGTAGGAACTTACTAGCAATCACATCAGGGGCATCTTGCTCATCTCGAGCTCTCAATTCATAAGCTCTAGTAGGAACCATCAAAGGACGATCAACAGACTCTAATGGAGCTCCCTCTCTATGCCGACCGCATCGACCTCTACCTCGGCCTCTACCACGATTGGCTTACAAAGCATTAGAACCAACTCTGCTAGCCTCACGCTGATCACCAGAAGCCTCATTAAACCTCGGACAATTTGCCAAGTAGTGATCAGTGCTACCACATTTGAAACAACCATCCGTGAGCCACCTACACTCACCCCAGTGGCACTTACTACAGTACAAACACTAAGGCAACACATCAGTCCTCAAACCAGAACCACCTTTGCAAAAACCAGAACCCCTAGCAGAACCTTGCCTCCTACCTCTTGAAGCAGGGCCTGAAGAAGACTCATCATGCGGGTTCCTTGACCTCATACCTAATGATGATGACGATCCAGATCCACCACGAGGGGGAATCCTCCTCTAAGCTCTCTCTCTCTCTCATAACTGACTCAGACCTCTCAGCCCGAACTGCTACATGCACAATCTGGTAATACCTAATGCCCGGAATACTCATCAAACAAATCAGCATAGCTCTTAGCGACTCATTCAAACCAGCCTCAAAATGCCTACATCTGAACTCTTCGGTCAGAACACCTTCTAGAGCGTACTTGGCAAAATGATTAAACTCTTTCTCAAACTCTGATACTGACATAACCCTTTGCTTTAAGCTCAAAAACTGTGCCCACTTAGCATCCTTGTACTCCCTAGTCATAAACTTGTTGGTGAATTCTCTCTCAAAGAACTCCCATGTGACCGGGTCAGGCAACTGAGGATGCCTACAAACCAACTTCCACCAGTCATGGGCAAATCCTTGAAGCAAAGCCATGACACTCTCAACTTGCCTATCAGCAGGACACCTAGTCTCCTCAAATACTCATTCCACTTTCTCAATCCATTTCTCAGCAAGCTCGGACTCATCCAGACTGGTACCATAGAAGTCCTCTGCCCCAGCTCTCCTCATACTCTCTAAAGGGGCTCTTGAAGCAGTCACCCTATCCAAGACTTGAGCCATATCCTAAGAAATCTTTAACATTGCCTCGAAGGATATGGATGCGGCCTCAGGCTGAACCCTAGGTGTTTGAGCCGAAATAGACACTGAAGGATCAACAGTTTGGGGATTCACACTTTCAATGGACCCCTCAAGTGACCCACGAACAGAATCAGAATCTATCGCATCAGCGAACACAGTCTTAAACATATGTCTAAACACAATAATCACCTAGAAAATGCCTAAACCAGAGTTCTGATACCAAAAACTGTAACACCCCCTTCCCATACGTAGGAGAACCCATCCGCAAGGAAGTGAGAACCCGTACGAGAAGGGGTGTCACACAACATACAGGATGGTATATACATAAATTTGCAATATAAACATGCATAAAACAGCGGAAACTAAAAACTTTAAAATCAAAAGATCATTCATTCATAGAATCATAATATTCAATTACATGACTGTTCTGATACCAACATAATTACATCATTCAGAGATACATAGCGAAAGTTTACAAAAACTATATATAATAGAGATATCACTATTACAAAATAATGATGATACAAAAAGAAACTATGCCCTATCAACAGTCCCACTGTGGTGGCTTGACTGGCAGTGACTCTCCCAAAAGCTATACACCTTTTTGCACCTGCACGGGTGGAAACACCGTGCTAAGTGATAACGCTTAGTAGGAAAACAAATAATAATATATGGACGGCCATTGACAATGGTCGTCAAGGTAAATCACATACGATAATGGCATACTAAATATCATAAGATATAATCACAATAGAATTACATTCATAACCATTCAAAGGTTCAAAAACACATTCATATGCCAACAGATTCAAATGCTCATAATTAGAGTCATTCAAATTCAAATACTTATAATCATACTCATACGGATTCGCATACTTATATTCATATCAGAACAAATCATAACACCTTCTGACTCACAGTAGTGGATAACGAGTAAACGCGTAGAGTTACCTTACGGGTACGAATCGACACATAGCGGTACCTTACGGGTACGAATCGGGAAAATAATATCATATTTTCTCTTTTCAAAACATTTTACAAAGTGATCTTAAACAAGATCCGAACACGTAGAAGTTTGCGAGGAACTAAACAGGGACATGATCAGGGTCCAGAACAGCACAGAGACTGCAGCAAAATGACTCTCTTAGGCATGTCTAACTATCCACTAGACTGACTCACGCAGGTCATGCATAAAAATATTCCAAGATCGAAACATACTAGTCAATATAATTGATGGAGCAAAAATACTTACAGTTGAATATCATTTTAAAACTTAGATGATGCTAAATAAATATTAAGATCAGCAAATAAGTTAAAGTGGAACAAAAAGGCAAGAATTCAAAACGTTAAAAATTTCAGGACAGAAGCATTTTACATGGCGGTATGGTTTACACGTACTGCCATGTGAAACGGGGGAGCATGAGTCGTGCTTGAGGGACACGACTCGTGTCGCTTCCGAAAAGTCTGTCGCGAGTCGTGTTCCAAAGCACGACTTGCGCCAGAGCGCCTCCCAGCCAGCACAAGTCGTGCTATGCGTGCACGAGTCGTGCTGCACACGCATGAGTCATGCTGCGCTCCTCTACTCGCTCGCTCAGCTGAACTGCACAATTCGTGCATGCCAAAGGTAGCACGAGTCATGCTATCTTGCACGAGTCGGACAACACTCCCTCAGGTGTCCAGAGAGCATTTACTCTTTTCCTACATACCCAAAAATCATACAAACACAACAAACCCAAATCAAAACTCCAAACCAACAAATAAAAAGAAAAGATGAAGAAGAAGAAAATGCAGCAACTTACCAATTAGAGGTTAAGGGATGATCAATTCCCACTGACAATCTCTTGGATCCAAGCTAGGACACTCTAGAAATGAGAAAAGGAAGAAGAGAAGTAGAGAGAAGAGAGAAATGGGAAAGAGGAAGCAAAATCTGCTTTCCATTTTCTCTTTCTTCTTCTATTTAGTCTTTTCCTAACCTTAGACACATGTCACTTCCTTATTAGTGGGATTTGATCACTCACACCCAACAAGCATGCACTACACACACACATAATGCTATCCTCACTAATGTACACCCTACCAATATGTGAACATGCACACACAATCACAACCCAACATCGCACACCCTAATAACCTATATGTACACACACTCTAGTAAAATCCCCAAAACATGCATTTTACCCAAAGTGCCCTTAACATATGCTAAAACTCTCACACATGCACACACACACACATGGAAAACATGGCTCAAACTATTAGGGAGAAATCGGGGTGTTACACCTACCCACTTTCTATCACAAGCACGACAAAGGCTTGCTAGCTCCCTCTTGCGAGCATGGTTGCGCATCACGGATGCAACATTGTGTACATCTCGCTTCTGTCATGAGCGCGACCCTCCCCTGTTCTTCAATTGTGTTTTATTTGTGGAACTTTAAATGGTTTCTCACTTATGATTGGTATATGATTTTATTGATGTGAGCTATAGTATTGTACTCTAAATATGCCTTAATAGATGTATATGTGTGTTTAATGGTTTGAATATTCGATTAAAGTAAAGTTTGAGTGTTATGGATAGAGTGTTTATGTTTAAGCCTGAATGGTCATATTAGTGGATAGATAAGCATGCTTATAAAGGGCTAGTGTTGACCCCGTTTGGATCTAATGCCAGCCCGTTCGGGTCTAGTGTTTAATACCTTCAGTTATGTAAAAGTTTTCAAGATGTTTCGAGACTTCGGTCTCTAGTGTTTGATACTATTCACAGTATCCATTTAACACCCCAAAGTGGCCCTAGAAGAATTACAGAGTTTTGTTCAGAAAAGTAAGTGTTGTGTGCGAGAGTTCTGTCGCGAGCGCAACGAGTGTCGCGGGCGCGACAGAACACTCAAGCGGATTCCCAACTACAGCTGGTTAGAGTGGATGTGAGCATTCTGTCACGAGCGCGACAGAACCCTCTCGTGAGATGCTTGCATAAGTGGGTTTTAAGAGACCTTGAGATGGGCTTTGTGACACATGGTGGCATTGGAGCGTGACATGTGGTGTAACACCCCTTACCCATACGTGGGCGATCCCATCCGATAAGGAGTGAGATGCCGTATGAGTAAAGGTGCCACCACACAGATACAGAGTACACATACACTCATCCATAAACATACATAACAAAATACAGGGTAATTTAAAACTTCGCATCACCAATCAGAGAACAAGCTGATCATGCATTAATATAATAGAAGCATTACATTACTGTTCTGATCAACTGAGAAATATAAAAGATAATTACAAATCCCAAAATTACATATACAAAAGCGGAAGCTATTACAAAATCATATGAGAGTTCTATACAAAAAGAATCCTCAAACTACAAAAATAAGCCCTACACTAAGACCCTGCTGTGTTGGCTTTGATTGCGACGACTCTCCCAAAAGCGATTCCTTCCGCACCTGCACGGGTAAACACACCATGCTAAGTGATAAACGCTTAGTGGGGAAACAAACACATAGCATAAGGACAACCATTCACAATGGTCGTCAAGGCAGTTCACATGCGTACATACATATAGCCATTCATCAGAAGGTTTATAACAATAATCATAATCTCATAACAGATTATACTTTTCATCATTAAATCCATATAGATAAAACATATGTTTTCTCATATAACAATTCATACAAACACTTTAACCATTGAAACACCTACTGACTCAAGGTAGTGGATAACGAGTGAACAGAAAGTACTTTACGGGTACCAACTGATTACGAATCGAAAACCAATTAAATATTCATTCACAAACATTTTCAGAAGGACCTTAAACAAGATCCAAACATATTACAGAAGTTCGCGAGGAACCAGACAGGGACCTGATCGGGGTCCAAACGAAAACAGAAGCTGCAGCAAAGACTCTATTAGGCATGCCTAACTATCCACTGACTAGACTCTAGCAGGTCATACACAAACCATTCAATCCATTTCATAATTGATAAAGAAAACTGAAGTTCAAGCCACACACGATGAAAGAAAACTCATTCAGCATACAAGGGAATGTCGCGCTCGCGACAGAGACCAAAGTCTCTTCGCTGCGCACGCGCGACAGATCTCCCGACCGCGAGGAGGACGGAAGGGCCGGGCTCTATCGCGCTCGCGACGTACTTCGCGATCGCGACAGAAGACAATTGATGCTATCGCGGGCTCGCGACGGGTCGCGTGCTCGCGATAGCACTTTGACCAACAATACGCTCTGTCGCGATCGCGACAGTCAAAGGGTACACATCACTTCGGCTGTCGCGGGCTCGCGACGGCATCGCGTGCTCGCGACAGCGAAGCTCCCAACACCGCTCTCTGTCGCGATCGCGACAGCGTCGGGACTTTGAAAATCTGCAGAAATTCTGCAGATTTTCCTCCTCCAAATCCTCATCCAACCACACTAAACTCATTCCAAGGTTACTTACCTCAAATCCAGCCATCCATTAACATCAACAACCATAATACAACATTTATTCACAATAAACTTCATCCAATCCATTAATTTACACATTCAATTTCAAGAATCAATCAAAAACCCAATTTATGCATCAAACCACATCAATTCCAAAATTACCATAATTAACTCATGCTTTTGCCAGATTCACACTTCAAAGCAAATACCCATATCATATACATCAAGATAAAGAGCATTTAACAATCAAATTCCAAGAACTCATCAAATACATACATGAACATTTCTCACGCAAAAGTAAGAAAGTTCCCAAACCTTCAAAATCCTTAGCTCCTAGTGCTTAGTTCCACTAGATCCAGCAACTTCCTTGCCTTTAGGATCCCGGGGAGGCTCAACTAGGAAACCCAACCAAAACATACAAACAAAACAAAATCCAAATCAACCCTAACTCCAAATACAAACTAGAGAATAGAAGATGGGAAAAACTGAAACAAAAGCAAAATGAATGCATAAAACTTACCAATGAACACTAAGAGATGATCAAACCCCACTAGTAACCCTTGAATCTCAACTAAGGTCCAAAAGAGAAGAAGAAGGAGAAGAAGAGAAGAGAGGGGCGGTGATGAACGGGAAACACAAAAATGAAAATCTGAAATCCCCTTTTCCTTTCTTTTCCTTTTTCTTTTCTTAACCTAAGACAAGTGTCAATCTCCAATTAGTGGGATTTGGCCACTCACACCCTAGATGCTTAGGTTACACACACACAAGATTCTCTCAACTAAAGCATACCCTATTCATGTGTGAGCAACACACACAAGTGCAACTCCCTAAACACACCCTACAACCATATGCATGTCCACATACTAAATCAATCCCACTAGTGCATATCCTACTATGGTGCACTCAACCACACATGATGAAACTCTCATGAACACACACTACAATGGTGCACTTGGGCACACACAATTCTGTCCCAACTAATTCACACCAAAGCACCATGCATGCACCCACATGCTAGCAAAACTCTTAAAACATGCAAAATTACCAAAATGCCCTTATGTTATGCCCAAAAAATGCAAATGCACATACATACACTCGGCTCATTCAACTAGGGGGCAAACGGGGTGTGACATGTGGCATCGTAAGAGAGTGATACTTGGCAATAAGAGGGTGTGACACTTGGCAAGGGATTTGTTTGTATGCATAAAGGAGTGTGCCAAGTGTCATTGTAAGGAAGAAACACTTGGTGTGGCTTGGCTTGGTTTGGCTTGGCTTGGCTTAAGATATGGATGAATTAAAAGAAATGGTTGGCATTTAGTGAGGTTGGTGGGGTTGGGATGAGCATTGACCGGCCACTTCCCTATTCTCACTTTAATTTTCTGCTCTTGGCCTTTTATCTTCATTATTCTTTTGCTTTTCTTTGGTTTTGCCGTGCTCTTCCTCCCTTCATCTTTTGTTGCTTTTCTTCTTCATTTGTATTTTCTTCTTAAGAGAACCTCTTGAATTAGTTTGAAGAGAGTGAGTTAAGGGCTTGATTAGGTCTCCTCAAGAAGGTAAGTAACAAGATTTTATGTGTATTGTCCTTCTTCTACTACTTGGTTCTTGTTTCTAATTTTAAATGAAGAGAAGAGTAACTCTAGTGTTTTGAATGGTTTATGCATGAGAGCTATGGACAAGAGATTGGACAAGGAAAGGAAAAGAGGAAGCCGAATAGAGTATAGAGTTCAAGGTTCCTAAGGTAGGGATCGAGTGTGATTTTTAATATTCATGCATGTGTTTACATGAAAAATGCTGGAATAGAGACATGTTTGTATAGAGAGATGCTTGATGAGCTTTAATTAGCTCAATTGTTCTTTGAAGAGTATATGAGTTAGATGTTCATTTTGGTTGCTTGCGGTGCCTATGATATGTGTATATATGCTTAGAAGTATGTGAATTGATCAATTGAGTGTGTGTCTCGATGATAAAGTTGGATATGGTAAATTCTGTTTAATTGTTATCTGACCTCTGTGTAATGGTTTTGTTATAAGTATAGTTATGGACATCTAAATTGAGTAATTCTTAAGCCAATAGAACCACGACTTCTATACCTATAAAAGTCTCGGAAATAATCTTGAGCAAATTCTTGCTCTAAGACCTTGAAAATTGGCCAAAACAGAGGTGTCTCTAACTTGGCCGGTTCATTTGACCAGTTCCGATTATTTAGATCATATATGATGTTATAGATTTCCAATTGACCTGAAAATTGTCCCATTTACAATTTAACATCCTAGGGAACATTTGTTAAGAAGGAAGTTTTTCCTAAAAAGATCGTTTACATGTCGTTTTAGGCTGAGCAAAAATGTGTAGTGCAGCAGTCCTGAGTTTTACCTTATGTTTTGCAAATTTTTGGTATGTCACGGTCACAATGAATTTCATTGCCACCATGACATACCAAAATGCTGGGTAGAATGCTTATTTTTGGACCTCATGGTCACAATGAATCCATTACCACCATGACCATCCCCTGATATGCATATTTTGAGGGTTTTCTTCCCGAAATGTACCCGAACTTCAGGGTAAGTTCCTATAGCATGTCCAACTCATATTTAACCCTATCAAATGAGCATATGAATGTTCCCAATTGACATTATAGGTAAATAATAGTATTATATAAGAGTTTATGAGTGGAATTAAATGTTATATGTTTTTAACTATTAAACATGATTAATTACGTTTGTACATGAGTTAATTATCCTTGAATTTGATGAGTGCACTTGAATTATAATCCATGCTTGGTATCAAAGTAGAGTATAATCGAGTTGTTTCTTTTGAGCCTGATTACCGTTATAGTGGATAGATAAGCATGCTTATAAAGGGTTAGAGTGCAGCTGCTAGAGTTAGCCTTAATTGTGCCCAGAGTTCGAAATACCTTGTGTATTTCATAGAGTTTTGAGTTAATTCTCCAAATGTAAGATACTGAAAACAGTATCCAGAGTTACTCGTATCCACCATGAAAGGAATTCAGGCTTGTCTTGTTAATGTTGTGTAGTGAATTTGAGATGACTCAGAGTATTGTTCTGCGTAAATGCTATAGTACATGAGAGTAATGTTTAAGTACGTTATAGATCTGTATACAAGTGTATAATTACATGAGTGTATTTATATGAATATGGACACATGATAGCGTATATTTGAATAAATGATATGTACAAGTTGTAGAGTACATGAATAAGTAGAAGAGTAGATGTTATATACACGTGAAGGCGTAGTATTTGATATTTGAGCATGTAACCTGTACATGTATAAGAGTTATATGCATGAGCTATTTGATTTTTTTATATGAAATATGTGATCTATGTGTGACTTCGGAAAGAAGTCCTTTGCATTATTTTCATCCCCACTAAGCGTTATCGCTTAGCACGGATGTTTATTTCCGTGTAGGTACCGGTTCGGACCAGTGAGAGCGTGCATCTGCAGGTCAAGGCCACTAGGAGCTTTTGCTATATCTTTTGCATAAGTTAGAGATAGAGTTGTTGATGTTTTGAGTAACATCATTATTTAATACAAGTAAAGGAATCTCATGTAAATGCATATGTAAAGTTAAATGGAACAGATTGTAATATGAACATGTAAAAGATAAATATGTATATAAGTAGTTAATATGAATTACATGTTGGGTCCTAGTGCAGTATTATTTTATTTATTATTCTTATATGGATGTGTATAATTCTATTGCTTCCGCTAGTATATGTATATGTACATGTATGCGTAAGTGTTCACGTGGCACCCCGATATCCTTCCAAGGGGTATGGGGGTGTTACAATCCAATGTACCTGTATCCACCAGTGATGAAGTTCAGGCTATAGTTATGTTATATAGTGATATGATATGATAATTGCTTTAGTTCTGTAGCAAGCATGAAACGTTTGCGCATATATTGATTTATGCATGTGATGTCAACGTGTTACTTTTTTCTTGCATTAATGTTTAAGTTCTTGAAGTCTAGTGATTTATATATATTGTACTGTCTATGTATTGTGACTTCGATAGAAGTCTTTTGCTTCTGTTTCTCCCCACTAAGCCTTCGCTCTGCACGAATGTTTTTTCGTGTAGGTTACAGGTTCAGTTTTGGAGTGGTGCATCTGCAAGTCATGGACACTAGGAGTTAGATTTAGAATTCTTTTTGTATTTTGTTTCATTATTTTGTATAGTTCAGTATAAGTAATTGTATAGAATTTTTGTATAAGTTAACCGTAAATTGTATAAGGATATTCTTATAATATGTGAATTATATTATTATATGATATTAATATTTTCTTATTATTATTTCTTATTAAATTATTTATTTTAATTCCGCTATTATATGGATATATATTAGCTTGTGTTGTATAGTGCTCCGATATCCTCACAATAGGTATTGGGGTGTTATAGTTTTATTGGTATCAGAGTATAGGTTTAGGCAGTTCAGGACTATAGGATAATAGAGTATAGAGTATATGCATGTAAGTTTGTTTTGTGTCATGGCCTCATGCAGATGCTGTCTTGTGTAGAGTTAGATGGAGTCTGATTCGAGTGAAGAGATAGGTGAGACGACAGGTAGTGTTAATCCAGCGAGGGGTAATCGGCCTGTACATAAGCGTCTTTTAGCTAAAGGTCCCGATCCTGTGCATGATAATCCAGTGTTAATGCAAGGACTATTGTAGTTGATGGATAGATTGACCGCTCCCAAGGCTCCTTCAGACCTTGTGAGAAAGAAAGGAGTAGAGGAATTTAGTGGAACCTCTATGGACCAATCAGATGTAGCAGAGTTCTGGTTGGAAAGGATCGATAGGATATTACAAGAGATCAATTGTCCCCCAAGCTAGCGAGTAGCATGTGCAGTGCCACTGTTATAAGGATCGGCGTATGATTGGTGGAAGTTTGTGCTTTGTAAACCTCGGAGACCAGCTGAGCTATCTTGGGAATTCTTTATCCTAGAATTTAAGAAAAAGTATGTCACCAAGGCCTACTGAGAAGCAAAATGGAAAGAGTTCATAAGTTTGAAGTAGATGAACCTAACGGCCCGTGAGTATAAGAAAGAGTTCAGCCGATTGAGCAAGTATATGCCAGATGCCTTGTTGACTGAGGACTTCAAATGCCATCAATTCGAAGATGGTTTGAGAGAGGTAATTAGGGGGCCTTTATCGGTAATGGCGATTATTATCAGCTAGTTTCAGCGGCCATAAAGTTAAAAGAGTCTGAGTTTCTAAAATAAAGAAGAGAGCAGAAGAGAAAAGTGTCGGATAGTGGTGTTATTGGCAACAAGAAGGCCCGTGATATTCCGAGTGGGCATGTGGCTACATGATCGGTTCAAGCGCCGTTTGAGGTAGAAAGTGTTGCACTACCCTCTAATAGAGGAAGTTTGGCACCTGAGTGCAAGCATTATCGAAAACACCATTGGGGTACCGGAAGCTCACGGAAGCATACTTCAAGTGTGGCAGCATAGAGCACATGCTTGGCAATTGTCCAGAACTGAAGGAGAAAAAGGTTTAGTAAGGGAGTAGAGCTAGTGGAGAAAGTTCTAAAGCTGTTAGAAGTGGCAGAGGTAGGGGTAGCGCTGCCCCAGTTCCATCTGAGACCGTGGAGCAGCTGGCTGCTGCTGGTGGTCTGGCCAGACTCTATGCTATGATCAGAGAAGATGTAGAAGAGCCCATAGGTCCTTCCGGTAAGTTTAAGCTTATTCAATTTTTATTGTATAAGTTATTATCGGAGCTTGATTTGGTCTTTGTGTATATTGGCATGGAAATTTTGAGGACGAAATTTCTTAAGGGAGAGAGAATTGTAACACCCCGATTTGGACTCTAGTAGGATTTACTGAGTTAATTGCATGGTTTAGGGTATAAGTGTAATTCTACAAGTAAGATTTGGGTTAATTAAGGACTAAATTGAAAGAGAAAATAAGTGATAAAGAGAAAGAATTTAATTAAGTGATTAAATGGATGTTTAAAAAGATTTATGCCATTGATCTAACAAGTTGGGACTTTTAGAGAGTGACACCTAGAAGGGGGTTTTGACATTTGTTGTTAGTTTGTGTGAGTTGTGGAAAGTTTTGGCTTGAAGAGAAGAGTTTAGATCGGTAGCGGGGGCTAAGAGATCGTCTCTGTCACGAGTGCTACAGGGCTCGATCATCCGAGCTCCTGCCTAAGTGCCCTCTGCCGCGAGCGCGATAGAGAGCTCGGTTAGCTGAGCTTTTGCTGGGCTGTTCTTCATCGCGAGCACGCCTACGTGCAAACGCAATGGGGACTGTGACGCACGCCGAACCTAGCAAAGGCCCTCGTAGGCGAGACCCACTTTTAGGGCTTGAGGGATTGGTTCATGTTTTTTCAATCTTGGGCATCATGAGACATTTTGGACACCTCCTTTCCAATAAAATAATGGAAATGATCATCTAGCCTCACGATGCCTTTAGGCACCTTTGAGGTATTTTGGAGTCGCCACCCAATTTACAAGAAATTGGGAAAGGTCTTTAACCTCGAGGGTCTTAAACCAAAGAAGGTGTTTGGAACTCCACTCTTATTAATGACTTAAGTTAAGTTTATAGATGAGTTTTTAAGAAATCGAAATTTCATCTCTCATCCCACACAATCATGCATTGAATTTAAAGCGCATTGCAAGTATATTGGAAAGAATTAAATAAAGCGATTAAGAAATAAATAAATTGCACACGAAAAAAATGGGACAGAACAATCCCCCAAAATAAGAAAATATAAAAGAATAAAATTTGCCCCAAAATTAATTACAAGAGTCCAAAATGAAATAAGTACGTAAAGAATAATTAAAATGCATCATACATAAATCGGGAGATTTATTAAATTTTAGGAACATTGGTTCCTTTTTATTAACTTAAAAAATTGGAGAATTATTTTTGGGTATTGATTGAGAAAATAATGATGAGTGATCCCATTTTATAAAAATTAATTCTCCATTTGAAAGTAAAATTTTATTGGTTAAAATAGGACATTGGTCCATTTTATTAGGGAAAATCTCAATTCATTAATTATTATAAAAACATGACTTTCTATAACACAGATGAATCTAAAATACATTTTTACATACAACATAAAAATAATATGATAAAGGAAATACAATAATTAAAATTGCAAACCCTAAATTTGAAGATCTTTGATCTCCCGGTCCTCCATCTCGTGCACAAATATGACTCGTGTAAATAAATAAATTTTGAGGCAATAAAAAAGGGAAATGAAACAAAACATTAGTAAGTTAAATTAAATGAATAATACGTGAATAAATAATTAAATAAAAAGCAAGTGAAATAAACGAATTAAATAACTCAATAAACATAATCAAGTCGTGATAAATAACACAACAACAATAACATTAATAATTATTACAGGAGATAAATTGAGCAAAAACTAAAAATTAACAAAGTGAATTAAGACAGAAATTGACAAGACAAATGGAGCAAATTACATTATATTTGATGCATTCTCATCTGTTTATGTGTTCGAATACTTGTGTAAAATAAGAAAGAAAAGATGAAGACGAAGTGGGGACAGAAGTGTACGACTCGTGCATCCTTGAACGAGTCGTGCAAGGGCGCACGACTTGTGCAAGGATGCATGAGTCATGTAAGGGCGCATGACCGTGTAGGGATACACAAGTCGTGCAAGGGCGCATGACTCAGACAAAAAATCAAAGGCACGACTCAAACGAAAAATCATGACTCGGACAAAAAACCAAAGGCATGACTCAGACGAACAGGGACGAACAGAGGAACACCAACAGACTAATAAATATGATAATATACTATTAAACACATTGATAATAAACCAACAAACATGCCGATTAATCATAATAAATTTGTCTAAGATAACAAACAACGAGGAGTATGCAATATACAGATTAACGACATCAAACGAGAAGTAAATGCAGTATGTACAATGAAGCGAATTAACTGGTAAAAAAAATTTGAGGAAGAGAAAGAAAAAGGAAAGAAGGAGATGGTTTATCCCAGTATTTACCCTCAGTTATGACTTTCTATTTGCAAATGAAGAAGTGTTGATTTCCTCGTTGAATTGCTTGATAAGAAGATTAAAAAAAGAGTGAGAAAAGCTTTGAATGAAAGTTACGTTGAAGAAAAGATGAAAGGCGATTGAATCTCAAACATCAGGAATTAATTTCTTGGATTCAAGAACAATCTCAGAATGCTTTGAAAACAAAAATTATTTTCCTGCTCTTAAAACTTTCTTCTGTCTTTCTCTCTTTTTGGGTTCTCTCGCTGTTTTTGTTCAAAAACCCATCCTCAGTTTTAACTTTTCCTTTTTATATTCCTTGAAAAACTAGGGTTTCCTAGTTATATCCATTTGTAAAAACCCTTGATTCCCTTTTCTAAATCAGGTTCTTTCTTCAGACATGCAGCCAACGTTTCCCAACAAGATCCCGAGAAAATCGGGAAAAGGAGGCGCTGGGAGAGAGAAATGCGTGCATGAGGTACCGCCTCTCACATCTGTGAGATGTGACTCACAAATCTGAGGCCGTATCTCACTATGGTGAGATGGGCCTCATAAACATGAGGCTGCATCTCATGTTGGCGAAATGGGCCTCACACCATAGGCCACCAAAATATTTTTTTTAAGCAAATCAGCACCTTTACTTTCTTTTTGCCCATGAGTCGGTATCATTTTCATCATTGGGTAACTTCGGTCTGGGCTACTTCAGGACCCGGTGTCTACAGTTGCCCCCAGTTTTAGGGAACGTAGTGCCTGGGTGCCTAGGTGAGCCAAAACTCAAAGAAAGAGACAAGAGACTCGTACCTGAGGCAGCTGTCTTCTTGATCTGAATAGAGTTGTTGGGGTAGTTATCATCTACTTGTCGATGCGTTAACCCTAATCGTTTTGGCATCTAACCTGCATGATATCTAGCCTTTTATTCGACGTCTAACCTCTATCGTTTCGGCATTTAACCTATGCGGTGTCTAGCCTTAGCCATTTCGGTATCTGGCCTATTGGTGTGATGTCTAACGTTCCTCGTTTCGGCATCTAACATGTACGGTGTCTAGTCTCAGCTGAGTCAGTATCTAACCTATTAGTGCGGTGTCTAACCTTCCTCATTTCGGCATCTAACCTATGCAGTGTCTAGCCTCAGCCGGGTCGGCATCTAACCTATTGGTGCGGTGTCTAACCTTCCTCATTTCGGCATCTAACCTGTGCGGTGTCTAGCCTCAGCCGAATCGGTATCCAACTTGTTGGATTGCCTTTTAAGAGGACTTTAGGAAATGCCTCTTGAGAGGTCTTTGGTTGATCGCCCCCTGAGAGGTCTTTGGTTGATTTACCCCCTGAGAGGTCTTTGGTTGATTTACCCCCTGAGAGGTCTTTGGTTGATTTACCCCTGAGAGGTCTTTGATTGATTTGCCTCCTGGGAGGTCTTTGGTTGATTTACCCCCTGAGAGGTCTTTGGTTGATTTGCCCCTTGAGAGGTCTTTGGTTGATTTTCCCCCTGAGAGCTCTCTGGTTGATTTCCTGGTGCAGGTGAATGTCTACATTGTGCTGAGGTTGTCCTTGACTTGCTCTTGTGCGCGTAGTCTTTACTTTAACTTTTCCTACGAAGTCATGTGCACAGGAATATGTGTGTGCCTGTGAAAAGTTACATAAGAATGTTTGCAAATGAACTACGTGACATGAAATGCATGCACAAATGAATAGACTAAGTCTTGAGTGGTCAGGGGCCCGCTGAGGGCACGACGCGGCTACTCGCATTACTTGATATCTCTTGGAGACCTAGAGGAGTGTCATCTTGACTCAAGAATTTCTTACCCACAATCCTTCCGAGGAGAAATGACCCGTGCGCATCTTCGCCCCCGGTCAAATGAGCATCTTGCCCCCCCGAGACCTTAGCTCGCATCTGAAGTAATGCCACCTTACCGCTCCAGGTATCAAAGTCATTATTTTAAAGGTAGTGTGTCACTTATGGATTTTCACACTAGCTTTTTTTTTGCGGGAAACATGTCCTTTTTGGATTTTTACATAACCCTGTGCCTTACTTTTGCCTGGAATGGACCCAACCCAATCTAGCAGCTTTTCTTTTTTTTTTTTTAAGAGAAATCAAAGTTATTGGCAGAACCTCCTTATGAAGGCTCCATATAGATAGCCACATTGACGGACAGAGGTACCAGCTTTATGAGCCCTTGGATACACCTTAACTACGAGACCCAAGACGGGCCTTCGGGATTGTCCCGTTATGTGGGCTTCACAAGGCCTCCTTTTGCATCATAGCCTACTGCACTTGCCAGTTTTGGGGGGTGTCAAACTATCATCACTCTGCCACTAGCTTTTCACGGTGGGCTCCTGTCTTCAGCTTTTGCTTCCCGATATATGATTTATGGGCTGAATTACTGGTGAAGACTGTCATACCCTCCTTCAAAAATCATTCTGTCACCTCCATCGGTGCGTATAAGAGATGGGTACTCTGCCCTGCAGTTGATAACAGGACTCGTCGACTTAGGCATCTGGTCAGCGAGAGTAGTGGTAGGGCTTAGTACAGATTTGCATGAATTTCGAGCAATGTGTTTCTTTTTAAAACAGAGCTAGAAAACAATGTAAATGAATAAATTCAATTTCATTTCATTTCACAAAATTATGTACATCTTAGTATGATTTCAGTATACATGATCATCATTTAACGCTAATTCAAAATGCAAAGCTACATTCATTCATGGAACAAATCCTGATAGCATCAAACTGCTGTTACCAATCAGCCCTCTTGGGTTTTCTTGGTTGGACATTTTTTCTCAAGCCTCTAATTTTTGCCCAGGATGCCTTTTTTTTTTTCCTGTTTTCACCCTGACAAGGCGTCCAATTTTAGCAAGGCTGCCTTTTTTCGATTTTCAATCCACGGGGCTTTTATTCTCTTCTTTTGATTTTTATTATCTTTAGCTATGAAACCTCTTGAGTCTATCAATATTGACTGGCTCTTTAAACTCATTGCCACCACTGTCTATCAGAATTGCCGCTCCTTTTTACAAAAGCTTTTTGAGGACGAAAGGCCCTTCCCACATTAGTCTGAATTTTCCCCTGATATTCGGGGCACCTGGCCTTATTTGTTTGAAGACCAAATCTCCCTCCTTCAACAGGCGTTTCTTGACTTTCTTCTCAAATGACCTGGCAAGCCTTTTCTGATAAATCTGATTATGATAGTATGCTCTCAACCTGCTCTCATCCAGCATGTTCAGATGCTTCAGCCGCTGCTGTGCCCATTCAACTTCTTTGATTTGAGCTTCCATAACTATCCTCAACGACCTGAGTTCTATTTCGACCGATAGTACCGCTTCTATCCCATACACTAAAGAATATGGCGTGGCCCCTGTAGAAGTCCTGATAGTTGTTCTATAACCCTAGAGTGCAAAATGAAACTTCTCCGCCCAATTTTTATAGTTCTGCACCATCTTGGCCAGGATTCTCTTGATGTTCTTGTTGGCGGCTTCTACTGCCCCATTGGCTTGAGGACGATATGGAGAGGATTTGTTATGTAACAACCCTTACCTATACGTAGGGAAGTTCACCACTCCAGAAGAGAAGGGGATGCCTCGATAGATAAGGGTTGTCGCACACACACTCATACGAAACATATAAGTATGAACATATACCAAAAGCGGAATAAATTAAAACTTCTCAAAGATAATAGGAAATCAAGTTTGGGAAACATAAATTTGGAAGCTTCATTGATATCTTAAATATGTTCTTACATAGTAAAAATTTAAAAGGCGTCAATTACAGGAGATTAATATACATACGAAGGTTGTGTCCGAAGATACAAAATAAAACTTTATATCAAAAGTCTCAACATTACATATTACATGAAATACAGATTACAAAGGCCTATACTACAAAACTCTTTTAAGCGTGTGTTGGCCCTGCCGATAGCGGATTACACCTACCAAAAATCTCAAACAACATCCACACCTGCACGGATAACACACCCCTGCTAAGCAATAACGCTTAGTGAGGAAAACACAATGAAAAACGACCACTCACAGTGGACGTCAGAAATAAATCACATAGACATGGCACATACTAAAAATCAAGTCTTAATAAACAATTCGTCATGTTCAAAATGTCAACATCATTAATCACACAATCATTCATTCTGAACAGAATTATAATAACACATGAATACAGTAAACCTGCTTAATCGAAATAGTGGATAGCGAGTAACGCATAGATACCCGGAGGTACCAAATAATTCATTCTCAAATGCATGGATACCCAAAGGTATCAAAATCATTCTTTTCTTTTTGTTTCAAAACATTTTCGCATAGAATCATAAAAATATTCAAGTTCAAAAGGGATCGCGAGGATCTAAACGGGGACCTGATCAGGGTCCAGAATGCATGGCTGCAGCTAACTGAACTCTATAGGCATGCCAATTTATCCACTTATTAACTTTCACAGGTCATGCATAATACAAATCATATTCAGAACATAACATGTAATTTATCATAAAGAAACCATGACATAACACATATATAAGCATGTTTTTATTCCATACAGTAGTAAAAACCCATGAAGAAAAGATATGAAATTCATTTTAGAAGAACAGGGCAATATCGAAAAAAAATAGGGCAGGCAGGGGGTCACTGTCGCGATCGCGATAAGAGTCGCGCTCGCGACAGTGGCCAAAAAGCCCATCGTGAGGGAAAAAGCAAGGGACACGAGTCGTGCAGGTCGACACGACTCGTGTCGATGCTCCTCTGCCCTATCACGAGTCGGGTCCTTGTACACGACTAGTAACAAGGCTTTCTAATAGAGTACAAGTCGTGCTAGCATTCACGACTCGTGAAAAACTTCACGATTCGTGAATGCTTCAATCTCCCACGCCGATTCGTGAGAGGCTTCACAAGTCATGCATGCCGAAAGCTTCACGACTCGTGCTGGCCTTTACGACTCGGAGCAAGCATCCCTGCACAGTGAGAACTGGAATGTGCAATTCTATCGCGCTCGCAGCAACATCGCGATTGCGACAGTGTCGGGTCTTCCAATCTCAGCCAAAAACGCAGAAAATTACAAAATTCCAAAATCAAATCCTAACTTACCCAAATCTAGACAAACTTCAACTTACCTCAAATCAAACCTTCCATCAATTATAAACAACCTAAAACACAACTTTTACATCAATTAACACAATCAAATCATGGATTAACATACTCAAATCCCAACCATTGTAAAACCAGAAAATTTCCAGCAAAAACCCATTAACTTAAATTTTTGTTTCAATAAATCATCAATTAAGCATCACAACTTAAATCAAATAAAAACTCATAACATTTATACTAACATGAACCTCCTTAAACACCACATTCTCAGAAATTCCATCAAAGATACAAAAATCATGAAAATGCATAAAAAGGGCACATAAATTCCCAAACCTTGGTATCCTTAGCTCCAAATCAAGGGGCTCCACTTCCACTTGCTATGTCCTTCCCCTTAGACTCCCTAGGAGGTACTTCAACAAATCTTAGAATTGCCGAAATCCACCAACAAAAACTAACAAAAGAGAAAGAGAATCAAAGAAGAGGAAGAAAGAAGAAAAAAGAAGAAGATGAAGATGAAAATGGCGTGGAGGAGGAGGAAAAAAGAACGAGAGAGGGCAAAACCGCAGCTGTCCCTCAGTCTTTCTCTCTCCTTGGCTTATAAAGCCTACTCCCTTGCCACATGTCACCTTTTAATTGGTGGACTCAACCAATTAACACCCTACTTCCAACTTCCACACTACACCTAAGCCAAACCTCACTAACTCACACACTAATCCCATGCGAACACATAATAAACTTAACTTAAAATAGCACATGCCAAAATGATAGTGTACATACAAAATCACACACCACAAGGCTCAAACTACTAGGGTGAAAACGGGTTGTTACAATACTCCCCTCCTTAATAGAGTTTCATCCTTGAAATTCTCATCTGAGTCAAATAACTAAAGATCCTGAGATCTCATAACCTTTTTCGGTTCCCAAGTTGCTTCTTCTATCCCATGATGTCGCCATTATACCTAAACCAGAGGAATTTGCTTGCTTCGGAGCTGTATCATCTCTCTAGCCAAAATTTCCTTCAGTTCTTCATCAAACGAGTAATCTGACTGAATCCAAATATCTTGAATTGACAAAACATGAGACGGATCCGATCGATAGCAACGGAACATCGACACATGAAATATATCATGTAATTTAGCTAACTCCATCAGCAAGGCTAATCTATAAGCCACTGGGCCAATCTTTTCCAAGATCTCGTAAGGTCCAATAAACCGTGGGCTCAATTTACCTTTCTTACCAAAATGAAGAACCTTTTTCCAAGGTGATACCTTTAAAAACACTTTGTCGCCAACCTCATACAAAATGTCCCTTCGCTTTAAATTGGCATATGATCTCTGTCTATCCTTGGCTACCTTCAAATTCCGTTGCACTATTCTGACCTTTTCTTCAGTGTCTTTAACTATCTCTGGGCCTATAATAGATCGTTTTGACAACTCAGTCCAACACACTGGAGTTCTACATTTTCGTCCATAAAGAACTTCATAGGGAGGCATTCCAATACTCACTTGATGACTGTTATTGTACACAAATTCCATTAAAAGCACATACTTATCCCAACTACCTGATAACTCTAACGCACACCCCCGAAGCATATCCTCAAGGATCTGAATAACTCTTTCAGACTGACCATCGGTCTGAGGATGAAATGCAGTGCTAAAATTTAACCGAGTACCCAAAGCTGACTGTAACTCTTTCCAGAACTTTAAGGTAAATCTCGGATCCTGATCAGACACAATGGATAACGGAACTCCTTGAAGCCTTACTATCTCATTCACATATATCTCTGCTAACTTATCCATGGTGTAATCTAACCGAACTGGTAAGAAATGCGCTGACTTAGATAATCGGTCAACTATAACCCAAACTGAATCATGCCTACACTGCGTCAGTGGTAAACCCAATACAAAATCCATCGTAACATCATCCCACTTCCATTGAGGAACGGGTAAGGGATTAAGAAACCCGATGGGACTTAATGCTTGGTTTTTACTTGCTGGCAGATTAGACACTTCGAAACGAAATCTACTATGTCCTTTTTCATACTCGGCCACCAATAAAACTGCTTGAGATCCTTATACATTTTATCTCCTCCCGGATGCATTGTGAAAACTGTAGAATGAGCTTCTTGCAAAAGCTTCTTTTTCACATCACTTACATTAGGCACACACGACCGACTTCCCTGTCTGAGCACTCCTTCACTATCCACAGAAAATTCAGTCTGACCACCACTTCTTACCACTTGAAAAGCACGCTGTAATATTAGGTCACTCATCTCCGCATCCATAATCAATTGCTTCAAATTCGGTCTAACTTTCAGCTGAGCAATCAATGCTCCCTCCAAATCGAATTTCCATCTTCCCCTACTCAGAGATAGGGCCGAAACTAACTTCCTACTTAAAGCATCTGCCACTATATTTGCTTTGCCCGGATGATAATCAATAATACAATCATAGTCCTTAAATAATTCTAACCATCTCCGCTGTCTCAAGTTTAATTCTTTCTGAGAAAGCAAATATTTCATACTCTTGTGATCCGTGAAGATTCTGTACATTTCCCCATACAAATAGTGTCGCCAAATCTTAAGAGCAAACACTACCGCTGCTAACTACAAGTCATGTGTCGGGTAGTGCTGTTCATGAGGCTTCAACTGCCTAGAAGCATAAGCTATCACCTTACCATCTTGCATTAGCACACATCCAAGTCTTATGCCTGAAGCATCACTGTACATTACATACTCTTTACCCGAAACGGGTTGAGTAAGTACAGGAGCCTTAGTCAACATATTCTTCAATTGGTTAAAGCTTGCTTGGCACTTATCGGACCATTCAAATTTAACCGCTTTCCGAAGAAGCCTAGTCAAAGGCGAAGCCAACACTGAGAATCCCTTAACAAACCGCCTATAATAACCGGCTAAACTAAGAAAACTTCTCACCTCCGGCACATTTCTAGGTGGCAACCAATTCATAATCGCTTTAACTTTTGATGGGTCTACTCGAATACCTTCAGCAGAGACAATATGCCCAAGGAATGACACCTCATTCAACCAAAAATCACACCTATTAAGCTTAGCATAGAGCCGATGGTCTCTTAAAACTTGCAACACCAACCGAAGATGTTTCTCATGCTCCCTTTCATTTCTCAAATAAATCAGAATATCATCGATGATACTATAACGCCCCAATGCCTCCTGGAAGGACAAGGGAGCGCTACACGACACTAAGCATGCAATTATCTTATAATTAACATTAATTAATCCTTGTTATCATCACTATTCGTACAAATATGCACTAATGACTACGGGTCATGCATTACACTAGGTTATACACCATCACTAATTATTGATTGTTCACTATTACAAATTACAAGCTTCACTACAATATGCTACTTATAACACTATACGTATACAAAAAGAACGAGTATTACAAAAATGGAGGTTTAGTACAAAATCTTTACACTCAAGTGACCCTTCGCGCTCCTATGGTGGCCTGCAGAAACCTTTTAAAATGCGACTCCAATCTACAGCCTACACGGGAGACAAGCACCCGTGCTAAGCGATAACGCTTAGTGGGGATGTAGAAACAAGCACTAACACAACATTCACAAAGCATTATACAATAAAGAACATGCTTAACACCTATGGCATATCATATAAAATCACTAAATCAATATTACACTAGCATGCCAATATACAATAGCTCATGTTAATCACAAAGTCATGTGATGTCTATAAAATGCTATAATCAATATTCAGTTACCAGGCTCAACAATCACTTCACTATGCCAATAAAGGCTACACTAACAATACACTATTTTCACTAGCATGGTATCAATAATTCACTATTGAGAGAATAATACTAACATTACATAATGGAACACAATTATGAATATCATGTTAACATCTTTAAACATTTAATGTTGATAGCCTGTAATGTATTTGAAGTGGATACGGGTACACTATTTAATAAACACTAGAGATCGAGATCGAGATCACTATATCACTAGATACCCATCGGTATCAATCACTAGACACCCGTCAGTGTCACACTAGCAGCCGCAAATCACTAGCCCTTCATAAGAATACTTATTTATCCACGACTCGACTATAGGCTTAAAGGTATATTTGTTCACTCACTACACATACTTATCCACGTCATTATTCATTCACATGTTATAATTATTCGCGTAACAGAATTCATTCGCATGACATGGTTCATTCTCATGATGATGCTCATTCGCATGTTAAAATCCAAGCACATGAGTTAACTTACCATATATGTAATTATTTCGCATAATGATGTAACCAAGCTTGGTTAGGCTAATCATGCATCTATAATTCGCATAGGGGTATGTTCGCATAATGATGCACTCAAGCTTAGTTAGGCTATCATGCATCTCTAATTCGCATTGTCATCTTAGTTATATGCTTATAAACTTCATTTAACATTGATATAATGCTCATACAATAAGGTCCTCAATCATGGACATAGTTTCATCAAATACACATCCAAATACAATAAGGTTGCAATGCTAATAAAGAGGGGTCACGATCACAACCAACCTGGTTATCACCGTGACATACTGAAATCCCAAAACAGAATGTAGTTTGTGGTAGGTCATGGTCACAACCACTTTGGCTGCCACCGTGACATATCACCAACTCACGAACAGAATGCATTTCTGGGGTAGGTCACGGTCACAATCAGTCTGGTTGCCACCATGACATACACTCAACACAAAACAGAATGCTCATTTTGACACCTCACGGTCACAACCACTTTGGTTGTCACCGTGACTCATGCCAAATTTCCATTGCATAATTGTGTTTTACCAAGACACAGCTGTGCTTTTTCTTACACTCTGTATTCTTGCATTCTCTTGCTTTAGCAACCCTTTTTCACTACACAAGCATACTTTACCTCTTCATTTATATGCCATAACACACAATCAAACTCTCATATGAATCTTTCAACACTTCATTATACAACTTTAACATGTTCATCCATAAAAATTCAAGATCACACATAGCAACATAGCATGGCGATATCTTCACTACTCACTACATTTCAATATCACTAGTTTCATTTCAATAACCATTATACACTTGTTCATTAATTCATTCAAGCTAACTAACACTATCACATATCATTAACAATGATTTTCACACATTAAACACATCAATACGCACACAATCCCTAACCTCTTGGAGCACTACTTCCTTTACTCTTCTATTGCACTTTCTCTTTACCCTTGGCAGCTCTACTCCCTTCTTCAACTCACATGCACAATTTACATTCAAAATATAATTAACAACTCAACGAAGCTCAAAGAAGGAGTAGAAGAAAGATAATCAAGTAAGTAAACTCTACCTTGCTAGCTACTTCCCTTCACTAACCAATTGACTCCCAAACTCAACATGCAATTAAAAGAGGTAACAATGAAGTAAAGAAGAGATGAAGAAGCTGGAAACAGTGAAAAGGTGGAGAGAGAGCAAGAGTGGCCGGATACAAGAAATAATTTGCCTGATAAGCCCACTAAACCACTTCATGCTTGCATGCATGTATGAGGTGTCAACCTCTCAATCCTCTCATGCTAAGTGGCCGGCCAAGATACTCACATTTGGAGTCCACTCAAGTTCAATTAACTCTTAATTAAGTTCAGCTAATCACCATTACACTAATCTAATCTCCACTTATCACTAATCTTGCAATTTACACTTCAGCCACTACAGTGTTTTATTTCTTTTCAATTAGGTCCCCAGTTTCATATTTCGATCAAGTCCAATGCTGTAAACCCTAATTATCATGCACACAATTACACTAATGACACTTAATTCTATTAGGGTGATTTTTGGGATGTCACAGATACGGTCTGAATACTCTGTTCATTAATCCATAAAGCTGCGGGCGCGTTAGTCAAGACAAATGGAATCACTAAGAATTCATAGTGACCGTACCGCGTCCGAAAAGCTATCTTCGCAACATCGTTGATTTGCCAATAATCAATGCACATTCTTAACGTACCATCTTTCTTCTTGACAAACAGTACCAGAGCACCCCAAGGAGACACACTCGGTCTAATGAAACCTTTATCTAGTAGCTCTTGCAACTGACTTTTTAATTCTTTCAATTCCACCGGAGCCATCCGATAAGGAGCTTGGAAATCGGAGCTGCACCAGGCACAATGTCTACAGACAGTTCCACTTCTCTTTCTAGCGGCAAACCCGGTAGTTCCTCCAAAAACACATCTACAAATTCTCTCACTACGAGAATATCTTGAATTCTTACTTGCCCTCGTCAAGAATCCAAAACTAAGGCCAAATATGCTTCAAATCCCTTCCTCATGAACCGTCTCGCCTTCATAGCCGAAATTACATTGTGCAAAGAATTGCATCCCAAACCTTTCACAATCACAGGTAACTGATCACTATCTCTGAGCACAACTATTTTTCTATGGAAATCCACTATAGCTCGGTGCTTAGACAACCTATCCATACCCAAGATTAGGTCAAACTCATGAAATGGCAAACTAATCAAGTCTACTGAAAATTCCTTATCTTGACTACCAAAGGACAATTTCGAAACACCCGATTCACATTAACACGTTGCCCTAACGGACTGGTCACACATATCTCATAATCTAATTTATCCTCATAAGATAATTTATCACATAGTTTGTCAAAACAGAAATAAGAATGTGAAGAACCCGGGTCTATCAGAGCATACATTCCAGTGTTAAGGAGTTGAAACTTACCGGCAATCACTTTTGGCGCGTCCTGCTCATCTCGGGCTCTCATAGCATAGGCTTTTGAAGTTGTCACTATAGGACGATCTGCTATCTCAGAAGATTCTCTTTCCTGATGCCGTCCACCCCGACCCCGTCCTCTACCTCTACCACGACTGCCCTGAGGAACATTCAACCCCGCTCGACTAGCCTCTTGTTGACCCTGAGTATACTCATACAAGTTCGGGCAATTAGCTAGAAAATGGTCTATGCTCCCACATCTAAAACATCCCCCAATCAACTAACGGTATTCACCCCAATGGCATTTACTACAATGGGAACACTATGGCGCTCCATCGCCTCTACCACCCGAACCAACTCTACCTATACCTGACCCTCTAGAGGATTCTTGCCTTCTCCCTCTAGTAGCCGGATTAGCGTGAGGCTCATTAGAAGGATTCACTTGGGGATCTCGCGTTCTCTTTCTGGAAGAGGAACTTCCCCGAGAGGACTTTCTCCTTTGGGCCTTCTCTCTTATGATATTTTCAGAGCGTTTCGTTCTCAAAGCTGCCTGCACAATTTGATAGTAACTGACATCTGATGAAGACATCAAAGAAACCAATATAACTTTCAGGGATTCATTCAAACCCGCCTCAAAATGTTGGCGTCTTAACTCCTCAGTGAGAACTCCTGGCGGTGCATACTTACTGAGTCGATTAAACTCCTTTTTATACTCCGCTACTGATAACACTCTCTGCTTAAGACTCAAAAACTGTGCCCATTTGGCCTCTTTATATGCCTTGCTTACATATTTGATGTAGAATTCTCGCTCAAAAAACTCCCACGTCACTGGCTTAGGAAGCTAAGGATGTAACACCCTTTTTACTGTACATAACAACTTAATTGTCTTAAACTATTCTTAAAATCATTACGAAAATCCGGGTAAATTTTTTTTTTTCTATTTTATCACTATTAAACTTTACTATTCACACAATCATTCTCAAATATGCCACTTAAATTCTACCAAAATTTTGGCAGAATCTCCTCTATAATATTGCCTATCCGCCTGTAAACAGAAACTCTTTACACTTCTATAATCAAATACATTTCCATCCATCCTACTCCAATTCAAACTCCACACAATTTTGCCCATCCTCCAATTTAAATCCAATCACATACTCCTAATAATTCACAATATCATCCACTCACTATTTACATCAATTATACAAAATACAAAGATATTATGATAATACATCATCTATCACTATAAATAATTATCTAATACAAATTCTTCGATACAATAATATCCTAATTATCTATGTAGTGTACATGCCACAAGAACCAATATTTGAACTATCAAATACAAAAATTCCATTTCTTTCGCTTCCTTTCCATACTTACCAAGTCATATTTCTTCTATGAAGCGGTGCTGATATTCACTTGATTCCTGTCTTATACCTGCGCGAGCATAAACCACGCGCTAAGCTTTACGCTTAGTGGTGACTACCAAATTTACTTATCCAAGGCATAAATATAATATATACACATATAATTGATTATTCATACATTAATATCACAAATTACTTTTTCTTTTCATAATCAATATAATACTTTATAATTAATATACCAATAGCTATTTAACTCCAAATTAAATATGAATGATTTGCAAGGTAAAGTCATTTTTATGCAATACATTCAATATTCTTCTTAATGGCTAAAACTTTATAAACATTTGAAATAAAGTTCCCAAATCCATAACTTAAATCTTCTAGCTCTCATCTCATCCAATAATGCCCACTATTATATATATATGCATTCATGTAGTACACATTGGTGAGTAAAAGATTCATATAAATACATAAAGCCACTTCATCACATGACCCAATTTCATAGGCTCATTTATTAATATTATTTATTCAATTAAAGTTTCTATCACAGAACCATTAACTTTATTAAATTTCGAAATCATATTATACATTAGTTAACTTTCATCCAAATCTATATATACATATATACATATATATTAAACTTTAAATTTCACGCATACCTCTTAATTAACATCTCTTTAATAGTTGTACTACTTTATCCTTCAACTTTACTTATGTCATTAAATTACTTTATGGCTTCTCAATCCACATTTACTTTTATCCATGCCATCCAACTTCTTAGGTTATATATTTACTATGGATTACAAAATTTATTATTTAAATCCACCATTTACCATGCTTCATGTATTAATCATTCAATTTCTTGATTCACACAATTATTTCACATTCACCAATTCACTTTGCAATTTACCATTTTGCCCATAGTACAATGCTGGCAGACTCTAAGCACGGGATAAACGGGGTGTGAATCTCTAAGAGTTCACAATAACCTGAAGAGACCTCAGAGGATCACTCCAGTACATTCCAAACCTGAAGAACCCCGAAGGATTACTCCAGTACATTCCAAACCTGAAGAACCCCGAAAGATTACTCCAGTACATTCCAATACAGATACATTTAAACATTTTACTGAATAGGACCATCATTGGCCTATAAAAATTTTGTGAGACGTCATGCTCACTCCCGCGGTCTTATGTTCCTATGGCATGCCAACATATCCTGAACTAGACTTGACTACCAGATTACTATACAGGGCAATATTATTTTATTATTATTATTTTTCACGTTATTAATATGATATACATATTTTTCATGGTATATCATCATAATATATTATTCTTTTTCGTATCCTTTCATCACATAGGGCAACATCATTTAATGTTATCTAAATAAATCAAAACTTTGATCTTTATATAAAATAAGATCAATATACATTTCAATCCAAAAAGAAAATGTGGGAAATAAATCTTAATATCACCCATTATCATTTTCTCGCAAAATTTCATTTACTTACCATATTCCACTGATTTAGCTTCACCGCACGCCATTAATCATGTTTTATAATTAAAATACATTAATAATTATAATATACTTCATATACATATAAGTATACATTCAACCACCACTCTTTCTTTCCATTCCAATTCACTTCCATTTTATTTTGTCAAATTAAGTTTATTTCATATTGAACCAATAATACATTACTGTTATATAGGTATTCAATATTTTTCACTAATATTATTCTTTTTACAATATATCCCATTTACACGCGTATAACCCTTGTTTACTTTTAGTTATAGTTTGACACTCTGACTTTCTTAATAAAATAATTGTTTCATTATTGTAACCTTCCTTAACTCTACCATATTATTCACATTTACCTATGCATACATAAATACATACAAGCATTTAAAATAAGAAAAATGCAAGTGTATGTGTTCACTAGTTAATTTACTAGTTCATGCATAACTTTTAGCATACAACATAAACATACACACACACACACATATATATATATATACACACTAATTTCTAATTTAATACCATTTTAATGTTTAAACACAATATAATACATCAAAATAATCAAACAATTATCCATGTTCCTTATTTCATGAATTCCAACTAACCCTTCACTTAAGTTGAATCTCTTTTAGATTTCTAAAACTAAACCAATTTCTTCTTTTTTTATGTTTTACTTTCATGTTTAAGTAGTCATTCAAAGCATTCAGCCAATTTCTAAGTTCCTCAATTAAGTTACACGATATACTACCTAATTTTAATATTTTAATTCTATTGAATTATATGTCACGGTTTTTATCCCATTTCGTAAACCTAAGTAAACAAATCTAGTTAAAACAACTCAAATAATTGATCAAATTAATTTAATCAAACCAATTACTCACTTAACATAACCAATTTATCAATCAATTCCATAAACCATAACAACACACACTGTGACTATAAAATCACAAATTAATAAATTTAATTCTTGTACAAATCATTCAGAAAAGTAAGTTTGGTAGTCACTTACCGATTTTTCTGTAATTTTTGGCCCTTTTTATCGTCGTCGGAGGCTCGCCGGAGCTCCACCGGAGGCGCTGAGACCATCAAAAGAAAGCTCGCCACGTTGAGGTTGCTGTTCCGGTGGTCACGCGCTGAGAACGCCCTCCGTTTCGCCGGAATCGCCGTCGGTAGTTTCGGCTCTTCCTAATGCCGATCTCCTCTTCTCCGGCGAGTGAAGATGATCCGCGGACACCAAAATGCTCGCCTGGCCACCGTGAGTCCAGTCGCACCACCCGTGTCGCCGATCGTCACCAAATCTCACCGAAAAATGCTGAGGATGGTTCAGGTTTTCTCTCGCTTCCCTGGAACGACACCGCGGTGAATCGGAGGAGAATGCTACGGGAATGGTGCGGCTGCGTGCGTCGGTCCGATCGCCACCCCAGTCGCCGTCAGTGGTCGCCGACAGCCTTCCGCCGCTCCCTCTCGCTCTCTCGGTCTCTCTGTTTCTTTCCCGATCTGCTCACCGTGTTCCCCTTTCTATTTTATTTTCTTCTCTCAATTCCTCCCTAATTCTAGACCCATAACTAAAATTATATGCTATAATTTATTTAGTTGTCCATTTACTGATTATTTCTTTGTTTAATATTTTTTTTAACGTATCCAGCTATAATTAGAAACACTAAAAATTTTGGGGCGTTACAAAGGATGCCTAGGCATTAATCTCCACCAATCATACGTCGAGCCCTGCAACAAGGACACCACACATTCAACCTCTCTCTCTGGAGGACACCGAATCTCCCTTAAAACACGACTCACTTTCTCAATCCACCTCTCAGCCTTATCAGATTCATCTAAGCTTGTCCCATAAAAGTCCTCCGCTCCAAATTTCCTCATATTCTCAATTGGAGCCCTAGGTGCCGTAACTCTTTCCAGAACCCTGGCCATATCCTGAGAGATCTTAAGCATGGCCTCAAAAGGAACCGCTGGGGCCTCAGGCTGCACCCTAGCTGGCTGAGCCGGACCAGAAATAGACGGATCTTGCTCTCGAGGATTCGCACTATCGGCTGACCCCTCAAGTGATCCACGAGCAGACTCCATCAAACTACAAAAAATAAATAAAAATTCACATCAGGCCAACAAAACACTTAACATACACTCTATCTTACACTTGCCCAGAAATGTCTAAACCTAGGCTCTGATACCAAAAATTATAACACCCCTTACCTATACATAGGGAAGTTCACCTCTCTAGAAGAGAAGGGAATGCCCAGATAGATAAGGGTTATCACACACACACTCATACGAAACATATAAGTATAAACATATATCAAAAGTGAAATAAATTAAAACTTCTCGAAGATAACAGGAAATCAAGGTTGGGAAACAGAAATTTGGAAGCTTCATTGATATCTTAAATATGCTCTTACATAGCATAAATTCAAAAGGTGTCAATTACAGGAGATTAATATACATAGGAAGGTTGTGTCCGAAGATGCAAAATAAAACTTTACATTAAAAGTCTCAACATTACATATTACATGAAATACAAATTACAAAGGCCTACACTCCAAAACTCTCTCAAACGTGTGTTGGCCCTACCAATAGCGGATTACACCAACCTAAAATCTAGAACAGCATCCACACCTGCACGGATAACACGCCAGTGCTAAGCGATAATGCTTAGTGAAGAAAGCACAATGGAAAATGACCATTCACAGTGGACGTCAGAAACAAATCACATACACATGGCACATACTGAAAATCAAGTCTTAATAAACAATTCTTCATGTTCAAAATGTCAACATCATTAATCACACAATCATTCATTCTGAATGGAATTATAATAACACATGAATACAGTAAACCTGCTTATTCGAAATAGTTGATAGCGAGTAACGCATAGATACCCGAAGGTACCAAATAATTCATTCTCAAATGCATGGATACTCGAAGGTATCAAAATCATTTTTTTATTTTTATTTCAAAACATTTTCACATGGAATCTTAAACAAGATTCAGGTTCAAAAAGGATCGCAAGGATCCAAACGGGGACCTGATCAGGGTCCAGAACGCATAGCTGTAGCTAACTGAACTCTATAAGCATACCTATTTATCCACTTATTGACTCTCGCATGTCATGCATAATACAAATCATATTCAGAAAATAACATGTAATTTATCATAAAGAAACCAAGACATAACACATATATAAGCATGTTTTTATTACATACAGTAGTAAAAACCCATGAAGAAAAGATATAAAATTCATTTTAGAAGAACAGAGCAATATCAAAAAAAATAGGGCAGGCAGGGGGTCACTGTCGCTATCGCGACAAGAGTCGTGCTCGCGACAGTGGCTAGAAAGCCCATCGCGAGGGAAGAAGCAAGGGACACGAGTCATGCAGATCGACACAACTCGTGCCGATGCTCCTCTGCCCTGTCATGAGTCGTGTCCTTGTACACAACTCGTAACAAGGCTCTCCAATAGAGCACGAGTCATGCTAGCATTCATGATTCGTGAATGCTTCACGCTTCCACGCCGATTCGTGAGAAGCTTCACGAGTCGTGCATGCCGAAAGCTTCACGACTCCTGCTGCCCTTCACGACTCGGAGCAAGCATCCCTGCAGAGCGAGAACTGGAATGTGCGATTTTGTCATGCTCGCAACAACATTGTGATCGCAGCAGTGTCAGGTCTTCCAATCTCAGCCAAAAACGCAGAAAATTAAAGAATTCCAAAATCAAATCCCAACTTACCCAAATCAATACAAACTTTGACTTACCTCAAATCAAACCTTCCATCCATTATAAATAACATAAAACACAACTTTTATATCAATTAACACAATCAAATCATGGATTAATATACTCAAATCCCAACCATTGCAAATCCAAAAAATTTCCAGCAAAAACCCATCAACTTAAATTTTTGCTTCACTAAATCATCAATAAAGCATCAGAACTTAAATCAAACAAAAACCCATAACATTTATACTAACATGAACCTCCTTAAACACTAAATTTTCAGAAATTCCATCAAAGATACTAAAATCATGAAAATGCATAAAAAGGGCACATAAATTCCCAAACCTTGGTATTCTTAGCTCCAAATCAAGGGGCTCCACTTCCACTTGCTATGTCCTTCCCCTTAGACTCCCTAGGAGGTACTTCAACAAATCTTAGAATTGCCAAAATCCACCAACAATAACTAACAAAAGAGAAAGAGAATCAAAGAAGAGGAAGAAAGAAGAAGAAAGAAGAAGATGAAGATGAAAATGGCGTGGAGGAGGCTTTATAAGGCAAGGAGAGAGAAAGAGTGAGGGACAGTTGCCCTCTTGCCCTCTCTCGTTCTTTCTTCCAATTGGTGGACTCAACCAATTAACAACCTACTTCCAACTTCCACACTACACCTAAGCCAAACCTCACTAACTCACACACTAATCCCATACAAACACATAATAAACTTAACTTAAAATAACACATGCCATAATAATAGTATACATACAAATCACACACCACAAGGCTCAAACTACTAGGGTGAAAATAGGGTGTTACATGTGATGCTCGATACCGTACTTCTGAAGCAACCTCTTCGTCTCAGCCATGAACTGGACCCCATTATCGGATACAATGTGATGTGGGAGTCCGTATCTGCATATGGGGTTCTTTTCAATGAATTTGGCCATATCCCGAGCATCGACTTTCTTAAAAGATTCAGCCTCTACGCATTTGGTAAAATAGTCGATAGCAACTATGATTAATCTACATCCATTGGAGGCCGTGGGACGTATCTCTCTGATAATGTCGATCCCCTAAGCTGCGAACGGCCAAGGCGATGTCAAACTGTGTAATTCTAAAACTGGCAAGTGCCTCAAATCTACATACTATTGACACAACTGGCATTGCTTTATGTATTTTGAGCAGTTCGTATCCATAGTGAGCCAGTAGAATCGTTGTCTCATGATCTTCTTGGCTAGCATTAAACCATTCATGTGGGCTTCGCACACACCCGCGTGAGTTTATTCCATTACCTTTTTGGCCTCTTTTTCATCCAGACACCTCAATTGGATACCGTCGGCTTATCATTTGTATAACACCCCATTTATGCAGATAAACTGAGCAGATAACTTGCGAATCAACCTCTGGTCTTTCTCGGTAGCCTCCTCTGGGAACGTCGCATTTTCTAAGTAATTTATGATATCATGATACCATGGCTTTCTATCTGCTACTTCCATTTCCATGACTTGCTTGAACTTAAAGCTAGGCCTTTCGGAACTAGAAATCAGTATAGGCTTCATAACCACCCCCTCAGGATTATCTCATATAGACACCAAAGTTGCAAGCGCGTCGGCTAGCTGGTTCTCATCTATAGGAACAAAGTGAAAGGTGCACACTTTGAACTGATCGCTCAAATCTTTCAAGTATTTCACATATGGGATTAGTCGCTCTTCTTTCACAGCCCATTCGCCTCTAATCTGATTGATCACCAGGGATGAATCTCCAAATACTTCCACATTCTTTACCAATGCTTCTAAGCTGAAAGTACATGCTTTGTATTCAGCTTCATTGTTGGTGGCCTTATACCTTAGCTTCTTAGCTAATGGGAGTTTCTCGTCATCTGGGGTTGTCAGAATAATCCCTACTCCTGCCCCCTTGCTATTTACAGCCCCATCAAAGTGCAACCGCCAACCTTGAACCGTGATAGCTGCCACATCCTCGTCCGGGAAGTTAAATTCTTACGAATCTCCTTGGATTGGGTGCTCAGCTAAAAACTCTGCCACTGCGCGCCCCATAATGGTTTTTCGGGTGATATATTCAACGTTAAATTCTTGTAATAGCAATAACCATCTCCCCATTTTTCCCAGCAAAGATAGAGCTTCCCTGTAGGTATCTGAGAGGGTTCTGTTTTGCCACTACCTGTACCTTGTAAGAGTGGAAATAGTGTCTCAACTTCTTGGAGGCCCAAATTACCGCTAGGCAAATCTTTTCTACTTCTGCGTACTTGACCTCGTACGAAAGGAACTTCTTACTGAGGTAATAGACCACGAACTCCACTCCAAACTCATCCTCCTGAGCCATCATGACGCCTACGGAGCTATCCTCTATGGCCAAATACAGAATAAGTGGTTTGACCGGCTGTGGTGGTCTCAGAACCGACAGATTCAGCAAATACTCCCTGATGGTGTTGAAAGCTTTCTAACAGTCTTCGTTCCACACTACAGGTTGGTCCTTTCTGAGTATCTTAAAGATTGGCTGCCAATTTAAAGTAAGCTTGGTGATAAACCTGCTGATATACTATAATTTACCCAAAAAGCTTTTGACATCCTTTTCCTCCTGAGGCACCGGCATCTCTCGGATGGCCTTGACTTTGTCTGGGTCAACCTCGATCCCCCTCTGGCTAACCACATGTCCTAACAACTTCCCTGAGGTGACACCGAAGATGCATTTCTTAGGTTTTAACTGCAAGTTATACTTATCAATCCTTTGGAAGAACTTTTCTAAAGCTTCAAAGTGGCCTTCTCTAGTGGATGACTTGATCATCATATCATCCACATATACTTCTACCTCCTTATGGATCAAGTCATCTAGAATCTTGGTTGCAATCTCTGGTAAGTTGCACTTGCATTCTTTAAACCAAATGGCATTCTATAAGCAAATGTTCCCCACTCTGTGATGAAGGCTGTCTTAATCCGGTCGGCTATCTTGTTGAGAATCTGATTATAACCCGCATAACCATCCACGAAACTATAGATCATATAAGAGGCTGCACTGTCTACCAATACGTCTATGTGAGGAAATGGAAAGTCGTCTTTTGGACAAGCCTTATTCAAATCTCGATAGTCTACACATACGCGCACTTTACTATCCTTCTTTGCTACTAGGACAACATTGGCCAACCAGGTTGGGTACTGCACTTCAATTAAGAATTTGGCCGCAATCTGTTTATGAATTTCCTCTTTGACCTTATCTACCCATTCTGGCCTGAGCCTCCTAAGTTTCTGCTTGAAAGGTTTATGATCTAGGTATGTTGGGATAGCGTGTTCTGTGATTTTTCGATCTACTCCAGGCATGTCTTCGTAGGTCCAGGAAAAGACTTTTTCATATTTTCTTAAGATTCTCTCAAATTTTTCTCGCTCTTCAAGAGTTATGTTGGATACTATCAAGATTTCTTTCGGGTTTCCTGAGGTTCCAAAATTAAATGGAGTTGCATCAGTTGAATCAATGTCAAATATGAATGAATTATGATCATGATTATGCATATTGAAATCATTAGAAACATCACACAAGTAAGCGAAATTATTCATTTCATTAATAGAACTGTAAACGTCATTAACATCATTAAAAAGTTCAGGAATAAAAAGAAAATCTAGACTATTCTCTTCCTCCTCTCCCGCCGGCGCAACTGTTGAAGCCGACGGTTCTGAATCAAACTGGCATTTCGGAGGCTCTGCAGTGACCCCTTGCATGGCTTCTCCCACCTTCGCCTTCCCTTTCACCTGGGCAGTCACTAGCCTCTCAGTGATAATCTCTTCGGGCGCTTCGCGGTCCCAAACTTTCTCCTTGGTCATGATTTTTTCATCCTAAAAACCCTCTGCTGGCTTGATCAATCCAATGTCCCAATCGAAGACGTCATTGAAGACCTCGAATCCCAACACAATCTTCCCATCGACTCACTGAGGCTCTGCTTCCCCCATGTAGGCACACACTGAAGTTGCTGGCACAAAGCTTTCTCTAATATGAGGAATTTCCTCGACCGACTTCTTACCCTTCTTTGCTGCACCTTCATACCCAAGGCCCCTCTTATCCTTCAGACCTCTAGTGCCAATGGCCGTTAGTAACCCCTACGAATTCTTGCCTAGACCCACACCAGGGAGGAACGACATCCTCTTCATCATGTTTAGCACCTGGGGACTTCCTTCCATCTGCTCATCTCCATCTATCATAGCAACGTGAAATCCACTGAAAAGTTGTCTTACAATCTCCAATATTGAGACCTGATTCTCCCTCGCAACCCTTATAGTCACAACTTGCCCCTGACGAGGAATTTCAACCATTTGGTGCAGAGTAGAGGGAACTCCTCCCAGTTTATGGAACCAGGGCCTTCCCAAGAGGGCTGAGAAATTGGCGAGGATGCGCAGGACTACAAATTCCACTTTGGTTTCCACCAGCCCTATCTTGACTACTGTTTTGAATGTCCCGGAAGCCTGCCTCCGTGAATTATCATAAGCTGTGATTGTTAGATCAGACTTAGCTAGGATGTCCTCAGTTACCCTAAAAGCTGCCATCGCCACCAGCGGGCATACATTGATTGATGAACCATCGTCCACCATGACACATGCCGTGTGCTTTTGATTGATCTGAGCCCGTATGTACAAGGGGCGATTATGATTGCGTCCTTCTACCAGCAAGTCAGCACTCGTGAATACCATATTTTCTCCGGTACCCCGCCTTTACTACATCCAGCAGCTCTGTGGGCGAGATAGTTGTGGCCACCATTGTCTCTTACAAAGCTTCCACTAGCTTTTTTCTATGCGATGGAGACTGCCTTAATAGATCCCATATTGAAATTTGAGACGGCGTCTTTTTCAGTTGTCTCATTATCGAATCTTCTTCCGGCTCTTTTTCTTTTTGGGCTACTATTAGATCTTGTGGCCTCTCAACTTTTGGACCTACCCTTCCACTCCGGGTTACTGCTCCAACCTTCTTCTTCTCCTTCTTCTCTTCTTCCTCCTCCGATCCCCATGGGTCGGGGAATGCTTCATCTTTAAAATCAATGTTTTCATCTCCACTTTCATCGGTGGACTAGCAATCGATCACTACCACGAGAAGCTTTTCTTCACTTACCTTGCGGAGGATCATGATAGTAGTGTTGGCATCGACGCCGTACAAATCTCTCAATATAAACTATTTGGGCAGACTGGACCCGATCATGATTACAGGCGGGGGCACCGTTGCATAGACCCGATCACTAAACAAAATTATTTCTTTTCCAACTTTTAATTCACTTTCAATTAGGTCCTTAATACTCCAATTCCACATGCACACATTACCAAAATACCCTCACTTATCCAGACTTAGCATGCACATTCCGACTAGGTCCGATTTGGTGTGTGACAACTCTTCCCTCCTAAAAGAATTTCGTCCTCAAAATTCAGTTACATCGAAAAGAATTCCCAACACCACACTCCAAGTCACCATCAAACTCATACACTTCACTTTCAAACTACTCACTTGCTTACACTTATCGCCATTGCTATACTCTTAAATCACTTTCTTATATTTGAATCAAACACATTCATTAGAATAATCATTGCTCAACTGCACATCAGAAATCAAATCACAAACACTTCACACATAAACCATTTAACTTTCGCCAATAGTTACACAAATCCTTCAATACTTCAAAGATGTTCGTCATACCTACGTTTCCCCCTTACCAATAACACTTCTGTCAAACTCTAAAATCTTTTTACATTCACTTGTATAAGATTCCGAAATACTCTTTCTGCTCAATTTTAACCAAACACAGAACACTTTCCTTAACAGTTGCTATGCTCGCCATTCCTACCCTTAATCTTAATATCAAATACTCCATGTACACCCTGTCAGCTTTCTCTCAATCAAAATGCATATGCAAGTGCTTCTCATGTATGGTCAAAGGGATGATGATGCAATGAAAATGTGATGGCTCATGTATGCAGAGTGATGTTGAAGAAATGCAATTGATGCTATAATGATTCACTTTGTCCCATCCCTATGATTCAATATGCTTTTATTCAAATACTTTTTCTGGAGATAGTTGACAGGCATACAGAGTATTACCAAAACCTTACAGAATCCAAACACCCTTCAATCTCAAAATACCAAAACAAAATTTACTCGAACATATCAAAACAAAACTTACCGGAAAGCTCTGCAGGCTCTGTCACTTCACTACGGTGCGCAACAAATCTTGACGACACACGGGTGGCTCTAAACAGTTCTTCTACATCATTTCTAGCTTGCCAAGCTAGATTCTCACTCATTTTAAGGCAATCAACAATTTGGTGTTCCATGCTGCCACATCTGAAATAAGCACCCGTGAGTTTTTGACATGGACCCCGATGTCGCTTCTGACAGTGCTGACATATTGACGGTACCCAATTCTTCTTACACTTGCCCCAGTGTTGCTTCTGACAATGTTGGCACATTGAAGGTTCTCGAATTCTCTTTCCTGCTGTCACTTCTCTACCCGAAACTTTTCTCTTCTGAGGCACCTTCCGAACAAAATCTTGAGGAGCTCGAGGAGCGGTCAATCTATCCAATATCCGAATCAACCCTTGCACTAACGTCCTATCATCGGAAACAGGACCAGAATCTTCAACCGAATGGTGCTCGAAAACTGAAACACTCTGATCAGCTATGATCGGGATCACACTTTCTGTTGTCTCGCCCACATTCTCACTAGGATTAGACTCTATCTAGACACGACACAAGACACATCTGCATTAGGCCATGACACAAACCGACTCGCATGTAAAGACACGACACATAACAAACAAAGACAACCAGAACCGCCAAACCTGGGCTCTGATACCAAAAACTGTAACACCCCCTACCCATACGTAGGCGAACCTATTCGGAACGGAGTAGGAAGCCATACGAGCAAGGGTGTCGCCGAACATATACAGAGAAAAAGGCATATAATCATACAAAATACGGGGAATTAAAAACTTACCTTGAGGAGCAAAGCTGGTCATGCATTAACTCACCCACACACAAGCACTAAGCAGAAGCATATACACATGCATATATATGATCATTCAGCAGAAGCGTAAGGCAAACGATAAAACAAAAGAATAACTTAATACATAAATATAATAACATAAACATCATCTGAATGATACATCAAAATCTTGACTTATAATTACATATACAAAAGGCTACAAGAATACATAATCCAAAATACAGGAGCTAGAACCAAAATAACAAAACTTCTAACTCCTATCTGGCTGACCTTGCAGATGTGCAACTCAACTCGAACCAAACCTGCCACCTGCATAGGAAAAGAACCCGTGCTAAGTGATAACGCTTAGTGGGGAGAACACACAAGCAATATGGACGGCCATTCACAATGGTCGTCAAGGCATAACACATTCGAATGGCAGATGCACATAGTCCTAACAGATAGATATACATACTTGCATATAAAAGCCATGCATTCAGAAAATCATATCCACATTCAAAAACTCATGTCGAACAAACCAAAGTAGACAGAGTACCATACAAGATACAAGTACTATCATGCAAAAATACATATAACCTCACGTGCCTATACTTACCGAGGTATCAGATATCAGAACCGAATTAAGCCTAGCTACTAAATAACTAAACATGCAGTCATCATATCAATTACCCAAACGTTAACTGAAAATCCATTCACATGCAATACAATTTCCATGCATTAACGCACTCAACTATCATGCAAATTACTAGATATCTAAACATACTTTTGTCAGGCCATAACACACACACACTAGCCAAAACCCAAGGGACAACGTCCAAAACACCACACTTCCCCTGCACAACTCTAATACATAAAATATCATGTCATGAAACATAAACACATGACAACATGCCAAAGATACTACGATAGTTGAGGCCAAAGAAACATATAGCATAATATTAAATTCGTTGCATTCGCTAGTTCAAGATCATATTCATACTCATACTAATTCACATATTAACCATAACAATTAACAGCACAAAATCACACTAATATACATACAAATTAACCATAGCATTCAAAAATTCTAGCTCACATTCATATACATATTAATTTATCTTATCACTATACGGAAGAGCAGTATACATATTTTACGATGTACGTGTACAATATACATGCTTGAGTCATATTAAACTCGTTCAGAGATTCGTAATCAAATTTGGATAAAAAAATGATTCACATATCCAAAATCATGCTCATTCAGATATCACATTCTCATATTCACATCAGATAAAGCAAACAGAATACTTGCTAACTCACTTTAGTGGATAACGAGAAAATACGGTAGCGTACCTTACGGGTATGAATCAAACGGTAGCGTACCTTACGGGTACGAATCGAAAAGCAACATCATTTTCCACATTCAAAAACATTTTACAAAAGGGACCTTAAACTAGATCCATACACATTAAAGGGTTCGCGAGGAACCAAACAGGGACCTGATCAGGGTCCAAACGTCCAAAGGGCGCTGCAGCTATGGGGCTCTATTACGCATGCCTAACTATCCACTAGACTGACTCTCACAGGTCATGCATAAAATAATTCACGTTTCGAATCGCATAACGCATATATATATATATATATATATATATATATATATATATATATATTAATATTATCATGCAAAACCAGAGTACAATAGACATATAAATACGTTCATAATGTCGGTCATGTATCATATAATTCCTATTGCAAAACATATAATATAATATAGTCAACACACTTTAACATTATCCAATATTCTAAAGCATATCAGAGTCAAGTATGGAAGTACTATCATGCCAATGATTATCAATACAAAATCCTAATCGTGCGACAGATGAGGATAACTAAGTATAAACCATGCATAATCCAAATTACATTTAAGCATAACACATTGAGTTCAAAGGCTAAAGCATAATAATGCATTCAGACATCAACCATAGTATTCAAATAAATTTGGCATAGCATAATACCAATTACATGCTGAGTTCATAACTTAAAGCATAAATAACTCATTCCAATATCAATTATAGCATTCCATAATTTAGCATAGCAAAATATACCATTAAATAATGTTAGATATGTAGAATAACACTAAATAATATTTAAAACTAAACATAAGTGAAAGAGGAGTGAAAGGAGAAAGAGTCAAAAATCTACAATTTGGGGGATAGTAGCATCTTACACGGCGGCATGACCAATACCGCCATGTGAAACACCTTACATGAGGGTATGGAATGGCCCAGACCGCCGTGTAACATGCCCAACATGGAGCTGGGCAGAAGGGTTTTACACGGCGGTATGGGGAAACCCATACCCCCGTGTAAAATGCACAGTTCAGAATGCCCTTAAGGCAGAATCATTTTACACGGCGATATGGATCTTTCCTTACCGCCGTGTAAAATCACGGCCTTGCACTCTGAAGAATTTCACGATTCACACGGGGGTATGCAATGTCATACCACCGTGTGGATCATGCAAAACCCAGATTTCTGCAGAGCAACACACCAAATTCAAACCCAAAACAACACCATACCAAAATCACACATTTAGACCAAAAGAATCAACCCAAAAACTCACCTTTCCAGCTCAACCTTCAATCACCACATGCAATAACATACTTAATCATTCAATTAATCCAACCAAATAGAAACCACAAATTATCAAAACTCATATATGCATAACTCACAAAATCACAATCTTAAACTCACAAAGTAAATTCTAAACTCAACACACTCAAAACCCCAAGTCACATACACCATTTGAGCACCAAATATCATGCAAATTCCAGAATTTCAAAAACACACAAATCATCAATACATAAAATTTCCCAAACAAAGCATGCATAAACTCATATCAACACTCAAATTTCTAGAAATCACACACAAATACACATTCATGATCCAAGAAGAATTAGGGCAGAGACAACTTAAAACTCAAATGCAGAAATCAAACTCCCAAACCTCTTTTTGCACAATCAGCTGCTCTCTTCAAGCTTAGACCTTCTCCTTGCCCTTAAGCTTCTCATTGCCACCCAAAGCTTGCACAACAAAACCCAAAAAATTACTCATCCAAACCCTAACCTTCCCAAATCAAAACAAAACCAATAGGGAAAGAAGAAGAAATGCACAAAACCCAAAATCTCAACCACTTACCTCTTCAAAGCTGACCCAAAGCTCAACTAAAACAAACCAGAAATCTTGCAAAACGCTAACCAAGAGGGGAGGAGATGGAGCAGAGAATGAATAAGGAAAAGAAGAAAGAAAACCGAGAGGGAGAAGAAGAAGAACATGAGGGTAGATTTCCATTCCCTGCCTTTTCTCTTTCTTTTCCTTTTCATTAATTGCTACACCAACCAAGCCACATGGCAGCTCCTATTGGTCCAATCTTAAAATATCTTGACTTATTACTCTTTGGGCTTGTTAATACATACTTAAATCCTTAGCAAACTTACACTTGGTCACTAAAAAAAATTATTTCTTTTCCAACTTTTAATTCACTTTCAATTAGGTCCTTAATACTCCAATTCCACGTGCACACATTACCAAAATACCCTCACTTATCCTGACTTAGCATGCACATTCCGACTAGGCCCGATTTGGTGTGTGACACCATCCTTCATCAACCTCTCCAGAACCCAAGATAGGGGTCGGCCCAAATTCAAGTAATACTTTTAGCCCTGGTTAGCTTCTGTGGCCGAGACCTCAGTTGTTCTGCCACCACCACTCTTATTATTGCTACTACTCTCAGCACTAGCTGATCTATTCCCCGATTAGCTCCCGAAATTTTCCTTAACAAAGCTATCTTGGCTTGCCTTCTTCGCCAAATACTCCCCTTCTGCTTCGATAGCTATATCCTTTAGAGATTCCCAATCTCTGAGCCCCTTTATGTTTAACCCCTCTCTTAGATATGGACTCGCATTTCGGATGAATAATCGAATTTGATCTGGGGTATCCGGCTTCCTCCTCATTTTCATTACTCAATTTCTCCACCGAGTAAGATACTCGTGGAATGACTCATTAGGCCTCTGCTAAAGTAGCTCCAAATCTTTTAAAGTAACCTCCATCCAGGTGCTACAATCATACTGCTTAAGGAACTCCTCGGTTAACAGGTCCCAATCTTCTCTTGCCCTCCTATCTAAACTGTGGTACCAATCTACAGCAGGCCCAATCAAGCTAAGGCAGAAATACTCGACATTCTGTCTCTTAGTAAGCATAGTCTCCTTCATCACAAGTGTGTACTGCTTGACGTGGATCTGAGGTGCCATCAAACTTGGGCAAATCGGGCATCTTAAACCATCGAGGGAGAATTTCCTCGTCATCTAAATCCCTATCTTCGGGGCTTATCCCCTTCCCAGCAGACAACAAACGGGCCATCACCTCGACTCTCTCTTCTATTTTCTTTAGGGCAGTGTCCTCTTTAGGAGATCTGGCTCTTAGTAACATGGATTCCTCATGCTCATCCTCCACAAAATCTTCTTCAGGCCCATGCTCCCCAACCCTTTAGGCTCAACATTCGAAAACATTCTAGGCTCAACATCAGGAAGTGGTTCTACTACTGCTGCCAGAGGTGCCTCCCTGATCGAAATCTATTCAGCTTGGCTTTCGACAGGAGCGGTAGGTTGCTGGCCTGCTGGCGGTGTCAGAGCAGCAGTTAGGTTGCCCATCATGGCCATCATTATAAGCTCGAATTCCTCAAATCTGTGCTCCATTTCTTAGACCTCCGATCCATCTCTTGGGTGGCATTCGACTCTGGGTTGGCCATATCCAGTGACAATTCTGAAGGTATGGATTCGGTGTTGTCCGACAGTGATTGTGAACCCCAATGGGAGACTCGCTCTAATGGTTCAAAGACTAGATTTCTCCTTACCAATCGGCCGTCTGGACCCCTAGACCATTGATTCTTACCTATGATGGCTGAAAGATTCAAACTGTTAGCATGATGCATGAATGACATTAAAGATGCATGCTCATATTGATACAGCATAGACAACCACATACAAGCAAGTAGATCCTTCCAACCTTGTTACTCCCACACACGAGGTAGTGCGCTCTCTTTCCTAGGTGGGCTTGACCCATGGGTCAACGGGAAACCCAATGGACGCTGTGACGTGCACCGGATCCCCGCGACTGCCCGTTCGACCGCCCGCACGTGGGCGATCGGGGCATTTGTGGGTCCGTTGGCATCTTGCAAATAAATCGCAAGTGCGTCTATGTTGGGCAACAAGGAGGTTTCATGGAGTCGCCACCCAATAGAACATTGGGAAAGTTACTCTCGCCTCGGAGAGCCTAAGACTGAGCTTGGTATCCATTTTGGGCCAGCCAGAGGGGTCATGGAAGGTGAACTCCTCACCCTAAAGAGCCTAGGATTAGCGCTAAAGCCTCGTGACCCAAGAAGTATTTTGGAGGATAACCTCTAACCTCTTGAGCCCAAACACCAGAGCTGGGTCCGGGATTTCTCATCTATTTCTACCTCATTTATTTTATGATCAAATCTTAATATCATTAATTCGCTCTCTCTCCACACTATAAAATTGATTAAAAGGCGCATTTATTCACATTTTGAAAGCAATAAATGATCAGATAGATAATGAAAGCGATAAATTACAATAATACAAGGAGCGGAATGCAACTCCCTTTCATAAATGTGCGAATCATGCATAAATCGGGGCATTGCTTATTTTGAGGACCTTGGTCCTCGCATGCATCATTATTAAAATTGGAGAATTTTATTTATGATGATTTTATTGGATAAAAATAGGGCTTTGGCCCCTTTTGCATTTTATACGAACCTCATTTTTATTTAAGTATAAAATCATTAGATTATATTTATACATTAGCGAGATAGGAGAAGAATATATCCATATACATGAAATAATCAATGAACAACAAAATGAAGGAAATAATCGAGAGGGTTAGGAAACTGAACCGGACGGAATCCTTCGAATATGGTAGATAGCCACTCAAGCTTGTGGTAGTACAAGAGAAATCAATATACACTCATAGAAAAGTTGAGAGATGTTAATATACATAAAATTAACATGTAGGAAACCGAAAGGATTTGAAAAAGATAAAAAAATGATTTAAAAGGATGGAGGCAGAACCCACAGACGGCCTTCCTTAGATGACCGACGGGCGTCGGTTAAGGTAACCGACATGTCCGTCTGTCACTCAAGGAGAGGCGTCTGTAGGTGGGGTGACCGACGGGCGTCGGTGATAAAGATGACCCGTCGGTCACCACTGTGTCCGAAAAAATAGGAGAGAGAAAATTCTTTCTAAAGCCAAAAAATGGGTTTTATCCCAAAAGGAGATAAAGAGAGTCAAAATAAAGGAAAATAATGACAGATATTGATAAATCCCACAAAATAAGGAATAAATATGAAATGATAAGGAGAAGGAATCCGGAATATTTACCCTCAGATAATCGCTTTGGGTGAGATTCTTGCATTTATTAGAGCCCCGCGCGTTCCACGAGAAGCAAAGAATGAAGGATCAAAGAAAGAAAAATGGGCTATTTCTTCTTCAACCCCTCAAAAGATGGACTTTTGGAATCAATATCTAAAGAAAACTAATTATTTTTAGTTCCTTTTTGATTGATTTGATCCTTGGTCAAATAGATTTCCTTTGTAAATGTGTTTTGTTGGAAGAGAGAGAAAGTTTGCTTGAAATTGGGCAGAGTTTCCCCCTTTGAAATTTTTTCCAACCCTTTTCTCTAGAAAATCTGGAGCTTTTATAAGCCAGACACGACCGACGGGCGTCGGTGTATAGGGGCGGGTGTCGGAAGAATCCTTCTGACACAAGGATTCGTCCGACGGCCCTGTCACATCCACCGACGGGCGTCGGAAGGGTTGCGTGCTCCAGGAAACTAGGCGGCGTTCTGACAGGGGCGGTGACTTTCCGACGGGCGTCGAAAAATACCACCAGCTATCGGTGACTCGAAGCGACGGGCTGACTTCATAAACGGGCTGGCCGTCTGTGGAGTACAAAAAGCTTTTTGACTCGAAAAAACCTCTGTTCTCTCCCCCTCTGCCCAGGAATGGTAAAAAGACTCATTTCTCGCGGAACGTGGGACTAAAACCTCCGAATCCAGCCCTTTATACAGGCTCGGGCACTGATTTCATCATAGGGTAACCTCTGATTCGGACCGCTCCGGGACACGGTGCTTACAGTTGCCCCCAGTTTTGGACCAACTAGTGCACAAGCGCCTAGATAAGCCAAAACTCAGAGAAGGTCAGAAAGGAAGCGTACCTGTGACGGCTTTTCACCCTCCGTGCCTTTTGCCGGTTAGACCTCATCTCGATCTATTCGGCGATGCGAAGATACTCCCATCGATCTCATCTCGACCTGTAGGGCTCGGCGGGATGCAGCATGCTTTGGCCACAACCCCAGTTTGGAGTGCGGTATGCTTTGACCCCAGCTTCGATCTGAAGTTCTCTTGTTAACCCCCACTCGATCTGTAAGGTGCGTAGCACTCTTTGGCTGCCACGTGAACTGTGAGACGCAGCATGCTTTGGCTACAGTCTCGATTTGGTGAAGTGCGGCACTCTCTGACCACAGCTTCGATCTGTGAGATGCAGCATGCTTTGGCTACAGTCTCGATTTGGTGAAGTCCGGCACTCTCTGACCACAGCTTCGATCTGTGAGATGTAGCATGCTTTGGCTACAGTCTCCATTTGGTGAAGTGCGGCACCCTCTGACCACAGCTTCGATCTATGAGATGCAGCATGCTTTAGCTACAATATCGATTTGGTGAAGTGCGGCACCCTCTGACCACAGCGTCGATCTGTGAGATGCAGCATGCTTTGGCTACAATCTCAATTTGGTGAAGTGCGACACTCTCTGACCATAGCTTCGATCTGTGAGATGCAGCATGCTTTGGCTACAATCTCGATTTGGTGAAGTACGGCACCCTCTGACCACAGCTTCGATCTATGAGATGCAGCATGCTTTGGCTACAATCTCGATTTGAAGAAGAGGAGACCCCGCCAGGTTCCTTGTCCCAAAAGGGATCTTTTTAATCGATGTCTATGTTCAGATCGGTATTTCTCTGTACCTGCATGATGAAAGATTTTGTTAGTTCATGTTTGAGTGGTCATCTTTTAACCTGTCTATTGATGGCGTGATCTTGCTTTATTTGCTATGCCATGTTTCATTTTTCATTTTTTCTTATTTGAGTTGTTATTCATCATTTTTGTTTCGTTTTTGTTATATTGTCATTTTCATTGACATATAAGTAAATATGAGAACATACACTTTCTGTGATATGATTAAACAATTAACAATCGAATAATCACACAATAATGAAACAAAAGTTTTCACTAGAAATGTCATTTTTGTACAGTGCATATACAAAATGAAAATGTACAATAGATACAAAAATAACTTCCTGAAGATCAGAGAGGTGTGTAGTCGGAGGGCTCATCGGGATCCTCGTCATCTGATATGTGCACGGTCCCTGGCGGAGGTGGAGGTGGAGCTGGCTGAGCCGTGGAGGGTCTTGCCTCATGATCATGGGCCCGCCTGAACCGGATCTGAGCGTAGCCATCCAAGAAGGGCTGGGTACAGGTGCTCATAAACCCTAAGGTCTCAGAAACCTTGTCTCCTAACTTCTTGAAGGCTTGGCTCAACTGAATGGTCTGCTCGCTGGCGGCCTTTCTCCTCTGCTCTAGGCTTTGCTCCGTCTACTCTCTGAACTCTCTCATGGTCTGAGACAGAGGTGGGAGGATCCCCTCTATCGCCTGGACGCGGGATCTCAGAGAGTCGAGCGACTCGTCAATCATCTGTAGGGTCATGTCAACCCTCTGAGACGCCTGGTCCTGTGACGTCCTCAAATCATGAGTGAGCTGCTGCCTAAGCTCCCTCTGCCCCTGAGCAATCTGCTCAATCAGCCTCATCTGCTCACCTCTAAAGGCCCCTAAGGCCCGAGCCTGCTCATCCCTGAAAACATCCAAGGCCCGAGCCTGCTCCCGAGTCGTATGCTCAATGTAGCCGGCCTGCTCTCGGGCTAAGCGCTCCACCTACTGGGACTGCTCCTGAATGGTAGCCTGCTGGCGATCCAACCTCTCATGAATATCCCTGTCCCTCTCATCCTGCCGCCGCTCTAAGGCTGTAAACATGGACGTGAGGAGCTGAGAGAAGTCAGATTGCGCAGGCTGCTGCGGTGCTGGCTCTAGCAGTGGTGCCGAGGAGGTGGATGCCTCTGGGTCACCTCGGGAGTACAGGTGGTATCTCTCGGAGGGCCCATGGATAGACCTCTGTACCCTGGCGCTCGGTGATGGGGCTGGAGTCAGCGCTCTGGATGCCGGTGAAGCGGCGAAGAGGTCGTCCATCGTGAATTCGAAGTCAAAGTCCGAGGGAGTCCTGGGCTGCTCCTGCTACTGTGGTGGTGGCACAGTCTGTGGCTGAGGAGGCTGAGGAGGCTGATGCTCTGGCTGAGGCTCGGGCTGAGGCTGGGGCTCTGGCTGCGGCTCAGGCTGTGGAGGCTGCTCCTCTGGGTCCGGGTGGTCTGGGTCTGCACCCAAGGGCGGGAGTGAGAACATCCACCTGGTCTCATGAATGGTCAACACCTTATAGGCCTCTGCTTGCCCTGATATCGGGGAGATCATCCCCATCTGTACTGTCACTGGGGCATCCACATGGATCCCCTCCTCCAAAGGTCCTCTCAACCTATCAGGGTTAACCCCCAACCTCAAGAGTAACCGGGTAATAACTCCTCCTACTATCACCATCGGTGTCAATCCTCTGCCGACTCTGGTCAAGTTGGCCAAGATCTCGTGGCTAATGTTGAGACGCTGACCTGCCACCATAGCCTAGAGGCTCCAGATCTCGGCCGCGTTAAGCGACCCTGGATTACCAGCTCGACCGAGGTACGAACTGGATAGCACTCTATGCAAATACCGGAGTGCCTAAGACACTAGTACGGTGCTCTTCGCTATATCATGATCATACAGCACTCCCGATAGGGCAATAGCCGCCCAATGGGCGCGTCTCACCGCTCGCCGCGGGATCTCGACCCCCTCCTCTGTAGGGAGCCCCATGGCCTGTGCAAATCTCTGCCTGGTAATACTGAAGTGGTCGCCGTCGAACCAAAACTGGACCACCCCTGGGTCGGTATCTGCACTCTGAAAACCGATGTAGCGAAGAGTGGCCAGGACCTGGCGAGTAGCCTCTGGAAAAGTCTGGAAGGAGGGCTCAAGGAACTCTGTCCACCCGGCACCCTCGGCGAGTAAATCGAACTCTGGGGCCAACCCTAGGGCCTCTAGAAACGGTCGGGACACAAAGCGACTGGCCCGAAGCTCTACCTGAGCCAATGCTCTATACCTCTGAGCTGACTCATCATCCATCCAATCCGGAGCTACAAGCTCGGGCTGGGCCTGCGGTGCTCTACGTCTAGGAGGCATCCTGCAAAGGAGGAGAAATTAGACAGCGAAAATTTGACAAAACAAATATTATCAGACTTATTTTCCAGTCGAAGGCCCATTTAGGCCCCACCAGGGCAACTGCGACCCAAAACAAGATAGAAAATTGATAATGAATGAAAAGGGCAAAGGTTGCCCACATGCTTTGCACATATCAAGGCAAAAACAATATGCAGTTATCATGGAAATAAATTTGAAGTGAATAAAAATGAGCTTTCTAGGCCCAAGGTACGCATTGTACAAAAATATTCAATTTTTGAATAAAAATTTGGGCAGCACCCCGGCAAGGGTATGCCCAACCTCCTGCACGAAAAGGCATACAAATAGGCCTCAGGCCTCAACAACAATATCGGCATAAAGATGGGGCGCACCCCGGCAAGAGTGTGCCCCCAACAACACAAGATAATGGCCTCAGGCCGCCAAAGCAAAAATATGCACAGAATGGTGCGCTAAACAGCGTAATTCTAAAGCATCAAAAATTATAGAAAAATTCTATTTCTATGTGATCATACAAAAATTCAGGTTTAATTGCACTAAAAAAAAATGGGCAGCATTCTCCCTAAATTCCTAAGGCATTTCAAAATTTTCTAAACCTTTCTAAAGTTGAAAGAAGAAGAAATGAAGAAATAAATTGAATAAAATTTATGAAAAAAGTAATTATTTACTTACTTGGAATCGCGAGAAGTGTAGAAACTGAAGAAAATATAAATACCAAAGCGCCCGTTGAGTAAATGATGCGAAATTATGAAGAAATCGCGAAAAAAGATGAAGAATGCTTGAAAAAACACTAAAAAAAGCTAAAAAACGGTTTGGCAGAGGAAGAAGAAAGGGACAGCAGCGTTTGCACCGTCTGTCACTCGCCTTTATATAGAATTTCGTGACCGACAGGCTGGGCGTCTGTAGAAGCGACCGACGGGCTGGCCGTCTGTCATGCAATAAATGCGATTTAATGCGCGTGATGAATGCAATGATGACGCATGTGCCTGCTAGGTGAATCTCTACCGACGGGCAGGCCGTCTCTCTAGAGAGACGGGTAGGCCGTCGGTGACCCTTCCCTATAAATTCTGCCAAAATTTTGCTCTTCTTGAGTCTCTTCATTTTCCAACACCTTGAGCCTTCCATATTTCTCAAAATGTCTTCCTCTCTAGCCCAAAGGATGCACCGTATCTTAGATGACAAACACACTTGGGAAGAGGGCGCCCTTTCCTCTCTGTCCGGGCTGAAATACCTGTGCCGGGTGAAAGTCGACCAGAACCTCCTCCTGGCGGCGACCCACTTCTAGAACCCCCGGTTTCACGGTTTCCGGTTCACTTATCAGGAACTGTGCCCTTTGCCTGAAGAATTAGCTGCCATTCTCGGAGCTTGGTTCCCTCCTAGCGCCCTGCCCTGCGTCCCCCACTGCGGCCTATTCCAGGCCCGGGATATAGCTATGGTGCTCGGCATACCCTCATCTGAGGCTGTCCGGCTGATTTCTCCGGGCTCTCTCTTTGCTCTGGGGCCACTGATCGAGGCTCTGGATCAGTTCACCGACATCCCCACCTACCGGGTAAGCATTACATTCTTGTTTTGCATGGTGAACTTCCTTACTTTTCTTCCAGGGGGTTTGACAGGTGACTCTCGCCTGTTCGGAGTCTTGGGCGACTTTCATCTGGGATTATCACCCTTACTGCTCATTCTGGCTGAAACCATTCTGGGCTTGGACGCTGTGAGCTCTGGATCCACTACAAGCTTCACCGGCAGCCCCTTATTGCTCCAGGTACGTCATTATTTTAAAGGTAGTGCGTCCCTTATGGATTTTCACACTAGCTTTTCTTAGCGGGAGGTGCGTCCTTTCGGATTTTCACACAACCCTATGCCTTATTTTTGCCTGAAGTAAACCCTACTTACTTCAGCGGCTTTTTTCTCTTTTTTCTTTTTCTTCTCTTCTTTCTTTTTTTCTTTTTCTTTTTCTTCTTCTTCTTCTTCTTTTTTTTTTCTTTTTTTCTTTTTCTTTTTTTTTTCTTTTAGATCTGGCTGCAAGAAAAACTGAAGATGCTATCTGAACCACCCCCTCGCGTTACTCCACAGTACTCGCCAAGCCACTTTCTGCCGCGTCGACAACTTTATGGGTGTGCCACTACTAGTGAAGGCATTACCAGATTTGGCGAGCTGTCAGATGACGACATCAGTTTTACGTCTGCTTGGCTCCCACTGTCTCATGTGGTCATTAATGGGCCATCGGGGTGTGTTCCCCTCTACAGCCTCCGTCAGGCCACCTTCTGCATCACCTCTCGATGTACACGCCAGCTCGGGACGACCCAGGATGTAGTGAGGGTTCCCTTGTCTTTCCGGGGAGGAGCTCTCTCGGCTGCGTTTGCTTCTCGGTATCATGAGCTGTGGGGCAGACTACCAGTGAAGACTGTTATCCCAAAGTTCGGCAATCATTCTGTGTCTTCGACTAACGAGTACAAGAAGTGGATCCTCAGTCCAGCATCTGATAACAGGACTCGAGGGCTCAAGCATTTGGTCGGCGAGAGCAGCAGCAGGACCTAGCTTGGCTTACATATGTATTTCTTTTGGTGCTACATTTCTTTTTAATGCAGAACAAGGAAATGAAAAAAAATGAAAAGGATAATATTCATTCTATTTCACGAATTTGTGTACATTTTCATATAATTTCAGCATACATGATCAGTTTTGGCATTTACTCAGCTGCTTACGCGCTATTAACACAAAGAACCAAATTTTAACAGCATCAACTCCTGTTACCAATCGGCCCTCTCGGGTTTTCACGATCGGACATTTTCTCTCATGCCTCTAATTTTTGCACAGGATGCCTTTTTTCGGTTTTCACCCTGTCGAGGCGCCCAATTTTAGTACAGCCGCCTTTTTTCAGTTTTCGACTTGCAGGGCATTTTATTCTCTTCTTTTTGTTTTGGTCTTTAGCCGTGGAACCTTTTGAGTCTGTCGACATTGATCGGTTCTTTGAACTCGTTCCCATCACTATCCGACAAGATTGCAGCTCCTTTGGATAGCATTTCTTAAGGATATATGGCCCTTCCCAGGTCGGTCTGAATTTCCCTCTAATATCTGGTATGCCTGGCCTCATCTGCTTGAACACCAAGTCCCCTTCCTTCAGCGGATGCTTTCTCACCTTCTTTCCGAAAGTTCTTGCTAATCTCTTCTGGTAAATCTGATTATGATAATAAGCTTTCAGCCTACTCTCATCCAGTAAATTCAAGTGCTGTAGCCTCTGCTGCGCTCATTCGGCCTCTGGAATTTGGGCTTCCATGACCACCCTCAGTGATTTGAGCTCTATCTCAACTGGCAATACTGCTTCCGTTCCGTATACTAGGAAAAATGGTGTAGTGCCTATAGACGTCCTCACCGTTGTTCTACATCCCCACAGGGCAAAGGGTAACTTTTCGGCCCAGTCTTTGTAGGTTTGGACCATCTTGGACAGGATTTTCTTCATATTCTTATTAGCGGCTTCTACTGCTCCATTCGCTTGTGGTCGGTAGGGAGAGGATTTATGATGCTCGACACCATACTTCTCGAGGAGCTTCCCTATTATCAGACACTATGTGATGGGGGAGGCTATATCTGCAGATCAAATTCCTCTCTATGAACTTGACCATGTCCCTCGCGTCAATCTTTTTGAAGGATTCTGCCTCTACCCATTTGGTAAAATAGTCGATTGCGACTATGATGTACCTGTATCCATTGGATGCCGTAGGGCAAATCTCTCTGATGATATCTATCCCCCAGGCAGCGAAAGGCCAGGGTGATGTCAGGTTATGTAGCTCTGATACTGGCAGGTGCCTCAAGTCTGCGTATTGTTGGCATAACTGGCAACGCTTAACATATTTCGAGCAGTCGTTATCTATCGTAAGCCAATAGAAGCCTTGCCTCATGATCTTCTTAGCCAAGGTCAAACCATTCATGTGGGTCCCACAGACACCTGTATGGGTTTCCTCCATCATCTTGCGGGCTTCCTTTTCATTCAGGCACCTGAGCTGAATCCCGTCCGACCGTCTTTTGTACAACACCCCTTCCAAGGATATGAACTGAGTGGATAGCTTCCGGATCATCCTCTGGTCTTTCTCAGTAGCTTCTTCTAGAAATTTATTGTTTTCCAAGTAGTTCATGATGTCGAAGTACCATGGTTTCCCATCCGCCACTTCTACTTCCATCACAGGCTCGGTTTCAAGACTGGGCTTATCAGAACTCGAAATTAGCACTGGCTTCATAGCCACTCCTTCGGGGTTATCCCATATTGACACTAAGGTTGCCAACGCATCAGCCAGACGGTTTTCATCTCTCGGCACGAAGTGGAAAGTGCAGGTCTCGAACTACCCACATACCTCTTTCAAATACTCAACGTAGGGCATCAGCCGTTCTTCTTTTACTGCCCACTCACCTCGGATCTGGTTAATCACCAAGGATGAGTCACGGAAGACTTCTATATTCTTTGCCCCCCAATGTCGCTAAAGCTTCCAATCCAAAGGTGCACGCTTCATAGTCGGCTTCATTGTTGGTTGCTTTGTACCTCAGCTTCTTAGCGAGGGGAAGTTTCTCATTATCTGGGGTCGTCAAGATGATCCCAACTCTGGCTCCTCTGTTATTTACCGCCTCGTCGAAGTGCAATTGCCATCCCTGAACAGAAATTGATACTATGCTCTCATCAGGAAAGGTAAACTCAGGAGTGTCTCCTTGAATAGGATGCTCAGCAAGAAATTCGGCTACGGCTCGCCCCTTAATAGTCTTGCGGGTGATGTATTGCACATCAAACTCCTGTAGCAAGAGCAGCCACCTCCCCATCTTTCCGAGCAAAGACAGTGCTTCCTGCAAATATCTTAACGGATTCTGCTTGGACACTGCTTGAACCTTGTACGAGTGGAAATAATGTCTCAGTTTCTTTGACGCCCAAATTACTGCGAAACAGATCTTTTCTACTTCAGCATAGTTTATCTCATAAGCTAGGAACTTCTTGCTGAGGTAATAAATTGCAAACTCCACCCCAAATTCATCCTCTTGAGCCATCATGGCTCCCACTGAACTGTCCTCTACTGCCAGATACAGGATAAGCGGTTTGATCGGTTGCGGAGGCCTTAGCACTGGCGGATTCAACAGGTATTCCCTGATGCTGTCAAAGGCTTTCTGGCATTCTTCATTCCACACCATAGGTTGATTCTTTCTAAGTAGCTTAAAAATAGGCTCGCATATCGAAGTGAGCTTGGCGATGAATCTGCTGACATACTGCAGCTTGCCTAGGAAACTCCTTACATCCTTCTCCTTTTGTGGCACGGGCATCTCTCTGATGGCCTTCACCTTCTCTGGGTCAATTTCTATCCCCCTCTGGCTGACGACATGTCCCAATAGCTTTCCTGAAGTCACTCCAAAAATGCACTTCTTGGCGTTAAGTCGCAGATTATACTTATCAATCCTGGTGAAGAACTTCTCTAGAGCTTCAAAGTGTCCCTCCCGGGTGGCTGACTTGACCATCATGTCATCGACATACACTTCCACTTTTTTATGGATCAGGTCACTTAAGATCTTGGTCGCCATTCTCTGGTATGTGGCCCCTGCGTTCTTTAGGCCGAAAGGCATGACCCGGTAGGCATAGGTCCCCCACTCCGTCATGAAAGCGGTTTTAACCCGGTCAGCTATTTTGTTCAGGATCTGATTGTAGCCCACATAACCATCTCCAAAGCTGTACATCGCGCAATTGGCGGCACTGTCTATCAATACATCGATATGGGGTAGTGGAAAATCATCTTTAGGGCAAGCTTTGTTCAGATCTCGATAATCCACACACACCCTGACCTTTCCGTTCTTCTTTGCTACAGGGACCACATTTTCCAGCCATGTAGGATATTGCACCTCAACAAGGAACTTGGCTTCAATCTGCTGTCGAATTTCCTCCTTGACCTTGTCAGCCCATTCTGGTCTGAGCCTTCTCAACTTCTGTTTCACAGGCTTGTAATCCGGATAAGTCGGGATAGCATGTTCTGCCACATCTCGGTCAATTCCTGGCATGTCCTCATAGGTCCAGGCAAAGACTTTTTCATTTTTTCTTATTATTCTCTCAAAATTTTTCCTCTCCTCAGGAGTTATATTTGATGCTATTAGAATTTCTTTCGGATTTTCCGAGGTTCCAAGATTAAAAGTCGTTGTATCAGTGGAATCAATGTCAAAAATTGATGGAATATGATCATGTTCATGCATGTTGAAATCATTAAAAACATCGCACAAGTAAGAGAAATTGTTTGCCTCATTAATAATATTATAATTGTCATTTACATCATAAAAGAGTTCTGGAATAAAAAGACAGTCTAAGCTAGAGTCTTCTTCTGCCACTCCCGAGGTTGATGCCGTTGCAGCTTGATCACTGGCTTCCTGATTCAGCAGAGGCCCTCCAGGCATGTCTGAAAAAATCTTCAAATCCCCCATTTTCAGCTCTGATTCTGCTATCTTTTCTTTCCCTTTCAGCCTGGCAGCTATCATTTTCTCGGTAACGACCTCCTCAGGTTCGCATCTGTCCCAAGTGATACCCTGAGTCATGACCTCTTCATCCCAGAAGCTCTCAGCAGTCTTGATAAACCCGATACGCCAGTCAAAAATATCATTAAAGATCTCGAAGCTAGGGACAATCCTCCCATCTACCCATTGCGGCTCGTCTTCGCCAGTGTAAGCACAAACTGAGGATACTGGTACGAAGCTCTCTAAAATGTGAGGGATCTTGTCTGTCGCCTTTTTCTTGCCGAAGCCACCTCTGTACCCCAGACCTTTCCGATTTTTCTGACCTCGAGTGGTGATCACTGTTTGCAACCCTTGAGAGTTTCTGCCCAAACCAGCCCTAGGGAGATAGTGCATCTTCTTCATCATATTAACCACAGCTGGGCTATCTACTGACCCATATTCTTCCCTTATCATGGACACGTGGAAGCCGCTAAATGGCTGATTAGCTATTTCCAGCGCTGAGACCTGGTTCTCCCTGGCCGCTTTGATAGTCACCACCTCCCCTTCATGTGGGAACTTTATCATTTGATTCAGCGTGGATGGCACTCCTCCTAATTTGTGAAACCAGGGTCTCCCAAGTAGAGCTGAGAAGTTAGCAGGGATGGGCAGCACTACAAATTCTACCTCCACTTCAATAGGTCCTGTCTTGACCAAGGTCTTGAATGTTCCCGAGGCTTGCCTCCTCAAATTATCGTAGGCTGTGATAGTCAGATCTGATCCACTGAGCATATCCTCGCTTAAGCCAAAAGCCTGTAGAGCTATCAGGGGGCACACATTGATAGAAGACCCATCGTCCACCATAACACAAGCAGTGTGCTTGTCATTAATCTGCGCTTTGATGTACAAGGGTCGGTTATGGTTACGGCCTTCAACCGGTAGGTCGGCGTCAGAAAAGACCAATCTCTCCTCAGATCCTCCCTTAATTAGACCCAAAAGCTCTGATGGGGAAATTGTGGTGGCGACCGTGGCCTCAACCAAAGCCTCTACTACCTTCTGCCTATGAGAGGGGGATTGTCTCAATAGATCCCAGATGGATATTTGAGCTGCAGTTTTCTTCAACGGCTTGACAATCTGACTTTCCTCTGGCTCTTTCTCTGCTGATGGCTGAACTTGCTCAGGTAGTCTCGTAATCTCAGGGACCACTCTTCCACTCCTTGTCACAACCCCTATCTCTTCTTCGTCTCCATCGGACCTCCACAAATCAAGGTTCATTTCCCCTTCTTCCTCGACTTCTCCACCGCTCTCACTGCTAGACCAGCAGTCAAGGGTCGCCACAACTGCATTCTCTTTCCTATCCTTGGAAAAATCAGTGGCAAACTTCTCGCTCCCATATAGATCTTGTAGCACGTACCACTTTGGCAGGCTAGATCTGATCATAAACACGGGTGGTGGTACGGCATTATAACCGGGCTTCTTCTCAGTTCCCCTCTTTTCAGGGTCAGAAATTTTCTTGCTATCAATCAAGTCTTGGATAGAGTGCCGGAGCGCTTTGCACTTATCTGTGATGTGGCCTGACTGCTGGTGGAACGCACAGAATTCATTATCTTTGTGTCCAGGCTTCCCTTGCGTCAAAGCTGGCCTAGGAGCCAGAGGGTGCAATTTTCCCTCCTTCATTAACCTTCTCAAGACCCAAGATAATGGTCTCCCCAAGTTCGAGAACTTCCTCTGGGTGGTCACTTCGGTAGCAAACACTTCACCCGTTCTTCTAGTGCCATTATTGGGACCTATTGCCCTACTGGTTCCTTGACCGGGGCTAGCCCTTTTGGCAAAATTATCACTGTTAGCCTTCCTAGTCAAGAACTCTCCCTCTGCCTCGATGGCTATATCCTTGAGAGACTCCCAGTCCTTCAACCCTTCATCTTCAACCCATCTTTCAAGTACGGGCTCGCGTTCTTGATGAATAAACGAATCTGATCCTGGGTGTCCGGCTTCCTGCGCATCTCCATTACTCGGTTCCTCCATCGGGTGAGATAATCATGGAAAGATTCCCCGGTCTTCTGCTGGAGTAGTTCAAGATCTTTTAGAGTCACCTCCATCCTAGTATTACAGTCATACTGTTTCAAAAACTCCTCAGTGAGCAGATCCCAATCTTCTTTAGTCGATGGCATGAGAGGTCAGACTCAGACAAAAGTATTCTACCTTCTGCTTCTTAGACAACGTGGTCCCTTTCATGACCAGAGAATACTGTTTCACATGAGCGGTCGGGTCAGAAGTACCGTCAAACTTCGGTACATCTGGCATTTTAAAGTTGTAAGGGATCGGGTCCTCTCCGTCCAACTCTTTATCCTCCGGGTTCATCCCATGAGCTCTGCCTATCATACGGGCCATGGCTTCGAACCTGTAACACCCCCAAAATCACCCTAGAAGAATTGAGTGTCATTAGTGTAATAGTGTGCTTGATAATTAGGGTTTACAGAATTGGACCTAAGTGAAAAAGTGGAATGAGGGACTTAATTGAAGAAAAATAAAGTATTGTAGTGGCTGAATTGCACTTTGCATGATTAACTAGTAAATGAAGATTAATTAGTGTAATGGCTGTTAATTAAGTTGATCAAAAGTTAGTGGGATCAGCTGTATGTTAGTGGATTTAGTTGGATGTTAGTGGACTCCATGTGTTAGTGTGTGAGCTAGCCACCTTGTGTAGGGAGAGTGAGAACTTGACACCTCACACTTACATGCAAGCATGAGATGGATTAGTGAGTAAACCTGTCTTTTGTTCCTTGATTCAGTCATTTAGATCCTTTGATCCGGCCCTCTCTCTCAAAAGTTTACCTTCCTTTTGTCTATCTCTTTTAATTGTTCTTTGATCATGGAGTCCAAAGGGTGGATAGTGATAGTTGAGAAGAAGGGTATTGACTAGAAAGGTATGTAGTATGTAGTGTATCTCCTCCATCTTCTTCTAATTCTGATTTTGATGGTTAAAATATGGGTATAGGCTCATGAATTTGTATGTGTTATATATGCATTTGAGTTGAAGGGCCAAGTAGAGCTGGAAAGGGGAAAGAGAAAGTGATATAGAAGAGTAAAGGAAGGAGTGCTCCAAGAGGTTTGGGATATATATGTGTTATGTGTTAATTTTGCTCAAGTGTATGTGATGGCTGTTTAGTTTAAATGTGTTATTGATATTGAATATGTGATTTCTAGAATTGAGCATGATTATGAACTTTGATAGAAGTGTATTTGAATGTGTATTGATAAGAGATGAGTATTGAACCATGGAATTAGCACAATATATGAATCAGCTCTAACTATTAATTGTGTTAATCTGTCTTTGAAGCCTATACTGACCCCCGTGAGTTGTTTATAGTGTAAGTTGAGTTTTACAATTCCAAAAGGGGTGAAACCAATTGAATTAGAACCATATGATCCGTGTCTTTAAATGTCCTAGAAATAGCTCTGTCGAGTTGAGGACTCTCAGGTCTTTAAAATTTACCATAACTGTAGATAAAATTCTGTAGGAGGGTTTCTGGAACCAGTTGTGTTATTTTGACCATAACTCCTTCATTATAAATTCAATTGACCGGAAAATTGTCCAATTTGAAAGATAAGACATAGATGAAGAAATGTTAAGAAGAGACCCTTGCCTAAAATTGAGTGTAAGACATCCGTTTGCACTGTACAAAATTGTGGTGTGAACCAGTGTTGAAGGTTAGCTTCTGTTTTGCTTAAATTAGTATGTCACGGTCACAACCAATCCATTGCCACCGTGACCACTCCCTTTTTTGTCTATTTAGGGTATTTTTCTTCCCGAAATGCGCCCTAACTTCACCACGAGTTCCCATGACTTGTCCAATACATAATTATCATTATAAAATGAGTATTTTAAGCATGATGAACTATGTATGCTAATGCATATAAATATGTATGAGTTATGAGTCTTTTAAGCATGATGAGTCATGTATGTTAATGTGTAAAATTATATGAGAGCAATGTATAATAAATGAGAATGCGTATCACCATGAATGCGAATGTGAATAATCATGAATGCGAATATGATAAATCATGAATGCGAATGCTATAGTTTTGAATGCGAATATGTATACTATGTGTATAATGAATATGATTATGATTTGTGTTATAAATGAATGCCAATGTCAAGAAGGGAAATCAGGTATGTGCTAATTGATCATATGGTTGATGTATTTGGGTTAATTGCCAAAAGTGAGAATGAGATTTGAAGTCTTAATGAGAAGGAAGAAATGGACTGAAAAACATAACCAAGTTATGGTGTTTTTGCATAGGTCACGGTGACAATGAAATCCATTGTGACCGTGAGGTATGCTTGAGTTCAATTCTGCCTAATGGATTTTGGTATGTCACGGTGACAATGAACTTCATTGTGACCGTGAGGTACCCAAGGGAGCATTCTGTTTTGCAAAGTGAGAATATGTCACGGTGACAATGGGATTCATTGTGACCGTGACATACCCTCAAGTTGCATTCTGCCGAGAGTTGGGAATATGTCACGGTGACAACGGAATTCATTGTGACCGTGACATGCCCCCAGCTTGCATTCTGTTTTGGACTTCAATATGTCACGGTGACAATGGAATTCATTGTGACCGTGACCCACCCTGTTTTGGCAATATGATCCTAATGTGTTTGGCCATTCAAATGGCAAGGCTTTGAGCTGAAATGAAAGACAACATGAGTAAGTATTGTATGTGTGTTAAGTGATCTGTAAATGCATACAAACATGGTGATTTCTGAATATGATCAGTTATGTGAATATTAAATGTGAAGATTGAATTTGAAAGCATACTGAATATGCAAGTGAAATGTTTAGCTATGTGCTAATGTGAATGTGTAAAGCGAATGTGATGTTAACTATCAACATACGAGATATGTACGAGATGTGAAAAGTGATCAATGTGAACTGAAAAACATGTTTAACAACTTAAGCCTGCGAGTCAAGTAGTGGATAGTTAGGCATGCCTATAGGGTCAAGTGCTGCAGCCCCATGCGTTAAATGTGTCTGATTCCATGGGAATCACAATGCGAATATCCTTACTAGATTGTGTTATATGTGGAATGATGAAAGGTACCAGAAGGTACTAATGTGATATGAAGCACCAGAAGGTGCTAATGTGAAAAAGTAGTCTCGATGAGATTACTGGTATCTGAGAGATACCGATGCGATACCCGTTATCCGCGTCTTGAGTTGCAGGCGAAGCTTATAATAATAACAATAATAATGACATTGTGACCATGAGCTGAGCATTATGCTAGTGAGGATGTGAATGTGATATGTTATAATTGTCATGCGATACAGTTATATGGGTATGACTCATTAGGAAGAATATATGTGTATGAGCATCAATATTTGTATAAATCAAGCTATAAATTGCTGAAATAACATTAAGAGAATGCCAAAATATGATTAAGTGCATATCCATTGATTTAAGCAATGCAATATGCTTATTGACATAAGAGTATATGAATAATCTGCATGCAAGTTGTTATGTACCTTAACCTGCCATAAATGTCATGTACTATATGGTTTGTGACTATAATTGATGCGGATTTGTATTAAATGGGTGATGGTGTTGATAGCTGATATTGTATAATGTAAGCTAATACATTATGAGTATAATATGTGGTATCTTGAATGCTATGTTCAAATCACAAGTAAATAACAGTAAGCTTTACATTAATTAATGTGTATGTGGTACTATTGGAAATTGAATAAAGCTGTATATAAGTGTGTGATTCTAGTAATATTAAGACTTATAGAATCCAAATGAATAACTGAGTAAATACCATATTAAGCAAACAAATATTTGTGTGTGAATTTGGATGGTTACTTATGAGTAATTTCTGATGAGTGTGCCATTGATGTTGTTAAAATGTACTATATGTATAAGTGAATATTGCTTGGGTATGTGATTGATATTAATAAACAGCATGAGTGTTTATCCATCTTTTGTTGATCCCCACTAAGCGATTATCGCTTAGCATGGATGTTTTGTCCATGCAGGTATCTGAGGATAGTTTTTGTGAAGACGGTTCTGCATCGCCAACAGCCAACACATAGGAATCGTTATAGTTATAGGTCATATTGTAATAAATGTAAGAGTTGTATTTGTAAAGCGAAACTATTGTAAAACATTATGCATTTTGTAATGTTATGCATGGAATTTCAGACCTATATATATAGCTTTTGTAAGAAATTTGTTTAACCTGAACTTTGTTTGTAAAACTATTTGATGCGCATGTGGTTGTGTTGTAACACTCCATAGCCAGTATAGTGAATCTCTACAGGTGGTTAGGGGGTGTTACAATTAGTGGTATCAGAGCATAGGTTTAGTCTTTTCTGGGCTAGAGTAGTATAGAAATGTGTATAGTGTGTGTTGGCTGGATGCGAATGTCTTTATTTCTTTCGAATGACGAAAGATTCTTCTCTTGAAGCAATAAAAGAGATTTCTGGAAGAGATAGTTCTCGAGATTCATGTGTTAAAGTGTGTATCGATTATCTTAATTGTGATGCGTATGTGATTGGTCCTTTGGGACACGGTGTAGATGTGAGTATGCACCTGGGAACTGTTACTAAGCGATGTAATGTAAAGAGTTATCTGATAGTTTGATTGAAGTGCTACCCCATGAATTTGAATTAATTCTGGGTATGGATAATTTTAGAATCTAGAATGATGTGGAGAATAAGATAAACTGGTGATATTTTGTACGCCTGTCAGCTATCTCAATGAAATCATCTGAACATGAGCATGTAAAAACATGGGGATGGGAACAGTGCATTAATATTGCATTAACTACATTATTGCATCATCTTGCATACATATAACATCATATAATCATTCGCATCCCTTGATCATGTGTGAAAAACATTGTGTATGTGACTCATTCGAAGAGAAAAGCTGACAGGATGTACATATAAAATTTGGTGTTGAGAAGGGAATTATTGAAAAAGAGATAAGTGTTTGTCAACGAAAGTATATAGTATAAGTAATTAAAGTTAAAAGGAGGGGGTGATTGGTGAAGATTATATAAGTGAACGCTAATAGGATTTCAGAATGAAGAATGAATAGCATGAGTAAAGCATGCGTATTCCATGAAAGTAATGCGTTCAGGAATTGTGCTGTAAGATAGTAAAAGCATTAGTGGCTAATATAAAGTATATGCATCTGAGTTTCTGAATGGTGATACTGTTTTCTGGAAGTGCCTCGATAGATAAAATTTAAGTATCCTCTATTATTGGATCGGGTTTGAATTTCGCGGACGAAATTCCTTAAGTGGGGGAGAGTTGTAACACCCCGAAAATCACCCTAGAAGAATTGAGTGTCATTAGTGTAATAGTGTGCTTGATAATTAGGGTTTACAGAATTGGACCTAAGTGAAAAAGTGGAATGAGGGACTTAATTGAAGAAAAATAAAGTATTGTAGTGGCTGAATTGCACTTTGCATGATTAACTAGTAAATGAAGATTAATTAGTGTAATGGCTGTTAATTAAGTTAATCAAAAGTTAGTGGGATCAGCTGTATGTTAGTGGATTTAGTTGGATGTTAGTGGACTCCATGTGTTAGTGTGTGAGCTAGCCACCTTGTGTAGGGAGAGTGAGAACTTGACACCTCACACTTACATGCAAGCATGAGGTGGATTAGTGAGTAAACCTGTCTTTTGTTCCTTGATTCAGTCATTTAGATCCTTTGATCCGGCCCTCTCTCTCAAAAGTTTACCTTCCTTTTGTCTATCTCTTTTAATTGTTCTTTGATCATGGAGTCCAAAGGGTGGATAGTGATAGTTGAGAAGAAGGGTATTGACTAGAAAGGTATGTAGTATGTAGTGTATCTCCTCCATCTTCTTCTAATTCTGATTTTGATGGTTAAAATATGGGTATAGGCTTATGAATTTGTATGTGTTATATATGCATTTGAGTTGAAGGGCCAAGTAGAGCTGGAAAGGGGAAAGAGACAGTGATATAGAAGAGTAAAGGAAGGAGTGCTCCAAGAGGTTTGGGATATATATGTGTTATGTGTTAATTTTGCTCAAGTGTATGTGATGGCTGTTTAGTTTAAATGTGTTATTGATATTGAATATGTGATTTCTAGAATTGAGCATGATTATGAACTTTGATAGAAGTGTATTTGAATGTGTATTGATAAGAGATGAGTATTGAACCATGGAATTAGCACAATATATGAATCAGCTCTAACTATTAATTGTGTTAATCTGTCTTTGAAGCCTATACTGACCCCCGTGAGTTGTTTATAGTGTAAGTTGAGTTTTACAATTCCAAAAGGGGTGAAACTAATTGAATTAGAACCATATGATCCGTGTCTTTAAATGTCCTAGAAATAGCTCTGTCGAGTTGAGGACTCTAAGGTCTTTAAAATTTACCATAACTGTAGATAAAATTCTGTAGGAGGGTTTCTGGAACCAGTTGTGTTATTTTGACCATAACTCCTTCATTATAAATTCAATTGACCTGAAAATTGTCCCATTTGAAAGATAAGACATAGATGAAGAAATGTTAAGAAGAGACCCTTGCCTAAAATTGAGTGTAAGACATCCGTTTGCACTGTACAAAATTTTGGTGTGAACCAGTGTTGAAGGTTAGCTTCTGTTTTGCTTAAATTAGTATGTCACGGTCACAACCAATCCATTGCCACCATGACCACTCCCTGTTTTGTCTATTTAGGGTATTTTTCTTCCCGAAATGCGCCCTAACTTCACCACGAGTTCCCATGACTTGTCCAATACATAATTATCATTATAAAATGAGTATTTTAAGCATGATGAACTATGTATGCTAATGCATATAAATATGTATGAGTTATGAGTCTTTTAAGCATGATGAGTCATGTATGTTAATGTGTAAAATTATATGAGAGCAATGTATAATAAATGAGAATGCGTATCACCATGAGTGCGAATGTGAATAATCATGAATGCGAATATGATAAATCATGAATGCGAATGCTATAGTTTTGAATGCGAATATGTATACTATGTGTATAATGAATATGATTATGATTTGTGTTATAAATGAATGCCAATGTCAAGAAGGGAAATCAGGTATGTGCTAATTGATCATGTGGTTGATGTATTTGGGTTAATTGCCAAAAGTGAGAATGAGATTTGAAGTCTTAATGAGAAGGAAGAAATGGACTGAAAAACATAACCAAGTTATGGTGTTTTTGCATAGGTCACGGTGACAATGAAATCCATTGTGACCGTGAGGTATGCTTGAGTTCAATTCTGCCTAATGGATTTTGGTATGTCACGGTGACAATGAACTTCATTGTGACCGTGAGGTACCCAAGGGAGCATTCTGTTTTGCAAAGTGAGAATATGTCACGGTGACAATGGGATTCATTGTGACCGTGACATACCCTCAAGTTGCATTCTGCCGAGAGTTGGGAATATGTCACGGTGACAACGGAATTCATTGTGACCGTGACATGCCCCCAGCTTGCATTCTGTTTTGGACTTCAATATGTCACGGTGACAATGGAATTCATTGTGACCGTGACCCACCCTGTTTTGGCAATATGATCCTAATGTGTTTGGCCATTCAAATGGCAAGGCTTTGAGCTGAAATGAAAGACAACATGAGTAAGTATTGTATGTGTGTTAAGTGATCTGTAAATGCATACAAACATGGTGATTTCTGAATATGATCAGTTATGTGAATATTAAATGTGAAGATTGAATTTGAAAGCATACTGAATATGCAAGTGAAATGTTTAGCTATGTGCTAATGTGAATGTGTAAAGCGAATGTGATGTTAACTATCAACATACGAGATATGTACGAGATGTGAAAAGTGATCAATGTGAATTGAAAAACATGTTTAACAACTTAAGCCTGCGAGTCAAGTAGTGGATAGTTAGGCATGCCTATAGGGTCAAGTGCTGCAGCCCCATGCGTTAAATGTGTCTGATTCCATGGGAATCACAATGCGAATATCCTTACTGGATTGTGTTATATGTGGAATGATGAAAGGTACCAGAAGGTACTAATGTGATATGAAGCACCAGAAGGTGCTAATGTGAAAAAGTAGTCTCGATGAGATTACTGGTATCTGAGAGATACCGATGCGATACCCGTTATCCGCGTCTTGAGTTGCAGGCGAAGCTTATAATAATAACAATAATAATGACATTGTGACCATGAGCTGAGCATTATGCTAGTGAGGATGTGAATGTGATATGTTATAATTGTCATGCGATACAGTTATATGGGTATTACTCATTAGGAAGAATATATGTGTATGAGCATCAATATTTGTATAAATCAAGCTATAAATTGCTGAAATAACATTAAGAGAATGCCAAAATATGATTAAGTGCATATCCATTGATTTAAGCAATGCAATATGCTTATTGACATAAGAGTATATGAATAATCTGCATGCAAGTTGTTATGTACCTTAACCTGCCATAAATGTCATGTACTATATGGTTTGTGACTATAATTGATGCGGATTTGTATTAAATGGGTGATGGTGTTGATAGCTGATATTGTATAATGTAAGCTAATACATTATGAGTATAATATGTGGTATCTTGAATGCTATGTTCAAATCACAAGTAAATAACAGTAAGCTTTACATTAATTAATGTGTATGTGGTACTATTGGAAATTGAATAAAGCTGTATATAAGTGTGTGATTCTAGTAATATTAAGACTTATAGAATCCAAATGAATAACTGAGTAAATACCATATTAAGCAAACAAATATTTGTGTGTGAATTTGGATGGTTACTTATGAGTAATTTCTGATGAGTGTGCCATTGATGTTGTTAAAATGTACTATATGTATAAGTGAATATTGCTTGGGTATGTGATTGATATTAATAAACAGCATGAGTGTTTATCCATCTTTTGTTGATCCCCACTAAGCGATTATCGCTTAGCATGGATGTTTTGTCCATGCAGGTATCTGAGGATAGTTTTTGTGAAGACGGTTCTGCATCGCCAACAGCCAACACATAGGAATCGTTATAGTTATAGGTCATATTGTAATAAATGTAAGAGTTGTATTTGTAAAGCGAAACTATTGTAAAACATTATGCATTTTGTAATATTATGCATGGAATTTAAGACCTATATATATAGCTTTTGTAAGAAATTTGTTTAACCTGAACTTTGTTTGTAAAACTGTTTGATGCGCATGTGGTTGTGTTGTAACACTCCATAGCCAGTATAGTGAATCTCTACAGGTGGTTAGGGGGTGTTACAGAACCTCTCTTCCATCTTTTTCAGAATAAACTCATCAGCTTGAGGTGCCTTCCCTTTCTCAGACGCAATGCTCATCCTATCATCCTCGATATCTCTATCGTCATCAATTCTCAGCACAGGCCTTCTTCTCTGCTCTCCCGAGGCTACTGACCTTAACTCTACTGGAGATGGCCTAACAGGCTCTTCTCATCTTTTGACCCTTTCTTCTTCTGGCTCATTCTGTCTCACAGGAGGAGGAGGATTCTGTGGAGCATTCTGTTGTGCCAGGGCGGTCAACATATTCATCATCCTACCCTCGAATTCCTCAAAACGGCGGCCCACTTCTTCCGCAATCATGGCCCTGGTGGCGTCTTCCCCCCTAGGCGAGTTTGCCATCTGAGATACTGTACCACTGATTTCTGATAAGATTTCTGGTAGACCCTTTCTATCTGACAGCTCGGGAGTAGGAACTCGGATCAGTCGTTTGGTTGGTGATCTAGTCCACCTGGGCAGATCTATGATGGCTGCAGGGACAAAAAGTTAGGCATGATGCATGAAATGCAGGTATAATGCATGGTCATGATATGCAACACTTACAGAGCACAAGCAAGCAAGTAGGTCCTTCCGCCCTTATTTCTCTCACACACGTGGTCGTGCAGTCTCTTTCCTAGGTGGGATTAGCCCAAGGGTCAACGAGGGACCCAATGGACACGCATGGTGCACGGAGAAAAACCGGCAGCATGACACTCCTATGCTAATGTACAAGCGGATGGATAATGATCATCACGTATTCGGACATTCCATAAATTTTGACATGGCCCTACCGGGGCATGATAGCCTTTGGCTAGGTTACCAAGCGATACATGTGGACTCACCCAATATATGAGGACCCATACAGCAAGCATGGAATTAAGGTTCATTTCACCTGTGGAAAATAGCTACAGCCGTTACATGAGCTTTGGACAAGGGAGATGTTTCTTTAAGGCTACCCAAGCATCATCCCTGCTGACAGGTCTAGCCCATCACGAGCATAGCGACCGATCGGGTCGTCATTTTGATATACCATTGAGGTATGTGGCTTGGGCTGGTGATTATCCTTAACACTTCCCCAAATTGAGTGAAAATGAGGTCGTGCTTCAGGAACGCACCGGGGCTAAAAGAGGGACCAAACTAGCATATTCTAAGGCTCTAATGATATGCGAATGCAATTTTGAGAGAAAGCGAATTTATGAATTAAATTTTAATCATAAAAGCTAAGCGAGGTATTTTCAAATCGAAATCTCGAACCATAAACGTCCCCAGAGGAGTCGCCACTGTGACGTGCGCCGGATCCCCGCGGCCGCCCGTTCGACCGCCCTCACGTGGGCGATCGGGGCATTTGTGGGTCCGTTGGCATCTTGCAAATAAATCGCAAGTGCGTCTATGTTGGGCAACAAGGAGGTTTCATGGAGTCGCCACCCAATAGAACATTGGAAAAGTTACTCTCGCCTCGGAGAGCCTAAGACTGCGCTTGGTATCCATTTTGGGCCAGCCAGAGGGGTTATGGAAGGTGAACTCCTCACCCTAAAGAGCCTAGGATTAGCGCTAAAGCCTCGTGACCCAAGAAGTATTTTGGAGGATAACCTCTAACCTCTTGAGCCCAAAGACTAGAGCTGGGTCCGGGATTTCTCATCTATTTCTACCTCGTTTATTTTATGATCAAATCTTAATATCATTAATTCGCTCTCTCTCCACACTATACAATTGATTAAAAGGCGCATTTATTCACATTTTGAAAGCGATAAATGATCAGATAGATAATGAAAGCGATAAATTACAATAATACAAGGAGCGGAATACAACTCCCTTTCATAAATGTGCGAATCATGCATAAATCGGGGCATTGCTTATTTTGAGGACCTTGGTCCTCGCATGCATCATTATTAAAATTGGAGATTTTTGTTTATGATGATTTTATTGGATAAAAATAGGGCTTCGGCCCCTTTTGCATTTTATACAAACCTCATTTTTATTTAGGTATAAAATCATTAGATTATATTTATACATTAGCGAGATATGAGAAGAATATATCCATATACATGAAATAATCAATGAACAACAAAATGAAGGAAATAATCGAGAGGGTTAGGAAACTGAACCGGACGAAATCCTCCGAATATGGTAGATAGCCGCTCAAGCTTGTGGTAGTCCAAGAGAAATCAATATACACTCATAGAAAAGTTGAGAGATGTTAATATACATAAAATTAACATGTAGGAAACCGAAAGGATTTGAAAAAGATAAAAAACGATTTAAAAGGATGGAGGCAGAACCCACAGACGGCCTTCCTTAGATGACCGACGGGCGTCGGTTAAGGTAACCGATATGTCCGTCTGTCACTCAAGGAGAGGCGTCTGTAGGTGAGGTGACCGACGGGCGTCGGTGATAAAGATGACCCGTCGGTCACCACTGTCTCCGAAAAAACAGGAGAGAGAAAATTCTTTCTAAAGCCAAAAAATGGGTTTTATCCCAAAAGGAGATAAAGAGAGTCAAAATAAAGGAAAATAATGACAGATATTGATAAATCCCACAAAATAAGGAATAAATATGAAATGATAAGGAGAAGGAATCCAGAATATTTACCCTCAGATAATCGCTTTGGGTGAGATTCTTGCGTTGATTAGAGCCCCGCGCGTTCCACGAGAAGCAAAGAATGAAGGATCAAAGAAAGAAAAATGGGCTATTTCTTCTTTAACCCCTCAAAAGATGGATTTTTGGAATCAATATCTAAAGAAAACTAATTATTTTTAGTTCCTTTTTTATTGATTTGATCCTTGGTCAAATAGATTTCCTTTGTAAATGTGTTTTGTTGGAAGAGAGAGAAAGTTTGCTTGAAATTGGGCAGAGTTTCCCCCTTTGAAATTTTTTCCAACCCTTTTCTCTAGAAAATCCGGAGCTTTTATAAGCCAGACACGACCGACGGGCGTCAGTGTATAGGGGCGGGCGTCGGAAGAATCCTTCTGACACAAGGATTCGTCCGACGGCCCTGTCATATCCACCGACGGGCGTCGGAAGGGTTGCGTGCTCCGGGAAACCAGGCGGCGTTTTGATAGGGGCGGTGACTTTCCGACGGGCGTCGGAAAATACCACCAGCCGTCAGTGACTCGAAGCGACGGGCTGACTTCACAGACGGGCTGGCCGTCTGTGGAGTACAAAAAGCTTTTTGACTCGAAAAAACCTCTGTTCTCTCCCCCTCTGCCCAGGAATGGTAAAAAACCTCATTTCTCGCGGAACGTGGGACTAAAACCTCCAAATCCAGCCCTTTATACAGGCTCGGGCACTGATTTCATCATAGGGTAACCTCTGATCCGGACCACTCCGGGACACGGTGCTTACAGGCGCGTATGAGGCATGGTGAGAAACCAACAGCATAATACTCTTAATTTAAAAGCACATGCGTATGGGTTTTAGCCATTATATATTTGGACCCTTCAAACAGACTAAAATGAGCCCATCGGGGCATGAAAGCCTTTGATGGGTGCCCAATTAATATGTTTGAATTGATTCGATATATAAGGGCCCACGTAATAAGCATCGTATTAAGGAGAACATTACCTAGTGGAAGTTTCTATTGCCATTACATGAGCTTTGGTCAAGGGTGGTGTTACTTTAGGTCTACCCAAGCATGGTCCCTGCCAATGGGTCTAGCTCATCACGAGAATAACGACCGGTCGGGTCTCTATTTAATATACCATGATGGTACGAGGCTTGGGCTGTTGATTATCCTTAACATTTTCCTACATTGAGTGAACATAGGGTCGTGTTTCAAGAACGTACCGAGGTAAAATAAGGGACCAACTAGCATAGTTCTAAGTCTCTAGTGGATGCAATGCAATTTTGAATAGAAATGGAATTTTTATTTCCTAACCACTCAATTATAATTTTAACTTAATTCACTTTCGAAGCAAAGTTTCGATCATCCCCAGTGGAGTCACCACTGTGACGCGTGCCGAACCTAGCAAAGGCCCTCATAGGCGAGACCCACTTTTAGGGCTCGAGGGATTGGTTCGCGTCTTTTTGATCTTGGGCATCATGAGATATTTCAGACACCTCCTTTCCAATAGAATATTGGAAAGGATCATCTAGCCTTACAATACTTTTAGGCACCTTTGAGGTATTTTGGATTCGCCACCCAATTTACAAGAAATTGGGAAAAGTCTATAACCTCGGGGGTCCTAAATCAGAGAAAGTGTTCGAAACTTCACTCTTATTAATGACTTAAGTTAAGTTTATAGATGAGTTTTAAAGAAATCGAAATTCCATCTCTCATCCCACACAATCATGCATTGAATTTAAAGCGTATTGCAAGCATATTGGAAAGCATTAAATAAAGTGATAAAGAAATAAATAAATTGCAAACGAAAAAAATGGGACAGAACAATCCCCCAAAATAAGAAAGAATAAAATAATAAAATTTGCTCCAAAATTAATTACAATGGCCCAAAATGAAATAAGTACGTAAAGAATAATTAAAATGCATCATACATAAATCGGGAGATTTATTAAATTTTAGAAACATTGGTTTCTTTTTTTAACTTAAAAAATTGGAGAATTATTTTTGGGTATTGATTAAGAAAATAGGGATGGGTGATCTCATTTTATAAAAATTAATTCTCCATTTGAAAGTGAAATTTTATTGATTAAAATAGGACATTGTTCCATTTTATTAGGGAAAATCTCAATTCATTAATTATTATAAAAAAACATGACTTCCTATAATACAGATGAATCTAAAATACATTTTTACATACAACATAAAAATAATATAATAAAGGAAATACAACAATTAAAAATACAAACCCTAAATTTGAAGGTCTTTAATCTCCCAGTCCTCCATCTCTTACACAAATATGATTCGTGTAAATAAATAAATTTTGAGGCAATAAAAAAGGGAAATGAAACAAAATGTTAGTAAGTTAAATTAAATGAATAATACGTGAATAAACAATTAGATAAAAAGCAAATGAAATAAACGAATTAAATAACTCAATAAAGATAATCAAGTCATGATAAATAACACAACAACAATAACATTAATAATTATTACAGGAGATAAATTGAGCAAAAACTAAAAATTAACAAAGTGAATTAAGACAGAAATTGACAAGACAAATGGAGCAAATTACATTATATTTAATGCATTCTCTTCTGTTTATGTGTTCGAATACTTGGGTAAAACAAGAAAGAAAAGATGAAGACGAAGTGGGGACAGAAGTGTACGACTCGTGCATCCTTGCATGAGTGGTGCAAGGGCGCACGACTCTTGCAAGGATGCACGAGTCGTGCAAGGGCGCATGACTTGGACAAAAAAACACGACTCGGACAAAAACCAAAGGCACGACTCGGACGAAAAATCATGACTTGGACAAAAAACCAAAAGCACGACTCAGACGAACAGGGACAAACAAAGACGAACAGAGGAACACCAACAGACTAATAAACATGATAATATACTATCAAACACATTGATAATAAACTAACAAACATGCCAATTAATCATAATAAATTTTTCTAAGATAACAAATAACGAGGAGTATACAACATACAGATTAGCGACATCAAACGAGAAGTAAATGCAGTATGTACAATGAAGAGAATTAACTGGTAAAACAAAATGAGGAAGAGAAAGAAAAAGGAAAGAAGGAGATGGTTTATCCCAGTATTTACCCTTAGATATGACTTTCGATTTGCAAATGAATTCCTCATTGATTTGCTTGAAAAGAAGATTAAAAAAAGACTGAGAAAAGCTTTGAATGAAAGTTACGTTGAAGAAAAGATGAAAGGCGATTGAATCTCAAACGTCAGGAATTAATTTCCTAGATTCAAGAACAATCTCAAAATGCTTTGAAAACAAAAATCATTTTCCTGCTCTCAAAACTTTCTTCTGTCTCTCTCTCTTTTCGGGTTCTCTCGCCGTTTTTGTTTAAAAAAAACTCCTCCTCAGTTTTAACTTTTCCTTTTTATATTCCTTGAAAAACTAGGGTTTCCTAGGTATATCCGTTTGTAAAAACCCTTGATTCCCTTTTCCAAATCATGTCTTTCTTCAGACATGCAGCCAATGTTTCCTAACAAGATCCCGAGAAAATCGGGAAAAGGAGGCACTGGGAGAGAGAAACGCGTGCGTGAGGTACCGCCTCTCACATTTGTGAGACGTGCCTCACAAATGTGAGGCCGTATCTCACCATGGTGAGATGGGCCTCATAAATGCGAGGCTGCATCTCATGTTGACGAGATGGACCTCACACCATAGGCCACCAAAAATTTTTTTTTTAAGCAAATCAGCACCTCTCTTTTCTTTTTGCCTGTGAACCGGTATAATTTTCATCATTGGGTAACTTTGGTCTAGGCTGCCTCAGGACTCGGTGTCTACAGGGACCTACCCACTTTCTATCGCTAGCGCAACAGAGGCTTGCCAGCTCCCTCTCACGAGCATGGTTGCGCGTTGCGGACATGACACCGTGCGCATCTCTCCTCTGTCGTGAGCGCGACCCCCCCCCCCCCCCCTCTTCTTCAATTGTGTTTTATTTGTGGCACTTTACATGGTTTCTCACTTATGATTTGTATGTGATTTTATTAATGTGAGCTATAGTATTGTACTCTAAATATGCCTTAATAGATGTATATGTGTGTTAAATGGTTTGAATATTCGATTAAAGTAAAGTTTGAGTGTTATGGATAGAGTGTTTATGTTTAAGCCTAAATGGTCATAGTAGTGGATAGATAAGCATGCTTATAAAGGGCCAGTGATTGCAGCTGCTAGTGTTGACCCCATTTGGGTATAATGTCGGCCCCATTTGGGTCTAGTGTTTGATACCTTCGGGTATCTAAAAGCATTCAAGATGTTTCGAGACTTCGGTCTCCAGTGTTTGATACTGTTCGTAGTATCTAGTGTACCCGTATCCACCAGTGATGAAGTTCAGGCTATAGTTATGTTATATAGTGATATGATATGATAATTGCTTTAGTTCCGTGGCAAGCATGAAACGTTTGCACATGTATTGATTTATGCATGTGATGTCAACGTGTTACTCTTTTCTCGTATTAATGTTTAAGTTCTTGAATGCTAGTGATTTATATATATTGTACTACCTATGTATTATGGCTTCGATAGAAGTCTTTTGCTTTTGTTTCTCCCCACTGAGCCTTCGCTCAGCACGAATATTTTTTCGTGCAGGTTACAGGTTCGATTTTAGAGTAGTGCATCTGTAAGTCATGGCCACTAGGAGTTAGAGTTGGAATTCTTTTTGTATTTTGTTTCAGTATTTTGTATAGTTCAGTATAAGTAATTGTATAGAATTTTTGTATAAGTTAATCGTAAATTGTATAAGGATATTCTTGTAATATGTGAATTATATTATTATATGATATTAATGTTTTCTTATTTAATTGTTTATTTTAATTCTGCTATTGTATGAATGTTTATGAGCTTGTATGTGTATAGCGCTCCGATTTTTCTCCCAAGGGGTATTGGGGTGTTCCAGTTATTATACTTAATTATTTGTTAGATACATGATAAGTGCTTAGAAATTAGAGATTTTTGATCTAGTTTACCAGCTTTGTTAGTGGTTATGTTGCCTATGCTAAAAAAATTATGCATGTGATTAGGAAGATATGTGAAAATTTATGTATATGATGTTGTGCCTTTGGAGTTGAACACAAGAATTCGGGTTCTATCGCGAGCACCATAGAACACTCCGTAAGTAAGTTTTGCCCTATTGTGTCTGGTCGCAAGTGCGAATTCCATTGCGACATAGGCCCTCCAGGCATTCTATTCCGCGAATGCGATAGTATGGTATTTTCAGTTCTGTCGCTGGCATGACAAAGGTCGCGAGCGCAACACTGCCTAGAGTTTTGAATTTAATGTCTTCTATCCTATTTTTAGGTATAGTATTGAATTGTATTATGTATGTTCATACATAGTAGATGAATAGGATAACATGATTAAAGATGTATGAGCCTGATTATGGCTTGTTTAGTTAATACATAACTTGAGATGATATGTAACGACTTGTATTGATACTTGAGGGCATGCAAAGTATATAGTTCGGTTTATAGAGTCATTTGTATAAGCCTGAATTGTCATAGTAGTAGATAGATATGCATGCTTATAAAAGGTTAGGGTGCAGCTGCTAGAGTGGCACCATGAGTGCCTATATGTTGAATACCTTGAGTATTCAGTTAATTGAGTTTGGTTTCCATATGTTGTGATACTGTTAACCAGTATCCAGAGTACCTGTATCCACCATTGATGTGAATTCAGGCTAGTAAATGTCCAGTATTGTATTTGAGATGCAGTGGAGGCTTTTATACGTTTGTGCCTTTGCATGAATGTTATCATGTTAAAAGCATATGTATATGATTATTTGTGAGAAGTATTAAATTGTTATCACTTTGTGTATATGGTATTTCCACATGAATGGTTGTTGTTTAATTTTAAGTATGCCTATTGATATGTTGTGTGTGTAACACCCTGATACCCCCGGGAAGAAATATCAGGTTGCTACACACGACAAACACACACATACGCACATACTGAACACGAACGGGCTCAACTAACACATGCAAGAACAGAAATAACATAAATCGTAACTTAAACTTGCATTACCAAAACTTATAAAGTATACATATACAAATTCATTACATGCCGAGTATGTAACACCCCCTACCCATACGTAGACGATCCCATCCAATAAGGAGTGAGATGCCGTATGAGTCAAGGTGCCACCACGCAGATACAATACAATTCATACATTCATTCAAAACATACATACAGAAGTACGAGATAAATAAAAACTTTAAGGGAAAATAGAAGCAATAGCTGATCATACATTAATATAACAAAAACCATTACAATAATGTTCTGATCAAACTAGCTGATACAAATGATATTACATATCCCAAAATATAAGTACATATGCGAAAAATATATCAAAACTGATACATGAGAGTTCTATACAAAAAGAATCATCAAAGATTACAAAAGCTAAGCCCTACACTAAAACCTTCTGTGTTGGCTTGACTGCGGCGACTCTCTCAAAGCAAAACTTCTTCCGCACCTGTACGGGTAAAAACGCCGTGCTAAACGATAAACGTTTAGTGGGGAAACACATATATGATATGGACGGCCACTCACAATAGTCGTCAAGGTATAACACATTCATAATGGCATATGCAATAATTCATGACATAATATATATAAACATACTCACAAATTAAAGCCATACATTCTGCATCTCATATTCATATCCATTCCCATATAAACTGAACATACATCTCATCATTATGCTCATTCAAATATTGCATTCGTATTATCCATTCAGAGCAAAACAAAGCAACAGAACACATAAAAGAAAACCCTGCTGACTCATAATAGTGGATAACGAGTATACGGACAGTACCTTACGGGTACAAATCGAATACTGATAGTACCTTACGGGTATGAATCGAAAACCATTTCACTTTATCAATTACAAAACATTTTACTGAGAGACCTTAAACAAGATCCAAATACTGAGGGGTTCGCGAGGAACCAAACGGGGACCTGATCGGTCCGAACAGAACTGAGGCTGCAGCTAAGGACTCTATTAGGCATGCCTAACTATCCACTTACTTGACTCTAGCAGGTTATACATCATTCAAATCATATTTTCAAGTGTAATACATAATTATACTCACGTTCATAATAAGAAATCATAAATAAGACATGCATAATTTCATATCATTCAACAACCTATAACATGCAATATCGAATAAATTACTTATTATTTGGCTAAGTTAGAATACCCAATATATCATTTACAAATTAATAACACATAAATGAGGACTAAGGAAATCAAAACAGAAGAAAAAGGATTGAAAAGGACCCAAATACATTTGATAAGAACAGAAGGGATAGGGGCTAGAGGGGCACGAGTCGTGCTGAGGAGCACGACTCGTGCTCCTGCTCCCAGCAAAGGGAGCGCGAGTTGTGCTCCCAGAGCACGACCCGTGCTCGGCTTCCAGCCAGGAGCACGACTCGTGTCCAGGAGCACTACTCGTGCTCCTGCTCTCTCTCTTCTCGCCACGAAGAGATCGTCCCTACCTCGCGATTCCAAAACCCTAACATCGTGAAAAACAGCATAGAACCCAGAATTCCAGAAATCATCCCAACTCAAATCCAAATCATTCTTACCTGGAAATAGCTTCCTCAAGCACGTAAAAACAAACATAACTAATACAAAATCACTTCCTTAACAATTACCCATCCAAAATAGGGATTAACTAAATCAAAACTTTGAAATAACAGAACCCAGAAAATGACAGTAAACTCAAATCAACTTCAATTCCATTTTCAAAGTTTCAACCTTCATGCATCAAACTAAAATCAACTCCCACTCATCCATTATCCTAGCATGCATTATCAAAACAACAGATTACCAACAAAATGATCAAACACAACAAGAACACAAGAAATGCAGAAATTCCCAAACCTGAAAAATCTGAAGCTCTAATCACTTAGTTCCACTACTCCCAGCTATTTCCTTGCCCTTGGGATTGCGAGGAGGCTCAGCTAAGCACAACACATCAAAGAACACCCAAAATGCAAACCCTAAGTTAAATCTAAACCAAGAAATCAAGAAGAAGAAGATGAACAAATGGAAAAACAAGATGAAGAATGCAATAACTTACCAAAAGAATGCAAGGAGATGATTAATCTTCCACCAACAAGACTTGAATCCACACTACGGTTCTTGGAGAAAAGAAAAGGAAGAAGAAGAAGATGAGGGAAGGGGAAAAACGTGAAGAAGAACAAAATCTGTATTTTTTTTTCCCTTTTCTTTCTTTTTCTTTTTCTTTTCTTTGCCCTAGCCATGTGTCATTTTCCTATTGGTGGAAATTAATCACTCACACCCAATAAGCATGCACTACACACACCCAATGCACTCCCAACTAATGCACACCCTACAATGGTATGCTCATGCACACACAAACATATCCCAACTAATTCACACTCTAATGCCATACTTGCATCCACTTGCTAACAAAACCCTTATAACACATATTTTACCCAAAATACCCTTATGATATGCCGAACACATACAAATGCATGCTCACATAGATGGGCTCATACTACTAGGGGGCAAACGGGGTGTGACAGAGTATCCAAAATTTACATGCATTTACGACTTATACAAAAAGCTCCTACACTAGTACAAAAGAACAACTTCAACTCCTAGTGGCCAGTAGACGGACTTCCTTCCACAGAACAGAACCTGCAACCTACACAGGAAAAACACCCATGCTAAGCGATAACGCTTAGTGGGGATAAATAACGCAAAGGACTTCTACCGAAGTCACACAAAAGTAACACCTTTCATATTCATAATCATGCTCAATACATAATGATAGTCATATTTCATCATGCATATAACCTCTTACTCTTACACTAGTCATACCAATGAAACATCACTCTTATGCATTCACAATTACTTATAACAGTGACTTCTACTTCAACTCATGTACAAAATAAAGTATTTATTAGCCTGAAGTCCTCTAATGGTGGATACGCATACCTCTAAATACCGTTTAACAGTATCATACAAGTAGAGACCTAACTCATATCATTCGAATACACTATGTATTCAACATATAGGCACAAACGGTGCCCCATTAGCAGCTGCACTCTAACGCTTTATAAGCATGCTTATCTATCCACTACTATGACCATTTAGGCTTAATATAAAGACTTTATATACTATATCATATGCATTATAATCACTCAAGCATTATATCATGATTCAATCATATATGATCAATATCACATGGCATATCGTGTTCAACACTTAATAAGCATGTATACACTTAGTTCCACTCTTAAACTCTTATGCCGTAGCATTATTTATATATATTTCAATTGTTAAACATTCATATACTCATATCACAATCTTAAACATGAATTGGATATGCTATAATAACTTGTATTAAAGTTCGGGTACATTTCGGAAAGGAAAAACACACAAAAACACTCAAACTAGAGAAGGGTGAAGGGGGGAAATGATCCATGCTAACCATGGGCTCCAAATCAAGAAGAAAATCACTCTTTTGACCTGTTCTATCATGCTCGTGACCCCTGTCACACTCGCGACAGTAGGCTCCAATAAGAACTTCACGAGATTGCTTTTCACCTCAAATTTGAACCGTAAAAACTAGCCTCTAAACATCATTTTTAGACAAAACTTCCTCTTAACAATTGTTCCCTTGGATGTTAACTTTCAAATGGGAAAAGTTTCAGGTCATTTAGAAATATAAAACGTGAGGTAAAACCTAAACAAGATACACTGTTCCAATGAACCCACCAGAATAGAGATACTAATGTTTTGGCCATTTTTAAGGGTCTTGGAGTCAGAATTCATTCATGGTCATTTCTGAGACTTTTATAGGTATTGAAGTCATGGTTCTAATGGCTCAATAATTACTTAAATTAGAGGTCTAAAACTCCATTTATGAAAAATACATTACTCAGAGGTCTGATGAAAAATGAACAAAGTTTCCCCAAAATCATATCTTACACTCAAAAACTATATGGCAATCATCTAACATCATCAACACACATGCAAATGATCAAATTACATAATCATAAACATATATCATAGGATACTGCAAGCAATCAAAATGAACAAAGTCATATATCTTATTCTAGAACTAGATTAAGACCCTCTAAGCTTCTATCATGCATATAACATCCACTTAAGTGCTAAAGCAACTAAAACATGCATCTAACACAAAATCACAAACGATCCCGACCTTTTGATAGCTTGACCATGCCTCTCCAGTCAGTTCCAACCTTCTCCTTTCCCTTGTCCTTCTTCTTGTCCACAGCTTTCATGCACAAATCAACCAAGAGAACACTTAAACCAAGCTCTTAACTTTAAATCAAAAGCAGAAATATGGAAAGAAAAAGGAGGTCAGATCGGAGAACTAATCAAGCTTACCTTCTCAAGAACCAACTCAACCTTTATCTCACTCCCTTCAGACCAATCCAAGTGATCCACTTAAGTAGCAAACCAAAAGAGAAGAAAAGGAGAAAGAACACGGCGGAACCAAGAGCAAAGAAAGAAGAAAAGAATAAACCAAAAGCAGAAAATGGGGAGAGAGGCAAAAAAGCATCCGGTCAACCCAAATCCAAAGCCAACTACTCACAATAAAGCCAACCAAACACCATTCAAGGCCACCAACAAACATTAATGCCATAAACCACTTAAATTAACTCACATCAAACAAGTCAATTGCCAAGTGTCAATCTCCTACGCTGCCACATGTCAAAACCCCCACACACACTCCCTCAAAACCAGCTTAAAAAGGACTTCGGTTAGAGTGTTCTGTCATGCTCGCGATGCTTGTCGCGCTCGCAACAGAATCCTCACACAGGCCACTCACTCCTCTTCTCAAGCGACTCTTGTACAACCAAAAATCTTTATACTTTATCACTCGCGACCTCTAATTATTATATCTTATTTTACTCTTAAACTTATCGTAACCCGACAAAACATTATAAAAACTACTAGGGTCGAAACTAGGTTGTTACAATTCTCTCCCCCTTAAGAAATTTCGTCCTCGAAATTTTCCCAATACCAAACATAACTACTGACTGAATTCTGACTATAACTATACAAAATAACTAAAACACTGAGAAAACTTACCAGAAGAACCGGCAGGTGCATCTACCTCTTCTCCAATCATAGCATAAACTCTAGGCAAAACACCAACAGGAGTAGGCTTCTCAACCGTCTCAGATGGCACTCGTTTAGCTCTACTTCTTCCTCTTCCGCTTCTAACGGTTCCCGACACATTCACTATATCTTTATTTGCTTGAGAGGCCACATTTTTTCTTGACTTAGGGCACTTGGCAAGCATGTGTTCCATACTGCCACACTTAAAACAAGCTCCGGTGAGTTTCCTATATTCACCCCAATGATGCCTCTCATAGTGATTACAATTTGGTGCTACACTACTTCTACTGGTGGGTGGCACTACACTCCCAATTGAAGTCGGTACTTGCACTGATTCTTGCTCATTTCCTCCTCTCATCACTTCTCTAGCTCTTTTACTAGAACCTTCATCTCTTTTCGGGAACTTTCTCTTTTGCTCTCTCTTCTGCTTCAATAACTCTGAGTCCTCTAATTTCATGGCTGCCAATACTAATCTATAATAGCTCACCGTTTACAAAGCAACCATGGCAGATAGAGGTCCTCTAATGCTTTCTCTTAGTCCATCTTCAAACTGCTGGCATTTAAAATCCTCTGTTAACAGAATATCAGGCATATATTTACTCAATCGGCTAAACTCTTTCTCATATTTCCCGACTGTCATATTCCATTGGTTAAGGCTCATGAACTCTTTCCACTTTGCCTCTCTATATGCTTTAGTCACATATTTTTTCTTAAATTCATGAACAAAGAAATCCCACTACAATTCTACTAGCCTCTGTGGGTTTCTCAATATTAACTTCCACCAGTCATATGCTGTACCTTGCAGTAATGACACAGCATAAGCTACCCTCTGATTCTGTGGACAATTAATCTCTTGCAGGATCCTTCCTGTTCTCTCTAGCCAAAACTCCGCCATATCAGATTGGTCCAATGAGGTTCCACAAAATTCCTCAGCTCCTCTCTTTCTTATGAGGTCCGGTGGCGCCTTAGGAGCCATCAGTCAGTCTAAAATCTGAA